>OY728126.1:1957920662-1959286912 GCA_963277665.1 Viscum album
AGACAAAGATTACTTTTGTATTAAAGTAAAATTCAAAGGGTTTTATACACCGTATAGGGGAAAGTTGTGTATAAAACAAAATATACATCAATGAAAGGAGATTGAGACGAAGTCCCTTACCTCAGGTCCGACTTGACTCGATCGTTCTTTAACGTCCTGAATAATAAACTTGAGTTAATTTCTACTTTCTTAAGAAAAATTTTCAAGATTATTATTCATTTTATATCACTTATTTCCATGTTATAAACATTATGTAATCATTTAGTTAATAATGTTCGTTTTGTCGATATTTGGTTCTAAAGTCGAAAGTGGACTTCTTACAATTACATGTTGTTCGTATGGACAAAGTTTCTTTATATATAGAATGAAATTCCTGATTTAGATATCATATATATCATATATATCTATCATATACATGTATTTATAATATCACATAATCATTTAGAGGTAATAAATGAAATGCACCGTTGATGGAGACGGTAAGCCGTACGTACGCATGAATGCTACTTTCATTTCTATGTCATATTAATGGAATTAAAACTAATTGAGAGGTATGTATATTTTAATTACAGAATTATATTTATCATTTAGATGTAACATAAATCATATATATCCATTATATATATGTACTTATAATAGCACATTACATTTGGGGATAAGAAATGAAATGCACCGTTCATGGAGACGGTAAGCCGTACGTACGCATGGACGCTACTTTCATTTCTATCTCATACTTTAATGGGAAGAAATAATAATGATATAGAGGTATATTATAATTACAGTATAACATCATGTATAATAACTTTAAATCCATCCTTTATACGTCCCACATATTGCATTAACGAATCAAATCACATTGAGGGGGCGGTAGTCCGCACTTCCTAAAATGAAATTATCGTGTTTACCCACAATGGAAACCATAAAGGTATACCAAAAATGAAAAATAAAAAAGCATAAGGAAAACATAAACATAATATATATCATATATAAATAGAGTGACATCTTAATGGCCACCATTAAAGGTGTTTAAAAGAAGATTGAACAATCATCGTTTCGTGAGGCAGAAATTCGCCAACCACAGAAACAGTATGTTCTTTAACCATTAGATGTAGATGTGTGTAAGTGTAGCTTGAATTCTTATTATAACTACATCCTAGTATATTGAATATACTGGAGTTGTTATAGAAGAAATGAATAAAAAGATTTTAGGGGGTTGGAGAAGCAAAATAAAACAAAAGAACACAAGTGAACACATTACCTTAAAATCGGGTAACTCCCTTTGGTTTTAGCTCAAAGGATTTCTTGGGAAGACTTCTGCCCAAAGTGAGGATTCAAAGATTAATAGAGGGATGTGGAGAGACAAAATGGGCAGGGGTTGGCCGAGACAAAGGCTTTGGAAGTGTGGGTAAGGTGGTAGAGTTGGGGGCCTTTTATAAGAGGAGAGGAGGGGAACTCTTGGAAAGTAAGGAAATGTTACTTTATTATAGAATGAGTTTCGGATTTTAATGGTCCCACATTGATGTGTTTCGAGGATAAGGTGATAAGGGTTAGAAATCCACCCATTTAATAGGTTATGGACATGTTTAGGTCTTATATTTTACATTATCTTTCCATTTTATTTAAATCGTTAAATAATGAGGTAATCGCTACATCATCATGATGTTATAAATAATTTAATTTATTTAATGTCTAAAAATTATAAAAAAAATACTATGATGTAGGAAATAATTTTATATTTCCAATTAATATTTATAGTCAAAAATATGACTTGTATAACCCCATGTAAAAATTCTTTTAGCAAAACAACTCATGTTTGTAACATTATTATTTTAACATTAAATAAAAAGATATTAATGTCATTTTCCCACTAAAGTGGCTCCATGGGGTCCCCAAGTTGACCCATGGATTGTCTTGGTCATCCATGAAATATAAAATAAGGGTAGGACAAGTTTCAAGTTCATTTCATATTATTAAAACATTATTTTTACCTTAAACTACACTAATTACCTCTAATCACGATTAAAAACTTAAAAGTTACTATTCACCAAAAAATAATTTTAATCCCATTGAACCGCATTTTACTTCTTAATGACAACCATGTATGTCGGATTTTTGAAATTCAAAACATAGAAGTGGTAAAATTTCATTTAAACAAAATATCAGTTTTTATAAGTGCCACTTAATGGTTTCACTATTCATCAAAAATTGATGTTTTTCAGAAAAATACCAAAAATTCACCCTAAGCTATATTTGATATTCTGAATTCAAAAATGAATTCTATTTTACAAAATTCAAAACATATAAGTTGAATTAATTAATTTAATAATTAATTCCCGCTGTCAGAGCAAATAGTGTGTTGTCATGAAACAATAAGTATCAAAAGACTGACACTAGTTTAAGTCCGATTTCAAAGTGAAATTAATTCCAACGACCACTATTGGATTTAATGGTAAAAATATTTTCTAATTTAAATTTAAAACCAATTAAAAATATAATATATTCATATAAATAAATTAGATTAAAAAGAGGTTTTGAATTAAAATACAACATTTTACACTATTCATTAAAAAATGAACTTTATCCGAAAGATACCAAAAATTTACACAAAGTAAATTTTGATGTCCCGATTCTAAAGAAGAGTTTTATTTGGTCCAATAGAATGTATAATAGTGAACAAAACTATATTTAATGACGGTTCTCCATCAAAAGGCGATAAGTGAACCTTTAGTGAAAATTAGGGCATATATGCCTAAAATTGAATTCTTTCTGTATTTTAAGCCTTTATCTTTTATTAGATAAAAGTAATAACATTTAAAAAAACATATATAATAATATTTTAGTTATTTCTATCCATTCCCCCCAATACAATGGCTATGCGTTAACTACCATTTAAAATAATATTATTTTATTACTAGTGTGCAACGTAAGATTTCAATGAAACTCTTTGTTGCGTATCGGGTACGCTATCGAACATAGAAACACCTTTAAACTAAAATTAATATTTAATTCATAAATATTAATAAATATGAAATTGATTTATTCTTTATTTACCTGGGATGTTACACAACCAATGAATTTTTTATAATCATAACTATATATTAAAAAACATCCCCTAGATTTTGGTAATGTGAGTATAGGTGCCATTATTATTTTCTTCGTGAGCTCCATAAATATTTCCACATATTATTCTTTATAGTCAAACATTAACCCATTTCGTGATATCTAAGTTATCGGGATACAAAATCATGATATAGTTCAAAAAATACATCAATGATACCCTATATTGAAAATAAAAATACATATTTCTATGATTCATGAGGATCTAAGCCATTCCTCAATTTTTTTCTATTGAATATTCCAAAAATGTTCCCACACTTGTGATCACAATCACCGTGATTGTGGAATGTTGGATTCGAAATTTACACATGTGGAAAACAACATACATTTTAATCATCCTTAAGTTTTCTAGTAATTTCTATAAATTCTCTTAATGTTCTTACATAATCATGGAATAAATATGAATATCATCAATAAATACTTGAATAAATTAAATTAGTGAGCCTCTAAAGACTATATTCATCAAATAATTGAAAATTTTAGGGGATTTATTATGTACTAATGGAATCACATTGAAATGATACTGTCTATAGCTTTTACTAAAGGTAGTACTTTTAATATCTTCATTCTCCACCTTTAGCTAATGATATCTAGAATGAAGATCCATCTTGGAAAAATACATAGATCCTCAAAGTTGGTTGAATAAGTCATCAATACTTGATTCTTATTCATTATGGTGATCTTGTTGATCTCTTGATAATCTATACAACACATCATTGATCAAACCATTTTACAAAAAAAGATAATTGGTGCACCTCATGGTGATGCAATAGGTTGTATGAACTCACTGTACAAATTCTATTTAAACAACTTATTTAACTCCTCTTGTCAATAGTGACCTTCCTTTGGGATAATTAGGAGATTTGAGTTTCTCTTGGTATATGTTATATTAATAAATATACCTCATGTTCTAGGGGATAACCAAGTAACTCTTCTGAAGATACATAAATGAATTACCTAATAATGGGATCCTCATCAAGGATCATAGTTTCCTTCAATAAAACCATTTATTCCTAGAATTATTCATTATAATGTATCATCCCCCGCAATATTAAGGTATTTAACAAAGATGATTCCCAATATTCATCACAATTTTTTAGGATCATGGAATAGCTCAGAACATGAATAGATATTTCTTTATAGTAAAATTTGATTTTTGATCAATATAAAAAGATCCATTCCATTTTTATTATCATGTAGAATTCCAAAAAGTGAATGAATTTGATATTCTATAGATAAATCTTCCTATATTCACTAACTAGAAAAAATTCCAAAACATATGATGTGATGACCACACCACCAGTTTTTTATAGATATCTCCACATACAGGTATCAAGAAATTAATTTAAATGTTCCATAAATCATGAAGGTTATAAATAAATGTTGTAGTGACCCAAGAATGATGTACAAGGACATTACATTACTTTTGAGGAAAACTAAATACACGACACAAAGAGATTCCCATTGACAGTGTCACTTTATTGTTTTGGGAAAATCGGAACATAATCTTCTAATCATGGTAAAAGATCTTCAAAATCTCCCATACAGATCTTCCCCTTTTGTTTTCTTACATAAAACGTTTCTTTATATCCTGGGTAAAGGAAAATATAAAAAGGGTTACCTCAAATTCTCAGTAAGGGTAAACATGGAGAACATAAAACAACCCATAAACATTTGATCGTAAAAACATGAACATAAACATCAAAATCTTGAGCAATGACAAAAATCATGGAGGTACATAAGGAATAGATCAAAAAGGAACATTAATCATGATAAAATGGCATGGGAATAAAACATGTAATTATTGAAAACCAGTTTGCACAAGATATGATTTCCATAGTAACCAAGGAATTTCTGCCAAGACCATCATAGTGGATAATGTCCATTACTAAACCGGGTTTACTTTCCGTTCCAGCCCTGTATTACTGAACCATATTAACTTGTTGTTCCATCCATGTCTATCTCATGAGATATAAATATTTAACCAACTCATTGGAGGGAGATATATGTCCCATCCATCTCATAATGAAATCATTCTTACGTGTGCCACAATGTAAACAAAAATCATTCATAATAACCCAACAAATAAAATTTGTATCATAAACATCATCCATTCATAACATAATCATTATAAAACAAATGGATATAATTTCATCATAAGAATAATCAAACCATGTAAATAATAGAGACAATATACTTGAAACATAAAAATACTATATAATGTCATCTTAGATAGAAAATAGTTTTGATAAAACACTTGAAATGAATTTTTAAGGAAAATATCCTTAATTCTTCATAATCATTTTCTTTTCAAAAAATTCCATGAAAATTTAAATGAAAAGTATTTTGTTGAAATTAATCATGAAATATTGTAGATTAATCTTCATGAAGAAATTGAATTATGAAACCGTAAAAATCCGTTCATTCCATATAAGATAAAAAACATTCTAATCGTAACTTTAACAGAAAAGTCAAAAAGTACAACATATGGTAATCAAAAGAAAGATTCCTTTCATAACAAAAAGTAAAAGTCAAAAAGGGTTAATCATTACTTTAAACATACATGTATGAATAGTAAACATTTTTTTGAAAACATATTTAAAAAACATCAGCATGGATGATAAAAATAACCCCAGTAAATACTTAAGAATAAATAATCACAGTTAAGAATGAGATTGGAATAATTATATCTTACTATTTATAATCGGTGAAATCATACATGTAGTAAAATAAAGAAACTTACATGAATATGTAAATATCATATCCTTTATAATAAAACTCATAAAACATTAAGGGGAAGCACAAACACCATATAAAAGAAATAGGTGGTGATTAAGGCATATGTCTCACAAAAATAAAAGTGAGACGAAATAATTTCTTACCTTAGGTCTGATATGATTTGAACATATCTAAACATCATGTATAATTATTTAAATAATTTCATTTACTTATTACAGAATCATATTCATTATTAGGATATCATATATGGTCATCTTCTAATCTTCATTTTTAGTAATATTTCATTGCTACTTGTTATTCAGTTGTTCATTACTTTATGTTCTTTTGCGTGTTTTGTTGAATAAATTCTTATTACTCTTTATAGGTCATTGATACATCATGTATAGAATGGTATTAGTGTACAATATATCATAATTATTCATTAAATAAATTTATATAATCATTATTCAATGAAGATCATGTAGAACAGGACGCATCACATCGTGGAGACGGTAGGCCGTACGTACGCACGAGCAATGGTTTCATTCCCATGATTGTGGAATTGTATTGAAGTGTATGGTGTATAATATTTCAGAATAAATATAACTTTAAAATAATCATATATAGTAATTTCTTCCATCCTTATGCCCATCCAAGTATGTTAGTGATGAAATAAAAGATTACACCACGGCGTAAAGACGGTAAGACATACGTACACACGCGTCGGGATTTCATTTTTTCATAGGATGGATAGAAGATAGAATATGGTTGTTTCATATTCATAATATCATATAAGTATACATGTGATAATGGAGTTATTACTTAATAATCAAACAACTGATATAGAGGTTGTAGGAGAAGAAATAAGTTTGAAATAATCGGTAAAGGATATTACCTCTTCTTCGACGCGCCTCCTCTTCGGGCACTAAATATGGTATTTTAAGAATACCAGGACATATATTAGGTTTCTAGGGAAATTGATAAATGAAATTGGTAGGTTTTGGAAGAATTTGAAAGCTCAAAAATTGTTTGAGGTTGAGAGGGAGGAGGTGCCCTTTTTATAAGAGAGGAGAGGGGCACTTTTGGAAACCTCTAAAATATTAATTTTTAATAAACCCAAACCCCACATAAAAACATAAAAAATGATTAAAATTATAATATGAGATGATATAGGGTTGTAATATAATAAGACAATAAAATTTAGACATGTTGGGAATTTATTTTCAACCTTATCAACTTGATTTATCCTTATTTAATATATTTAATTTTTTTGTCGTAATAATATTATAAATTTAAAATTATTACAAATGCTTAATTATGTGTGGTTAATTGTCCAAAATTGAATACGTTATGGCATTTTAGACCATATAAATTGAAATTTTTAATTTAAAAATATTTTAGGTATTTTTAATCAATTTAATAATATGATATTTTTTATGAACTAACAATAGTGTCAATTTTGACACTATTCATTATTTGAATTTAAATAAAATCCACACAGAATATATATTTGAACCAGAATATTTAATAGATCCCTAAAATTTAATATTCATCTAAAAAATTCATGGAGAACATTAATTTGTTCATATAATATTTACTTTAATATTTTTTGAAACCATTTTTTGATATTTCTCTTAATTAAATAATTACTACAACATTTTTGTATAATTATTTAATATAAATATTTGATGAAAAAAATTAAAAATAAAATAATATGATGTAGATAAATCTAATATATTCCATAATAATACTTTTACTCTAATTTATCATATTAAAATCACAACATTTAAATTTTTATATTTATTAAATTATGAAGGTGGAAACTTTGACATAATTTAGAATAAAATAATATATGTGTCATAATAGATTTTATAAGGCTCAAAATGGTTGAAAATTAGACCTTTGGATTCTTATGGTTTAAATTTACATGACCAATAATTGTTTTTCCGATTTTTTGGCCTTTTATGGGTATTATGGTTTAATAAAAAATATATTATTTATTTTTCACTAAATAAATAATTTCTGCATCATTAAGGTATAAGATATATATTTCTAAAAATTTAAAAATATATTAACATGATAAATAAAAAAAATAGCTTTAAAAAGTGTATTTATAACCAAATTTATATTTTGTATAACCTTATTTTAAAAATAATTTAATTATTTATGATTGAGTGAGACATATTTCATTTTCATTCAAATAAAGTAAATTAATGGTCTTAATCACATACAAGTGGGTTCTAATAGATACCATTTCGACCCAAGTTTATTTTGTGATGAAATATAGTCATCCAATTATATTCATACATGTGTTAGTGTAATTTTATAATATTATTTTTACCCTTAATTACCTCATTTACCTTAAACTATGGTAAATAAAATTTACCATAGTTTCTATTCATAATGCCCAAAAAAAGTAGCCTATGGATAAAATTTTGACCTAATGATTCCAAATATGGTATCAATTTTCCCAAATTTAAAACATGGAAGTTACAGTAATAAATTTAAAATTAATCCCGTTGTTGAAAAAAAGGGTTTTTGTTTAAAACATTAAAAAAGATTGAATTGATTTTACCTATGAATTCAATGTAGAATTAAGGATAATGACATACAATATATTAAATTTTAAAAATATATTCTATCTATACTTTAAAACAATTTAATGTTATAATTTAATCATATAAATTATATTGATGAAAAAAGTTGTTTTTAAGTAAAATTTTGCTTGTTTTTACTATTCATCAAAATAAGAACGTTGTCAGAAAAATATCAAAACTTTATCCAATGGAAATATTTATATCCTGATTCAAAAGGAGAAGTATATTTTGTAAAATTTAACTTATAAAAATGTCAAAAATCACATTTAAAATGGATGTGCCATCAAAAGGCAACAAAACTTCATTTTTTAAAAAAATATTTCCTTTATTCGAAAAATTAATTTTGTTCTCATACCATATTCTAGAAAATGTGTAAGATGAATTATAATGGTATAAATTTCAAAATTCGGTAAATACTATTCATAACAGAAATTTCCAAATATTATTATAACAATATATCGTTGTTTTGTGAAACTCGGTATATAGTACAACACAACCTGTCGAGGAAGGTCGCTCTTGGGTGTAATGCAAGCCAAGTCAGGGTTGAGTATAGGGAAAACTTCAATTGGTGTTTCGTATAACATATCTATATATAGTTCAGTTATACATTGATCAAAATATATACTTGGTGTTGTTTAAAATGAATTTTATGTGAAAGAACATGAAATTGTGTGCATCACAAGCCAAGAATAGTGTTGTGCATACTACAAGCTAATACGGTGTTGCGTATAGCGCAAGCTAATCTTGGTGAAACATACAACAAAAGAAATCAAATAAATTAAAAAGAATACTTCTCATAAAATCTCGGGTTGTTACATTCTACCCACCTTAAAATGAATTTCACCCTTGAAATTCATCGGGGTTATAAATGGTTTTCTACTTGAAAGTTTCTTACATAGAAACCCACATTGTAAAAAGTAATACTAAAACTTATTTTTAAAAAGGAATGTTAGAAACATAACGATCACCCAAAGTAACTCAGCACTGGGTTTCCACATAGGAGAATATAGGTGAAAATAAGGATGTGGAGGAGAAATCTAACCATCATGTTCTGATGAAGAGTGGTAGAGATCATTGCTATGAAAAAGCCAACTATCACAAAACAATAAATTTGTGATGATCTAAGGTACCATCTGATTCATTGGATAGGAGAGTACTAGGACAACATTTTTGGTTTTCAAGATCATTTCCCAAAAGTTGATGAATTATGGCATAAGGATAAATACTTACATGATTTCTGTGTAAAATCAGTGTTGGTCATTCTATGAACAATTTCCACTTCATCTCTTATTTAATGAAATGAATTTGAATTTTTAATTCATGAAGTGTTAGTATATCATGCAATAGAATGATATTTCATTCCATCTGTCTCAAACATAAGGTTAGCAAAAGTTATTAAATATAAAAAAGTAAATCTATGCTGATATTAGTAGTATATGGTTCCAAAAAATGGACTTATATTTCATATATCATACCAGTTAATAAAATAAAACTAGTTTATAGTAACCAGAGACATATTGTAGGCCACTAGTAGGTGATAAAGGCCTGTCACACTTTGGCTGTGGGTTTGATTCCGGCATCCTTGTTTGACGTGATGAGTTGTTTTCTATCCTACAGGTTTTCCATTTTCTAAAATTGTACTATTATAAAATTTCAGAAATAATATAAAAAATTTCCATTCTTAAACAATACTATATGATGTCTTAATAAATCCATTTCAATCATTATACTTATCCAAAATACTTTTGTCCAATCTCAGAGTACAAAGAAAACTTTTACTAGAAAGTCATATAAAAAAATCTGAATACCATCATTTATTCCCCATGAGATATATCTTGTTTGTCACATACCAAACATGTGAATAGCTTAATCATGTATTCCCTTGAAACATGCATTATAATGTAACCTTAGTGAAAACATTAATTCTATCAAAAGATAACTCTTTCCCCATACCAAAATCCAAAAATTTCTATATACTCAAAACATGATATCACATTTTCCTTATATGAGCTCATTAATAATACCAAACATCTAATTATCTCCTTATCCCTTCATTATGTGCATACCATCTACTTTCCAATAATATTTGAATAACCTTTCATGCTTACCTGTACCATTCAATTTATACTTTCAAATACTCAAGGAAAAACAATAGTGTAACGATCCTTATATTTTTCATTATTCTATAGTACTATACATAATTTTTGATAAACATAAAATCATTTTACAACATTCTTAAACCATTGACAGAGATTAAACACTTGTTTCATCTCATATATCATTTTTAGTCTTTTCATCATCATCAATATAAATACTACCCATACACCCATGCTAATTCTCTTCATGATATTTTCCCTTAGGGAATTGGTTTTCATAATTCCCATACATTCCACATTTAAAACATTTATCCTTTTTTGATGTCTTAACAATACCATTATCCTTGGCCATTGTGTTAACTGAACCTTTTCCTTTACAATTACTAGTTTTGTGTCTTTATTTTACACACCCAAAGAATCTCCTAGTTCCTTTGAAACATTTTCATTGATGCCTCTTCCCACATGATTTACATGAGTGAAATTGAACTTTCTTTCCACTATGATCATCATGAAACTCCATCTTTCTCTTATTCTCCGAGTTTGGAAAAATACCAAAGTTGATATTATTGATCATATTATGATATTTTTATTAGGAATAATAATGATGTTCCGCCTTCCAATTTCCATTTCATTTTGTTTCTCATGAAGAATATCATTCCATTGTCCATCATATTCTCCATTGACATGAATATTCCTGTTTACAACCATTTTCTAAAACCCAAAAAGAATATTGTGAGAATAAAAAACCATACTAGAAAAATGAAATAATTAAGGGGGAGTACTTCCAATATCTAAAATCATAGTTTTAATCCTTTTTTATTCATGATCATTACCATAATTCTAGGATTTCAACCTATTCTTATACTTAACCTTAGAGACATCCCTAGACATACATTAGAATTATCTCTAGGGTTCTCACTAATTTTCTCACATCCTAGTCTCCAAAGGTTAACTAAAACTTTGCTATGATACCAACTTTAGAGATCCAAGCTTCACATACATGGAAATTACATTAATTTTGTGTAAAACTAAATACATGACACAAAAAGATGCCCAAAAACCTTGTTAGTTTATTGTCTTTGGAAACTCAGAACATAATCTTCTAATCATGGTGAAATATCTTCAACATCTCTCATAAAGATATTCCCCTTTTGTTTTATTACCTATAAATTTTCTTTATATAATGGGGAAAAGAAAACATAAAAAGGGTGAGCTCAAATTCTCAGTAAGTGTAAACATGGAGAACTTAAAAACAATCCATAAACATTTGACTGTAAAAACATGAACATAAAACAAGAAAATCTTGAGCAATGACATAAATAATGGAAGTAAATAAGGCATATATCATAAAGTAACATTAATCATGATAAAATGGCATTTAAATTAAACATGTAATTGTAGCAAACCATTAATTACATGATAATATTTCCATAGTAGCCAAGGCATTTCTGCCAAGACCATCATAGTGCACAATGTCCATTACTGAACCGGGTTTACTTGTTGTTCCAGCCCTATATAACTAAAGTGGATTTTCTTGTCGTTCTAGCCATGTCTATCCCATGAGATATGAATCATTACCCAATTAATTGGAGGGAGATATAGGTCCCCCCAATCTCATTATGAAATCATTCTTATGTGTTCCACAACATAAAAATATCATTCATCATAACCCAAAGAATAAAATTGGTTTCATAAACATCATCCCATCATAACATAGTCTATATAAAAAAATGGATATCATTTCATCATAAGAATAATCACACAATGTAAATAGTAGATAAATTATAAATGAAACATATTCATACTAAATAATTTCATCTTATATGGAAAATAGTTTTGATAAAACACTTGAAATGAAATCTTGAGGAAAATATCATATCTTCATCAAAATCATTCTCTTTTCAAAAAATGCCACACAATTTTAAAAGAAAAATATTTTCTTGAAAATAATCATGAAATATTTTAGAGTAAACTTCATGAATAAAAGGCATTATGAAACCCTAAATATTCATTCAAGCCGTATAAGTTAAAAAACATTCTCCTTGTAACTTTAACGGAAATCTCAAAAAGTACCACATATGGTAAACAAAAGTAAGATCACTTCCATAACTAAAAGTAAAAGTCAAAAATGGGTAAAAATTACTTTAAAAATAAATGGATGAATAGTAAAAAATTTATGAAAATAATTTTAGAAAACATGGACATGGATGATATTCATAACCCCGGTAAATACTTACGAATAAACAATCTCAGTTAAGAACGAGATTGGAATAATTATCCCTTACCATTTATAATCAGGGGAATCATAAATGTCATAAAATAAGGAAAATTACATGCATATGTAAATATAATATCCGTAATAGTAAAAATCATAAAACATTCATGGGAAGAACAAACACCATTCAAAATAAATAGGTGGTGATTAAGGCATATGTCTCACAGAAATAAAAGTGAGGTGAAATAATCCCTTACCATAGGTCTGATATGATTTGTACTTATCTGAAATTCCTATATAATGATATAAATAATGAAATTGACTTATTAAAAAAAATCCTATTCCTTGTTATGATATTATATATGTTCATATTCTTATCTTCTTATTAGTAATATTTGATTGCTACTTGTTATTCGGGTGTTCATTGCTTTATGTTCTTATGTGTGTTTTGTTGAATAAATTCTTATTCCTATTTTTAGGTTATATATACAAAATTTAAAGAATAGATTTAGTGTAATATATATATATATCATATTTATTCATTCAATTAATTTATATAATCATTATTCAATGAAGATCATGTAGAACGAGTCGCATCACATTGTGGAGACGGTAGGCCGTACGTACGCACGAGCGATGATATCATTCCCATGATTATGGAATTATATTGATTTGTATGGTGTATCATATTTCAGAATAAATATCACTTTAAAATAATCATATATATTTATTTCATCCATCCTTATACCCATCCAAGTATGTTAGTGAAAGATTACACCACGGCGTACAGACGGTAAGCCCTACGTACGCACGCGTAGTGATTTAATTTTTTTCATTGGATGGACAGAAGATAGAAAATGGGTTTTTTGTATTCATAATAACATATCCATATACAAGTGATACTGGAGTTATTAATTAATAATGAATCAAATAATATAGAGGAAGTCGGAGAAGAAATAAGTTTGAAAGAATTGGTAAAAGATATTACCTCTTCTTCGACGCGCCTCCTCTTAACCTCCTGTTAGGGCACTAAATTTTCTCTTCTATGAAGACAAGGACCTCTAGTAGGTTTCTAGGGAAATGGAAAAGTGCAATTTTCCGGGTTTGGATGAATTTTAAAGCTAAAAAATGGTTTTAGGGGTAGAAGGAGGAGGTGCCCTTTTTATAAGAGAGGAGAGGGGCACCTTTGGAAACCTCTAAAATATTAATTTATAATAAACCTAAACCGCACATAAAAAATTCCAAATTGATTAAAATTAGAAGATGAGATGATACATTGTTGTAATATCATTGGCTAATTAAATTAATACTTTTTGGGAAATTATTTTAAACCTTATCAACTTGATTTAACTTTATTTAATATTTTTTGTTTTATTTGAGGTAATAATATTCTAAATTTTAAATTGTTATAAATACTTACTTATGTGTTATTAATTGTACATAATTGGATACTTTATGAAATTTTAGACCAAATATATTTGAATTTATTATTTTTAAATATTTGTGTTATTTTTAGTCAATTTAATAATATGTTATTTTTATAAAATAACAATAGTGTCAATTTTGACACTATTAATTTATTTGAACTTAAATAAAATCCACACTGAATATATATTCGAACCAAAATATTTAATATATCCCTAACATGTAATATTAATCTAAAAAATTCGTGGATGACGTTAATCTGTTCATATAATATTTATTTTAATAATTTTTAAAACCATATATTTGATATTTCTCTTAATAAAATAATTACTACAACATTTTTGTATAACTATTTAATATACTTATTTTTTGCATAAAAATTAAAAACAAAATACTATAATGCAGATAAATATAATATATTAAATTATAATACTTTTACTCAAATTTATCATCTTAAAATCACAACATTTAAATTGTTATATTTATTAAATTATGAAGATGACAACTTTGACATCATTAAAATTAAAATAGTTTAAGTGTCATAATCACTTTTATAAGGCTTTAAATGGTCAAAAATTATACCATTGGATTAATATTGATTAATAGTACATGATCAATATGTTTTGGTCAGGTTATTTGGGCCTTTTATGGGTATTATTTGTTTAATAATAACTATATTATTGATTTTTCACTAAATAAATAATTTCTGCATCATTAAATTATAATCTGTTAAGGTAATTATATATTTCTTAAAAATTAAAAATATATTACCATGATAAAGATAAACATTTTATCTCCAAATGAGTATTTAAAACCTAATTAATATTCTATATTTCCTTATATAAAAAATAATTTAATTATTAAAGTTTGAGTGAGACATATTTCACTTTCAGTCCAATAAAATAAATTAAAGGTCTTAATCAAATAAAAGTGGGTTATAATAGATACCATATCGACCAAAGTATATTTTAGGACCAAATATAATCATCCAATTATATTAAAACAATTGGTAGTGTAATTTTATAATATTATTTTTACCCTTAGTTACCTATTTTACCAATAACTATTGTAAATAAAATTTACCGTAGTTACTATTCAAAATACCCAAAAATAAAAAGTATCCTATGAACATAATTTGGATCTTCTGATTCCAAATATGGAATCCATTTTTCCAAATTCAAAACACAGAAGTTGCAGTAATTAGTTTAAAATTATTCACGTCGTAGAAAAAATGGGTTTTTGTTTAAAACATTGCAAAAGATTGAATTGTTTTTACCTACGAATTCAATGTAAAATTAATGCTAATGTGATACATTATATAAAATGGAAAAAAATATTCTATTTATACATTAAAAAAAATTACTATTATAATTTATCCATATAAATTATCTCAATGTAAAAAAGTTGTTTTTACGTAAAATTTAGTGTGTTTTTACTATTCATCAAAATTAGAACATTGTCAAAAAAATATCAGAACACTATCCAATGTAAATTTTTATATCCTGATTCAAAATAAGAATTTTATTTTGAAAAATTGAACTAATAAAGTTATCCAAAATTAGATTTAAACTTGGTGCGCCATCAAAAGGCGGCAAAACTACATTTTTTGAAAAATACTTCTTTTATCCGAAAAAATTTATTTTGTTCTCATACATCATTCTAGAAAATGTTTGAGATGAATTATAATTTTATAAAATTAAAACTTTAGTTAATATTATTCATTATGTCTAGTTAATAATAATATTATAACAATATATCATTGTTTAGTGAAACTCGGTACGACGTACACCATACGCTATCGAGGAAGGTTGCTATTGGGTGTAATGTCAGCCATGTGAGGATTTCGTGTAGGGAAAGATTCCTTTGGTGTTTAGTATAACATAATATAAATATATTTCAGTTATACATTGATCAAAATCTTTACTTGGTGTTGTGTAAAATGAATTTTATTCGAAAAAACATGAAATTGTGTGCATCACAATATAAGAATAGTGTTGTGTATACTACAAGCTAATACAATGTAGTGTATAGAACAAGCTAATCTTGGGGAGGCATAGAACAAATCAAATCAAGGAAACTAAAAATTATACTTCTCATAAAATCTCGGGGTGTTACAAATTTTTTGAACCACAATCAATTAAAATTATTTCCATTCTAGGGTTAATAAAAAGTGTATGTTGTACTGCTTCCTTCTCATCGTTAATGTTAGATTTAGTATTTCCATAAGCTTTCCCATTAACTATTGGATATGGTTGATGCTGAAATTTATTACCCTCAGGGACCTGTGGTTTAGTGCACAAGATAAAATATTTTAATTAATCCCTAATGTTTAATCATTGAACCATGGTTTGTGAATTAGTACATTCCCTACATTACTCCATCAGGTTTGTTATCTTATTCCTATCTATTAAACATTCATGAGCATGGTAGAATAATCTCCCATACATAAAGAAATTCTCTATTACTTTGGATTAGTATCCATGATTCATTTCTCTCATTATGGACATGTCGATTACTGGATCCTTTTTCCTTCATTGTCATTTGACCCAACAGACTAGTAAAAAATTGCCCAGTAACAATGCTAGAAATAGCTTTTATCAGTGCTATAAAAGTGATAACTACATTATAGTGGTTAACATCCCTAGGTTTTTCTCATCATTGAAAAAGTGATAGTAAATGGTCTTTTATCAGTGCTTATAGAAGCACTGATAAATTTGACCATTTTTAATTCTTTTAAAAGTGTTAATAAATGTTTCCATTACGAGTGATTTTAAAAGTGATAGTAAAGGGAAATACTAAATTGTGCTATAACATAACACAGTTGCATAGGAAAAATACTATATATCGACAAAAACAAGTCCCAATACAAGTTTTAATTAGAGTATAATTTCCAAAAAAAACATAAGAAAAAAACAATATTATTCAAATTACAAACATTAGTTCATACAATTATATAAACAGAATTTATTACATAAATTCAAAAACATCAATTTCCCATTATCATTTAATCCAAACATAAATCATGTTATTTCCAAACAAAATACCCCTTCATAAAATAAATAATGAACGTATATAATAAAAAAAATCTTTTTTTAGAAATAATATAACGAAATAAATTAACAGGAAGTGTTAATTTTACTAAAATTGTTGTCAATTTAAAAAAACACAAAATGGGTGTAATAACTGTCACACCATGCATCATATAATGATGTGGTTCATTCATACAAAATAAAAACAAATTATTAATCATTTTCTAAAATTATTTAATCAATTTAAATGTGTTTTCTCATTTCTGTGCTGGTTATTTGGCCTTTTCAAAAAAAATGATTTCCATTTTAAATAAAATCATGCACTTTGAGTCATATTGGACACACCGTGGGTCATATGGAGTTATGGATGACTCATTCACATCCAAAATAACATATGGATAATGTCCAAAAGAAAAAAAATTATTTGGATTTGTTTTTTCAGTTTTGAGATGGTTTGTTTTTTATTTACCCAAACTAATGTCAATATTAAATAAATATGGACTTGGTGTCATACTAGTCACCATGTGCATCGGATTGAGGTTTGGTTGATTCCTACATGTTCCAAATCACATATTGAATTATTTCATAATGTATTAAAATAATATGAATTTGTTTCCTTGGTTTTTAGTACGTTGCCATTCTTTTTTACTAAAATGCCATTTTAAACATGAAAAACCCACTTTTACACATATGGATCACATCGTGCATCAGTTTTATGTTAGACTAATTCCTACACCTCATAGATTATTTACGAATCAATTCCATAAATTATCAAGAAAATTAGAGTTCTCAATATCAATTTTTATTGAGTGAAACTATTTAAATACACATTTAGATTTTAAACTCATACCAGACACATTGATTTAGTATTCTTGTTTACTAAAATTAATGTCAATTTAAAATATAGATAATTACAGGTAGTTGTTACAGTCACATTGTATGCCAGATTGTGGTGATGTTGATTTCTATGCATCCCAATGTTTCAAAATATTTCATAACTATCAATGTTACCTTGATTTCCATTGACTTTCTTTTTATTACTGATAACATTGCATGATCCAATTTGAGAAAAACACATCAACATGAACAAAGAATCCACATATATATGAAAACACTAATTATGATCTATACTTAAAATATAAATTAAAAATAAATATAAAATAATAAATTAATTCTATGGACATTTATTTTACTATGAAAATATCAATATTGCCTCTATAAATGATATGTTTAGGGAACCTGAATGAAAGTGATAAATGTTAATAATACACTAGTGAAAGTTTTTGAGGGAGAATAATTATGTCGATGTTTGGGTTCAGAAAGGGATGAAATATGAACTAGTCATCGCATCACAAACAAATTAATTCACCTTTATATAAAAACAATTATTATGTGAGTATCAATAAAATAAATATGTTAAACCTAAAATGATAAAATACATTAATTATATGGATAATGATTTTACTATGAAAAAATCATGATTACCAATGTAATTGACCAAAGGTATCACTTTTCTCATCCAGTAAAGGCAATGGATAGAACACTTAAGAAAGTGATAGATAAAACACCACAGGAATTAAATTGATATAAGGTATTAGAAGTATTAATGATAGATAAATCACCAAACTCGAACAAAAGGATCACCTTTTATAAATATAAAATTATTTGGTGACAAATAATAAAATTAAATAAATTAAACATAATTATGTAAAACTATATTAAATCTTTGTAGAAAGTGTTTACTATGAAATTAACAATATCATATCTTTAATTGAACAGAGGAAGTGTGGTTTCTCTTAATATAATTGTAGTGGTGGAAATACTAATGAAATTGATAAATGCACCACTTTAAGGTTGAAATGGTTTTAAGGGAGACAAAGAATGAATGTTTGAAAGAACCCCCAAACTTCATAAAAATAATCCACCTATATATGGAAACAAAAATAATGTGAGTATTACTAATAATAAATTAATTATACATAAATTTAAAACAATACATTAATTCTATTGATAATGATTTTATTGTGAAATGATCTGGATGACCTCTGTAATTTAGCAGAGGATACATTGTTTCTCTTCCTGCAAATGAAGTGGAGGTAACAAGAAAGAAATTGATAAATGAACCACTATAGATATGGTAAGTTTTTAAGGGAGAATAATGATGATCATATGATAGAGCTCAGAAAATCGAACAAAATACAAATCATCTATTAGAAATAAATATTATATGAGTAATGATAATATGAAATAAATTAAACATAAATATAAAACAATATATTATTTTTATGGACAATTATTTTAATGTGAAAACATCAAGATTACCATTTTTATTGAGAAGATACATAATCATTTATATTCCAATTATTGAATGACATATGGAGAAAAATATTCTAAAATAAACAAACTCTACTAGGAATAATGAAAATTAAATAAACATGTATTTATATAATTTTTCAATCAAATAGAGAAAGTATATCTGGACATTACATTTTCATATTGCCAAAGGGTTTCCTTCATTGTTGTTTGTTCTTACATCATGAGAAGAAGGAATTGTATACATGAGTAGTTAAAAAATTAATTTATATTATGTTAATGTAGAAGAGAACAAATAAAATTATATAAAAACACAATATATTAAAGAAACATGTACCTTCTCCTGGAACCCGCATTAATTTTTTATGGCTTCAAGTAGTTTGTTCCCCTATCAAGAATCCAAAGCCCTGTTTTTTCCCCTATAAAATATAAGACATTTTCTACATTAGGAATGACATGAACTAATTGTGATGTCCATATAGAAGGGTAATCCTTGATTGAATTTTATTCCGAGTCAATATTTGTTTTAGTTCCTAATATGACAATTATCAATTGTTGTTTTATATATCTGAGACAGAAAATACTAGAACTTCATGTAATTCCATTATGAATGGGTCATATTTTTACCCTTCCACACTAAAATTCACCTTCACAAATCCCATTTCATGAAAATTAAATCCATTGATATTGTAATCCAATTGTCAATGGAATAGTGTCACTTGAAATGTTATATAATACAACCCATATATCTATTCAATAATTCCATAATATGACATATTTTCTTAAATTGGATTTATATCCTTCGAACTAGATATGTGTATCACTTGGAAAGAAGCGTAACACCACTGTTTTTATGAAACTGAAGATGTCATGTCCTTTGGTATAGAATTTATAACATTGATTACAATACTAGTGTAAGATATAACATTTTTATTTTTTCTTTTGGATAACCATTGATTTCATTCACAAATTGAATTCATATTTTCATATATCACCTTATAAATTTGATCTCTGAACCATCCTTTAAACTGTTGATTAGGTGTATTTGATATCCACCCTTCAACCCTTGATGAATTTAAATATCTAGTAATTTAATTGTGGTCATCAATGTATAGATCAACACATTCATTATTATGTAATGTGTAACAATTTTCTTACTCCCACACTGTCAAAATAATTGTAGCAAGATCTATTAAGAAAATAGCATTCCAATAAGGCATTCTCTATAATGAGACATTGGGAGATCCATGATTTCTAAATATCATAGGTTATCATTAGAAAATTCAATTGCTTCTTCAATAGTATATCATTCTTCAAAACATCCTTATCGCTAACTTTTATTCTTGACATACCTTTCAAAATCATCATATAACTTTCAATGGGGTACATCCATCATTAATGGACATGACCACATAGTGGAGCCTCTTTTACCAAGTAAACCATTAGGTTGACCATTATATCAAATAATTATTATTGGAAGAATAACTATAATTCACACATATGACTTCAATGTCCTTATTCATGATGGGAAAATTTTCTAGGACTACAAATTTACTAAATATGGATTTAAAAAAGAAGAATATTTGGGTTAATGTATGTCATAAATTTTGATGCAAAATGAAATAGAAAGAAACATGTATTAAATCGTGAAAAAAACACGATTTTCATGTGATTTTATTCCTCGAAACGTCATATTAGTCATTTTCATTACATTTTGATATTTTTGGAATATCCTTGTTGAACTCTAACACATATAAGGAAAAGGAAAAAATTTATCGTTTTTATGTCTACATAGTGTGTAAGCTACTGGAGGAAGAAAAGTCAACAATTTACCCTTTAACGATGCGAACTCTTCCCTTATCCTAACTACAATGAAGTAATTCCTAGCCATGATTCTATCTTTTGTTTTACTAGGTACATTTTTTAGAATTCCAATAACATTATCAAATACATTTTTCCCACATACATGAAATCAATAAATTATATTTCAAACAAAAAATTCCAATATGGTAATTCATAAAATATTAATATCTTCTTCAAACCTTATATTTTATTGTTTTTCAAAAATGGATGACTAAAAATAGTGTTAACCATTTTTTCATTTTTGTACAGTTGATCTCCCATTACTGTATATGTTTTTGTTCCTTGATCGATATTCCCATAAATTATTTTTGTATGGGATAATTATTTAAGTTGTAGAGGAAAACATTTCTAATATCCTTAAAACACAGCTTTCAATGATATCTTCAACCGAACTGAGTATGTGAATTTTTCCTAAATGGGACACCCAGACATTCCATTAAAACTATAACATGATAAATTTTAATATGAAGGGAAGTAATATGGTGTTATTGACAACATGGACCCCAATGTGAATTAGTCACCTCTATATGAATCAATTGTTTTAACACATGTATCCCACATTAATTTTAGATCTTATGTCAATGGATCTAAATATGAATAATTATCATTACCAGGTTTCTATGGTCTGGTTATAAAAAGATAAAATATAATTCATTTCATCAGCATGAATAACCATGGAGGTATGTTTTAATTTAAAAAATGATTGACCATGTACAATGAGTACTACTCTACACACCAAAATGATTTATTCTACCAATAGAAATGCAAGACGAATGTTTCTAATCTCATCTCAAAATTCAAGAAACTCGTAATCTATTTTATTCCACTAAGGATAATTTTCAAGATGATATAGGATCCCATATTTAATTCTTGTATCTTCATTCCATATTAATTGTATCATGGTTTTGTGACATCAATATATACATACATACTATATAATTATATGAATTTACCAAAGATATATTTAAGTACATTATTCATTTTTTATGTGTCGATACGTTCCACACATAAGGAATTTTATGAGTGATTCATGGTCATTTTGAAGAAATATACTATCATTTGGACAAGTATGAATTTTTTTATCATTCCCATTTAACATAATATTTATTTAGCATCACATATTTGGCATGGTAGTTCATTTTCATTAGGTATCATATCTTTCAAAGTATCAAGTCATTCTATAAAACTAGTGTAACTACATCCACTACCAACATTCAAATTATATAACATCAATACAACTAAAAATGATTTGTTGTTAGTATAACACATAAAATATGTTTTATTGGAAAAACTGTTTATGTCATAAAACTTCTTTGGAAAATTATTATATTCATGTTTAATTTCCATTATCATTTCTTCCATGTTATCTATATCATATTTTACAAAGGTATTCATGTCATATTATTTATAAACCATATTATCATCCCAATTGATGTCCACATTCAGTTTTTCTTATGTTCAGTCCCACATTAATTTCTTTGATCTATTCTATGTAAAATAAAATGTTTTTCAAACACTTTATACTATTTTGTCTTGAATAAAAATAATTTAAACAAAGAGAGAATATTTTAAAATCATCTTCTTCATGCTCTCTTGAAAATATGATGAACATTTTTACTCTATATTAATATTAATTTTTCAAACGATTAGAATTAATAAATTTTCAGTTCATATCCATCCTGATGGGTTCATAAAATATTAATTTTATACAATATATTAATAAAGAGACATAAGATATTCATTATCAAAAGTGAATATTAGAGACAATTCTAATAAGGAAAACTCAACAATTCACTGTTTAAATTAATTTCAATATGTTGATAATAATGGGTAATTTGAATTTAATAAAATAATTTCTCCTCATAAAATCTTCCTTAAATACCCTAGACACATGAAAGTATAATATAGGAAATTAAAGACTACTAAGAAACTAAAATATGAAAAAATAATAATAAAATCTCATTAAATCAACTAGAAGTAATAAAAAATTATTTAAACATGTGATGTAGCTTACAATTGAATTATTACATCTTAAATTAATGGTATATATATAATTGAAAACATCTCATGACTGTGGGGTTTCATATCACCACACTGACCCATTGTAAGGAAATTCAATGTACTCTAACTGGATCTAAAATTATTATTTTCTAATGAATTATATGAATAATAAATTTACATCATAAAATAAAAATATTTCTCATTAATTAATATAAGAATATAGTTTTTTAATTAACAAATTTGATGTATGAGTTGAAAATATATATAAGAGCTTGGAATTGTTGGATGAATGAATTATTAAAGAAACATTAATTTAAAATTTTGGGAATTGATCATAATCATTACATAAAAAATAATTTTATGGATAGATTGAAAGTGTTTATCAATATGGATTCCATAATATTTCAAAGACCAAGATATAAAATATGATATTCATTTTCTACATTATGAATGAACAATTTTTTAATGTTAATGATTAGTGAGCTGACATTTTTCTTTAGTTTAGAGGGGACTAGTGGAATTACTGTGATATTATTTCCAAATCCGTATCTATTAGGGAACTATTTTATATATTTCAAAAGGATTATTCAAAACCCATGTTTACACCCATTAAAAAATGAATAAAAATTTCAAATGTTTTGGATGGTATGTCAATATATATCAAAGAGTGTGGGCGATTCGTTATATTCAAAAAAGAATTATATTAAAATTGTTTGTAATACTATTTTCCTATATGTCATATATATAGGTATCAATGGTATTCCCTAGAAACAAACTTTTTAGTTGTTAAATAAATATGAAAAAAGGGGATCAAAATTCAAAAAAATCTACATTTCTTGGAAATAAATTATAATGCCTTATAGTAGTATATAGGCCTAAAAAAGTAGTATAACTCTAAAGGGGTAATCTCAAAAGTATTTTTTTTTTGAAAATTATTGAGATAGGAGGAGTATGATGATGTGAAAAAGTAATGACTCAGTTGGGAAATAGTAAATAACATTGAGGTATAATATTTTATATATTTTTATTAAAAGGATTTATAAATAATGTCATATTGATCTAAATAGGGATAAAAATAAAATAGTTGTTTATAAAAGTGTAGAGACAAAAGAAGTCGGATTACTGAGAAAAGGTACAACACTATTATAAATAGATATAGCTTTAAAAAAACTCCAGAAAATTATATATCAAACACCTTATGTAGCCCATGATAATGCCCAAGAGACATTCTCGATCACCTTTGGGCTGGAAACAAGCACTAGTGTATCAAAAACAACAAAATGTGATTCATTTGGCCCAAAAAATAATTAAAACATAAAGAAATATTTTTCGAATAAAGATTTCAAGGATGAATCTATACATTGTATTCAGACCGAAACCAAGATAAGATGATAAAAGAAGATATTGATTAGAATACCATACAAAAACTCCCATAACCTAGCATCAAATACCTCAATCAAAAAATCCCCAGTTGAAATTTCTAAAATTTCAAATGTGTTGAATACAATTGATAAAATAAATAATGAAAAATATGTATGATAAATTTGGATGATTAATTTGAGAATTGTAAAAAAATTAAATCAAACGAATAATCTCTATGTGACTCCATGTGTCACCATTGAGTCCAGAAATAGTAAAGTCTCACTGATAGATAATGAGTTGAATCAAAATTAGAAACTGAGAAAATTGGAAGGCCTACCTTGCTACTATACAATCACAAGACTACAAATAATGACATCGTCGAAGAAGAAATAAAAAATAAAACAAAAAATGCACAATGAAAATTGGAATTTTTACCTCTCTAGGGTGATGAAAATACAAGACCCTCTTTAGAAACCCAAACTAAAATGGAACACTGGATGAAAGATGAGATGTTAGAGAAGATGTCTAGTGCAGTGATTCAAGGTTTGATTCCATTATGATGAGTGCCGATAGCTTGTGGGTTCTATAGAATGCTTTTAATATCCCATTGGGTTCTCAAATTTTCATGGTTTTTAATTAGACTAGGATAATTTTACTAACACTTACAAATAAGAGCTAATAAAGAATTATTTTATCAATGATTTTTAGCACTAATAATGTTAGGGATTTATGAACACTAAAATATAATTGACAAAATGAATCTTTATCATTGATAAAATTATAGTACGGATAAATGTTAATTTTATCTATGGTTTTTAGCATTAAAAAAGCCTCGCCTTTTTTAGAACGAAAGATGCACTGATAACATTGCTTTTGTCAATGCTTATTACATATGTTCTGATGAAGGATTTATAAATATAACTATAAATATAAAAATTATATATGATTCTATATACAGAATGAATATATATATATATATATATATATAGTAAATATGTTAATTTTTGAATGTATTTATTGTAATTTTGAAATTAATAATTAATAATTATAGAAATAATTTTTTAAAAAAATATTTATATAATTATATATAATTATATAATTATGTATATATATTAAGTATATATATATAGTAAATATATCCTTTATTTAAGTAATTTTATTAAAAATTAAATATTTATTTTAATATATATAATAATTTATTTATAATTATATAAATACATTTAAATAAATAATTATTTACTTACAATTATAATTATATAATTTTATAAATATAGTAAGTGTGAATTTATATATATATCTATATATTTATTTTTTAAAAAATATATTTTAAACTTTAATAATGAATACCTTCTTTTATGTGCATGAATATATGTTAAAAATTAGTGAAATTTAATAAATTAAATATAAGTACACTAACAATATTAAAAAATGGACATGTTTTATGTGTGAGAATCATATATAAAAATGAATTTATTATGTTAATGTAAAATCAATTTAACACATTTTTGTTCTATGTTAAATTGAAAAATGGAACGATATTCTATTATATGTCGAGTACTATGAAATTATTCAACATTTTTAATTCAAATTAATATTTAATTATAGTCGATTATTCAATATATATATTACTATTTAATATAAATAGCATAAATATTTTTTAATATATGAATCATATTAATATACATTAATATATATCTATATATTTAATATATAAAATTTAATAATATTAATTATCAGAATTATCTAATTAATAATTTTTTTAATATTTAATAATTTATATTCAATTTATTAGTTTTTACCTATAATTACTTAATTAATAAAATTTTAAATAATTATTCAATAAACTCAAAATTTATATTTATCTTATAAAATTATTCCATTTTATTTATTCATTCCTTTTTCAGTGTTGATGAATGATATATTTATAAATTCTAAAAATAAATCTCTAATAAAATGTACCATTTATCAATAATAAAAATAATGCGTTGCTAAAGGATACCCTTTATCATCACTAAAACTAAAGTGTTAATAATGTTTAAATTTATAAGCTCTAAAAGAATCATTGATTAAAGGAAAAAAATTTTCATTCCATTCCTTAGAACTGATAAATATTCCATTTATCATTTTTTTATGGGATGGGTAAATACATGTGCTGTTAAACCTGGGTTTTGTATTAGTGATAGCATGAAACTTAATTTTTAACATCTTATCCAATTTTCAAAATTTAAAATGTATGAACACCATCTCAATATTAATATCCCATGGATCCACTTCATCATAACACCCAATCTCTCAGATTACTAGATCCTTTCAATGTTTTGGTTTAAACCCACTAATGAATCTATAGATATTTCTATCAATATTGATAAAAATAATGATGTGTATCATGTATGTATTATGATGATTTAATTGTATTCTATGATAGAGTCAACTACCTTTTATTTCACCTCTATGTATTCTCACTCTATCATTATTTTAATATTTAAATGGAAATAATTATTAAAAAATATTTTCTTAAATTCTTAACATTATATATCTTTATTTTCATCCATAAACGTGTTCTTGATTATCAATACCCACAATTGATTTTCCATTACATCTATATAATAGAGGGAAATAAGTATCCATCACATTCTATAAAGAGAGGACCATAGGAAAATATCTTCCCCATTTGGTTTAATAATATTTCAGTGAAAAGTGGATCAGAATACCCACTTATTATTGGTATCTATGGTCATATATAATACTCAATATCTTATTTCTCCTTCTTGGTTAAAGGGAAAATATCCAATGGTAATGTTATTTTTCACATCCAAATACAAATGGGTAATAATCACTATAATTTTTGTAACCAAAAAACCCATGGCATTGGGATATCATTCATTTAATTTATTTATTGTCACTCACATGGGTAGTTCTAATAGGTTTTATGTTTTCTCAATATTTTCTAGAATAAGATACATAAAAAAACATAAGACAAAATATATTTAATCAATAAATTACAATATTTCACAATTGACTCTAAAGGAACTTCTTATGGGATCCAAATGATTTCCATTTTTTCTAAACAACAGTTTGGTATTTTTTTCATACACATAGACTTATCCTATGGCCTGTTACTAAAGTTATATAATCAAAATCACAAAATTATCTAAAGTTTTGTATGGTATCAAATACAGTATCGATACATTTTCTCATATGAACACAATATAAATTTTAAGATAAATAATATATCAGTGTTATAGACCCTGGATCCAAATATTTAGTCTCAAATAAATATTAGGCTCACAAATCACTTCTACCCAATAAAACATAATCATTTAAATAAATCCTTTATCTGTATCCATAAAAAATTTCACATTATCCATATTATATGCAATGGCTTGTGAATATACATCAATGAATTGTGTAGGCTACAATCCCACAAAGAGGAGGAATAAGGAACATAAATCAATATAACATGTTTGACCATAATATAAATACTAATATCATAATCATTGGAGCATTATCATAATCATTGGATCATAATAATTGCAACATCCTAGTCCAGGTGTCGTACATTGGTTCCCCAAGACGGATTGTCACATGACCTCAAGCGTGTTTCCCATTATGCGAGAGGTTTCCGACTAGTTGCGAGGGTCTAATATCATTCATGGGGAGACTAAAATATCTTAATAAAAGTAATAAACAAATTAAAATATAAAAAAAGAACCACAAAATGATATAACATAACCTTAATAAACAAGTATCACAAGATGACCAATGCTCAAAATACAATATCAAAATTAAACAATATATATTCCACACTAAAGTACATTAAAAGTTTCATAATGAAACTACAAAGTAAATATAAGAACAAATACCAAGTGGTTCCTAAACCACATCAGTTTCTCTCATCCATGATATATCCCAACTCAACCATCTAACATAGGGTCTATTCCCATATCATATCAGTAAACCAGAAAATCATTTCAGGTACCAATCATGCATCCCATTTAGTGTGTGGGTATAACTAAGTACCCTACCACCAAAAGTGTCTAAAATAATGTCCATTCAATATAGTGTATCAATTTTTATAAAGAATAAATCACAAGAAATGAGGTAATGAATTTACATTATTCAAATATTCTATCCTTAACCACATAACACCCCAGGTTCCTGATGACACCAGAATAATATCATATGTATGAATGACATTTTCACTAATAAAAATTATTAATCTAATTCCCATGTTACCATTCATATTTCATACATGTATTAACATGTTACCATTCATATTTCATAATTGAATTCTCATTTTACTATTCATTATTACACAATTGAATGGTAGTGATACCATTCATAATTTCTGACTGAATGTCAATGGTACATTCCCTTTTTTAATTATAATTGAATAAATGTCCGTATTACCATTAAAAAACACATAATTTATTATGAAAATTAACTGTCAACATAAAGCTAATTACTAATTCAATAATTATTTAATCATACCAGTCCCATTATTTAATTCAGCAATTAATTTTTCTAATCAATCCCATTATTTAATTAACCATGTCAATTTCATTTCTAATTCAACGTTTTTTTCATCACATAATTCAACATAATTAATTTCCCATTTAACAAACCACATTAATACAATTTAATAATTAATTTATTAGTAATGAAACATCCAAATTCCTATATTCCATAACTCATTCCGCAATAAATTATATCAAATTAATAATATATGTATCTAATAAATAATTCTACAATTAATTTTAAAAATCATAATCTCAATATCTCATTTTTAATTCAATAATTTATTATAACAATTCACAGATCTGAGCATCTCATAATTAATTCCATAGTTAATTATCTTAATTATTTGTTCTCAAATACCCCCCAAGTTCACATCCCCTTTAAGTAGTTGGTTCTCAATTTAATTAAATTAATCAATAACATATTTTTTAATCATCTTATATAAATTATATGAATACATATGAATAAATAAAATCATGAATTTCAGATTTTATTTATAAATTACATACCATAATTTTGTAACAAGAGTCACCAATGGAGGAATCCCCAATTTTAGTGGATTAATGGCATATAATGAGATATGGATCTAAAACTGTATATCAAGATAAAAAATTGTCCCTCAAATATAGAACTAACTCTAAAACATGAGATATAGATCCACAAAACTATATCTAAATATAAAATAAATGGGGAAGAACAACACTACAATGGATAGTAGATGAATGATAAAGGGAATGGAAACCACACGGAATAAGATTCTCTTACTGAGAGGGGTGAAGATCTATAATATGATTGTTAACACACCATGAACAGAGGTTGTAATGGTTTTGAATTCCTTTGTGAGACTCTAGAAGTGAGGAAAATGGTTTATGGTTCATCTTAGTGCACTAGAAGGTAAAATAAGGGTTCTCAGTAAATTTTTAATAACATTCAGTGGATAAAAATCCCATACACAGAGTTTGTTGATCGGGGTACATAGTTTCCTCTAAATGTGATCGATAATTGTATTCCTCTCATAAGGGGGGGGGGGGGGGTTCATAGTTTCTATTTATAGAGAACTTGGTTTAAAAAACCACGTGACAACCATGAAATCCCATGTTTAAAGGGTTGTGGGGTTTGCTCATCTAGGGACCACTACTATAGGAAAACATGCACCAACTGTTCACTTCCCTCTATATTCCATTTTATATAAAATTTTCACCCAAAAAAACCCCAAAATAAAACCCAAATCAAATGTTTATAACATAAGGAAAATGATTACCAGTACAGTTTTTGGATACCTATTTAGAAAAGCTAGGTGTTTTACAATATGCAAACCTTATAACAGATCATCCTTCAGGAGTAATCTCAAGAATAATTATGATTACATGTCAAAAAGATTGGGCCACTATGCCCTCCTATTAACTGCTCTCTCCCATATTTTCCCCTAATCATGTCAATGATTCCATAATACTTGAATTATCTATATTGTATTTTGTTGTAAAAAAATCTCACTATGATCCAATACACGTATCAGATGCTCCTATGTAGGTTCTTCAATATCATGCTCAACAAAAACCACATCAATCACGTGAGAATGGTCGTGATGATACCGATAATGTTGTGACACATGGAAAAAATCATACATTGAATTGTATCTTTGTGAAATATCCAATATGTAGACCACCAGCCCAATTCCCTACATAATCTCAAATATTCCTATGGTCATGGGGGCCTACTTTCCCTATCTTCATATCATGTGGTGGGACAACCCATGAGTCACCCAGAGGAATACTTTATCACCCACTGTAAACTATATTGTTTATCAACATTTATCATCATATGATTTTTTTCTACTCTCATATGTATCCATATACTTGTGAATCAACCATACCTATTCCAACATCTACTGCATGAGACTATAAAACAACAAATATAACTCACCATCCTCCATCTAGTATAGAGGTCATTTACAAGGCCAACCATAATGAGCATCATATGGTGACATCTGTATATTTCCCTGGTATATTTTTATATAGATATTATATTCTAAATCCATGTTCTTCTCCTTAGATGCACCGATGTCATGAAAACATGTGTACGAATAACCTTCTATAATCCATTATAGAAGTGAGATGTAAAATGAGATTCATGATCTAAAACAATATTCCATTGAATCCTATGCCATCATATTGTATCCTAAATATACAAATATAATAGAAACTATAGTATGAAAGTCTATTGTATAGGAAAGAAATGTTCTACCTTTTTCAAACGGTCTATAATCACCAACGCAGTGGCATTATTTTTGGGTGTCCTTGGGAGACCCACAACATATTCAAGGGTAGGGTCATGACACTTCAATTTTGGAATAGGAAATGGTTTTAGTGAACAACTAGGTTGTTGATTCTCAACCATCAAATGCTAACAATTGTAGCATCATGTCAAGAAACATTCTATATCATTTTTCTTGACCGACCCCCAAAACATTCCGAGATTCCCTTGGTATATTATAGTCACATTAGGATGTACCACCCAATTAGAGGATTGAAACTAATTCATCCAATCCTACCATATAATCACCAGTAGTATAACTCGATTCCTGATATATATGATATCATCCTCATCTATGGAACAATCGAAAGCTGAATCCCCACATTCAACACCTTCCCTCACTATCAAACATTTCATAACCTTATAATTCAAATCATTTATAAATGTCAAAAGTTTGTACTACACTGAAAATTGTACATGATTCATATCATTCAGACTCATCAGGACAAGAGTATGTATCTCAGTTAGTAAATTTATCATTTACCTCTTAACACTAGACTATTGAACATATTGAGAATGAGTTTTCTGGTCCAAAAAATCAACAAAATTATTTCCCTTTATTGGCATATATTCTATCTCAAAATTATATGACTTTATATATTCAACCCAAATTAACTTATTGATATTAAAATCTCTCAGTGAAAAGATAATCTTTAAGCTATTTTGATCAGTTTACAAATTAAACATCTCACCCAATAGATAATGTTTCTAACACTTTAAATCATAAACAAATATAGCCAACTTGATGTCATGCAGATGGAATTTCCATTAATGTGGCCTTAACATCCATGATCCATAAACTACCGCTCAGTCTCCCTACATCAACACTACTCCATGTCCTATCCTAGAAGTGTCAAACTACCTAGTATACACCTCACATAGATCAGGTAAAATTAATATTGTTGTTGATTCCAAGTGCCTCTTCAACTCCTAGAAAGCATTCTATCATAATCTAGACCAGTAAAACTTTATCCCCCTTTGGGTAAAGCCTATGACTGACACATAACATCTAGAAAACTCATCGATTATTCTTTGATTGTATCCATGAAGTTCCATAATGCTATGAGTATCAAAAATGTTCTTGGGACACTTCCAAGAAACCACTTCTTGATCATTATATGGGTCCACAAACACACCTCCCATTGAGATGATGTGGCCCAAGAAGTATACCTGATTAATCCAACATTTACATTTAGATAGATTTTCATATATCCAATTCTCTCTCACTATACTCAGGATGATGTCAAGATATTGTGAATGATTTCCTTGTGTCTTGGGGTACAACAATTTTTCATCCAAAAACACTAAAAAAACTAATCCATTTTTCGAAGGATTATTTTTTTCATCATGTACATAAACACTATTGGATAATTTGTTAATCCAAACCACATTTTTATGAAATCATATGTTCTAGACTTTCTTCTATAATCCATCCATGGTATATCATATTTTTAGGTCTCAAATGATGATACCATGATCCCAGGTCTATCATTGGGAAAAACAATCTTCTCTCATCTAGTCAAATAGATCCCTAATACATGAATAGTGACATCAGTTCTCGAATGTCATCTTGTTCATCTTCTAGTAATCGAAATATAAGGGTACAATCCTGTTATAATTCTTATAAAACAAAACTACTGAACCTATGAGTGATGTTCTTGGCTAGATAAACCCTAATACTACAACTCCTTTGTCACGACCCGGCCTCGGGGCCCGTGTCGTGACTACCCCAAGCCCTCCTTCCATAGGCCAGGGGCTGGCGACTAGCACCAAGGCGTAAATCCCGGTAAAAAGGGAAGGCATTGCCTTTGTAAAGTAAACAAGCACCACAGAGTAAGCAAGCGGAAAGGTAAAAACTAAGTAAAAACAGAGTACAACTGAAAGTGAGGAAAAGTAAATGGGCCAGTATACAAACCGAAACTGAAAGTAAAGTACAACTCGAAAGGTAAAACAACAACTATAAAGTAAAAGCCGCTACACCGAGCTGTCCACTGGAAATCCCACCTGAAGGGTGGGTACAGATAGCTCCACTGCTCCTCAGGTCCTGCCGTCCGCTCCGAGCATGTCCCGCCCAGTGGTCCACCTCCAGGTACCGTCCTGCTCAGCAAGCCTCAACCATGATCAACGCTCTCCGTCGTCTGCAACCAACACAATGTAGTACGGGCATAGCCCATGCAGGGGTGAGTATAAGCTACTCAGTAGGGACCCCGAGACCCCTGAAGGTCTCCCAAAGTACACAAAGGATAAAACACAAAGGAAAGATACAATCACGAAGTAATAACCGACACTGATTAGGTATATGCCCATACATATACCTAAGTCATAAATTTCAATACGCTCCAACCTCCGAGCCCAAGTACAACTCAGTCCACATAGGAAAGTATACGTATTCCACACAGGAAAGCAAAACGAAATCCACACAGGATAACACAACACAATCCACATAGGAAAGCAACAGGATTCAGCTCACACAGGTATAATTCTTCGAAAGACGATAGAGATGATCACTGATCCATCTAAGTCGTCGGACCCACGAAGGATCAAAAGGTACTAACCCCCGCAAAGACCCACACAGGATCTGTAGGCGCTGGTTCACACAGGACTGTAGAGCGCAGACCCACACAGGATCAGACCCACACAGGATCGGTAGTACTGATCTATACATAATCGATGAGTGCTATAGTCGTCGTCGTCGAATCCACTAAGGATCTCTGTACTGTCGTCGTCGCAGTCACAGTAGCAGTCGCAGTATCAGTCGCAGTATCAGTCGCAGCCAGCTCTAGGGTTCCCGCACACAGCAAGCTCGTTCGGGAGGGTCCGCTCCACGTGCCGAGAGGCTGATACATCAACTGTCACAAAGTCCAGAGTTGATGTATCCAAAAGTTCCGTATCGTCAACAGAAACTCAACGCAACAGACGACGCGTCAATCGGACGCCCGGTCTGAGAGTTATTTGCTTTTTCGTCCTAGGGGCCCGGTTGGTTTTAAGGCAAAACCAACCCGACCGTACTCCACTTGCGTGCAAACCTCGGGCAGAGTAAGCCAAAAGATCCGTCTCACTAAGAGGAACTCAACAAAGCTGACGACTCGTCAATCGGACGTCCGTAGCTCAAGATATGATCGTTTCCGCTCCGAGGGCCCGGTTGGTTTCGTGTACGAACCAACCCGGCCGAACTCAAAGTATTCTGAAACATTGAGTGTGATATACTGAAACGACTGTCTCGATCCAAGGATCGCATCGCCACTGACGGCGCGTCGTTTGGAAGTCCGTAGCCCGAGTTATGGGCATTTGAATCCAAACCGCTCGGTAACGGGGGTTTCGAGCCTGGGCCTTCCCGGCCCGAAACCCCCCGGTTGGCCAGAACCAGGTCGACCCGCCCCAGACAAGGTTGACCCGGCCCGGCACGGCGCAGCCTGGCGCGGCCCGGCGCGGCCTGGCAGACCGGCCAGGCGCCGGTCCGGCGCAGCGCGCTGCCAGCTCGGCCGAAGGCCGAGCTCCTGGAAAACGGGGGGCCGCCTGCCCCACTTTGTGAAACCGCCCCCCCTCATTATGGGGGGCCGTTTTAGGGCAGGACGGGGGAATTAATTCCCCCCGGTTTTTCCTCCCTTTCGGCCGGCCCGACCTGGCCGGCCGGTTCTTCCTCAACGGGACCGGCAAGGCCGGTCCCCCTTCCGGCTTCCGACACCGGCGGCCCGGCTGGCCGCCGGTCTTCTCATTCTGCCGCGGCCCGGAACTGGCCGTGGCCTTCGTTGTCCGGCACGGTGTGACGGCACCGTGCCCCTCCACCGCGGCCCCGCTCCGTCCGCGGTGCCTTCGGTTTCCTTCGACGCGGTGTGACGGCGTCGCGTCCATGAAATTCTTTCCACGGCGCGGCGCGATGGCGCCGCGCAATAATTTCTGTGTGATTCCCGCATGGTGCGACGACACCACGCCATCTCGTTCCATACGCAAGAGACAATCAAGAACAAAGGGGTCGGGGGGGGGGGGGGGGGGTTCGGCCGTGTTTGTGCGGTCCGACCCCCCTCTCGTTAAACGATAACACTTAATCGTTTATCCTCAAAGTTCATCATGCTAGAACCAAGAATTGTAATAATTAAATAAAACAACAACAAACCCCTACCTCGGATTCAAGTGCGGAGCACGTCAACATGTCGCGGAAGACAAGCGTCGCGGAGGTCGGGCGTCGCGGAAGTCGAACGTCGTTTCCGTTGACGTCGAGGTGCGTCCGAAGTGGTACATCGCTGGAGAAGCTTCGTAAGCGGACAGAGATAATCCGAGAAGGAAACGACGTCTCCTTTCGTTGACACGGGAAGAAGATCGAAGATGTGGCGTCGTCGATCTTTGGAAACACTCCGGCTACAAAGAAGAGAAGCGGCGTTCTTCGTCGGAGCTTAAGTGTTATTTGTGTTCTTCGTCAAAGTTGAAGAAGGTGGAGAGAGCTTCTAGAAACCTCCCAAGATGGCTAAGGAGACCAACCAAAATAAAATAAGCTAAGGCTTATTTTATTTACACAATTAAACAACTTGAATTTCAAAAGTTTGAAGTTCAAACAACTCAACTCAATTAATTAACAAAGTTGTCATGTTTAATAAAAGAGGAGTTATAGGGAGTTTAAAAATAAGAGGTGAAGTGTTAGGGTTCGTGTGGGCCCCACCAAACTTAATCCTCTCAAGGGAGGTTAAGTGGATGTGGGTCCCACACATAACTCCCTTTGGGAGGTTATAACCAACTTGGTTAAAAATAAAATGTGTTTCCACATTTTATTTAATTTCATTTTAAATTCCCAAAACTAACTCCCAACCCGCATAAAACGCAACCTCGGAAAAGGTCTCCTTAAGAGAATATCGGCGCTGCGAGTTCATCGGTTCCTTCGGAATTCGATTCCGGGCACCGGTTCAAAAGTTAGAAATTCCTGCTCGTTCGTTCACTGAACGTACCCGAGCCAATCTTCAGAAATTGATTCCGGGCACTCCGGTCCTCAGAATCAGGTGCCGTCAGAAACAGCGCTCTTGTCAAATTCCAAAGAAAATTAAGAAAAAATTTCCCTTTAATTTTACAGGTCTATACATTACTCCCACCTTAGGGCTTTACGTCCCCGTAAAGATACATCAAAACTTGGGAAACAAATGAGGGTACTGAGCACGCATCTGAGCCTCCCGCTCCCAAGTGCTCTCCTAGAGATTCCTGTGCTTCCATCTGATGTGCACTAGAGGAATCGGTCGTCCATGTAGGACCCGCTAATATCGATCCTCGATCTCCACTGGGACCTCCGTCAAAGTAGCCCCATCGTAAACGTCAATCTCCCCATGGTCAATGATGTGCGTCGGGTCGTTCACGTATCTCCTCAGCTGAGATACGTGGAAGACGTCGTGCACCCGGTGCAACTGAGGTGGTAGAGCCAGGCGATAAGCCACCTCGCCAATCCTGCTGAGGACCTAGAAGGGTCCGATGAAGTGCGGAGATAACTTGCCATCTCGGCCAAATCTCCGTATACCACGTCGACGTGAGACCTGCAAGAAGACGTGGTCACCATCCTCAAACTCCAGTGGCCTCCGCCTCCTGTCAGCATATGACTTCTGCTGGCTCTGAGCTGTCCTCATCTGCTCCTGGATGACTTGGACCTTCTCTGTCGTGGCCTGGACCATCTCTGGTCCCACAAGTGCTGACTCCCCTGGGTCTGTCCAGCACAAAGGAGATCTACAAGTTCGGCCGTACAACGCCTCGTATGGTGCCATCCCGATGGTGGAGTGGTAGCTGTTGTTGTACGCGAACTCTACCAAGGGTAGGTTTTCCTCCCAGCTACGACCAAACTTGAGGACACATGCGCAGCACATGTCCTCGAGAGTCCGAATGGTCCTCTCCGTCTGACCATCCGTCCGAGGGTGAAAGGCTATGCTCAGACGTAGCTGCGTCCCGAACGCCTCCTGCAATCCCTTCCATAGCCGGTAAGTAAAACGAGTATCTCGATCGGAGACGATAGATGATGGCACACCGTGAAGCCGCACAATCTCCTGAATGTAGAGACGCCCCAATCTCTCCACTGAGCCCTGCTCTCTGATGGGTAAGAAGTGAGCCGACTTGGTGAGTCGGTCGACAATCACCCAGATGGAGTCGTGACCTCTGGAAGTGCGTGGAAGTCCAGTCGCGAAGTCCATAGATATCCCGTCCCACTTCCACTCCGGGACCTCCAAGGGCTGTACCAAGCCTGCTGGTACCTGATGCTCTGCCTTCACCTGCTGGCAGGTGAGGCATCGAGAAACGAACTCTGCCATAGACTTCTTCATACCCGGCCACCAGTGCTGTCGTCTGAGATCCTGGTACATCTTCGCTACTCCAGGATGTACCGCCAAAGGAGAAGTGTGAAACTCTCTCAGCACCTCCTCTCGCAAAGCGACTGGTACCATGGTACGTCCTCTGAAAAGGATGTCGTGCTCTGCTCCAAGGGAGAAACCATCAGGTGCCTGTCCCGAGGATATCTGTGCACGCCGCATCTCACAGTCAGCGTCCCCACGTTGTGCCTCTCTGACCCACTGTAGAAGTGGAGGAGTGACTATGAGATACTGAAGGAAGGCTGCTCCATCCCTATCCACGAAGGATATCAGCAAAGAGGCTAGCTGCTCCGTCGCCTCCTCAAGTAGCCGAATGCCCGTCCTCCTGCTGAGGGCATCAGCTACCATGTTCCCCTTTCCAGGAGTATAGGCTATCTCAAAGTCATAGTCCTGGAGGAAATCGAGCCATCGCCGCTATCTCAGGTTCAGGTCCTTTTGCGAGAAGATGTACCTGAGACTCTGATGATCAGAAAAGACTGTAAAGCACTCGCCCATCAGATAGTGTCACCATGTCTTTAGAGCGAAGACCACTGCTGCTAACTCCAGGTCATGGGTAGGGTAGTTCTGCTCATGCGGCCTCAACTGACGTGATCCATAGGCGATCACTACCCGCTCCTGCATCAGAACACATCCGAGTCCGGTCCCTGATGCATCGAAATAGACTACGTACCCTACTCCCTCCTCAGGAAACCTCTATATAGGTGCGCTGATCAATCTCTGTCTCAGCTCATGGAAGCTCTGTTGACATCTGTCTGACCACACAAAGGGTTCCCCTTTCCTCCTTAACGTTCTGCAAAGCTGCAATGATTTCTCCTTTTCCGAAAAGTGAAATCCGGTCTCATCCCCTGGATGAACCACGTTCCTTGCCTAATACAGTCAATCCCATCATGATTAGTTAATTCATGGAATGGATGACGTCGTAAGGCCTCCACGCTGCTACCAAGTGATCCAACCGTTACTCTCGCCTCCAAGGGTTGAGTCACACTGTCGGCATCAGTGTGTGGTCACTGGGTCTCCTCCAGTAAGAATCTCGTAAGTGAGGGTCAAGTCAGAAGTTTTTAACCGACACCTCTTAGTAAAAACAAACAAAAGACAAGAAAGAAAAAGTCATCAAAGAAAGTTTTTTTTATTACTTCAACTCAAAGTACAAGGACACAAGGCAACATAAACTACGAATCTAGAGGAATTATGGGCAAAGGCCTCTATGCCTGGAGCTAGTCCCACACTAGTCCACCTGCTTCCGGAGCTCCATGATCATAAGCTTCAACTGCCTGAAGTTGTGCTCTCCCCTGAGTTCGGGGTGGACCTCATGGTGGTGGTGGTGGTAGAGCCTCAAAGCGTCGCCCACCACCTGATGCTCGGCCATCTCCTCTGCCTCGTCCGCTTGCTCCCTGCGGACCACCACGGTCGAACCTCTGCCTCTGCCTAGGTGGTTCCTCAACCGTCTGCTGCTCCTCTGCATGGCGGGTCAGGCAGTCACGAGCCATGTGGCCTTGCCCGCCGCATGCATAGCACTGTCTTCCATTCGTAAGATTGGTTCTGTTGCGTGTGCCCCGCACCTCTGAGCCTGTATCCTGAGGTCGTCTGCCTGAAGGTCTGGTCTGCCTGGACCCCTGAGTCATATGTCGACTGCCAGCTGTAGAAGACTCTGCCACGTGCCGCCCTGCGGTGGGTGGCGACGCTGTTGTTGACTCAGCAAGGAAGCTCTCGATCAAAAGAGCCCGCTCTAGTACTCCCGTCTGAGTCGGAATGCTGAGGGAGATCAGCGATGCCCTGATCTTGTGTCTCAATCCCTGCTCGAAGGTCCGGGCCCGGAAGAATGGGACCCATACCATGTCAGTCGAGTAGCACGAGAGATCGGTAAATCTTGCCGAGTACTGAGCAACCGTCATGCTACCCTGCTGCAGCTGAAGTAGCTCCTGGATACGCACCACACGAAGGGTGGCTGGGACGAACTCCGAGCAGAAGAGGCTCTCAAAGTCCGTCCATAGTAGAGATGCCTCATCGTGCACCTAGAGCATCAAGCTCCACCATCGTCCTTCTACTGCGTGTAGTAGGCTCGCAGCGAGGATCACCATGAGGTCTGCAGGTGTCCTCACTAGCCTAAAAACTCGTACCACTGCCTCCAGCCAGTCCTCTGCTGCCTGGGGGTCCATCTCCCCACGGAACCTAGGCGGTCGCTGGCACTGGAACTCGTGCAGAGCTCCAAGGCGATGCGCATCGTCAGCGGCTGGTGCTGGAAGCATCGGTGGCTCGACGGGTAGTGCTACCGCCGGTGCCATTGCTGACAAAGGGCCCTACACTGAGGCCTCATCGCTCGGTGGGCTGTCATCACGCTCGACTCTCGGAACCCTAGCCGGCTGCCGTCGTGGGGCCATCCTGAAAAGGAAACAGGTGCGCCACAGTCAGAACAGTATACCTGGTGAGCTGATACAAAGTAATCACTAAGAAAACTTGAAACACACATGCAATCAATGTTTTCGTGCATTAAGTCGGAAATCAGAAGTCAGGGTCCTGGTGTACGGATACGTCGGCCGCCACACCAACACTGGACTCCCTGGACTGATAACCACACTCAATACGCTAAACACTATTGCTTCACATAGAAAAGATCAGAGTTCGTGGTAGAACCGAACTCCTCTGATACCAATTTGTCATGACCCGTCCTCAGGGCCCGTGCCGTGACTACCCCAAGCCCTCCTTCCATAGGCCAGGGGCTAGCGGCTAGCACCAAGGCGTAAATCCCGGTAAAAAGGAAAGGCATTGCCTTTGTAAAGTAAACAAGAACCACAGAGTAAGCAAGCGGAAAGGTAAACACTAAGTAAAAACAGAGTACAACTGAAAGTACAGAAAAGTAAATGGGCCAGTATACAAACCCAAACTGAAAGTAAAGTACAACTCGAAAGGGAAAACAGCAACTGTAAAGTAAAAGCCGCTACACCGAGCTGTCCACTGGAAATCCCACCTGAAGGGTGGGTACAGATAGCTCCACTGCTCCTAAGGTCCCGCCGTCCGCTCCGAGCACGTCCCGCCCAGTGGTCCACCTCCAGGTACCGTCCTGCTCAGCAAGCCTCAACCACGATCAACGATGTCCGTCGTCTGCAACCAACACAACGTAGTGCAGGCATAGCCCGTGCAGGGGTGAGTATAAGATACTCAGTAGGGACCCCGAGACCCCTGAAGGTATCCCAAAATCCACAAAGGATAAACCACAAAGGAAAGATACAATCACGAAGTAATAACCGACACTGCTTGGGTATATGCCCATACATATACCTAAGTCATCAATTCCAATTCGCTCCAACCTCCGAGCCCAAGTACAACTCAGTCCACACAGGAAAGTATACGTATTCCACACAGGAAAGAAAAACAAAATCCACACAGGATAGCACAACACAATCCACACAGGAAAGCAACAGGATTCAGCTCACACATGTATACTTCTTAGAAAGACGATAGAGATGATCACTGATCCATCTAAGTCGTCGGACTCACGAAGGATCAAAAGGTACTAATCCCTGCAAAGACCGAAAAAGGATCGGACCCACACAGGATCTGTAGGTGCTGGTTCACACAGGACCGCTGAGCGTAGACCCACACAGGATCAGACCCACACAGGATCGATAGTACTGATCCACACAAGATCGCTGAGTGTTGTAGTCATCGTCGTCGAATCCACTAAGGATCTCTGTACTGTCGTCGTCGCAGTCACAGTAGCAGTCGCAATATCAGTCGCAGTATCAGTCGCAACCAACTCTAGGGTTCCCGCACACAGCAAGCTCGTTCGGGAGGGTCCGCTCCACGAGCCGAGAGGCTGATACATCAACTGAAACAAAGTCCAGAGTTGATGTATCCAAAAGTTCTGTATCGTCAACATGAACTCAACGCAACAGACGACGCGTCAGTCGGACGCCCGGTCTGAGAGTTATTGGCTTTTTCGTCCCAGGGGCCCGGTTGGTTTTTAAGGCAAAACCAACCCGACCGTACTCCACCTGCGTCCAAACCTCGGGCGGAGTAAGCCAAAAGATCCGTCTCACTAAGAGGAACTCAACAAAGCTGACGGCTCGTCAATCGGACATCCGTAGCTCAAGATATGATCGTTTCCACTCCGAGGGCCCGGTTGGTTTCGTGTACGAACCAACCCAGCCGAACTCAAAGTATTCTGAAACATTAGAGTGAGATATACCGAAACGACCGTCTCGATCCAAGGATCGCATCGTTGCTGACGGCGCGTCGTTTGGAAGTCCATAGCCCGAGTTATGGGGATTTGAATCCAAACGGCTCGGTAACGGGGGTTTCGGGCCCGGGCCATCCTGGCCCGAGACCCCCCGGTTGGCCCGAACCGAGTCCACCCGCCCCGGACAGGGTCGACCCGGCCGGGCCGGGCCGGGCCCGGCCCGACGCGGCCCGGCCCGGCCCGGCGCGACCCGGCACGGCCCGACCCGGCCCGGCACGGCGCGGCCCGGCACGGCCCGGCGCGGCCCGGTGTGGCCCAGCCCGGCCAGGCGCCGGTCCGGCGCAGCGCGCTGCCAGCTCGGCCAAAGGCCGAGCTGCTGGAAAACGGGGGGCCGCCTGCCCCCCTTTGTGAAACCAGCCCCCCCCCTCATTATGGGGGGCCGTTTTAGGATTGGCCGGGGGAATTAATTCCCCCCGGTTTTGCCTCCCTTCCGGCCGGCCCGACCTAGCCGGCCGGTTCTTCCTCAACGGGACCGGCAAGGCCGGTCCCCCTTCCCACTTCCGACACCGGCGGCCCGGCTGGCCGCCGGTCTTCTCGTTCCGCCGCGGCCCGGAACCGGCCACGCCCTTCGTTGTCTGGCGCGGTGCGACGACACCGCGCCCCTCCGCCGCGGCCCCGCTCCGGCCTCGGCGCCTTCGGTTTCCTTCGACACGGCGTGACGGCGTCGCATCCATGAAATTCTTTCCCCGGTATGGCGCGACGGCGCCGCACAATAATTTCCATGTGATTCCCGCGTGGTGCGACGACACCACGCCATCTCGTTCCATCCGCAAGAGACAATCAAGAACAAAGGAGGGGTGGTTCGGCCGTGTTTGTGCGGTCCGGCCCCCCTCTCGTTAAACGATAACACTTAATCGTTTATCCTCAAAGTTCGTCATGCTAGAACCAAGAACGGTAATAATTAAATAAAATAACTGTAACGCCCCGACCCCAGCTACCCAGAGTCGGTGCATTACTTCGTAACATTGGCATGATCACAAGAAAGATCAAATCTCGAAAGACCGATTGGTTTAGTAGCCTTGGAAACACTAGATATAATCATAAAGTTTTACATTACATTTCAAAGTGAAAAACTAATACAACAACATAATTTTTCCACAATCCACACTATTAACCCCTCATAAAATCCTTGCAGGTCATTCATAACTTACTTCTTCACATCCTGGGAAAAATAAAACATAGAAAAGGGGTGAGCTCAAATGCCCAGTAAGGATAACAATATAGCGGAAACTTTCATAAATAAGAATAAACATTTAAGGCAATGCATTACTAAAACAAAAGCCTTTTAAACTTTAACTTCAACATGGTATGGCAAAAGTAAAATGAAATAATGCCATTTACTTATTCACATGGATATTCTACTAATCGAATAATCACATGCAAAAAATCAATAACCACTTTCATAATGTTGGAATGCATAATGCTAAACGTTAATTTCTTTGTCTAGGCCTCATCCCAAGACCTAGGGGTTACTTCTAACCGGAACCCAACCCGGAGTGCCTCTAATAACCGGACACCAACCCGGAGTGCCTCTAATAACCGGACACCAACCCGGAGTGCCTCTAATAACCGGACACCAACCCGGAGGGCATACTTTTACCAGTCCCTAACCTGGAGGGCTTACTTTAACCAGTCCCCAACCTGGAGGGCTTACTTTTACCAGTCCCCAACCTGGAGGGCTTACTTTTACCGGTCCCCAACCCGGAACATACTTGTTTAGCACATTCATCTGAAGAAAAGTTTGAAATATAACATAAACATTCGGATTAAAACTAGCATACGAAATGTCAATAATTTCACCATAAACTATGAATGGTATAAAAATAGCACATCCACAGTCAAACATATCACAAAACCTTCAATTCAATATAGAATTTTTGTATCATAATAAATCAACTTCAAATAATCTTAAAATCCATCAAAGGATGTTGACATAGATGAAATCAAAATTCTTTTTAAAGAAGTATCTCCTTTTATTTTGAAATCATTTAAGATCCATATAAAATAAAACATTTTCTTTGAAAATATTCTTATAAGCTTGTATGTAAAGCTTCGACGATTTTATAACGGCGGAAAATAACCGCACCCGCCGTATAAGTTAAAAAAACATTCTTACCTCAATTCTGTCGAAAAGGTTAAAAAGAACATTGTTTTGAAAACGACGGAAAGATTCCTTTATAAACCTCTTATAAAAAGTCAAACAAGGGTATAAATGACTTTAACCCATATTCTTGTAAATAGTAAAAATGTTTTGAAATACATTTCGAAGAAACATGGATGTGGATGATAACGAGATCCCAGTAGATTATTACGTATAAACAACCTCGGATAAAGAAGAGATTGTGAAATAACCCTTACCTTGTACTTTTCCTTGGTTGGGGTAGGTTAACCTCCTGTATAATGGTGAAATAGTTGTTATTAAATTATACAAGAATCATATATATTAATATGATATCATATATGATCTTTTAACATTGATTTGTTAATAATATCTTAGAATTATCGTCGTTTCGGGAGTTAACTTACTCATTTTCTTTTATATGTTTTGTTACATAAGCCATGGTTGTTGTATCTTATTCATATCCAGAATGATATCCAGTCCTTAAACATCATTTTTAAATCATCAAATGATAATTATACTTGAATGGATACGATGGAGAATGAATCTCATCGCGTTCGTGGAGACGGTAGTCCGTACGTACGCACGAGCGACAATATCATTATTTTGATATTAAAATAATATATAAATGGATGGTATATCATATATACAGAATCATTAACATGTTATATTTATTATTTACATGAGTTACACATCATTATTATACCCATCCAAATAATATTATATTGAATAACAATTACACCACGACGTGGAGACGGTAAGCCGTACGTACGTACGTATGGTGACATGTTATTAAAAGGGTGGATAGAATACTGAATATTATTGTACCATATTTATAATAACATCACAGTATATGTGAGATACTGGAGTTATTATTTTAGAATGGTAAGAACAAAGGAAGAAGAAGTGGAAGAAGAAATGAACTTGGAGAAGGGTGGTGAAATCATTACCTCTTCTTCGGGTTCTTCCTTTTGATTTGATCAAAAGGGATCCTTAGGTTGGATTTATGATCAAACTAAGGCCTCTAGGTTGTAGTGAGGGATGTTGGGAGAGTATTTGGGCAGAGTTTGGCCGAACCAAAAGGCTTTATAGGTGTGAAGAAATGAGAAGGAGGAGTGCCCTTTTATAAGAGGGGTGAGGGGCACCTTTGGAAAAGCTAGAAATATTAATTTATAATAAATTCATATTCGGTTTCTAATGGCTCCAAAGTTGACTATTCAAAGGTTAAGGTGGGGATAGGTCGAAAACCACTCAACCAATAGAATTTAGACAGGTTTGGGTACTTATATTAACCTTATCTTTAAGTATTAACTCTAAGTTAATTAGTTTCACTTTTACAATGTCTCTTTGTATTTTTATATAATATGGTTAATAAACTTACTATATACATCCAAGCGACCCCCAAGTGGTCCATTAATGATTAACCTATCATAATATAAGTCTCTTGGCCGAACCTTAGATTTTTAGGAATTTAATATCAATTAATAATATAATATTTGTTTTAAGAACTCTTTTATGTCAATTTTGACACTATTCATTAGTTGATTTTTGTGAAACTCATAACAGATTGATTACTTCGAACAAAGTCAATTAAATCAATCCTAATATATCATATTATCCTAGAAATTAGTTTAATTCATTAAAAGTTTCATATTATATTTATTTGGGTATTTATAATATCAATTAGTTTAATTTTTCACTATTATAGTAATTACTGCATCATCATTGTGTCATAAATAAAGTAAATTATTTAATGTCTAAAAATTATAAATAAAATATCATTATGTAGGAAATCGTTTTAGATTTCTAATGAATATTTATAATCGAAAATCCAACATGTATAACTCTATGTAAAAATTGTTCTTCTAAAAGATATATGCTTGTGTCATTTTTGTATTCATTTTAACTTAATTAAAATAAAGTGTCATTATCACTTACAAGTGGATCCATGGGGTCCCAAAATTGACACAAAGATGGCCATGGTCGACCATGTATCAACCAATAGGGTTAAGACATGTTTTAGGGTAATTTAGTATTATTATAATATTATTTTTTAACCCTTATTTACCGGATTTACCCTTTAACCATGGTAAATAAAATATTTACCGCAGTAATTATTCAAAATGTGTAAAAATAAAAGTTACCTATTTACACAATTTGAACATCCTGATTCCAAATACGGAATCCATTTTCCTAAATTCAAAACACAGAAGTGGCAGAAATTAATTTAAAATTAATTCCCGCTGTCAAAACAAAAAGCGTGTTTTTAAGAGATAATAACTATCAAAAGATTGACACTTGTTTATGTTCGGTTTAATTGTAAAATTATGTCCAATGACCAACATTATATTAAACGGTAAAAATATATTCTAAATATACTTTAAAACCACTCAAATTCATAATTTATCACTATTAATTATTTTGATTAAAAAAGTTGTTTTTAATTAAAATTTAGAAATTTTCACTATTCATCAAAATATGAAAGTTATCCGAAATGTACCAAAATTTCACCCTAGGCTAATTTCGATATTCCGAATCCAAAAATGAAGTCCATTTTAAAATATAAAATATATATGATTTCAAAAATTAGGTATTACTATTCACAACGGCTAGTTTAATTAGTTGTGGCGTGTGTTAGAACTCGAGGTTGCGTACAACACACGCTATCGCATTATTCGAAGGGAAACGTACCGTGGAAGCTTGGGATGTTTCATTTTAAATTTTTTGATGTCTCCATTTAGTCAAAAATTTTAAAATATTGTATTTAAAAAGGTTTCACTATCAAAAGTTGATAAAAGTGCAATACTGAAAATGAATCTGTTCTTGCATTATGACTAAGAAACTCATAATATGGATTCTAAAATTATAAGGATAATATAAAGTTTAAAATTTAGTTAATATTATTCATGAACTCTTTTAATGGCTTTTTTTTTGGTAAGTCATGGTGCAATTGAACTAAGTGTTGCGTGTAGTGCAAGTTATTGAATTATTTTGAAGAAATAACACACTATGAAATCTTGGGGTGTTACATTCTCCCCTCCTTCAATAAATTGCGTCCTCGCAATTTGAAATTGTTCTTAAAAAATAAAAGGTTGAAAGTAGAAAATATATTTGTGGGAAAACCCACATCGGAAATTGGGTTACTAAAATTTAGTCTTAATATGAGGAAAAGAGAAATCAAAGGGTCACCACCAAATTATGATCTCGATTAGGAGAACATTGGTGGAAATTAGAGACATATAATCGGAGGAAAAACGTAAATATTTATAGGTAGTGATTGAGGTCATCAATCACAAACAAGTGTATAATTGAGGTCCTTAAATTCATCAATCTATGATGATTTGAAATACCATCGGTTCAACAAAACATAGGGTATTAGGATAACACATTTTTGACGTTTCAAAATATCTTAGTTGAAATCCCACATCGAAAAATGAATTAATGAGTCCTCTATTTAAAATAAAGAGTGGAAAGTATGAAGATTACCGAAAATAACACATACTAGGGTTCCATGTAGGAAAATATGGATATGGAAGAGAAATCTAACCATCAATTATCTGATGGAGAGTGGTAGAGAACATGGCTATGAAAAGGCCAAAAATCCCAAAGCCATGAATTAGTGATGATTTAAGGTACCATCTAGGACAACATTTTTGTTCTATGTTCCTTTTATTAATGTTGAGGAATATATTTATGAGATTGGCTAAGATCATAAGGAGATATACTTACTTTATAATTAGAGTTTTATCCATTAATAAATTTCTACCAAAACTCATCATTCACTCGTAAAAAAAATTCTATTTATACTATTCATAGAGGGTTCCAAAATAAAAGAATTTATAATTCATCTACCAGATCTTTTAAAAAACTACTTTATTTAATCCAGGACATCTCGTGGGATAGTGGTAGGTGATACACCCTTGTCGCCCTTTGGTTGCAGGTTCAAGTCTCGCAGCCTTGCCGGACGCGACGGGTTGCCGCCCGACCTCCGGGTTGTCCTTTTATGGCAATCCAAAATAATCCAAACTAGAACTATCCAAAATACTTCTGTCCAAACTCACAGTCTAACATTTATAAGGAAGGTAAACATAATATAGATCCTTTTTACTCCGTAATAGCATATGAATACCTTCATCATGTATTACCATATTCCTTATTGATTACATTCATGCTCCCTTATTCCATATAGAATGCTGGATATACTTCATTAATCCAAAAATGTTTTAAAACCCAACAATGATGGAATATACAAATCATTAATCAGTTCCAAGGTAGTCAAGAATATCCAATACAATTTATCCAAAACAATCACTTATTATTCCAAAATCACTACCTCAGTATCAGAACTATATTATGATTTATCATTCTCTCAACCATATATTTTCCAAAAATTTATCCTGCTATTGAGTCACTTTTCTTTGTTCCACACAATCTCAAGTCCTTAATGAAATAGTACTGCAGTACAATCCTTATATACTCCATAATTATTATAACAAGTACATTGTTGATACAACACTCAATTGACATAATCAACTTAAGAACTCTAATCATTCCTCTTCATATGTGGTAGTATCATAACTTGATTATTATCCAATAGCATCATTTGCGGCATAGTCTGATGACTGGGACATAGGTTCGCGTAGTGTCCAAACTCCTTGCAAATGAAGCATTGTACATTTGAAACCATTTTCTTACCCTTGCAGTCACGTACTTTGTGCCCTTTTCCTCCACACTTATAACAAACTCCCATTCCTTTCAGGCAAGTTCCAGGGTGTTTCTTTCCACAGTTACCACATATGGGAAAATTCTTCTTTTCCCTCTTACTTTTATCCATCTTTCTCTCTTCCATCCTTTTCTTCTCTTGCTTCTCTTCAAAGCCATAGGACTCAGTAAACTCTTTACTTATCTTATCAACACATGATATTATTTCTTCATATGATGATAATACATGGGAGACTATTTCTCTTATAAATTCTAGCTTAAGACCATGAAAGATATGATCCTTCCTTCTCTTTGGATCATGTGCATTTCTGGAGTTCTCATTCCTTCTACTGGGCGCCATTTCTAAACAATGGCATAAACTAGATCAGTTTATGAATCAAAATACATAATCCCATACTTATAAAACACTTAACATAAATTGGACTATTTATGGATATAATCCATAATCATAAAAATATTTTCTTTGAGGAAGTATATACTCATAAACCCTTCATAATGATTTGTAAAGAAAATGAGAGTTATCCTAAGCATATCCCCCGGGAGTGTCGTAACCAAGAGTGCAGCAAGGCCCGTTGTCGTGCACCAGTTCCCGTTCGAGTCTAGCTCAAAGCGGTGTTTTCGGGTTTTACCCCTAGGTACATCTGTGCCAGAGCCGCCTCTACCTGCTCGTATCCAGACAGGGATGTATTGCTCGGAAAACTCACAAAATCTCTACAATACCAAAATTTTAGGAAGTTCTTCTATACTAATCCTCAAAGTTAATCTTAGGTCTACGTGCTCTAATCAGAGTTTATCTAAATCTAGCTTCCAAGGTTTGTACTAAACTTCCTCTGATACCAACTGTAACGCCCCGACCCCAGCTACCCAGAGTCGGTGCATTACTTCGTAACATTGGCATGATCACAAGAAAGATCAAATCTCGAAAGACCGATTGGTTTAGTAGCCTTGGAAACACTAGATATAATCATAAAGTTTTACATTACATTTCAAAGTGAAAAACTAATACAACAACATAATTTTTCCACAATCCACACTATTAACCCCTCATAAAATCCTTGCAGGTCATTCATAACTTACTTCTTCACATCCTGGGAAAAATAAAACATAGAAAAGGGGTGAGCTCAAATGCCCAGTAAGGATAACAATATAGCGGAAACTTTCATAAATAAGAATAAACATTTAAGGCAATGCATTACTAAAACAAAAGCCTTTTAAACTTTAACTTCAACATGGTATGGCAAAAGTAAAATGAAATAATGCCATTTACTTATTCACATGGATATTCTACTAATCGAATAATCACATGCAAAAAATCAATAACCACTTTCATAATGTTGGAATGCATAATGCTAAACGTTAATTTCTTTGTCTAGGCCTCATCCCAAGACCTAGGGGTTACTTCTAACCGGAACCCAACCCGGAGTGCCTCTAATAACCGGACACCAACCCGGAGTGCCTCTAATAACCGGACACCAACCCGGAGTGCCTCTAATAACCGGACACCAACCCGGAGGGCATACTTTTACCAGTCCCTAACCTGGAGGGCTTACTTTAACCAGTCCCCAACCTGGAGGGCTTACTTTTACCAGTCCCCAACTTGGAGGGCTTACTTTTACCGGTCCCCAACCCGGAACATACTTGTTTAGCACATTCATCTGAAGAAAAGTTTGAAATATAACATAAACATTCAGATTAAAACTAGCATACGAAATGTCAATAATTTCACCATAAACTATGAATGGTATAAAAATAGCACATCCACAGTCAAACATATCACAAAACCTTCAATTCAATATAGAATTTTTGTATCATAATAAATCAACTTCAAATAATCTTAAAATCCATCAAAGGATGTTGACATAGATGAAATCAAAATTCTTTTTAAAGAAGTATCTCCTTTTATTTTGAAATCATTTAAGATCCATATAAAATAAAACATTTTCTTTGAAAATATTCTTATAAGCTTGTATGTAAAGCTTCAACGATTTTATAACGGCGGAAAATAACCGCACCCTAAGTTAAAAAAACATTCTTACCTCAATTCTGTCGAAAAGGTTAAAAAGAACATTGTTTTGAAAACGACGGAAAGATTCCTTTATAAACCTCTTATAAAAAGTCAAACAAGGGTATAAATGACTTTAACCCATATTCTTGTAAATAGTAAAAATGTTTTGAAATACATTTCGAAGAAACATGGATGTGGATGATAACGAGATCCCAGTAGATTATTACGTATAAACAACCTCGGATAAAGAAGAGATTGTGAAATAACCCTTACCTTGTACTTTTCCTTGGTTGGGGTAGGTTAACCTCCTGTATAATGGTGAAATAGTTGTTATTAAATTATACAAGAATCATATATATTAATATGATATCATATATGATCTTTTAACATTGATTTGTTAATAATATCTTAGAATTATCGTCGTTTCGGGAGTTAACTTACTCATTTTCTTTTATATGTTTTGTTACATAAGCCATGGTTGTTGTATCTTATTCATATCCAGAATGATATCCAGTCCTTAAACATCATTTTTAAATCATCAAATGATAATTATACTTGAATGGATACGATGGAGAATGAATCTCATCGCGTTCGTGGAGACGGTAGTCCATACGTACGCACGAGCGACAATATCATTATTTTGATATTAAAATAATATATAAATGGATGGTATATCATATATACAGAATCATTAACATGTTATATTTATTATTTACATGAGTTACACATCATTATTATACCCATCCAAATAATATTATATTGAATAACAATTACACCACGACGTGGAGACGGTAAGCCGTACGTACGTACGTATGGTGACATGTTATTAAAAGGGTGGATAGAATACTGAATATTATTGTACCATATTTATAATAACATCACAGTATATGTGAGATACTGGAGTTATTATTTTAGAATGGTAAGAACAAAGGAAGAAGAAGTGGAAGAAGAAATGAACTTGGAGAAGGGTGGTGAAATCATTACCTCTTCTTCGGGTTCTTCCTTTTGATTTGATCAAAAGGGATCCTTAGGTTGGCTTTATGATCAAACTAAGGCCTCTAGGTTGTAGTGAGGGATGTTGGGAGAGTATTTGGGCAGAGTTTGGCCGAACCAAAAGGCTTTAGAGGTGTGAATAAATGAGAAGGAGGAGTGCCCTTTTATAAGAGGGGTGAGGGGCACCTTTGGAAAAGCTAGAAATATTAATTTATAATAAATTCATATTCAGTTTCTAATGGCTCCAAAGTTTACTATTCAAAGGTTAAGGTGGGGATAGGTCGAAAACCACTCAACCAATAGAATTTAGACAGGTTTGGGTACTTATATTAACCTTATCTTTAAGTATTAACTCTAAGTTAATTAGTTTCACTTTTACAATGTCTCTTTGTATTTTTATATAATATGGTTAATAAACTTACTATATACATCCAAGCGACCCCCAAGTGGTCCATTAATGATTAACCTATCATAATATAAGTCTCTTGGCCGAACCTTAGATTTTTAGGAATTTAATATCAATTAATAATATAATATTTGTTTTAAGAACTCTTTTATGTCAATTTTGACACTATTCATTAGTTGATTTTTGTGAAACTCATAACAGATTGATTACTTCGAACAAAGTCAATTAAATCAATCCTAATATATCATATTATCCTAGAAATTAGTTTAATTCATTAAAAGTTTCATATTATATTTATTTGGGTATTTATAATATCAATTAGTTTAATTTTTCACTATTATTGTAATTACTGCATCATCATTGTGTCATCAATAAAGTAAATTATTTAATGTCTAAAAATTATAAATAAAATATCATTATGTAGGAAATATTTTTAGATTTCTAATGAATATTTATAATCGAAAATCCAACATGTATAACTCTATGTAAAAATTGTTCTTCTAAAAGATATATGCTTGTGTCATTTTTGTATTCATTTTAACTTAATTAAAATAAAGTGTCATTATCACTTACAAGTGGATCCATGAGGTCCCAAAATTGACACAAAGATGCCCATGGTCGACCATGTATCAACAAATAGGGTTAAGACACGTTTTAGGGTAATTTAGTATTATTATAATATTATTTTTTAACCCTTATTTACCGGATTTACCCTTTAACCATGGTAAATAAAATATTTACCGCAGTAATTATTCAAAATGTGTAAAAATAAAAGTTACCTATTTACACAATTTGAACATCCTGATTCCAAATATGGAATCCATTTTCCTAAATTCAAAACACATAAGTGGCAGAAATTAATTTAAAATTAATTCCCGCTGTCAAAACAAAAAGCGTGTTTTTAAGAGATAATAACTATCAAAAGATTGACACTTGTTTATGTTCGGTTTAATTGTAAAATTATGTCCAATGACCAACATTATATTAAACGGTAAAATTATATTCTAAATATACTTTAAAACCACTCAAATTCATAATTTATCACTATTAATTATTTTGATTAAAAAAGTTGTTTTTAATTAAAATTTAGAAATTTTCACTATTCATCAAAATATGAAAGTTATCCGAAATGTACCAAAATTTCACCCTAGGCTAATTTCGATATTATGAATCCAAAAATGAAGTCCATTTTAAAATATAAAATATATATGATTTCAAAAATTAGGTATTACTATTCACAACGGCTAGTTTAATTAGTTGTGGCGTGTGTTAGAACTCGAGGTTGCGTACAACACACGCTATCGCATTATTCGAAGGGAAACGTACCGTGGAAGCTTGGGATGTTTCATTTTAAATTTTTTGATGTCTCCATTTAGTCAAAAAGTTTAAAATATTGTATTTAAAAAGGTTTCACTATCAAAAGTTGATAAAAGTGCAATACTGAAAATGAATCTGTTCTTGCATTATGACTAAGAAACTCATAATATGGATTCTAAAATTATAAGGATAATATAAAGTTTAAAATTTAGTTAATATTATTCATGAACTCTTTTAATGGCTTTTTTTTTGGTAAGTCATGGTGCAATTGAACTAAATGTTGCGTGTAGTGCAAGTTATTGAATTATTTTGAAGAAATAACACACTATGAAATCTTGGGGTGTTACAATAACAACAAACCCCTTCCTCAGATTCAAGTGCGGAGCACGTCAACAAACCGCGGAAGACAAGCGTCGCGAAGGTCGAGCGTCGCGGAAGTCGGGCATCACGGAAGTCGAACGTCGTTTCCGTTGACGTCGAGGTGCGTCCGAAGTGGTACATCGCTGGAGAAGCTTCATAAGCCGACGGAGATAATCCGAGAAGGAAACGGCGTCTCCTTTCGTTGACACGGGAAGAAGATCGAAGATGTCACGTCGTCGATCTTCGGAAACACTCCGGCTACGAAGAAGAGAAGCGGCGTTCTTCGTCGAAGCTTAAGTGTTCTTCGTGTTCTTCGTCAAAGTTGAAGAAGGTGGAGAGAGCTTCTCGAAACCTCTCAAGATGGCTAAGGATACCAACCAAAATAAAATAAGCTAAGGATTATTTTATTTACACAATTAAACAACTTGAATTTCAAAAGTTTGAAATTCAAACAACTCAACTCAATTAATTAACCAAGTTGTCAAGTTTAATAAAAGAGGAGTTATAGAGAGTTTAAAAAGAGGAGGTGAAGTGTTAGGGTTTGTGTGGGCCCCACCACACTTAATCCTCTCAAGGGAGGTTAAGTGGATGTGGGTCCCACCCCTAACTCCCTTTGGGAGGTTATAACTAACTTGGTTAAAAATAAAACGTGTTTCCACATTTTATTTAATTTCATTTTAAATTCCCAAAACTAACTTCCAACCCGCATAAAACGCAACCTCGGAAAAGGTCTCTTTAAGCGAATATCGGTGCTGCGAGTTCATCGGTGCCCTCAGAATTCGATTCCGGGCACCAGTTCAAAATTTATAAATTCCCGCTCGTTCGTTCACTGAACGTACCCGAGCCAAACTTCGGAAATTGATTCCGGGCACTCCGGGCCTCGGAATCAGGTGCCCTTAGAAACCGCGCTCTTGTAAAATTCCAAAGAAAATTAAGAAAAAAATTCCCTTGAATTTTACTGGTGTTTACATCCTCCAACTGAGTCTTCAGATCCTGAATATCTATAAGCGCCATTATGTATTCTAGAATAGAAAATAACCCATCCATAAGAATGATCTCAATAGAAAATTCCACGTCTATCTCAAGTGGAAACCATAATAATTCATTTAGAAAAACATCATGAAAAATATCCACTATAGGTGGAAATACATCATAATTTACACCTTCATAATCTAGACATATACTAGAAACCTAGGTTGTGATCTCTCATAATTAATTAGTAATTGGACATACTCATCATGCCCAGATATCCCACTCTCCATGGTTAATATACTTTTCACTATTAAGATATTTAAAATTCACTAAAATGTGGTAATAAAATGTTTTGGCAAGATTTATTCGTAATATGTCTAATCCCACAATTAGTTTAAAGAAATAGTTATAATGAATATAGATATCCCATAAAATATGATACTCCCCATTCTTGATAGAAAATACCTTTTAAAAGTAGATGTCTCTAGATCTTACTTCCAATAGTGTGTTTACCGATAACACACCACCCTGGAACTCCACCAACTGGAAGAATACTTTTATAAGTTTTGATGAAATAAATGAATTAAAGTAACTACTATCAAATAAGGCACTCTATAATGTTGTATATATGACAATAATACCTCTCACTATTGATATTTCGTTATCTCTATCCACAAGTGTTGGCTGCACTGCGAGAAACTGTCAAACCACTCTTACATGTGATGTATTCTGAGTCGACTAAGATACACCACTCTTATTACATGGGTGATGCTTACTGGAATCTCCAAGTCTACTGTCTCTACCACCATGTCCTATAGAACTCTATCTATGACCATCGTATAGTTTAGATTATATCCTTCCACCACTATGATTCTTCTTAGTCACACATTCATTGACAATATTTCACTGGATCCTACAGAACTTCTTTAGATGTCCTATATTGGCACAACACCAAAACATTAATAGTGGTCAAGACATTATATCTATAATTTCACTTGATTTCTACACTATATAGAAATCACATGGGAAATGTCATGTGTAATATACCCTTTCATAGTTCCACTCATCTGAATATCACCCTAAATAACACCCTCATAAAAACACTTATTCCACTCAAAATACATACCTATTGAACCTTTATAAGTAACATAAAGTCATGAATAAGAAGCCTCATTCTTGTTACCCTGATCTGTGAGATCCTTATCCCCAAACTAGAAAATCATCTTTAACAAAAAAAGGTTAACCTGGGAATTGATCTCACTTCAAAGGAAATCCGAAAATCATCTCACTATTTCATTCTCATCTCCTTCCAAAGATAATGAAATGTGTTGTTGGTCTATAATGCATCTATAATATTATATAAAGAATATTCTCCCATGATTCAAACATATTAAATCAAATTCTCTCTCATGCCACAACATATCTGGATAGATTTTCTCCATGAACATATCTATGAAATCCTTCCATAACAATCAATTTGCTTTCCTAATCCAAACTTGAATGTCTCACTAGTGATTAAATGATCCCCATAGAATACAAGGATCCAACATGAACCTTTTCCAATTAAGAATCTCCTAATGGTTATTTATATTCGGGATACTCTCATCCTAGAACCCAAATCTCTTAGGTCCACACTCTCTAGTAAATATCGTGGGGTACTACTACTGAAACTCCCCCATCAGATCAGACATGATCTTATCAACCTAACATGAGTTCTTTTTCATGAATTTCTTGAATTAATGAATGTTCCCTTACAATTTCCTCATACTTAATAATGAATCACTATAAGTTCCTCAGGATCTACTTCTAGTATATCATCTCTATCAATATATTTGTCCCATCATATCAACACGCGGCATTATGGAGGCATGTATCTACAATCAAAAATACACATCTTAGGACATACAATGCCACTATATCACATACACATAAGTGGAAAAAAATATGTAAATACACCACATGTACATTACCTATGCCTCCAAACATGGTGAATATCGAGGAGCTATCAGTATCATTAACCATTAAATATCTAGGTCCTGATTAGACATGTGTAAAATCATTCTCATTTTTAAAGATTCTCATTTAGAAAACCATTTATTCTCATTCCGTATCATTTTAAAATCATACTCATTTTCATTTTAGGTGAATTTTTAGTTCACTTCACATGAAGGGACAAAATGTTGTTGTTCAAAAACTTACCCATAACTGATTTCCCCTTGAATGTATAAAATGATTCATATCAAAGTATTGCAGAGATCCAAGAATGATTCATGAAATCACAACTATCATGTCACATCAGGAAATTAGTTGAATATCAAAAAATATTTGATATTTTAATCATATAATACAATAATTTCTTCACAAATGGTTAAATAATATTCTTCTATAATTTTAAATAGAAATAAAAATAATCCTACCCTAGGATGTTGTGTTCTCCCATGTACATGGGCTTGTTTACGAGCTAATAACCAAGGACTTAATCTTCCATTTCTCATGTCTACAATTCCCAAATAGTTATAAAAATAAAATAAAATAATTAACTAAGATGTTATAGTCACAAACAATGAAAAAAATCAATTTCCATAAGAAGGTTTTCACTGAGTAGTTTTTAAGAGGTAAAATAATTTTCTCCTATATTATTTTCTTTTCAATTACATTTCATTTATTATTCGCTCCTCACTTAATTTTCAAAAAAAGAATGATAACAATATTATCTTATATATAATAGAATTTTATTATGTTAATTTATGATACATTGAGATACTTTTTCTCCTTTTCCTTTTATTTTAATAGATGAGAACATCATCTGTGAGGTGACAATTTATGGCGTATGTGGATAACTACTATTCATTTTTCAATTACACCTTAATGGATTTTAACAATTCCATTTTTTGTTAAAAAAGATTATAATATATGTATAAATTATTATATAATGTTTTAGAATGCGTATGTATATAATATTAAATAATTTAACCAAACTAGTATGTAATGATCGAAAAACTGCCAAAATAATCTAATCAATTTTTACTAACATCTTATCTAAGGATTAATCATCTACCCAAATAAAAATATTGACATATATAACAATTTAATATTATTGAATACCATTAATAATATATAATTTCTATCATATAAAATTTATTCATTTTACATAATCTTATATAAGTTTATAAAACATAATAGATCATGAATACTAAGGAAAAGAACACTCCAGATCAAAATAATTTAATCATATAAATCATTATAAAAACCATGAATGAACATAATAAAATTAAATCAAATCAAATAATTTTATATATGTTCTAATTTAAATTATTAATGAATATTATTTCATTATATAAGACATCATGTGCAAGTGCAGAACACTTTCAGTCACACGGTAAGGTTAAACAAAACAAATATATAATTTTTAAAATAGGTTAAAATTATTAATATAATGTTTAAAAAATCTAGAATTAATTGTAAAATATTTTATTTGGAAAATTATATTAAATCATAGGATTAGTATGGGAAAACACAAAAAAAAGAGTTGATAAAAACATACACTCTTCATTGTGTTCCATCCCTTTTACGATATTTGATTCAATTAATGATTGGAGTTTGATTACTCTATAATATCCCTATGAGTCTTAAGAGATTTATGAGAGGGGATTTGGGTTTATATATTAATTTGGAACATTTGTAGTGATTGTATTTACATGAGGAGGTATAGGGGTTATTTATATATAATTGAGGAAATGGGTATTTTTGAGTTAAATTATTTGAAAAAAAATAATATCATTGGAAACAATTCAAAAAGTTATATTTTTAACTATTAATAATATATTTCTTTTATATATCATGATTTTATTAATTTTAATCAAATTGTAATACTAATTAATTATTTTATTGAAAAGGAATGGTGGAAAATGGGAAAATAATATTTTAATTTAATACATTATATATTAGGCAATGGAACATAATTTTTAGGTTCTGAAATCATAGTATTTTTAATTTAATTACTCATTTATAAAATTAAATATGTTTTAGTATATTATTAATATGTAGATATTATTAAATTTTAATTACATCTAAAATGATTTAATTAATGATATACTAGTTATACTAAGATTGTATTATTAATATTCACATAAAGATTCAAGTATTTCCGAGAAATAAAAAAAATAACCATTGGAAAATTTAGACAAGATAATTTAAAAATCATATTCATTTAATCGAAAAAAAATTATAAAATAGGTAATAATAATTATTAATATAACAATTAATAATTTTATCAAATACATTGAAATATAATTTATTAAAAATGTTCTTATATATTTTTTTGAGTTATTGAATCATGATATTTAATTTAATATATTTAATATATGTATTTAATTAAATTACACATGAAAATAGTATTTATACATAATTTTATTATTGTGATGTTAAATTACTCTTCCAATCATCAGTATATCATTCCCATTGGCCAGGATACTATTCTAATAGTCAAATTACTAATCAAATAGAATCAATACCTTCTTTAAATACCTTTTTATTCGATTATTCTTTATTCAAAAAAATATCAAGGATATAAATTTTTTTTCTATATTATTGAATGGTTTACTTATAGTATTATTCGTTTTTATAGTGTTGTTGGTTAGCGAGATGATTTTGGTCGATCGAGGTGATGAAACCTTATCCTATTTTAATTTTTATATTTTATACTTTTTCCCTTTTAATAAATTGTGTTTTAATGGTTATAGCAATTTAAAAATATAATTATTTTAATTAATGAAACAATGTTTTCATATTTCTTTATGTTATCTATGTGTAAATTACTTATATAATATAATATAATTGATGTTTATTTAGAAATCAATTGTCACATAAAGAGACTTGGTTTTTAAAAATTGAATAGTATAAAAACCATTTGGACGAAGGTTTAGTGTTCTATAGGTTGTCACACATCATTAATAGGGGTTTTGTATTCTTGAGTCAATTCTCAAGTAATTTTGAACTTTTTTTCAAGGGGTCATAGATACTGCAATGTTATTTCAAAGTTTTTCTAACTATAAAACGTAACTATGAAACCCATATGGGATTCTTAAAAATAAAAAATTACCCTGATAAAATCGGCTTATATTCACAATAATCCCCACCCAATCTATAATTACCTAAACCTTTAAATTCTTTTATTCTCAATATGGTTCTCCCATGGCCTCTTTATGATTCTCTATTGGTTTTGTTTGAGCATGACAACATATGTGTAAAGATAATATGATTTTCTTCCCATTCTCCTATATTTTCACCCAATACATCTTCCACTTATATTGGTGGAACCCTAATGGGAAATAATTTACTCATATATAAGGTTTTATGTGTAATTTTATATGTTTCATATTGATATTGTTTTTTGTGGATCAAAACTCATTGTTTCCAATTTATTTTCTCGAAGGTAACTTGGCTTCCCGCATTTACATGGGAGGTGTCCCTATATAATGTTTCAATATCATGATTTACATGATGTTCATGTATATTATTTTGGTATGGTTTATGATAATTTTATATTTTAAATAAAATCATGGATTTCATTTGGATTTTCATCTTGGGTGGAATATAATTTAGTTTTTAATGTTAGTAGAATTTAAATACTTTTTTGATAATTATTTGTTTGATGAAAATTATTAATAGATTGGTATCTCATAAATGACTTTTCAAGCATGATAGAGGTAATGAATAACTTCTGAAATTATTCTATGGAATTATGAGTATATTATACTTGAATGGTTTGAAAAAACATAACACTTTGGGAACTAGGGATTCATTGTGTAATTGACACATGAACACATTTAAGTGTCTTGAATCATAGAATGTTTTTATTTTGATACCAAATAAATATATTATTATTCAGTATCATAGGATTCAAACTATGGTGAATTGGTGTCCCATTAATGTCTTATTTGTGTACTCCCATATTCTAGATCCCAATTGTCCTTATTAATTTTTGATTTGTGCTAGGTTTTATACATGATGGTGAAATTTCAGGTTATTACGCCCCCATTTTTATAAAACTAATGGTTTTTTTATTTCCCTCTACATATCATTAATGATTATTTTCATCATATTAATAAGTTTTATAAATATGGATTTTTTTGCATTAAACTGAAGGGTATATTGTGACAAAACATTATAAATGAAAATTCATTATGAAAATTGATTTGTTTTATGGATAGAATAAATAATTCCAAAGTGAGAAGAATAGTATATATTCATGGGGGTGTCCTATAGAAATTTTATGCACAAACTTCATATTTTTTATAGAATACCGAAATTTAGTTTTAAAGGATACTATTAAAGGAAAGGGTTTTATTTATCCCCCTGATATCTCTTCATTTATTTCATCTTCAAAGTGGATTGGGTTAGGTAAAAAGTAGTCATTTAGAGACATGGTATTCATCATAGTTTTTTATTCATCATGGATTATCATTTTGGATTTATTTTGTTTGTATCACAGTTTCAAAATATTATATTTCATAATTTTCACATATTATTATCTTTTTATTATGAAAAATATGACCTATTTTTATGTTTCATTGTGAAATAATTCAACGAGTTATGCATTTTATACACATGTACTTATTTTCAGACTATAGAGATCATTAAAAGGATTCAAACCATTTTCTAAGAAAGCATGGATGACTTGTTAGTTATACCTAGTTTGACTCATTTAAATGGATGTATAACATTGTTTGGTTATTCTATATTTAGATGGAGTCCTTTATAGTGGATATTGAATGTTGTTTGGTTGTAAAATTATAGGCGATGTTGGGTTATCCCTCTGGATTGGATAGGAAATGGGTTCACCACTCCAATATTCCATTATGTTATGTGTCCAGTTGGTTTACCTATTTCTTGGTGAGAATGGAGTGGGGGAGATGTCATTATTGTATTTGTTTCAATATGATAAACATTTTATAAACCCATATAAATGTGTGTATTATTTAGTCCACCATTAGTTATAGACTACTGTTTGTACTCATACCTAATATGGTTACATTGGGATGATTCATGACTTTATTGTTCATGTAATGTGAAATGTTTAGGGACTTATGACTACTATGTAGCTAGTTATTGTTGTGATGAATTTATGGTAAGATCATTGATGAATTTTGGAGCTAGATCAGGTTAACCCTCAGTGTTGTACAGGTCTGGTTTTTAGCATTTTGGACATATTATTATATTAATGACCTATAGGTGATCTAGGATTTATTTTTATCCCTAACATGAAATTAAATTGATTATAAAATTTGATATATTTATGGATGTACTCCTATTTTTGAACTGTTTCCAAGTTATTTCTTATTTTACACATTTGTTAAGAGTAAATTTTTAACAGGGTATAGACACCCTCATTATCATCTATTTGACCCTTTCTCCTAGTTAAAAATCTATTGCATAAGGGGAGGTGAGCCTTCCATCTATATTACACAGAGATCATGATCCATTTAGAAAATATTTTTTTGGCAACTATGATGTTATATTAGATCATGGTTTTTTTCAATAATTTTTTAAATGGTATATTATGTTCTTGGAATGTATGGCACATAAAGTGGATGTTGTTTTTTAGAATTACAAATTTATAAATTAATGTCTATTTCTTCAAGGGAAAAAGAAGTGGTATTTTATCATGCCTAATGTTAGGAGAATTTATCTTGATTGAGATGATTATTGATGTTATTTATTTTTTTAGTTTTTGACTCTCAGCAATGAGATTCTGATGATGTATGCTCATGAATAATTGTAGGCACCTGGTACTCACATGATATTTTCTAACCTATAAGTTATTGATATTTTAATTTTATAAATGTGTTTTGTTGTTTAAAATGTCAATAAAAAATACAGTGTTTACCTATATAGTTTCAAGGTGTAATTATAAACATGTAAATAAATTTCAGGATTTAAAAAATTATCAATCATGTGGATCATGTTTTATTGTAAATACTGACACTAGTAATGGTAGGAATGGATATAAGGCTCAATGTTATGAGAATGAGGTGTGGCTTGAGTAGTGTATGGTCGAATTAGATGCACTTATTATTAATTATTTTCTTATTTTTGATATTTTAGAATTGATATATTTACTTGGTATGTAATTTTTATTCTATTATTACGTCGTAATGATAATGTATTTTGGAGTTCCATTATGGATGATATTTGGTTATAATTACCATGTATTTTAATAAATAAATATGAAAACATATTTGATGAATATTCAAAATATAACTCATAAAATAAACTAATGATCATAATTATGTGTGACTTTGGAGAAAAGATACCCAATATTATCATTTCATGAATGAGATTTCACATCCAATTCATATATTATTACATTTAGTAAATAAGGTATACATACCCTACATAAATCCTTCTCTGTAACCTAGGTAAGCAAAACAAAATAATGGGTGACCTCATAATATGTTTTAGAGTACACTTGGGAGATATGAATTGATGAAAATATGAAATAATAACATAAGTATAATGAGATGTGATCATCAATAAAAATTAAAAATTGTATACCTAATCTCTCTTGTACTATAAATATGTTTCATTGAATAAAAAATTATCATTTCAAACTCTATGAATTATAAGAGTGATAAATCATCATAAATCTATCGTGATCCATAATTTCATACATATATGAGTTCCAAAATAATAACTACAGAAAACATTCCATATGAAAATTTATACTAAAGATAGCATAAAATCTTATTTTATTAGGTACCATAACCTATAAACTATTATGGATCAAAATTTTTTTTCCATGATTGATCAATAAAATTAACTTTTTTTTTGAAATAGTATCATGCACATTGACTTGATATCTATATTAGATCATCAAAATTCACTTGTTTCCCATAATAATTTCAATAGATATAATAAAATATCCAATAAATTTTATGAATATATTATTTCATGAATACCCATAACATAATAAAAATCATACATATAAGTTCCATAAAATCATTAAACATTCACAATACCATCATATCATAAGCCCTTTAATGAAAAAAGGATTAATAAAAATTTCATAAAACCATTATTGAATAGCCCAAGGATAATAAATGGGTTTCATTAATGTCTCGCTCTCATAATTATAAAACACATAGATAATGAATAAGGATACTACCAATGGATAATATCTATAATAATCCCCATTTAACACCAATGTTTTTTGTTTTTTATGAATACAAATATCATAAAAGGATCATTAAAACCAATATTAAAGAAAATAAACATTAAAATTTAAAAATAATATTTAATAATGATAAACATTAGAAAAATAAAAAACATTTTGATTAATTTATTCATGTGAAATTATAAAGGATGTTTCACGGAATTGTGATGTCATGATTGGGGGAAATTATATTTGTCCCATATATATTAAAGCAATGATTTCATTCACATTTTTTGTAAAAATATTAATGTAATATTGTCATGAAATAAAAATAATATTATTTCAAAACCATTTTGATTCTCAAAACATTGTAAAATTAATATAAAATAATCTTTTGTGTATAGAGAAAACAATTATGAAAACAATTTTAGAAAATTTAGAAATGGAGAGAAATTATTTTCTATCAATGTTACCATATCTATTTTCCATAACAAAATATTTTTTGTTTAATTAGTTCATAAAGGAATGAAAATTAAAATAAATAATATATTCTATTGAAAAAACCTGACAAGATCGATAAATAGTGATATTTAGTAGATAAGGAACTTATAATTTCAGTAGCTTCAATTTATGAATAAACAATCCCAATTAAAATAGGAGTGATTGATAAATCCCTTACCACTTTTGTGACTATTGAATCATAACATGCCAACAATAAAAAACCATAATAATACATGTAAAACCTAATAATTTTTATTATTAGAAACATACAAGGCATTATTTTTAGTATATAACCTACATAAAAGAAAAAATTGATGAATACAGAATGTGTCACATTTAAATAAATGTGAGATGCAAATCCATTGAATCAAGTTTGAATTAATTTATATGTGTTTGAACCACCTTAATAATTAATATTTATTTATTATAATCATATTTTAAAACCATAATCATATATATCATACAACATATTATTTATTTATAATAATTTATTACCCATTTATTGATAATTCTATATTAAAATCTCAATTTTAGGTGATAAAAACTTCATAAATCATGTATGTCTTGGTTTCTTATTTTTGGTCCATATACATTAATCTTTGTTACATCATCTACAAAAATTTAAATGACATATAAATTTAATATATATTAGTTATATATCTATAAATATTAATCCATAATATTTCGATATAAAAAATTATTTACATCGTTATGGAGAAGATATGTCGTACGTACACATGAGTGTTTTTTTATTTTTGATGGAATGAACAAAAATTAATTTTTTTTAAAATATAAAAAATATTTTATATATCATATATACCATATAAATTAATTATATCTATAATTATTACCATCCATGTCAAAAAATGAAAACCATATCACATCTTTTCGCAGAGGTGGTTGTCTACACCTACGCATGAGTGATGTTATAATTTTTCAATGAATTGGAAGTTATAAATGTATAATATTACATAACAATAATTATTATGTTATAAATTTCATATATATATTTACTTTAAATAAATAATTATATCTATTTGTGAGATGCAGTGATAGAAAACTAATTACTTGTGTACATGTAGCTATATTTTTTCATTCACATGATTGACAGTTTCACTTCCCAATTGAAGGAAGAGGAGATGGATATATATTATTACATAAACACAAATAAATATAAGTACATGTAAGATAATGTTTTTATTATATTGTAATAATTAATACATTGATTATGTTGATATGAAGAGAATTAAATAAGAAATATATCAGTGAATACAATTTAATTTTCTTTAAAAAAAATCAGTTGGATCTACAATATATAAATTGGTTAATCCATGATGGATTAAAGATCATGTGTTTTGATAGAAGATAATTTCTTGTAGTGTTATGAGGTGTTCTGGGAGGTCATGGTGACTTATTCCCAACACTTTTCCAAATTTCCAGTTCTGTGAACAGTGCATCGGTTGCCTTAGGTGAACAGTGTCATTGGTACGCTTTGGTGAATAGTGTCATCAGTAACCTTATGTGAACAGTGTCATCGGTAACCTTATGTGAACAGTGAAATGGTGAGGTTCCATCGGTGAGGTCCAATGGTAACCTATATTTCCTTTTCCAAATATTGATTCCATGGGAAGTGTTTCCAGAATGGTGAGGTTCCAACGGTAGCCTATATTTCTATTGCCAAATTTTGAGTTTATGAATTGTATTTCCAGAATGGTGAGGTTTATGAATATTGCTTCCAGAATAGTGAGGTCTATGAATAGAGTTTCTAGAATGGTGAGTTTTATGTATAGTGTTTCCATAATGGTTAGGTTCTAACTCCATCCTCGATTTCCTTTGACAAATTTTGTGTCCATGAACTATGTTTCCACCTTTTTACATTTTCACCAATTTCATGCTTCCTTTGACTTAAAATGCTTCTAAATCCTTTTTAAGGACTATAAGGCCGATTTAATGGAGATAACTCCTATATTAATATTCATAAGGCTCAGGATGCTTTTACTTGGTCACACTGCATGGTTTAATTTGATACAGTTTTAATGGAAAATTCCACTAATCTTAAACCACTTATCCAATAAATCTTCTAATGGGACAAGATATCTTCCTCCATGATTCTTAAACCTTGATCTCAGGTGTGAGACACCTGATCCTTTCATTCCATCACATATGAGTTGTGTAATCTAACATTACTCCTTGGATTGGTCCCCCTCTGTTTATGGTGAAACCCAGCAGTATCAATCGATATCAGATATAATGTATGTTGAATCATCATACTTTTGGGTTCGTCTCCTTCCATATCTCCTTTCACTTTTATGGAATTTTATCTCAATGTTCCCAATTAAATTTTCATGGGTGTTGACTTGTGTGGTGGGGTCTCTACATCCTCGGGTGGATACAGTTTTCAAGGGGGTAGGAGGTCGTAACCCATTGTGTGGCTCATTCTCAAATAAAGAATGTCAAGAACCGCTTGAGGTAAGGGATTTGTTGCTTGTCTTTTAATTTACATTCATCTTTATGGTCAACATGTTTTATCCCACCAGATCACAATGGAATTGACTTAATAAATATTTAAACCAGATAAATAAATTGGTATCGATCATATGTTATTGCCTCTTGTTTTACTAGATAGTGTGATATCTATGCATGCTTTGTTTATTATTTTGTTCATGATAGAAATTTGTAATGAAAATAAAGTGGGAATAAATCGATAATTGTTTTTCTAAAGATAATGTGGCATGTAAATGAATCTGGTTCTTCTTATAGCAATTTCATGTCAGTCAAATTGGTTCACTAAGCATGTTTAATTATTTTTGATAGCTTATTGGTTAGGTTTCACAAATTTGGAGCCTACAAAATAAAATTTGGTCAATAACAGATGCATTAAATAATTGTTTTTTTGATAAAAAATAATTCCTTGTATGGTTCTAAGTTACTCTCTTCCTTGTTTAAGGGCCAAGAGCTGAAATTAAAATGATGTTTTTTTCCTTCTCCTTGTGTAGTGATGTGAGCCAGGATGGTGATATGATTTTTGTTCTCATAAAAATATTCCCAACATTATGTTCTTGTTATTCTCAACAAAATAACATTTCCATGCCCCTTATGGTGGTTCTCAAGGAGACGGCGCTGAAGAGGTAAAACCTTCCCTCTATATCATTCAATTAATTTTTTTTCTTACACATAACTCACCTCTCCATAGAAAGTAACATGATAAATACATTATAATATATAAAAAATAATATTATTACATTATATATTTATAAACCATAAATTTTCATTCCTTCCCATTCTTTTCGAAAACTGAAATAGGCATCCTAGGGGTATCGATTCACCACCATCATGGAAGATGAATTTTCATTTTCTGATAACATCTTCAGGGATTGTTATAAAACCATTATATTGGTTAAATTTTTTTAAGATGTATATTACATCATATTTTGGGTTCTAGAACTGTTATATATATATATAGAATTTTTATTAATAAAAAACACGTGCATCATGACCAGAAAACTCCAAAATAATTTAAACGGTTGTCAATAAAATTTCATCTAATGAATCCTAAAAATAACTTGAAAAAATGATATATAATACCCTTAAATCATATATAATTTCATTAATAACATATAATATCGATTTTGGATTACTATTTCCCTTTTATAGGTTATTTCATACATTTATACAGGTGAACTAATAATTAAAACCAAGGAAACAAACACTCTAGAATGAAAACATTGAATCTTATAAATCTATAAAAAGGAAATAAATGATCTTAAGAAAATTATACTAAATAAAGTACATGTTAAATAGGTTATGACCTAAATTAATAGTGAATCTAATTTCATTTCCCAGGATAGTAAGTGAATACCAAGAACACATTTGGATATAAGTCATGGGATTCTCCCCGAATGTCCCCTTTTCCTTCAGTTTACTTTTTCTCTCTTTTTACACAATTTTTAATTTATAATTATTCATATGATATCCTCCAAAAAAATCCTATGTTCCGAAAATATGTAATTACCTCAATTCATATTTATTTTATGTGGAGATACATGTTTTATAATGTTATATTTTCAATTGCACTAGATAAGAATACCCGATTAAAGGTGAATTCTAAATATATTACTCGTTTTCAAGTATACTCCATCACCTGTTTCAAGAAACCAATATTTTTCAAAAATCAAAAATTTTATAATGAAATTTTTTTAGTGTAATAGTTTTTTATTCCCAAAATATTCCTCTTCTTGCTTTAGAGTCTCTTTTATATTATTCCTTAAACTGTACTAAAGTGGATCGTTTCAAATATTTTTTAATCAACATTTTTACATTCTCTAACTGTTTGATATATTTATATTTTCCCATATTAATTTCCATGTATTATTTCAATCCATTATATCATGTACTCTATTATGATATTCTTATTTTTATGTCTTATGATAGGACTACGATACACATTTCTCTCATTGGGTAAATCATTTGATAAATTCTTATAGTAAATTGTGGTTTATCTATGATGAGACAATTCACCATATTATATTGGATGGTTTATAACCATTTTTTAGCTGGATGTACAATCATGATACCATTCACCACATTACATAGAATATTTTATGATTATGTTTATTTATTAGGGAAATTATTTAAACTTCATATGCTAGTTTCAATATGAATGTATATGTTTTTCATGTTTCACCCCTTTTATGTGTAGAATTCATTACACTTATTAATTATCATGAGGGGACAACTATATCTCTATAATGTATTGATTGGTCTCATTAGATAATCTATACTAGGTTTTGGCCAATGCCTTTCCCATTTATGTAGACTTCAGGGATAAAGCCTTGATTGTATGTATATGATGTCTCACAATATGCATCTACTGATTATGATATTATTTATTTGATAATCCATGTGATTATTCCACTAGTATAATATCCATGGTTGAGTATCATTCTAATGTGATGATTTATATGGAAATAATTAAAAATATATTATTTTTATCATATTATACATATGTTTATATTTTTATGGCATGCATTGTTAGTAATTCACCAAGCCATATTTTTTTATGTTTATTTATGATATCTTATGTTGAATTTCATAATTATATATATAATATAATCTCACCCCTTTCATATTTTTTTTGACCAGGATTCCAATATTTAAATTATGTTTGACCCACAGTGATAATCATGAAGAATGTGGTTGTTTCTTAGGTATTTTAAATGTTTTTTTTCTTTTTAAGATGTAATGACATTATTATGTTTTTTAAAATACACAAAACTATCAGGTCAATTTTTATTTTAATGATTGATCTTAATAACAATGAAATAATGAAACTATCCAGAACCATGATAATGGGGTTAGGGTATTTACATTTGGTTGCATAGAATGTTTAGTTTAAACATTGGATACCAGAATTAGGAAATCATTTATTAGGGTAATATAACTATAAAACAAAATTTAATAATATTACTATTGTAACCAATCTTATGATTTGGATAGAATTTGTACCCGAATTATCAATTTACATAATGTTTATTACTAGTATTTGATTAGAAATTATGATTCATAATGTTATGATCTAATATATTATAAGACATTATTTAGAAATGGATCATAATAGAAGGAATATAAACTATATCAGCACACATATTAATTGTATATATTTCTCTCCTATGAATGATAATGATGTTGGAGCTAGAGCTGCTTCTAGAGCTGAACAACAAATAACTATATTGGGACAATTGACTTAGGTTATGAGAAGTATTATCACTTAGATGAAGTATCCCAATCTACAATGTGGTGTAGCATTGTTATTCTACTACATGTGACATCACCCTCCATTATTAAATGGGACTACACACACAATTTTTCTAGGAAATGGAAAATATCCTTAGAAAATATATTTCTAACTTTTTGAAGTAACAAAAGGGATAAGTTTATCATTCATTTTTTCATCTCTTAGTAGATATTGATCAATTGTGATCACTAATTCAAAACATAACGTAGGAAGATAATACCTCAAATATTGAATGAAATTATTTAAGGGAAATTTCTTGGAAAAACAAATCACACATGAACAACAAGTGGATATGGAGAGGAAATTCTTAAGTCTGAGATAGAATGAAAATAAAATTGTTGCTATGCATGCATCCAACATTACTGGGTTTTAACTACTTGTTATAGAATACATTTATAATCAAAATATAAATATTCATTATTTCGTTGATGGTCTATACCCAATTCTAATAAAGAAATTAGTCTCCCAATCATGCTCAATATTTGAGGTTGTAGTATCATGTTCCATCAAGGTAGACAAATAATTTTCCAAGGCATACGGTCTCAATGGAAAGTTGGACTAGATAAGGGATGATGAGATCTATGGAAAAGGAAATAAGGAAAAAAAGAATAAAGGAAGAATAAAATTTCTAACATGTAATAAATGTAGAGAGAAACGTCATGGAAGATTCCTATTGAAAATGGGAGTTTGTTAAAAGGGTGGAGAAAAAGGTCACCATGACCCTGATTGTAAAGACCTGGACATTTCAAGGAATTTTTTTTATTAATTTCTTTGGAATTTTACAAGTACGTAGTTTCTGACGGCACCTGATTCCGAGGCCCAGTGTGCCCGGAATCAATTTCTAAAGTTTAGCTCGGGTACGTTCAATGAAAAACGAGTGGGTATTTTCTAAATTTTGAACCGGTGCACGGAATCGAAATCTGGGGGCACCGATGAAACCACAACACTAGTATTTGATTAAGTGTACTTTTACCGTAGGTGCGTTTGTTCGGGGAAAGAAGTTAAATTTTGGGGTTTAAGGAAGAAATAAATAAAATTGGGTACAATTTTATTTTTGTTATTCAAGGAAGTTAAAATCTACCATTGGAAGTTGTTGGTGGGGTCCACAACCACCCAACTTCCCATGTGTGAATATGTGGTAGGTGGGGCCCACACACACCTAACCTCCCATGGGAGAGTTTAGTGTGGTGGGGCCCACACGAGACCATAACCCCTTGAACTTCTTATAACCCCCCTTAAACTCCCTTGTACTTAATGTGCCAACTTCCCTTAATTATTTTTAACACCCCTTGTGTTTAATTGTATAACTTCTCACCTTTCTTACTCGCTCTTAATTTTTGGGGAACTCCTTCTCTCCCTCTCTCCCTATTTATTTCATGCCAACTCTCATTAAATTAATTGACTAAACCTATTCAATTAATTTAACTAAAGAGTTGGAATTTTAAGTTTGAAATGCTTGGAATGTTGTAATAAAATATGAGTAAGTCTTATTTTATTTGGGGTTGGGATTGTTGGGTGAGAGAGCCTTTGTGAGAAGAAGAAGAAGAAGGAAGAGAAGATAATTCCTCCTCATCGAAGAACGACACCCTTCCTCGACGAAGAATGAGACGCCGACCATGGAGACCGACGCCAACAACAACGTTCTTCTTCTTCTTCCAACGTCGATGGAATCAATACCGTTCTACCGCGACGTTAGACATCCATGACTCGACGACATGCGACGTCAATTTCGAGGTAGGGGTTAATTACTTTTTTGTTTGTGAAATATCCTTTTTCCGTTCTTCGTCTTTATTTTTGGGCCGCTTGATATCAACTTATCTGGAGGAGGTCGGACCGCACGAACACGACCGAATCCCCTCCCACTTTTGTTGTTGTGTTGTTGAAGTTCGAAAGAAGGCGGCGCGGTACAATGGCACCATGCAGAATCATGGATAAATGCAGCACAGATGCGCGGCACCGTCGCGCCGCGCTGTTGACGCAAAACGAACCCGCGGCCGGAGTCGGGCCGTAGCGAAGGGGCGCATCGCCATCGCGTCGTGCCGGAGAACCACGAAGACAATGCAGCCGGAGCGGGACTGCGGCGGAGGGGCATGGCGTCATCGCACCGTTCCGGTTGGACAAGGTCGTGGCTCAAAGCCGCGGCGGTGCAAGGCGGGGCGGCCGGAACTGCCGGCCACCGACACCTTAAAGGGCGGGACCGCCGCGGGTCCCGCGGTGATAACACCATCCGGATGGATCGGGCCAGACGTTTTAGGGGGAGTCCGGGGGTCGTTACCCCCGGCTGGCCAAAGGAGCGGCCCCCCCACCTGGGGGTCGTGGTTACTCAAACAGCGGAGCAGCGCCTCCCCCCCTTCCACTCAGCTCGGTGTGGCCGATCTGGCCACGCCGGCCAGGAGCGCGCGCCAAGCCAGGCCGCGCCCAGGCTAGGTCAGGCCGCGCCCAGGCCGGGCCGGGCTGCGCCCTAATGGGTCGGACCCGGACCCGGTTCGGGAAGACCCGGTTTGGGCCGACCCAGGGGGGTCTCAGGCCGGGTCGATCCGGGCCCAAAACCTCATAAAAAAAGGACATGTACGTTATTTTTCCCATATCATGGGATACGAACCTCCGATCGATACACCTTCAGCTGCGATGCGATCCTTAGATTGAGACGGTCATTTCAGTATATTACACTCAATGTTTCGGAAAACTTTGGGTATGGCCGAGTTGGTTCGAACACGAAACCAACCGGGCCCTCGTAGCGGAAACACTTATAACTTGAGCTCCGGACGTCCAATTGATGTGTTGTCGACTTTGTTGGATTCCTCTTGATGAGAAGGAACTTTTGGAATACTTCACCTGAGGTTTGGACGTAGTTGGAGTAAGGCCGGGTTGGATTGTACCCCAAATCCAACCGGGCCCCTGGAACAGAAAAGATGATAACTTTCAGACCGAATGTCCGTTTGACGAACCGTCAGCCGAATTAGTGATCACGTTGAGAAACGGTCCCTATGAGTATAACCTATGATATTTCGGGGTAGAGTTGAGATGCGGCCGAGTTGGTTCGTACACGAAACTAATCGGGCCCCTAAGACGAAAAGGCTAATAACTCATAGAGTGGGTGTCCGATAGATGTGTCGTTTATTGTGTTGATACCCCTATGACGAGGCGGTCCTTTGAGATACTTTTTCATGGGACTTTGTGATACTTGGAGTATCGACCTGTAGCTCATGGAGCGGACCCTCCCGGAGATGAGTGTACGGAGAACGGAGACCGTGTAGCCGACTGAGACCTGACGACTGCTTGACCGACTCGACTAGGAGTGAGTCGACTAGACAAATGGACGGAGAAATACTATGTTTGGGTGTAGACCCAAGGTGGACGGAGGGCCTGGTAGTAGGCAGCAGACCCGCGGTACTCAACAGGAGGAGTACCTCTGTAGGATATGAGGGGGAGCACTACTGTGTGAGGTGTAAGACCCATGGCGGAGGAGCACTACTTTGTGAGGTGGAAGACCCGAGGTACTCAATAGGAGGAGTATCTCAGCAGTCTTAGGTTAGTGAGCAGTACCTCAGAGTCGTGACAGGATCACTATACTCGTCAGAGACAGAGCTCTTCATTAGTTACAGTTTTGAAAATGAAAATCCTAGTTTGAGCTGAGTCGATGACCTTTGTGTTTACCTCATGATTGAGATGGGTCACTTGATAACTTAGGTATATGTATGGGCATATACCTAGGTAGTGGTTATCCATTTATTTCATAACCTTTGTGTTTCCTCATGATTGAGATGGGTTACTTGATAACATATGTATATGTATGGGCATATACCTAAGTAGAGGTTATCATTTGAGATTTTTCTTTGTGTTTATCCTTGTTGGATTTAATGAGACCTTGAGGGTCTCGGGGTTCCTACTGAGTATCGTTATACTCACCCCTGCACGGTCTATGCCCGCAACTCGTTGTGTTGCTGCAGACGATAGGCAGCACTGATAGAGGCCGAGTGTTCGATGGATGGATGGTTCCTGGAGGTGGACCTCATGAAGAGTCAGTATCCGAAGGTGGACTTCATGACGAGACGATACTCAGAGGAGGTTGACGGGCGAGAGCATTGTGGAGGCTATCTATACCTACCCTTCAGGTAGGATCCATGGTGGACGATCCCGGAGCTGCGCTATCTGTACCTACCCTTCAGGTAGTATCCGAGGGGGACGACCTAGGAGATTCTTCTATTCTTCCAGATACTTGTATTTTCTATTTTAATTTCATTCAGTTGTAGCTATAATTTCAGTTGGGTTTGTATTATGGCCCATTTACTTTTCAGCACTTCTTTTGTACTTAGTGTATTACTTCCACTTGTACTTTGTGGCGTTTTGTTTACTTTTATAAAGGAAATGCCTTCCCAGTTATCAGGATTTACGCCTTTGGTGCTAGTCACTAGCCCCTGGCCTATGGAACGCGGGCTTGGGGTAGTCACGACATGGGCCTCGAGGATGGGTCGTGGAAAATTGGTGTCAGAGGAGTCGGTTTTACCACAGAACTTGTAACTCTGATTTTTTCTTTACTGTGAAGCAATAGTGTTATGGGTACTGAGTGTGGTTTTCAGTTCAGGGAGTCCAGTGTTGGTGTGGGTGGACTATGTATCCATACACCAGGACCCTGACTACTTATTTTCGACTCAGTGCATGAAAACACTAATTGCGTGTGTGTTTTCAAAGGTTTTCCCCTTAAAACAGCTCAAACCAGGTCAGCTCACCAAGTATAAATTGTTTGACCGTGTAACGTCTATTTATTTCAGGATGCCTTATCACGAACGACCAGCTAGAGCTACTGACAGCCTTCCGAGTGACGAGGCATCAGTACAGGGCCCTCTTGCAGTTGAGGCACCAGCGGAGGCACCATCAGTACTACCATAAGTTGGCCACTGATGCCACCGGCCAAATCAACAGGCGATGCACACTGTTTGAACGCGCTGCACGAGTTCCAGTGCCGGAGGCCACCCAGGTTCTAGAGAGAGATGGACCCACAGGTGGCTGAGGATTGGTTGGAGGCTGTGGTGAGGGTCTTCAGGATAGTGGGTACACCAGCAGACTTCATGGTGATCTTTGCTGCTAGCCTCCTTCAGGCAGTTGAAGGAAGATGGTAGATCCGGATGCTCCAGTTTTGCGATGAAATGACCTTCACATGGGGAGACTTCGAGACCTTTTTCAGGGTGAAGTTTGTACCAGTGGCTCTACACCCCGAGCGTGTTCAGGAGCTGCTGCCTTTTCCACATGATTTTCGATCAGTAGCCGAGTCATCCGTGGGAAGTAGACAGATGATGCAGAGGTCCATGAGGAACAGAGCCAGCTATACGAGGAGCATGAAGTGTTATGCATGTGTCAAGAAGGGTCACATGGCACGTGACTGTCTGAATCCCCGCACAGTTGATCCGCATGCATTGGAGGAGCCACCAAGACAGAAGCACTGGCGGGTGCTTGAGCAACAACCGAGCAGTGGACAAGGCAGTAGAGCTCCGTAAACATGTGGACAGGAGCGGAACTAGTGGATACTTTTTTTACTCTTGTACTTCTAGTTCCATGTTGCTATTTTATTTGTGTCTTTGTACTATGAGATTCAATAATAAAAAGACACTTATCTTCATGATGTTTTCTTTCCTATCCTTTTGTTTGGTTGATACTGAGAGGTCCCGGTTAAAACTTTTGACTTGACACTCACTTTTGAGATTTCAACTGGAGGAGACCCAGAGACCTCACACTGATGCCGATAGTGTGACTCGACCCTTGGAGGCGAGAGTGACGGTTGGATCTCTTGGTAGTAACGTCGAGGCCTTACAACGTCATCCATTGCATGAATGCATCATTCATGTCAGGATTGACTGTATTAGGCAATGGGCATGGTTCATCCATGGGATGAGACTGAGTTTCTCTTTTCGGAAAAGGGGAAATCTTTGGAGCTCTTACATATCGTAGGCAAAGGAGGTGCAGATCATCCAGGAGCGGATGAAGACTGCACAGTGTAGTAAGAAACAGGAAACTGGCGCCAGTCCTAGAGACTCGGGCGTGTTAAATGATTCAAGAAGAGGAAGCATTAAGGAGAGATGAGTCTGTGAAGTACCAGATGTGGAGGCAGAGCTTGGAGAGCAGCATGATGTGGTGTACATTTCAACATGCTACAACCACCCGCCTTAGTTGTCCCTGCCAGGCTTAGGGAAGTGGAGGGCAGGGGAAGAGTGCGGCTGCTTGCGGTCAAGGAGTGTGACCCAATGGCTCTAAAAATGATTCAAGGGACAGTCTATGTCCACTAATAGCTACTGTAGTAACAGACATTGATATGAATCATTCCTTCCTTCCATGAATCTTGTCCCAAACCTAGAGTTTCTGGAAAGCCGTAGACTTGAACCTCACGTATGGTGATACCTTGGGTGGAGACTCGATAATCACACTCACACCCATAGTGTGTTCTGACCCTTGAGGTGAGAGTTTCAGTTAGAATCTCTTGGTGGCAGCGTCGAGGCCTTACGACATTGGTCTTGGCATGGATTGGATTCACAGTTCATGCTCAGATTGATAGTATTAGGAAAAAGGGTTGTGGTCCAACTACACCGTCGGGATGGGTTTTCCTTGGTCGGCGAAAAGGAAACCCCAGGCAGCACAGGATAAACTCATGCATAAGAGGTTTTGGCCAATCAATCTTGGTTCGACCAACCTTACCCTCGTGGTAGCAGTAGTTTTGTGTTCCAGTTCTAATCTCGAAATGGAGTCCTCTAGAGTTCGAGGATGGAGATCATGTCCTTATATGGGTCTCACCTTAACGAGGTTTATGGAGATGTGGTCGAGGTGACAAGTTATCTCCGAGGTTCAACGGACCTTTCTAGGTCCTCAGCAGGGTAGGAAAGGAGGTTTACCGCTTGTACTTTGCACCTCAGTTGCACCAGGTGCATGATTCTTCACACATCATCGACCTCCGAATGTAGGACGTCGATGGAAGGGGGACATTCACGAAGGTTTCAGTGGGGATCGAGGATCGACAGGAGCGGATCCTACGTTGACAGTCGATTCCTCGGGTGTGCTTTCACTGACAGTACGGGAACCTCCAGGTGAGCACATGGGAGCGGAAGGCTCTGATGTGTGCTCAGTACCACTTTTGTTTCCCTAGATTGTGTTATAGCTTTATGGAGACGTAAAGCCCTGAGGTGGGAGTAATGTAAAGACTTAGACATTTCAAGAATTTTTTTTTCTTAATTTCTTTGGAATTTTATGAGTACGTAGATTCTGACAGCACCTGATTCGAGGCCCGGTGTTCCCGGAATCAATTTCCAATGTTTAGCTCGGGTACGTTCAGTGAACGAACGAGCGGGTTTTTTCTAACTTTTGAACTGGTGCTCGGAATCAAAATCAAAGGCCACCTATGAAATCACAGTGCCGATATTTTTTTAAGTGGACTTTTACCATAGGTGCATTTGTTCGGGGAAAGAAGTTAAATTTTGGGGTTTAAGGAAGAAATAAATAAAATTGTGTACAATTTTATTTTTTTATGCAAGGAAGTTAAAATATACCATGGGAAGTTGTTGGTGGTGTCCACAACCACCCAACTTCCCATGTGTGAATATGTGGTAGGAGGGGCCCACACCCACCTAACCTCCCATGGGAGAGTTTCATGTTGTGGGGCCCACACAAGACCATAACCCCTTGAACTTCTTATAACCCCCCTTAAACTCCCTTGCACTTAATTTTCCAACTTCCCTTAATTCTTTTTAACACCCCTTGTGTTTAATTGTATAACTTCTCACCTTCCTAACTCCCTCTTAATTTTTGGGGAACTCCTTCTCTCCCTCTCTCCCTATTTATTTCATGCCAACTCAGGTTAAATTAATTGACTAAACCTATTCAATTAATTTAACTAAAGAGTTTTAATTTTATGTTTGAAATTCTTGGCATGTTGTAATAAAATAAGAGTAAGTATTATTTTATTTGGGGTTGGGATTGTTGGGTGAGAGAGCCTTTATGAGAAGAAGAAGAAGAAGAAGTAAGAGAAGATAATTCCTCCTCGTCGAAGAACGAAACCCTTCCTCGAAGAAGAACGAGACGCCGGCCATGGAGACCGGTGCCAACAACAACGTTCTTCTTCTTCTTCCAACGTCGATGGAATCAATACCATTCTACCACGACGTTTGACTTCTGCGACTCGACGACGTGCGACATCAATTTTGATGTAGGGGTTAATTACTTTTTGTTCGTGAAATATCATTTGCCATTCTTCGTCTTTATTTTTGGGCCGCTTGATATCAACTTATCAGGTGGAGGTCGGACCGCACGAACACGACCTACTCTCCTCCCCCTTTTGTTGTTGTGTTGTTGCAGTTCGAAAGAAGGCAGCGTGGTGCAACGACACCGCGTGGAATCATGGAGAAATTCGGCAAAGATGTGCGGCGCCGTCGCGCCGCGCCTCTGAGGCCGAACGGACCCGTGGCCGGAGTCGGGCCATAGTGTAGGGAGCGACGCCGTCGTGCCGAGCCGGAGAACCACGAAGACACCGCGGCTGGAGCGGGTCCATGGCGGAGGGTCGCGGCATCGTCGCGTCGTGCCGGTCAGACCAGGCCGCGACTCAAAGTCGCTGTGGTGCAAGGCGGGGCGGCCGGAACCGCCGGCCGCCGGCACCTAGGAGGGCGGGACCGCGGTGGCAACACCGGCTGGCTGGACCGGGCCGGCCGTTTCAGGGGGAGACCGAGGGTCGTAACCCACGGCTGGCCAAAGGAGAGTCCCCACACGTGGGGGACACAGTTACTCAAACCGGGGGGCAGTGCCCCCTTCCACCCAGCTCGGCGTGGCGGAGATGGCCACGCGGGCCGTGAGCGCGCGCCAGGCCGGCCCGCCCAGGACGGGATGCACCTAAATGGGCTGAAACCGGACCCAGTTTTGGTCAACCCGGTTCAGGCCGACCCAGGGCGGTCTCGGGCCGGGTCGGTCCGGGCCCAAAACCTCCTAAAAACAGACATGTACGTTCTTTTGCCCATATCATGGTCTACGGACCTCTGATCGACACACCTTCAGCTGCGATGCGATCCTTGGATCGAGATGGTTGTTTAGATATATTACACTAAAGGTTTTAGAGAACTTTGGGTACAGACAGGTTGGTTTGAACACGAAACCAACTGGGCCCTCGGAGCAGAAACGCTTATAACATGAGCTCCGGACGTCTGATTGACCTGCCATCGACTTTGTTGGATTCCTCTTGATGAGACAGATATTTTGGAATACTTCACCTAAGGTTTGGATGCAGTTGGATTAAGGCTGGGTTGGATTGTACCTGAACTCCAACCAGGCCCCTGGAATGGAAAATCTGATAACATTCAGACCGGACGTCTGTTTGACGAACGGTCAGTGGCGTTGGTGATCACGTTGAGAAACGGTCCCTATGAGTATACCCTATGGGATTTTGGGGTACAGATGAGATGCGGCCGGGATGGTTCGTATATGAAACCAACCAGGCCCCTGGGACGAAAAGGCTAATAACTCACAGACCGGGCGTCCGGTAGACGCACCATCTGTTGCGTTGAGACCCCTATGACGAGGCAGTCCGTTGAGATAATTCTTCGTGGGAACTTGTGATATTTTGAGTATTGACCTGTAGCTCGTGGATCGGACCCTCCCGGAGATGAGCGTATGGAGTACGAAGACCGTGTAGCTTGCTGAGACCTGACGACTGCTTGACCGACTCGACTTGGAGTGAGTAGACCAGCCCAGTGGACGAAGCACTATTGTGTTTGGGTGCAGACCCACGGCGGACGGAGCGCCTGGTAGTAGGCAGCAGACCCGTGGTACTCGACAGGAGAAGTACCTCTGTAGGCTATGAGGGGGAGCACTACTGTGTGAGGTTGCAGACCCATGGCGGATGAGCACTACTTTTTGAGGTGGAAGATCCGCGGTACTCGATAGGAGGAGTATCTTAGTAGTCTTAGGTTAGTGAGCAGTACGTCGGAGTCGTGATAGGATCACTGCACTCATCAGATATGGATCTCTTTAGTAGTTACGGTTTCGATAATGAAAATCCCGGTTTGAGCTGATTCAATGACCATTGTGTTTACCTCATGATTGAGATGAGTCACTTGACAACTTAAGTATACGTATGAGCATATACCTAGGTAGTGGTTATCCGTTGATTTCATAACCTTTTTGTTTCCTCATGATTGAGATGGGATACTTGATAACTTAGGTATATGTATGGGCATATACCTAAGTAGAGGTTATCTATTGAGATCTTTATTTGTGGTTATCCTTGTTGGATTTAGTGAGACCTTGAGCGTCTCGGGGGTTCCTACTGAGTGTCGTTATACTCACCCCTGCACGGGCTATGCTCGCACCTCGTTGTGTTGGTTACAGACGACGGGCAGCGCTAACAGAGGCTGATTATTCGAGGGCTGGACGATACCTAGAGGTGGACGTCACGACGAGTCAGTATCCGAAGGTGGATTTCACAATGAGATGATACTCGGAGGAGGTTGAAGGGTGAGAGCATTTTGGAGGCTATCTATACCTACCCTTCAGGTAGGATCCATGGTGGACGATCCAGGAGCTGTGATATTTTTACCTACCCTTCAGGTAGGATCCGAGGTGGACGACCTAGGAGCAGCTTCTATTCTTCTAGCTGCTTGTCTTTTCTGTTGTACTTTCGTTCAGTTGTAGCTGTACTTTTGGATGGGTTTGTTTCTAGCCCATTTAATTTTCAGCACTTCTTTTGTACTTAGTGTATTACTTCCGCTTGTACTCTGTGGTGTTTTGTTTACTTTTATAAAGGAAATGCCTTCCCAGTTATCAGGATCTATGCCTTTGGAGCTAGTCGTCAGCCCCTGGCCTATGGAAGGCGGGCTTGGGGTAGTCACGGCACGGGCCCCGAGGACGGGTTGTGACAATGATTGTAAGATAATTAAATAATATGGAAATGTAAAATGATTCAACTTTATAGAGATGGTATAGTATTCCCAGGAATTTCTTCAATGTAAAGGGATATTTCCCCAGAAAATGCCATGGGAAGAAGGCCATTCTGAAGTAGTCGCAACTAGTGAGGTTGAAGTTCCTAATTATGTGTTTGATAGTACATTAATCATCGCCTCAAATATAGATAATCATTAATTTGATTTTGGATAGTCAAACTATTTTATATAATCCTAGTTTTATTTATGCAAATTATATATTTATAATTCACCTTAACATATATTTTTCGGAAAATTCACATAGTGGAATCCTAATTGCAATGAATATGTTTTGATCACTTCCTATTTGGACACATAAATGTGCTATATTTACTGGTTTTATTTTCATAACTATGGTTTATTTTGATATATTTTTTTGTATGAACTAGATTTCAAAATACAAGATGAAAAATTATTGTAAAGTGTTGGAAATTTTGATTCATGATGAAGATTTAAAAGTTCGTATCTTTATAAGAGAGACTTCATCATAAGAGTAATAAATTGATCCAACTCATGTATCTCTTCAATATGATATTATTTGAGAAGAATAGAAGATAAAACCTACTAATGAAAAAGGATATCTTCAAATTGATGATGTACTATTTTACATGAATACATTAATGTATTTTAAGAAGATATAACTATACATCCTCTAGATAGGGAAGTTGAGTTCTCTAATTATTTACTCTATGATTCATGACCTTTATCAATGTATATATATATATAGTGAACATCGTGGAGCTGATGGAGTTACATATGTAATGAGATCAATTGAGTGATAAGGGATTTATACACCATTGTGTTTTACCTGGGGGTGCTTTAGTTAATTTTCATAATCGTAGTGATAAATATATGAGGATATAAATTGACGATAAGGAGATAAATGCTATTATAACAAAGAACAATCACTAATTTCATTGCATTGATCTCTTATTTGACCAACATCATAGAGATCAATATTGTTCACTAATATATCTTTGTTCTAGACATCCTAAATTTCGTATAAATAAGGAAGATATTCCAAGGAGAGATTTTCAAACCTGGTTTGAATATTACAAGTTTATAGTAATTCCATTTTTATGTAGTAATACATCCTCTTTTTATGGATCAAATGAATAGATATTTTAATAAATATCTCAATAATTCTATGTGGTAATTATTTATTATTTATTATTGTAATCAAAATTCTATGGTAACAATGAGAAATACATGTGGATTGTTTTGGAGACTATTAAAATTAAAGAGTTATATGGTATTTTTATCATGTCTGAATTCTAGATTTAAATAGTTTCGTTTCATATCCATATTATCTTCATTGATGGAATCTCAGTTGATCCAACAAATAAAAATGTAGTCTGGAAATTTTCTACACCAAAAAGTTTAATAGAGCTATATAGTTTCATTATTCTAGAAGGTTACTATCATCCTTCTATTCATGTTTTTCCTGATAAGGTAAACTTTTATCCATTATTACAGGTAAAGTGTATTGGATTTTTTGGACAATTAAATGTAAATAATTATTTGAATAATTGAACATGATATTAGAGAATGACTTGATCATGAATCTACTATATAGAAATGGTGGATTTTTTATTTATAGTGATGTATCAAATAAAGTACATGGTTGTTTACTTATGATGAATTATTGAGTAGTTGGCAATGCCTCAAGGTAGTTATAAACTGATGACCAGAACTGTCCAACTCAAGATATTAAGTAATAAGTTGTAATCATTTCATATAATATATGAATAAACTATCTCTCAGGTAATATATGTAACATATATACAGATCAAAAGTGTTTGAAATATATATTCTCATATAAATAATTCAACAGGAGGAAAAATTTATGGATCGAGCTACAAAAGGATTATGATTTTTAAATACACTACCACCTAATGAAGAAAAATAAGGTTGATGAAGAATTGAGCAGTAAGGATCATGGAGTTATAATAAATTGGAATGAAAGTGAGTATTTATACATGGATATAGTAATTATGGATATAATAATTATCACATAAGGTGAAACATAACAACTTTTAAAAACATTTGTTGAATCATACTTATTGGGAATTTTTAAATGTTCTCAATCCAATGATGAGAATTATCCATTTAAAATTGATGTTTTGATTGATAAAAATTAGTATACATCATATATAAGGATGATATTTTAATATTTTAGAACATTCTTTGTGTTCCCCTTATACCCATGTTTAAAAGTGAGTTATTGTATGGTGATCTTAGATTGAATTTCTCTATACACCCTATTATCACTATAAAGTATAGATATCACAAGGACTGTTTTTGGTGGGATAATATGAAAAGAGAAATTTTTTATTTTGTATCAAGATGTCTATATTTTCAATAAGGGAAGGATAAAATAAAACTTCTCAGAATATTCATGTAACCTATACCTATTCCAATATTAAATTGTTATGAAATTACTATGTATTTTTTCATGGGATTACCAAATACTAAATGAAAGAATGATACAATATGGTTAATGGTTGACTGACATACCAAATCTGCACCTTTTCTAACTATAATGGATTATTTTAAAGTGGAACTCCTTGTTAGACACAATATTAATGAATTTGTATGACTTTATGGATAACCTATTTCAATTATTTTATCATTATCCCTGATTTACATCAATGTTCTTGAAAATTATTAAGGAATATTTTGATACAAAACTTCATTTGAGTACTGTTTATCACCCCCAAGATGAAAGACATCCAAAATGAATGAACCAAATATTGGAATAAATTTTTACTTCATTCCCACGTGACATTAATGGTATGTGGCAATAATAATTAAATTTGGTTGATTTTTCCAATAATAATATTTTCAATTCAATTATTCTAATAGAACTATTTGAAGACTTATATGGGAATAGATTTCCAACTCCAACTTGTTGGTGGTGAAGTAGGTTAAAGTAATATTATAGTCCTAGAACATGTAGAGGAAAAATTATTATAGGTAATAAATATTTGAAACTATATCTATGAATCTTACTATTGAAAAAATAGTTACAATGACAACCGGAGAAAGGATTTGGAGATTCAAGTGGGAAATCATGTCTTTATGAAAGTATCTCCATGGAAGCGTGTCCTAAGGAATAGTATTAAAGGGAAACTAGGAACAAGGTACATCAAACCTTTTCACATTATTGAGAGAATTGAAGTTGTGTCTTCTTATTGGGAAATACGAAAAAGACTTTATAAAGTAAACTATGTGTTCCACATCTCATTTGCAATGAACTACATGCCATACCCAATGTGTGTTTTCACCTCTAATTAAATATAATTAGAACATGATTAATCATACTGAGAGGAGAATGTCATGATTCTGAACACTAGAGAGTAGGTGTTGATGAATCAGATGATTTTGAGGGTAACAGAACATTCGAAAAATCATAAAATTGAAGTGGGAACACGGACACGAGAGGAAATTATCATAATGGACTACCCAAATATTTTTATGTAAAGAAATTCGAGATATTAAAATGAAGAAATATTTAATGGAAGAAGAATATAATACCATATGATTTTATGCTATGTATCTTATAAAATGGACATCTTCGATAGCTTATGTTTCACACCACCCAAATTTTGAAACCACGATATACTTTAAAATATTAACATGACTATTGGGATACTAATGTGACTATTATGAATCATAATCCATCTCATATATTAGTAACCTCATATATGAACATGTATATTAAATTTATATATCTTATGTAACACCCCGAGATTTTATGAAAAATATTCTTTTAATTTCATTGATGTCTTGTGTTGTAAGCTACAACAAGATTGCCTTGCGCTATATGCAACACCGTATGAGCTTGCAGTATACACAACACTATTTTTGGATAATGTTACACACAATTTTGATAGTAGTTATTCTACAAAACATTGAGTGTATATATATATATATTCAATGTATAAATGAAATATGGTTGGGTTCTGTTATATAGAACAACAGAGGAGTCTTGCACAACACGCAACCCTGACTTGGCTTGCATTACACGCAATCACGACCTTCCTCGATAGCGTGTGTTGTACGCAATACCAGGTTTCACTAAACAACGATATATTTTTATAATATTATTATGGAATATCCTTTATGAATATTATTAACTAAATTTTGAATTTTATAACATTATTATTCATCTTACACATTTTATATAACATGGTATAAGAACAAAATAATTTTTTCGGGTAAAGTAAGTATTTTTAAAAAAATGCAGTTTTGCCGCCTTTTGATGGCGCACCCACATTAAATCTAGTTTTGAAATGTTTATAATTTAAATTTGACAAAATAAAATTCTTATTTGGAATCAGGATATAAAAATTTACTTTGGATAAATTTTACATATTATTCTGATAACTTTCATATTTTAATGAATAGTAAAAAAACGCTAAATTTTAATTAAAAAACCTTTTTTCATCGTAATAATTTATATGGTTGTATTATATTTTTAATTGGTTTTAAAGTTTAATTATAATATATTTTTACCATTTAATCCAATTTTGTTCATTGGAATTAATTTCACTTTGAAATTGGATATTAACAAGTATCAATCTTTTGATTGTTTTTGTTTCTCAAAAACACGCTATTTGTTTGATAACGGGAATTAAATTTAAAATTAATTAATTCCACTTATATGTTATGAATTTGGAAAAATAGACATCAATTTTGAATTCAGGATATCAAATAATTCTTAGGCTTAATTTTTGGTATTTTTCTGAAAACTTCAATTTTCGATGAATAGTGAAACCACATAGTGGTAGTTAAAAAACTGACTTTTTTTAATTTCAACTAAAATTTACCAATTCTGTGAATTGAATTTCAAAAATCTGAGAGACACGGTTAATATCAAGGACTAAAATGTGGTTCAATGAGATGAAAATTATATTTGTTGAATAGTAACTTTTACTTTTATTTACCACAGTTAAAAGTAAGTAGGGTAATTAAAGGTAAAAATTATATTATTATTACCCTAACACATGTCCTAATTCTATTGGATAAGTATAATTCGACCAAATACAACCTTAGGAATATCATATGACCATTTAGGTCCACTTTTATTAGATTAGGACATTTATTATTAATTTATTTAAAGAAGGGTTAAAATCGTTAAAATCAAAGTTTAATAACTAAAACATTTTTAATATATGGTTATACATAAGATAAATTAGACTATAAATATTAATTAGAAAGATAAAACTATTTCCTACATAATTTTAGTTTTTTTATAATTTATAGACATTAAATAATTTAATTTATTTAGGACACAATGATGATGCAGTAATTATCTTAATTAATGAAATATTGACATAATTGATGTTATAAATACCCAAATAAATGTAATTTGAGACTTTTTATGAATTTTACTAATTTTCTATTTTAATATGAAATTTTAGATTTTATTTAATTAACTTTTTTATAACTAATAATTCTGTTATGATTTTCACAAAAATCAATTACCAAATAGTGTCAAAATTGACATAAAATAGTTTTTAAAACAAATTTTATATTATTAATTGTTATTTTATTCCTAAAAATCTATGGTTCAGAAAAAGGACTTAGATAAGGTTATATATATTAATAATAAACAACTAGGGGTTATTTAGGCTTGTCATAGTAAGTTTATTAACCTTATAGTGTAAGAAAACAAGAAGACACGGTAAAAGTAAAATTATTTAACTTAAGGTTAAATCTAAATGATAAGGTTAAAATAGAAACCTAAACATGTCTAAATTATATTGGATGACATTATTTCGACCCATAACCACATTAGATTATAAATAAATCAATTTTGAGCTATTAAAAACCGAATATGACTTTATAAAAAAATAATATTTTTAGTTTTTCCAAAGGTGCCCCTCTCCTCCCTTAGAAAAGGGCACCTCCTCCCTCTCTTCCTCACACCACTTTGAGCCTTCATGCTCGGCCAAACCCTGCCAAATTTTCTTCTAAACTTACATAGATACATACTAGAGGTTCTTTTCTTCTTCAAAGACCAATTTCAGTGCCCTAAGAGGAGGTCTCAAAGAGGCGCTTCAAAGAAAAGGTAATGTCCGTTACCGATTCTTTCAACTTTATTTCTTCTTCCACTTATTCTTCTTTAGTTGTTTCCTTATGAAGTAATAATATCTGTATAAATCATATAATTATATGGTATTATATGTATGAAACAACCATATTTCACCATCTATCCATCCTACAGAAAACGAAATCACCACGCGTGTGTACGTACATAATATCGTCTCCACGCCGTGGTGAAATATGTTTTTCCACCAACACCTTACATGGATGGGTATAATGGTGTAAAGAATAAATATATATGGTTATTATAACATAATACTAATTATGATATATTATACCATCCACTCCAATTATATTCAATAATTATGGGAACGATATCATCGCTCGTGCGTACGTACGAACTACCGTCTCCACGACGCGATGAGATTCATTCTCCATGTTAACCATACATGAATGATCATAAAGATTATATAATGAATAATAATGAAATATATGAAATGATAATTCTACTGGATTTATGTATATATATATATGTATTTCATCTATTTAGTTTCATTCAATTCAATAAGGAAACGAAAACAACGTTCATGCGTACGTACGACCTACCGTCTCCATGAACGGTGTATTTCAATCCTTTTATCGATCTATAATATATATATATATGATGATAAAATATTATATATAAATCATGTTTTACAGTCTATAATTATAAAAATCAGGATATAAGTAATAATATCAAGAACAACAAGTCGAAACACATACGATAAATGAAATGATTTTACACAAAACGCTGCTTTAACATGAAATTTACAAAAGAACGGGTAATATAAAGTCATAAGTGAAATATATATGATATTATAACAATGAATATGATTCTGTAATAATTAAATGACATTATTTAAATCATTATATAGGAGGCTTAGATACGTACGAAGCATATCATACCTAAGGTAAGGGATAATTGTGCAAATCTCATTTTTATCCGAGATTGCTTATTCGTAAGTATTTACTGGGGTTATTGCTATCATCCATGTCCATGTTTTATAAAAGTGTATTCATGTATGTTTAAAGTCCTTTTTACCCATTTTTAATTTTACCCAATGGTATGGAATGAATCTTTCTTTTATTTACCCTAAAATATACTTTTTGACTTTTCCGAAAAATGTACGAGAAGAATGTTTTTTTAACAAATACGATATGAAAGGAATTTTACGGTTTTATAAAGAGTTATTTTCAGGAAGCTTCCTCCAAAAGAATTCATGACTATTTTAAACAAAAAATTTTTCTTTTAAAATTGCATGATGTTTTGTGAAAAGAAATTTATTTTGAAGAAGAAATGATATTTTCCTCAATAATTCATTTCAAGTGTTTTATCAAAACCATTTTTCATCTAAGATAACATTATTTCATATGTGAATGTTTCAAGTATCATGTCTCTATGATTTACATGGTTTCACTTTTCTTATTATGAAATGATATCCATTTCTTTTATATGGATTATGTGATGATGGGATGATGATTATGAAACCCATTTTATTTATTGGGTTATTATGAATGATGTTTGTTTATTGTGTGGAACAAGAAAGAATGATTTCATTATGAGATGGGTGAGACCTATATCGCCCTCCAATTCATTGGGTAAAGATTTATATCTCATGAGATAAAAATGGCTGGAATGGTAAGTTAATCCGGTTCAGTATTACAGGACTGGAACGAGGAGTCAACTCGATTCAGAAAGGGACTTTGTCCATTAAGATGGTCTTGCCAGCAAAGCCTTGGCTACTATGGATATCATTATATGTGCTTAATGGATGCCATAATTACATGTTTTATTCCCATGCTATTTTATCATGATTTATGTTCCATTATGATCTATGCAATATGTACTTCCATGTTTTATGTCGTTTCTCATGAGTTTGATGTTTAAACATTATGTTCATGTTTTTAAGTTCAAATGTATATGGTATGTTTTATTTTATCCATGCTAACCTTACTGAGCATTTGAGCTCACCCTTTTTATGTTTTATTTTCCCCCATGATTAAAATAATGGTTTTAGGTAAGGAAACAAAAAGTAGAAGATCTTTATGGGAGATGTTAAAGATCTTTCACCACGATTAGAAGATTACATTTCAAGTTTCCAAAGACACTAAACTATTATGGTCCTTGTGTGTCTGTTTTTGTTATGTATTAAGTATTCAGAAAAATTAATGTAAAGTCCTTGTACATCAAGCATTGGGTCTCTATAGTTGGTATCAGAGGAAAGGTTTAGTTAACCTTTGGAAACTAGGATGCGAAAACGTTAGTGAGATCCCTAGAGATAATTCTAAGGTATGTCTAGGGATGTCCCTATGGATAAGTATACATATAGGATATAGTCCTAGAACTACGGTAACGATCTTAGAAATTAACCTATGATGTTAGATATTGAGGGTAATCCCCCTTTAGTATGTTGTTTTCCCTAGCATGATTTTTTCCTCTCCCACTATTCTTTTTTTGGTTTTAGAAAATGGATGGAAATAGGAAGATTCATGATAATGGAGGATATGATGGACAATGGAATGAAATTTTTCTTGAGCAACCAAATGAAATGGGATTTGGAAGTCCAAACACCGTTATTATGCATAATCAGCAATCTCATAATATGATCAATAATCTCAACTTTGGTAAGTATCCCGACTCAGCTAATAATAGAAAGATGGAGTTTCATGATGATCATAGAGAAAGAATGTTCAATTCCCCTCATGTAAATCATGTGGGAAGAGGCATCAAGCAGAATGTTTCAAAGGAACTGGAAGATGCTTTGGGTTCCGAAAAGAAGGACACAAATCCAGTAAGTGCAAAGTAAAAGGTTCAGTTAACACCATGGAGAAGGATAATGGTATTTCTACGACATCAACAATGATTAGATGTTTTAAATGTGGAATGTACGGGCATTATGCAAACCAATGACCTAAGGGAAAATCTCATGAAGAGAATCAGCATGGTAATATGGGTAGTATTTATGTGGATGATGATGAGGAGACTACAAATGATATATAAGATGAAAGAAGTGTTGAAGCTCATTCAGTTGTTTAAGAAGGTAGTGGAATGATTTTATGTTTATCAAGAGTTATGTTGTATAGTTAATGGTACTATGGAATAAATAATCATCTTAGGATTGTTACACTATTGTTTTTCCTAAAGTATTTGAAAGTATATGGTGAATGGTACCAGTAACAATGAAAGGTTATTCAGATATTTCTGGAAAGTAGATGATATGTGCATAATGAAGGGATAAGAAGATAATGAAATGTTTGATAGTATTAATGAGCTCATGACTGATATAAGTAAATAGTTATATCATGGTTTGAGTATATAGAATTTTGGGGTTTTGGTATGTGGAAAGAGTTATGTTTTGACAACACTCATGTTTTCACTAAGATTCAATGGGTATTCATTTTTCAAGAGAATACATGATTAAGGCCTTCGAATGTTTGGAATGTGACCATTAAGACATATTTTATGATATATGGGGATCAATGATGGTATTAACATGCTTGTTATATGAAAGATCTGGTAATATTTTTCACTATAATATGAGAGTGGACTGCAGTATTATGGATAAGCCTAAAGATTGGAATGGATTATGTTGGACATAAGTTAGTATTGTTTAAGGATAGAAGTTTTTTCGATATTATTGATGGGATGTTATAGTAATGTAGCTTTAGAAAAAGGACAAACTGTAGGATTGGCAAAATCCCATCATGTCAGACAAGGCTGTGGGAATAGAACCCACAACCGAAGTGCGACTAGCCTTTATCGCCTACCAATGGCCTACAGGAAGTCCCTGTTTAGTAGAAACTAGTTTTATTATATTAAGCAGTATGATTTATGAAGTATAAGTCCATTTTAGGAACCATATATGATTAATCTCACTATAGATGGACTTATGTATTTTTGATAACTTTTATAACCTTTTGTTTGAGACAGATGGAATGACCCATCATTCTATCACATGTTCTGCTAACACTTCATGAATGACAAATTCAACTTCAATTCATTAAGAGACGAAGTAGAAATTGTCCAATGAATGACCAACGGTGAGACTGTACCAAAATCATGAAAGTATTTCTTCTAATTCCAATTTCATCAACTTTAGGGAAATGATCTTGAAAACCAAAAATGTTGTCTTGGTTCCCTTATATACGATGAATCAGATGGTACCTTAGATCATCACAAATCTATGGATTTGTGATTGATGGCTTTTTCATAGCCATGTTCTCTACCACTCTCCATCAGAACTTGATGGTTAGATTTTTCTTCCATATCCATATTTTCACCTATGTTCTCCTATATGGAAACCCAGTGATGAGTTACTTTGGGTAATCATTACATTTCATACTGTAGTTTTTAAAATTAAGTTTTAGTATTCATTTTTACGATGTGGGTTTCTATAAATAGTAAACGATTTATAGCCCCAACGAATTTCGAGGGAGAAATTCATTTTAAGGGGGGTAGATTATAACACCCTGAGATTTTATGAAAAATATTATTTTAAATTAATTGATGTCTTGTGTTGTAAGCCACAACAAGATTGCCTTGCACTATACGCAACAACGTATGAGCTTGCAGTATACACAACACTATTCTTGGATCATGTTGCACACAATTTTGATAGTAGTTATTCTACAAAAAATTGAGTGTATATATATATATTAAATGTATAAATGAAATATGGTTGGGTTCTATTATACTAAACAACAGAGGATTCTTGCACAACACGCAACCCTGACTTGGCTTGCATTACACGCAATCGCGACCTTCCTTGATAGCGTGTGTTGTACGCAATACCAGGTTTCACTAAACAACGATATATTGTTATAATATTATTATGGACTAGCCGTTATGAATAGTATTAATTACATTTTTAATTTTATAACATTATTCTTCATCTTACACATTTTCTATAACATGGTATAAGAACAAAATAAATTTTTCGGGTAAAATAAGTATTTTTCAAAAAATGCAGTTTTGTCGCCTTTTGATAGAGCACCCACATTAAATCTAGTTTTTGACATGTTTATAAGTTAAATTTGAAAAAATAAAATTCTTCTTTGGAATCAGGATATAAAAATTTACTTTGGATAAAATTTTCATATTATTCTGATATCTTTCATATTTTAATGAATAGTAAAAAATGCTATATTTTAATTAAAAACAACTTTTTTCATCGTAACAATTTATATGGTTATATTATCTTTTTAATTGGTTTTGAAGTTTAATTAGAATATATTTTTACCATTTAATCCAATGTTGTTCATTGGAATTAATTTCACTTTGAAATTGGATATAAACAACTATCAATCTTTTGATTGTTTTTGTTTCTTAAAAACACGCTATTTGTTTGATAACGGGGATTAAATTTAAATTTAATTAGTGCCAATTATATGTTATGAATTTGGAAAAATATACATCAATTTTGAATTCGGAATATCAAATAATTCTTAGGCTTAATTTTTGGTAATTTTCTAAAAAACTTCAATTTTCGATGAATAGTGAAACCACTTAGTGGTAGTTAAAAAACTGATTTTTTTAATTTAAATTAAATTTTACCACTTCTATGAATTGAATTTCAAAAATCCAAGAGACACGGTTAATATCAAGGACTAAAATGTGGTTCAATGAGATGCAAATAATTTTTGGTGAATAGTAACTTTTACTTTTATTTACCACAGTTAAAAGTAAATAGGGTAATTAAAGGTAAAAATGATATTATTATTACCCTAAAACATGTCCTAATTCTATTGTATAAGTGTAATTCGACCAAAAAAAACCTTAGGAATAAAATATGACCATTTAGGTCCACTTGGATTAGATTAGGACATTTATTATTAATTTATTTAAAGAAGGGTTAAAATTGTTAAAATCAAAGTTTAATAACTAAAATATTTTTAATATTGGGTCATACATAAGATAAATTCGACTATAAATATTAATTAGAAAGATAATAATCTTTCCTACATAATGTTATTTTGTGTATTATTTTTAGACCTTAAATAATTTAATTTGTTTATGACACAAAGATGATGCAGTAATTATCTTAATTAATGAAATATTGACATAATTGATGTTATAAATACCCAAATAAATGTAATTTGAGCCTTTTTATGAATTTAACTAATTTTATAGGTTAATATGACATGTTATATTTGATTTAGTTAACTTTTTTCGAACTAATCATTCTTTTATGATTTTCACAAAAATCAATTACCAAATAGTGTCAAAATATACATAAAATTGTTTAAAAAAAATTATATTATTAATTGTTATTTTAGTCCTAAAAATATAAGGTTCAGACAAATGACTTAGCTAAAGTTATATATATCAATAATAAACAACTTGGGGTTATTTTTTCTTGTTATATAATGTTTATTAACCTTATAGTGTAAGAAAACAAGAAGACAAGGTAAAAGTAAAATTATTTAACTTAAGGTTAAATCTAAATGATATGGTTAAAATAGAAACCTGAACATGTATAAATTATATTGGATGAAGGGATTTCGACCCATCCCCACATTATATTAGAAATAAATCAATTTTGAGCTATTAAAAACCGAATATGACTTTATAATAAAATAATATGTTTAGTTTTTCCAAAGGTGCCCCTCTCCTCCCTTATAAAAGGGCAACTACTCCCTCTCTTCCTCACACCACTTTGAGCCTTCAAGCTCGGACAAACCCTGACAAATTATCTTCTACACTTCCATAGAAACATCCTAGAGGTTCTTGTCTTCTTCAAACTCCAATTTTAGTGCCCTAAGAGGAGGTCTCAAAGAGGCGCTTCAAAGAAGAGGTAATGTCCGTTACCGATTCTTTCAACTTTATTTCTTCTTCCACTTATTATTCTTTAGTTGTTTCATTATGAAGTAATAACATCAGTATAACTGATATTATGATATGTTATTATATGTATTAAACAACCATATTTCTCCATCTATCCATCCTACTGAAAACAAAATCACCACGCATGCGTATGTACGGAATACCGTCTCCACGCCGTGGTGAAATATGTTTTTCCACCAACACCATACATGGATGGGTATAATGGTGTAAAGAATAACTATATATGGATATAATAACATCATACTGATTATTATATATTATACCATCCACTCCAAATCTATTCAATAATTATGGTAATGATATCATCGCTCGTGCGTACGTACGGACTACCGTCTCCACGACGCGATGAGATTCATTCTCCATGTTAACCATACATGAATGATCATAAAGATTATATGATGAATAATAATGAAATATATGAAACGATAATTCTACTGGATTTATGTATATATATATATTTATATCATCTATTTATTTTCATTCAATTCAATAAGGAAATGAAAACAACGTTCATGCGTATGAACGACCTACCGTCTTCATGAACGGTATATTTCATTCCTTTTATCGATTTATAATATATATATATATATATGTATATGATGAATATATATTATATATAAATCATTTTTTACATTCTGGAATTATGTAAATTATGATATAAGTAATAATATCAAGAACGACAAGTCGAAACACATACGATAAATGAAATGATTTTACACAAAACGCTGCATTAACATGGAATTTACAAAAGAACGGGTAATATAAAGTCATAAATGAAACATATATGATATCATAACAATGAATATGATTCTGTAATAAGTCAATGACATTATTTAAATCATTATACATGAGGTTCGGATACGTATGAAGCATATCGGACCTAAGGTAAGGGATAATTGTGCAAATCTCATTTTTATCCGAGATTGCTTATTCGTCAGTATTTACTGGGGTTATTTCTATCATCCATATCCATGTTTTATAAAAGTGTATTCATGTATTTTTAAAGTCATTTTTACCCATTTTGACTTTTACCCAATGGAATGGAAGGAATCTTTCTTTTATTTACCCTACAAGGTACTTTTTGACTTTTCCGACAAAAGTACGAGAAGAATGTTTTTTTAACGTATATGGAATGAAAGGATTTTCATGGTTTTATAAAGACTTATTTTCATGAAGTTTCCTCCAAAATATTTAATGACTATTTTAAACAGAAAATTTTTCTTTTAAAATTTCATGATGTTTTGTGAAAAGAAATTGATTTTGAAGAAGAAATGATATTTTCCTCAATAATTCATTTCACGTATTTTATTAAAACCATTTTTCATCTAAGATGACATTATTTAATATGTGTATGTTTCAAGTATCATGTATCTATGATTTACATGGTTTCACTTTTCTTATTATGAAATGATATCCATTTCTTTTATATGGATTATGTGATGATGGGATGATGTTTATGAAACCCATTTTATTTATTGGGTTATTATGAATGATGTTGGTTTATTGTGTGACACAAGTAAGAATGATTTCATTATGAGATGGGTGAGACCTATATCTCCCTGCAATGCATTGGGTAAAGATTTATATCTCATGAGAGAGACATGGCTGGAATGGTAAGTTAATCTCGTTCAGTATTATAGGACTGAAACGAGGAGTGAACTCGATTCAGAAAGGGACTTTGTCCACTAAGATGGTCTTTGCAGCAATGCCTTGGCTACTATGGAAATCATTATATGTGCTTAATGGATGCCACAATTACATGTTTTATTCCCATTTAATTTTATCATGATTTATGTTTAATTATGATCTATGCATTATGTACTTCCATGTTTTATGTCGTTGCTCAAGAGTTTGATGTTTAAACATTATGTTCATGTTTTTAAGTTCAAATGTATATGGTATGTTTTATTTTATCCATGATTACCCTTAATGAGCATTTGAGCTCACCCTTTTTATGTTTTATTTTCCTCCAGGATTAAAAGAATGGTTTTAGGTTAGAAAAAAAAGTATAAGATCTTTATGGGAGTTGTTGAAGATCTTTCACCGCGATTAGAAGATTACGTTCCAAGTTTCCAAAGACACTAAAATATTACAGTCCTTGTGTGTCTGTTTTTGTTATGTATTAAGTATTCCGCAAAAGTAATTTAAAGTCCATGTACGTCAAGCATTGGGTCTCTACATCTTATGAATGAAAATATTATATATTTATATCATGGAAAAATGAAATATATGTTTTAAATATGATAAATAATTTTTTTTATTTTTGTGAATCTTAAATTAGTATTTACTAATCTATAATTAATATAATGATTTAAATAAAAATTTATTTTCATAAATAAATTAATAATTTAATATCATACCATCTTATGATGATAAGATAATTTTACATGACCTTATTTAGGTTTTCCATGTATCATAAAACAAATTATAATTTTAAAGTTAGTTTTTTTTAATAAATTATGATTTTGTTTAAAAATTAAATTTCGGATGTTTAGAAAATTATTTTTATAAAATGGAGTTCATTTTTAAAATATATGGATTAAAAAAAATTTAAGTAAAATTTCTGGTTTTGTCTATAATTGTTGAGTTTTCGGTGAATACCGAAATATGATAATTTATGTTATTTAACAAATTAATCCAAATAAATGGATTTTTTAGTCATGGATGATGTAGTAAGCAATTATTTTGAATCCAAAAATACATGTTACTACACATAGTCACAATATTGAACAATATTGATATTCTTGAAAGAGAATAATAAACTAGTGAATAAAATAATCAAACAACACCCCTCTCCTTAAATATAAATAATCCCCTCACCACCGCTTCTCCTAACACATTTAAAAATGTGGATCTTGGTAATATTCTTCCTTATTGATCTACCAAACCGATTCTCAACGTTCTGGACTTTCTGGTCTCAGTAGGAGACAATTTTCATATACCTTAAAGAGCTTCTCAATGAGACGACATTGAAGAGGTAAAACATTTTGTATACCTCTATAAATTTATTCCCTTTTCATATCCAAAACTCCACACCCTAGTAAAAAGGTACATTGTAAATATAGTATCATATATATTTTTTAATTTTATTATATCAATTTTATATTGACAATCAATTATGTTCTCTTCCGAATTTGTTTTAAAAATGAAAACATCATCAGTGAGGTGTCGATTCATGACTATCATGAATGATGATTTTTTTTCTTATACCACCTTAATGGCTAGTCGAGGAAAAATTAAAATAGTGAAAATAGATTGTAAAATTTATACTACAATAGATATAGTTTTTGGAACACATTATATAGACATAATATTAATTTATAAAAAAACAATTATCTGATGATCGAAAAAAACCAAAAATAATCTAAACAGATATCATTAAAATTTAATCTAATAAATCATCCTTATATCTATAAATAAATATATATAAGTCTATTTAGTCTTATATAAGGTCATTTATAACATATAATTTCAATTCAGGATAACTATTCCCATTTTACATGACCCTTCATACATTTATACAAGTGTACCAATCATTAAAACCAAGGAATCGAACAAACATTAATGAGAATATTGAAGATTATATCTCATCAAAAATAGAACAAATAAACTTTATAAAATTATAATAAATAAAATAAATTTTTATTAAGTTCTTAATTAAATTAGTAACAAATCAAATTTTATTATTGATGATATTATGTACCATTGAAGAACACTTTCAAACAAAAGTTAAGAGACTCTCACCAATCCTCCATTTTTTCATTTCTGTTATGCGTTATCTCTCTTTAACCATTATGTAATTATCAATTTTCCTTACTGACACCTCCTAAATTATTTTTTTATTTTCTAAAAATATAAACCTAGCTGAATTATTAATTTATTCATGGGGAAATACATGTTTTATAAGGGATATTTTTCAATTCCTTCTAATTTGAAATCTCAAATTAATGGTAACATGAAAATTTTATAAACATTAACATATAAAATCCATAATATATTTTATGCCTCAAATATATTTTTCAAATAAATATTTCTATCATGAAAAAATGTTTTAGTTATATTTTGGTTTTATCAAAAAATATTCCTTTTTATACAATGAATATTTTATATTTTCCCTCAAGCCGCACTGAATTAGTTTACTGATAATGTTTCTTAAACACTATTATTACTCGTTTTCACTTCATGATATATTCCTATATTCCCATACGAATGTCTATGTATGATTTAAATCCATTATTTCAAGGCCACCATTATGATACTCTGTTTTTATGCCTTGTTACACAATTAGGATACCTATTTGATTCATGGAGAAAGAGTTATGTTTATTTATTATGAATATTTATTGACGATATATTATGATACCATAAACCATATTTTGTTGAATGGTTTATGATCATTTTTCCTGGTAATATACCATCTTGATATAATTTACCATATTACTCTATATTGATTATGATTATTTATACTGACTAGGGAAATTATTTAAATTTCATATGATAGTTTCAATATGAATGTACATGTTTATTATGATTCTCTATTTTAGTATGAGGAATTAATTGGACATAAAAAGTTCTAAGCAGGGCCCACTATATCCCCTCAATGCTTTAGAAGATATCATGAGACATACTCAACATAGTTTTGGCTAAGGTATTCTCTATTTAGGTCGACATCATGGATGTTACCTTGATGGTATGTTTATTATGTCACACATTAATTTATTCCCAAATTATGATATTATTTATTGATAATAAATCAAATTATTGGACATGCATAATATACCTGGTTAAGTGTTATTCTCATGCGTTTATTTATAAGGTGTTATTTTATCATATTTTATCTCTACTGTATTATACTCATGTTTATTTTTTATTTCCATATGTTATAACTAATTAATGTTACCTTATTGTTTTTTTATTTATTATAGTGTCCAATATTTTTCTTACCCTTTATGAGAATAATTTATCACCCCTTTCATTTGTTTTATTTTTTCTCTTGCCTCCATGAGGTATATTTATATTCACAGCAAAGGATAATAAAAAATAACAGGTTTCTTTACAAAGGATTTTCTATGTTGTATTTCATTTCAAGTTCTAATGTTACAATTTTTATCATATCAGTAATTCTATAGACGTTAAACATTTTGGTCCTTTGGGATCTTATTTCTTATTTATAGTACCAACACAATAATGTATGACATCGATTTCAGGTTATTGTGGATGGGGTCTATAAATATTCAGTTTAATAAATTGTTTCCGGCAATATTGAACCTGTTTATAGAGAATTAGATTTTTATATTTTATAATATTTCTTGAAATCCAATATCCAAAAAATGGATAACAATAAAACCACATGAAAATATGGGAAGGAAAATATGATTGTCTTCTAGAATAAATAAAACTAGGATTCCAAATTTGTGAATTTTAGTGAGATGTTAATATATAAACATCATGGAAAAGTAATTTTCAGATATCATTAATCATAGGAAAGTGATTTATCATTAGTAATTTTGCGATCCCAAGACCATAAAAATGTGGTGAGAATGGACCATCATTTCATTAAAAATGAAAGTATTTGGATAACATTTTCCTTTCATTATACTTTTTATAATAATTATGAATTATATTACAATAATATAAAGAAATTTAGAAAATATACATACATTATCACATTTTATTTCCTAATAATAATTACATTATTTATTTTGTATTCAGTTAATTTCCATGTAACCTTTGAATCAAAGGAATATCCAATATCGGTTTTTATCCCTGGATAACTAAAAATAGATTATAACAGATCCCATAATTCAAGAAATGATAAAATATTATTCTACAATATTTTAGAAATTAACTAATTAAAAAATGTTTAATGCAATATACAAAAAAATTATATAACACATAATATGAGTAAATAAATTATTAGTAAAAAAATCTCAATACAATCACCCAAAGTACAACACAGATCATTCGATCGATAAAATTCATTAAAATACATCAAAATATACCAGAATAAGATTTTAAAAAATTATTATAATTATATGATCAAATATTCTTCCAAGATAAATTTTTCATTTATGTCCAAATACACTAATTCACTATTATGTTATTATACCAAAATTAAATATTCCCTAATCATATAATATCAAAGAACCAATAATCCTTTCTTAAAATAACTTGAATCACCCAACATCCACATTAAAATCGAATTTGATTCTAAATTTGGAATCAAAATTTATTCATCATCTAAATTTGCATAATAATCTATTTAACCTATCCATAAAAGTTTTTTAAAATAACAAAATTCTTCCGAAATAACGTAAATCTATAAACCTCTAAATCAATTATCAGCCCGTTGGAAATATATATCATAAAACATATGTTCTGATACCTTAATAACACATCATTACATCAATATGAATGATCATATAATAATAATGGTTTACAATAATATTATACATATGTCTAAATAATATAAATGAATTCTTGAAAAATTCACATTTAATTAAACTAATGTTTATCTTAAAGGTGGATTGTATTTCAAAAATCTATTCATTCTCAATTGATTTCTCTAAAAAATGATCAAATATCACTAAGACGCTATTCTAAGGTATCTATTATATCATTTGTTCAAAAATATTGAAAAAATCTACTATATAGTATTCCATAGTTGTTTTATGATTCTATTAGAATTTAGAATATATCATATGAGGAATAATAAAAACAACCTTCATTAAAACTCTCTATTGAACCCTTAATTAGTATTTTTTTTGTCACACCCCGACTCGTGCATTAGGCATTTTAAAATATTTCTCATCTTTTGAAATTTTTTTTGAGGCACGGGATGGGTCCTAGATGAAAATTTGGATTTTATGCTAAGAAGTGCACATTTAAGGTTTGATGTCGTTGGGCACACTAGTGAAGAACATTTTTGAAACCCCAAAAATCTTCACCCAGGCACTGTGTATCCTTCCCATCTTCAAAAAAATAATTAAAAATAATAAATTTTGTAAATAAAATGAATATCAATTATAGTGTAATTTAAATTTTTTCATTATGAAATTTATTATTATTGAAATGAAATGAACACTTTTATTATTATTATTATTCTTATTATTAGTACCACTACTATTATTATTTGGTCCAGTGTGCAGGCACCACAAGATGTGTAGAATCCATGTGGTTCGCCCTGGCACATGCGGGGTTGTGGCTTTTGAATCGGCCAAATGAAATAAATTAAATGAGTTGAAAAATTTTCAAATTTAAAATTTAGTTAAATAAATGACACACTGTAGTAATAGTATTATTTTTTCGCGAATAATAATACTATATTATTAAAAAATAATTTTAATCATTAAATTTATTATTATTTTTATCATTTTTTGATTATTATTATAGTTGTTTTAATTATTATGATGTGTACTATTATTATTATTATTGATATCAATATCAAAATTATTATTACATAATAATAATAATAATATTATTATTATTATTTATAATTTTATCATTATCATTATCTTTTTTTCATTCCTTTATTTTATTTTCATTTTTTCACCTTTTTTCTTCCTTTCTCCCCTATCCCATACTCCCCTTCTTTTCCCCTCGTAGCCCCTGCGCAATGCCTCTCCCTTCAATCTATCACTATTGAGAGTAGGCCCCCCTATTCTGTTCTTCCTCACAGAACACATGCACATGCCGCCCCATCTCCCTTTGCCTGTAGTGAAGCGTACTGGTCGCAACCTTGATTCCCCTCCTGCTAGCTTCGGCCTCACGCTGTCTAGCTGACCCGCACGAGCAGGCCTCCGTCCTCCTTTCCTAGCATAGTGATCTCACCATCCCACCATTTTCTCTGGGATACCCTTTACCTACAACCAGCCTCCCCTTTGTAGCGTCTCTAGCCACACCCTCTGACTCTGCCTCCTGCCACGTTCCCCCATCTGCCACCTGAAGTCTAGCTACCACTCTCTCAACCGGAACCCGCCTGACTGATTGCGATTCCTGCACAACTTTATTTACTTCGTCCAACCTATGTGCACCCACCTTTGATTTGTAGGACCTCATTCCAGCTGCCGCACATCTCCGACTAGCCATTTCCATCTGGGCGCACACATTCTGACATGTCACGTACCCTCTAACTGGCTGCACAGCCTTCCTAGCCTCTCTTCCCCCTACTAGTGACTTTTCAGGCACTATAGAGCCCCTCTCCTGCCCTCCAAGATTGAACGAGTTACTCTTTCTTCTCCTGTGCCACCTCCATTCGTGTGACCAGTCACATGCCATGATCTCAATTGTGTGTGTGACAAGTGTATGTCATTGAAAGATAGCAGTTTGGGTTCGCATCATTTCACATGAACTGGTGTGGAGGTGGGTTATGCTCTGTTCATTCATTTGAATTATTTTAAATCATTTATTATGTGATTTAGTTGCTTTGTGATTATTGTAGCATATTGGAAACAAAAATCTGTGATATTGTGGTTAGTAGGTTGTCCACACTTGTGTGCAAGTGCGAGGAATGTCACATGGTTGTGTTTGATCTTTAAGTCGAGGTAGGATCCCCACTGCACTTACCATTATATTTATAATTTATTAATTGTTGGAATTTCATTTCTATTAAATTAATAGTAATTAATATTAATTAGTATTTTTTCAAAATAATTTTTTTAGAAGGATAGAGGTTCTCTATTATGCATGAATTAGACGAAAATGTTTCTGTTAAAAAGTGCATAATTGTTGTTGATAAAATGCCCGGTTGGCCTTTGTATGTAAATTGAGATTCTTTTAAATAGATTCTTTGTTTGCAAATGTGTTTGGGTTTCTAAAAATGGTTTTTTAAATAGAGTTTCAAATGATTTTGAGATCGAATGTCGTCATTCTTTGATTAATTGGAATTGATAAGGCATGTGTTGGTTATTCTAGAAATATGTTGGTGTCGAGTGGTTGTTTAATTCATGTTTGTTACATTAATGAAATAAATTATTTTGAAAACACTATTTTGGGTGACTCTGGGGTGATCCTACTATGTATGTGCATTGTGTGAGTGGTCGTGTGTGGACTTCATCCATTGCGATTGGTTACTTTTTTGAAATTTCCAACTCACTCATATTTTAATTTGGTAATGTTCATGGGAACCTGGAATAATAAGTGAATTTTTGGTGAACGATTGTAGCACTGGTTTAGATTTCACACTTCGAAGTGGCCTTTTGTAAGAATTTTTTTGTATTAGGGGGTTGGCCCCCACGGATAGGCGAGGTATGGAAAAACTGAGAATTTGGGCATTCTGAAGTCATCGAGAGTAGGCATGCCTTCAGGATGAGTCACATGGATAGTATGTTCTGGATTGTTCATGAGCTCCGAGGTTCGATCTATGTTTTCTTAAGTGCTTATTTGTATGTGACAGACGATTGAGGGGCCTAGTTCAGTTGCTGGTCCCCGTTTTCTACTTTCCCATTTACCTTATTGGGTGTTATGTGTTTTGTGTGAATTTACTCTTGAGTAACAACTAATTTTATAGATTTTTAATTTTTTGTGAAATAGTTTTAAAATGTAATGCACCTTTTCAATTAAAAAATTAAACTTGTTTTTAAATTAAAAAGGGAAATCGACTGTTACATGTTTTAGAAATTAATGTGTCTGTGGAAACCCATATTTATATAATTTAGTTCAATCATGGAATAGGTAAATTCTATATTTAATGGTAGGGATTTAGGAATTGTTTTTTTTTTCAAAACTACTATGTTTTAATACTCATGCCAATATTTTTTTCTTATTTTTAGTTTCTCTTGCTTGTTCTAGCTCTGGTTTGGATCGCCTAGGATGACATTTGGTTTGGGTGTTGAAGAGTGACTCCTAGGTCACATGAAGTTTTGGACCTGGTTTGGTTAATATGTGTTGTAGGTTGTCCATTATCTATTGGTTCTTCTATTTATTATGCATAGATCAATTTGATTTCTACTACATAGTTCTTTTTTTATTGGCGGATATCATTCATATGTTGTTCTCTATTGATTCCCTGGTTCTTGTCGCCAGCCCTAGAGGATCGGGAAGGCCTCTCAAGACTTTTTGCGGATCGGCTAGGTTGACCAGTCCAGGTTTTACCCGGGTTGGTTCATGACTATATTTTATAATGCTTTTCGACTCATGCGCGGAACTTGTTTTTCTGAGTGCCCACTGTTATTTGGGGTTGTCATGGTAGAAGGAGTGGGATTTTCTAGACATTAGGAATGGGGATGTGAAGGACGTCATGAACCCTTTCTCATTCCGAAAGTTGGGTTACCATTGGATGTATGGGCATGTTGGTGTACTTTGATTGTTGTGAATTGTTTACTATTAGGAAATGAAAATGCAGTTGGGAAAGTAGCCCCATAATCTCATAGGGCCTCGAAATCCATGTATAGATGGGGAAATTCACAACTATAAAATATCCATATACCCACGGTTTTCGAAAACCATGGTTATAGGGGTAGTATGGTCACCTATACCAACAGTTTTGGGAAAAATCACGGGTCTAGGTTTTTTTGTACAACCTGTTCCCACGGTTTTTGGAAACCCTGGGGTAAAAATATCTATCCCACAGTTTTGGTCAAAACCGTGGGCATATGAATTTTTTTTGAAGGTTTATACCCACGGTTTTTCCAAAACCATGGGCATAATAATTTTTTTCGAAGACCTATACCCATGGTTTAATAAAACTGTGGCTATAGCTTCCCCTGGTTATGACAGGAAACAAATTCCACGGGGCATTAACATATACCAACCCTTTTATGTCTTATACCCATGGTTCAGATTAATATATATATATATATATATATACAAATAAATAATAACAAAATTTCCATAGATGATTTGGTGTGGCGTTTATTTTTATTCCGAATGACCGTGAGATCGAATCCTTACAGTTATTTTTTTCTAAAACAGGTAGTCATATTATTATATTAATCTAAATAGAGATATATAATTACATAATAAAGTTTTTCGGGATGGTTTGTTTATTGTACAGTGAAGACGAGGTCGGGGGATCGAAACCTGCAGGGTTATTTTTTTTCTAATACGGGCATGGATTTTTATTTTTAATGAAATATACATATATGTAAATAGAAGTGGCGTAGCGTGAGTGGTGGGGTGTATACAATTTGAGATGCAGGTCACTAGTTCTAATCCAGCATCATCCTTTTTTGGTAGAATTTATTCCAACAGTTTTAAAACCATGGGAATAGGGCCTTGACAGATTGGGAGGGAAGAATGTGGCTTTTCCAGCATGGCAATAAAGATTTACCCACAGTTTTACAAACCGTGGGTATAGGTTGTAGACCTATCCCGATGACTCTCAACCCCATGGTTCCCAAAACCGTGGGTATAGTCTATACCAACAGTTTTGGGGGATAGACCCACAGTTTTGAACCATGTGTATAGGTCATTTTTTTAGTAACAATTTACCTAGACTGCTCTCTGTGATGGAGCCGTGACTAGAGTATGGCCACTAACTATAGGTCTGAGTCACCCATCGACACTAGTTTCCACTTCTGAATCATTAGGGTATTCTTTAAATTTAAGAAATGTTTTGTAATGTTTTATTTTGTATGATGTGATGTTTTCAATTTAAAATTTAAATGACCATGTTTTTATTATGTTCTTTGATCCCTTGATCCTTAGTGTTTTCCCCCATGAAGATTTTCTTAATTCCCAAGGTGAATCTTTAGGTGGTGAGCCCTTGGAAAATCTTGTAGTTTATCATCCCATTTACTACACTTTTGAATTATGGAAATTGAAACCTCTTCTATTTTGTGGACAAGAAGATCCTATTGAGGCATATGAGTGGTTGTAGAAGATTGAGAAAAACATATGTTTTCCTATGCCATCAGAGTCATTGTTGGTGAATTTGAATACATTTATGGATGATGGTCCATCCTCAAAATAGTGGATGTCTGTGTCTAGAATCAAGCCTCAAAATATATCACTTTGGAGTTCTTTAGGTCATCATTTATCAAATATTATATCTTTGAGGTGACAAAGGTGAGGAGGAGGATGGAGTTGTGCGGTATTCAACATGGTGTTAGATCGGTGTTAGAATGTTTTATTCATTTCAGGGACATAGCTTCATATGATCTTAGGTATCTTGGTAATGATCCTATGAAATATCATTATTGGGGGCATGATAATCATCTTCAGATACAATCTAAAGTGACAGAGATTAACCTAACTACCTTTTCAGATGTTGTGGGGAAAGCCTTTTTTCTGGAGCTGAGTTAGGTGGAGGACCTGAGTTGGTGAATACTCCCCCACCCTTAGTATGTATTGTAGAGGATGGTCATAGCATGAATAGGAGGGAACCTGATACTAGTGGATCTAATATAGGAATGAAGAGGCCTTAAAACATTCAGTCATGTTTTTAATAGAGAAATTTTGTTATCTGTCACCCGAGTGGTAGGTAGGGTCACAAGAAGTTGATGTGCCCGAGTACTTTGAGACCCTACCACAAATGTGGACATTTGGGTCAGTTACAACAATTTAGCCACGCTGTATCCAAGAAGTGCATTGAACCCAAAACAATCTCGTCAAATTTCACCTCATCCCGTCAGCAGGAGTATGAAAATGTTTTGGATCAATTTGGGTTTTTCTATTTGTAATGTTACAAGGATGTAGTAGACGTCTCTTACAACGTTCTGTGGTGTTTATTTTCCTTCAGTTGTAAGAATGGTTATTGTCGAACCTCTTTGAAACATTATTTTATTGGAAGTGTGTTTGGTGAATTTATAGTTATTATGTAATGTATGGGAATTTATGAAGCATTAATGTGTTGCATGTGTTGATTCATTCAGTGGTGAACCAGCAATAGGTCCCGGAGTGAAGCTATCACCTAGTGAGGGGAAAACCAACAGTGAAAAAGGTCCTTTGATTATTGTTTCTTCCATAGTGTGGCATGGATTGTGTTCTTATGAGGGTGTGGAATTATTCATAAGGTGATGGTAGTAGTTTTTATGCTCTAGCAGTTGTTACCAAACCTTATCCTTCTTCGTGGTGGGGGTTTTTGGTCTGTCTGGGAAGTTTTCACGTTCGGTTAATCACATCAGTTCTTACGGTGGGGAGACCAAATGTGGGTCTCGCAAAGTAACACCTAGAATAATTTTGTGTTATCCAAATCCTTATGGTGGGGAGTATGTTTAGGCCTCACAATGTCGGTAACATAGTTTCTTTTCATGTATGGTTTTGGTGTGGGTGGTCTTCTGTGGAACCACCCAATTTTATGTTATTTCTCTTGAGAAAACTTTGGTATTTGAGTACACCCAATAGCTTTGTTGGAAAAAGATTATAGGTATAAACATAATAAGTGATTTAGGTATATTCCTTGGTTGAAATGGATGGCCTATGTTCTGTATGGTGGTTGTTAAGGTGTTTGTTTTTTAAAGACGAGCTGTAACTCATGGTATATGAGTGTCTATTCAGATAGATAACCTCAAGGTGCATAATATTTTGGATGGGTGATAGTTAAAAAGGTTTATCAATGGGTCTAGATATTTTGTTTTTGATTTATAGAGGTGAAAGAGTTATGGGGGATAGAATTGTCACACCCTGACCCATGATTTTTGTCTTTTTAATTATTTTATTTCCTTAAAAAATTTTGTTGAGGCTCAGGTCGTGTGCTGATTTTTTGAGTTTTGGTTAAAAAGTGCGTGTTTTGGGTTTGACATTGACGGGAGCATGGGTGAAGCACATTTTGGAATCCTCAGGTGGCTTTTCCAAGGTACTGCACATCCTACCGATCATAAAGAAAATTATTAATTAAAATGAATAACTTTTGTAATTAAAATGAATGTTAATTATTGAGTCATTAAAAATACTATTTTTGTTAAGAAATTTATTATTATTTAAATTAAATGAACATTTTATTATTATTATTATTATTACTAATAAAATAATAATAATTATTACTACTAATAATATTTTGGGCCGGTGCATGTGCACTATATGGTAAGCTGATGTTGTGCAGTAAGACTGAGAACATGTGTGGTTGCAGATTTTGAGCCATCCAAATAAAATAAAATTAATTAATTGACAACAAAATTTTAAATTTAAATTTAGTTAAATAAATGACCTAATGTAGTAATATTATTTTTTTCCATGAATAATAATATTATATTATTATTAATGTATTGTTATTATTAAAAATAATATTTTTCTCATTTTTATATTATTATTAATGTTATTATTATTATTATGTGTTTCATAATTATTATGTATATCAATGATATTATTATAAATATATAATACTTTTATTATTATCATTATTAATATTATCATTATTTTTTTCTTTTTTTATTTCCTTTTTTTATTCTTTTTTTATTCTTTTTTAATTTCTTTCTTCCCTTACCTAACTCCACTTCTTCTCCCCCCTTCTCCCCCTACATGCCACCTCTCTCTTGTCCATCTCCCATTCATGAGAGGCCCCCAAACCCATGTTCCCTTCTTCCATGTGCATCACCGGTATCGGCCGCCCCTTATCCATCTACCAGAGGCACAGTGCACCAGCCGTGATCCCAGTTCCCCTCCTACCTGCTCTGGTCTCGCATCATCCTATTACCCACATGATCATTCCACCATCCTTCTTTTCCCTATATAGCTAGCTCGCCTGCGAGCTATCCTCCTCAGGCTTCCCTACACCGGCGACCAGCCTCCCCCTTGATGCGCCTCCAAATAAACCCTCCAATTCTGCCTCCTACCATGCACGCCCTAGCTGACACCCACTGTCCAGCCACCACCCTACTAGCCAACACCCACTTAACCAGCTGTGATGCCACGACCACTTTCTTTCCTCTTCCCGACCAGGACAGACACACCTTCAACCTATGAGACCTCATTTTGGCTTCTGTGTAGTTTCGACAAACTTGTTTCCTCCGGTCATGCACCTTCCAACCCATCATGTGCCCTCCAATAGGCCGCACACCCTTCCCAACCACATGCCCCCCCTGCCAAAGACTTTTCGGACACCATGTACCACATCACTGACCATCCGTGGAAGAATGACCAGCTTCGTTTGCTCCTGTTCCACCTTTGTTCCCATGACTCGTTGTGTGCCATATTATTTATTGGGTGTGCAATGATCATATAACGCCGAAGGTGAGCCATTTGAGTTCGCGTCCTTATTCTTGCACTGCTGTTGAGGTGGGTTATTCATTTTTGATTATTTTGAATTATTTTAAGTCATTGATTATTTGTATTAGATGTTTTTCTATTTTTTCAGCGTTTTGTCAATGAAAATATTTGATACCTCGATCAGCAGATTGGACACACTTGTGTGCTTGTGCGAGGTGTGACATATGGTTGTGATTGAGATGTGAGTTGAGGTAGGTCCCCTACTACACATACAATTATTTTTGGAATTTATTAATTACATGAAAATTACATTATTTTAAATAAAAGGTAAATAATAGTAAGTAATTAGATTTATAAATAATTATGTTGTGAGAGATAGTGGTTCTCTATTGTGGTTGAATTTCCCGAAAGGGTTTTCATTAAAATGCAAATAATTAGTGTTGATAGAATGTATGGTTGGCCTTTGTATGTAAAATTTGTTTCTTTTAATGAGTGTATTGGTTTGAAATTATTTTTGGGTTTTTAAAGTGGATTTATAAATTATGGATTTAAATTGTTTTAAAAATTAATGTCATGTTTGATTCCTTAAAAGTGATTTGGAATGAATTAGTTATTCTAGAAAATTTTTGGTGTCGAGTGGTTTATTGAGGCCCATTGGTCATTATAATGAAATAAATTAGTTTAAAAACACTCTTTAGGGTGACTTAGTGGTGATCCTACATTGTACGTGGATTGTGTGAATGGTTTTGTGTGGTGTTTAGGCCAGGTGATTGGTTACCTGATGGACATTTGTGACTCAGCCCTCCTTTCTTTCTACACTATTCCGGGGAACCTAGCATAATTTATGAATTTTCTATGAACGATTACAGCAATAGTTAAGAATACGCATTGGCTAGTGGTGCTCAGTGTATACTATGCTCTATTGGGGATTGGGCCCCTCTGTTAGGCCATGTAGGGTAACACAGAGCGTTTGGGCATTATGAAATCATCGAAAGTAGGCATTACTTCTAGATGAGTCACATTTATTGTACATTTTATATTATTCACGAACTCCTAAGTTCAACCATTGTATTCATTAGTGCTTACTTGTATGTGGTGAACGATTTAAGGGCCTAGTTTTTTTACAATTCTTAATTTTCTACATTCTCATTTCCCTTGATGTATGTTCTGTGTTGTGTGTAGTTTTACACTTTACTAAAAAATGATTTTTAGATTTTAAATTATTTGTGGAAATGTTTTAATATATAATGTAACTACACCCTTCAATCATTAAACTTATTTTTATATTAATAAAGGAAATGGACTATTACATGTTTTAGAAATGAAAGTGTGCATGAAAATCTATATTTTATATAATTTAGTTCAAACCTGGAATTAGTAAATTCATTATATAATTGTTGTGATTTGGGAAAAGTTTTTTGGGAATTCCTACTGATTTTTATAACTCATTCCTATAATGTTTTTTTTTGTTTTTAGTTTATCTTATAGGTTCTAACTCTAGTTTGGAAAGAATTGGGCTACGTTTGGTTTTGGTGTTGGAGAGTGAAACTCAGGGTCACGTGGATTTTTGGTCGTGTTCTGGATATTATGCATTGTTAGAAAGTCTTTCACTTTCGTTACATTTATTTATTTAGTGTTGTTCTATTTTATTTCAGTTTCTTAAGTAATTTTTATTTGGATAAATATTTCACATATTATTCTCAGTTCATTCCATGGTGTTTGACGCTAGCCCAAGAGGATCAGGAATGCCTCTCGATCCTTGCCACAAATCGGTTTGTGTGACCTCTCCTGGGTTGGCCCGGGTTGGTTCATGACATTTTTTCTTATTTTTAATAATTTATTCCAACAAAAAAATAATATTGAATATTTCAGCCAGATTAATCAATATTATATCAATCATTATTCATACTTATAACATGTAAAAATATTTTATATGTTAAATCTACGAATCATAGTCTTATTTTATGCTATTAATATCCCATTTATATTTTAACATAATGTCTCTATCTCTAGAAAATAAATATTCAACTCCATGGTGTAATTTCCTTGGCAAATGTGATGGGTGAGTTGAGAATTTAAAATCAAATAAAAGAGATGTCACAATCCATTGAAATTTTTGATAAAATAAATTTCATTACATAACTCAAATTGTTTCTTAAATGAAATTGTATTTTTAATTAGATTTCAAAATAAATTTATCAATATTTTTCAATAATAGCTGTAACACATTGAAAATTCTAAATTTGTAACTTTTATTCAGTAGCATGTATAACATGGAACACGAAAAATAAAAATTAATATAACCTCGCATAAATTTATGGAATATTTAACATTTGAAATAAATTTAATATATTATATATAATGAAATGTAGTCAATATTGAGTTAGCATGTGTCACACACAAAACAATTATCTTAGATACCTTGACTTACAAGCAAAGACGAGTTTTATTGAACATTAATATATTATTAAAATAATAGTATTTTATATATTAGGAATAACCCAGCTATTAAATGAGAGGTTATGAATAAAATTAACTACATTATGAAAGTATATATATTACAAAAATTTAAATTTAATTCATTGGATATCAACTTATTTGAAATTTGAATTAATACCTATTTAATATAAAGGAAACATTTTTTTTTACCAAAAACAACTTCTATGAACCAAAGGGGTATTTTCTAGGTAAATTATTTTAATTACTATTAGTGGATAATATAAATGATATATATATATTATATTTATCAGACTATTTCTGAATTTTTATTAATTATTTTATAGGAATATGATAAGAAAAAGTGCAATTTTACGCATATAAATGTATATTTTTCTAAAGGTAATTTGGAATATTTTTATGGTGCACTAATTTAAAAATAAAATTTTACCACATTTAAAAAATTATATTCAAAAGAAAATAAATTTTGATAACATAACATCAAAATTATAATAGAGTTATTTTTTTGTTTTATGTAATATTTAATTTTTGGATGAATATTGAAAAATATTAATTATAATTTAAGACTAATTTTTTTGTATAATTTATTAATAGGGTCATACTGTAACGTCCCATGTAAATAAAGAGTAAGACATTTACATATTTATTAATATTTGTGAATTAAATATTAATTTTACTTTAAAGGGGATGGTATGTTTGATGACGTACCTGATACACAAAAATGAGTTTCTAGGAAATCATATGTTGCATAAAATGTTGAGTTATACTAAATAATAATAATATAATTTTATTATTTTAAATGTAGTTAATGAATAGCCATTGTATTGGAAAAAATGAGCTGCACTGACTAAAATATTATTACCCATGTTTATTAAATGTTTTTACACTTATCTAATAAAATTTATAAGAAAAAAATGCGAATGAATACAATTTCAAGCATAAATACTCTAATATTCATTAAAAGTTCATTTTACCACCTTTTGATGGAAAACCATTTTAAAATATAGTTTTTTTTCACGTTTATATGTTCTATTTGAAAAATTTAACTTCTTCTTTATAAGTAGGACACCATAATTTACTTTGGGTAAATTTTGGTATTTTTCTAAAAAAGATCATTTTTAAATGAATAGTGAAAAATACAATTTTTTAATTCCAAACAACCATTTAATCTTATTTATTTATATGGATAGATTATATTTTTTATAGGTTTTGAAGTGTAATCAGATTATAGTTTTACCATTTAATCCAATGTTGGTCATGGGAAGCAATTTCACTTCGATATAGGACATAAACAACTGTCAATATTTTGATAGTTATTTTTTTAAAAACACGTTTTTTATTTTTACAACGGGAATTAATTTTAAATTAATTTCATCCACTTCTGTTTTTTGAATTTTGAAAAATGGATTCCATATTTGTAATTAGGAGGTCCAAATAATTTAAATACATAACTTTTATTTTTAGACATTATGAATATTTATTTAGTTAAATATTTTATTTACCATGTTTAAAAGGTATATCTGGTAAATAAGGGTAAAAAATATTATTATAATAATACAAAATTACCCTACCATGTGTCCTATTCCTATTGATGATACATGTCCAACTATGGGCATCCTTGGGTCGATTGTGGGACCCCATGGAGTGACTTGGGAGTGATAATGACACTTTATATTAATTAATTTAATGTAAGGACAAAAATAACATAAACATATATCTTTTAGTTAAAAAATATTATATAGGGTTATATAAGTGACATCTTTGACTATAAATATTCATTTGAAATATGAAAAGAATTCGTACAGAATGGTAATTTTTTTATAATTCTTAGACATCACATTAATAAATTTATTTATGACACAATGATGATATAATGATTATCTCATTAATGAATGTTTTAAATAAATGAGATTATAAATGATAAAATAAATTTATTCTGAAACTTTTTATTCTATCGATGAATTTTAGGGATTAGTGTTACTTTTTATATTTCCATTATCATAGTTTCTTCGAATGAATCCATTTATTATACTTTTTTAATGGTCTTGATATGAATAATATTTAAATTTACATAAATGGGTTTTCAAATCAATAAATATTTTATTAAATGATATAATTATCCCAAAAATCTATGATTCGGCCAAATTACTTAGATAATTATTATTATGTTATTAATAAACCAATTTTGGTTCTATTGTAATTTTATGATAACAATATTAACCATTTTGTATGAATATTTAATAGAAGATAGTAAAAGTTAAATAAGTTACAAAAGGGTTAAATAAAAATTATAAGGATTTAAAATTTTCCAAAACATAACCAATTATTTTTGGATGATTTTATTTCGACATATTTGAACATTATATTGGAATTACATATTTTTTGGACCTTTTGAAACAAAAAATCATTTTATAATAAAATAATATTTTTAGACATTCTTAAAGAGCCCATCCTCCCTCTTAAAAAAGGCCACCACCTATATCCCATTACACACTCCTCTAAACACTCTTGTCTCATCCAAACTCTACTCCAAGAAGCCTTAAACATCCCACTCTTCTCCTAAATGACTTTAATTAGGAAAAAAGCACTACCAGAAAGCCTTTTGGTTAAATCCAAGTGGAGTTATCCTATTTAAAGGTAACATCTTCCCTTAAGTTATCTTCATTTATTTTACTCCATCACCCCCTATGCCCTTTTTATTATTTTTTTAAAATAAAACCAATATTATTCTCAATATAATAGGTTGTTTTTAAGAAAATTATTCAAACTACACTTACAAAAACCTCCATCTACTGGGTATAGAACATAATGTTTATATGGACGTTGAACTATTGCCTCACAAAACAATGATTTTTCAATATTCTCCTACCACCTCTTATGGTGGCCATTAGGATGTAACTATAATTATATATGATATTTATTCTATTTATTATATCTATATTTTTATATAATTTCCTTTAATGACATACATTTATTCTTTTCATGTTGTATATATAGAATAATTTCATTTGAGAAAGTGCGGAATACCGCCCCCTCAAAGTGATACGACTCGATCATACCATACATGAAACGTATAAAGGATGGTGTTAAAGAATATATGTAACTAATATGAAATATTATTTTATAATATAATAATAAATTACCTATGTATCATTTTCTTTTTATTAAATGAAAAATTGAATGTAGTGTTCTTTAGTACGTACGGCTTGTCGTCTCCATGAATGGTGCATTTCATTTTCTTATATCCAAATGAAATGGACTATTATAAATAAATATATACTAGATATATATGACATATAAGATATATAAATCCTAAATATCATTATATAGATAATGGAATTTAGACCACATGGAAAATTTATAAATATTACATGTTCATTTTTAAATCATGTTCTGAACATCGACAAAATGTCCTATGTTAACTCAAATAATTAAATATTTGTTATAGAAACATAATAAGTGATATAAAAGTAATAATAAATTAGGAAAAGGTTCTTATGAAATAATTAGTTAACATATGTTTATTATTCCATAAATTAAAGAAGAACAGGTCAATTCAGACATGAGGTATGGGACTTCCTCTCAATCTCTTTTAATTGAGGCATGTTTTGTTAACATACAACTAGTAATTTTATACATAGTACAATAAACCACTTTTAATTTTAATTTAATTCTAATGGAATCAATTTTGCACAAAGAGTTTTACTAAACGACAAAAAGAATTTTTTTAACATTTCTAGCGATAATGACCTCTCTACCACAGTAATCATTAGATAGTTTCCTCTATAAGCCTTAATGTTTTTATGAGGAAATGAAATCCCTTATTCTGTTTTTGGGTGTTTTGGTATTGATAATAGTTTTTAAGTGGATTGTTTCAATATCATAAAAGAATTTCTTATGATTTAAAATGAAATGTTATTATTTAAATTTTTATATTTGAAATTTGTTACGTGTTATGATTTTATAATGGTATTAAACATTTGATGGATGGTTATGTGCAAAACCAAATAACGGTTGGTTCCGTGATAAAACAGGATGGGTGGTTATGATATAACCTCTAATTAATTGGTTATGTAAGTCGGCTATATGGATATTCCATTTAGTGATACGTGTGGACATCTACCATATAGTTGTTCCATTTTAAGTATGTTTATGTCACATGTTACCTTTAAATGTTATGTGTTCGTTCTATTCACTTTATGGTAATCATTTGGTTACAAAAGTGTAAGAAATTATCTTTTATCCAGTGAAAAGTATATACTATATCATGTAGGTGAAAATTATTACTTATGATAAAGTATTCGTAGTTAACTTTTTGTTTTGAAAAACTATCATTTTTCCTTATTTGTGTATCTCTTACGGAGATTTTTTTACTCATCCGACGTTTTATTGTTCTGTTTTTTCTAGGATATAATTATGAATACGTTCAAGGATGGGATCAAGGAAAAGTCATGATATATAAAATATATAACTAGACATGTCTCTTTTTTTCAAGAATTTTATTTTATAAAAAAATGGATAGTGAGTTGAATTCTCTACCTGTAATATTCAAATTGTTATGTACATGTTTTGACTTAATTCTCTAAAGCTCTAAACTTGAAAATATTATCCATGTAAATTATTAAATTAATTCATGATTATTTAATGTTTAAGGATGTGTCCTTATTGTTGGTATCAATGGTCGGTTTAGAAAAATTTAGGATTTAGGATATTGTTAAATTATTATCCATAAATTAATTTATGTTATGATTGATTTGATATTGATTTTATAGATTACCATGTTCCCTCACCTAAGATATTTTTGTATTCATAATTTTTTTCTGTAGAGGAAAAAGGGATTCTATGTTGGGAAGTCATATAGAGGATTAAAACCCAACAAATCAAAACCAGGAGGTGGTCAGAATCAGAACAGAATTGTTTATTGTAGTGATGGAAAAATTGACTTAGGATTTAAATGGTGGTGGTATCCATGCATGAGATCAGCCGGATCAACCATAGAGGAACATGTTAGTAGTGGAGAATTTCATGAGGCAACATCCCCCATCATTTAGTGGATCATCTGACCCTGTTGAAGATGAAGGGCGGATCAAAGCGCTGGATAATTTTCTCAATGTCATGGTTTGTACAAAAAATAAAAATATTAGTCTTGTTGTTTACCATTTTGAAGGAGAATCCAATCAGTGGTGTTCGATGGTGAAAAATATTAGGGAGAGTGAAGATATTGATGCTCTTGTTTGGTATGAATTCAATGGTTCGATTCTTGAGAAAATTTTTCCCTATGGTGGTTCGACCTAGGATGGAAAAACAATTCTTAAAATTAATGTAGGAGGATGAATTGGTGGATGATTATAACGAAATGTTTTCTTGACTGGGATGGTATGCTCCAAATTTTATCCAAGATCATATAAGTAAGATAAATATATTTTACTGAAGACTGAAGCTACGATATCGAAGAGAATTAGCAACTTGGGAATTGAAAAGATTTTAGAAACATGTCAGATTAGAAGAGAAGGTAGAAATTTAGTTTTTTGATGATCATGTGTTCTGAGAGATAAAACAAAAGAAGGGGTCCAGTTTGAAGGCAAGTGGAAAGAATTAATAAAAGAAGCATGGAGGTTAGAAAATTTAATATCCATCATGTGAGAAGTGTGGTAAAAAATATCCATTAGAATGTTTTCAATGTCTAGAAATAGGTTATGGTGTGGTAAGCCTGGTCATATTCCTCGTAACTGTGAGGAATATGATCATGCTCCCAATGAAAAGCTAGTTGTGTGATGTTTTAAGTGCAATTAAATGGGTATTTATGAAAATGAGTGTCCAACGAAGAACTCAACTAAGGGAAAGTAACCTGACTACATATAGAAAGGGTGGTGAAATCCATTGTAACTACTTCAGCAGATGTTGGGCCAACGAATGAAGTAGTATTAGGTACATTTCCTGTTTATTATGATTAGGCCATCGTGTTGTTTGATTCCGGGATGACACATTATTTCATTTCTGATAAATTTTCTAGTAAATTGATAATTCCACCTCAGGATATGAATCCTGAACATATGGTAAAAACACTGGGAGGAAATGTTGAGACAAATATATATTATAAGTACCTTATTTTCCTTGTCATGGGAATGAATCTACATGAAAACCTTATTATTTTTCCTCTATAGAGTTTAACGTTTTTTGGGTATGGATTGGATTTATTTTTATCATTCTAAGATTGAATTCAAAGCTAAAGTGGTTTCATTTTAGAAAGAATATCAATTTTTGTACAATAATGACCTTTAACTATTTATTACATATTAGGAAGCTGGGAAACTAGTAAAAGATGGAAATGAATGTTACCCTGCACGTATTGTTGAAAAAAAGGAACTGTCTAGGTTAATGATGTGTCAGTAATAAATAAGTACCTTGATGGTTTTCAGGATGATTTTCATTTTATAATACCTGACCAGGAAGATTAATTTCCCATTGACTTAGTTCCTGATGCTAAGACAATTTCAAAACACCTTATTTAATGGCTCAAATTGAACATTTTGAGATAAAGAAGAAACTGCAAGAGTTATTAGATAAAGGATTCATTCAACCTAGCACATCACCATTGGGTGCTCCATTCATTTCTATTAAAAAGAAAGATGGTTCAATGAGACCTTGAATTTATTATAGATCCTTGAATAACATCACTTTTATAAACCAGTATTCTTTGTCTCATATCGATGATTTGTTTGATCAACTCTAGTGAGCTCAGTATTTTCCAAAGATAGACCTGAGGTTGGTGTACCATTAGTTGAATGTTAAGGAAGAATGAATTATTAATACCATGTTTTTACTAGATATGGCCATTTGGAATTTTTTGTTATGCCTTTTGGGTAAACCAATGACCTTTCTATATTTATGGATATTATGAATATGATTTTCCATGAGTTCCTTTATATTTTTGTGGTTGTGTTCATTGGTGATATATTGGTTTCTTCCAAAAGTAATAACGAATAAGAAATTCATATTAGGGTTGTCTTGGAAACCTTAAAAGATAATAGAATGTATGTGAAATTTAGAAAGTGTGAGTTTTGTTAATGAAAAATTTCTCTCCTTAGTGACATTATTTAAAAAAAATGCAATTACTATTGATTTTGTTAAAAACAATTGTTGAAGAATGGCCAAGAAATACCAATATCACAGAGATTCGTAGTTTTCTTTGTTTAGCAGGTTATTATTGGAGGGTTATAGAAATATTTTAATGGTTATCTAGCCCAATTAATAAGTTAACATGAAAAGGTGTTAAGTTCATTTTCAAAAAAGAATGTGATGATTGTTTATAATAATTGAATAAAAGATTGGTGAATACTATACTTTTGGCATAGACATTCAGAAATGGTGAGTCTGTTATCTATATTGATGCTTCGTTGAAAGGACTTTGATGTGTCCTAGTACAGAATGACCAGGTAATTGCATATGATTCACGTCAGTTGAACCCCCATGATATAAATTACACTACATATGATTTGGAATTAGTTTATGTTGTTTTTGTTTTAACAATTTGGAGGCATCATCTGTATAGAGTAAAATTTGAACTATATACTGACCACAAATGTATGAAGTAAATATTTAATCAGAAAGAATTAAACATGAGATAGAGGGGGTGGTTATAATTAATAAAGGATTATGATTGCATGACCAATTACAATTCGGGAAAGGTCACTAGTTTGGCTGACATTTTGAGTCAAAAGAGTAATGCTACATTAACCATGCTATGCTTAGAATGAGATCCTTTGGTTTTTGATTTGATGAATTTTGGATTATATTTTGTTGGTGTAAGAAATTCCTCTATTTTTATTCAGGATTAAGTACAATTGATACTAGTTGATAGAATTAAGAAAGTGCAAAAAGATGACAACGAGTTGCAGAAAAATGTATAATTGGTTCAGAAGGGTATGTTACCTGAGTTTAATATTGATAGAGACTGTGTTTTTAGGGTTGAAAAGAGATTACTTGTGACTTTCATTTCACAGTTTTAGAAATATTTGTTATGTGATACTCATAGTTCTCCATTTTCAGTTCATCCGGGTAGTACTAAGATTTTCATAGATCTTAAGGATTATTACTGGTGAGATGGAATAGAAAAAGATATTGCTGATTTTATTGTGAGGTGTATAACATGTCAACAGGTTAATACAGAGATGTAGTTACCGAATGGGATGTTTCAGTCTTTACTGGTTCCAGAGTGGAAATGAGAAAATATATCCAAGGATTTCATTGTGGGATTACCAAAAAATCTCAAGGTAACAATGAAATGTTGGTTATTATTGATCTATTGTCTAAATCTACTCATTTTCATCATATTCACGAAACGTTGTCTATAGATCAACTTTATCATTTGTCTGTTAAAGTGATATTCTGATTGCATGGAGTGCCCCTATCAATTGCTTCTGAACGTGATCCCAAGTTCACTTCTAACGTTTGGAAAGGCCTTCAAAAGTCGTTGGGTAGTAAATTAAATGTTATTACAACTTTTCATCCCCAACCAGATATGTAGTCAGAACGAACAATTCAAACTTTGGAAGACATGATAAGTTATTGTTTAATGGATTAACAAGGTAGTTGGGACCAATATCATTCATGGGATGAATTTTCATATAATAACATTTTCCATTCCACTATACATATGGCTATGTTTGAGGAATTATATGGAAATTGGTGTTGAAAAACAGATTTTTTGGATGAAGTAGAAGATAGGAAGCTGATTAGACCAGATTTGGTAGAAGAGATGGCAGATAATGTTCAATTTATTTAGAAGCACATGAGAATGACCTAGAGAAGTAAAATAATACTCACTAAACATCACCTAGTCTTGGTTCTCCATGACCTCCATCCAATAATCAGTTTTCTACACAAAACAAGAAACATGCGATCAAAGCCCGTGCAGGGGTGAGTAAAATAATACTCATTAGGGTTTCCAAAAACCACAATGATAACTCACAATGGAAAAATTATGAATAAATTGATAGTCAAATATACTTAGTTATATTCCCATATATATACCATGAACATCTAGATAGACTAATGTTAGCCACTAAGAAACATAGGTTCTCAGCCTTATAACCACCATCAAGATTCTCACCGATGATTGAAAAGGTAGCGTATAAACCCAGAGAACATGATTCAAAAGTTTTGCCACCATTGATGGAACCATCCGAGAGATACATTCCATCAATTACAACTCTTCCATTCATACAGGTATGTATGAGAGAATGTTCTCTATTGGGAACATTCTATTTGGTTCAGCTCCAGTTCCAGGAACTATAGGTCTATTCATCAATGTCTTGCACCCAATGCATGACTAAGGAAACCTATGTGAAGAGGCACACCCCTCACCACTGCACATTGTTAAGGGATAACTTTATTCTACATAGGTATTGATCTCATCAAGTATAGGGGCCCACTCCTCATAGTTGTGTCCCATAATCGAGGTAGCTCCAAATCCTATGGAGGAACCACTCCCCATTACTACTCAGAGATGGGGGAGTACTACTCCATATGTGAGGACTCACTCATTGGTTCTAAACGGGGAGTAGAACTCATTAAGGACCTACACCTTATTATAGAGGTGGATACCAAAATTGTATATTGAGGACCCTTAGCCAACCCAGTAGGGATGTACTAATATGTAACTAGATGACCCACACCCTGGTACTAGGGGAGTAATGAATCTGTCAGTTTATTCACTATGGGGAACCCACACACTAGACTTTTCGGGGATTATTGACCCCAGGCTAGAGGACCGGCTCCCAAGTACGATACAGGAGTACTAAATTTTCCAGAACCATGTGTCAGGAGAACCTAAACCCTAGAACGACAGATTAATGGCTACAAATTTAGGGAACCCTCTTCCATTCCCACATGGGAGTATCAACTCTTCCATCATTAAAATCTATGAGAACCCGTTCCCTTGTCCATCATATGAGTATCTACCCTAGAGGAAACTACATGTCAGAAATGAACCTACACCCACGACGTGGGGAGTCCCATCTCAACCTAAGAATATGGATAAAGAGTACCCACACCCTTTGTTTTCAATTGAGTAACCATCCGATCATCACATTAAGAGAACTATTATGACTTTCATCAATGAGGGATACATAGATTTGATCAGGGTTACATTTTCAGAGTACTCAATGAAGATAGAGGATCAGTAGGATAAGATCATTTGTTGATGGTCAATTCCTATAGTGTGTTCATTGGAATCACAGAGATCTCGAAGAGATAATATGGGAGAGGGAGGCTCATATTCATGCTCAGTACCCCCTATTTTTTATTATCCCTCCTTTTGTCTTATGAGGATATAAATCTCTAATAGAGGGAGTAATGTAATGTTCCGAAAATAACATGTAATTTATTTAAATTATATGTGATTATTTCTGGACCATGCGCAAAGATGGAATGCGATTATGAGGCCCGAAGTTCCCAAAATGATCTGTCGAAAAATGTTATGGTTTAAATCGTGCACGTGAGCGGTTTTTTCTAAAATAGTGGAATAAATCTTAAAAATGATACTGTCATAGAAATAAGAGTACACTATTGTATTCAATATGGATATTTTACCCAAGGCACGACTTGCGTTTTGTCGATGCAGGCCCCCAGTGAGAGAAAACAAAAATGGAATAACCTTAAATAAAATTATCAAATAAAATAATGTTATTTTTCTAAAGATAATAATTCCCATACGGTGACTCATATTGATAATCTAATACCACCATTGATATTGTGAGGTTATTAATTGCTTCGGAAATTCCGAACGTTGGCTGACGGGGGCCAACAATGGAAGTTAGTTTTTGGCCGTAAATAAAATAATTATGTTTCATTTATTTTATATCCAAATACTTATAACTCATAAATGGTAACTCCATTTGGAAATATGATAGTATCTTTGAGATAGTTATGGTGTGTTTAAATTCGGTGGAGCTTAACCTCGATCAGTGTTGGTCAAAGGTGAAATATTGTTTTTGAAAAAAAAACTATGAGAATTGAAATGGTGTGCAAGTACTATTTTGGAAAAATTTAAATAGTTTATAGGATTGAAAATATTAGGGAACCATTGCATATGGAATGAAAAATTATGTAATGTTTGACCTAACCTCAACCTGTGTGTGTCGAGGGAAAAAAATTATTTTCAGAATTTTTGGGGAAAAAATAAAAATAACCAAAAAAGATAATTTTTTTCCATAAACATTGAGTGGTAACACATCTGTACTATAGTGTGACTTCTTTTTGTAGATGATTTCCATTAAATAAATCCCTTTAATGCCTTGTCAATGGGAAACATAATGAAACCTTAAATAAAGAGTAACAGAAATGTTGTTTCATAAATAAAACAGTGTAATGACATGACGACGCAGCGTAACAAAAACAATGCAACATGTTTCAATTTTAAAGGATTAACTGGGATCGAGAAATGAGATGAAAAAATGGAACTCATCTGATGAATTATGTGAGTGGAATCCTTTCAAATGAACACCAGAGAATTGCTAGCGATATCGATGCACCTACAAGAACCGGACTGGTGAACGATGAACGCCAATGGATTCGATCTCTTGAATCTCTAAGGATGGATCACCACAAACAACCAACTTCCCTCCTAAGCATGCCCATCCGATGCAGGTAATATATTTTTTGGGATTCCCTATTCTTCATTTTTAAATAACAAGCATAGATCAATCCATGAACTGGTTGATCTACGGATTGTTTGTACATGCAGATGGGTGCCTATACTCAGGGTTTTCATTGGGGTTACATTGTTGTTATAATCTCGATCCTCCTCCATGTTTTAAACTTTATTGATAATGGTATGGGATGATATGAACAAGGATTGATCCCCTCCACCTGTGTGTGTTCTTGTTCTCTAGTCATGTAAAATTCTCAAAGTTGATGACAAGGATTTTTTTTGTTCATAGAAGAAATGTTGGAAACCCATGGAGGCCAGTGGCGTTGGCGGCTGGAAGAATGGACCACCGCAGCGAACTTGGTGGTCTGTAAAAGGCGCAGTTGGTTCACTAGTAAAGTTGGCAGCCTCCGTCAGTGGGTGGAGGAATTCCACGACATCACACTAAGGGAGGAGTCGTGGATAGCTATTACTGCGGAGTTGCAGGATGAGCCAATGATAGTGGGTCAACTGCTGGCAGATAGGGACGAGGCAACCTGACCACGTCGGTATGGGTCGTTTGCACCGTGAGGGATGCAGTGACCCACTGGAATGATTTCTAGTAACCACATTTGATTCCTCAATCGTAGCTAGCATTTCTATCCATGGTGCACAAGAACCAAACACGACATGGTGCCAATGATAGAGGGGGCCAACCCCTCGGGTGGGTCGGACTAGTGCATTCAAACTGGGCCCTCTACGCAGCACGAGTTGGAAGTTGTGCTGGACTACTATTGAGGTTGGGTCATAGGAATAACATCAGTCATTTGGGAGGCCCAGGTTGGGAAAAAACTGGTCTTCTAGTTATGATGTGGACAGGATGGAACCGGGTCGCTAGACAACTCAGCAGGCTGGACCCCCGACCAAACCAAGATGGGTCCAGTAAATAGAAATGGGATTGGACTAGTGTCCATGAAATAAATGGTTGTCCCACTACCAAATATGGTTTGGTCGGTTAGATCGAAATGGGATGGGGGATGCGGTGCCCCCCAGGAAAGGATTGTCGGGTCGCTCCTACCTGGTTAGACACGGTCGTGAAATGACCATCCCCCGATTAGTAAATTGGCCATAAGATTTAGACTGGGTGTTCGATTGACATGCCATTTGTGGTGCTAGATCCCTACCGATGAGGATGTTTTTTGGGAATATTTGAAATATTTTTTCATGGATTTTGAAATTCTATGAATGGCTTGAGGATTGGTTCCCTTTAGAATCAAGCACACTACGTGCGGGAATCATGCAGCTGACTAAGACATGAAGGAGGTTTTCATGTGCTTATGTGTGAGCCGATAGGTCCATAGTGATGAGCGACTTTGTGTGACCCAGAAGACCCATGGTACTTATCAGGGATGGGTACCTCAGTATAATGGCCAAGGTGTGAAGAGACTATGTGTGACCCTATTTCCCTATGGTTGAGAGTGGATCTGTGTGACCCACCATACCCACGATACTCATCAGAGAAGAGTACCCCGTCAATCCAAGGTGTTTAGATTTGTGACTGATGGTCTTCCTTTCTATACACTAGATTATACATCCGTGAGATGACAATACCTTGTGTATACTTTCATTTATGGTAATTACATTATTGTTTGGGGTCCATAATGAGTATTTTGTTACCCACCATTGAATGGTCATCACCCCCATGTGTCATTTCCCATTATGGTGATCTATGATTTGATGGAGACCATGGTGGTCTGAGACTAGGTAGTTCTTGGTGAGACAGGACGGACGGGCATACTTCTACCACAATTAGATGATAAGCTTCACATACCCTTCAGGTGGGGTCTTGAGTAGATGGTCCATGGAAGTTGTACTTTTCATTGTGTTTTGGGGCTTGTATTTTTTTCCCATTTTACTTTTAGTTTGTGTTGTACTCCCTATAGTAGTATCAGTGATAATTGAGGTTTATTTCACATTTACATTTCACACATTGAGATTTATGCATGTGTATAGGTTTAAAATAAAATTTCCTTCCCTTTTTTTGTTATGCCCATTCGGTGCTAGTTGCGAGCCCCTCTCCTATAGAAGGTGGCCTTTGGGTAGTAACAGCATGGGCCTTGGGAGATGGGTCGTGACTGTAAATAAAAATAAAAAGATTAAATTGAAACCATAACCTATATAAATATGATTATATAATGCTATAATGACCTCAAAATCAATTTATTTGAGTATATATCTATTTGATATTTTCTTCATAAGATTCTGTCGTTTATATTTTGATGATTTTAATTATTCAAATTATATCATTTCCCTATGTTATAAATGGAAACCACATCTCTCTCATGGTTACACAAAATAGAGAAACCTAGAATGGCCATGAATATTACATTCCTCTTACTTGCATCCCTCTTATCTGTTTATATATTTTTTCCTCAAAAAAGACTAACCATAGGTCCCTTAAGTGGAGGTCAAAATGAGTTCATTAAACATAGAGGTAATCACCAAAATTATTCATTATAATTTTTACATATTTTTATACCTCCTAAAAATATATGGTATATATATCTTAAAATAGGAAAAAAGTAATGTAAATATAATTAAATTTTATTATTCTTATAAAACCACCATTTTACACCATCTTTACATAAAATGAAAAATGATAACATGTTCATTTGTACGTGTGGACTACCACATCCCAAAGCGGTGCGATTAATTTCTATTAACATGTTACATTATAGAAAATAATAATATATTTAATTAATATAAATGATATAAAACATGTATTAACTATTATTAAAAGGTGAATAATTATATTACTTTATTTCATTCAATCTATTTACAATTGAAAATGTTTTTCATCCATATAGATAGCTAACCCACTCCATGAATAGTGTAATTAATTGTCCAATATCAATATTATAAGGATTGCACTAAATAAATATATAATTAATATATATGTTTTTTTATCGTGATTAAAAATTTGGATAATATGAAATGATGTTAAAATTTCATTGATCAAAACTAGAAAAAAATAAACATAAAAACGAAGCAATTATCACCCAAAAGTGTGTTTTTAATAATATTGATGTTGTTTTTCAAATTTTTGGTCAATATTTTTCACACATTTCCACATTTTATTGAAATATTAAACAAAATGATTTAATTATTATTGAATTATTTTTCAAAGAAATATTTACCCATCTTTTTGGTTTTACAGAAACTGTTTTAAGGAATCATCATATCATTTTCTAAAGGATGTAATTTTTTAAATTTTATCATAAGTTTGAAAGGAATTTTTTAAACCGATACACACTGTATTTGGACATAACATTAAACATTACATAATATTATGTTTTAGTCAAGAATTTAATTTTATTCACATTTTGAATCATTCATTGTTTTGAGTTTTTAGATAATTATGCAGTCATTTATATATAACATCCCACAATCATACATGTGGATGGAACTAAAATCATATCCAAATTTCCAAAATATAAAACAATTAAAATAAAACATGGATTTTGTTTCATAAAAAATCTTCATAACAACCAACATATCTTCCTTCTTTATCTTACCCATCCTTACACCCTATAAAAAACAATATAAAATTTCTGATGATAAAAATCCTTATTAAGGGACATAAAAGAAGAACAAAAATCGTTAGTCTATGAAAAGTTAGAACACATGATTTTTTTTTCAGAATGATATAGTTTTCACCCATTAAACATTTTCTCTTTATATTACATCATGAAACAGTAATATTTATGTTATAATATATAGAAAACCTAAAATATAAATGTAACTTGTGGCATCAATCCCATATCAATCGTACATTTTCTGTAAATATCATTTCTATATGGAGAGTAATCTTCAAGGATACATTTGGAATACCTAGTGTAGTATATTATCTTAATCTCTTAGGTGAAACAATACCGGTTAACTGGGTATCATTACCTATTTCATTGGGAAGCTATAAATAGATCAACTACTCTCTGTGTATCATGGAGCCAGTTGTACGGAATAAAAATTCCGAAAAACCATAACATAACAAAAACACATAATCTTTTATAAAAGAAAAATTACTTTTCATTTTTTACAAATCCATATACTAAAAAATAAGAACATTTTATTTTAATATAAAATTATAATTTTGTAAAGGTAGAATTAAAATATTATTGTGACATAAATGTAGGAAAATACATTCATTTCATATATGTTATGAAACATTATCTTTGAATGTTTTAAAAAGAGTTGGAAAAGGATCATTAAATAAATGTTTTTAAAAATAATTAACATATATTCAACATTATTTGTCACCTAAAATAATTATATTTATAAATAATAATCTTATGTTAATAATATAATTTATTTATAACCATTTAAAAGTGAATTATTTCTTTTTTATATGACTTATTATCATGTTATAGTAAATACTTAATTAATTAATTTTATGTTAGATGTTTTGTCGATATTTTTTTCTTTGAGACGAGCATGACATTTATGTGGTTTCTATAGTAAATATGGCCATATTTCCATAATATCTTGAATAATATTGATGAAAAAAAATAAAATTCATATATAAATTATAGTATTAAATCTATATATTAGATAAGGATATGGAAAATGAATTATGTTACCATTAGGGAGATGGTCAGTCATATGTACACTTGACTAACATTTTCATTTTTGAATGATTGTTATGGAATGAATGAAAGTATTATTTTAAGTGTAAATAATTATAATAATAACAATAATATCATATTATAAACATATATAAACCAATATAAATCTTGCACATGATGTGGTGATGAAGAGTGCATCACATAGATTCGTGGAGGTAATAGATCACGCGTAGGCCTGAACAACTTTATCATTTTTTATTGAAAGGTAATATTTAAGATGATATATAATTATTTAATAATTATAACTATGTCATGAATATCATAAATAAAAATTAATTTCATAATTATAACATGACTTGAGGGATGCTGATTGAAAACTAATTATATCAGTTAGCGAGGTGGTATTCTGTAATACACAGAAACGAATAATGAATTTCCCAGTTTATGAAATTGGAGATGGATTTAGTTCGTGATATTAACATAAGAACATTAAATATTATTTAGGATAATATAGTTATTATTTCATCATGGTTTATGAATATTGGAGTAATTGGATGAAGAAATAAAAAAAAACACTTAATTAAAAACGATACATTTTCTTCAGAAAATCTTCATTATTTAAAAACATAATAACTCTAAGAATAGTGTTATACCAATATTAATTATTCTAGATTGTGTGGTGGGATTTTAGGAATGTAGTTTTAATGATCTCAGATAAAAAAATAGGTTTTTATGTTTTTGTAAATGAGAATAATGGATTCCCTTTTATAGGTTAGGAGAGGGGAACTCTTATGCTTATTCAAAAATATTCAATTAATATAAATAAATATTATATTCCAAATTTATCCAAAATGATTTATTTTGAATATATGATGACTATTGGTCTAAATAAAATTCATAAACTTAATATTATACAAGTTATGATATATTTTTAATCCTTATATTTTTATTTAACCATTAATTTACCATTTTACTATTACCATGATATCATGTAATTTAAAATTTGAGGGTTTATATGTTTCTTATATAATGAATGAAGACTAATAAATGATTCATTTATGAAATTTTGTGACTTATAAAAATAATTTGTATAATATTGGGATTTATATTAATTTTATATCATTTAATAAAATATTATTGATTTTAAAATATCAATAATGCTTATTTTTTCACTATTGAACAGTTGAAATTGTAAAAATTTCATAAAAAAATGTCAATTACAGTAAATAAAAGTAAAACATCACTAAAATATCAATATAATGTAAAATATTCATTTGTTAATTTAATATTTTCAAATTATCATTATATTAGATTTTATAATATCAATTATTTGATATTTTGTTTTACAAATCAATTATTAAATCATCCTTGTGAAATCATTTAATTTAATTATTCCCAACTAAAAATTATAAATAAATTATAATGATAAAGATAAAAATTTTATATTTCAAATTACTACATATAGCCATATATATCCTCTATATAACCCAATATTAAAAATATTTCACATGTTAAAAATAAAAGTGTGACAGTATTTACTTTTCTTCCAATAAAATATTTTAAATGTAATTCTCTAACCCATGTTTCTTTCTAAAATTATATTTTAGTCTTAAAGACTCTTTTGATCAAAAAAAATCTTCCAATCAAATTATAACAACTCTTATAGTAATTTTATAATATTTATACTATTATTTTTATTTTAAGTACCTAATATACCATTAATCCTAATAATAAAAATATTTAATATGTTACTATTCATAATGTTGAAAAATGGTAACTATTTAAATAGTATGGACCTTTTTGTTAATAATATGGAATCAATTTTTCCAAATTCCAATCACAAAAAATAGAAATTAATTAAAAATTAATCTTATTGATTGAGCGAGAAATTAGGTTTTTATAATAATAACATTAATAGATGGAAATGTTTTCATATCCAAATTCAATTTAAATAGATTAATATTTCCATATTTTTATTATATTATAAAAGAATTATATAATATTATTTTCATTAAATTATAATATTTAATTTAGTAGTATAAATCAATATGGTGAAAAATCATTTTTCAATTAAAATGAATTAATTTATCACTATTCATTAGTAGATGAATCTTATCAGAAAAATACCCAAATGTTTACCAAATTTAATATTGATATTACACATTAAAATGAGATGATTATTTTTTCAAATATAATTTATTAAATATTCATGATAATTATTTAAAACAATCTCCCCATACAAAAGAGGAAAATATTCCAGGTTAAAAAGACAAATTATTTATTCGTAAAATTACATTTGTTCATATATCATATCATTTAAACACTGATGATAAATTTTATATTTTATATTGAATATATACTATTTTTATTTCATTAATATAGTAAAATAATTATTATTTATTTTTTATTGGTTTAAAACACACTAGTGCATATATAAATATTTCTTATGAAAAAAAATTCCTTTTTAAAAAGTGTTTTATTTCTATTTATATATAATGGTCCACAAAATAATTAATCATATATAAATGTGTAACACATATTTTTATAATTAATATTTTCTTATTCCTTCTCGCCATTATAAATACTCAGTTACAATGGTAAAATTTAAAAGATAATATTTATTTGTCTGTTTAATGTCGATGTAGTGTATCATATAAGATTTCGAAAATAGTACTTTTAAAAAAAATGGTTGTGACATCAGAAATTTAATTTCATTATTTTATGAACATTCATTTTTTTATTCATCCATTAAATATTTTCACTATTATTTTTAATTAATGTTGATTCTTTCAAATTTAGGAAATATTTATATATTAAATAACATATTTCAGTGCCTAATTTTTGAAAAAAAATCAAGTGAAATTTGAATTTATTCTCTTCTATGTCAACATACCTATTGTAATCTTATACATTACTATGTAAATACTCTAATGATAACATCCACCATATTTGTGAACATTTTGTATGATCATTTTGATGGGGGAATGTACTGATATTATGTATACTAGTTCACAAGATATGGATAGTTGTTGATTTATAGGGAATATTGATTATGTTGTGTTATTTATTAATATGATGAATGAATTAGAATTACTAAGTGATGGATTGGACTCAAAATTACATAACCCTTTAATGCATTGGACTGTATCATGAGACAAAATAGAATAGGTTTTTGAATGATTTTATATTTTGAAAATTTCTTTTCATGATGCACTATTAGTGATTTTATATGACATGGAACATGGCCTCAATGATATATTTTACATTCCTATAATTATTCATCCCATCATTATGAAATAATGAATTAATTACCATGTGATTATTTTTAAATATTATCCATAGCTAATTTTCTATCCAATGTAATTATTTAGGTTGAATTTTTAAATTTTCATTAATTCTTATCACATTTATTGGGCATTATTAAAATCCATTTTACAGGTTCACTTACTGAGAATTAAGGATCATGACTTTTTTATGTTTCCTTTCCACATGGTTATAGGAAATGTATTATGATTGATATGTATGTATATACTGTTGAGAATTATGGTGTTCTCATAAAAATTAATATATTATATTATATTTTTTAAATTTTAATATGTAAATAATTAATATATCTAGTTTTTCAAGACTACTAAACTATTCAGTCTACTAGGATAAAATCACTTATCTTGTACTAATTTAATAATATAACCACTAACTCTAGACTACTATGGTCAAGGTATTTGTAATTGGTATTTTATGATGTTTGATAGAATCATGATGAATTTGATTTTATAAAACAAATTTCCATGAATATAACCTTATAACTACTTTACGGATAAGTATAAGTATAGGATAACATTTTAATGATTTCTCAAGGTATAGATAATTTTATTTTCCATAAAATACATCTTTGTCTGGATACTATAAGTGGATGTGTTTATTAAATTGATGTGTCTTGGGAAAATATCCCAAAAAATAATTGGTTATGTATATATTGTAAATCATTTTGTTTTTCTGTAATAATTCCCGTAATCCTAAAATTGTTTTAGAATCCCAACGGATATTCTTGGATTTACTCATTTTTCATAACAAACATTTATGAAAATTTTTAATTTATTTTTTTTCATTTTTTAATATAACCAAATAATCCATGTCTATGATTCTGATATTATTTGTGAATAAATTTTCAATTTATGATTAGTGTTTTACTAGTTTCCAAATTATACATCATGATTCATAATTTTACTATTTACTATATTGTTTTACATTGTTTATAAATAGTTTCATGTTGTTGGAATTCTAAATATAAAAAAATCATAATGCATGGAGGGATTTCCCTCCTAGGAAATATAATGAATCTTGAGATGGAGATGATACTAGATATAATAAAATTAATGTATAACATGGTGGTTGAATTTGGTTATTACTAATATTATTTCCTATATTTAATTTCTCATTGATCTAATATTTTTTGAAACAATGTTGGACCGCTTCATGCATTAACAACCTCCATAATTCAATAGGTCAACATATCCATTTATAGTTGATAAATTGATAAGTTACATATAGTAGATATTGCTCTCTTTGGGATGTGATGATACTGGATGATTATAATGGATTATTATCATCTAAAATGGAATTAATACCAATGGTGTTCATTGATTTGAAACACTTAGAATGAATATTAAATAATGATCATAGAATGAATGGATTTTAAGGAACTTTTCTTGGAAAATTTTTCCCTTTCAAACAATCAGTGAATATGGAGAGACAATTCATGATTCCACGAAAAAACGAAGAGAAAAATGTTGTTATGTATATAGATACATGTATATGGATAGAAAGGAAGACCTTAGACTATCTATAAAATAAAAAAATTATGATTTAATATTTATTTTATTACTTATTCACTATCCTTTAAAGAGAACTATTCTCCAAATTATTCTCATCATATTAGGATAAAATATCCTATACTATCAATATGAAGAATTAATTATCCATGTCACAGGTATTTGAAAGAATGAAAGGGATGTATTGGATTTCAGAGTAAAAATGGACAAGGGGATTAAGATAAATATTAATATTACAACATGTCATACATGTGGATGGAAACCTATTCATTAATTGTTAAATAGAAGATGATTTTCATCATGTGCATAGATAAAGGCCATAATTGTCTTAAATTAAAGTTTATAGTCCAATCCATTAATTTAAAATTATTTAATTTGATTTCGTTGGGGAACTATTCCAACCATTTCATTAAATATCTATAAAATATATCACAAAATAATTCCATGCAAGATGAAAAGGATTGCACAGTTTCTACTATTGTGAAGAAGTTCAGTGGGATGTGATCAAATGTACACTTTTATCCACTCTATTATAAAAAATTATTTATTTTATTCTGGATCTACCAAATCTTTTATATCTAGTGAATTTCCTATTGTATTTTTCCACTATATTAAAAAATTTATATTGAGTTCATAGGGAAAAGAATTACGGTTTGGATGACCATATCTCAATTTGATAACTACTATTCTAAAATAGTTTTTTTGAATTTTCTTTATAGGAATCTTGATATACTTACTCTAGTTGAATATGATATAATTTTTCACTCGGATTATATCTCCCCATATACATACCATATCAATTATTGTTGAATAGGGGTTAGATTTGATATACTGAATATACCTTCAATCATTTTTTAGTGTGAGGAATAACCAAAGAACCCAATAGAAATTTCATAATTTAAATGTTTTTTGTAAATATTCATGATTAATATTTATCTAAAATGGTTCAGTATAAACTCAACATTGAACATCTCTTTTATTTTTATATAATATTATAAGTAAATTCTTAACCAAAATACATGTCTTATAACTAATTATGATGTTGAATTTTCAATATAACTCATATATAGAGCAGTAATTATTATAGAAAATCTATATTGAATATCCTCAATTGATTTGATGTAATTTAAGAAGTAACTATATGTTAATCTAGAAAATGGATTCATCGTGCAATGTGATTCACCATGGGGTGAACCTAGTCCTTTTATTAAGATAAAGAATGGTTATTTTTGTCTTTTCATTGATAATAATGATCATGAAAAGTTCATTATTAAGAACAAGTTTCATATACCATGTACTGACGATCATTTCAATAAATTGATTTTAGAACTATATTTTACAATGATTGATCATTAATATTGATATCGTTAACTATATATCAAGATGAATTACATCCCCAATAAAGCTTTACATAATAGGTATGGCCATTATGAATTCCTTGGGATTCCTTTTAATCACACCAATTCTCATTTTACATTCATAGATTTAATGAATAAACTATTCAATGAATATATTGATAAATAAGGGGAAATATTTACATGTGAAAATTTTATATATTCAAAGTGTATAGATAGATATAAAGGAAATATGAGAATTTCATTGATGAACCTAAGGAATGAGAAGTTGTATGACTAATTTTATAGTTTGAATTTTGGCTTCAAAATGTTTCATTAATGGGTCTTATAATCTTATGTGAGGGTATATTTTTGGATCCATGAATGATAGAATATATTGAGAAAAATCCCTGACTAACTAGGGTAATCAATACCAATAGTTTTCTTAGTCAATATGGATAATATCGATATTTTGTGCAATATCACTCACAAATATATCTTCCACTACATAATTTGAATTGGAATGGGGTATGTTCTTATTGATAGAAAAATGTAAATACAGTTTCAATGAGCTAAATAAAATGTTGTCTAGTGTGGATCATGTTATAATACGCGAAATTGTAAAAGGTTTTGTGAACTATAATTATGTATCAATGAATTTAATTAGATGCATCTTTAGGAAAAAGTATACAATGTATTCTTATGCCCCCTAATACTTGAAGGCTCATGAAAAAAATACCCAACTCAAGATTTTAAATTTCATTTTGGTAAAATTTTAATGAAATTATTGAGGTGTTATATTTATATAGAACAGTGTTATATAAATACTAATAATAAAATTTAAAAGACCATATTAACATTGAACGTGGTTAATATTGTAAAGACCCATAAAATTGAAGAATTTTTTTTCTTAATGTTGTTTGGGATTTTACAAGAACGCAGTTTCTGACGGCACTTGATTCTGAAGCCCGGTGTGCCCGGAATTTCTATCTGAAGTTTAGCTCAGGTACGTTCAGTGAACGAACGAGCGAGAATTTCTAACTTTTGAACCGGTGCTCAGAATCGAATTCTGAGGGCACCGATGGAACCGTAGCGCCGGTAATTGCTTAGGAACACATGTTCCGGAGTTCCGTTTTCACGAGAATAGATGATAAAAATTGTGGAAGTTTAATTTATTATTATTCTATAATTTTTATTTTTCTTAAGATGTTTAAAGGCTTTGGGTGGAAGTTGGGTAACTACCCAACTTCCCAAGGGAGGTTATGAGGGTGGTGGGGCCCACACGAACCCCACCATCTCAAATTCCTAACTCCCTCATCTTACCTTTAATGATGACAACTTGGATTGAATTAATTAAGTGAAATTAATTCAAACCTTTGAAATTCAAATTCTTATCTTGTGTTAATAAAATAAGTCTTGGGCTTATTTTATTTTGGGTTGCATCTTTTTGTTGAAGGGGGTAACGTTCTTCTTTTCTTTTGGAAGAACTTCATCTTCCGGGCGAAGAACTTTTCTACCACGATGAAGAACGCTGTCACGTCTTTCTTCCGAAGAATGACGACGCGCCATCCCTCGTTCTTCTTCCCACGTCAAAGGAAGGGAGATTCCGTTCCACCTCGGACAATCTCCATATTCATCTACGAATCCCCTTTCCGCGACACCGACCCACGACGCGACGTCCTTTTCTCTGCGACGAAAACCTCGTTCAAGCCACGCTCGAGGTAAGGGATTTATTTTATTTTTGTTCGAGATCACTCCCTTAATTTTTTTTATTCTTCGTGAATATGTCCAACTGCTATCGTTTAACAAGAGGGGGACGGACCACACAAAGACGACCGACCCACCTCCTTTTTTCATGTTGGATTCTTTTTTGGTTTGAAATGGGTGTGGCGCGGTGCCGTCACACCGCGTGGGATCGTGTGACAAGAAATGCGTGGCGCCGTCGCGCCGCGCCGCGAAATCATACAAGGATGCGACGTCGTCGCGCCGCGTCGGTGAAACCCGAAAATACCACGGCCGGAGAGGGGCCGCGGTGCCGTCACACCGCACCGAACGAACCAGGCCGCGGCCGGTTCCGGGCCGTGGTGGAGCAGGGTGACCGGCGGCCGGTTCCGGGCCGCCGGTGTTGGCGAAGGAGGAAGGACCGGCCGTCGCCGGTCCTTGCTGGCAGAACCGGCTGGCCGGTGCGGCCCGGCCGGACAAAGGGAAAACCGGGGGATTCAATTCCGCCGCCCGGACAAGCGAGCGACCCCATTAAAGGGGGCGTGGTTACAGGGAAACCGGGGGGGGCAGCCCCCCCCCCCCCCGCAAGCTGGAACGGCCCGGCCGTTTGGCCGCGTCAGTTGGCGCCGCGCGCCAGGTCACCCGCCGGGCCGGGCCGCGCCGGGGCGACCGGGGGGGGGGGGGGGGGGCTGGGGCCAGGACGGTCCGGGCCCAAAACCCCCATTTTCGGACCATCTTCGGTCTTTTGCCCATAACATGGGCTACGGACCTCTGATCGACGCAATGTCAGTTCTGATCCGATCCTTTGATCGAGACGGTCATTTCGGTAAATCGCACTCAAGGTTTTGGAATACTTTGGGTTCGGCCGGGTTTGTTCGTACACGAAACCAACCGGGCCCTCGGAGCGGAAACACTCATAACTTGAGTTCCGGATGTCCGATTGACGTGCCGTCGACTTTTTTGGATTCCTCTTAGTGAGACGGATCTTTTGGCTTACACCGCCCGAGGTTTAGACGCAGGTGGAGTACGGTCGGAATGGTTTTTCCTTAAAAACCAACTGGGCCCCAGGGACGAAAAAGCCAATAACTCCCAGACCGGGCGTCCGATTGACGCGCCGTCTGCGACGTTGAGTTCCTGTTGGCGATACAGAACTTTTGGATACATCAACTCCGGACTTTGTGTCAGTTGGTGTATCAGCCTCTTGGCTCGTGGAGTGGACACTCCTGAATGAGCTTGCTGTGTGCGGGAACCCTAGAGCTGGCTGCGTTGCGACTTGACGACGATGACTGTACATAGATCCTCAGTGGATTCGACGACGATGACTACATCACTCAGCGATCCTACATGGTTCAGTGCTACCGATCCTGTGTAGGTCCGATCCTGTGTGGGTCAGCTCTCAGCGGTTCTGTGTGAGTCAGCGCCTACAGATCCTGTGTGGGTCCGATCCTATGTGGGTCATTGTGGGGGTTAGTTACCTTTCGATGTTGTGTGGGTCAAACTGTAACACCCCAGGTAAATAAAGAATATTACATTTTCATATTTATCCATATTTGTGAATAAAATACTAGTATGACTTTAAAGGGGATGCTATGCTCGATGGCGTACCCAACACGCAACAACGAGTTTTTTGGGAATCTTACGTTGCACTCTAATAATAAAATAATATTATTTGAAATGGTACTTAACATGTAGCCATTGTATTGGTGGGAATGGATAGAAATAACTAAAATATGATTATATATGTTTTTAAATGTTTTTACATTTATCCAATAAAAGATAAAGGCATAAAATATGGAAAGAATTCAATTTTCGGCGTATATGCCCTAGTTTTCACTAAAGGTTCATTTATCGACTTTTGATGGAGAACCATCATTAAATATTGTTTTGTTCACTCATATACATCCTTTTGGACCAAATAAAACTCTTCTTAAGAATTGGGACATCAAAATTTACTTTCTGTAAATTTTTGCTATCTTTTTTATAAAGTTCATTTTTTAATGAATAGTGTAAAATGTTAATTTTAATTCAAAACCTCTTTTTAATATAATTTATTTATATGATTAGATTATCTTTTGAATTGGTTTTAAAGTGAAATTAGAAAATATTTTTACCATTAAATCCAATAGTGGTCGTTGGAATTAATTTCACTTTGAAATCGGACTTAAACTAGTGTCAGTCTTTTGATACTTATTGTTTCATGAAAACACACTATTTGCTCTGATAGCGGGAATTAATTATTAAATTAATTAATGAAACTTATATGTTTTGAATTTTGTAAAATAGACTTTATTTTTGAATTCGGAATATCCAATATATCTTAGGGTGAATTTTTGGTATTTTTCTGAAAAACTTCAATTTTTGATGAATAGTGAAACCACTAAGTGGTGTGATTCGTTAATGCCATATGTGGGACGTATAAAGGATGGATTTAAACTTATTATATATGATGTTATACTGGAATTATAATATACCTCTATATAATTATTATTATATTCCATACAAATATGAAATAGAAATGAAAGTAGCGTTCATGCGTACGTACGGCTTACCGTCTCCATGAACGGTGCATTTCATTTCTTATCCCAAAATGTAATGTACTATTATAAGTACATGTATATAATGGATATATATGATTAATGATACATCTAAATGATGAATATAATTCTGGAATTAAAATATAGATACCTCTCATTTAGTTTTAATTCCATTAATATGACATAGAAATGAAGGTAGCGTTCTTGCGTACGTACGGCTTACCGTCTCCATGAACAGTGCATTTCATTTCTTACCTCTAAATGATTATGTAATATTATAAATACATGTATATTCTGGATATATATGATATATATGATATCCAAATCCTGAATATAATTCTGGATATAATGAACATTTGACCACACGAACAACATGTAATTGTAAGAAGTCCACTTTCGACTTAAGAACCAAATATCGACAAAGCAAACATTATTAACTTAAATGATTAAATAATGATTATAACATGGAAATAAGTGATATAAAAGGAATAATTAACTAGAAAAAGGTTCTTAATAAATTTTAATTTAACTCAAGTTTATTATTCAAGACGTTAAAGAACGATCGAGTCAAGTCGGACCCGAGGTAAGGGATCCTACTCCACTCTTTCTTTTTTAAGTACACTCTTTTATGTCATTCCTTTTAAAGCTCATATTTCTTGTTATTGGGATGTTATTTTATATTAATCTTACTTTAATTTTTATGTTCATGTGATGAGAGACCCTATTCTCTCTCATCAATCCATTTTGGAAGTTTTGAATGGCTCCGTTAGGCTGCCGAATTTTTGTAAGAGATCTAACCTCTCTCTTTATTTTTAAGTACTCTCCATTATGTAACTTCTTTTAAGATCCTCTTTGTTATGTTGGGGGATGTTCTTTTATATTACACTTTCTATAAACTTTATGTTAATATGATGAGATACCCTATTTGATCTCATCAACCCATTTTTGTAAGTTTTATGTGGCGTCGTTAGGCTACTGAGTTTTCGTAAGGGATTTTTCATCTCACTTTTATTCCAGTGAGATTTATGCTACATTTGCCACAATTTCCTTTGAGTGGTGTATGTACTGACCATTATTTTACTCATTGTGTAATATACTTTCTTTTATGAGTATTTACATCAATGTTGTATTGTCCTTCTTTCACGAGGTGTATGTTTCGAAAGATACCCATGTCGGTAAGGGAACCTTTCACCCTCCTCTTTTTAAAAGACTTCTTTTGTTGGGTATTTTAATTTACATATTGTTATGTTGGGATATGTTCTAATATATCCTTATTGATGTAAATTTTATGTCCAAGTGATGAGATACCCTTTTTTTTATCTCTCATCAACTCATTTTGATGTGACGCTGTTAGGCTGTCAAGGAAACTTCTTAACCCAATTTCGATTTCTTTGGGTTCAACATGTAGTTATAGAATATGTCATCCTTTGAATATGTATGAATGACCTTTGATTATTTTACACTTAATATCCACTTATATAAGGTGTATTCGTTTGTCACACATAATTATGTAATTGATTTATCCTTAAACCAAGGATACCGTCTTTTTAAGGGACTTCATCTCAATCTCCATTCATTGAGGCATATTTTTTTTATACACAACCTTCTTTTATACGGTGTATAAACCCCTTTGACTTTTACGTTTATCCAAAAAGGAATCTTTTTATACGAACCATTTTACTAAACGACAAAATGGAATGTTTTTGTCGTACGTATGCGGCGACAACGACTTCTCCGTCTCCGTGACCATTATTTGAGTTTCGGCTTCTTCTACAAGCCATACCTTCTTTTTAAAAGAAAAATAAATACCATGTTTTACTTTTTATTTTATTTTGGTATTGAAAATGGTTTTCATAATGTTTTTTTATCAATGCGTTGTATTGATATCTTTTTATTGAAAGGTGGAAATGTTATGTTTCCTTTATGCATGTTTTATGTGATAAGATTATGTTATGGTTCTTGGGAATTGTTATGAAGACGGGTGGTTCCATGATAAACTAAGGGAAGGTGAGCCCGACATAGCTCTCCAATGCATTGGGTAATGTGAAGGAGTGAAACGTTAAGGTTTCTATGAAGAGATTTAAGGAATATACTGTGATGGGTATTCCAAACGTAACCAAGAGGGTTAGTCCCTACGTAAGAATGTTATGAATGCCTCAAGTTACCTTTATGTCTTATGATTTCTATGATTTATTCATGGTTTGATGAGGTATGTTAAAGTGCCTATGTTTTATGGGTAAAGTATGATTTCATTCTAATGTATATATGAACTCATGTTTCCTTTCCATATTTTTATAACCCTTACTGAGCTTTTTGTGCTCATCCCAAGTTTTTGAAATGTTTTTCACAGGTGAAGGGAAAGGTACATGATGTGATGATAGTGTCAAGGATGTGTCAAGAAAGAATCCGTGTTTTATTTTAAATATGTTTCCATTGATGGGAAGAATGAATATTGTCTTTTATGTAACCACTTTGTTTAAATGTGGAATGTAATGCAAGTTTCATTATCTAATTCTCTAAAACTCTAAACCTAAAAAGATCCTCAATGTGTAATCTTGTAATAACTCAAGATTAAGTAAGGTTTAAGGCTGGGGCCTTATAGTTGGTATCAAAGGCCAGTTTAGATAACTTTAGAGGTTAGGGTATTCTTTAAGCATAAGTGGAATTACCATAATGGTTAGGATTTCAGAAAGAGTCCTAGTTTTAGATAAAGTGAATGAGTAAGTATATCTTAGTGTTTATCTTCCTCATTAGTACATGATGGTTTTTTTTGATATACTCACACTGAAATTTCTATTTTTAGTGAATGGATGGATCTAGCAGGCACCAAAGAGACAACAGGTTTGAAGGAAAATGTGGTGGTTCTCTGATTAGGATACTAGATAAAATGGAGGATTCAATGAGGAAACTCGTGGTTGTTCTAAACCAAATATCAAGGAGTCATGATCAACCACTTGAACCTTGGTATGTTCTGTAATGCATCATGTACGAGATGACCAATCGATGTGGAAGTTCAGGTAATAATTATAAAGGTAACCATTAGAGTTTATATGATCCTTACTTTTGAGGTAATTATGGGTTATTATATGATATGCTGGAAAATGAAAGGCATGAGATAAACTTGAGGTTAAAATATGTTATGATAATTTTTGATGATTTTATCTCTTTTTGGGGAATTATTTAAGAATTATATAGTTTTGGAAAAAGGACAACACGCAGACCGTGTGACTACCCGTCGCGTCGGACAAAGCTGCGGGAATCGAACCCATGACCAAAGTGTGACTGGTATTTATCGCCTACCACTGGACTACGTGAAGTACCTGGTTAGTTTGACTGATTCTTTTTAGTTATATGATTTTATGAATTAAGAGTAAGTTTATTTTGAGTTATTTATGAAAATGATTAACCTATCATGGAGGATATGTGATTAGGTTAATTACTTTTCAATACGAGACTTTAGGAGCAACTGATGTTGTTTGGAGATAAATGTTACGATTTAACTTGGAAGACTATGTGACTACATCCTTCAAATATTTGGGGTTCAATCTTAGATTGGTTTACCTTGAAGAATTTTATGGACAAATTGTTTATTGGATGGTCCTCGTTGAACTTTGGGTTTTGTTGGACAAATTTTGGAGATTAAGCATAGATTTTCTTTTTAATGGGTTATCCTTTTCGGGATTATCTGACCTTGTACTAACCTTTTTGGTTTTGGTTTTGGTTAAAGCCTAAAGACATGGGATGTATATAGTTCTCTTTGGTGGATTAGGTGATTCTCTAGAAGTTGATTATAGTACTCTTAATGCGAACAAGTCTCCCTAAATACTCATCTTTTGGAAAAAAAATATGAGTTTGATTAAGGAATCTAGTAAAAGTTAAAGGTCAACATGATAAGTGATTATGTTTCCTTATGAATAAATTCCTCAATAAAAAGTAACTTAAAACAAAAATGTAGTCTATTAACTTTTCCTACTGGGGAATCGAATACCGTTTAACCCATCACAAGTTGTGATTTTCTTATGGTTAACTTTCTCCTAGACATGTTTACTATCACTCTCCCTCAAGAACATGACCCTTTTATTTTTCTTCCATGTCCATGTTTTTCTACATATGGGTTAACTCGGGTGACCTCTGTACTTATCTTCCTTAATTTTAAAGTGATTGTTTTACCGACTCTTGTTCCGATGTGGGACTTTCAAGGATGTTTCCAAGCTCAATTTTAAAAATTGCGAAGACGCAATTCCCAAAAGGGGGGAAGGATGTAACACCCCAGGTAAATAAAGAATATGACATTTTCATATTTATCCATATTTTTGAATAAAATAATAATATGACTTTAAAGGGGATGCTATGCTCGATGGCGTACCCAACACGCAACAACGAGTTTTTTGGGAATCTTACGTTTCACTCTAATAATAAAATAATATTATTTTAAATGGTAGTTAACATGTAGCCGTTGTATTGACGGGAATGGATAGAAATAACTAAAATATGATTATATATGTTTTTAAATGTTTTTACATTTATCCAATAAAAGATAAAGGCATAAAATACGGAAAGAATTCAATTTTCGGCGTATATGCCCTAGTTTTCACTAAAGGTTCACTTATCGCCTTTTGATGGAGAACCGTCATTAAATATAGTTTTGTTCACTCTTATACATCCTTTTGGACCAAATAAAACTCTTCTTAAGAATTGGGACATCAAAATTTACTTTGTGTAAATTTTTGCTATCTTTCTGATAAAGTTCATTTTTTAATGAATAGTGTAAAATGTTGTATCTTAATTCAAAACCTCTTTTTAATCTAATTTATTTATATGGTTATATTATCTTTTGAATTGGTTTTAAATTGAAATTAGAATATATTTTTACCATTATATCCAATAGTGTTCATTGGAATTAATTTCACTTTGAAATCAGACTTAAACTAGTGTCAATCTTTTGATACATATTGTTTCATAAAAACACGCTATTTGCTCTGACAGCGGGAATTAATTATTAAATTAATTAATGTGACTTATATGATTTGAATTTTTTAAAATAGAGTTCATTTTTGAATTTTGAATATCAAATATAGCTTAGGGTGAATTTTTGGGATTTTTCTGAAAAACTTCAATTTTTGATGAATAGTGAAACCACAAAGTGGTACTTATAAAAACGGATTTTTCCGTTTAAATGAAATTTTTCCATCTTTGTGTTTTGAATTTCAAAAATCTGACATACATGGTTTTCGTTAAGAAGTAAAATGTGGTTCAATGGGATAAAAATAATTTTTTGGTGAATAGTAACTTATTAAGTTTTTAATCACAATTAGAGGTAATTAGTGTAGTTTAAGGTAAAAATAATGTTTTAATAATATTAAATGAACTTGAAACATGTCCTAACTTCATTGTATGTGTCATGGCCGACCAAGAAAACCCATGTGTCAACTTGGGGACCCCATGAAGCCACTTTGGTTGGAAAATGACATTAATATCTTTTTATTTAAAGTTAAAGTAAAAATGAGACAAACATGAAACGTTTTACTAAAAAAATTGTTACATGGGGTTATACAAATCATATTTTTGACTATAAATATTCATTGGAAATCTAAAAATATTTCCTACATCATAGTATTTTTTTATAATTTTTAGACATTATATAAATTAAATTATTTATGACATCATGATGATGCAGTGATGACCTCATTATTTAACGATTTAAATAAAATGGAAAGATAATGTAATATCTAAGAACTACACATGTACAAAACCTATTGGATGAGTGGATTTCGAACCCTTATAACCTTATCCTCAAAACACATCAATGTGGTACCTCTTAAATCGAATACCATTTTAAAATAAAGTGACTTTTCTTTACCTTCCAAGAGTGCCTCTCCTCTCCTCTTATAAAAGGCCCCCGCCTCTACCTCCTTACCCACAATCCCAAAGCCTTTGGCTTGGAAAAACTCTGCCCATTTTGTCTCTACACTTCCCTATCTTACTCCTTGAAGCCTCACTTTGGACAGAAGTCTTCCCAAGAAAGCCTTTGAGCTCAAACCAAAGGGAGTTACCCGATTTTAAGGTAATGTATTCACTTGAGTCATTTTGTTTTATTTTGCTTCTCCAACCCCCTAAACACTTTTTATTCATTTCTTTTGTCACAACTCCAGTATCATAAATATACTAGGATGTTGTTATAAGAAGGATTCGAGCTACACTTTCACACACATACATCTAATGTTTAAAGAACATACTGTTTCCGTGGATGGCGAATTTCGGCCTCCCGAAATGATGATTGTTCAACATTATTTTAACACCTTCAAAGGTGGCCATTAAGATGAAACTATATTTATATATGATATATAATATGTTTATGTTTTCCTTAAGATTATGTATTTTTCATTTTGGGCATACCTTTATGGTTTCCATTAAGGGTAAAGGCGATATCTTCATTTAAGGAAGTGCGGACTACCGCCCCCTCAAAGTGATGTGATTCGTTAATTCCATATGTGGGACGTATAAAGGATGGATTTAAAGTTATTATATATGATGTTATACTTGAATTATAATATAACTCTATATCATTATTATTCCATTCCATAAAAATATGAAATAGAAATGAAAGTAGCGTTCATGCGTACGTACGGCTTACCGTCTCCATGAACGGTGCATTTCATTTCTTATCCCCAAATGTAATGTACTATTATAAGTACATGTATATAATGGATATATATGATGAATGATACATCTAAATTATGAATAAAATTCTGGAATTAAAATATACATACCTCTCATTTAGTTTTAATTCCATTAATATGACATAGAAATGAAAGTAGCGTTCATGCGTACGTACGGCTTACCGTCTCCATGAACAATGCATTTCATTTCTTACCTCTAAATGATTATGTAATATTATAAATACATGTATATTCAGGATATATATTATATATATGATATCCAAATCCTAAATATAATTTTGGATATAATGAACATTTGACCACACGAACAACATGTAATTGTAAGAAGCCCACTTTCGACTTAAGAACCAAATATCGAAAAAACAAACATTATTAACTTAAATGATTACATAATGTTTATAACATGGAAATAAGTGATATAAAAGGAATAATGAACTAGAAAAAGGTTCTTAATAAATTGGAAATTAAGTCAAGTTTATTATTCAGGACGTTAAAGAACGATCGAGTCAAGTTGTACCTGAGGTAAGGGATCCTACTCCACTCTTTCTTTTTTAAGTACACTCTTTTATGTCATTCCTTTTAAAGCTCATCTTTCTTATTATTGGGATGTTATTTTAAATTAATATTACTGTAATTTTTATGTTCATGTGATGAGAGACCCTATTCTCTCTCATCAATCCATTTTGGAAGTTTTGAGTGGCGCCGTTAGGCTGCCGAATTTTCATAAGAGATCTAACCTCTCTCTTTCTTTTTTAAGTACTCTCCTTTATGTCACTTCTTTTAAGATCCTATTTGTTATGTTGTGGGATGTTCTTTTATATTCCTCTTTCTATAAACTTTATGTTAATATTATGAGATACCCTATTTGATCTCATCAACCCATTTTTGTATGTTTTATGTGGCGCCGTTAGGCTACCGAGTTTTCGTAAGGGATTTTTCATCTCACTTTTATTCCAGTGAGATTTATGCTAAATTTGCCACAATTTCCATTGAGTGGTGTATTTACTACCCATTATTTTACTCATTGTGTAATATACATTATTTTATGAGTATTTACATCAATGTTTTATTGTCCTTCTTTCACAAGGTGTATGTTTCGAAAGATACCCATGTCGGTAAGGGAACCTTTCACCCTCCTCTTTTTAAAAGACTTCTTTTGATGGGTCTTTTAATTTACATATTTTTATGTTGGGATATGTTCTCATATATCCTTATTGATGTAAATTTTATGTCCAAGTGATGAGATACCCTTTTTTTATCTCTCATCAACTCATTTTGATGTGACGCCGTTAGGCTGTCAAGGGAACTTCTTAACCCAATTTCAATTTCTTTGGGTTCAACATGTAGTTATTGAATATTTCATCCTTTGAATATGTGTGAATGACCTTTTATTATTTTACACTTAATATCCACTTATATTTGGTGTATTCTTTTGTCACACATAATTATGTAATTGATTTATCCTTAATCCAAGGATACCGTCTTTGTAAGGGACTTCGTCTCAATCTCCATTCATTGAGGCATATTTTGTTTTATACACAACCTTCTTTTATACAGTGTATAAACCCCTTTGACTATTATGTTTATCCAAAAAGGAATCTTTTTATAAGAAGCATTTTACTAAACAACAAAAGGGAATGTTTTTGTCGTACGTATGCGGCGACAACGACTTCTCCGCCTCCGTGACCATTATTTGAGTTTTGGCTTCTTCTACAAGCCATAACTTCTTTTTAAAAGAAAAATAAATACCATGTTTTACTTTTATTTTATTTTGGTATTGTAAATGGTTTTCATAATGTTTTTGTATCAATGTGTTGTATTGATATTTTGTTATTGAAAGGTGGAAATGTTATGTTTCCTTTATGCATGTTTTATGTGATAAGATTATGTTATGGTTCATGGGAATTGTTATGAAGACGGGTGGTTCTGTGATAAACTAAGGGTGGGTGAGCCCGATATAGCTATCCAATGCATTGGGTAACGCGAAGGAGTGAAACGTTAAGGTTTCTCCGAAGAGATTTAGGGAATATACCGTGATGGGTATTCCAAACGTAACCAAGAGGGTTACTCCCTACGTAAGAATGTTATGAATGTCTCAAGTTACCTTTATGTCTTATGATTTCTATGATTTATTCATGGTTTGATGAGGTATGTTAAAGTGCCTATGTTTTATGGGTAACGTATTATTTCATTCTTATGTATATATGAACTCATGTTTCCTTTCCATATTTTTATAACCCTTACTGAGCTTTTTATGCTCATCCCATGTTTTTGAAATGTTTTTCACAGGTCAAGGGAAAGGTACATGATGTGATGATAATGTCAAGGATGTGTCAAGAAAGAATCAGTGTTTTATTTTAAATATGTTTCTGTTGATGGGAAGAATGAAAATTGTCTTTTATGTAACCACTTTGTTTAAATGTGGAATGTAATGCAAGTTTCATGATCAAATTCTCTAAAACTCTAAACCTAAAAAGATCCTCAATGTGTAATCTTGTAATAACTCAAGATTAAGTAAGGTTTAAGGCTGGGGCCTTATAAAGACCCTTCCTGGGTCATTGCAGGGGTTAGTACCTATCGATCCTTTGTGGGTCTGATGGCTTAGATGAATCAGAAACTATATCTGATCATTTCTATCTTCTTACGAAGAAGTATACCTGTGTGACCTGAATCCTGTATTGCTTTCCTGTGTGGATTGTGTTGTGATATCCTGTGTGGATTTATGTTTTTCTTTCCGGTGTAGATTGGGTTGTACTTGGGCTCGGATGTTGGATTCGAATGAGAATTGGTGACTTAGGTATATGTATGGGAATATACCTAAGCAGTGTTGGTTGTTACTTCGTGATTGTATCTTTCCTTTGTGGATTATCCTTTCTGGATTCTGGGAGACCTTCGAGGGTCTCGGGGTCCCTACTGAGTATCTTATACTCACCCCGGCACGGGCTATGCCAGCACTACATTGTGTTGGTTGCAGAAGACGGACAACGCTGATCGTGGTTGAGGCTTGTGGAGGAGGACGGTACCTGGAGGTGGACCACTGGGCGGGACGTATTCGGAGCGGTCGGCTGGACCCGAGGAGCTGTGGAGGCTATCTGTACTCATCCTTCAGGTGGGACTTCTAGTGGACGGCTCGACGTTGCGGCTTTACTTTTCAGTTGCTGTTTTCCCTTTCAAGTTGTACTTTACTTTCAGTTTGGGTTTGTATTCTAGCCCACTTACTTCCGCACTTACTCTTGTAATCAGTTTTTACTTAGTGTTTGCTTCTTCTCCTTTCTTGCTCTGTGGTGTTTGTTTACTTTTCAAAGGCAATTCCTTCCCTTTTTACCGGGATTTACGCCTTGGTGCTAGTCGCCAGCCCCTGGCCTATGGAAGGCGGGCTTGGGGTAGTCACGGAACGGGCCCCGAGGATGGGTCGTGACAAATTGGAATCAGAGGAGTACGGTTCTACCGAATAACATGGACTCTGATCTTTTTATTTTTGAAGCAATAATGTTAGGCATATTGAGTGTGGTTATCAGTCTAGGGAGTCCAGTGTTGGTGCGGCGGCCGACGTATCCGTACACCAGGACCCTGACTTCTGATTTCCGACTTAATGCACGAAAATATTGATTGCATGTGTGTTTCAAGTTTTCTTTGTGATTACTTTATATCAGATCACCAGGTATATTGTTTTGACCGTGGCGCACCTGTTACCTTTTCAGGATAGCCCCATGATGACAGCCAGCTAGGGTTCCGAGAGTCGAGCGTGACGACAGCCCACTGAGCGACGAGGCCCCGATGTAGGGCCCTTTCTCAGCAGTGGCAACAATGGTAGCTCTACCCGCCGAGCCACCGATGCTTCCATCCCCAGCCGCTGACGATGCACTTCACCTTAGTGCACTGCATGAGTTCCAGCGCCAGCGACCACCCATGTTTCGTGGGGAGACGGACCCCCAAGAAGCCGAGGACTGGCTGGAGGCAGTGGTATGAGTTTTTCGGTTAGTGAGGACACCATCGTACCTCATGGTGATCCTCGTAGCAAGCCTACTGCACGCAGCAGCGGGCCGATGGTGGAGCTTGATGCTCCAGGTGCACGATGAGGCATCTCTTCTCTGGACAGACTTTGAGAGCCTCTTCTGCTCAGAGTTTGTCCCAGCCACCCTCCGTGCGGTACGCATCCAGGAGCTTCTTCAACTGCAGCAGGGCAGCATGATCATCGCCCAGTACTCGACGAGATTTACCGATCTCTCGCGTTACTCGATAGACATGGTACGAGACCCATTCTTCCAGGCCCGGACCTTTTAGAAGGGATTGAGGCACGAGATCAGGGCATCTCTGATCTCCCTCAGCATTCCGACTCAAACAGGAGTACTAGAGCGAGCCCTTTTGATCGAGATCTTTCTTGATGAGTCTACACCAGCACCGAGACCCACCATAGGGCGACACATAGCAGATTCTTCTGTAGCAGGCAGTCGACGGATGACTCATGGGTCCAGGCAGACCAGACCCTCAGGCAGACGACCTCATGACACTGGCTAAGCAGTGTGGGGCACACAACGCAGAGCCAGTCTTTCGAGAGGCAGGCAGTGCTACTCATGCGGCGGGCAGGGCCACATGGCTCGTGATTGCCCGACCCTCCGTGCCGAGGAGCAGCAGACGGTTGAGGGACCACCGAGGCAGAGGCAGAGGGTCGACCGTGGCGGTCTACAGGGAGAAGGCGGACGAGGCAGAGGAGCTGGCCGAGCAGTAGGTGGTGGGAGATGCTTTGAGGCTCTACCACCACCACCAGGAGGTCCACCTCGACCACAGGGAGCTGGCGGGCAGAGACAGGCATAGCTCCAGGCAGCGGAGGCCTACGAACACGGCGCGCATGATATTATTCAAGGTACTATCTGTGTCTATTCCACCCTTGCTGCAGTACTTATAGACACAGGAGTGAGTCATTCTTTCATAGACGCTTCCCTTGTTCGGAGCTCGGAGATTCCAACAGAGCCATTGGCTTGATCCTTACAGCTAGAGACTCCTACGGGAGAAGACTCGACGATTACGCACTGGTACTGGCAGTGTGAGATTACTCTAGGAGGCAAGATATTCGGCTGGGATCTTCTTGTAGCTGCGTCGAGGCCTTACTATGTCATCTTGGGCACATATTGGTTATCTACAGTCCATGCACAGATTGACTATTTTAGGCGCAAGGTGCGATGTGTACGCACTGACGGGAGCAGGTTCACCTTCACTGGCGAGAAGGGAGCCTTTGCAGCACAGGATGGAATTCCGCGGAGGAGAGGACAACCCATCACTCACCAGTTCGCTAGTCTCATCCTAGGAGCAGTTGACGTGTGGGGTCCTGATTTTCCTGCAGTGGTGGATAAGTATGCGGACGTCTTTCCTAATGATGTTCCAGGGATACCTCCTCGTAGAGAGGTAGACTTTTATATTGACCTATACCCCGGGACAGCCCCGATATCGACTCCAGCATATTGGATGGCCCCATCCGAGCTACGAGAGCTATGGGTACAGTTGGAGGACTTTCAGGGCAAGGGGTTCATCCGACCCAGTGTTTCACCATGGGCTTCCCCGATTTTGTTTGCCAAGAAGGCGGACTGGAGCTTGCAACTTTGTGTCGACTATCGTCGCCTAAACCAGATAATAGTGAGGAACAAGTATCCTCTACCGAGGATTGATGACCTCTTCGATCAGCTCAATGAAGCATGGTGGTTCTCAAAGATAGACCTCAGGTCAGGCTATCATCAGCTCAGAGTTCGGGACGAGGACGTGAAGAAGATGAACTTTAGATGTCGGTATGGCCACTATGAGTTCTTGGTTATGCCATTCGGCATATCCAATGCTCCAGCAGTGTTCATGGACCTCATGAACAGGATCTTTCAGCCATACCTCGATCAATTTTTTCATGGTCTTCATCGATGATATTTTGATTTACTCGACGACTGAGGAGGAGCACGCCTACCACTTGCGTGTTGTACTGGACACACACCGAGAGCACCAGCTTTATGGAAAGCTCATGAAGTGTCAGTTATGGATGCGTGAGGTCCACTTATTGGGACACGCCATCTCTGAGGCGGGAGTTGCAGTGGATCCTGCGAAGATCGAGGCAGTGCTAGCTTGGGAGCCACCTAGGAGCATGACAGAGGTGCGGAGTTTCTTGGGACTAGCTGGATACTATCAGAGATTTGTTCCAGACTTCTCCAAAGTTGCGGCACCACTCTCAGCTTTGATGAAGAATGGGAAACCCTTTTTATGGTCAGACAGATGTCAGTAGAGCTTCTAGGAGCTGAGACAGAGATTGACCAGCGCCCCTATCTTTAGGTTTCCTAAGGAGGGAGTAGGGTACGTAGTCTACTGCGATGCATCAGGGACCGGACTCGGGTGTGTCCTGATGCAGGAGCGGGTGGTGATCGCCTATGGATCACGTCATTTAAGACCGCATGAGCAGAACTACGCTACCCATGACCTGGAGTTAGCAGTAGTGGTCTTCTCTCTGAAGACATGGCGACACTACCTGATGGGCGAGTGCTTTACAGTCTTTTCTGACCATCAAAGTCTCAGGTACATCTTCTCTCAGAAGGACCTGAACCTGAGACAATGGTGATGGCTCGAGTCCCTCCAGGACTATGGCTTTGAGATAGTCTATACTCATTGGAAGGGGAACGTGGTTGCCGATGCTCTCAGCATGAGGATGGGCATTCAGCTACTTGAGGAGGCGACAGAGCAGCTAGCCTCTTTGCAGATATCCTTCTTGGATAGAGATGGAGAATCCTTCCTTCAGTCTCTCATAGTCACTCCTCCACTACTACAATGGGTCAGAGAGGCACAGCGTGGGAATGCTAACTATGAGACACAACATGCACAGATATCCTCTGGACAGGAACCTAATGGTTTTTCCTTTGGAGCAGAGAACGACATCCTTTTCAGAGGACGTACCTTGGTACCAGTAGCTTTACGAGAGGAGGTGCTGAGAGAGTTTCACGCCTCTCCTTTGGCGGTACATCCTGGAGTGGCGAACATGTACCAGGATCTCAGATGACAGCACTGGTGGCCGGGCACGAAGAAAGCTGTGTCAAAGTTCGTTTCATGATGCCTCACCTGCCAGCAAGTGAAGGTAGAGCATCAAGTACCAGCAGGCTTGGTACAACCCTTGGAGGTCCCAGAGTGGAAGTGGGACGGGATATCTATGGACTTCGTGACTGGACTTCCACGCACTTCCAGAGGTCACGACTCCATTTGGGTGATTGTCGGCCGACTCACCAAGTCGGCTCATTTCTTACCCATCAGAGAGTAGGGCTCAGTGGAGAGCTTGGGACGTCTCTACGTTCAGGAGATTGTACAGCTTCACGGTGTGCCATCTTCTTTCGTCTCCATTCGAGATGCTCGCTTTACATCCCGGATTTGGAAGGGGTTGCAGGAGGCGTTCGGGACACAACTACGTCTGAGCACAGCCTTTCACCCTCAGACAGATGGTCAGACAGAGAGGACCATTCAGACTCTCGAGGACATGCTCTGCGCATGTATCCTCGACTTTGGTCGTAGCTAGGAGGACCACCTACCCTTGTTGGAGTTCGCGTACAACAACAGCTACCAATCCACCATTGGGATGGAACCATACGAGGCGTTGTATGGCCGACCTTGCAGATTTCCTTTGTGTTGGACAGATCCTGGGGAGTCAGTACTTGTGGGACCAGAGATGGTCCAGGCTACAACAGAGAAGGTCCAGGTCATCCAGGAGCGGATGAGGGAAGCTCAGAGAGGGCAGAAGTCTTATGTTGACAGGAGGCGGAGGCCACTAGAGTTCGAGGATGGAGACCACATCTTCTTACGTGTCTCACCTCGACGTGGATTACAAAGATTTGGACGGGGTGGCAAGTTGTCTCCACGCTTCATCGGACAATTCCAGGTCCTCAACAGAATTGGCGAGGTGGCTTATCGCCTGGCTCTACCACCTCAGTTGAACCGGGTGCACGACGTCTTCCATGTATCTCAGCTGAGGAGATACGTGCAAGACCCGATGCATATCATTGACCATAGGGAGATTGATGTTGATGATGGGGAGACTTTTTCAGAGGTTCCAGAGTAGATCGAGGATTGACAGGAGCGGGTCCTGAGTGGACGGTCGATTCCTCTAGTGCGCATCATATGGCAGCACGAGAATCTCCAGGAGAGCACTTGGGAGCGGGAGGCTCAGATGCGTGCTCAGTACCCACATTTGTTTCCCTAGCTTAGGATGTATCTTTACAGGGACGTAATGCCCTGAGGTGGGAGTAATGTAAAGACCCGTAAAATTCAAGGAAATTTTTGTCTTAATTTTCATTGGGATTTTACAAGAACGCAGTTTCTGACGGCACTTGATTCCGAAGCCCGGTGTGCCCGGAATTTCTATCTGAAGTTTAGCTCGGGTACGTTCAGTGAACGAACGAGCAGGAATTTCTATCTTTTGAACCGGTGCTCGGAATCAAATTCCGAGGGCACCGATCGAACTGTAGCGCCAGTAATTGCTTAGGAACACCTGTTCTGGAGTTGCGTTTTCACAAGAATAGATGATAAAAATTGTGGAAGTTTAATTTATTATTATTCTACAATTTTTATTTTTCATAAGTGGATTAAAGGCTTTGGGTGGAAGTTGGGTAACTACCCAACTTCCCAAGGGAGGTTATGAGGGTGATGGGGCCCACACGAACTCCACCCCTTCAAATTCCCAACTCCCTCAACTTACCTTTAATGATGACAACTTGGCTTGAATTAATTAAGTGAAATTAATTCAAACCTTTGAAATTCAAATTCATATCTTGTGTTAATAAAATAAGTCTTGGGATTATTTTATTTTGGGTTGCATCTTTGTGTTGAAGGGGGGAACGTTCTTCTTTTCTTTTGGAAGAACTTCATCTTCCGGGCGAAGAACTTTTCTACCACGACGAAGAACGCCGTCATGTCTTTCTTCCGAAGAATGACGATGCACCATCCCTCGTTCTTCTTCCCACGTCAAAGGAATGGAGACGTCGTTCCACCTCGGACAATCTCCATCTTCGTCTACGAATCCTCTTTCTGCGACTCCGACCCGCGACGCAACGTCTTTTTCTCTGTGATAGAAACCTCGTTCAAGCCACGCTCTAGGTAGGGGATTTATTTTATTTTTGTTCGAGATCACTCCCTTAATTTGTTTTTATTATTCTTCATGAATATGTCCAACTGATATCGTTTAACGAGAGGGGGACAGACCGCACAAAGACGACCGACCCACCTCCTTTTTCCATGTTGGATTCTTTTGTGGTTTGAAATGGGTGTGGCATGGTGTCGTCGCACCGTGAGGGATCGTGCGGCAAGAAATGCGCAGCGCCATCGCGCCGCGCCACGAAATTGTACCAGGACGCGACGCCATCGCGTCGCGTCGGTGAAAACCGAAAATACCGCGGTCAGAGCAGGGCCGCGGCATAGGGGCGTGGTGCCATCGCACCACACCGGACGAACCAGGCCGCGGCCAGTTCCGGGCCGCGGCAGAGCAGGGTGACAGGCGGCCGGTTCCGGGCCACCGGTGTCGGCGAAGGAGGAAGGACCGGCCGTCGCCGGTCCTTGTTGGCAGAACCGGCCAGCCGGTGCGGGCCGACCGGACAAAGGGAAAACCGGGGTATTCAATTCCCCCTGCCGGCCAAGCGAGCGACCCCATTAATGGGGCTGCAGTTATAGGGAAACTGGGGGGGCAGCGCCATCCCCCTGCAAGCAGGAACGACTCGGACGTTTGGCCGAGCCAACTGGCGCCGCGCGCTGGGTCACCGGCCGGGCTGGGCCGACCCGTACCCAGGCCGGGCCGACCCAGTTCGGGCCGACCAGGGGGGTCTCGGGCCGGGTCGGTCCGGGCCCGAAACCCCTGTTTTCGGACCATCCTCGGTCTTTTTCCCATAACATGGGCTACAGACCTCCGATCGACGCACCGTCAGTTGAGATGCGATCCTTGGATCGAGACGGGCGTTTCAATATATCACACTAAAGGTTTCGGAATACTTTGGGTTCAGCCGGGTTCGTTCGTACACAAAACGAACCCGGCCCTCGGAGCGGAAACGCTCATAACTTGAGTTCCGGACGTCCGATTGACGTGACGTCGACTTTTTTGGATTCCTCTAAGTGAGATGGATCTTTTGGCTTACTCCGCCCGAGGTTTGGACGCAGGTGGAGTATGGTCGGAATGGTTTTTCCTTAAAAACCAACCAGGCCCCCGGGACGAAAAATCCAATAACTCCCAGATCAGGCGTCCGATTGACGCACCGTCTGCGACGTTGAGTTCCTGTTAGAGATACGGAACGTTTGGATACATAAACTCCGGACTTTGTGTCAGTTGATGTATCAGCCTCTCGGCTCGTGGAGCGGACCCTTCCGAACGAGCTTGCTGTGTGCGGGAACCCTAGAGCTGGTTGCGTTGCGACTCGACGACAACGACTGTACAGAGATCCTCAGTGGATTCGACGACGATGACTACAACACTCAGCGATCCTACATAGATCAGTGCTACCGATCCTGTGTGGGTCCGATCCTGTGTGGGTAAGCGCTCAACGGTTCTGTGTGAGACAGCACCTACAGATCCTGTGTGGGTCTGATCCTGTGTGGGTCATTTCGGGGGTTAGTTACCTTTCGATCCTGTGTGGGTCAGACCCTTCCTAGGTCATTGAGGGAGTTAGTACCTATCGATCCTTTGTGGGTCCGACAGCTTAGATGAATCAGAAACTACATCTGATCATTTCTATCGTCTTACGAAGAAGTATACCTGTGTAAGCTGAATCCTTTATTGCTTTCCTGTGTGGATTGTGTTGTGCTATCCTGTGTGGATTTACGTTTTTCTTTCCTATGTGGACTGGGTTGTACTCGGGCTCAGATGTTGGAGCAGAACGAGAATTGGTGACTTAGGTATATGTATGGGCATATACCTAAGCAGTTTCGGTTGTTACTTCGTGATTGTATCTTTCCTTTGTGGATTATCCTTTGGGGATTCTAGGAGACATTCGGGGGTCTCGGGGTCCCTACTGAGTAGCATATACTAACCCCTGCACGGGCTATGCCCACACTATGTTGTGTTGGTTGCAGACGACAGACAGCGCTGATCGTGGTTGAGGCTTGCGGAGCAGGATGGTACCAGGAGGTGGACCACTGGGCGGGATGTACTCGGAGCGGTCAGCTGGACCCGAGGAGTTGTGGAGTCTATCTATACTCATCCTTCATGTGGGACTTCCAGTGGATGGCTCGACGTTGCAGCTTTAATTTTTAGTTGCTATTTTTCCCTTTCGAGTTATACTTTACTTTCAGTTTGGGTTTGTATTCTGGCCCACTTACTTCCGTACTTACTGTTGTACTCATTTTTTACTTAGTTTTTTCTTCTTCTTCTTGCTTGCTCTGTGGTGTTTGTTTACTTTTCAAAGGCGATTCCTTCCCTTTTTACTGGGATTTACGCCTTGGTCCTAGTCGCCAGCCCCTGGCCTGTGGAAGGAGGGCTTGGGGTAGTTACGGGATGGGCCCCAAGGACGGGTCGTGACAAATATGCACCAGAGAAGATTTTCAGGGTTGATTAATGATTAAGACTACTTAGTATATTACCACCATGGAAAAGTGAACAAGATAGAAAATTTATTGGATTAAAATGATCATGGTAGATTATATATTATGAAAATCATAGAAGATATATTATTTTTTATATATAATGGATGGATATAGAAATAATGAGGAAAGGTGAGAAATATTGGATTTCTCAAATGAGCATTCCACTATATATGCATGTGGCTATTGTAGAGGCACAAAAGGATGATGTAGGGTTGTAGAATAATGTGATAAACATCCCTATGTTTAAACTAGATTTTTATGGAAATATATAGTTTAATAAAAAAACATGTGTTTTGTATATACCATATTTGTAGAATGATATGTTAGATGAGGCTCTTATTTCTTCCTTTATTACTCTTCTGGGATGTATAGTGACATATAGGTATGTGAAAAATATTTTTTTCCATGGAAAACATGAAGAGAGATATGATTGAGTATGTTTCATAATTGATGGTATATTAGTAGGTTAATGTCGAGAGACATAATTATAAGAGGATTTTACAACCATTACTCACATCATAATGGAAATGGAAAGACCTCACTATGGATTGGATTTTTGGACTCCCCAAAACACTTATAGTCCATTATGTAATTTTGGTCATATTTGAGCACCTTAATCTGTCAACACACATAATTGATTTCATTGAAGATTTATCTCTTTAGAATATTCCTAGAATACAAATTAAGGATGTGGAAACGTTTCATACAATACTATATTCAATTGTATATTATTTTGATATTTGTATTACCCCAATGTTAAGGGGAATATATCTATAATATTTGGATACATAGTTATGTTTTTTTACTAATTAGAATCCTTAAAATTATGTTAAGAGTAAATTTACCATTAAAACGATATAGTATATGTTGATATATATTTCCAAGGATTTCAAATATGGACTGAATAAATTGTATCCTATATTTTAGTTTTCTTAAAATATTATATTTAACATGAGAATTAAGATGGATCCTCACGAAGGCCTCAATAAAATTATGTGTAGAAGTCCAAAGTTCAATAATGAATTTAAATAATTAAAGATATTAAAATTTGATATATTTGAAGAATTTTTAGACAAATTAAAATCCATTATACATCACATTTATAAAAAATATGTTATATAAAGTAAATATGTTTCTAATAATTGTTGAAATATAGATATCGAAGTTGGTGGGAAGGTATTAATGTAAATTTATCCATGGATGATGGTTATGATGTTAAAAAATAATGGAATGTTTAGACATATGTATATAAGACCATTTTAGAGTCTTTATTAGGTAAGGATGTTATCTAATCACATGACGGTTCTACCAAAAGTCATTCAAGATCATAGTGTTTTCTATGTATCTATCATGAGGAAGTACAGAAATACTACTCATCTCGTAATATTTTTTAGGGGAATAATAATTTCAATGACACTACATGGGAACCAAAGGATATAATGAAAGATATATTTCACTATTTTTCAACAGAGTGGTAAAGTTTTGGGGGAAATAATTTTAAAGGAGGTGGAATGTAAAACAACTCTAATTTAATATATAGTAATTTTTAAAAATTATTTTCTTCAATATATTATGTTATACACAATTTTTAGTTTAAATGAATGATGATATACTAATAAAATATTCTATAACAATTTAACATAGCGATTAAAATTTTCGGGAATTAATTGTACTAACTAGAATAAAAAAATAGAGTTAACATATATAATATTATTGGCTGGTTATTAATTGATTTTGAATTAATTTTTTTGTTGCTTTTAAATGAAATTTTATTATGAAAATCTATCATTTTGATAGAAATATATTTATCTCATAAAATATTTGTTTAAAGCTCTTAAAAAATTATTTTAATGTATTATATATATATTTTTATTATATTCTATAAAATGATTTATCATTCACCTTAACTGTTTTATAGGGATGTGCAAATAATTAAAAAAACATATTCCTGAAAGTACATTTTTCTAAAAATATATTCCATCACATTTTTCAAACGCAATTTAAATTTAATTTCTTCCATTAATAAAAACTGAATATTGAATAATGGAGTCTTTTTTTTATAATGAGGTTAAAATTTAGTAGTATGTTACTATTTTTTATTATTAATTGTAACCATGTTAAAATTAAAAACCATGGTAGTGGGTAATCTATGTTCAATTTGGATAAAACTATGTGTTTAGGTGACCATATTTCATCTAATTTCTTATTATATGAATTTAATAGGACCATTATAAGCATAATATCTGAATTTAATTTTGTTTTGGACACATGTCTATAGAAATAACATATAAAATATTTAAAATAACAAAAAATATAAAATGTCACTCCATTATATTTAAATATCTATTATGTTTTATCATTAGATAAATCAAGTTGTGGAGGAATATAAATTGTGATTTTGGACATAATGAAATTATTTTCATGATGGTATTTTATTTAGAATATTTAGAGTTTACTAAACATACTTAAATTCTATGAAAATTACTACAAAATAGTTATTTATTTAAAGGAAAATTAAAATAAGTGACATTTAATATAATAGATGAAATAATATATGTGTTATTAATAGTATTAAATGAATTTTATATTTTAATATATCATATTTTTTAATTTTTTAATGTTTAGTATTTTAATTCCATATATTTCTTGTGTTTTTAATGTCAAATTAAATAAATTTTGTTTAAATTGTCATTAATGATAATTTAAGGAAATAATATTATTTGATTTGAAATCATATAAATTTTTAAAGAGTACGTGGGGATAATATAGGATATAAAATTTTATCCATATTCAATTTATCATCCAATTATTAAATTATATATAAAATTGTAACCCATTATGATTGACAAAGGAACTACTTTGACAAAGGATAAATTTGGTAAATGCGTTTGTTAATGAAAAAATAGTTCTTAATGAAATAAAATCCTATATAATATTACTTAGATGATGATATTTTGGCAATATAATCTATTTAATCAAATCCTTATCCATTTGGAATAATTTTCCTTAATTACGACATAGTTATATTTTAATATATCTTTTTTAATTCCATGTCTGTCTATTCACTCCCTTATAAAAGTACACACCTTCCCTCTCTTATTTACATCACATTGAAAAATATATCTTGACCAATTTCTATACAATTATCTTCCCAAAATCTGGATTCTCAATTTAATTTTTTTTCTTCCAAATGACTAACCCATGGTTCCTTTTGTGGATATTTACAGGAGATCATTCATAGAAGTTGTAATCGCCTTTTCTTGTTACATATATTTTACTTTTTATTTTAACTCCACTAAATCTATGGAAATTATAAAAAAATTCAGTATCCAAAATATATTTAAATTGAATTATTATTATGAAACAATCATTAGCCACATTGTTTCCATAAAATAAAAAATGTTAACATTGTTCTTGCAAACATGTGGAATTTCAAATCCATTAAGCGATGTGATGCATTTTCATTTACGCTTTATATGGACAAAAATATGGATATAATTAATAAATATATATGATATATAGAATATAATAATGACATATAAAAGTTAATTATTATTAATCATTATTTCATTCAATTCGATGAAATATGAAAACAACATTCTTATGTTTGAATGACCTAGCCTCTCTATGAATGATGCAATCCATTTATATATATTTATTCTTTATCGATTAATATAAATGTATATATAAAAATATAAATATTATATATATGTAGTTATTATAATTTGGTATTTTCTATAACAAAGATAACATTATATGGACTAAAACAACTGGACCAAAACTTGCACAATTAATGATGTAGTTTTTACCTAGAACTGTGATATTAACCAATAATTTTTAATGAAAATGTGATGAAATATTATTATTAAATATTATATTTTATTAAATATTTTAATATTGTTATGGAATAGATTTAAAATAGATTTAAATTTATTATATAGTAGTTTCAAACACATCTGAATGATGTTGGTCCTATAATCGGGTTTATTTACCAATCTGATCATTACTCAGGATTGTTTTTTTATGTATCATATTAAGGTATTTTTTGATATTTTTATATAAAACCCAATATAATTTACACTAAACATGTAATGGTTTTCAATTTCATTTTTATATTACATTTTTTATGAAAAACTTTTTCTTTATTACCCTTTAGTTTATGATTTATTATATAAAAGAACGTATAATAAAACATGGATGATCAATAAGTATAGTGTATTTGAGAATTAGGAACATTACATAACAACTGAAATAAATAATTACATTGTATTTATTAAAAACAACTTTAACATTCTCAAAGTATTCCTTTGTACAAAAAACATCATTGGGTAAGTTGTTGAAATTCATAAGAAAAGGGTAATCTATAAAGACATATAAGGGAATTCAATTTGAATAACAAGAAGAATGTAATAAATTATAGACAATAGGAATATAAATGGGACATAAAAGGAGTAATAATCATAAAAATTAAAAATGAGGCATGATATATCATGAAAACATATACTCATCATGGCAAATGTGGAAACAACATAAAACACTACATCTTAGACATAGGTCAATAATAACCTCTAAGACATAATGATGGATAAACATCCATGATGGATTAGAATCACTATATAATCCCTCTAGTTAAATATCATGACATGAAAACATTACCCAATTCATTGGAGCTCTATATAATTTTGGGGGAACCCATCCCTTTAATTTCATTCTTATGCTTAAGTGTGCCACATAGATCACACAACATGGAATAATTTTTCATCAAGTTTTATTCAAGGATCAAGGATTTTATAATATATATACATATAAATACTGAATCAATGATGTATATGTGCATAATGGTGGACACTGGTGATATGATATTTTTATCTGTACGCACTACAAATTTTGTTCACGTCAAGTCGTGGTGAAATTTCAGCAGAATAATGGGGGTGTATAAATGATAAAGGGAGGGATTAATGGGATATGAAGGGGAAATTAATTATTTATACACAATGAGGAAAATAAGTTTTATATTTATGAACAAATCCATTATTAGAAATTAGAGAAACAATGTATAAGATAATAAAGTCACATGAATAAATATGAGAAGAAAAAGATCCCATACCTTGAGATTTTGATTTAAAAATATTGGGAGGTGTTTCTAAAGATATTAGTGAACCATGGGAAGAATATAAAGAGGGGATGGTATATTGAGTACCTAAACCAAGGATTTTAGATAATATCAATGTGAGATTGGGTAATTTTATATCATAAATGAGTGGGAAATTCTTTATTACCTCTTAAAATTTGATTATGGACACTGTTTAAAAAATAAGCAATATCACAACCCTCTAATAGTTTTTCCCATGACTCTGGCCAATGGGGATTAGATTTCTTTATTTTATATGTCTATGTTCATATTTTTTTAAAATAACACCCTTGAATATGTTGATGTTCTATGTCTCCTTAACGATGTAATTTTCAAATAAAATAATATTTAATAGGTTTTGGAGGATTCTTAAAGGCATTAAAAATTAATCAAATAAGACTAAAATTGAAATATTATTTATGGTGAACATATTATTGGTATTTTAAACCCTTTATAATATTTAATAAATCATTTTGGTCATTATGATGTCATAATAGACACTATATATTTAGAATGTATTTAAATATTAACAAAAAATATTAATGTCTCTGAAAATTAATAAAAATTAATCATTGGAAAATTAAAAGGTTATTATTCAAGTAATATTATTTATTTTATCCAAATAATTTTATATACATAATATTTTTTACTTTTAATATAACAAGCATCATTTATTGGGAAATGTATGGTTATTTTTTTGACAGTAATAGTTTTCAAACATTAATAAAAATTACATTTGTATTCAGAAAAATCATATGATCATTTATATTTCATTCCTTTTTATAATTATAAATTTTTATTAAAATACCAACTATAAAAATATATGAATTCATAATTCCATAATTGAATATTAATATTATTGAAAAATAAATTTTTTATTCTGTTAAATAAAAATTAAAAATAATTTATAAGGTAATAATAATATATTTAAAATATAATCATCATTTTATACAATATTAATATTAATATTATTAAGTACATGATTCATATCCATTTAATAAAACAGAAAACACTCAAAGAGAGTGATTCTTGAAGGTAAAACATTCTCGTTGTGGTTTGGCATACATGGTTTGGGATGTGATGTCATTTATCTTGTACTTATCCTCTAAAAAATTTCCCTGGTTGTTTAGTTGTTGGATATCAGTCTGGGATTGGTCTAGGGAAACACCCAAATATATTATCTCCCGTATAAGCTTCTATAAATTTGAATCATATGGTATGATCCTACTAGTTGATTTTTCCACTTCCTTTTCCTATGTTAATTAGATTTCATAAAATCCAATATTTATAATAATCATACGATCACTTTTATATTATTATATTGTCAACGGTAACAATACATAATAGTTTTAAAATATCATATAATAATACCGTGGAAGATCATGTGTTTTCTACTTCCAAAATATATATTAATGAATTAAATTACATTACATGGAGAATTTTATTTATAGAAGGTGCGATTATTATAATTTTACTTTTTTATATACTGTAGATAATGAAATAATGATTTTAGAAAAAAATAACCATGTTCTTCTACTCGGTCAAAAATATTCCACTTCTATGTCCATATTGTCCATAAAATAACTAAATAAATTTTTTAATCATATATAATTATTCATTAAGAAATTTTTTATCCAATTTTAAATTTTTGAAAATTTATTTAAAATGTATCTTATTATAATTTCCTAAAAGTTATACTCGTTGACCTTTATAAAATATTATTCGAGGAATATTTTTTTAACATATACAATGTTGTAAGTGGATTTCCTAGAACAACATTCTATATGAACATTCATTACCAATACAAGTATATATTTTTCATTTTAAATTTTTGTATCTAACCATAATAGTGTTAATATTTCCACATCCACTATATTTATATTAATTTCTTAGGATTACATATTTTATTGAAAGGTTATAGTAGTTTATATGATATGATGACAACATATAAATATCATTACAATAATACGATAATATTGATCTATAGTAAAAATAACTCATTCTAACTAGATACCAATGATGCTAGACCATCAGCTACCGGGGCCTCATAATCATTGAGACTTCTTCTCATGAATTCCAGATGTGGTGATCCATATTAAGTTATATCTTGAGGACATACCCTCTAAAAGGAACGCCATATGTTCCAGATGTCTTTGGAAGTCTGAACCTATGATCCCCGATAATGGTCTCTTGAATTGAGATAAGTATCAATATATAACACATTATTTCATAATTTAATATGAGAATAAAACAATTAAATTTATGTCATAGTGATGTACATTTTGATGGGTACGCAATTTCTAGTTTAGCAATTATTGAATACAACAGATATAATTTGTTCCTTCTAAGAAGAAATGATGTATCAGTACTAGTTGATTTAGTTAATAGTACCTTCACAAAATATACGGTTATGGTTGAAGAATATGTGTTTGTATATTTATTTCATTTAATAATAAATACAGACATAATGATGGCACATGTTGTGCATCATACATTATGTGATATTAAAAGAAAGAGAGATTTCGTTAAATGGGATGTATTTTCATGATGGTTTTAATTGATACGATAATTATATATCTCTTTAAGGGACATGGTGGTTATCTATAATCTACCACTAGTCTATAAAAATTATTCATTTGTATCAAGAAAAAGGTCTAGATGGTCACACATAATAACCTATACAAAAGCCTACCCTTTTATGAAGAATATTTATATATGACATTCGAGGGCCCACCACAGGGTCCGAGATATGTTCTTGATTAATATTTAACCAATGTATAAATAAATTATATTTTGTTAGAATATATTATAATAATAGTTGAATTTATTTATTTAAATTAATCATAACTTATTAAGTAAAAGGAATAATATTCTACGAACAAATATTATTTTAATATTCTTTTTCCATATAATATATAAGGGAATTATGAGTCAATTAAATGACATAATTTTATCCCATAAGATATTTATTATATATTAAATGTTGGTGATAAAATATAAATAATGTTTATAATATATCTTGCTGTTCATAATATGTAATTTATCATATATTTTGGGGCATAACATATATATGATCTAAGGAACCCTTTTTGGGTAATTATACCCCACTATATAATCTTGAGATAGTAAATGTTAGTGGTACATATTCATAACCTTGAATTTGAAAGCTCCACTCTCCTCCTTGCCACATCATAAAGGATGAAATCTTCTTTTACATGTTTTTATCATTGATATTTATTAAAAATTAAATTAATGTGATTGTATTGATTGTAGGGATGTTGAAGGGTTCAACATAGATCTAACCTAGAACCATGAATATGACGATCAGAGTTTATGTGGAGTGTTGATGTGTGTGGGGATGAACATGTAGGGTTTAGACATATATAAATTGATAAAAAAGCACTAATGATGAGATGGAGCTGAATGCACTACTAATTCGAACAAGGTAATAATTAAATTTATTTTTTCCCTGAATATGTTCACATAAGATCCTTAGACCTTTCTGAGGTCTCATATAATATATGATAACAATGTTTCATCACATTGAGATTGGGTATTTTTAAATCCCCAACGCATCCAATTGAACTGCGCATCCCCATAAAATTAATTACTATTATATTTATTCAATAAATAATAATAGGCATGGAAAATTAATTCTCATTAAATTAACAAGTGCGTTTTAATTCAACCTCAAAAAATTAGAACTCTCATAAATCAAATATATGATATCCATGTTATGGTTATCTGAGAAATGAAATATATACCATTTTTAGTATTTCATATATTAAAATATTGAAGGAAATATATATCTTATATATGTTCTATTATATTTAGATATTTTTCCAATCAACCAAGCGATTCAAATCAGAAATACACCGTTTGAATTTGATTTTATTGTGTTTCTAATTACAGAAAATTTAGGAATGTTTTGAACTAGAATTAACATATTATTTTTTAATAATAAAACATATATTGATGATTTTTTATAATTTTTTTTGGATATGAATGTCTTTTTTTGGTTGTGAGATAAGTCAATGGCGAATGTTAAAGTCTAATAAGGTGGGTTCCACTTTATAATGACTAATTAAATTGTGGTTCTTCTAGAAGAATACACCCCATACCACATCCATGTGCACCCTCAGTGCCTGCATAGTCGGCTTCACTACAAACTGCCAGATGAACTCCACTAAAAAAATAATCACATTACATCCTCCATCTAGAACTATCACCATCACAATTGCCTCCTAACTATCTCCCCGCCTTAGTTTCCATCTCCGACTCCCACCATGATCATTCTACAACTATGCCTTCGGAAATTATCTGTGTGTTGTCTAACTGACCTATGGATGTCGTCTCCTCCATTAGAAACCCCCCTTCATGGTCACCCATGACTGATGATGCATCCTACCATGCCTTTATTCCAATGACCATTAGTGGATATCTCTTTTAAAAAACCCCTAGAACATGTAGGATCATCTAACTAATGGATCCTTTACACCATTCATGTTGTTCCCAACATTTTGTGGGTCCTCTTGTTCCCGTCACACCACAAAACATGGGATGGGTGGGTCTAACCAACCCAAAAGTACCCTACATATGTTCTACGTATAACATAATGGTTCAGAGTGGGATTAGAGAAATATTCCATGTCCTTGGGAATGTTCATGGGCTTAACGATAATTTTATATATGCCACAAGTTAATTTATTAATTATTATAATTTAAAAATATAATATTTAAAATTCAGAAAATTGTTTTTTTAATTTAAATAAATGATTAATATAAATTTTAAATAAAATTTAAATTATTTTTGAGCCAAACTCAATTATTGTATTTCATTTTAAATGATTGAATAAATTTATTTAACTACACTCGAACTTCATTTTAGAAAATTTAATTTTTATGGATTATTAATTTTACATACTGACTATTCTTATGATACGAAGGACCATATTTTTCTGTTCTTTATATATTTAATTAATTATTACATATATGTGTAATGATTATAATATTAAATCATTATTACAAGGGTTTTAACATCATATATCTTATTAAATATTTATAAGTTCCTTTATGTACATCCACATCATCTTTATGCATTTTATGCTTCTTGATAACCCCTCAAAGGTGAGTAGGTATATTTGTAGTATGTTGATGTAATTAAAAAACATAGATCACACCAAGATGAGTCCAAATCCTAGAAGATATATAAATAATGTGTAGGATATGAGATGCATTATGAGATAAGATCAACTCGTGTATTATTCAACTACGTCATAGTTGATCTACTAGCTTCAAATAGATCAACCTATACCAGATTCTCGAGATCAATATTATTTATTATTTATTAAAGATTTTTTATTATTCTATGGGTATTCATTTTTTTTGGAAAAAATAATAATAAAATCCATAGAGATGTGATGAATTTTTTTTCTACAGGTGCATGATTAATTGTGATTGGGAAAATATAGTATGAACATATTTAATGGAATATAATTTCAATTATTAAGATATAATAAAAAACCCTTAATGTAATATTACTTCATGAATGCCTAATATAATTTACATTTCAAAAAATATAGGTGTATGAGATCGTGATCATCCCTAGTGGTTTTTAATACTACTAATGTAGAGTTATTATGTAAATTATTGGTTGAATTAAAAAGAGAACGTAGAAAAAAAAGGTTCTCATATATATATATTTCTACCTTGTTAGAGGCAGTGAGTTGATGGAATCAATCTTACAAATTCATTCTTCCTTAAATTCACTCAGTGTTTCATGGAGTCATTAGTTAATGTGGAAATAAAGTCTACTGCCTACATTAGAACTCTCTAAGTAGTTTCATAACCATGGATTGGACAATGAGGATAGATTTCCAAGATCCTTTCGATTATAATTCTCAAGATACTGGGTATTACAACACCAATAGTGAGGGATATATAGATCAATAAAATAGTGAGATTCATTTAATGGTATAATTAAAAAACCAATAATGACTAAATATTAATAAATATAATATACTAACAAAACTTTTTTTATAGACATATTAGAAATCAAAACCACATATTCATTATCACTGTGATCAATTATGGATACAAAATATTTTTAGTAGCTATAAAATCATTGAGTGGTATATGATCTTGAACATAGTTTTATACTAGAAGAAGAAGCTCTATCTAATGAATTACAAAATATAGCAGATCTGCCTCATGGTGAAAGAAATGTCAATTATGAGAAAAGAAAAAACAATGTATATGATACACTATATGTATAGTTTATCATGTTACCATTAATTCACAATTAAATATAGAAAATATATGAGGATTGAAGGTAAAATTATGATACTAACTCATTTCAGATATTATTATCAGTACAGATTAATGAATGAAATGCGTGAGTTATCATGTGTAATTTATAGGTGTAGAGTAACAGAAGGTAATAAAGAAGGACCTCATGTACTCAAGATGATCAGTTTCATTGAGGGAATTAAATCCCATTACTTCAAATTGAAATAAGTAATAGAAACAGAACCCTTTCATTCCTCATTACCTCAAATATTTTCAACTTTAATTATAAATACTACATGAATAAAATAACACATTCCCTCTAAATCTGATGTATTTAGTTATATAAGATGATATTTATATGAGGAACACTAATTAATCATTACATATGCTATAAAATTGGATGAAGTGAAAGAATATGGGGTCAATGTACTTGTCAATGTTTAATATAATGATGAATCACACTTGTGAAGAGATAATGATACAGAATGATGGAAATGAGAAACGGGGTTTATTCATTACATGTGGAATAAAAATAAATTGGAAGGAGAATTCAATTACATAGAAAAAGAAGAATGTTGAATATCTTACTGTAGGATTTTTTTTCATTGAATGGAATCTCTCTTTATAAACAATTTGGGACTAGGATACAGTATGTGTCTAAGGAATTTTTATTCTAATACATGAACCATGTTGATTATAGAAAATTTAAATGTTATATGTGGATCACTATGATGAAAGGGGTGTGAGACATGTAGTCTATGAAGTGGGAGATTATCATCTAAAATTTACTATTTTATTGGATCTTATACTAAAAAATTATTTATAAGTTCCATCAATTACCATAAATAGAATCTATGTTTAATGTTTAAACACTATGGGATTATATTTCATATTTGAAAATAGATGTTCTAATTTTATAATTATAATATATGTTATGTAATAATATATCACAATAATGGTTTGTATATTCATGAATTTGAAACCCCGTTAATTAAAATTAATGGAAAAACTAATTTAAATTGACTCATATTACACCATACAATGGAACATAATAATTGTTCATATACATAAGAATCCTTTATAGGAATATAATAAAGTAAGGTATTTTGACTCAAATTAGTTAAAACCCCTAGATGTATGTCATGATTTGTTAAGTGGAAACAATAAACTAACAACCCTTCTCTAGGAAGGGTGTATGAGAAAAATAAATAAAATAATTAATTTAAATTGACATTAAAGGTCCATTTATAGTAAATAACACCATTTAGTTTTCATAATTCATTAATTTATTCTGATTTCAATAGTAGGTATGGATATATAAAATTTTTTATGTTTAAATAAGATTCATTTTTATGATTATGAAGATAAAAAATCATGTTATGAAGAATTATGTAATTCACTGAAAATGATATGGAGTGTATCTTTACAAAGATTGCATTGATCACTTAATAGAGTGTGGTATAGAATCCCAACGCAGTCATCCTTTTACACAACTATGGAATGTTTTAGAGAAGGTAGGAATCTATGTATATTATAAATGGTGAGATCACTGATGAATCAGTAAGATTTCACAATATGTTTTTTGGGATATACATTGTAGATAATAGTATATACCCTTAACAGATTACCAACTAAAGTAGTATATGGGAATCCATAAGATTTGTGATAAGGATGGAAACCCAATCTATCACACATACATGAATGTGGAAGTGTTGTTTATTTCATGAAAATATCAATTTGAAATTTATCATTCCAAAAAATGAAGTGCATTATTATTGGTTTTCCTAATGAAACTAAGGGATATTACATATATAAAATTGTATAAAATAATTATTGTTGCACGGAAGGCCATATTTTTAGATATTGAATATATTTCAAATGGAAATAGTTGGAGAAATAGTTTGTTTGAAGTAGTAGATTCTATAAATGAAAATAGTTTAGTATGTGAAGAATCTCTACAAGGAAAATTATTATAGAAAAATATTCGTGAGACATAAGTATTTTTTAGGTTAACTCAAGATGCTACAAAATTAGAGTATTATGGTTTTTTTATCATGAGGTTTGGTGGAACATTACTCCCAATGGATGAAGAACCTACAACCTACATGATAAAATATATGGAAATAATATTTCAATATAGAAGGATTCCATTATGTTTGAGATGTATTCCATGTACCAAAATAATTTTTGGATTATGGTACACCCTCCACTAATCTAAATCCCATTGGGTTTAAATTGGTAATAAAGAAAAATATATACTGGGATGGTTATAAAAATACCTCTAAATAATAATTTTTTACGAATGATTTTATGAAACATTAAGGTATAGTCCATGATGAATCCTTCTCACTAGTTGAAATATTGGAATCTATCAGAATATTACTCATAATACAATCCTTCCATGTATATGAAATTTCGAAAATGGATTTGTAAACTTATTTTTTAAATGGGATTTTTGTTAAAAACGTCTATATGACTAAACCTGAAGGGTTTATTATTTCATAGAGTTGAATAATGTATAAAATTGTTAGATATCTATTTATGGGTAGAATAAGAAATTATGATGATTATATAATTGACTTGATCAGTCTATAATAAAATTTGGATTCATCAAGAAATACAAAGAGCCATTTTTATGTATAATGGTTAGTAGGAATACCATATTATTACTTATATTATACATTAATCACATATTAATTATAGGAAACAAAAGTCTTACATTCCGAAAAGAATATTTAAATGAATGCTTCTCCATGAAATAAATTTTTTATGTATCCTACATCCAAAGGATTATAATTTGCAGCGATAGATCTCAGAGGATTATTAGTCGATATCAAAGGACATATATTAACATGGTACTCATAATTAAAATATGTAACAATCCAATATATGTGTTTTAACAATGTCCCATTTTATCCATCTATCCAATATTATATTTAAAAAAACATAGGATTATTTTTAAATAATGTGTACAATCTAATATAATTTTTTACTTGGATCTATAATTTATGGATTTCTTTGTAAATGTTTTCATGTTTAATTTACATTAAGAAATGAATGATGATATCAAGACAATACAAGAGGTATATATTTGAAAAGAATGAAAATAATCCCAATTGACTTGAGACATAAAATGGGTATTATAATGGCTTATAAATGACATGGGGAACTAGTAGTGAGCTGATACATAGATTTAGATTTCAAGATAAATTAATATGACCTAAAATCCCTGTCACTCTATGTATTTTTCATAAATTTTAATGTAGTAATCTAGAGAAGAGATAAATAACCATATTATCATCTAATATGAAATAGAATATGAGTATATAATGCCATTTGATAATAAAAATGAGTCTTCTATGATATGAATATTTTTCTCAGATATTGGTATGTTTCCTAACAGTGAAGACATTGTACATGTTCATTGTGATAATATTACATTAGTGTCTCATTATAATGAAACATGGTCACACTATAGGAAAAATAATATACTTTATAAGTTTTTTCTCTTTAATAGATATACTTAAATAGGTGGATTCATAGTCAGAATAGTATCAAAACAGGGTAATATATCCCTCGATTGAACCCATTTCTTATTAGAAGAATGATTATTATGTGAGAGTTGTCAGGTCAGGACCTGTCTGAAGTTGGAATAGTGAATTTGGGAGTGTTTTATATGGGGTCCATATACCCAACTCCAATATGTAATTTTATTAATGTTACATGTATACAGTTTGATATACAATTGTGTTTATTTTACCAAAATAGTGTTAATACTTCCACATTCACAATATTTATTTTAATTTTCATAGGACTAAATGTCCTAAAAAAGGTTATAAATTTTCCCAATATATAATTATAACCTAGAGATTTTATGACCATAATAATAATATTATGTCATGTTGCGTAGATACATAATATTGATAGGAAGGAGATTATGTTTTAAAATCACATGCTAGGGGCCCATAGGCATTGAGACTTATACTAAGTATGTTTATTCATGGTGATCTCTATAATGTGACATCATGAATATGGACCCACCCATAAAAACACCACATGTTTCTAGTGTTATTTATAGCTCCTATGTGTGAATGCATTTAATAGTTTTGTGACTATGAATTAGTATCATTATATACCATTTGGTCACATAATTGGAAGCAAGATGAATGCTATGGAATTGATGTCATGGTAATTTATATTGAGTTGGGTGAATCAATGTTGGTATTCCATTGAATGAAAAATACACATAAAATGTTCCACTATTGATAGATAGTGATATCTTGGGCCCTGCTGATTAAAATTGTAATACCTTCACAAAAACCAAGTCCATGGTTAAAAAAGGTATGTATGTCCAATTTTCTCCAAGGTTAATAAAGAAAAAATGGAAAAATAAAATAATGTGTGAATCCTACATTATGATATATCATGAGAAAAATAGATTATATTACATGACATGTGTTCAAAGGAATATTTTCATTTATTTGATAATTACATATATTTATAAGTCCATTGATGGGTTGCTAGAATCTTCTACAGATATTTGAATTGTATTCACTACTGTCATGATAAGGGCATATAGAATCATATATAACATAATATTCAATAAAATCAAAATTATTATTACAGGAAGTATAAAAAATGGTGTGTCCCACCATAGGGTCTGATATATGTTCTAAAATTATTGATCAAAAATGAAAAAATAAATTTATTTTTATTAGAGTTTTAAATAATTGGATTATAATTTTAATGTAAATTATTCTTAATGTATTAATTTATATTAAGGATGAATATTATACTAACATAAATTAATTTAATTTTCAAGTTCCCTGTTATAGTATTTCAAATTATGATTCAAATTTATTATTCAGTTTTATCACATAATATAATTATTAAATATAAAAAGTGAGTGATAGAACATAACTAATTCATATTATTCATTTACATCCCCATAACATGTCATTAATTTATTATTTAGGGAGAATTACTTGTATGGGGTTCATAGAACCATTTATATGTAATTAGAATCCACTTTTTAAGTATGAGGGAGTACATTTTAAGTGTTGTATTCATTCCCAAGAATATGAGATCCCCTCCATCCTCCATACCACATCGTAGAAAGGTGAATAATTATTCATTGAGTTTGATCATCAAACCACATGGTAGAATCAATGAATAAGATTATGTTTATAATTGTTACAGTGAAGGATTTATTATATTTTTGTGATAATGTTTTTTTTAAATCAGTGTTCTTTTAGACTCATGAAGCACGTGTGGATTATCTAGATGGTTTTATAATCAGATCGTTTGAAAAATGTTCACCAGATACGGCGTGAAGTTTAATAAACAATGTGTTTTCATGGTAATATCTTGTTTAGTTTTCATTCTTAATAAATCCATGCATTATCCTTAGTTTTTTATTGAGTCAATCATTCCTAAATAATAGTGACGTTGTGACATAAACCATTACTTCAGGTCCAACATCCATCGTATGTGATAAAATATGATTTATATTAAATATTTAGTAATTATAAATTTATTTTAGAAACATTATCATATATAAAATAGCATTTATTACATCAATATAATATTTTATCATTCATTAATTACTAATTTTTTATTAAATCATTGTTCTATGTGATAATTGTTTCATTTTTCATGTATTTTTACCTCGGTAGATTTTTTAATTTTACATTTATAATGGATACATAATTTAAATAATTTTATTCATGATATAAATATCCCATATATTAAAAAAAAAATAGATTCGTTAATAATAGATTCTTATCGAACAATTAGTACATCATTCATGAATATTGTTAGCCGTACATACGAATAAATGTTGTTTTTAATATATTAAGGATGCATAAAACGAAAGTTAAATTATAATTCACTTTTATATAATTATAATAATAAAATATATATCATATATATTCATAAAATACATCCATTTTACCATTTAATTATTTGGAAAATGGTAAATTATGCACATCCTTCAATGGAGGAGGTCGTCCACACATATGCATGAGCCACATTATCATTTTCCAAAAAATTGGAAGATTAGAAGAACGATATGATCTTATAAATATATAATAATAATAATTTTATTAATATAATGTATTAACATTAAACCCACCATAATAGGGATCAATGAATAGTAGTGATGAATAATGAATTGTATCGTCATGTGGATGTGGTAGTCCACATGTATGCATGAGAAACACAATCACTTTACATTTGATGGAAAATATGGTGGATTGTGGTGGTTTCCTGATATTAAAACGTTTTGGTATATTTAGGATACTTATTTTCTTATTTTGTGAATAATAACATATATTTGGAGGATGTGTTAGAAGAATTGAAAAGAATTTATCTGTTATGGTGGTTACATATTATTTGAAATTACTCCCTTAGATATCCTCTTATAGACATAGGGTTAGTCTTTTTGGAAGACTATATTTATTATAATGTGTATATAGATGTTTTGGAATGACTATTTTATGTGTTTTTGAGAAATATTTATCCAAACATTGTTGCAATAATTAAGAAATAGTGTCCTTTTATAATGTATGGAATGGAAGCACTTGGAAATACAATGAATATTATGATATTATGACGCCATTATAATTAAAAATTCAACAAAATCGATCAAGTTTAAATGAAAAAATGTATAATGAATAAATATAATAATCTAATGAAACATGGATATGTTTGGGTTTCATAATAATAATTTTCTTTTGTTTCATCCCCTTGGTTTACTAATTCTAATCTTAACTATGGTGAATAATTTTTAATACTAAATGGTTATGATTTTACATATATGGTATCAATCATAATAATCTATTCCAAGATAAAGTGATGTTGAATACATACATGAAGATTTATAATCAATAAGTAAATGTAAATAGTGGTGAATACACATGATAGAGAATTGGGCATTTTTTCACTACATAATGACATTGTCTTGGAAAATCGATGAAATTACGACAACGTAACTATGTGACGTAAGAATTAATAAAACTATTTTGCGAGAGATAAAGGGGTGTATCATATTATGTACATGAAATAAAGTGTATGGGGTCATATATATACATGTCCCAACATATTTAATGGAATTTAGATTCATAATACAAAAACATTTCTTGAATGTTAATGAGAAGGGAAAAATTCCTTACTGAATTTCGGCATAGTAAAAGGTGTATATGGAAGTAATTAATGAGAGATAAAGGGTTATACCATCATTCAAACATAAATAGGGAAGTATGGGGGAGGTAACGAATCATACCCTAACATTTGTAATTGATTGTAAAAGGTTATAACTACCTAATGAAATTGAGACAAAAATGAAATGGAAGAAATACCATACATAGAAGTGTGATTCCAATTGTTTTGGAGGGGCTTCAGAGAGGATTCATGGGAGACTGGGGCACCTTGGGGGATTATTGAGATATGAAGGAAGAGTTTGGAAGAACATAAAAGGCTTTGAGTGATGATGAAGTGAGATCTTTGGTGGGTTTATATCAGAAAGGAGAAGGAATTCTTAATTATTTAGGTTTGGGACACCACAAGTTAAACTAATCAAAAACACAAACCTTCCTAGGGTTTTTGCCCATGGTTTTTTCAAAGGGGAGTGGAAATTTTATTATGAGGAAAATGAAATAACTTCTTTATATAATAGGGTTTCTTATGGTGAGGTGAGTCACACTCTCAAGGAAAACAATTTAAAAGGATAAAATGATTTATAAGTCTTGAAGGATCCACTGAGGCTTTGTAAAATAAAACAAACCCTAAAATATCATTATTTAAATGGTAAAATATATATTTCCCAATCATAGTATTTTATTACATCACTATTTGGTCATTATGATTACATAATGAAAATTACATATTTAAACGATATTTAATTATTACCTGAAAATTTGACAATCTTAGAAATTTACGAAAAATTCACTGTTAAATAATTTCAACATCCTAATTCCAAAAATAATATTAAAATTTTCCGAATATTTTTTATTAATATCTGAACTTTCACATTTAATATAAAAACCAACATTTATCGATAATTCACGGGGTTTGACAAAAACAACTTTCAAACCTTATTGAAAAATAAAATTGTATTCATAAGAATTATATGATCATTTATAAATAATAAAAGGTAAATTAATAATAATAATATTTTATTAAAATATTATTTAACTAAAAAAATTCATTAATTTATCAAAATTGGTCTCTTAGTTGAATATTTACTAAAAATACTATTTATTCTCTAAAAACTATTTACAACAAAACAATAATAAAATGAATGTATATTATTTATTTTATAGAAAAACAATGAACATAATTATAGTTCCAATGTCTTGTTCAAAAATCCCTTATAACACCCACATAAGACAGGATGGTAAGGTGTGTGATGGTGACAGACACTTGGGGTGTCTTGGATAACATCACTCGAGTGTAATATCTATCAAATTCCACTTCCCCCATAGGTGGTTCTTCTCGAGCTAAATCTATACAAGCTCGGCTTAGGATTGGTCAATAGAGAAGCCTAATCATTCCACCGACTTTCCAAACATCAACTAGTGGGATTTGTATTGGGAAAGTCTATTGGATGAGGCCATCACATCCTATTTATGATTAAATAGAAATTTTTAATGCCCTAAATTGATAGTAATCATGTGATCACTATTCAACGACTATATTAGAAACGATCAAAATTCATAATGGTATTTTAAAATCAAATCAAAAAACCCAATAATTGCATACATTTTACATAACCATATGAAGAAATTTAAATAGACCAAAAGTTATATTCATTATTTAATTTTGGGATCATTACTTTCTTCCCCCTTAAAAAATTTCACACATGAAATTTCCTTTTCCCACACTAAAACAAATTCTGGTAACTCTACTCCGACCCTTCCTTCGATTACCACATCACTTCTTCATACATGTGGTTTTAGAAAACCTCTTTGACATGTTTAATTGTCTTATTTCATAGAATTTTTATCTATGATCTAAGATCTTCACTGGTTACACCTCGTAAGGAAGGTTTTCCTCCAACTGCACAACCTCTAAAGAGAGTATATATGAAGGGTCTGGTATGGTCTTTCTTAAGAGGGATACATTAAATAGATCATGTAATTTGGCCTTTTGAGGTGGTAGTTCTAGTTTATAGGCCACAACCCCAAAATGATCAAGAATCTCGAAGGGGCCGATGTACCTAGCAATTTACTTTCCTTTTTTCCCAAACCACCTGACCTTCTTCCATAGAGATATGCATAGAAATACCTTGTCTCCAACTTTTAACTCAAATTCTTGTCATCGATTTTCTGCATAATTCCTTTATCAATCTTTGGCTACCTTGATATACTATTGAATGGTTTTCACCTTATCCCCCATTTCATTGACCATTTTAAGTCCTAGCATCTTACACTCACTAACTTCATCCCAACACACCAGTGTTCGTACCTCTTCCCATAAATGGCTTCATAAGGAGACATTTGGATACATGAGTGAAAATTGTTATTGTAGGAGAAATCAATAAGAGGAAGATGTTGATCCCATCCTATTTTGAAGTCAATTGAGCATGCTCTCAACATGTACTCAAGTGTTTGGATAGTCCTCTCAGATTGGTCATTAGTTGGAGGATGATAGTCCACACTAATGTTCAGCTCAGTATCCAGAGCATGTATACTCTTCCAAAACATAGAGGATAATCTTGGACCTCTATCAAATACAATAGATAGGGGTAATCCATGTAGACATAACACATCCCTGATATATATCTATGCCATTTGATCCAATTTGAAATCATCCCAAATAGAAATGAAGTGTGCAAAACATTTGTAACATGAACCACTTCAGGCCAGATATCATTGTTTCCATTGGATGTCTTCATACGTCCAGTGACAAAGTATAGGGTGACGTTATCCCATTTCCATGATGGTATGGGTAATGTTTTCATCATCCCCTTAGAATTCTGCCTCTCAACATTTACTAGCTGACACATTAGGCACTTTGATGTATACTCTATGATCACCTTCTTTATTTTATCCCACGAATAATTTTCTCAAATAACTCGGTAGATCATTGTGTTTCTAGGGTGAATAGAGATATTCTAACTATGTGCATCATCCAAAAGCTCCCTATTCAGCTCTAAACATTATGGAACACATAGTCTTTTCGCAAATAAAATAATTCCTCTCTCATTAACATTGAAATCCATGGATTTCCATTTTCATATAGCTTTTACTTTATTTAGAATTCCCACATCATTCTTTTGCGCATTATTTTTCTTTTCTAAAAGAGACTATTGGGAAAGAATTTTTTAATGGATTGATGATGTTCCTCCACTAATGATTCCCATGTCCATATTCTACAAATAAAAGAAGATATGATCCTTCTTAATTATCATCAATGACAGAATCACTGGATCCTTTCTACTTAGAGAATATTCCACCTTCATCACTTTCACAGGGTGGTAATGGATTGAGCATTTCTTATCTTTGATAAGCTCTAAAAATCTTTGTTGTAGCATGTTCAACTCTTTCTGTGAGAATATGTACTTGATGATTTTGTGGTATGTATATATTTTACACTTCTACCCAAAGAGATAATGCCACAAAAAGTTTAAAGAGAATACCTCAAAAGCCAACTCTAGATCATGTTTTGGATTGTTCTGCTTAGGAACATTCAATTGCCTTGAAGCATAGGAAATGAATTTTTCATTTTGTTTCAACACACAACCCATTACCTTCTTCGACGCATCACTATATACAAAAACATGGTCACCACTTTTTCATAATGTGAGCATAAGAACTGTGATATGCATCCTTTTCAAATCCTCGATGAATTCCTCACATTCATCACTCCATGGAAACTTGAATCCCTTCCAAGTAATCTTGGTAAAATGGTTTGAAAATCGTGAGAAATGTCTCACAAATCAGTGATAATATCTATCTAACCCCCAGAAGCTAAAAATATATGTTACTGATGTTGGCCATGTACATCCCTCGATTTCAGTTGTCTTCGGGGGATCCATAGATATCCCATTGCTTGTGATGATATGGAACATGAATGAGACATCCTTCAACTAGAACTCAGACTTGTAGTACTGTGCAAAAGTATTCTCCATTGGAAAGGTCTCTAGTAGAGATCTTAGATGCACCTCATGATCCTCCTAGACTTTGGAGTAAAATAGAATGTCATATATAAAGACTACCACAAATTTTTCGAGGAAATATCTAAAGAATATATTCATCAAGTCCATGAAGATTGATTGATCATTTGTGAGTCTGAAAGGCATTACTAAGAATTCATAGTGATTGTATCCTGTATTAAAATTAGTCTTGGGGATATCTTCCTTCTTCACCCTAACTTGATAATATACCAACCTAAAATAAACCTTGGAGAAGTATTTTTCTCCACGTAGCTGATTGAACAAGTCATCTATTCATGGAAGATGATACTTGTTCTTTATCAAGATTTTATTGAGATCATAATAATCAATGCAAAGGATAATTGGCCCATCCTTCTTCTTGATGAAGTGGACTGGTGCACCCCAGGTTCATGAACTTGGGCATATTAACCCTTTATCTAGATTCTCCTGTAGTTTTTCATGATGTACATAAGCTAAAAAACCGCTATTGTATACGGAGTTATGGATATTGGCCATGCCCCTGGTAAAAGGTCAATTGAGAATTCAACATCCATTCTAGGAGGGAGAGAAGGAAATTATTTGGGAAACACTTCATCGAATTCCCTCACTATAGGAATGTCATCAATGATGGTTTCTTTCATAGACTCAACAATATGAGCTAGATACACATGCTTATTGGGCAGTAATATCCATTCTTGAGATAATGGAACTAAATAAGATTCATCCACCTCCTTGTACTTGTATAGAATTAGGGGTCGATTCTCCACATGAAGAGTGACTTCCCTCTCAGGGAAATTTATGCTGGACCTATATAAATAATTCCAATCCATGTGATAATTGAATCAAATTACACTACATGGAGTATAAAGTGGTTCTCTAGAAAGTTAAATCCCCAAATTATGACGTGGGAGGAGTTATATTCATGGGATACAATGATTTCCCCACTTGACGCACTCACCTATATCTTACTTCCATGATTTGTGGTGGTGTTGGTATTGGCCTAAAAATCATTCAGGATATAAAATAATGTATAGATCCAAAATCAAAAATTATGTTTTCTATTCATTAATGAATTACTAGTGTACCTATACCCAATTTGTTGTTTGGGTTCACTTTAGATGTATTGATGGAAAAATCTCTCCCTTGCTGCCTTGGCTGTTATTGGTTGACTTTGAAAACCCTTGGATTAGGGAATTAATTTTCATGTTTCCCTGGTAAATTATAGTTGAAGAAATGAACAATGTGTTGAGGTTTTAATAGAGCGTTCCTATCCTGTATCGCAACCATGGGTTTTTGTTGTCGGTATTTAATGACTAGGTTCCCTTATCTTCCACACCTAAATCATTTCCTCATCCCCTTCAAAAAATTTATTGTGGTCTTCATTTACTCACCTGGGAAGCTGGAGTGATGGATTGTCATAGCACCATTGGATATATCCATCATAACTCCAGAATCTAAGTCCACCTTATGCTTCTTATCCCCATGATACCCATGAGATTATTCGATCTCCATTTTAACCTTGAGGGAAGATTAAACAATTTCCTCATTGCTGTCGAAGTCATGGATCGCTAGGGATTTCAACAGGCTAGGTTTTATCCCACCAAAGAAGCTTTCAACCATGCATTCGAGGGTAATGACAACGCCGGAGGTGTATCATGCAATACTTTTGATGTTTTCCATATACCCTCTGATAGATTCATCATGTTTTTTCTTGAGGTCAAGGAAGTCCCTTCCTATCTTAAGCTAGAGGGTGTGAGGAAAATATTTATCAAAAAAAATTTTCTATAAATCCTTCAATTACAACACACCGATCTCCACCTAAAGATTAGTATTTTTAATCTATGTACACCATTTATCAACTTCACCTTCCATACGATAAGAATCCAGAAGAACATTCTCTTGTTTGGAACATTGCAAGATGGAAAATACCTTTTCAATAGAGTTGATCCGTTATATTACTATTGAGGGATCAGATGATCCCTTAAAAGTAAGAGGCCTTTGTCTCATAATTCTCTCTATTGCAACATATTCTTTCTTAGGGGTTTGAAAATTCCTCTTAAACCATGTTTCTATTCAAATTTTTAGTTAACTTAGAGAGTATCGTGACAATGTTCATGATTCCTACTGCCATCAGATTAGGGATCTGATCAGAATAGTCATCACATTGATCTTCAAATCAGTTGTTAGCATGAGTCCTCTAATTACCATCCATTGGTTTGAATAAATAAAAATTTAGGGGTAACACATAAAGGGTAACATAAAGGAAAAAATGGATGAATCAAAAATTAAATTTATTTCCAAAACTTATGAATATATATGCTTCATTCTATGTTATCCATGATCTACAATTTAACATTTATTCTTAAGGGATTTTTTTTAAATTCCCATAATAATGGTTTATACTAATATTGTGAATTTAGCCACGAATATTTGCTGTGAGTGTCTTAAAAATAGTAAAACACGGACCGTTTTCATGTACCAGGATATCTGGGTTCATGCCTGAAACTCCTTGTCGACGTTTTCAATTCATGGTACATCGGTGCCACAACCACCTCGACCTGCTCGTATCCAGACATGAATGTATTATATTGATAAAGGATATAATAAATTCTCACCAAAACATTGGGATGTTATTATTATACATTATCTCATATATAAGGATTTAACTAGTTTTTTTGATTCCTAATCCCAAAAAAACTAAACCTATCCTCTGATACCAACTATAAGAAGCTGGCTTTTTATTATACTCATAACATAATTTATTACATAAAACCACCACATGATAAACCATATAAGATCTAGAGGTACAGTGTATTGGAGTATTAGGAAAATTATATAACAACTTAAAACATAAAATGCAACATCATATAGAGATCATCATTTACATGACCAATACATTCCCTCAAACATAGCATTGAATGGGATAACCGGAGGACATGAATAAGAAAACAGTGTGCTATAATGCCCAAAAAAGGGAATAAAAAAAGAATAATATTAATATTACAATACATGTTAGTACATGGTCATATCAATGGAGTTATAGAGAAACATAAAGATAAATTCAATATATAGAATGATTATATTAACATTGAAATGTAACAACATCATTTCACGTGATATTAGCATGAGCCAAGGATCATTGCACATGGAGCATGAGTAAACCCTAATCACACATGAAACATGAGTAAAATATTGTTTCAATTTAATTATAATGATTCAACACTCATTTAACATGACATATCATGATATAATACTTTACCCAATGCTTTTGAGCACAATCAGGGCTCACCCTTCTTAAACATTTCATTTCATGCATAAGTGTGCCGCAAGGATCATAAAACATGGGTTCGATCATCATAATTTATTCCACAATAAGGGGATATGGAATTCATAAATGAAGCTTTATAATCAATATGTAAATTTGCATAAATGTGAATACCCTTAATAGGGAAATGAGCATGGTATTCACTACACCATGATGTTGTCTTGAAAAATCTGTGCAATTTCGGCACCGTAATGGCGTGACATAAGAATTTATAAAAACAGTTGATTAGAGGGAAAGGGGTGTCTCATTATTTTTACATTAAATGGACAATAAGGTCTTAATATAGATACATGTCCCATCATATGTAATTAAATTTATATTCATTATACAAAATAATTGCTTTAATGTAAATGAGGTGAGAGAAATTCCTTACGAAATTTTGAGACAGTAACTGGTTTTCATAGATGGAATTAATTATTGATAAAGGGGTATAAAATCACTTGAACATAAATAGGTCCATATAGGGGAGGTGAAAATTCATACCCTAACATTTTTAATTTATGGTAAAAGGGTATAACAACATAATGAAATTGAGACAAAAATAAAATGGATGAAATCCATTACTTGGATGTGTGATCCCAAAGGCTTGGGGGGTGCTTTAGAGAGGCTTCGTGGGAGCTTTGGGGGACTTGATAGGATTATAGAGAGAATTGGAAAGAGGATGGACGAACTCCAAAGGATTTTAGTGAAGAGAAAGCTGAAGATTGGGTTAGTTTTTATAGGAAAGTAGAGAGATTTTATTATTATTTAGGTCTGGGAGACCACACATTAAACTAATAAAAAACACCAACCAACCCATGGTTATTGAAAATTGTTTTTTCCAAATGGGATTTGAAAAATATATTTTATATTTCAAATTACCAAACTTCATAAAATAATGGGGATGCTTATGTGAAGGTGAGTCAGACTCTCAAGGAAAACAATTTAAAAAGATAAAATGTTTTATAAGTATTCAAGGGTCCACTATAGATTTTTAAAATAAAGAAAAAAACATAAAATCAAATCATATTAATTTTAAAACATATATTGGCAGAACATATTAATTTATTACATCATTATTGGGTCATTATGTTGTCATAAAACACAGAATATATTTAAACAGTATTTAATTTTTACCCAAAAAATTTGACTATCTCAGAAAATTATGAAAAAATCACCGTTGGATAATTTAGTAGTCCTGATTCCCAAAATAATATTAATTTTGTCAAAAATTAATTATAATTATTTTAATTTTTACTTTTAATATAAAAACCAACATTTATAGAAAATTCGTTGGTTTTGAAAAAAATGGCTTTGAAACATTAATCAAAATTACAATTTTATTCATAAAAATTATAAGATCATTTAAACATAATAAAAAAATTATTTAATAGTAATGATGTTTTATTGAAATAATATTTAATTAAAAAAATTCATTAATTTAACAAATTATATTTCACAATTCAATATTAAAAAAAATTGTTCTTTAAAAACTATTTACAAAGTAATAATAATAAAATGAATGTATATTCTTTATTATTTAATAAATATTTCTAATAATCATAGTTATATGATCTTGATACATAACACCATATAATACCCCCATAATACCGAATGGTAGGGTGTGCGATGGTGACAGACTCTTGGGGTGGCTCAGATAACATCGATCGAGTGGTAATCTCTATCAACTTACTCTTCTATAGTAGGTGGTTCCGCACAAGATTAATGTACTAAAGATTATCATGTGATTGGTCAATACTGAATCCCAATGATGGAACCTCCATTACAATCCCTGAAAAATGGGGTTTGTATGGGGAATGTCTGCTGGATGAGGCCACCAATTCCTTTTTATGAGTAAATTGGATTTGTTAAATCCCTATATTTATACAAATCATGTGATCATTGTTCAACAACTATATTAGCAACAGTCAGAATTATTAATGGTATTTTAAAATCTGAAACATAAAACAAAATAATTTCATATGTTTACATAACCATAATAATTCATTTAAATTGACCAAGAGAAATTATAGTTACTGAAATTTTTGGGTCGTTTTATATCCCACATGTTGAATGTCGTATCTACAGGCTAGGCCACATTGAAATAGTCCAGGTGGGTGTCTACCATCCAAACAGTACCACTTCCATCAATTGGGGGAATCATACACAACTAAAACCATATCTCATGCCACCACTACACTCAACTATGTCATGTGATTTTATCCACGTATAACCCTCGCAATTTAATTGCTTGGAAAAGAATATAACGGTTCAGAATCCAATGTAGACACCCTAGAGTAAACACGACATGCCAAACCACTAAAATAAAACACTATATATAATTTCAATATATATATAAATAAAATATATGATTTACTTATAAAATTTTATCAAAAATTATTTAATAATTGATTATTAAAATCACTGTTCTTATTGATAACTTGTTTATTTTTCATGTATATTTTTGATCGGTCACTATATTACTTGTAATTATATTATGGATAAAAAATTAAAATAATTAAAATAATAATATAAATATAATACATATAAATTATATATTTATTTTGATTCATCCATACATGATAGATATAGAAAAATAAACAACACCGTTCATAGAGATGATAAGTCGTACGTATGCTGGAACATTGTTTCATGTTTTGTTGGATGGAATGGAAGAATGATAAATTATAATGAACCTTTATATATTCATAATTATATCATATATATCCTATATATTCATCAAATACTTCCCAATAGCCATCCATTTTTGTAAGAAATAGAAGAATATCACATTGCTTCTTAGAGGTGGTAGTCCACATGTATTCATCAGTGATGTTATATCTTTACAAGAGATTGTAAGTTAAGAAGGTATATTTCATAAAATAATTTCATATTCATAACAATGTCCCAAATATTATTAATAAATATTAAACCCATCATAAAATCAATCAATGAAATATGGTGATGAAAATGAACTATATCACTACATGGAGGTTAAATTCTACATGTATGCTCGAGTTATTATTTAACATCCCATTTGTTGAAAAAGAGGGTGTATAATGGTGGTTTGATAACAATAATAAAATTAGAGTATATTTAGGATACTAAATTTACTATTTTATTAGTAGTATAATAGATTTTGTGGAGGTAGAAAAATAATTGAAAAATGAATTTTATTAATTATAGTTATTTTTGTTTCAATATTTTAGCTCCAAAAAATCTTCTATTATGGACCCTTGGGGTTAGAAATCTTGTTTAAAAATATCCTTTATAGTTTGTATAAGAATGCTTTGTAGGGGTTTTTTAGTTTTTTGTTTTTTTATGGCCTTATGGGCTGTAATGGACAGAGGGATGATGTGTCCTTTAAAAGGGGGGACACACATGGAATTATAAAAAAGTATTAAATGTAATTAAGTAATTCTCAAGAATAATGATTTAAAAATAGATATTTCATTAATAATAGTATAAAGTTAAAATATTTGTTTAATATGAAATTTATATAGGATTTTTTGTCATTTAAATCCATACCATTCGGTTTAAACCATCAGTTGTGTAACTATAATGTTAACCATTGTAATGAATGTTTAATATTAAAGCGTTATAATTTTACCTTTAAGGTTAAAATATTCACATTAATTACCAAGGGATTTAATATTAGATCATATCGTATCCCCTTATAATCATAATTACTTCTATGATATATAAATTACTAAATAAAATATCACTTTTATAAAATATCATTATTTTCATTTTCGACACTACTCATTTAAATTGACATTAAGAACAAGACGAAAAAAATATGAAATTGGAATATAATACATTCAAAACACACTAATATGATATATTATTCGATGAAATAAGTTTAAAATAATAATTTAAACAAATTTTATTACATTCAATATTTTAGAAATCATTTATTTCATTTTCCAAATATTTGAATAAATATTATGACCGCATTGTGAAAGTGTTTATGTTAATTATATAATATTTAAAAATAAAAATATATTACTATTATAAAAATAATTTCATTATTCGTAAAACAACCATTAATATTATTTCACAAAATATTTTTATGTCTATGTTAACATAAATGCGGTGGTCAATGTTAATAGTGTGAAATTTCATATTTTTTCATATAATATAATATAATGGTCAATAAAAATTTAGGATGGAACCCAGTGGACATATTTTTTCAGAGTTGGATGGAAATGGATTATTTCCACTAATTAAATTTTATATAAACAATTGTTATTGAAATATTAAATCTTTATCCCAAATTTATAACCACAGTTTTGATGTTTTACACTTAACGAGTTGTCAAAAATTTACCATGGTTTGTATTCATTATTAACAAAATTAAAAAGGTATTATTTACCCAATATAGTCATATAAAACCCAAACATGGAATAAAATTTTCAATATTGAGTTTATATAATTTTGAAGGAAAATTAATTTTTAAGTAAGTGTTCTAAATGAAGTGAAACTCCTATTTAATAAAATAGTTTTTCAGTATAAAACATGATTAATTCTTATCCGATGAAAAAAAAATATAAGATGAATGGTAAAAATTTTGATTGAATATATACTAAGTTCATGTCATTAAAATAATTCACCATATAGTGGTCAAACTAATTTATTAGGATAAGAAATTGTTCATGAATGAAAATAGATTTTCAGGAAAACATATCTTTTACATAGAAATGATATTTATTTTTGATTTTTAATCAATTACTAAGTAATAAATTATTTTTACACATTTATATACCATAAATTTTAAAAATCAATATTACCTATTCTTACGTACCTATTTAAATATCTTGGATATAACTATTAAAATTTAGTATTTCATTTTATATTATATCGTGGTTAATAAATACTCAGTGATGTCTGTAATGCAATAAATAGAAATAATTAAATTTTTTAAAATCAAATTTTATATAAAAATTCTGGTATTTCAGTTTTTTATCTGATTATTTATCTCATATAAATATATTTATTTCATAAGAATGTTTTTAATTTTTAGACCATCACATTGAAATTAAACATTGGTGAATTTATCATAATTTTTTTAGATATTTAAATTCCATATAAAAAAATTGAATTAATAAATTTTTAATCATGTTAGATCCTCATGATTTAAGGTAACACTCATGACCAACTATAACTTCTTCTGTAAGTGTGATATGTCTCTGATGTAAATACATAACCATGTATGGGGAACCATGTACAACCTCATAACTATGCCAATATATCCCTATGGGTCCATGAACTAAATTATGACCATAAAATTATCACTTTTGAAGACCCATCCTTCCCCATAACCATATTATTATCACATATGGGAACCCCTTCCTACAACAATACCAAATGATTATCCCTCAGCAGACGCTTCAATTCTCAATAACCATAATAATATTTCAAATGTGGACCCCTTCATGATCATTAATTATGGAAATATAACCCTTTGTGTAAATTCACACACTAGGAATCCAATCAACAGTGCCTCGATCCTAGTTGGATACATTACCAAAATATCATATACCCAAATTCAAGAGGGTTTAGACTTCCAATGAGGGCCCATGTGAGTAATTTGGGATACAATTCCCTAATTACCAATGTATTTCACTATTTATGTTAATAAGAAGAATATAGTGGAAGAAGATAAACAATCCAACAAGTAAAAAGTTAAACAATGTATGGATGTATATTGAATCCATAGGTTTTTCATTTATAACTATTCATATGATACATGTCTCTAGAAAATAGTCAAAACTGGTACATGTAAGAACAATAGAGTAAAAATGTCTAAAAACATGGAAAAATAAAAAATGTAACCCATTTGCATTTGTAAGCATCATCATGGTCTCTATCTCTCAATATCCAATGAAACAATAAAAAAACTATGATAAAATTATTTCTACTACCATAAAATGCAACCATATAATATATTTGGGTTCCCAAGGAGGCCAAATAGGGTGTGAGATAACATCCCAATAAGTAACCACCCATATGTCTATACAGTTCTAAGAAGTCAATGAAATAATCTAATCAAGTTTACGTAAGATGTAATTTTAATTCCAATGGCCATGGAATATAAAAAGTATAAATAAGTAATTACAGACAACCTCACAAGGATCCATGAAACATGTTTCATCTCCTAACAAGATAGTTATATGAAATAAATACATGTAACATAACCTCTCTATACATCTGTACGAATCATGTACACATAGATTTTCGATATTGTGAACCCATATCAAGACTCCCCGACCATGTTGTATAACCCAAGAGTTATATATCCCAAAGTTGTGCAATATGATGATGTGTAGACCACGAAGAGATGGATATAATGTGTTGAATACCAAGGCATCCTCATTGAGTCTCATGAGAATCTAGATGGAAGCATGGTATATGCACTGGTTGGTGTCCTTGAAGCTTGTGTACCAACTTGTCCTAGGATAGTCAAAGAAAGAAGGATTACAGGGGTATCCTGGTGTGTGGCATCCTACAGAATCAGGACCCATGAATCATCACTATACAAGGAATTCACTTCAGCGTTACATATCCTTGGAGTACCATCCATGGTATCTAATCAATCACTTCTCCATTTCAAACCACATTGAAATTCAATACAATATGAGTCTACTCACTCATTAAATCAATTTCATTCAATCCAATTCAATGAGAAAAACCACTCATTTAATATATATCAATCCAAGAACATATCATGAGTATACACACTCATGGGCTATATTAAAATTTAATCAATTCACATAGGTATACCCTACCATTTATTACAATTTTAAATTAAAAAAACGCATGGGTATAACAACCCTTACATAGAAATCAAAATCATGTATTTTAATGTGTATACCCAGTCATCTATCTCAAAATCACTTTTAATCATTTCATATTGATTTACCACACCATTTATCACCATTAAAATTTAAAAATAATCCACGGGTTTACCCACCCATTCACATAATTCCATTTGAATAACTAAATCATCACATGCATGGAATAAAATAATAATGTATGTCAAGGAGGTAGTGTATCTCCCATGCATTTAATTAATTCCATTAAATTAATTTCTAGGTTACTATAACTTGGAAAACTCAGGGACACGCACATTGGGATTCCTATTAAAGTTAAAAACCAAGTAAAAAGTAAGGAATTCCCCATGGGGTTCCCTAGGTTAGGGAAACAACCACCAACCCATCTCAAAGAACATATGGGAATCTTAAATATTCTCAAATACAACAAAATCATTAAATCATATATTTTCTAGGGCCATGATGGAATTTTTTTTGGCCGACATAATGGATGATTATCTAAAAAGAACGAAAATCTAAAAGAAATGTGTAGACCACCAACAATAGCTCAGTTGTGGAGTTATTGTCTAGTATCAAGTCCTAATTCGACTTGGTTTACGATAAATCGGAAATACAGATGATGAATGAGAAATTATGAAATATGATCCAAAATCCATACATTATACCCAATGTCCTGTAGAATAATTAACTACAAAAAAAGAAACAAGATCTTATTGACATAGATCTAACAAGACTAATGACAGAGAACTCTGGACTATGGATCTACATCAATGAGAAAATCCAACTTCTTGGATTCCTTGTGTACTGCTACATGTGAGAGATGGCTGAGGTGATTGTTCTAGCAGAAAATTGAGACGTATTCCTCTTCAAAAAAAATCTTGGGAATTTATATGATGTCTAAATTCCTTATACATCATGTAACTCTTGTGTTCCATCCCATAGAAAAACCCTTACACGAAATAAAATTTCCTTTCCAGACCATTGAACGTCATATAATTCAAATACACATCTCATTTTCCAATTACATATCATGTAATTGGACTATAGAAAAAAATATAGACTGTTATACTCCTCCCTCAAATGAACTACCCAACTATCCCACAACTCAACTTTGTGTCTAAGCTAATTAAATAATATTTCCCTAAGAAAAAAAGTATCCATAACAAAAGAAAAAACATGGATCTTAGAACCCTTCCACCTTATAAAGATTCAACCCTTCATTGTTCTACGAAGGGTGGTCATTATATATCTGAGAAGAACTCTTGAAAATTAGCATGTACATGGGTCTCTTGATCCCATGTCATATATCACACGTACTAAAAGAACTGACTAGCGTAACAAAACCATTGTTCTCCTATTGATGATATGAATCAAATCCTCTTTAAAAGGATGAATCAACCTGTAACCCAACCTCCTCAGGCTGAAAATCTCAAGATAGATTAGAATGATGGGGGAACATCTCAGAAACAAGGAAGACATTGTTCATGGCTCGGTACCTATGAGGCAACTGCAAATAATTGGCTACCAATGTGACTCTCTATAGAATATTGAACTTCCTGACATTTCATTGTGTAATATTACAATATATCTTGATATGTATGTGTAACACCCCAGGTAAATAAAGAATATTAAATTTTTATATTTTTCCCTATTTTTGAAAAAAAATATTAATATTACTTTAAAGGGAATTCTATGCTTGATGGTGTACCCAATACGCGAAAACGAGTTCCTTTGAAATCTTTAGTTGCATTCTAATAATAAAATAATATTATTTTAAATGGTAGTTAAGGCCTAGCCATTGTAATGGCGGGAATGAACAGATCTAACTAAAGAATGATTATATATGTTTGTCAAATAATTTTACTTTTTACAATAAATGTTAGAGGATTAAAAATGCGAATAAATCCAATTTTAAGCGTAAACATTCTAATATTCTTTAAAAGGTTGATTAACCACCTTTTGATGGAGAACCTCTTTTGAATCCACTTTTTTATAATTTTATTTGTTATATTTGACAAAATAAATTCTTCTTTAGAATCAGAACATCAAAATTTACTTTGTGTAAATTTTTGGTATTTTTCAGATAAAGTTCATTTTTTAATGAATAGTGAAAAATGTTGTATTTTAATTCAAAACCACTTTTTAATATAATTTATTTATATGATTATATTATCTTTTGAATTGGATTTAAAGTTAAATTAGAATATATTTTTACAATTTAATCCAATAGTGGTCATTGGAATTAATTTCACTTTGAAATTGGGCTTAAACTAGTGTCAATCTTTTAATAGATATTGTTTCTTAAAAACACGCTATTTGTTTTGACACTGGGAATTAATTATTAAATTAATTAATTAAACTTATATGTTTTGAATTTTTTAAAATATACATCATTTTTGAATTTGGAATATCAAATATAGCTTAGGGTGAATTTCTGGTATTTTTCTGAAAAACTTCAATTTTAGATGAATAGTGAAACCACTAAGTGGTAGTTTAAAAACTGATTTTTTGTTTAAATGAAACTTTACCACTTCTATGATTTGATTTTAAAAAATACGACATACATGGTTGTAATTAGGATTTAAAATGTGGTTCAATGGGATTAAAATAATTTTCTGGTGAATAGTAACTTTTAAGTTTTTAATCGCGATTAGAGGTAATTAGTGTAAATTAAGGAAAAAATAATGTTTTAATAATATTAAATGTCCTTGACACACGTCCTACCCTTATTTTATGAGTCATGGATGACCAAGAAAATCCATGGGACAACTTGGGCACCCCATGAATCCACTTTGGTTGGAAAATGATATTAATAAGTTTTTATTTAAAGTTAAAATTAAAATGTCACAAACATGTGTTGTTTTACTAAAACATTTTTTACATGGGGTTATACAAGTCATATTTTTGACTATAAATATTAATTATAAAGATAAATAGATTTCCTACATCATGATATTTTTTTTATAATTTTTAGACATTATATAAATTAAATTATTTATGACACCATGATTATGCAGCGATTACCTCATTATTTAACGATTTAAATAAAATGAAAAGATAATGTAAAATCTAAGACCTACACTTGTCAAAAACCTATTTTACGGGTTTCTTTAGAACAATTATCACCTTATCATCGAAATATATAATTTTGGGACCTTTAAAATCCGAAAAACATTTTATATTAAAGTAAACGTTTATAACTTTCCAAGAGTGCCCCTTCTCTCCTCTTATAAAAGGCCCCCACCTCTACCACCTTACCCACACCTCTCAAGCCATTGTCTTGGAAAAAACCTACCCATTTCATCTCTCCAAATCCCTCTCTTCATCATTTATGCCTCACATTTGGGAAGAATCCTTTCTAAGGAATACTTTGAGCTCAAATCAAAAAGAGTTACCCGATTTAAAGGTAATGTCTTCCCTTGTGCTATTTTGTTTTATTTTGATTCTACAACCCTCTAAACACTTTTTATTGCTTTATTTTGTGACAAAAACAGTATCTTAAATATAATAGGATGTTGTTATGTGAAGTATTCGAGCTACACATACACACACCTTCATATAATGGTTAAAGAACATACTGTTTCTGTGGATGGTGAATTTCTACCTCACGAAACGATGATTGTTCAATCTTCTCTTAAAACCTCTCATGGTAGACATTATGATGTAACTATCTTTTATATATAACATATATGGTATTTAGGTTTTATATATTCTTCTGAATTTAATATTTAAAACATGCCTTTATGCTTTTCATGTCGTGCAAATGCGATAATTTCATATGAGGAAGTGTGGACTACTGCCCCCTCAAGTGATATGACTCGTTCATGCAATACATGGAATGTATAAATAATGAAATTAATGAAAATATGTGACCTATATAACATATATATTATACTGGAATTATAATATATATATATCTATCAATAATTTTTAAATCCATTAATATGACAAATAGATGAAAGTAGGGTTCATGCGTACGTACGGCCTACCATCTCCTTGAACGGTGCAGTTCATTTCTTTTTATCTCCAAATGTTATGGAGTAGTATAAAATGAATACATACTGGATATATATGATATTTAAATCATTAATACAATTCTGGATATGATTTACTTATAACTACATGGACAATCATTTTCGAACAAGTTCATTTTTGACTCATGTACCAAACATCGACAAAAACGTCTGATATGAACTCACATTATTAACTAATTATTATAACATTAAAATATGTGATATGAACTGAATAATATTATTTAAATGAGGTCCTTAGTCAATTATAAATTTAACAAAGTTTATTATTCATTAAAATAAAGAAACAAACAAGACAAGTCGGACATGAGGTAAGGGATCCGACCTCTCTCTTTCATTTTAAGCACTCTCTTTTATGTAATTTCCTTTAAGCTCATCTTTCTTATGTTTGGGTATGTTATTTTATATTCCTCTTAATGTAATTTTTATGTTCATATGATGAGAGACCCTATTTGATCTCATCAATCCGTTTTTGGAAGTTTTATGTGGCGCCGTTAGGCTGCCGAGTTTTCGTAAGGGATTTTTCATCTCACTTTTATTCCCGTGAAATTTATGCTACGTTTTCCACCATTTCCTTTGAGTGGTGTATATTATGCCCATTATTCTACTCTTTGTGTAATATAATTTTTTATGGGTATTTACATCTTCATTTTATGACCCTTCTTCCATGTGGTGTACGTTTCGAAAGTTACCCAAGTCGGTAAGGGAACCTTTCACCCTCCCCTTTCTAAAAGACTTCTTTTTTATGTCTTTTAATTCACATACTATTATGTCGGGATATGTTATTCTATATCCTTATTGATGTAAATTTTATTTCCAAGTGATGAGATACCATTTTTACTTCTCATCAACTCATTTTCTGAATTTTGAAGTGACGCCGTTAGGCTGTCGAATTTTTGAAAGGGAACTTCTCAACCCAATTTTGATTCTTTGGGTTAAACTTGTACTCCTAGAATATTTCATTCTATGAATATGTGTGAATGAACTCTGATTTTTTTACACATAATATCCACTTATATTTGGTGTATTCGTTTGTCACATATAATTATGTAATTGATTTATCCTTAATCTAAGGATACCGTCTTTGTAAGGGACTTCGTCTCAATATCTTTTCATTGAGGCATATTTTGTTTATACACAACTTTCTTCATACAGTGTATAATCCCTTTGAATTTTACTTATATTCAAAAGGAATCTTTTTTATACGAATCATTTTACTAAACAAAAAAAAGTATGTTTCTTTTAACGTACGCGGTGACAACGACCTTTCCGCCACCGCGAGTATTATTTGATTATTGACTTCCTCAAAAAGCCGTAATATTTTTTAAAAGTAAATAAATACATTATACTCTTTTATGTATTTTGTTATTGAAAATGGTTTTGATAATGTATTTTTTAAGTCAATATATTTATGTAATATATTGTGATTGAAATATGGAAATGTTTTCTTCCATTTATAATTGTTTTGTGTATTATGATTTTGTAATGTCACTTGGACATTTTTCGGGTGGTTACGTGATAAACCATATGAAGGGTGGTGCCGTTAATACCAGGATGGGTGGTTACGTTATAACCTCCAATGCATTGGGTATGGAAGTTGGTCGTATGGCTATTCCATTAAGTATGTGTAGAAGTCGACCGTATGGTTATTCCATTTAAGTATGTTTATGTCCTAAGTTACCTTTATATGTTATGTGTTCTTTATATGGGTTTTTTTGTAATCGTTTGGTTACAAAAGGGTAAGTAATGGTATTTTAGTCAGTGAAGAGTTTTTACTACTTCATAAAGGTGAAAAGTATTACTTTGGTAAAGTATTAATGGTTTACTTGTTGTTTTGAAAAACTAACAGTTTTCCTTCTTTGTGTATCCTTTACTGGGATTTTTATGCTCATCCCATGTTTTTGAAATGTTTTCCACAGGACTTAAAGATGAATAGGGTCAAGGATGAGATCAAGGAAAGACATGATATCTAAAACATGGAACTAGACATGTTTCTTTTTAAGTGTTTTTTTATTTTATGGAAACTTAGTAGAAGTGTATACTATGTAATCTTTTGAGATGTAATAGTTATGACATAATTCTATAAAACTCTAAACCTGAAAAGAATCTCAATGTGAATTATTAATTTAATTAAATATTAAGTAAGGTTTAAGGTAGGGGCCTTATAGTTGGTATCAGAGGTCGGTTTAGGTAACTTTAGAGGTTAGGGTATTCTCTAGGAATAAGTGACATTACGATAATGGTTAGGATTTCAGAAAGAGTCCTAGTTTTAGATAAAGTGAATGAGTAAGTATATCTTAGTTTTTATCTTCCTCATTAGTACATGATGGTTTTGTTGATATAATCACACTGACCTTTTTGGTTTTAGTAAATGGATGGATCTAGCAGGCACCAAAGTAACAGTGGATGTGAAGGAAACTATGACAGTTTTCTGAGCGTGCAACTGAATGATATGGGAGCTGCAATGAGAACTCTTGTGTTTATCCTCAACCAACTATTTGGAGTCGTGATTGACCACCTAAACCTTAGCGATTTCTATAAGGCATCATATATGCGAGAAACAAATCCCTACGGAACTACAGGTAATAATCATAAAGGTAAGTGTGTTTAAAAACCTATGTATCAAAGATGTGGAAAGAAACACCTAGGAAAATGTTTCAAAGGGACATAAATATGCTATAGATGTGGAAATGAAGTTCATAAAGCAAGAACCTGCCATGGATAAAGGAAGCATCCAGTTGACTCGAGGAAATGGAATGAAGTTTTTTCTAAGGGATCAATTGAATGTTTTAAATGTGGTGTACCTGGACATTATGCAAACACATGTCCTACAAAGAAGTTTCGGGAATGGTATCACCAAGATCGTACAAATATTCTTTTAACAATACCTAATGCCATTCCGATTGAGGATGAAGAAACTAACAATGAACAATCAAAGGTATGGATTATTTCTTAACATTTGTTTTCCTATTTTGGAATCTTAGGATATTATTCATGATTTTGTTTGTAGGAAAGAAGTATTTCAGAATAAGTTGGAAAGGAATGGTTAATGGATCATGAAGAATGTAGAATGAGTAAAAAGTCAACATATAAGGGATTCAAGAGTTATGGTGAAATTCTTAAGAGTATTAAGTCTCTTTTCATGATGGGGTTACATTAGAAGACATTTTATAGTATGTGTAACCCTGATGTTTGATATATGAAAATTTTATTCAAGGAATAGTTATCTGTTCTTTTGTGGACATAGTTATAAAGAACCATTTGGGTTTATATGATCCTTACTTTTGAGGTAATTATGGGTTACTATATGTTATGATGGATAGTGAAAGGCACGAGGTAAAATTGAGGTTAAATTATGTTATGGTTATTTTTGTTGATTTTAACTCTTTTTGGGGAATGATTTTAGAATTATATAGTTTGGAAAAAGGACAACACGCAGACCATGTGACAACCCATCGCGTCGGACAAAATTGCGGGAATCGAACCCACAACCAAAGTGCGACTGGTATTTATCACCTACCACTGGACTACGTGAAGTCCCAAGTTAGGTTGACTAATTCTTTTTAGTTAGATGATTTTATTAATTAAGTGTAAGTTGATTTTGGGTTATCTATGGAAATTATTAACCTATCATGGAGGATATGTGATTAGGTTAATTACTTTTCAATACGAGACTTTAAGAGAAACTGATGTTGTTTGGAGATAAATGACACGATTTAACTTGGAAGACTATGTGATTAAATCCTTCAAATATTTGGATTTTAATCTTAGTTTGGTTTACTTATGGTCTTTGTTGAACTTTGGGTTTTGTTGGACAAATTTTGGAGATTAAGAATAGATTTTATTTTTATAAAGGGCTATCCTTCTCTGGATTATCTGATCTTGTACTAACATTTTTGGTTTTGGTATTGGTTAATGTATAAAGACATGGGAAGTATATAGTTCTCTTTTGTGGATTAGGTGATTCTCTAGAAGCTAATTATAGTACTATTAATGTGAACAAGTCTTCCTAAATACTCATCATTTGGGGAAAGAATGAGTTTGTGTAAGAAATCTAGTAAAAGTTGAAAGTCAATATGACAAGTAAGTATGTTTCCTTTGATCAAAAATAAATTACTCAATGAAAAGTAACTTAAAAAAATGTTTTCTGTTAACTTTTCCTACTGGGGAATTGAATACCTTTTAACCCACCACAGGTTTGTGATATTCATGTGGATAACTTTCTCCTAAACATGTTTTCTATCACTCTCTCCCAGAACATGACCCTTTTCTTTTTCTTCCATATCCATGTTTTCCTACATGGAATCCTAGTATGTGTTAGCTTGGGTGACCTATGTACATCACTTTCTTTCTTTTAAAGTGATTGTTTTACCAACTCTTGTTCCGATGTGGGACTTTCAATGTTGTTTCTTAGCCCAATTTTAAAATTACGAGGACGCAATTCCCAAAAGGGGGGAAGGATGTAACACCCTAGGTAAATAAAGAATATGAAATTTTTATATTTATCCCTATTTGTGAAAAAAATATTAATATTACTTTAAAGTGAACACTATGCTCGATGGCGTACCCAATACGCGACAACGAGTTCCTTTGAAATATTACATTGCACTCTAATAATAAAATAATATTATTTTAAATGGTAGTTAATGCCTAACCATTGTAATGGTGGGAAAGAACAGAACCAACTAAAAAATGATTATATATCTTTTTCATATATTTTTTACTTTTTACAATAAATGTTAGAGGATTAAAAATGCGAATGAATCCAATTTTAAGCGTAAACATTTTAATATTCTTTAAAAGGTCGATTAACCGCCTTTTGATGGGGAACCTTTTTTAAATCCACCTTTTGAAAATTTTATGTGTTATATTTGAAAAAATAAAATTCTTCTTTAGAATCAGGACATCAATATTTAATTTGTGTAAATTTTTGCTATTTTTCCGATAAAGTTCACTTTTTAATGAATAGTGAAAAATGATGTATTTTAATTCAAAACCTCTTTTTAATATAATTTATTTATATGATTAGATTATATTATAAATTGGTTTTAAAGTGAAATTAGAATATATTTTTACCATTTAATCCTATATTGGTCATTGGAATTAATTTCACTTTGAAATTGGACATAAACTAGTGTCAATGTTTTAATAGATATTGTTTCTTAAAAACACGCTATTTGTTTTGACAGCGAGAATTAATTATTAAATTAATTAATGAAACTTATATTTTTTTTAATTTTGTAAAATAGACATCATTTTTTAATTCGGAATATCAAATATAGCATAGGGTGAATTTTTGGTATTTTTCTGAAAAACATCAATTTTAGATGAATAGTGAAACCACTAAGTGGTAGTTTAAAAACAGATTTTTCATTCAAATGAAACTTTACCACATCTGTGATTTGATTCACAAAAATTCGACATAAATGGTTTTCATTATGATGTAAAATTTGGTTCAATGTGATTAAAATATTTTTTTGGTGAATAGTAACTTTTAAGTTTGTAATCGCGATTAGAGGTAATTAGTGTAAATTAAGGCAAAAATAATGTTTTAATAATTTTAAATGACCTTGAAACATGTACTACCCTTATTGGATGAGTCATGGAAGACACATACAATCAATGGGTCAACTTGGGGACCCCATGGAGCCACTTTGGTTGGAAAATGACATTAATAACTTTTTATTTAAAGTTAAAATTAAAATGCCACAAACATGTGTTGTTTTACTAAAAAAAATTTTACATGGGGTTATAAAAGTCATATTTTTGACTATAAATATTCATTGGAAATTTAAAAATAATTCCTACATCATTATATTTTTTTTAAAATTTTTAGACATTAAATAAATTAAATTATTTATGACAACATGATGATGCAGCAATTACCTCATTATTTAACGATTTAAATAAAATGAAAAGATAATGTAAAATATAAGAACTACACCTGTCAAAAACCTATTGGATGGGTGTATTTATAAATATTATCAGTTTATCCTAGAAATATAGTATTTTGGGACCTTTAAAATCCGAAAATAATTTTATAATAAAGTAAAAGTTTATAACTTTCCAAGAGTGCCCCTCCTCTCCTCATATAAAAGGACCCCACCTCTACCACCATACCCACACCTCTCAAGCCTTTGTCTCAGCCAACCCCTACCAATTTAATCTCTCCACATCCCTCTCTTAATCATTGAAGCCTCACATTTGTGCAGAAGCCTTTCCAAGGAAGCCTTTGAGCTCAAATCAAAAAGAGTTACCCGATTTAAAGGTAATGTCTTCCCTTGTATTTTTTTATTTTATTTTTCTTCCCCAAACCTCTAAACTCTTTTTATTACTTCCTTTTGTAACAACACCAGTATCTTCAATATTATATTATGTTTTTATGTGAAGGATTCGAGCTACACTTACACACACCTTCGTCTAATGGTTAAAGAACATACTGTTTCTGTGGATGGAGGATTTCTGCCTCACGAAACGATGATTGTTAAATCTTCTCTTAACAACTTTCATGGTGGCCATTATGATGTCACTATATTTTATATATGATATATATGGTATTTATGTTTTTTATATGCTTCTGAATTTTATATTTAAAACATGCCTTTATGCTTTTCATGTTGTGCAAATGCGATAATTTCATACGAGGAAGTGTGGACTACTGCCCCCTCAAGTGATGTGAATCGTTCATTCAATACATGGAATGTATAAAGAATGAAATTAATGAACATATGTGACCTATATAACATATATATTATACTGGAATTATTATATATATATCTCAATTATTTTTAATTCAATTAATATGACAAAGAAATGAAAGTAGCGTTCATGCGTACGTACGGCCTACCGTCTCCATGAACGGTGCATTTCTTTTAATTTTATCTACAAATGTTATGGAGTAGTATAAAATGAATATGTACTGGATATATATGGTATTTAAATCATTAATACTATTCTGGATATGATTTACTTATAACTACATGGACAATCATTTTCAAACAAGTTCATTTTTGACTCATGTACCAAACATCGACAAAAACGTCTAATATGAACTCACATTATTAACCAATTATTATAACATTATAATATGTGATATGAACTGAATAATAATATTTAAAAGAGTTCCATAAGAAATTATAAATTGACCAATGTTTATTATTCATGAATATAAATAAACAAACAAGACAAGTCGGACTTGAGGTAAGGGATCCTACCTCTCTCTTTCTTTTTAAGCACTCTCTTTTATGTCGTTTCCTTTATTCTCATCTTTCATATGTTTGGGGATGTTATTTTATATTCATGTCACTATAAATTTTATGTTCATATGATGAGATACCCTCTTTGATCTCATCAAAACATTTTTAGAAGTTTTAAGTGGCGCCATTAGGCTGCTGAGTTTTCGTAAGGGATTTTTCATCTCACTTTTATACCCGTGACATTTATGATACGTTTTCCACCATTTCCATTGAGTGGTGTATGTACTGCCCATTATTCTACTCTTTGTGTAATATAATTTCGTTTATGGGTATTTACATCTTCATTGTATGACACTTCTTCCATGGGGTGTACGTTTTGAAAGTTACCCAATTCGGTAAGGGAACCTTTCACCCTCCTCTTTCTAAAAGACTTATTTTGTTATGTCTTATAATTCACATACTATTATGTTGGGATATGTTATTCTATATCCTTATTGATGTAAATTTTATGTCCATGTGATGAGATACCATTTTTACCTCTCATCAACCCACTTTCTGAATTTTAAAGTGACGCCGTTAGGCTGTCGAATTTTTGCAAGGGAACTTATTAACCCAATTTTGATTCTTTGGGGTAAAATTTTACTCCTTGAATATGTCGTTCTATGAATATGTGTGAATTAACACTGATTATTTTACACTTAATATCCACTTATATTTGGTGTATTCGTTTTTCACACATAATTATGTAATTGATTTATCCTTAATCAAAGGATACTGTCTTTGTTAGGGACTTCGTCTCAATCTCTTTTCATTGAGGCATATTTGTTTATACACAACTTTCTTTATACAGTGTATAAACCCCTTAGACATTTAGTTTTATTCAAAAGGAAACTTTTTTATACGAATAATTGTACTAAATGACAAAAAGTATGTTTCTTTTAACGTACGCGGTGACAACGACCGTTCCGCTGCCGTGAGTATTATTTGATCTTTGGCTTCCTCAACAAGCTGTAATATTTTTTAAAAGTAAATAAATACCATATACTCTTTTTTGTATATTTTTATTGAAAATGGTTTTGATAATGGATTTGTTATGTCAATATATTTAAGTGATATATTGTGATTTAAATATGGAAATGTTTTCTTTCATTTATAATTGTTTTATGTGTTATGATTTTGTAATGGTACATGGACGTTTTTCGGGTGGTTACGTGATAAACCATATGAAGGGTGGTGCTGTGAATACTAGGACGGGTGGTTACATTATAACCTCCAATGCATTGGGTATGGAAGTCGGCCGTATGTCCATTTCATTAAGTATGTTTGGAAGTCGACCGTATGGTTATTCCGTTTATGTATGTTTACGTCCCAAGTTACCTTTATGTGTTATGTGTTCTTTATATGGGTTTTATGGTAATCGTTTGGTTACAAAAGGGTATGTAATGTTCTTTTTGTTAGTGAAGAGTTTTTACTACTTCATAAAGGTAAAAAGTATTACTTTGGTAAAGTATTCATGGTTTACTTGTTGTTTTGAAAAACTAACAGTTTTCCTTCTTTGTGTATCATTTACTGGGATTTTTATGCTCATCCAATGTTTTTGAAATGTTTTCCACAGGACTTAAAGATGAATAGGGTCAAGGATGAGATCGAGGAAAGACATGCTATCTAAAACATGGAACTAGTCATGTTTCTTTTTAAGTGTTTTTTTTATTTTATGAAAACTTAGTAGAAGTGTCTACTATGTAATCTTTTTAGATGTAATAGTTATGACCTAATTCTCTAAAACTATAAACCTGAAAATATCCTCAATGTGAATTATTCATTTAATTTAATATTAAGTAAGGTTTAAGGCTGCGAACTTATAGCATGTGTCCCAACCTCGGTGAGACACAAAAAATTACATGATCCTTGACCTCAAACTCAATAGTTAATCTGTGAAAATCAACCTAAGATCTCTCTTGATACTATGAATCAACCATCTACATCTGAATAAATTGTGCTAGATAAAAAGTCTCATGAATAGTAAGTGGTCCTATTAAAGCTATCTCACTAGCCTTCAACCGTTTCAGTGGTGATTAGAATTTCATACTATACAATGTCATAAAAGGTTCAATATGTATAGTCAAATGATAGCTGTTATGATAGGAGAACTCAATCATGGGTATATGCATCTCCCCAGTGCCCCCAAATTTCAAGACGCTTGATCAGAACATGTCCTCATGAACCTGTATCGTACGCATTGACTGGCCATTAGTATGTGGGTGGTATGTTTTTCTCAGTAACACATGTGTACCAAGATCCCTCTAAAAACACTTCTATAAATGATACCTTAAGTGAGTGTCCCTGTCTGAAATGATAGAACAAGTGATCCCATGAAGTCATACTATTTCAAAGTTATACAACCTTCCAAGATCATCAACACTGAAGGACATGTTAATTGACACGAAATGAACCACCTTTAAATCATTTCAAAAACAACCCACACTACAACATTACCTTGAGGGAACCATGGTACACCAGTCCTCGAATCCATCCCGATAGAATACCATTTAAACTCTACAAAATGTAACTGATGTAAAAGCCCAGCTGGTCACCACTGTTTCACCATTACATACTGAGTGGTCGACTACATTTTAATGAATCTAGTAATTATTTTTCATACCAGGCCAGTAGTACTGACAACGCAATCCCTAGTACATCTTGGTGACTCCATGATGAAATGGCCATGATGAAGCATGAAACTCATGCATCATCTCCTCATGGGTATCCACTATAACATAGAAAAAACCATTGGTATGAATGGTCTCATATTCACCTACCGTCCAACCATGAGTTGGGTCCTTAGTAGCTACACTCTCTAATAGAAATAGGACATCCGAAATATGATAGATTCCTCATCAATAGTCTATCATGTGGGGTATAGGTCATAGCTCAAGATGATAAATATGTATATCCCTCACATTCATGAACTTTTAAGTGCATGTCATAGAAAAACTCCATAATCTACCACTCAATACATTCATACTGAACCACAAGTGTCTATGTCTTCATACTGAGTGTCTCAACCAGTAATTTTACCTTCCCAAGTGTGTAGGAAATCTTTAAGTAAAAATACTATCAGTACTCCAACAATCATTACTGATTCAAATTATTGTCACACTACATAAAAATATACCTGAGGATTTTATATTCGGTGTACCCTAGAAAAAACACTCCTAGTAAATGATATACCCAGAAGTTCAATACATTAACCAATGTATCTAACTCTAGATTGTTTGTTTAGTAATTCTTCTCATGTGGCCCAAACTGTGGGGACCTATTTGACACACCACTATCCACCTACATCGGCACATCTCCAATCCTGATAACTAATGTTTCACAATAAAAAACATAGCTCTTCCCCCAATATGGCTATATCAAGACTATTTTTGATGAAAACCTTCCATTCATCTATGTAAATTTTTTCTCCCATGAATCATACCATAGAAAAATTACATCCTTCATAGTATAGCCATCAATTGTGATACCAAGTGTAAGATGTCTTGTTTGTAACACATGTAGAAAAATGATAGCCCCAAGAAACTTAGAATGTAAAAATCATTCTAGGTTTTTTCCTAGGAAGCCAGTGCTCTAAACATCTGTGGGTTAGCTATTACTCTTTTCTTGGAGTTGATGTGATGCATGAAGTGAATCTGTTCCATGTAGAAGTGGATCTTTGTGAAAATATCATAAAACAATTGTTGTATCAATGTATTCAGAATTATATAATGATGGTTTTAATGGTTGGTTATATTGTGAGAATAAACCAAGAGATCATCTATGAAAACAACAAAAAAATGAATCCATACAAGGATATTACACAAAATTAAATATTTCTATGAAAATCTGGGTCACGTTCATGAGTCCAAATGACATAACTAAATACTAAAATAGACCATTTTTTCTACATAAGGATACACAAAGTATATCTATAGGTTTAAAACATAACAGGTGATATCCTGGGCACAAAACAATTATTGGGAACACTCATGTTCTTTGAAACTAATCAAACAGATCATCTATTTATGGAAATGGATATTGGTTATTAATAGTTAGCTGGTTCAACTACTGATTATCCATGCATATCCTAAGGGTACCATCTGCCTTTTTTCACTATAAGAACCAATATACCCCCCAATGATGAAATGGGTAGAATGAACCACTTCCCCTCCAAATTATCTAGTAGCATATTGATCTCTTTAAACTCTATAGTATCCATCCTATAAAGAGAAATGGATACCAATGAAACTACTTCCACTAGAAAGATGAATAATTCCACCTCTCTCTCAATAGGTAAACAAGAAAAGTCATCGATAAAAACATCATTGACATGATCAACCACTAGAGGAAAGTATTCCTTACTCAATACCTAATCATTAAAAAATAAACTAGCAATATCAGTTGTCATTATGCACAATCCCCGATGTTGTGGTCCATCTAGATACACCTAGACAACCCATTCACCCTTGTAAGACAACACTACACCCTTTGGGGATGTGAAAGTCACCCTTAGGTGATAGGAGTCAGTATAATATCAGTGAGAAACTAACCAGTAAATCCTAATTATGATGTCAAACCCTATCATCTCAATGAAAAATTGAATCAAAATGAACCGACACCCAGCATCCTCAATGGTCCACTCCCTGCACATGTTCAGATTCAAGATTATGATTCCTAATGATGTTTCTATCTTTATAATTCCCTCAGAATATAGAAAAAATTCCTAATACTTTAAATAGTGGTGAAGATATAAAACAATGTGATACACCAATATCAGAAAGAAAATATTCAATAATAGAGGGTACATGGATAATATCACCATCCATTGATAAAATAGAACCCTTCTCCTCAGGGCTAGGTAGTATAGAATACACTTTTCCTACACCACATCCTTTTGTTACAACCTATCTACCTAGATTAGGTCCACTACAATGTTTCGACATAAATGATGTCTGGGTGCATCTACCATAACCACCACTCCCTTATCCTTAACATCTAACACTACTATATCTCACATCCTAACATAAGATTATAGAACTTACTATTGAACCTATTATTGGAGCTAAAACTCTATATCTAACAACAAGAGGTAATGTCCTATGTAAACATTTCATATAACTCATCATTCTGCAAGCTCAGCTCTAGATTGGGTCGCAGTCGCATAGACGCTTCATGTGGACTCTCCTACCACTATAAGAATAGAACATTGGGTGATTAATAACAAATAATGACTGGATATCATATCCTGGGATGTCTGAAAATTGTGGTTCCAACATGAATATTAGAACAACTAGGTCGAGGAACAACAGTTCCCTATACTACATCCCCAAACTCTTTCAGGTTCTGATATGTAATCCGCAACTGATTTACAATATCACAGATAGAGGATAGCCTGAACATGTGAAATCAGGATCATGTTGAATTTTAGAGTCCATCCTTGAAGTGTATCTTTATCAATAGCTAGACATTAATGTATGTCATCACAACACATTGTATCTTTTTAATGTGTGTCGATTAATCATTAATTGTCATCGTTCCATACTCCAGATGCATAAAATCCAAATCCCACTCTATCCACGTAGTATTCGGGAAGACATAGTCATATATATTAGACAAGAAATTATAACAAGCTATATTTCATAGCCATTCAGCATGATTCAGTATATCCCACCAGCGCTTTGTTCTTCCATGTAGCATGTAAGTGGGGAGGTTGATTCTTTACTCTGGGGGAATCTCGAGATTCCTAAAAATATCTAACATTGTATCAAGAATATCTCATTAGATTGTGTAACCCCATCCCACAAAAAAATATGGAGGATTCTACTACAAGAACACACACATCAGTTCAGGCACGGGTAAGGTTGGCTTCGGTGCTCCCAGATATGTATTCATATATAGAATGAATCGCGCATAAAACTATGCCTCACCACCTATGTCCAGAATAGAAACTATTATTGTAGTTTTATGAAAAAGTTGATTTTTTTGGAATCCTGTGGCCCACCATATCCAATGTATAGTCATCTCCACCATCGTGGTGTTCCACTGGGGGGGGGGGGTGTCGTGGTGGTATCTCACTACATTGTCGAACACACACCTCATAAAATAACATTATCAAAACACACAACTAAAAATAGTATGAAAAGTAAATACCCTCCTAAAAACAATACATCCCACATCCTTCTCCAATATCATGGACTTTATTTGGAACGGTCACCTAAAACAACTTGATACACTACCACTTTCCCACTCAAATGTTGGTTCCATTCCAAGTCTCAATTTCTCATTCTATTTTCATTTAACATTCATTTATTCAAATGATTAAACTAATGTTCCACCATTTTCTGAACCATGAGGGCCAATAAAACCACATGAACAAAATTTTGTTTCCAAAATAATTCGCACAACATATCATTTAGTTTAACATAATCCAAAGAGTCAACGGGTGCATCATTTTCCAATACATAAGGGACCTTGTACCTAATGAATTGAATGATGAAATCCCTATCCTTATCCACTACACAAAATCTATCGCAACACCATATATAGTAATCAGAAAACCTATCACATGAACATTTTTCAATTAATGCATCATAAATGGAATGGATTAATGCTTGAAATGTGATTTCAAAAACGTTACTATATGATAAATGAGATGAAATACCATCATTTAATAGGGTTGTAACTAAAATAGGACCCAAGATTTCATCAATAGTGACATCATAAATCATGTGTGTCACCCATGGTGAAATCAAATCCACTAAAAATTGTCAAAACATAGAAAAAAACAATCCATTCAACGCAATTTAGATCATCCCTATACATGGGTTAGCTAGCCCTGATAAAAACTCATTTCCAAAATATATTTCTTTCATATATCTATCTATTGTTTTCTAATATTTATAAAAATTATAAAATAAATTTTTTTTCCACTTGGTATCATCTTGAACCCTTAATCCACTCATCTATTACCTGTCCATTTTAGGATACATGTTCTTAATAACATCTCGAAAAGTGATAGTGGTTGCTGACTAGCAGCAAGGTCCTAGGTGAGTCATTGGGGACACAATGCCCTCATTAACAGAGTATGTCACAGTAAAAGTAAATAACATTAAAAAATAGGAAGCAAACAACAATATAAAAATAGAAAAATTAAATATGGATGTGATGTATAAACAAAACATAAGTGTCTCATATATAATGATTAAGATGATACATGTTTCTAGAAAATATCAAAAAAATGTACATGGTAGTACAATATAGTACATGTGTCACAAAATCTAAAAAAACCAAAAAGGTAACAATGTATCCTTACATGCCTCTGTATAGTCCCATGCTCTCCTTCTCTAAATAAATAATAAATAACATGTGATAGGTCTATTTCCCATACCTTCACGAGCAACCATGTAATATATTTGGTTCTGTAAGGAGGCCCAAATAGAATGTGAGATAACATCCATATAGGTAACCACACAGACAAATATACAATTCTACGTATTATTATGCAATAAACAAAACAAGTGTAAGTAAGTAGATATGAAATATTTAATTCCCAATTCATGTAACCACTACAAATAATCAATATAAAACTACCTCTTATGTCTCCCTACCACAAGTTTTATCTCATAACAAGAAATCTATATGAAATAAAAACATATAACATGACCTCTTCATATATCCATACACATCCTGTCTACTTGGACATTCCATAAAATGAAGCCATATCAAAACCCCACGGCCTTTTAGTATATCCCCAGAATCATATATCCCCTAACCATTCCATATAATGAATTGTAGACCAGAAGGACTAGATCCAATGTCTCAAAGGCCATGGAATCCTCTTATAGTCCTAGGAGAATCTCCAGGAAAATTTGGCAGAGGAAGTAGTTAGTGTGCAACGATAATGTGTTCCAATATTTCCAACATGACTAAAATAAATCTAGATCTACATGGTAGCATTGCTCGAGGAATCCCATGTAATCATCACCCAAGAAGAAGCACTACTCAAGGTGTCCTTTACCACATTAAAAATACATGCAGTGTTATACATGGCATCTGAAAAACATATATCTATTTGTCCTATTTAATAAATCAATTCAATATGATATTTCTGACTCATATAAAACAATTCATTCAATTCCATTCAATGACTATACCCACTCATTCAATCCATTTAAAAATAAAAACATCTCACAGTTAACCCCACTCAAGTGTTTTATTTTCATTTCCAATAGTCCCATGGGTATACCTAGCTATTTATTACTATTTTACATAATACATATCACATGGGGATAAAAACCATTAATAAAAAATCTGAATAATGATGTTTTCTGAGTATACCCACACATCCATCTCATCAACACATTTATAAATGTAAGATGGATATACCCAACAATTTATTGACATTCCCATATACACATATTCCTTAGGTTTACCCACTAATACACTTAATTCTATTCGATTGACTTAATAAAATCAAACATGGAATGACCTATAAAAACATGGAAATTAGGTAGTACATCTTTTAATATTGTAATTCATGTCCATTTATTTAAAACTAAGGTTCAAACAAATAATAAAACTCAAGAACACACCCCTTGGGTTGTATATCAATGGTCAAACCTTAGAAAGATTATGGTTTACCCCATGGGTGGCCCTTGTTTGGATGAAAACAACCAACTCATCTCAAGAAACCTACAGGTATCCCTAATAGACTAAAATACAAAAATTTCAATTTTTCTAAAAAATTGTGGGGCCATGATGGAATGTCAAGCAAGTGGTATATTGGGCGATAGCAGTAAAAAGAACCAATTTCTAAAAGAAAAGTCTATAAATCCTCCTTTATCTTGGTAGTGGAGATATCATCCAGTTTCAAGTCTGGATTCAACTCGGTTTAGGAGAAATCTGAAAAAAAAGATGAATACAGATTATTTGGGATATATGAGCCTAAATTGAAATAGCACTTCCCATATCCGTAAGAATGATGAACGACTAAAAAGGAAACCATATCTTACTGATTTATATCTATTGAGACTGACAATGAATGAAATCGTGTATGGATCAGAATCTAGGAGAAATACAAACTATTAACTTCTTTGGGTGGTGATCTACATGAGATAGGGTGAGGTGAGGGTTCTGCCAAAAATTAGAGGCCATTTCTTCATTTAAAAAAACTACATTTTAATTTTCTTGATGTGTAAATTTCTTAAACATAGTGTAACACATGTGTTCCCTCCTCATGAAAACCGCTTACACAGCATGACATGTCATGTATAGAGCATTACTCATTGTCTGATTGGCCTATAGCCAATAATAGAGACCTATATCTTCTTCCTTATAGTGAATTACCCAACTCACCTATGGTTTGACTTCAGTTATAATCCATAAAAATAAGATTTCAACTAGACAAAAAGGATTATTACATCAATTAAAACCATTTATCTATCACTGGGGGACCCCCATTCCTTCCATAAATCTATATTTTCATTGATTATTTTTTACTACGTCATTTACATTTCAAATTTTACATTTCATCTATTTTCATATAATGTTTCATATTGTCCATGGTTCACTTTACAAATTTCATCATGGGGAATATATAAACTATTAATAGGTCATAAATTAGTTTTGGTCACCTCTAAAACACATATTTATTCATATATATTTATGAAAATAAGTCACAACTTACTTGGAGAAAGAATTATGTGATCCATTATACATTTATAGACTAGTCATCGCCCGAATATCATGATTCTCACATGGAATAAAAAAAATTGTTATTATAATTTCTAGGAAATGAATTCATTTTTTAGTGAATCTACACATCATATTCAAAAAATAAGAAATAAAATAACTAAAAATATGGACTATATACATTTTTTTGATGATGTAAATTCAATGAATGTTTCCAAATTTCAAATCAAATGGATTTAATTAGAGACTTGGAAAAAATCCATGAAATAGTGTATAAATATTTATATTGTTTCATGATAATGAAATGAATCCATAAATTCTGAAATTATGGATATGGAGTTATAACTACACAATTATCAGACATTTTAAATGAATAATGCTTTAATATGTTAATAATTGTTTTTGGAAATAAACCATGGTGTAATATGAAGGGAAATAAAAATGGCTAGTTAACCCCCTAACGAAATAATGTAGGGGTACAAGAAGGGTTTGGGAGGATAATATTTTTGAGGTCATTCAAGTAAATTTATAATTTTTAAGGGATTAGGTAGAGTTCATGGTTTTTTATATGGTTATGAAATTTGTGTGTCAACTATTCCCTTGTCACTACTAAGGAAACTAGTACCTCACATGGTTTGGCAACAAATGTATCTCAAACCATGACCCAGATTCTATTAAATACCCTCAGTGATAAATGGATATATATAATTTCCCCAAGTTTATCTATTAAATAAATAACCATTCACTAACCATAATAACTACATTTGAAGAACCACCCCATTTACACTGTTTGTTTACCTGATTATCAATAATTATACAGTAATCATATTCCCATAAAACAAATCTCATTTTCACTATTTAAAGCCACTAACTCCAAAATCACAAAGGGGAAAACTATCACTGTCCAACCAAAAATGTATTAAACTCTAATAAGAGTAAAAAAGGGTTTCAAATAAAAAATTAAACTAATTTATTCCTTAATATTTTTTAATGTTTTAAAACATCCCTTCTATATAGCTATTATTCCGTGATATAATTTTTTTTTGAACTGTACCCCCTCTTATGAGAAATTCCCTCCATTTATCACTCATATCAAAAAAAAATCCACATATCCTCCTATTAATTTACATCATCTCATTTAACCCCTATGTGATGGAAGACCTTCTAATACAGAGCCTTCTAAGTCGGATCCACTATACATAATGTATTACTCCTAATGGATGTGAACATAATGTCATTAGTATTGGTTATATACTAAGGATCTAGATATTAAAATTCAGTATATGGTTTAACATATAAATATATATGATCATTTAATCATTGAGGGAGATCCAATAAATATAGCACTATTTCAATTCTTTTTAAAATTATAGTCAACAAAACATATATATGTGTTGGTATCCCTTTCCTCTAAATATTGAAATTTTCCAATCTAGGAGACACCCATAAGAATAAAAAATCACCCATAGAAAACTATATAGGATTTTATTTATATTAATTATAAGAAATTTCTCAACTACAAGAATCTTTATAATGGTTCCTCATCAATATGATGTTCTAAAAGGTCTCCTACAAGAGACTCAAACCAATAATCATCAATTAAAATGATTTTAAAAAACAAAATGATGATCAAAATTGACTTTAATATAAATTATAAAAATAAACCATATAAATAAATTCTTGATAGATATTGAAATATCAAAACACTTTTAGTACCATGTAGATGTCATGTTAAACCCTAAAATCCAAGGATCAAACCCGATAAAATTGCACAAGTATAAAAATTGTCTTCTCAGACTTCATGACAATGTAATCTATGGAAGTAGTTATCAAATGTACCTTCAGGGTGAGATCATTATGAAATCCTTCATATTTGTGGTACAATAAGTTAGAATCATTATCCTTGAAAGTATTCCATGATACTCCACACAAACATACTATTTATCATGCATTGATCATCATATTGTCATTAACAAAGAATATATCTTGAATTGGTAATAAGTGAGCCCCAATAGTCAACCAATCCATGATCACCCACATTGTATCACTTTTTAGTTTTTCCTCGACAACCATTATATGTAAATCATGGCCTCTTCATCACACATAAAATCAGTAATGGAATATGGTTAAGAAACACCAGTGGGCACTAGTTCATGGACCACACTAATTTTTAGGTGGATCATTATCTGATGAAACCCACTACGACCTTCTTCATCCAATGATACATATTCTTCATGAATATATCTCGGATCATTTTTTTCAAACCTTGATATACATCCTGTATTAATGAATTTGATTCCCTCATATTCTGCACACTTGTGTGCTTATAGAAAATAATATTCCATCAACCATACATAACCTCATCACCAATCAATATAATAACTATGTAGAGGATGATAACCATTCAAGTTGTCCCTCAGGACAAAAAATTAAATATATCATATTTGAATCCTCCTTAAAATAATAAATATTATATAAGTAATATATAATGACATGATTGTTTCTCGAACTATTTATTATTGTATATAATATATCATCTCAAAAAATAGGTTCAAAATATTCTACTCAATGATGGACTCCTACACTACTGATGTTTGAGTATTTATTCTCCATGTATTTAAAAAAACATAACCCTACTAGGTTTATATTCCAACATAATGTCAATCCAATATAGATGTTCGACCCACCTTCGATGTCAATGGTTCAAGTCATACTATTAGAAAATATAAATGTGGTGTTTGTGGATAAAGTGAACTATAAATATATCACCAAAAAGGTATTTTCACCAATATAAAATGTTTTGTAATAGTGTATCTAGAATAATATTATGTGTTTCCCAATTTTTATCATGTAAAATACTCAACCATGAACTATAAGGAATAATTATTTCATGCTACATCATTTTTCTCTTATGATGAATATTGATGAATTACAGTACGAGTAATATTCCTTTTATGGATTCGGTAATATTAGTATCATAATTGTCACCAACAACCCTTACAACTCTTGATTGGATATCTCACAATTTTATATCCAAATAAACATCCCACCATTCATTTATAGGACTTCCACAATTCCACTATGTTTGATAATCCCAAAATTAATATTCTGTTATAACCATAAAAACATAAAAATCTAAAAATAGAAAAAATGGTATTGGGTTCCCCCCAAATAACAACAACGCCGACCTTATCCTATGAATCTAGTAATCCTTTATCTATGATTACTTTCCCCAAGAAGTGCACTTGGTTGATTCAATTGTGACCCTTGGAGAGCCTATATTATATCTAATAAACATTATGTGTGCCCAAAAGGGTCTCTAAATATTATTTTTGGTTCACCAATATCATGTACTAAATAATAATATCCTCAATTAATATAACTATATAATTTTCAAAATTATAATGGAATACATGACACATCCAGGGTATGAACACAAAAAAAATCATTCATTAGACCGAATGAAACCAATAAACTACTCATATTTATTATTTTTTCACCATAATACCCAGTGAACTAAATTAGATTTATTTACCCTAAATAAATAAAACACTAATCTAATGTAAATCCCAAAGAGAAGTCATTCTCCTCTATGATGAAAAAATAAATTGCCCTCACCCATAATATCATTTAAATGAACCACATCATCTAACCCCATGGATCTCCTATAATATCATGGTTTAATTCACAAATATTCCTCATGCTATTCCCCACCATATCCCCTAATTGATCTAATTAATGTTCCCACATTACAAGATATATTATTAAAATATCATTTATTCTCACTCACTCACACCTTACAAAACATTCCAAGAGGTGACCTATCATGGGAAAACTACAAGACATTAATTAAAAATAATTAAATTCTAATTAGATCAAATACATATAATATTGGAGATCATTATTGATAGAGATTGTAATAATAATAATTATATTAATTATACCATGATTATTATAAACACCCTCCACCCTCCGATTTCTCTACACTTGAAAACCGTTGAGCATTGATTTCATCTACATTTCCATCTCAAAAATTATTGGTACTGAATATGGGTAGATAAATGTTTTAAAATCTATTGCTATTTATATATCACAAAAAATCCTAATGTTTTTTTATCCACAAACATAATTAGGTATGTATTTTTGAATTCTTATATATACTTCTATTTGAGATCCTATACTGAAAATAATCTACGTATTTCATTTTCATGATTTTGGTATAGATGTTAAAATTTAATGGTTTCAATCACATTATTTTATGTAATCTTATGAAAATTATATGAATTAATTTACATGTAAATATGTAACAATAACATATTTTTTTATTAAATAACCGATGAATAATTTTGAATAGTAAATTTCCCATATGGATTTTTATACCATCATCAAAAGACATTATAAGGTAATAATATTTTTTTTTCAAATATGGAGTTTTTATATCTTTTATGTGGTCTCTAACAATTTAAAATAATACCCCTCCTATATAAATGTATCCTATAAAACTACACCAATTTAAGGGAAATGTTACATTTTATTCTGGATAACATCTATTTCATAATATATTGATGGATATTTTTTAAGATGGCCATGTAATTCAACACAATAGGGAAACATAAAATATTTGTATTCCCATTACATTATTATGGAAATATTTTTATTAATAAGACACGTATATGTATGTGGTTCATTTTCTAATATTTTTAGAATAATGTTTATACTAAATCATTCATATGACAATCGATTTTGATAAATATGATATTGGTTAAAAATATAATTATATGGATCCTATATTCTTTGCTATGTCTCCTGAGACAAGCTAGTATAGGGTATTTGGTGTATTCCTTCACCAGTATGCACTAGGTCTTAGTATAGGTCAATGGAAGTGTTATTATAATATCTTATCCTACGACGAGAATGTATGGTTAAGATATACAGTATTACGAATTCCATCACTATGAAAGAGTTTATTACTGTAAATGGAATTATTTAATTCAATTTTTATCTTATATAAAGATATATTTTATGATCATGTTATCGATTATATAGAATCATTTTTTATTATATATTAATATCAAATTATATATAATTTTTTTATATTTTATATTTCATTATATACTACCCCTACGGATAATATTATATTAGACACAATTTTTATTCACATTTTTCTCAGTAATGATGATGAGTATTATGAATTATCCATGGATAATATTTGAGTAATAATAATTCTTCATTGTAATTTTACATTATAAGTTATTATATAAATTTTAATTAAATCGTGTGTGAATTTATTCTTTTTTAGGCTACTAAAATATTATATCCTTTATAATGTGTTATATTTCATCTTTTTATAATGTAATACAATTACACCTAGATTTGGATATGAGAATTGGGGTGATAAAACTGGTATAATATTATGTTAAGTAGAAACCTAGAGAAGAACATTTTGAAATAAATAAATATAAAAAACAACATTATGATATGTCGATATGTAAATTAAATATTGAATTATGGATATTCATAATAATCATATTTTATGATTTATAAATCATTATTTTTTTAACTAAAAAAATAATATTACATTGATTATAAATCTCTCTAAATTTAATATACCAAATCCATGTCAACACATTTAATCAATAAAAATATTTTGATCACAATATAATAAATTATGATGGTGTTAAAAATGATTATATATTCACTTTATCAGTGTATTTGACTTAGTATTTTACCAATATCATATCTTGTAAAGACCTAATATTTTCACATCAACAAGGTATAAAAATATTAGACCTCTTCATGTTGTAACAACATCTATACTTTAATAGGATCAGTATTTAATTATAAGGTGTACAATAGAACATTTCTCTATTGAGGATATTACATTCACTTATTTTTATGGAAAATAAGAATTTTAAATTAATGTGTACTATCTACAAAATGATGTTGATCAATAGTGTTCAATGGTTGAAATAAAATTATCAGGGGGATGATAAAAATATTAAGGAATATATTTCTTTTATGGAGATATGCATGATAAAGTCTTATACCTGTGATAAGTTAGATGATATGGAAATGATATATTTAAAATTGTTACCAAAGTAATATAAAAATATTTTTCATTTCATGGAGAATATTACAATTATAGAAAGAAATGTTTCATTATACATACAAAACCTAAAATGGGAAATTGAACACTTATTTTTTTCATTAATTGCATGTATTTTTAGATAATTAGTATCGCAAAAACATTCATCATATAATAAGAGAGTGTCAAGTTTATTAATAATAAAAAGAAATTATCTAATAATATATTTTTCTAATGAATGAATGTGACTAAAATGATGGATGGGAACTCTTAAGGGGGGACATTGGTAGAGGAGAAGGGTTGAAGTGTGGAATTTCCATGATATTATTAATATAGTAATAAACAACTAATGATGTTTTTGAAAGGAATGGTAATTTTCATTATGTTTAGAGATAAATTAATTTCATCTCATGATGGAAATTTAGGAACAAAGCCTCTAGTTTAATATTGACCAACTAATGGTAGATGGTACACTATTGAAACTGATGTACCAAGAATTAATGGAATACAATATAGATGCATTGTAGAAATAATTCTCATTGTTATTCAATGAATATAGTATTAGTTGAAAACTTAAAAAATTTTACTACATGTAATCTCATCATAAAATCATTGTTAGATAATTAATTGTATGATTAAATATCAATATATTAGTTTACATATTCTCTTATTTCAAGAAAAAATGAATCAAATATTGATAATTAAAATAATTGATTATCCATCATATTTCATAGTGAAAATATATTTAATACAGTGTTAATTGTGTAGTTTCAATTATGATGCATACAAAACACCTAGTTACAAATGTGATTGGCATATCTGTTGTTGACTTATAAGTAATTATTCAAATCAATTGGATGTAAATGTATTATTAATTAATTAACTACCAATAAAATAATATTAAAATATGTATAAAAGTCATAGGAACTCTAATTCTTAGATTATATATGTCACTGTCTGCTCCGTGTCAATAAAATCCTCTAATAGCTCACCTTAAAGAAATTATGTGATAGTTAGAGGAAATAAAAAAACCTATATATGGAAAGGATATCCTAATAATATAGGATGTGACTATTTTATAAAAATAAATTGATGTATTTCCTTTGTAATTACCGGGGAATCCACCTAAATGTAATGTTTGGTTCACTATTAATCTCATCCCTAATGAAAAATCAATATCTAATCCCAAATATTGAATGGACCCCATGTAATTATTGGAGGTGAGAAACAAACTAAAATATTTAGGTTATAAATTTTTCATATTATTGTATCTAAATATATGGATAAACAATGATATTTACAAAAAAAATGATAGTTCATTTGTGGTTTTTCATAGATTATAGTGAAAAAAATTACTATATAATTATGATAATTTATTTTTGGATGAATTTATTAATTATTTGAAAACATTCATGGTTATAAATACTTATCAATGGTTAATATGCATTTTATTTGTAAAAAATTATAATTTAATAAGGATGATACACTAATGATGTTATTTCATAAAGTATATTTATAGTGTGAGTGATTAATTGGATTAAAAAATTAACACTTTTAGTTAATTTATAAGATGAAAAGAGTATTGAAGGATAATTCAGCTACTTCTATTTTGATATTTAATGATTATATATTTAATTAATAAAAAAAGAGGATTATGATAAGAACATTCAATTATTGATAAAAATCTTTTAGAAATACTATTATATAGGATATTTATTAATTTTCAATTTAGGATCAAGAATGATTAAACCATATGTTTTCTATAGTTGGGATATTTTTAGACACTTTGATGACCAAATTATTCATTGAAAGAATAAGACAAATGAATAAAGATTATATATATGTAAATAGTTTACTTTTTTGAACATGTTACCTATAAAATTAGATAAAAAATTTCCCAATTAGAAACTAATAATAAATGTTAAAATGTAATGTTGTCATCTTCACTTGTTTGAACACATATATATAAAACATTGAGTAACTAATTATATGATTAATCAATGATGTTTTGTAATATATATAGGTGGGGAATGACGTGTAAGAAATATATTATGATGTGTTGAAGAATAAACCAGAACATGTTCCTTTGCAATGTGATTTTGTTGGTTCCTATTCATCAAGGAAATTATAGAACCATGAAAAACTATCAAACTCATAATCTATAGTTTTAATTAATAATATTTTTATTCATGTTAGGGATACATTAATTATATGTAAAAATATGATATATATATATATATATTTAAGAATCCCAGAGTTAGACGTATATATTCTCATAATAAAAAATAAATAAATAAAAATTAGATGGATGGAAAAATTTAAGGACTATTACTACATGATATACTAACACCCTAAGAAAGGGGAAAAGGTGGAAACTAAATTCAAGAGTAATAATTATGGTGTATTATACATGATGAGGATATAAAACAATCCAAAATTCATTTATTTAATAAATTTTGATATGAAAATTATTAGGTACTGGGAAAAATCATTTTTTCATTGTGATTTCATCAGCTTATTTTATTTGGAATATCAATATGTCCAGAAATATGAAAAGGGGTTACAAAGGAATATTAAATCCTTGAATGAAATAATTTTTTTCAAATTCATCAGTGAAGATGGGGTGCTACATTTTAGAAAGAGGTAATACACTCTATCTATATCTGAGCTAATGTGGGTGTTTATAGATGCAGAATATTTTAGGAATTTCAATATACAAAATGTTTGTACTATATATAATGGGAATTTAGGGAATATTTTTTGTTGAAAAATTTGATGTTTTTTAATATGTGTCAAGATTCTTATTGTACCAAAAATTAAAGTCTGAGAGAAAAACTCATTAATGATTGAAGGAACATTTGAATATTAAAATGATGATGTTGTGTAACGCTCTGACCTCAGTTACCCAAAGTCAGTGCATTATTACATAAAATTTTCATGATACAAGGAATCATCTCTTGAAAGACCGATCTGTTCCGTAGACTTGGAAGTACTAGATATATTCATAAGTTTTACATTACATCGTGTAATAAAAAAATCAACAACATTTTATCCCCTTTTGAACACACTTATATCCCTAGTCCATCCCTACAGTTCAACCATAAAATACTTATTCACATCATGGAAAAAATAAAACATAGAAAATGGTGAGCTTAGATGCTTAGTAAGGATAAAAATATAGTGGAAGAATCCATAAATAAGATAGAACATTTAAGGAAATTTATAAGACTAAAACAAAATCCTTTTAAAAATTAATTTTTGTATAATATGACAAATATAAAATCAAATAATTCCATTTAATAATTTACATGGATATTCTTTTAGTCTAATAATAACATGCAATATCAATAGCCACTTTCATAATGATGGAATTCATAATACCAGACTTCATAACCCCATAGTCAAGGCCTTATGCAAAGACTATAAATTAGATTTTTCTCAAGGCCTTATTCCAAGACACTAGTTTGTCTCATGATACCTACCGTTTCATTTAGAAGCTATAGTGGACTCCACCCATTACATAATAAGTCCAATGCATTCCTCATATGAAATGGTTCAAACATAACATAATCATTTGAATTAAAAATAGCATAAGAATTGTCAATACCTTATCCATAAACCATGAATGGTGTTAAAATAACCCATCTATAGTTAAACATATCAATAAAACTTCAATACAATGTGGAAGTTTTGTGTCATAATAAATCAACCTCAAATATGCATAAAATTCATGAAAGGATGTTGACATAGATGATATCAAAAAAAATTTATTAGAAATATCTATTTTTCTTTTGAAATAATTTAAAAGTAATATAATTATAAAATTAATCTTTTGTTTTGAAAATATCTTTATAATCTTTTATGGGAATCTTTTATGATGATATAATGGCGGAAAATAGCCACACCTTCCTTATAAGTTAAAAAAATACATTCTTACTTTAATTTTGTTGAAAAGGTTATAAAGTTCCATGTTTGGAAAACAACAAAAATATTCCTTTCAAACCATATATTGTAAAATAAGTGTATAATTAACTTTAACCCATAGTATAGTAATTTTTAAAAATATTTTTAATATCATTTTTATGAAAACACGGATGTGGTGATAAATAGGTCCCAGTAGATACTTAGGAAAAAATCAACCTTATATAATAATAAAATTGTGAAATTACCACTTACCTTGTACTTTTCCTTAGTCCATGGTTTTTTAACCTCCTATATAATAGTTAAAACATTTTTATTAAATTATACATTTACTATATACATAAATATGATATCATATATAATCCTCTAATATACCTTTGTTGATAATATTTCAGTCATATCATCATTTCAGGTGTTAACTGATCTGTTTTCCTTTACAAGATGGTAACTTAAGACATGTTTGTTATGGATAGGATGTATTTTATTCATATATAGAATTTTATTAAGTAATTATACATTATTTTTAATCATAAAATGAAAATTATTCTTGAATGATTACAATGGGGAATGAATCTCATCGAGTTCTTGGAGATGGTAATCCGAATGTTCGCACGAGGGAAAATATCATTATATTGATGGTAAAATAGTACGTAATTGGATGTTATACCATATATATAATCATTAACATGTTATATTTATTATTTACATCAATTATATTCATTATTACACCTATCTAAATAATGATGTGTTGGAATAAAAAACTACACTACGATGTGATGACAAAAAGCCGTATCTATGCACATATGATGACTTTGTCATTCATATGATGGATTGAAAAATGAATATAGTTTTACCATTTTTATAATAACGTCAAAGTTTATAAACGATACTGGAGTTTTTATTTTAGAATGGAAACAACAAGGAAATAGGAAGTGGAAGAAGAAAAGAACTTGAAAGAGGGTGGTGAAATTATTATCTTCTAATTAGGTGTTTCCTTTAGAGTTGATCAAAAGGGCTTCTTAGGTAGGATTTATAATCAAAAAATGGACTCTTGGTTGAAGTGAGAGAAATTGGGAGGATATTTGCGTGGGTTTTGGCCAAGACAAATGGCTTTGGAAATGTGATTTTGAGAGAAGGAGAAGTGCGTTTTTATAAGAGAGGTGAAGGGAACCTTAGGAAAAGATAGAAATATTATTTTATAATAATTTTTTTAGCATTATAGTTACTAAAAAATTATTTATTTCAAGTATAAGGTGGTTATATTTCTAAAGAATCTCAACCAATAGGTTTTAGACAGGTTTGGATCTCCATATTAACCTCATATTTTAGATTTAACTGTTAGTTAAATAGTTTAACTTTTACTCTGTCTTCTTGTACTCTTACACTATATGGTTAATAAAATAACTCTAAAAATCCAAGAGAACCCCATGTGGTTAATTAATGACATATATAATATTATTTAATCACTTTTTCCGAACAATAGATTTTTTTGGAATATTATATCAACCAATAATATAGTATTTGTTTTAAAAACTAATTTATGTCAATTTTGACACAATTTAGTATTTGTTTTTTGTTCAATTCATAAAAACATTATTACATAGAAAAAATACATTTAATAAATACTAATATATCATATTAACCTAAAAATATATGTATTTAATCAAAACATTCAAATTATATTTATTTTAATATTTAAAATATCATTTATATGATTATTTTATTAATAAGGACAATACTTTATCATTATTATTTCCTAAATTAATATATTTATTTTATGTAAAAAAAATATAAATAAAATATAATAGTTTAATATATCGTTTTATATTTCAAATTAATATTTTTAGTCGAATATATATATTATATAACACCATATAAAAATGTTTTACTAAAAGATACATGCTTTTGTTATTTTTTTCATTACTTTAGATTAATTAATATAAAATGTCATTATCACTCCCATGTGGCTTTAGGGGGAACTAAAATCGACCCTAGGATTCCCATGGTCGGACATGTAACAATAAATAGGGTTATGACACGTTTTATGGTAAATTAATATTATTTTAATTTTATTGCTTACACATATTTACCGGATTTACTCTCTAACCATGGTAAATAAAATATTTACCGACGTAATTATTCATAATTTCCAAAAATAAAAGTTACCTATTTACACAATTTGAACCTCCTGATTCAAAATATGGAATCCATTTTTCCATATTCAAAACACATAATTGGATGAAATTAATTTAATATTAATTCTCGTTGTCAAAACAAAATGCTTATTTTTAAGAAATAATAACTATCAAAAGATTGAATCTTTCTTACATCCAATTTAAATGTGAAATTGTATACAATGTCCTAAATTATATTAAATTATATATATATATAATATAATTAAAATTAAGAAAATTAAAATCTATAATTTATCACTATGAATTACTACTATTAAAAAATTTGTTTTTAATTAAAATTTAGTATTTATTGCACTATTCATCAAAACATGAAAGTTATCAGAAAAGTACCCAAAATTTACCCAAACTAAATGTTTATTTAACTATTCTAAAGATAAATTTAATTTCACTTATAGAATATATAAAAATATCAAATATTGGATTTAGAAAAGTTTCTCCATTAAAAGGAATAAAACTACATTTTTTAAACAATATCACTTTTACCTTTATGATAGAATGTTTCGTATATTATGTCTAAGAAACAAAAAATATGATTATTAATATAATATAGGATATATAAAATTTAAAATTGGGTTTATACTATTCATAAAAAAATTTGAATGACAAGTTTAGTAAGTCGTGGTGCGCTCGAACTCGATGTTGCGTGTAGCACAAGTTATTGAAATACTTTGAAGAGATAACATACTATGAAATCATGGGGTGTTAATTTCTCCCATTCTTCAATAAATTGTGTTCTAGGAATTTGATATAGCTTTTTTAAAATAAAATTATAAAATAGAAAAATAACTTTTTGGAAGACCGACATAGGAAATTGAGTTAATAAAATTTAGTCTTAATAAGATGGAATGGGGAATGAAAAAGTCACCACCAAATTATGATCTCGATTAGGAGAACATTGGTTGAAATTGGAATAACATAATTAGAGAGAAAACATAAATATTTATAGGGATTGATTTAGGTCATCAATCACACATAAGAGTAAAATGGAGGGCCTCAAAGACATCAATCAAAGACGATTTAAAATATCATTTGATCAACCAAACATAAGGTATTAAGATAACACATTTTTGGTTTTAAGATCCCTTCCCTAAAGTTTAAGAAATAATTTATTCCTAGAATAAGTGGAAAAAATATAATTTACATGCACAGTTTCATCCTTAAACTAATTCCTACCACAAACTAATCTTTCATTCAAAAATATAATAGAATTCAAATATATTATATTTATCTTAATCGTATACGGTTCCAAAAATAATGAAATTATAATTCATTTTTCAGAATATTTAAATAAAATAAATTATAAAAACTTGGACATCGCACATGCTAGTGGTAGGTGATCCACCCTTGTGGCCCTTCAGTTGTGGTTTTAAGTCTCGTGGAATTTCCGGATGTGATGTGTTGTCACCCGACCTCCGGGTTATCCGTAAATAATCATAAGAAATGATTTAAGCTTAATAATAATATCCAATGTCAAAATTAATCCATTACAACCTTTAGACTTACCCAAAATACATCTGTCCAAATTCAGAGTCCAAAATTTATTTGGATGGTAAACACAAGGAAGATTCTTTTTTCCACTTAATACCATGTTAATACCCTTATCATGTATTCTTTTAAAACACAGTAACACCTTGAATTACCATAAAATCATATTGATTACATTCATGTTGCCTTATTAATTATTGAATACTGGATATATTCTTAATATCCATGAATGTTGTAAACCCTAACAATGATTGAATATAGAAATCAGTAATCAGTTTCAAGGTAGTCAAGAATAACAAATATAATTTATCCAAATTAATCATAATTTTTTTTAAAATCACTACCTCAGTATCAGAACCCTATTATGGTTTGTCTTTCCCTTAACCATATATTTTCCAAAAAATAACATTTTGTTTAGTTAGTTTTCTTGGTTCCACACAATCTCAATTCCTTAATGAAATAGTACTCCAGTACAATCCTTATAAACTATATAATTATTATCACATGTACATAATTAATACAATAATAAAATGACAAAATAGTTTGATAACAACATAATAACTCTGATATTTCCTCTTCATCTTAGGTAGTATAATAACTTGATTATTATCCAATAGCAGCATTTGGTGTACACTCTAATGATTTTGACATCGATCCACGTAGTGTCCCAACTCCATGCAGATGAAGAATTGTACATCTGAAACCTTTTTCTTGCCCTTGCAATAACGTATTTGGTGTCATTTTTCTCCACACTTATAAGAAACTCCAATTGCCTTCAAGATTTTACCAAGGAGATACTTTCTACAGTTATGACATATGGGAAAATCCTTCTCTCCCCTCTTCCCTTTATGAATATTTCTCTCTTCCATATTTTTCTTCTCTTAGTTCCCCTCAAAGCCATAGGACTCTGAGAATTTTTTTACATATCTTCTTAACACATGATATTATTTCTTCAGATGATGAGAATATATGGGAGAATATTTATCATTTAAATGTTTTCTTAATACCATGAAAGATATGATCCTTATTAATCATTCCATCATGCACATTAGTGGAATTATCATTCCTTCCTCTAGGATCCCTTTCTAAACAATGTAATATAATATGATATTTTATGGATCACAATACATAATCAACAACTTGTAATATAATTCACATAAATTTGACAGTTTATGGATACAATCCATAATCATAAAAATGTTTTTTCTGGGGAATTATATACTCATAAAACCATAATAATAGTTTTTAAAGAATATGATATTTAACCTAAGCATATTCCCTAGGAGTGTAGTAACCAAGAGTGAATCAAGGCCTGTTGTCATGTACCAGGACACCCCAGGTCAAGCCCAAAACTCCATGTCATATTTTTAAATCCTAGGTATGTATGTTCCAAAGTTGCCTCTACCTTCGTTTATCCAGACATGGATGTATTTATTGAAAAATACACAAAATATCTACATTACCAAAATTCTAGGATGTTCTTCTTTACTAATCTTCAAAGTCTATATTACGGTAATGTTATCTAATTAAAGTTTATCTAAATCTATATCCAAGGTTGTTGATAAACATATCTGATTCCAACTGTAATTCCATGACCCTAGTTATCAAGAGTCGGTGAATTATTACATAACATAGGCATGATACAAGGAATCATGTCCCGAAATACGAATCAGTTTAGTAGACATAGAAGTACTAGATACATTCATAATGTTTACATTACATCGTGAAATGAAATCATCAACAACATTTTCCCCACTTTTGAAAACACTTATATCCTTATCCTATCCCTAAAGGTCAACCATAAAATACTTCCAACCATCCGAGTAAAAATAGACCATAGAAAGGGGTGAGCTCAGATGCTTAGTAAGGATAAAAATATAGTAGAAACTTTCATAAATAAGCATAACCAATTAAGAAAATGTATAAGACTAAAACAAAATGCTTTTAAACATAAGCATCTGCATAATATGGAAATGATAAAATCAAATAATTCAATTTACTTATTGACATGGATATTATACTAGTTGAATAATCAAATTAAATATCAATAGCCACTTTTATAATGATGGATTGCATAATACCATATTTCATAACCACATAGTTAAGGCCTTGTTCCAAGACTACAAATAAGGTTTTTGTAATGTCCTTATTCCAAGACACTAGATTGTATCATGAGAACTACCGATTCATCGAGGAGTTATAGTAGGCTCCACCTGTCATGTAATATTTCCAATGCATTCCTCATATGAAAAGGTTTGAACAAAATATAAGAATTTGTATTAAAACTAGCATACGAAATGTAAATACTTTATCCAAAAACCTTGAATGGTGTAAAAATAACACATCCATAGTCATACATATCACAAAACCTTCAATATAATATTAATTTTTTCTGTCATAATAAATAAACTTCAAACAAGTTTATCATTCATCAAAGGATGTGCACATAGATGAAATCAAAACCGTTTTAGAGATATATATATTTCTATTCATAAATTATTTAAAAGTCATATAATTATAAATGAAAACATTTTTTTGAAAATATTTTTATAAGGATGTATGGGAAGATTTGACAATGATATAATGGCCGAAAATAGCCACACAAGCCTTATAAGATAAAACAAGTCATTCGTACCTTAATTTTGTTGAAAAGGTCATAATATACCTTGTTTGGAAAATGACAGAAAGATTCTTTTCAAAACATATATGGTCAAATAAATGAATAAATTAATTTAACTAATAATATTGTATATTGTATAAATGTTTTTAATTACATTTTTATGAAAACACAGATGTCGATGATAAAGAGGTCCCAGTATATACTTAGGTAAAAACATCCTCGGATAATAAAGAGATTATAAAATTAACCCTTACCTTGTACTTTTCCTTAGTCGATGGTATGTTAACCTCCTGTGTAATAATTAAAACATTGTTATTAAATTATACAACAACTATATACCTAAATATGAAATCACATATGATCCTCTAATATTACATTGTTGGTAATATTTCAGTAGTATCATCATTTTGGGTGTTAAATGATCAGTTTTCCTTTATAAGATCGGTTATGTAAGACATGTTTTATTAGGATAGGATATATTTTATTTGTATAATGAATGATATTAATTTCTTAAATATTATTTATAATCATAAAATAAAAATTATTCTGGAAAGACTACAATGGAGAATTAATCTCATCGCGTTCGTGGAGATGGTAATCCGTATGTACGCAGGAGCGACAATATAATTATATTGATGGGGAAATCGTTTGTAAGTGGAATTTATATCATATACACAGAATCATTAACATGTTATGTTTATTATTTACAATATTTATACTCATTATTATACCCATCCAAATAATGAAGAGTTTGAATAACAAACTACCCCACGATGTGGAGATAAGAATCCATACGTACGCATGTATGTTGACTTTTTTATTCATTTGATGGATAGAATAATTAATTTGGTTGTAACATTTTTATAATAACATCAAAATATATAGAATATAATGGAGTTAATATTTTATACTAGACACAACAAATAAATAGGAAGTGGAAGAAGAAAAAAACATTGAAGAGGGTGGGGAAATTATTTATTCTTCTTCAGGTGTTTCTTTTTGAGTGGATCAAAATGGATCCCTAGGTTGGATTTCTGATCAAAATAAGGTGTATAAGTTTAATTGACGGATATTTTGAGGATACTTCATTAAGGTTTTTTCAGGTCAAATGGCTTTGGAAGTTTGATTTTGAGAGAAGGGGAGGTGAACTTTTATAAGAGAGGTGAGGGGCTCATAATGAAAGGATTTAAATATTATTTTATAATAAATTTATTCTCAGTTTATAAAGGCTCCAAAATTGTTTATTTCGAGGATAAGGAGGGTATGGGTCAAAAAACAATCAACCAGTAGGTTTTAGACAGGCATGGGTCACCATATTATCCTTATCATTTAGATTTAACTATTAGTAAAATAGTTTAACTTTTACCGTGTCTTCTTGTATTTATACACTATATGGTTAATAAAATTACTCTAAACATCCAAGAGAAAATTAAGTGGTTCATTAATGACATATATAATATTATTTAATCCCTTTGGACAATCATTCTATTTGTTTAAAAAATATTTCAACCAATAATATAGTATTTTAAAAAAAACATAATTTATGTCAATTTGGACACTATTTATTATTTGGTTTTTGTGAAAGTCATTAAAACTTCTTTACATAAAAATAAATACATTGAATCAATAATAAAATGTCATATTCACCTATAAAAATCATGGATGGCATCAAAACATTCAAATTATATTTAATTTCAATATTTATAATATCATTTATTTAATTCTTTTATTAATAATGAAAATACTTTATCATTATCGTGTCACAAATAAATATATTTATTTTATGTCTAAAAATTAGAAATAAATTTTAATAATGAAGGAAATATTTATATATTTAAAATTAAAATTTATAGTAGAAGATATAAATTATAAAACCCCATATATAAATGTTTTAATAAAAGATACATGCTTTTGTTGTTTTTGTCTTTACTTTAGATTAATTAATATAAAAATTCATTATCACTACGTAGTGGCACCATGGGATCCTAAAATATCCCCTAAGATTCCCATGGTTGTAAAATTATAATCCAATAGGTTTATGACAAGTTTTAGGATAATATAATCTTAATTTATTATTATTTATTTACCCATATTTACCGGATTTACCAATTAACTATGGTAAATAAAATATTTACCGAAGTAATTTTTCATATTATCTGAATATAAAAAAGACCAATTTACAAAATTTGGACATCCTGATTCAAAATATAGAATCCATGTTTTCAAATTCAAAATAAATAAGTGGATGAAATTAGTTTAACATTAATTCCCATTTTCAAAACAAAAAACATGTTTTTAAGAAATAATAACTATCAAAAGCTTGCCACTTGTTTATGTCCAATTTAAATTTGAAATTATATAAAATGAGATTAATTATATTAAATTATGAAAATATAATCTATTTATACTTAAAAACCTTTCAAATTTTTAATTTTACACAAAAAATTATTTAGATAAAAAAGTTGTTTTTAAATAAAATATAGTATTTTTTCATTATTCATCAAAACTTTAAAGTTACCAGAATAGTACCAAAAATTAATTCAAACTAAATTTTTATGTCCCTATTCTAAATATGAATTTATTTTCACGAAATTTAATATATTAATGTGTCAAATCTTTGATTTAAATTGGGTTTTCCACTAAAAGTTATAAAACTGCATTTTTAAAAAAAATACCTATTTTATCTTAAAAATTGTATTTTTCTTATATTATTTATAAGATATAAAAAATATGAATATTAAAATTATATAAGATATATAAAATTTAAAAATTTGTTAATAATATTCATTACCTTTTTTTTGAATGGCTAGTTTGGCAAGTCGTGGTGCGCTTGAACATGGTGTTGCGTGTAGTGTAAGTTATTAAAATACATTATAGAGATAACATACTATGAAATCTTGGGGTGTTACCTATTGGAAAATATTAAAATGGAATTTTAAATGGAATTATGATGTTATATATGAATAATGATTACATATGAGTTATTATGTATCTCCTTAAAAACTACACACATTTACTAGTAAAAGGGGTTGATATACCCCTTGACCATCTAGAACGACTCTATATTAATGATGTTTTGAGGATTCATGGATAACCATTATAAATTATATATATTAAAAAACCAACTCTCACATTAATATTATAGATGGGTGTTTATAATGGTTTAAAAATTTAGAAACATTTTAGCATATATTGTTATTAAAAAAATATTGGATTTTGAAGCCACTAATCAAAGGTTTTGTGTAATTAGAGAATTTATAAATAAATATATTTTTTTTAATTTATTCTTCACTCCCCTAAATATCATTATCATGATATATACATATATAAAAAATCATTTATATCAATAATAATAAATAAGGGAGAAATATATCAACGTGTCATACAGTGTTAGTTCATAAAAATGATAGAATACATGAACATGAGAGAAATGAATGATTTAAATGATAAATATCCATATGTTTTATCCAAAAATCATGATTTAATGGATATATCCAAAAGAATTATTATACTGCAAGAATAACATATTCTGTGGTGTAATAATATAGATATCTGAGGAAATAATCATGACCCATGTTTAATAATATAGGAAAATGTATTTACAGATAAATATGGAACAAGTATAAGAATAATAAATGAGTACATTGTGGAAAAGGTAGCTGTAATCACTTCCACGTATAATGTTGTGAACATAAATATAATGTAAATGGATATGTCTGTGAAAAACACAACAATTTACACATATAATTTATTTAAAATAATAATAATGTCTATTAAAATAGTTTTGAACAAAATAATAATATCCACACAATGAATTATGAACATGAAAATAATATACAATAATCATTATTTTACGAGAGATTAAATATTTCCCAATGCATTTGTGGGATATATCAGACCCACCTATATCATATAGATAAAAAATTCATATGTTTTATATATGAATATAATCATAAATATCATCATTAAACACATTTTGAATGATAGTATATGTATGAAATTTTCTAATGCATCACATAAACAGACAACACAAAATAATATTAGTAGATACATGAAATTTTATAAACCAGAGAGGTATACTATAAGAGAATTTAGAGTGGGATCATGAGCATAAATCCATTTATGATAAATCTAATTTAAAAATATAGAGAAACATAATATATTTTTTGGACGTGTTCTCTTAAAATATTAACATTGTCAGAAAATAATAAAATTACTAGTCAAATTCATAAATAATATATGAGAAAGTAAAAAAAAATGTAAAACCGTATTTTAATGAAATACTAAATAATTGAACCATTAAATGAAATAATTTTCAGGTAAAGAAATATAATTGTCAAGATAAAAAATATTTTATTGTGTAATAAAATTCATTTTAAATCTAATTGAACAGTTTTAAAGAAAACCCACATCAATGAACTAGTCATTAGACTTGTTTTAGAAAATATATTAAGATAAATATGAAGGGTATAAAAGTTACGAAATTATTTATTTTAAAAATAAGTATATAAAACCTTGATGATAAGAAATAATATTCGAATCGATTATAAATATATAATATAAAGGGTGATAATTATTCTCAAAAAAATAAATTTTTTATGATGAATGAAATCGATTTGAGAAGAATAATTTTTTTATGAAAATAAAACTTCTAGAAAAAAAACTATTTTACATAGTTAAATTTTATAAAATTACATTAAATTAATAATATAGTAAAAATAAGATTATATTAATCATTAAAAATAGAATCATTAAAAAACCATTTTGTTTTTAATAAAACTTATTTATCATTTATATAATTTATAAAATAGTTTCAATAGGAATAATTTTGGAATACAATGAATAATTTGGAATGATTTTGTTAGAGGAAAATAAATCAGTTAGTTTTAAAATAAAATCATCTAGAAAATATAAATATGATATTTAATCAATTAAAAGAAAATGAGTAAAAAATACCCTTATATATTTAGTAAACATTTAATCGAAATACCATACATGTAAGAACATGAATTGAAATATTAGATACAAAAAATAAGAAATATATTATGAAAAATATTTGTAACACTTCATGATTTTAAAACTGTAAAATGTTTTATAGAAAATACAACAAGCCTCACTTAGAGTAAAAAAACCACAAAATATTTTTATTTAAATATCAATATCATAACATAGTTCTTGAACTTCTATGTATGAATAGTAATAAAAAAATTATGAAATATATATCAAATAAAAAAAATTACAATTCATTATTTAATGTTTATGAATTAATTACTAAAATTTTTGTATGGATTTTATGCAATAGAAATATTTTTTCCTTCAAAAAATATTTTATTACCTTCAGGTAAAATAATTTAAATAATATGTAAAAATTTTATTTTATTATATTATAAAAATAATATCATTTATTATATTTACACATCCAAAATATCTTATGGTGAAATTTAATGATTTTTAGAAATGATATATTCTTCAAAGTACAGTGAATAATGTATACATATATTTTCGAAATGTGTAATTTTTTCAATCATTTTAAATGTTTGATTTTGGATTTATATTATAAAAACTACAATTAATTATTTTTAGTTTAAAATCATTTATATACCAAAAATTTATAAGTTTGAAAAGTTTTTTTCATCAACATTTGTATGATTATTTTAATTTTAATATATTCCACTAATATAAATTGAATTTGATAAAAATGGATATATATTAACAATAATTATGTCAAAAATGTGATAAATAGGTTTCTTTTATTTCTCATCAATATGAATATAAACCATTTTAATTTTTTTAGCTTGATAATGCTTAAATCCGGTTAATCATGTCAGAAATTAATAGATATGTTAGAATATTTTATATTATTTCTTATTGTATAAATTTAATTCAACCCAAATAATCTTAGGCTATAAAAAGATATTTTTCATGGACACTATTTCATAATAATAACCAAAAATAATATTCAAATCAATGAATTTTATAAAATGTAACTCCCTTACTTTAAAATATCAATTATGTGTCCACATATGGGTAAAAGAATGTTATGGATGAATAAAAACTTATTATTTTTCATAATAAAGTTAAAATCATGAAAATAATTTATTTAAATATTTATTTACTATATATTTACCTTATATTATTTCATACATATAATAAAATATTTATTAAATTTATTTGAAAATAAACTAAATGATATCCAAAATATTATGAGTGGTATAATTCAATTAATTTACATTGATTCAAGAATTTATATATGAATATAACATATTTTCATTGTGTAAATGAATTAGATTATGAATCCAAATGTTTCTTTTAGTGTATGAAGACAAATTAAATTATTGGTATCAGTATTTCTATTAATGATAATTCATCAAAAAAATTTATTATTGAATTAGTAAAATATTACTAAAATATTGGAAGAGAACATTATGGATAATATATGTTCAAAAATATTAACCATTGTCCATTTATAATAAATTATCAAAAATATATGTAAAATTATTAACTTTTATTAGTGCTATTACGTTAACTTTTTTGTGTTAAATTTTCTGAACTTGTAGGTTTAACCAAAAGATATGGTTTAAAACATGAAATAAACTAATACAAATTTTATTGTTTGACTTATTTCAACCATATTAAAAACTATTTATGATTACCTATCATTTTTTATGTATTTTAATAGATAATTACTTTATTATTATTTCATATTTCAATAAATTCCAACAGTTCCCCTATAAGGCCCCGACCTTAAACATTGCTTAATCATGAATTAAATGAATAATTCACATAGAGGATCTTTTCAGGTTTAGAGTTTTAGAGAATTAGGTCATAACTATTACATCTCAAAAGATTACATAGTAGACACTTCTACTAAGTTTCTATAAAATAATAAAAAACTCTTAAAAAGAAACATGTCTAGTTCCATGTTTTAGATAACATGTCTTTCATTGATCCCATATTTGACCCTATTCATCTTTAAGTCCTGTGGAAAACATTTCAAAAACTTGGGATGAGCATAAAAAGCCAAGTAAATGATACACTAAGAATGAAAATTGTTAGTTTTTCAAAACAACAAGTAAACCAAGAATACTTTATCAAGGTAATACATTTCACCTTTATGGAGTAGTAAAAAAACTATTCACTGAAAAAAATATCATTACTTACCCCGTTTGTAACCTAAAGATTACCATAAAAACCCATATAAATAACACATAACATATAAAGGTAACTTGGGACATAAACATACTTAAATGGAATAACCATACGGTTGACTTCCACACATACTTAATAGAATATCCATACGGCCGACTTCTATACCCAATGCATTGGAGGTTATAACGTAACCACCCGTCTTGGTATTCATGGCACCACCCGTCATATGGTTTATCACGTAACCACCCGAAAAATGTCCAAGTACCATTACAAATTCAAAATACATAAAACAATTAAAAATGAAAGAAAACATTTCCATATTTCAATCACATTATATCACTTAAATATATTGACTTAACAAATCCATTATCAAAACAAATTTCAATACCGAAATACATAAAAGAGTATATGGTATTTATTTACTTTAAAAAAATATTACGGCTTGTTGAGGAAGCCAAAGATCAAATAATTCTCGCGGTGGCGGAAAGGTCATTGTCACCGCGTACATTAAAAGAAACATAATTTTTGTCATTTAGTAAAATGATTTGTATAAAAAGATTCCTTTTGAATAAAAGTAAAAGTCATAGGGGTTTATAAACTATATAAATAAATTTGCGTATAAACAAAATATGCCTCAATGAAAAGAGATTGAGACGATGTCCCTTACAAGACGGTATCCTTAGATTAAGGATAAATCAATTATATAATTATGTGTGAAAAACGAATATACCAAATATAAGTGGATATTAAGTGTAAAAAAATCAGAGTTCATTCACATATATTCATAGAACGACATATTCAAGGAGTACAAGTTTACCCCAAAGAATCAAAATTGGGTTAAGAAGTTCCCTTCCAAAAATTCGACAGCCTAACGACGTCACTTGAAAATTCAGAAACTGAGTTGATGAGAGGTAAAAATGGTATCTCATCACTTGGACATAAAATTTACATCAATAAGGATATATAAGAACATATCCCAACATAATATTATGTGAATTAAAAGACATAACAAAATGAGACTTTTAGAAAGAGGAGGGTGAAAGGTTCCCTTACCGACTTGGGTAACTTTCGAAACGTACACCCCTTGGAAGAAGGGTCATACAATGAAGATGTAAATACCCATAAACGAAATTATATTACAAAAATATTAGAATAATGGTCAGTACATACACCACTCAATGGAAATTGTGGAAAACGTAGCATAAATGTTACGGGAATACAAGTGAGATGAAAAATCCCTTACGAAAACTCGGCAGACTAACATCGCCACTTAAAACTTCCAAAAATGGTTTGATGAGATCAAATATGGTCTCTCATCATATGAACATAAAAATTACAGTAATAGGAATATAAAATAACATCCCCAAACATATGAAATATTATATTAAAGGAAATGACAAAAAAGATAGTGCTTAATAAGAAAGAGAGAGGTGGGATCCCTTACGAAAATTCGGCAGCCTAACGGCGCCACTCAAAACATTAAAAATGGATTTATGAGAGAAAATATGGTCTCTCATCATATTAAAATAAAAATTAAAGTAATAGTAATATAAAATAACATCCCAATCATAAGAAATTTTATCTTAAAAGGAATGACATAAAAGAGTGTACTTAAAAAAGAAAGAGAGAGGTAGGATCCCTTACCTCAAGTCTGACTTGGCTTGTTCATTTCATTATTTTACTGAATAATAATTGTTGGTCAATTTATAATTGCTTATGGTCATAATTTAATTATTATTATTCATTTCATATCACATATTATATTGTTATAATATTTTGTTAATAATGTGAGTTCATATCAAACGTTTTTTTCGATGTTCTGTACATGAGTAAAAAATGAACTTGTTGGGAAAAACTTTTCCATGTAGTTATAAGTAAATCATCTATATAATATTATTAATGATTTAAATATCATATATATCCTGTATATATTCAGTTTATACTATTACATAACATTTTAAGATAATAAAAATGAAATGCACCGTTCATGGAGACGGTAGGCCATACGTACGCATTAACACTACTTTCATATTTTTTTGTCATATTAATGGAATTAAAACTAAATGAGAGATATATATATTATAATTAAAGAATTATATCCATAATTTATATGTAATATATTACATATATATCCATTATATATATGTACTTATAATAGTACATAACATTTGGAGACAAGAAATGAAATGTACCGTTCATAGAGACGGTAAGCCGTGCGTACACATGAACGTTATTTTCATTTATTTGGAACATTAATGGAATTAATCTAGATGAGAGAGATATATATATATATATTATAATTCCATTACAATATATATGTTATATAGATCACATATGTTCATCAATTTCATTCTTTATACATTCCATGTATTGCATGGACGAGTCACATCACTTGAGGGGGCGGTAGTCCACACTTCCTCAAATGAAATTATCGCATTTGCACAACATGAAAAGCATAAAGGTATATATTAAATATAAAATACAGAAGAATAGAGAGGAAATAAATATAATATATATCATAAATATATATAGTTCCATCATAATGTCCACCATGATAGTTGGTATGAGAAGATAGAACAATCATCGTTTCATGAGGCAGTAATTCACCATCCATGGAAACAGTATGTTCTTTAACCATTATATGGAGGTGTGTGTTATTGTAGCTAGAATAATCCTCATAAAATCATCATAGTATATTGAAGATACTGTTTTTGTTAAAAAAATATACAAATAAAAAGAGTTTATGGGGTTGGAGAAGAAAAATAAAACAAAAGAACACAAGGGAAGACATTACCTTTAAATCGGGTAACCGTTTTTGGTTTGAGCTCAAAGGATTCCTTGGAAAGGATTATTCCCAATGGAGAGGCTTCAATGATTAAGAGAGGGATTTGGAGAGATGAAAATTTCAGGGTTTTTTCAAGCCAAAGGCTTGAGAGGTGTGTGTAAGGTGGTATAGGTGGGGGCCTTTTATAAGAGGAGAGGAGGGGAACTCTTGGAAAGTTATAAAATATTATTTTATTATAAAATTCTTTTCGGATTCTAAAGTTCCCAAAAGGATATATTTCTAGTATAAGGTGATAAGGTTTCTAAATCCACCCATACAATAGGTTTTTTACTAGTTTAGATCTTATATTTTACATTATTGTTTCATTTTATTTAAATCGTTAAATAATGAGGTAATTGCTGCATCATCATGGTGTCATAAATAATTTAATTTATTTAATATCTAAAAATTATAAAAAAAAATATCATGATATAGGAAATATGTTTATCTTTCTAAAGAATATTTATAGTCAAACATATGACTTGTATAGCCCCATTTAAAAATTGTTTTAGTAAAATAACTCATGTTTGTGACATTTTTATTTTTACATTAAATAAAAAGTTATTAATGTCATTGTCATACCAAAGTGGCTCAATGGGGTCCCCATGTTGACCAATGGATTGTCTTGGTCGGCCATGACACATCCAATGAGTGTAGAACATGTGTCTAGGTCATTTTATATTATTAAAACATTATTTTTACCTTAAATTACACTAATTACCTATAATCGTGATTAAAAACTTAAAAGTTACTATTCAACAAAAAATTATTTTAATCCCATTGAACCAAATTTTACATACTAATGACAACCATGTATGTTGGATTTATGAAATTCAAAACATCTAAGTGGTAAAGTTTCATTTAAACGAAAAATCAGTTTCTTTAATTACCACTTTGTGGTTTCACTATTCATCAAAATTGATGTTTTTTAGAAAATTACCAATAATTCACCCTAAGATATATTTTATATTCATAATTCAAAAATTATGTCCATTTTAAAAAATTCAAAACATAAAAGTTTCATTAATTAATTTAATAATCAATTCCCGCTGTCAAAACAATTAGCGTGTTTTTAAGAAACAATATCTATTAAAAGATTGACACTAGATTAAGTCAAATTCCAAAGTGAAATTAATTTCAATGACCACTATTGGATTAAATGGTAAAAATATATTCTAATTTAACTTTAAAACCAATTCAAAAGATAATATAATCATATAAATAAATTAAATTAAAAAGATGTTTTGAATTAAAATATAACATTTTTTACTATTCATTAAAAAAAGAACTTTATCGGAAAAATACCAAAAAATTTACACAAAGTAAATTTTGATGTCCCGATTCTAAAGAAGAATTTTATTTTTTCAAATATAACACATAAAGTTTTCAAAAAGTGGATTTAAAAGAGGTTCACCATCATAAGACGATTCATCAACCTTTTAAAGAAAATTAGAATGTTTACGCTTAAAATTGGATTCATTCGCATTTTTAATCCTCTAACATTTACTGTGAAAAGTAAAAATACTTGAAAAAAATATATAATCATTTTTTAGTTAGTTATGTTTATTCCTGTCATTACAACGGCTAGGTGTTAACTACCATTTAAAATAATATTATTTTATTATTTGAGTGCTACGTAAAATTTCAAAAGAACTCATTGTCGCGTATTGGGTAATCCATCGAGCATAGCATTACCTTTAAATTAATATTAAAATTTTACTCACAAATAGGGATAAATATAAAATTTTCATATTCTTTATTTACCTTGGGTGTTACATCCCCTCATATCGATTGTAAGAGGAAACATCTTTCCAAAATTGTTTACACTATAATGATCCATCAAGACCAACCAAACCCTAAAAAAATCCTCGTTTTTTAAATAATAATATTTTATATGATTTATTCTCCCCAAAAATACCAATCCTATGATCATTAAGAGTATATCCAAAATATTTCTACTAATAATGAGCTAATAACCATAACCTATAAGTTTCTTTCTGACTTAATTTTATTATTCATATAAATAAAAGATATTTATAAAAAAAATTAAAATATGTATCTTAAATAAAATTAAATATTATAATGATTACGAATAATCCATTACCCACCCCCTTTCCCATTATATGAGAAGCGAATTTATCGTTCATTCGTACACACGACTTACCATCTAATTATTATTCTACAATTCATTTTTCGTTACCACGTTTTATGAATGAGAGTAATGATTAGTTAAATATTTATATATTATATTGATAATTTTTTTTAAATTTCTAATCAAAATATCTTATATTACTTCATACATTCCAAAACATTTTGAAACAATAACATCACTTATACAGGTGTGTGCACTATCTCCACTATGATGTGATATTATTTATTTTAACTAATATTTTACAAATATGGTAATAATGATGTATTTTTCTATTACATATGATTTGATGATATAATAATTACTCTTTAAGTGTTAATTAAAAATTATATTTATTTCATTCCATCCATCAAAAAAAGAAAATAGAAATCTTGCATAAATACGTTCTACCATCTCTATGAACCATACATTTAATTTTTATATCACTTTTTTTTTGGATTTCTATAAATTCATTTTAAAAGAATTTATACTATATTGATGTAATTTATACATATCTTGATTTTATTGAACATCAATCTGTATTAAAATAAATAATTTTACAAACCAAAAAAAATATGAAAATTAATTAGTCTCTATAGAAAATACGTTATATTAATAAATATTTGATAATCAATCAGTGATAAAAAATTATAAGTATGTCATAAACTGCATGATATATATGAGTAAGATTTTTGAATAAATTTTTTGAAAATATATATTTATTATATAGGTGATTCAGATATATTAGAAGGAATTTGATCCTGATGTAAGGGTTTGTCATCTTAATTTTTCTTCTGGGAGACATAACCCACATTCACCAATATTTTTTTATGGTCTATATAATTACTCATTTATATATTCTATCTTGAATATTATTTTCCATATTATTTTTAATGTTTCATTTGATGTTATTTCATTTAAGGGGATAATGATTAGAAATATTCCCAAGTTGTAAGGGGTTATTTCACAATCTCATTAATATTCAAAATCAATATTATTTATGTCCCCACTCAGGTAATATTTTTCATCTATATCCATGATTTATAAAATTAATTTAAATTTCCTTAAAATACTTTAAATTATTTATTTAAAAAAATTTACCCATCATTTAATTTTACCAAAACTATTCTAAAGGATTATTTCTGAAGTTTTTCGAACCAAATATATTTTAAACTATTTTATAAAAGATCTATTTATTGGATTTTTAAAATATATGTTATGAAAAGTTTCACATGTTTTCATTAATAATATTTTCTTCAAATAATTGTCTATATGTTTTCAATGTTATTTTCAATGAAATTTCTTTAACTCATATTTTTGAAGAAATTAAATAAATGATTTTGAAGAGAAATCATATTGTCTCATGAATTTTACAATTACCATTTAATTTATTTTCATTTATGATAGCATCCTTTATTAATATATAATATTTATTAATGTTATTATGTTTTCTAACCATCAATAATATTTTTTTATGATTATTTTTATTTGGAAATGTTTAGATATTCCATAAGTTGGGTTTTCCAATACAGAGTGTTCTTGAATTTTATATCTGTTGATTATATTATATTATTTTTTCATATAATTAATTATTTTTTGTAATTAATTGATTAGTGGGTCATAGAATTACCTAATAAATTGATTAATTGGTAGGACTCATGAGAAAAATTATTTTAGGTTTTTATACGTGTCCTTACACATTTATTTAAGATTCATTTGAATGACGCCTTGATAATATACATAAGATATTAGGGTATGAGTCCTCAATATTTTGTTTTAGATGACTAAAATTATGAATTACTGGATTATAAACTCATTTATTGATGTCCATGTGATTTTCTGAATATGTTTAATATCTACGTTGAATTTTTAGATCATGGTATTATTTATGAGTTATTATTTTAATATAATTTATTTCTGGGAATAATAATTATGCCTTATTTAGCTTCTTCTAAACACATTCCCCTATTGAGTATCTCATGCGACCCATTTCATGTTTTTATTTTCCCCATGATTATAGGAAGTGTATTATGATCGATAAAATAGTGATTCTAGAGTAAATAATTATGAGATCTATGAAAATAGTATTTTTTATTTTATTTTCTCAAATGTAATATGGGAATTATATATATATATATTGTACAAAGAATACTAAAAAATTTAGTCCTTTTCGAGGTGATATATTATATATAACAAAGATTTAATAAATTAATTTGGGGCTCTAAGCGACTGGGTTGTTTGTCTGTATTTTTGGTATCATAAAATGATTATTAGAAACATTGGGAACAATATTTAGGAGAACATACATTAAGGAACAATACCCATTAACTGAAATTGATAATATTTCCAATGAATCCATGTATATTATTATGAGGTTAGATAAGCATAATTTTAACTATTAATTTAATTTTTCTCATGTTTTATAAATTTAAATAATGTTTCATAATGTTACGATCTAATATAGTTTGTTCAAATGTTTGTATATGGATCTAAGTAGAACAAATGTAAACCGTATCAATGTACACAATAAATTATGATATTTCCTTTTTCTAAAAGATAATAATTATGTAACTAGATATATAATTGGATATACACATATTATTGGTAAATTTGTAAATAATACTCAGGTTATGTCCAATATCCATACATATAAAGATCATTCTTCAGATCCAAAAGACCATGTTACAATGTTAGACTACTATTTGCATTAGAAACATCCATTATTCAATGGGACTATAAATATATTTTTAACTGAGTAATGTATAAGTTCTATATAAAACATATTTTCTACTATGGATTTTAATGAAATGTAGAATTTTTTCATATTTTTTTATCATCTCATAAGATATGCATATTAATAATGGTCATTGATTTAAAAAAGTAATGATTATAATGAAATAAAAAGTATGGAATGAAAGGATTATATGGAATTTTTTAGAAAAAATATTTTCCTCTTGACCAATGAGTGTCTATAAAGAAATAATACATTAGTAAATTATAAAATAGAGTGAAAATTTCTTCTAATAATGGAGATATCTTAATAAGGTTATAAAGAGATGTTTTAGAATATGTGTGTAATCGAATTAATGAGATTTGTCATTTATTTTTTTGATAAATGAAATACATTTAGGGGAACTAAAATCCCATAAAATAACATCATTTTAGGATAAAGTATTATTTTCTATTCATAAAAAAAACATTATCTACATTTTATTGTTTGGATGGAAAGAAAGTGTTGATTTTGACTGAAGAGAAAATAAGGGATAAGGAGGATATATGAAAATGGGATTTTCCCACATGGGATTATGGTATAAAGAAACACCTAATTTCTTTCTTAAAGTTAATGGGAGTTTTATTCATGTGTGGATATAAAGGACATCAATAAATATAATTTGAAGGTAATAATGAAATCTAAAAGATTTTTTTTACTCTAAGGAGATGGGAAAATTTCTTATAAATAGCCCCAATCATGACTATAGTATGCCTCAAACAATACTAAGGCATCAAGGTCTAGATTATGAAATTACTACTCTATAAGTAAAATTATTAATTTTCTTGTTTTATATGTATTTTTTCAATGATTATATATTTATAAGAATCATGTAAAATAATATAATTGTACTGTTGTAGTTTTTCATAAAGAATTTTCCAAGATTTGTTATATTTTATTGAAAAAACTGACATGTGAATTAGTTTTATGGTGATACTTTTATATAATACATGTATAAGGGAAATATAACACCTAATATGCTCATAATGTAAATATAATAATGTTTTATTTGGATAAATAAAATATTTAAATTTAATATGAAAATGGGTTGGTAATAGTGAAATTAGAAATGGATAATTATTTGATGAAAAACTAATTCTTGAAAAAGATTACATCATTAAAGATTTTGCATTCGATGATATGAAATTTTATTTATGGAATAAGGAGAGAGTTAAATCTTGGATATATTCTTGTCTTTATTAAGGTTTGTTAGTGATTCATTTTATTACCATATGATCGATGTATTTTTACTTGACATTTATATTTATAGCATCGAGGATTACTGAGAAGTTCATTTTGCAAATTTATTGACTTTATAATTCCTTTTTTTTCCACAATTTGGTCATACATATTTTAGAGGAGCCATAATGATTAACTAATTATGTATTAGACTAAGAAGAACATTGGATATTATTGTTTTAGTATAAAAATTGGTTATTATACTGGATAACCTATTATTACCATCTTTGTTTTTTTAAATAAACTACAAACATCGAAATAAATTATACTTATTATGATTCTTAAAATGATTACAATATTAAATCATTAAAAAAAATTGATATCGAATATCCATTTCCTAGAATAATATATAATGTATAAATTAATTGACATATAACCAATGGATGAGATTGTGATTTTAGTGGAGATAAATCATGTATGTTTATTTTGTTTTGTTCTATATATGCATAGTAAAATTATCCATTGACATTAGGAAATTTTCATTGAAATTAAATTATTATTGGTTTACTTTTCTTAACAATAAATCAATGTTCCTTTATCCCATAACATTTTTATGTTTTTTATTGTTAACATTTTTAGGATCGTTTTCCCTATCACTCTATATTAATCCTTAAGAATTGGATTATATTTCATATCAGTATTTTTTATTCACAATATTTCTCACCAATTTCTATTTTTAGATATATTTTATTTGGGATTAACTTTATATTTCTCTTTTACAATTTTAATGTGAAAACTTTTAAAACATTTTTATGATGTGTGTTTTCCCAAAATTAAATTATAAATGATAATTACATGATAATTTTGAATAATTGAAAATTCTGTAGAAACAATTTCTTTAAATGGGGAATGATGTACGACCCTAATATTTTAAAATAAAACTGTGGTTGACATTGTATACAACACAAAATAATGAGCTTAAAAAACAATGAAATAATTTTATAAATATATTACACATAATATCATGTTATCAAATTGGAGGGTATGATTAGTATTTCTCAAAATAGAAAACATATTTAATTTATATACTCAATAAAAATTTGTTTACTAATTCATACTAAATAGGTATTTTTTTCAAATATATTTATTTTATGCGTTAGAAATAATGTTTTTAAAAAGTTATTTTTAATATTTTAACAAGAAAATATAATAATTTTTTATTAAATTTTATAAATTATTATTATTACTAATAATATAATTATTTAAATAATTTTACAAAAATTACCATATAGTAAAATTTTATTATTATTTTTGTAAAAGATTATTTTTGCTATGAATAGTAAGAAATATAGATTTTTATTGAGATAGGTATTTTTGTTTCAATCATTTAAAATTTTCATTTTTAAAAAATTATTTAAATGTAAAATTAAATATATTATATTATGATTATTACAATTAAAGCCATTAAAAAAATTTAACGATTGAATTTATTATAAGAACATCCTTATACAAAAAATCATTTTTCTGAAAAATTGTTTTTTTCCTCATTATGAATGATTATATTAATTTTAATTCATTAAAATTAGGTAAATTTAAAATTATAAAATTTATTAAATATTTTCAATCATTTGGTTATATTTTTAAAGATGACACTTTTATTTTTGGTCGACATAAATAGAAGATGTGGTTAAAAAATTGACATTACTAAAGGGTAATTCCTGTTAATCTACGTTAAAACTAAGTGATAATGTCATAAAATTTGATCCTAAATCATATTAGACAAATATAATTTTACAAAAAAAATTCGATTAAAATTAATATTATTTTGGACACTTTTCCATTAAAATGATGAAGGTAATAATAAAATTAATAAAAGTTACAATATCAAACACACATAGTTATAAATAATTATTATGTGTCCACAATGGGAAAAAATGTTGATCAATGAACCTAATATTTTTAAAAAAAATTAATATTAGATTGATTATTATTGTTTATTTAAAATCTTATTGATTATATAATTACATTATATTTTTCCACAATGGTAAAACAATATTTTTACAAATAATATAAAATTTAAATAAATTATATTAAAATTATTAATGTAGATATAATTATATTTATTTATAGTGTCTTGTGAAATTATAAAATTTAAAAAAATTATTAGTTATATTTATGTGAATTATATTCTAAATATATCATTTAATTGATGTATTTGAAGTTAAATTAAATAAATATCATTAAAATTTGACTTTACCGATCATTTAACAATATTATATTTAATTATATAATTATAAATAATTAATATCCCTAAATAAAATTTGGTAGATTATATATTGTTGAAAATTTTATCCCTTTATCATTTATTATAATTTTTTTTCATATAACTGTACATGTATAAACTTTTATGTGTGAAAAAAATATTACAAGAGTAATATTAAAATAATTTAACAAATGTTATAAAATAATATATTGTTTATAAAATAACACATAAATGTATAAACATTTTAATTTTAGATGATAATTTTACCACACAGAACACTAGTATTGAATCCAAATACATTTGGATGAATACTAATTTTTAATGGCATTATGAAAATTTGAACTTTTATAACATTCTAAACGTTCCCCTCTCCTCAATTATACAAGAAGACCTCCTCAATGACTTATACAAAAATTATTAAGCCAAATATCTAGAATAAATCCCACAAATTCCATTCTAAACATCCCCAAAACATTATGCTGGTCCTTTTGTCCCCAATATAACAACCATAATATCATTATGGTGTGATCCAAAGGATTTATTTTTATAAAGATGTAATCGCCTTAACCAATCATTTTTTACAACTGTTTTCATTCACTTTATATATAGTATTTATCATATTGTGGTTATATAAGTATCTTAAATATACATAAATGTTATTTGGATTATTATTGAACCATTATCAACTATAATTCTTATATAATGGAACGAGAAGTCATTGCTCATTCATATGTATGACTTAATGTCTCCATTTAGAAATACAATTCATTTATAATCACAATATTTTATAAGTGATAATTATTATGGGTATAATTTTTGTAAATAATATTTTCAAAATAATTATACACATTTAATTACATTAAAATATCTACTTGATAGCCTTCGGGACCAATTGGAAACAATAACATCAATCAGGTGTATGTGTGGACGACCACATCTGTGTAGCGATGTGGTTCATTTTTTATTTCAATATTACATTGATTATAATAAATATGTAGTTTCTTAATATATATGATTTATATGATGTAATGAATATTTTGTATTATTGATTTATTATTTATATTTATTTCATTCCTTCTATTAAAAGAATGAAAGTAGTTTTCATGCATTCACATGACATACTGTCTCCATTAATGGGGGAGTTAATTTTTCTATCACTAAATTGTATGGATAAATCTATATATATATATATATATATAATATTAATATACATTATATTTATATAATTATTACATTTATGGATTTCCTTTATCATTCATCGATGTAAATAGATGTAACAGACCAAACCAAACTGAAAATGAATCTTTTAAAACAATTAACAATTAATTTAATAATGAGGTCTTAATAAAAGAGTGATGAAAGTTTATAATTAATTCATATATTGTATGATATATTTGATAATTATTCCAGATTAAGATTATGGTAAAAATATATTTATTTTATATTATGTTAAGACACATATTAAAGAATTCAGTCCTATGGTAATGGTGACCCGTCTCAGTTTTACATCTACAAGAAAAATTCCTTATTCACCACTTATTTAATTAGTGTTGTGTATATACATTCTATTTTTAAGAACCCGGTTTTTTCTACGAAAGACTTTGGAATATTTTTGATGATATTCTAGAGCAGCGCCCTCAGACGGAGTGCGATTCCGAGCCTCGGAGTGGCGGGAATTAAATTTTCAGTGCGTTCACACTGGAAACACTAAATAAATGAGATAACTCCTAAATGGAGCTTCAGATCAGATATCTGAGTGTACGGACGGGTCCGGAATGGGGTTTTTAGCCTAGGAACGACATAAAACTTGTCGGTGCGGGACGTTTGGACCCCTCGCCCGCTTCTGGAGCGTAAACAGATTAGTTAATTAATTAATTAATTCATTTAATGGAGAAATGCTAGTATCTCTTAAACTGTGGCTCAGATCGGGAAACCGAGAGTACCGTTGAGTTCAGAGCATGCCGTTTACCTTAGGAGGGGTATAAGTTTCGCGGGCGTGGGCCGTTTGTGAAAAATGGCCCCCGGGGCATTGTCGTAATTTGGCGGCCTCAGGCGCTAAGTTTAATAACTTTTGAACGGGGTCTCGGAATAAAATTCCGAGACCGCAGTTGCACTCAGACCGTGGTTCTTAGCCTAGGGGAGGCTAAATCCCGACCCCGTCGGGAGTTCGGGTACGGGGCCCACGGGCGGGTATTTAAGTGTTTTGTTTTTAAACACTTCTCCCCCCTCTTGGTTGTTCCCCCTGGCAGCCTCTCCTCTCCCTCTCCTCCTCCACCTACGACGTGGCGGCTTCAGTAGGGCAGCTCTGGCAAGGCGGCGGTTCCGCGGTGAAGCTCCAGGCTTAGTCCCAAGAGGTAGGATGTTGCGTTTTGTATTTTAATTCCCGCACTTAACTTCAAACCCAAAATTGTACATTGAATTTCTGCCCGATCTTCGATCTATGCCCATGAATGCGTAGTATAGGTTTTTATCTTTCCATTTCATTTTCCGGAATTTAATTCCGACTTCAGAGGAGCTCGCAATCGACCGCCGAATTATGCAGGTTTTTGATTTCTTCCGGCCGGGTTGGGGGGCTTCCAGACGGTGGCTAGGCGAGCGGAGGCCGAACGAAGGTCGACGGGGCGCTGGGCGTTCGGCTGCGGGCTTCAGGTGCAGCAGCGGCGGCAGCGGCGGCGGAGGCCGGCCATCCGGCCGGTAGGGCGGCGCCTTGTCGGCGCGGGCGAAGAGGGGTCGCGGTGTGCGACCCCAGCGGAAGACCGAGACCCGCCACAGGCGGGTCTCCGCGTGAAAAAAAGAAAAGAAAGACTGGCCTTGACTTCCGGTCGGTGGATCAAGCGCCCGCACAGCGCGCGGGCGAGGGGGCTCGCACGGGGCGGACCGGCCGGATCGGGCCGGTCCGGCCCAAGGCCCCCCCCCCCTTTTAAAAAAACAAATGTTCGGACGCTCGTATTTCGGGCTACGGGCATCCTTCTGGAGCGCCGTCTGCAGCGGCGTGGACCTGACGTCGATGCAGACTTTTTGAGGTGGTTTTGGGAATTTTTAATTCCCGAAAAGAGGGGCCGCAGAGGCGCGACATGTCTTTAAGTGTACGAGTGTTTTTCCTGAGAATCTTGTTTTGAGCGGCGCAGACACATCCGACGTCAGTGTTGAGCATCTTCAGCGGCATTGCGACCCTGACACAGAGGCGGAGGTTTCTAGGGCGGTTTCGAGCGTTGAAGCCGGAGTTGAGGTGTGGGTCCCACGACCCGTCTTTTGAGCTACGTGCAGATTTTAGCACCTTTTTCCTCAGACATCCGTTTGGGGCGTGTGAGCAGTCGATATTGGGTGTTTTTCTGAGGGTATCGCATTGGCACAGTCTGCCCGCTGTAATTCGGCACGATGGTGCGGGGCCCACGAAGGTCGTTTGGGCGTCGACGATGATTTTTTATCTTTATCACCGGGCAACCGTTTTGGACAAGTGAATAGTCCATCTTGTGTGCTTTTTCAAGAGGATCGCAACGGTGCGATCCGTTCGTTGAGTTTCGGGACCAGGGTGCAGGTCCCACGTGGCACCGCTCGTGTGCGGTGCGCCGGAATGCATCTTTTTCTCCGGATATCCGTTGCACTTAAGTGAGTAGTTCTTTTGACGTGTTTTCCCGAGGGGGTTGCATTGGTGCGATGCGCCCGACTGTTCTCGGGGCCGAGGCTCGGGATCACGGGGCGCCGTTCAGGCGTGAGGCGGTATTGGTGACTTTTCCGTCGGATATCTGTTGGAGGCGAGTAAGTAGTTGATCTCACGTGTTTTTCCGCGATGATTACAATGGTGCGATCCGTTTGGTTGTGCAGAGCCTCTTGGAGGATCTTGTTAAATGTGGAAATGTGGAGGTGCACCGGTGGTGGTCCTTCTGCCGTGTTTGTAGCGGACCATTGGCGAGTGATCATGTGCACTCCCGTGTGAGTGATGTAAATGCTTGAAGTGACGTGGTTGGTCGTTCCTGGGCCTTTAATGTTGAGTTGTTATGTCACACCTTCACGTTGACGTTGGGTGCCTTGTGCACGATAGCCCTTGGTTGGGGTTGACTTGGGGCCACACGTCTTGTGGGCCCCACGTGCGTGTCGTGTTTTGCTTTGCGTACTTGGACCTCTCGCGGCGTAGAGGGTCCCTTTGTGCTCTTTTGTTTGGCTAGTAGGGTGGATTGTATTTCCCCTGGATTTGTGCTTGTTTGTTTGACCAGCATGGTTGAGGGGTCTCCCCCTGGTTTCGTTCTCGATGGATTAGCCCGTAGCGGTGCTAGTGACACCCAGTGCTGGAGCAGACGCTGCACCTCTTTTGGGTAAGTTGTTTTGGAGTTGGGAGGTTGCGCGGTACCAACTTCGTGTTTGGTTGGCTAGTGTTGTACCCTCCAGTGGATATGGCCAGAGCAGTTATGAGTTTTACACTCCAGCGGGGCTGGGAAGTGGGTTACTAATCGGCTTCTTAGGGTCTGCCCTTCAGCAGAGACTGGGCAGTGGGTCACCCGACGCTCTTAGGGTCTACCCTCCAGCAGAGACTTGGCAGTGGGTCAACCGATGCTCTTAGGGTCTACCCTCCAGGAGAGACTGGGCAGTGGGTCACCCGACACACTTAGGGTCTACCTTCCGGTAGAGATTGGGCAGTGGGTCACCCGATGACCTCTTAGGGTCTACCCTCTGGTAGGGCTGGGCAGTGGGTTGCCCGTCGTCTAGTTCCAGGTCTACCCTCCAGAAGGGCTGGGTAGTGGGTCACCTATCGAATTATTCTAGGTCTACCCTCCAGCGGGGCTAGGCAGTGGGTCGCCTGATGATGTATTAAGGTCTACCCTCCAGCGGGGCTGGGCAGTGGTTTTCCAGATGATCTATTAAGGTCTACCCTCCAACGAGGCTGGGAAGTGGGTCGCCTATTGATGTATTATGGTTTAACCTCCAGTAGGGATGGGCAGTGGGTCACCCAGTATCTTATTATGGTCTACCCTCCAGCGGGGCTGGGTAGTGGGTCGTCGGATGATGTCTTATTTTTTACCCTCCAGTAGGGCAGGGCAGTGGGTCACCCGATATCTGGTTACGAATTACCCTCCAGCAGGGCTGGGCAGTGGGGACACCAGTTGGCATTCCAGACTTAGTCCTCTCGACTAGGCTAGTCTGTGGCTTACCTCCGTGATTACTGAAGCGGGACCCTTGGTTATATGGGTCAGTGTTGTGACAACTTGACTTTGAGGAGACCTCTCGACTGCAGGGCAGTGACGAGGTGTGGCTTGAATTTCCCTAGAACTCTCAAGTTCGAGGGGAACTTTCCCCACCGAGACGCGTTCTTGTGACGCGATCTAAAACCGTGCGGGCGAGTCAGTGACTCCCAAAGCGGATAGTGTCAAGGTGTGGTGATTGAGCCCCTTGGCTTGCGGTTCAGGGCAGACGTGCGGGATACTGGGCATTGATGATTGTGTTTCTTTTGGGACTATTGGAGACTCATTTTCTTTGGCTGAGCTACGGGACAGAGATCCCCATACGAGATTTTTCGGGCTTCTTGGAAGAGAATATATATGTATATACCTTTTTCTAGTAACCACTTCTTGAATTTGGTTACTCTCCTTCCAGGAGAGGCGAAGACGCGCGGGTTATGCCACGTGCTTTCTGTGTCTAGCTTCTCATGGTTGGATGAGTCTACTCTCCTGCTATAGGTAGTGAAGACTCGACGGGAAGTTCATCTTCTCACCGTTTCCAGCTCCTTCTTCCTGGACGAGTCTACTTCCTTCCTCTTGTTGGGTTGAGCTGGAATCTTTACTGCACTCTCTGTTTTACTCCCTTTGATTTTCTCTGTTCTCTCTACTTCTCACCCTTCCGTACCTTCTTTTGTTGCTCCCTCGAGCCTTCGGGGTATCCTACTGAGTATCTTTATAATCACCCCTGCTTGGGCTTTGCCCACACTTGGTGTGCCCTTGAAGGCGACAGACAGGTGGAGCGTGACTTCAGTAGAGCGTAGGAGCTTGGGAGCTTGGACCGCGTGCGGTGGATGTGGTCGGGTTCCAGGAGGGAGACCCGACAGCTGTTTCATTTTGTTTACCTGTTGCCGGGTTGTGGCACTTTTGGATGGGTGCGTGTTTTGCCCCTTTTCTTTTCAGTTTGTACTTTTTACTGTTTAGAGGTCGATGCACATCTGTGGTTTATATATATAGTAGTTGTTCTTTTTACTCTGCACTATTGCATTGAGTGTGCTGCGTGTGTGTGTACAGGTACTTAGGAAAAGGCCTCCTTGAGTTATTGTGCCTTCGGCGTAGGTCGCCAGCCCCTGGCCTATGGAGGCGAGCTTGGGGTAGTTGCGGCTCGAGCCCGGGTAGGGTTGGGTTGTGACAAAGTGGTATCAGAGGTGGTTCGTTCCTTGGGATGCTGTTCGGACATCCCTAAAAGAGGAATTGGTTGGGATATAGGGAAAAAGTGTTAATGTGTCTTGAGAGCGGCTCTCAGGCCAGGGAGTCCAGTGATGGTGCGGCGACCAACATATCCATTCACCAGGACCTTGAAAACCCGCTTGTCAACTCGGCATGCTGAGACACCTGTTGTAGGGAAATTTGTTTGTGCATCACATAGGACTGAGTCTTGACTGTCCTTCTTGAGTCATCTCCCCATCGTTGTTGTTGTTGGTATATACATATATGCTCATCTGACCGCGACACTCCTTGATAATATTCAGGATGTCTCCGCGAAGACAGCCAGCCAGGATACCAGCTGGGGTTCGTGACAATGACCCTATGAGCTATGAGGCCACAGTCTAGGACCCATCATGTGAGCCTCTTTCTCCGGGTGGGCCGGTAGCATCACCCCCACCTGTTGACCAGCAGACAGTTTCAGTAGAGCAGACTGAGCTTGAGCATAGGTTGATCGTTCTTCGTGAGTTCCAGCGGTAGAGACCACTGAGGTTAAGTGGTGAGCCAGACCCTCAGGCAGTGGAGGTTTGGCTTGAGGAATTGGTTAGCCTTTTCTGGCTTTTGCAGACGTCGACAGATCAGAGAGTGGCTTTGGCAGTCAGCCTTTTCCGTGTATCGGCTTGGCGTTGGTGGAGTCTGGTGACTCAGCTTCTTGACGAGTCGTCGCTATCATGAGGCGAATTTCGGTCGTTGTTCCGTGAGGATTTTTCCCCTCCTGCTTGTGCGCCGTTCGTATTTAGGAGATCTTGTAGTTTTAGCAGGGAGGGATGACGGTGGCCGAGTACGCGGCTAGTTTTTCAGACCGTGCACGCTTTACCCGGACTTGGTCCATGACAACAACTTCCGATCGTGGAAGTTTGAGCAGGGTCTCCGCCGAGAGATTCGTGATGTCATTGCACCCTTGGGCATTTCCACATATGCCGGGGTGCTAGAGTAGGCGCTGGTGACAGAGGGCTTCCTGTCATGGTGTGAGGTTGGTAGTGGCAGTGGGTGCGATGGAGCCGGGACGTCTGCCGTAGCTAGCAGGCACCAGATGATAGGACCTCGATGCAGGTGGCCTTCCCACTGTCGGTTTCGGAGACGTAGTCGTATACCACTGTGGCGAAAAGGCGCAGGGCCTCAGCCGAGGATGACCTTCCGTGAGTGGATCCTGGGTCGTGGTCGTACACCACAGTGGCGCCAGAGGGCACCAAGGCAGCCCAGAGAGCGTCAGTGCTATGCTTGTGACGGGCGAGGTCACTTGGCACGAGACTGCCCGACCCGAGTTGCTGAGATCTTCGGGCAGGCAGCAGGCGCACCACCATGACAGAGGCAGCGCCGTGATCGGATTAGTACCCAGAGAGGTGGTGCTAGCAGAGAAGCGGGAGGAGCTGGAGGTGGGAGACGATGTTACGAGATCTCCCCATCACCACTAGGCGGTCCACGTCAGGCTCCGGGAGCCGATGGTTGGGACCATGGACAGCCGCGAGCTTTGGATGTCCACGATCCGGCAGATCATGGGATGGTGATAGGTACCCCTTGCGACTCTTCTACTTTTTGCAGTATAATTGTTAGGCTCTACATGTGGGATGCTTTCCTCCCTGCTTTTTGCTTGAGGTATTACCTGGGTGACGCAGGGCGTCGGTGTAACCCTGTGTTGGTAAGGAAAAAGGCGTGATACCTTTTCCTTTAGTCGATGGTGTTGAATCCTTCGCCTTTTGAGCACGTAAGAGAGCATCGACTGTGGAATCTTGTATGACCAGATATCCTTGGGTGTTTCACCATATGGATATTCTGAAGGAGGGAATCATCGGGCCTTGTTTCAGGTGCGAGCGGTGATTCCAGTCGTAGCATGCGACGTAGATGTTTGACCGGGGAGGTGAACTACCCCTCGAGGGCCTTCGGGCCGTGTGAGACCGTGAAATGGGTTGGAGAGGTGCCCTACCGCCTTTCCCTAACCCTGAAGTTTGGAGTGGGTGCGCGAAGTCGGCAAGGGCCGACCTAGCGTGAACAGATCAATCTTTTGGTCTGTGTGCGGTGACGCAGAGCTGTGCGTGGGTTCTTCTAGGTATGAGGAAGCCAGGTGTGGGATTAGTACCCTGTGTTGCTCCCTAGTTTTGCTTTTAGAGGACGAAAATCTTGAAAGAGGGAATGATTTAAGAACCCGGTTTTTTCTACGAAAGACTTTGGAATATTCTTGATGATATTCCAGAGCAGCGCCCTCAGACAGCGTGTGATTCCGAGCCCCAGAGTGGATGGAATTAAATTTTAAGTGCGTTCACACTAGAAACGCTAAATAAATGAGATAAATCCTAAACGGGGCTTCAGATCAGATATCTGAGTGTACGGATCGGTCCGGAATGGGGTGTTTACCCTAGGAATGACATAAAACTTGTCGGCGCGGGACGTTTGGACCCTTCGCCCGCTTCTAGAGCGTGAAACAGATTAATTAATTAATTAATTAATTCGTTTAATGGAAAAACGCTAGTATTTCTTAAACGGTGGCTCAGATCGGGAAACTGGGAGAACCGTTGAGTTCAGAGCATGCCGTTTACCTTAGGAGGGGTATATGTTTCGCGGGCGCGAGCCGTTTGTGAAAAATGGCCCCCAGGGGCGTTCTCTTAATATGTCGGCCCCAGGCGCTAAGTTTAATAACTTTTGAACGGGGTCTCGGAATAAATTTCTGAGACTGTCGTTGCGCTCAGAGCGTGGTTCTTAGCCTAGGGGAGGCTAAATCCTGACCCCCTCGGGAGTTCGGGTATGGGGCCCACGGGCGGGAGTTTAAGTGTTTTGTTTTTAAACACTTCTCCCCCCCTCTTGGTTGTTCCCCCTGGCAGCCCCTCCTCTACCTCTCCTCCTCCACCTCTGGCGAGGCGGCTCCGGCGGGGCAGCTTCGTCAAGGCGGCAGTTCCGCGGCGAAGCTCTGGGCTTAGTCCCAAGAGGTAGGATGTTGCGTTTTGAATTTTCATTCCCGCACTTAACTTCAAACCTGAAATTTTACGTTTAATTGCTTCCCGATATTTGATCTATGCCCATGAATGCGTAGTAGCGGTTTTTCTCTTTCCATCGCATTTTCCGGAATTTAATTACGACTTCGGAGGAGCTCGCAATCGACCGCCGAATTTTGCGGGTTTTTGATTTCTTCCGGCCGGGTTGGGGGCTTTCGGACGGCGGCTGGGCGAGCGGAGGCCGAACGGAGGTCGGCGGGGTGCTGGGCGTTTGGCTGCGGGCTTCAAGTGCGGCAGCGGTGGAGGAGGCCGGCCATCTGGCCGGCCGGGCGGCCCCTTGCCGGCGCGGGCGAGGAGGGGTCACGGTGTAGGACCCCGACGACAGACCGAGACCCGCCACAGGCGGGTCTCCACATGACAAAAAGAAAAGAAAAGAAAGACGGGCCTTGACGGCCGGTCGGTGGAGCAAGTGCCCGCGCGGCGCGCGGTCCCAGTGGGCTAGCCGTAGCGGGCCGGCCGGAGCGGGGCGGACCGGCCGGACTGGGCCGGTCCGACCCAAGGGGGGTCACCCCCCTTTTAAAAAACAAATGTTCGGACACCCGTATTTCGGGCTACGGGCGTTCGTCTTGAGCGCCGTCTGCGGCGGCGTGGACCTGGCGTCAATGCATACTTTTTGAGATGGTTTGGAGAATTTTTAATTCCCGAATCGAGGGCCCGCGGAGGCACGACGTGTCTTTAAGTGGACAAGCTTTTTTCTCGAGAAACTTGTTTTGAGCGGCGCGGACAGATCCAATGTCCGTTTTGAGCGCCGTTAGCGGCGTTGCGACCCTGGCACCGAAGCGGAGGTTTCCAGGGAAGTTTCGGGCGTTGAAGCTGGAGTTGAGGCCTGGGACCCATGACCCGTATTTTGAGCTACGTGCAGCTTTTAGCGCCTTTTTCCTCAGACGTCCGTTTGGGGCATGTGAGCAGTCGATGTTGGGTGCTTTTCCGAGGGCGTCGCGTTGGCGTAGTCTGCCCGCTGTAATTCGGCACGATGTTGTGGGGCCCATGAAGGCCGTTTGGGCCTCGACGGTGATTTTTCATCTTTATCACCGGGTGACCGTTTGGGACAAGTGAATATTCCAACTTGTGTGCTTTTTCGAGAGGATCGCAACGGTGCAATCCGTTCGTTGAGTTTCAGGACTGGGGTGCAGGTCCCACGTGGCACCGCTCGTGTGCGGTGCGCCAGAATGCATCTTTTTCTCTGGATATCCATTGCACTCAAGTGAGTAGTGATTTTGACGTGTTTTCCCAAGGGGGTCGCATTGGTGCGATGCGTCCGACTGTTCTCGGGGCCGAGGTTCGGGATCACGGGGCGCCGTTCGGGCGTGAGGTGGTGTTGGTGACTTTTTCGTCGGATATCCGTTGGACGTGAGTAAGTAGTCGATCTCGCGTGTTTCTCCGTGAGGATTACAATGGTGTGATCTGTTTGGTTGTGAGTAGCCTCTTGCATGATGTTGTTAAATGTGGAAATGTGGAGGTGCCCCGGTGGCGGTCCTTCTACTGTGTTTGTAGCGGACCATTGGCGAGTGATCACATGCACTCCCATGTGAGTGATGTAAATGCTTTAAGTGAGGTGGTTGGCCATGCCTGGGCCTTTGAGGTGGAGTTGTTATGTCACGCCTTCGCATTGACGTTGGGTTTCGTGTGCATGATAGCCCTTGGGCTGGAGATGTGGTATAATCTGGGAGTATACGAGAGCGCTTGGAGGTTCGTGTGGTTCGTACCTGAGACGTTCGTGCGCTTGGTAGGGGTTGACTTGGGGCCACACATCATGTGGGCCCCACGTGCGTGCCGTGTTCTACTTTGCGTACTTGGACCTCTCACGGCATAGAGGGTACCTTTGTGATCTTTTGTTTGGCTAGCATGGTGGAGGGTATTTCACCTAGATTTGTGCTCGTTTTCTTGACCAGCAGGGTTGAGTGGTCTCCCCCTGGTTTCGTTCTCGATGGATTGGCCAGTAGCGGTGCTAGTGACACCCAGTGCTGGAGCAGACACTGCACCTCTTTTGGGTAAGTTGTTCTGGAGATGGGAGGTTGCGCGGTACCCACTTCGTGTTCGGTTGGCCAGTGTTGTACCCTCCAGTGGATATGGCCAGACCAGTTCTGAGTTTTACCCTCCAACGGGGCTGGGCAGTGGTTTACTCATCAGCTTCTTAGGGTCTACCCTCCAGCAGAGATAGGGCAGTGGGTCACCCAATGCTCTTAGGGTCTACCCTCTAGTAGAGACTGGGCAGTGGGTCACCCGGCGCTCTTAGGGTCTACCCTCCAGGAGAGACTAGGAAGTGGGTCACCTGACGCACTTAGGGTCTACCCTCCGGCAGAGACTGGGCAGTGGGTCACCCGACAACCTCTTTGGGTCTACCCTCCGGCAAGGCTGGGCAGTGGGTCGCCTGTCGTCTAGTTCCTGGTCTACCCTCTAGTAAGGCTGGGCAGTGGGTTGCCTATCGACTTATTCTGGGTCTACCCTCTAGCGGGGCTGGGCAGTGGGTCGCATGATGATGTATTAAGGTCTACCCTCCAGCGGGGCTAGGCAGTGGGTCGCCTGATGATGTATTAAGGTCTACTCTCTAGCGGGACTGGGCAGTGGGTCTCCTGTTGATGTATTATGGTTTACCCTCCAACAGGGCTGGGTAGTGGGTCACCCAGTATCTTATTATGGTCTACCCTCCTACGTGGCTGGGCAGTGGGTCGTCGGATGATGTCTTATGGTTTACCCTCCAGTAGGGCAGGGCAGTGGGTCACCCGATATCTGGTTAAGAATTACCCTCCAGCAGGGCTGAGCAGTGGGGACACTGGTTGGCATTCCAAACTCATTTCTCTCGACTAGGCTAGTCTGTGGCTTACCTCCGTGATTGCTGGTGCGCTACCCTTGGTTATACGGGTCAGTGTTGTGACGACTTGACTTTGAGGAGACCTCTCGACTACAGGGCAGTGACGAGGTGTGGTTTGACTTTCCCTAGAACTCTCAAGTTCGAGGGGCACTTTCCCCACCGAGACACATTCTTGTGACGTGATCTAAAACCATGCGGGCGAGTCAGTGCCGCCCAAAGCAGATAGTGTCAAGGTACGGTGATTGAGCCCCTTGTCTTGCGGTTTAGGGCAGACGTGCGGGATGTTGGGCATCGATGATGGTGTTTCTTTTGGGACTATTGGCGACTCGTTTTCTTGGGCTGAGCTACGGGACAGAGATCCCCTTACGAGCTTGTTTGGGCTTCTTGGAAGAGCATATATATGTATATACCTTTTTCTAGTACCCACTTCTTGGGTTTGGTTACTCTCCTTCCAGGAGAGGCGAAGACGCGCGAGGTATGCCACATGCTTTCCGTGTCTAGCTTCTCATGGTTCGATGAGTCTACTCTCCTGCTATAGGTAGCGAAGACTCGACGAGAAGTTCATCTTCTCACTGTTTCCAGCTCTTTGTGCCTAGACGAGTCTACTTCCTTCCTCTTGTTGGGTTGAGCTGGACCCTTTACTGCACTCTCTGTTGTACTCCCTTTGCTTTCCTCTGTTCTCTCTACTGATCACCCTTCGATACCTCCTTTTGTTGCTCCCTCGAGCCTTCGGGGTATCCTACTGAGTATCTTTATACTCACCCCTGCTTGGGCTTTGCCCGCACTTGGTGTGCCCTTGCAGGCGACGGACAGGTGGAGCGTGACTTCAGTGGAGCGTAGGAGCTTGGGAGCTTGGACCGCGTGCGGTGGACGTGGCCGAGTACCAGGAGGGAGACCCAACAACTGTTTCTTTTTGTTTACCTATTTCCGGGTTGTGGAACGTTTGGTTGGAAGTGTGTTTTGCCCCTTTTCTTTTCAGTTTGTACTTTGTACTGTTTAGAGGTCAATGCACATTTGTGGTTTATATATATAGCAGTTGTTCTTTTTACTCTGCCCTATTGCATTGAGTGTGATGCATGTGTGTGTACAGGTACTTAGGAAAAGGCCTCCCCGAGTTATTGTGCCTTCGGCGCTGGTTGCCAGCCCTTGGCCTATGGAGGCGGGCTTCGGGTAGTTGCGGCTCAAGCCCATGTAGGGTCGGGTCGTGACACTATTTGATATATTATTTCAATAATCTAATTGTATTCCTTGTATTTTAATTTTATGTTTTTCTACTTCTTCCAAGTGTCCTATAATTAAAAAATTTCCCTTGTGGTAAGGTATTATTTAAGAATATCATATTTATTCGAGATTGTAAAAGTTTAAGTCCCCGATGGGGGAATTGTGTTCATCCATATCCATGATTAAAAAATAAATAAAAATTTCATAAAAATTAAAAATTAATTTACAAGAAAAATATATACCTATTTTTTAAATTTAATAAAATGGTTTTAAATGAATCCTCATATAATTTTTTGAATGAATAACTTTTTTTACAATTTTTTAATAAATGTGATATGTCTATTTTTTATCATATAAAATAAGAACATATTTTCCATTCATCAAGAATTATATTTTATTTTAATATTCCTTTATATTTATAAAAGGTTCATTTCAATGATAAAACATTCCATCATGTTTTCTAATTCTATTAATATTTTTTTTCATAATGAAAATGGTATTGTCTTCAAAAATTTTCAAAAGGTATTTTTAAAATATTTTTATCTTTACTAAAATACATTATAATATAATATTTTTTAATGATTTCAATATATTTTGGTACCATATAAAAGATTTTTGGGTGGTATATGATAATTTTTGATGTACAATGAATGGCTATCTTGTATGCACGTTTTACAGAATGGAAAATTAATTATTTTAAAGGCTGCTTATTGTCTTTGTAATTTTTTCCATAAAAGAATGAATTGGATTTATATAGTGAATTTTGGGGCCTGAAACTACCTATACCATTTATGAATCTAGATTTACAATGATTCAATATTATTTTTGTTTTATATAATCTCTTACCTATTTATATAAGGTTGTTTAGCACGAGGTCGTAACAGTATGATTATGCTTTCCTGAAATGAGTCCTCAATGGTAAATATCAGATGTCTGACATTATGAGTCTCACTATGAGAAACTCATTGATTGATTTTCATTTTTTTTATATATCCATTGGAAATTATTATCTCATGTAATTATTTACCATGAAATATTTAATTATAATTAATTTTGTGCAATATTATGCATTCATTATTTAGAATCCATTGTAAGCATATCCATAATAATCATATGAGATCACCAAATTATTGTATTTTTATTTATCTAGAATACTCATATATGTATTATTATTTAGATATAGGGTTATTATAGTAGAAATAATTATGTAATCTAAAAATACGATGATGTATATATATTTTTCAAATGTAATGTGGGAATTATAAATTTATTGAGTTTTGAAAGAATGATAAACAATATAGTCCATTAGGATGTGATTTTTCTATCTAGTATCAATGTAATAATTTTTTTAAAAAAACATGGGCTACTGTAGTTGGTGACATTAAAATATTAAAAATATTAATTATATACACTTTACAAACAAGAATAAGGACATAATACAAAACAATTTTCAATGAAGTAAAAATGACACAAAACCCCTTTCCTCGAAATTCTGTTTCTTTACACACACTATATCCCATTATATACTCAATTTATAATTCTTATTCATATGTATACTGAATATATTTATTTTATAAATTTAGAACAATAAGTTGTAATTAATTAATATATTATAATTAATTATTTTTATTTAAAAATAATATTCATTAGTTAATTGTCATATCTGTTCTATGCTAGTATCAGTATGGCAGTTCTAGTCCTTCAACATTAATAAAGTGTTCATCACCTACATAGTCTATATACAGTTTACATAGAAATTTTTGGTAATATTACTTAATCTAAAATAAATTTCAAGTAATCTAGAAAGACAATTCATCTATAGATGTTAAAATCACATTTTTGTGAAAATAAATTCATGAAAAAGAATTGATTTTATTAATGATTATACACGGTTTTTTTACATTATTATTATGAAGAAAATTAATTATTCTTAGATTGTAATAAATTATTTATTTTTTCTTAAATTATCATGATATAACCATTATATCATCATTCATGTATGTTGTAATAACTACCCAATGTAAAACCCATTATGCTAATTAAATGCCTAAGGAAATTATAATGTGTTGGAATAATAACATTTTTATATAATCCTACTGATTAATAAATTTTATTAAGCTGATAAATAATTATTGTATAATTCAATTAAATATATATATATATATATATAATGATTAGTGATATGTTGACACTTAAATTTATGACATGAATGTTCTATTAAAAAGGCTCCTAGAAACGAATGATTATTTATTCCCTCTCATGACCAATGGTAAGGAAACCTGTATCTGGATGACTTGCAATTAAAATGGTTAAAGTATTATAGTTGATTAATGGAATGGTCAACTTTTATGGTTATTGGATGAGTCCCTTTTTATTATAACTTGAGTTGTATTTTCTCAAATGCACTTTTTATATTGAATAAAAATGTAATTTATCATGGAACATGTTTTCGATGTACAAAAATAAATATGCTATGATAAGGGTAGGTTCATTGATATTCAATAAAATCATTTATGGTTTATTTTTTCTCCTATTATTTTTTAACCCTTTGTTAAATCTAGTTATCTCAATTTACTATGAATGTGGTAGCATAATTTTACCAAGATTACTTATTTTTAAGAAAATAACTATGATTTTAGGTCAACCTAATATTGATATATAGGTTCCATAAATGAAATCTATTTTATTATATTCCATTTCTAAATTTGATAAATAAATACTTTAATATAATAATTTATATTATATAAATAATGTTTTTTAAATATATTTGGTAATAAAAAAGTGGACTTATTTTTATTCTTTTGATTTTAATAAAAATGACATCTTAATTACTCTTATTTAATATATTACCAATAAAATAAAGAAAAACATTTCTTTAATACAGATCAATTTTTTGAATTTTCAAAATATTATTTCGTACATAAAAAACAATTCATTATAAATATCACTTTTCAACATTAAATTACATTAATAAAATTCTATAAAATTTATTATAAATGTACTATAAATTAATTGAATATTATTAATATATTTCTATTAAAACATCATTTATGATATATTTTATTAATATTAAATTTTATAAAAAAAATTAATGTATAAAATTAATGTTAATGGAATATATATTTATCATTTTTATTTTTAGTAATTTTATGTTCACATAATCCTATATCCTATTTTAAGAAACCATATTGAACTAAACAGAAGACCTAATGGTACGACAAGAAATGATGGATTTTTTGGGTGGTGGATCAACTAGAATAGATATTGTTATGTTTTCTATGAGCATGAAAATCTACCATATATTATTTCACTCAATAAATTATTAATTTTTGAGTGTTTAGAACCATGATATTTTATATTTTATACAATGAATTAAATTGTAGGTATTTTATTTATTTCTAATCACATAACCGTAAATCATACAAAACATGTCATGTTATAAGATTTATAACATAGTAAAAAAAATTTAGCTATGAATAAGATTAAAATAAATTATATATATAAAGTTTCTACTAAATTAACATTTATTTAGTAATTACAAATAAATTATTGTTATTTTTAAAATTTCAAATCATTTCATGATTAAAATGACTTTTTTTTAAGAAATAAATTTTATTTTATAATTTAATTATATATATTTATTACATTTTGAATGTAATTTTAATTAAATTTATTTTTAATATATGAATATAATACTAAATTAATTTTCAATTGGATCTGAATTATGTTAAAATAATTTAATGGGAACAAATATTATTTTTCAGAAAACTATTTTTAAGTGTATAATATATTTTTAGATTAATAAATAAAATAAATCAGGAATGAGAAATGTTGCTAAGAAAATTTATAGAATATATATTCACCTAAATATTTTTTTTCATTCTAATAATTGTTTTTACTTACAAATGAATGAATGTGAATTCAGTTTTCTTCTAAAAAATTTATTATAAATGGGTCATTGCGTTATTGTTTTATTATTATAAAATTCACTTCTAACAAATAAGAAATAAATTTTATAATATGAATTTTGTATTTATGAAACTACTAAAAAATTAATAATTATTTCCCTTTTTTTGTTTTTAATGAATAATATAAACAATAAATATTTTCCCCTTTGAATGTTAAAATAGTTTACTAGGGAAGGGGATTAAACTAAAAGACCAGTGTAAATGTTCCACATAACATTCAATAAATATTATGTTTTGAAGATAAGTATAACATATATTATCATATTTTCTATTTCTATATCATTTTTTGATAGTTTCACATGATAGTGAACATCTACTACTAAATCATTTTATGTAATTCCAAATATATCTCACCACCAACTAATAAAAGCGAACATATTCTACGAAACTATTAATGAAATATAGGAATTATATATTAGGAAATAATCTTGAAAAACCTATATATATGACGTATATTTATTCATAATGTTGTTATATTTCGTTGTGTCCATTCAATAAGGGATTAAAGGGTAATACAAATTAGTTCTCTAAAAGAAGAGGATATCTTCTTACCCCACTCTATCAATTTTTAGTTCATATTTAATATTATATTAGTCTATTATATCAATATACATATAATTAGACAATTATTATTAATATAATTAAATGTTATTATTATAATGGATTTACAATATTCCACCTCATTTCCATCAAATGGGGAAATGAATGTTTCGCTCATGCTTACATGTTGATTATTGAATACGTATTATGATATGATGCATTTTCCATCACAATCATTTATGAATGGTAAATATGATGGATTTAATTATTTTATATTATATTATTTAAATAATTATTAATTTATTGTTAAAATATATTATCTAACTTCTAACCATGCACATTATTATTAAATGATAATGTTTCACTTGTGTATGTTTAGACAACTAATGCCACAAAGATATGTGTTTTAATTTTTCGCAAAAACATTATAAGAGTGATTGTAACTATCTATATAGTTATTGAATATAATTATTATTAAATTATTTATATTTTAATGATTATTTAAGCATTATAAAATTGAACTGTATCTATATTATGAATCGGACCATAACTGAAAAATATTGTGGTTAACACCAAAAAAAGTGAAATGAATTAATGAATAATAATTAATGGTTGATATGATGTTGTCATTAATCCATGTATCATTGTATAATAATTAATATAGTTTTTTTATAAAATAAAAATAAATTTTAATTTATTATATATGAGGATATAATGACTTATGAAGAATGTCATCCTAAGGTAATGGATTCTTATCTCACTTTTATTTGGATGATACCTATTCCATATTGGGAAATTAATTATTTACGGTGTATTATGAAATACCCATTTAACCTATTATATATTTGATATATTAATATTAATTTTATTTAATGTTTTATGTGAATTATTTATTTCTTAGGGGTTATTATTTAATCATTACCAATGCGGTCACTGTTTTGTGTGACAATCTAACTTTCCCATTAGATTATTTATGTACTTATTTCAGAGGATGAATTTATATGATCAATCCCCCAAATGTCATATATATTATAATATTAAATATTTATTTAAAAAAATAAAATTTTTTACTTTATCATTCCACTCCCCATGTACTCATAATTCTGAAAGTGCATCTTTAAATAAAATCGTCAATTATTTTCATTTAGGTTATGAATATCTTTCCTCCTTATTCATATTTTCAATAAAAATATATAACTAGTGTTTTAAATATAATATCCCAGAATTCCATGATTCTTTTTTATTATTATGGGGTATTATTCCTTGACCAGGCGTTGAAATAGTGTGCGATTCTGAGGCCTAGTGGGCCCGAAATAGTATTTCAAAAAATGTTATGTTTTAAATAACATGCATGAGAAGATTTCCCAAAAAAGTAAAATAACTCATAGAAGGGTTTCCAAATACGAAATCTGAGGTCATAGTTACATTTAGAGCTATGGGATTACCATATGCATGACTTATGTTTAGTTGGCGTGGGTCTCTAGTTAGAAAACCCAAAAGAGGAATAACCGTAAATAAAATAATAAAAAATATTATTTTATTTTTGAAATCCTTATAACACATGAATGGTGACTTAGATAGAAAATCTAGGACCACCGTTGAGCTTGTAAGGGATTTTGTTCCTTATGCATCGTTTGACATTGGCTAGCGCATGCCAATAGTAGAATGGATTTTGTTGCTGAAAATAATTTTAATTATATAAAGTTATTTTATTTTCAAATCCTTATAAAACAATAATGGTAACATAGATTGAAAATACAAGACCACCATTGATCTCATTAATTCTTGATTTCATTACATGAAGACTAACATCAGTCAACGTAGGTAGACTATGAATGTTGATTTTGGGATGTAACCATTTAAAAATAATTTATATAAAAATATATTTATTTTTCAAATCCTCGTTACTCCCAAACAGTATCTTAAATTAAAAACATGAGACAATGGTTTTGTTCATAATGAGATGTTGGCTTTAGGTGGGGACTACCCTTGACTGCCACTAGTCGAGGGTAATAGTTTATTTATGGGAATTTTAATGATAAAATAAAATAAATATAAGAAAGTATATTTTAATAAAAAAGTGTCATTCGCTACAACACTACATCAAGTTATCTGTTTCAATTCCTAAACGAAATAGGGTAATGATTTTTCAACTCAAGATTATCATAAATTATGTCTTATAAATGAAATAGTGTAACAATTTTGTGGCTCAGCGTAAAAGAAATGATGAAACAAATTTCCGCCTTTAATGGATAAACATAGATACGTGATCTGAGAATGACACGAGAGATTAATGTGAGGTTTTGGTGGAATTCTATTTGCGAACTATGAATGAAAACGAACGACGAATAACCAATGATGATGGGCCGTGGATTATGGTCTAATAAGATGACGGATCATGAGATCTCCTAAAATATCACCATCGATGATCAAATTGTGACCCTGACCATTCCCATTTTCTATGTGAGGTTTTTTTATGTGATTACCTTCTACCATTCCACATCCAAAAAAAATTACAGTAGTCGATTCACTAACATATTTAAACATAGATTGATAGTCTTTGTGGGACATATAATTTTTTTGGAGGGAATTATGGGAAGTGGGATTCACATTTTGAGTATCCTTTGTTAATGCCCCTAACAATGACAACCAATGTAGACACGAAAAATGGTTGTGGTCCATTTTTTTGTTCTTTGTGTGTTATTCTACTCTATATTTTTATATATTCTTCATGAAAATATGGCCATCGTGGTCTACGAAGGAAAACATCAGTGGATCAATACAGACAAGAGGTCAAGGGAGACAATGGAGCCAGGTGAATGACCACTGGAAAGGGTGCCGACAGTGGTGGTGGGAGAGTTGTGGATAGGCGGGCTTCAGTGGTGATGGAATATTAATATAATGGGGGTTGTGGCGATGGCCACAGGTATGAGGTGGTACCCCCTAGTGGTTCACCAAGGTGGAGGATGCTATACCCAGCAGGGCCACAATAGTGTATCAGGGCAGTGCCGGTCGGGTTCCATGTTGGTTCAAGTGGCCCATGGGGCGGGTTGAGGCATGTTCTAGAATGCATTCCTCACAGGAACGCTTCTGGATGTGATGTCACTGGACTCACCCTGTCATGTGGCAGCGTGAACCAGACACCTGTGCGACATCTAGGATGGACACACAACCCAACAATGATTGGTCCAACATGCCCTAATGGTCATGGCCACTGAGCCAAGCTGGACCATTTCAATCCAAAACCAACTGGGTTGGGTTGGTTTATCTAAACTGGTTTGGGCCATCCAGGACCCCGGGAAGGGTTGGTCGGGTCGGACCTATCCTAGACCCAACTGACCACTGTTTACAAAAACGTCAATATCATTCAGACCAGACGTCTAATTCATGCCCTGTCAATGGAGTTGGGGACCTTTCAATGAGATGGTCATTTGTGTATAGTCTAAGTGAATTTTTTTGGTTGTAGAGATACATATAATCTCTTGATGATTAAGTTCTCCCAGAATAAGGTGCATTAGAGAGAGTGAATCCTATGACTGGTTGTGACACGAAGGACATGACAAGCAGGACCCCGATTGTCCAGTAAATATGTGGACCTTCGTGGTATAGTTGCCGAGAAAACCTCAATGGTCCAGTAGCTAAGTGGACCTTAGTGGTCTAGTTTCTCATTTTTCTCTAGTGGTCCAATAGCTGAGCGGACCTCTGTGGCCTTGTATCATAGTGGACCTTAGCGGACCGGTAGAAGAGAGGACCTCAGAGGTCCTATAATTGTGTGTACCTCAGTGGTCTAGTATCCCACCAAACCTCAATGGTCAAGTAGCCCAGCAGAGCTCAGTAGTCTAGTATCTAAGTGGACCATAGTGGTCCAATAGTTAAACGAACCTCAGTGAATCATCCGGGATATGTCCCTCAGCAGTACAAGACATTTTAGATTTATTACTAATAATCGTACTTTCTATACATTGTGTTATACATGGTGTGAGTTATATTTTCATTTTGGTCTTGTTTCATGGTCTTTCTTTGTCTCATTCAATTGTATATTTGGTGTCCCTACATAGTATTGCATTACTCACACCTGAATGAGATTCTTCCACATGTTTTGTGTCCCATGCAGGTGATTTATGCTTCGAATGATACCTTAGAAGTGTGGGACCTGGTGGTGCTTAGTGGGACGGGACAAATGGGAGTACCTCTACGACTATATGCACCTAACATTCACCTACCCTTCAACTAGGTTCTCGATTGGAAAGACCATGGAATATGTACATTCCATTGTGATTTTAGAAATATATTCTTTTCCCTTTCTACATTTAATTTATACCATACTCTCATTAGTTGTCTAAGTTACATTTTTTTCTTACATTGTATTTACATTCCATAGTTTCATATTTGATCTTCTGTACATGTTTAAAGAAAATGCCTTCCCTTTTTGGTATATGCCTTCTCTTTTTTAGGCATCATTCCTTAGAATAAGGAAGGAGGGATCTGGGTAGTAATGAAACATTCTCTAGTGGATGGGTCATGATAGAGTAGTATTAGAGGAGTTCAATTATACATTAAGAACAAATAGTCTATGATTTTGGTTTAGGGAAATAATGTTATGTGTTCCAAGTTCAGCATTCAGGACAGAGAATCCAGTGTTCATGTGGTGGCTATCGTATCCTAATTGCATGACTATGAATTATAATTTTTCACTCTGTACATGAAAACACTAGTTTCACGGGAAAAACAATGTTACATGAATAATATCTTAATGTGTTGTGTTTTCCATGTCTTTTTGGGGTCATCTCACTAAGTATAATTTACTTATCCTGGTACATTATGTTTTGTTTCAAAATTATTCCATGTAGATAGCTAGATAGGATTCCACTACAAAATCATGGGGATGATATATATGGTGATGTGATGGGAACATGGGATTGTACCCGAGACAACTCCTCCGGGTGGAGTACCAGCTATACAATTACTTGTGAAGTATCAAATGGTATTAATAGTACCATAAAATGAGATGTGCGGGATGAGTGCACATTACATGTTTCCATGATAGAGACCCCTTAGGATTAAATATTTTCTAGACTCTCATGTGGATAAAGACTGGCTTGAGGTGTTGACAATGTTTTCCGCCAAGTAAAACACCATTATATCATATTGTTGTCCAAGTAATGATTCATCTGAGTGGAACAACAGGGGGAGGTGGGATTTAGATTACCAGATTATAAAACGAGGTGACTCTTTTGTGATTAGAATTTGAGAAACTTTCATAGAGAAGAGGATATAACCATTAAAGAAATGGGATATGTGTGACAAAGAGCTTCAACAACATCGACATTATGGCATGACAATTGACGATTCTTCATCAAGGAGAACCGAACATTCCAGGTACTCGTTGAATACAATATGAACAGAAAATCAAGGCATTGACCATTGAGTGAGGTTTGTTTAGGGAAATCTATGTTGACAGAAATCCCTTATGCATTCCTACTTTTTATAGTGTTCTTGGGAGATCCCTTGTTGTTAAAAGTCCTTTGGTTGAGAAGATACAACTGGTGGATGTTAGAAGTGGGAAAGCTGGAAGCCGACGTCAGTCTCAGAGACATAGACATGTGATACATTCCTAGTAGAGGTCCCAAGACATGAGATCTATAGATTAAGGGATCATAGGATGATTTCAGTCACCCTTGGAAGGGGTAATTATTTTCAAAAGAGGGAAGGGGATATCTCAATAAATATTTTCCATTCAGTTATCCTGAATGTGAAATAGTGGATGGGCCAATGAGGTATATACAATAACTAGAATTGATGAATCTCCAGGGAAACAGACATGAAAAAGAATAATGGAGAGTAGAAGGAGGTAGTATACATTTCTACATGTTACAACCACCACCCCAATGTGGCCCACAAAAGTCATTGGGAGCTAGAGGAAAGGGGAAGGGAGTATCTGCATGAAGTCAAGGAATATGACCAAATGGATTCAAGGATTATTTTAGGAATGGTCTGTGTCTATTCTTAGTTTTCGTATTTATAGTCACAGGTTATAATCATTCCTTTTCATCATGAATCTTGTTCAAAACATAGAGTTTCCAGCTAAACAGTTGACATGAACCTTTCATCTGGAGATACATATGGGAAGAAACTCAATAATCACACTTATACATATAGTCTGATCTGACCATTAAGGAAAGAGTTTTGTTTGGATCCTCTTGATGGTTGCGTCGAGGCATTACGATATTATTTTGGGTATGGATTGGTCATCCACCTTTCATACTCATATAAACTATTTCATAAAAAATTATGTTTTATGTATGGAACTTTGGAAGAAGGTTTTCATGGGTGTGTCAAAAAGGAAACCCAGGTATCATGGAATAGGCTCAGGGATATGAGGATGTAGTTGATCACTCGTTAGTTGTCTATCCATTCTATTGGGGTAGTGGATGTTATGAGTTTTCAGTTACTAATAATAATAGTGGAATATGAATATTTCTTCCCTGATGAAGTTCCATGTTTACCTCCCCATAGGGAGATATAATTATACATTGTTATACACCAAGATATGGAAATGATACCCACATCATTATATCAGATGACTCTTACAAAATATCGCAAGCTGAGCATGCAGCTGGTGGAATTGCAGAGGATGCTCTTAGTAATACCCAGTGCACATGGTCAAGTGTGGATTGTGGATGATTTTACCAAGTGACTGTAGAGAATATGTATCCACTACCACATTGTTGATAAACACATCGATCATTTGAATGGTTCAACCTCTCGCTTGGATGGAAAGGTTCCTATTGGCATATCGGTAGTTAAGATAGTGTTTAACGAGCACCATGATCATGAGTTTTCTAGAGGAAGGAGTCAAGTACATAGTGTTATATGATGCATCGAGGACTAGAATTTGTTTCTTCATGATGTATAAGCATGTGGTGATTTATTACTATCCACATTAGTTTAGAGAACATAATAAGATCTACATGACACACAATCTTGGGTTGGCAGCGGTAGTCATCATATTAAAGATGTGGTGACACATCATTATCTGTGAATGAATTAACATCAAATCTATGAAAAAGAGACTTATGTATATCCCCCTTAGATGGAATTTAACATGAGACAAAGTTTATTGCTACAGTTCCTCCAGATCTATGACATCAATTTAGTCCATACTTTTGGTAGGTGAATAATGTTAGCGGATTATCTCAGCATGAAAACATGTTCACAGTTTCTGAAAAATGAAATATAGCAGTTGGCCATGTTACAAATATCCTTCATGGATGGAGATGAAGAAAATTATCTCTAGTCATTGGTTTTTAACCATCCAATCATAAATGATTCAAGGGGGCACAACCTGGTGAAACCGACTGTGATCCCTTATGTGCTTAGTTTTCCACTTGGAATACCCCTGATAGACAATCGAATGGTGGGGAGCACATTGATATTTTTTATAGGATGCTCATTCGTAGTAGTGACACCTAGATTCTTGAGAAGCATTGGGGTATGTGTGGGGGTGTCGTGGTAGACATCGGGGATGATGAAATGGGTTGACGCTGGGATTACCAGTTGAGATAAAAAATATGAATGCTTGTACGATTCAGATTCGCGAGTTTGTTTTTCTCTTTCTAGTTGTACTGGGAAGGATGTGGGAAGGGATATAAATGTATTGTGTGATGGGTTTACCACATATTTATAGAATACATGATAACATCTTGAAGATCATTGAATGACTCCCTAAATTTACACACTTCTATACTACCCATGAGAATAGTTTAATAGAGAGCTCAAGATGACTCTATCTGATGTAGATTTCACAATGGAGTGACTTTTTCAGAGTCTCTAGTGGAGATCGGGGATCAATAGAAGAGGGACCTATGTGGGGGATTGATTAATTTTTCACATGTTCAGTCACAACACATGAATCTTTATGAGATAATGTGGGAGTGGGAGGCTCTTGTTTGCGGTCGTACCTCATTTGTTTGTCTAGACAATGTCTTGGTTAAGAGAACATAAATCCATAATGGTAGAGGTAATTTAATTTAAAGTAATTCCATGAAATATTTTTTTTATTATTATATGGGATTATTCTGAGACCAATCACTGAGATATCATGCAAGTTTCAGTCTTGTAGGGCCACAAATGGTCCATTGAAAAATGTTATGTTTAAAATAGAACACGTGAGCAGTTTTCAATAAAAAGTGGAATAACCCATAAACGCTTTCCCAAAACAGAAATCTAAAGGTACCGTCCTGTTCTGAGTAGAGGTTTTACCCTTGTTGCTACTTATGTTAAGATGGTGTTGGTATCCATCAAGAAAACATTAAAATGGAATAACTATAAATAATACAACTAAATGAATTTATTTTATTTTTCAAATACATATAACTAATGAAAAATGACTTTTATTTAAAATATGATACCACTGTTGATCTCATGTGGGCATTTTTTCATTAGGTGGAGCATAACATTAGTTGGAATTGGAGAATAGTGGATTGTAGTTTGTGGCTATAATAAAATAACAAAATAATATTATTTTATTTTCACATACTTATATATCATGAATGGTAACTCGGATTAAAAATCCCAGACCACCATTGTGCTCAAGAGAGCATGCATTCCCTATACGGTGCCTAAAATCAGTCAGTGTTAATAGGTTGTTAAATTAGGTTTTTGGGACATAACCATAAAAGAAATAATTGAAATAAAAAATATTTTATTATTAAAATCATCATAACTCACAAATGGTAAATAAAATTAAAAATATGAGACCACAGTTGTGTTCTTAATTAGATGTTCCCCTTAGGCGGGTCCTAACATCCTATAGAGTAGGTCATGCGTAAAAGTTAATTTTTGGAAAATTTAATGAAAAAGTAAATAAAAAATAATAATTTTTATTTTATTCCAAAATAGTGTTTTTCTACAATTCATCATTGAGTGACCTATTTCAATTCATTAATGAAATAGGGTAACATTGTTGAAACTCAAGAATAACATAAACGATGTTTCATAAATGAAACAACATAACTATGTGGTGACTTAGTGTAACATAAATGATGAAATGTGTTTCCTCCAAAAATGGATAAAGAGATCTATGGATCCGAGAAGGACCCCAGAGATTTCTCTAAGGCTCTGGATGAATTCATAAGGAAAACATTGAATGCAAAAAATTGATGTATTTCCAATGATGACATATTGTAGATCCAGGGTCGACAAATGATAGATCACACCGTCTCATAATAGATTAACAATGAAGATCGATCCCCGATGCTGACAAATAATTTTTTCTAGGCAGAGGTTTATTTTTTTATGTAAAAGCATTCCCATGTTCTTCTTAAAAAACATAAAATGTGGGTCAATACACTAATATATTTACCCTTAGATTGGTCGTCTTTACAATACAAGGGAATTAGCTTACGGGGAATTATGGGAAGTTGGATTCTTGTTTTGATTATCCCATTTTAAACCCAATAACAAGGAAAAACCATGCTGACCTTAAAAAAGGACATGGTATACAATTTTTATCTTCATTGATTGTTCTTCTACACCATTCCTTTATCTATTATTCGAGACATGATGACAAAAGTGGTCTAGGATGGACCACCATGGATGATAAACCCGAGCATGAGGTTGAGGGAGATAACGGCGCTGGGTGAATGACTTCCAGCTTGGGAGTTAACGATGATGGATGGAGAGTCATGACTAAGTGTCCCTTGTCAATGATGGAAGGACACATCTAGGATGGTCATGACAACAACATGTGCTAAAGGATCGAAATCTGGCAGCGTCGGGCCCCTGTACCGCACTGAGGGGGTGGAGGCCATGGCCACGAGGGTATGTAGTGGTGTAGGGGTGGTTTCATTCGAGCATCGTGCTGGTTCTAGTGGCCAATGGGGTTGGATACAATATGATATTGCACACGGTCCATGCTGGACCGCATGGGAGGGGAGGTGGCTAGCCTCAGCCAGCTGTGTGGCTGCGTGAACAGAATGCTAGCACAACATCCAGGCTGGTCCTAAGCTGTCCCACCATGTATGTCAGGTTGGATAGTAAATTGGGACACTGTGAGGATAGGAAGGAATGAAACTAATTCAACTAAGTCCGAGTAGGATGGAGAATGTAGACTGGGTCGTTGGGCGACCTAGAGGGTTGGACCCACAACCGAACTGGGTTGGGTCCAATAAGGCCAAATGGGCCTATCCACAGAGCCAGAATGGACCGGGTCAGCCCAGACCCAATCAGGTCCAGATGGATCAGCCGAACAAGGTTGGGTCATGCGGGACCCACAGGTCAGGTTTCTCAGTTAGTTCTGGCCATGTCAAACCTAACTCGGATGCAATTAACTCATTTTTACTAAAACATCAATATCATTGAGAACAAGCATCTGATTGGTGCATCGTCTCTAGATTTTGAACCATTGCAATTAGAATGTCCTTAGGGAATACTCTATGTAATATTTTTTTGAATTAAATATAAAACTGATGGCATGGGGATTATGTTCTCCTGGAATAAAGTGCACTAGAGAATGTGAATCCTATGGTTGGCTGTGACATTGAGGATTTGACAAGCGGGACCTCACTAGTTCAGTATCCAAGTGGACCTCTGTGTTCAAATAGCCTAGGGAAACACAATGTTCCATTAGATGAGTGGATCTTAGTGGTCCAGTAACTCAATAGACCTTAGTGGTCCCGAAGCTAAGTGGACTATAGTCATCCAGTAGTCGTGCAGACCTCATCGGTCCAGTAGTAGAGCATACCTTAATTGTTTAGTAACTGAGTGGACCATAGTGGTCCAATATCCCATCGAAAATTAGTGGTCCAGTATCCCACTAGACCCCAATGATCGATTAGATTACTGGACCTTAGTGGTCCATTAGTCGAGCGATCCTCAATGACTCATCACAGACTCATCCTCAGTGGTACATGATGTTTTAGCTTTACGATTGATAATATTACATTCTATACATTGAGTTATACCTAGTGTGAGATGTATTCTCATCATTTTTGTGATTTGTTTTCTTGATTTGTGGAATTTCCTTTTTGGTTTTGGGTCCCTACTGAGTATTGTGTCACTCACCACTAAACGGGCTTCTCCCACACATGATGTGTCTCATGTTGGTGATCGATGCGTCAGTGGTGACATTGGTGGTCTGGGACCTAGAGGATCTTAGTGATATGGGATGGATGTGCATGCTTCTATAGAAACATTAATATACCCTTATGATACCCATTATGTTGGGTCTCAATGAAACAAACCATGGTAGTTGTACTTTCTTTTGTGGGATTGGGCTTTTATTCAAACCCATTTGTACATTCAGTTTGTATTTTACTCTCATTAGTTGTTTTCATTGACAGTTATGGTTTACTTTGTGTTCACAATCCATAGTTTCAATTTTTCCGTTTATATAGGTTTAAAGGAAATGCCTTCCCTTTGTGGATATGCCTTCTCGTTGCTAGTCCTTGGCTCTTGGGCTATTGAAGACATGTTGGGGTAGTCACAGCATGGTCCCTTGCTGATGGGAAATCAAATTTAACATTCAAAAATGTTTTATTATAGTTAATTTAACAAACTATTTTCCTTCCATACACTTTTTAAAAATGTTTCATCTAATTATTTTTTGAATGAGGTACTTTTTTCTATAAGTGTTAAAAAATACCGTTCTTTCCCGTGTATCACATGAATGGTATTTCCCACCATCATGAATACTATTTTTTGAATATTACATTTTTTTATTTGTATTTTAATATAAATTTTTATTCCAATGATTATGGAAATTTACTGATTTTAAATATGGTATTTCAAATTTTAAAATTCTATTTTCTTAAATTAATTTTCCAATGTTCTTTGGATGAAATTTTAATCTAAGACATATACATTAAAGTTTCATAAGTTTCATAACGGATATGATAAAATGATACCATCAATATTTTTTAAATAGATTGAAATGTAATATGATGATGATATTTTAATGATGCCCTATATCATTATTGTGAGTTAAGATATGCTGAAATGTGTGAATATTTTATTATCTCATAAAACATTTATGAATGTAATATATGTTTTTAATGGGTGGGTAAATAATATCCCACCAATGATTAGGATATAATTTAAGGTTTATGAGATCAAAATATACACGAGATGTTATCCAAAACAAGATATAGTGTACAAAAGATGTTTACCCATGATATAAGCATGTGTACTGCTATTCAATCCAAGAAAAATATGTGATCAATGTCTTAGCAGGAGGATTGGACATAAATTTTCTATTATTAGGATTGTTCAAATATTTTTAATAAAATATCAAAAAAATTGTTATTAGTATTATTATATGATATCTTAGAACCTAATATTCTTATGTTCTATGATTTATATATTATAAACATCAAAATATTTATTCATTGATTAGATCTATGAATTGAAGTATTTTATTTTCAAATTTTATGGTAATATACTCATATTGTTATTATTGTTATGTGCTTATATATGATATTTGACTAATATCTACAACTATTAGAATTACTGGGTATAAGGACCCGACCTTAAAAAAATACTTAATATTGAATTAAATGAATAAATCACATTGAGGATCTTTTCAGGTTTAGAGTTTCAGATAATTAGATCATAAATATTACATCTCAATGATTACAAAGTAGACACATCTACTCAGATTCCATTTTTTCCCAAAAAAAATAAACTCCAGAAAAAAAGAGTCATGTCTAGTTCCTTGTTTTTGACAATGTGACATTTCCTCGATCCCATCCTTTCCCCTATTCCACTTTATGTCCTCTGAAAAAAATTTCAAAATAAACATGGGATGAGCATAAAAAGCTCAGTAAGGGATACAAAGAATGAAAAATTGTTAGTTTTCAAACACATCAAGCAAACCACGAATACTTTATCATAAGTAATGCTTTTTACCTTTATGATGTAGTAAATACTCTTCAATGATTAAAAGATCATTAAATACCATTTTTTTAACCAATAGATAACCATAAAACCCATATAAAGAGCACATATCATATAATGTAACTTGGGACATAAACATACTTAAATGGAATAACCATACGGTCCACTTCCACACATTTCACTAAATGGAATTGCAATATGGACGAATTCCATACACAATGCATTGGAGGTTATAACATAACCAACCGTCCTAGTATTAACAGCACCACCCGTCATATGGTTTATCACGTAACCACCCGTCAAATGTCCAAGTACCATTATAAAATCATAACAAATAAAAAATTATAAAGGAAATAAACTATTTCTACATTTCAAGAATAGTACATCACTTAAATATATTGACATATAAATTCCATTATAAAAACAATTTTCAATACCAAAATACATAAAAGAGTATATGGTATTTATTTACATTTAAAATATATAATGGCTTTGTTGAGGAATCCATAGATCAAATAATACTCGCGGTGGTGGAAAGGTCGTTGTCACGGCGTACGTCAAAAAGAAACATACTTTTTGTCATTTAGTTAAACGCTTCGTATAGAATAGATTCCTTCCAAATAAAAGTATAAGTCAAAGGGCGTTATACACCGTATAAAATAAAGTTGTGTATAAAACAAAATATACCTCAATGAAAGAAGATTGAGACGAAGTCCCTTAAAAAGTCGGTATCTTTAGATTAAGGATAAATCAATTACATGATTAAGTGTGAAAAATATAAATAAACCAATTATAAGTGACTATTAAGTGCTAAACAATCAAAGTTCATTCACACATAATATTGAAAAAAACAAAACCAATGACATAGATACTTAACTCAATGAAATGAGATTGAGTTATGATTTCCCATACAAGTTTGTATAAATGATGTAAGAATTTATCAATGAGATGATTATGCGTAGAAATAGTATATAAACACAATGGTTTTTGGAAATTACAACATAGATATTCCACACATAATCATGGCATAATAAAATCAAGAAGTAGAGGTTTAACCCAAATAATTGAATGTGGGTTAAGAAGTTCCCTTACAGAAATCCGACAGCCTAACGACGTCACTTTATAATTCATAAAATGAGATGATGAGAGATAAAAATGGGTATCTCATCACTTGGAAATTACATTTATAGAAATAAGGATATATAAGAACATGTCCCATCATAATTATATTAAAATACCTAACGAAAAGATGTCTTTTAAAATGAGGAGGGTGAAAGGTTCCCTTACCGAATTGGGTGGCTTCCGAAACATGCACCCCATGAAAGAAAGACTATACAACATTGATTTAAATACCAATAAACGAAATTATATTACACAGAGAGTAGAATAATGGATAGTACATAAACCACTCAATGGAAATGGTGGAAAATGTAGCATAAATCTCACGGGAATAAAAGTGAGATGAAAAATCCCTTACGAAAACTCGGCAGCCTAACGACGCCACTTAAAACTTCCAAAAATGGATTGATGAGATCGAATATGGTCTCTCATAATATTAAAATAAAATTTACAGAAAGAGTAATATAAAATAACATCCCCCAAAATAATAAAGATGAGATTAAAGTAAGTTACATAAAAAAGATTACTTAAAAAGAAAGAAAGAGGTATGATCCCTTACCTTAAGTCCGACATGCCTTGTTCGTTTCATTATATTACTGAATAATAAACATTGGTAAATTTATAATTTCTTAAGTAACTCCTTTAATGATTATTATTCATTTCATATCACATATTAAAATGTTATAATAATGGGTTAATAATGTGAGTTCATATCAAACATTTTTGTCGATGTTCGGTACATGAGTCAAAATTAATCTTGTTGGAAAGGAATTTTCCATGAAGTTATAGGTACATCATCTATATAATATTATCAATGATTTAGATATCATATATATCCAGTATATATTCATTTTATACTATTCCATAACATTTGGAGATTAAAAATGAAATGCAGTGTTCATGGAGACGGTAGGTCGTACGTACGCATGAACACTACTTTCATTTCTTTGTCATATTAATGGAGGTAAAACTAAATGAGGGATATATATATTATAATTACATAATGATATCCATAATTTAGATGTAATATATTACATATATATCCATTATATATATGTACTTATAATAGTACATAACATTTGGAGATAAGAAATGAAATGTACCGTTCATGGAGACGGTAAGCCGTACGTACGCATGAACGCCACTTTCATTTCTTTTTTTATATTAAATGTAATGAAATAATAATTATATAAAGGTATATTATAATTCCATTAGGATATAATATGTAATACCATTAATTCCATCCTTTATACATCCCACATATGGCATTAACGAATCAAATCACTTTGAGGGGGCGACAGTCCGCACTTCCTAAAATGAAGATATCGCGTTTACCCATAATGGAAACCATAAAGGTATGCCATAAATGAAAAATAAAGAAGCATAAGGAAAACATAAAAATATTATATATAATATATAAATATAGTGACATCTTAATGACCAGCTTTTATGGTGTTAAAAGAATATTGAACAATCATCGTTTCGTGAGGCAGTAATTCACTATCTACATAAACACTATGTTTTTAACCATTATACAGAGGTGTGTGAAAGTGTATCTCTAATAATTCTTACAAAAAAAATCCTTGTATATTTAAGATACTGGTGTTGTTACAAAAAAAAGGTAATAAAAAGATTTTAGGGGGTTGGAGAAGCAAAATAAAACAAAAGAATACAAGTGAAGACATTACCTTAAAATCGGGTAACTCTTTTTCATTTGATCCCAAAGGCTTACTTGGAAAAAATTATGCCCAAATTGGGGATTCTAGGAGTAAAAGAGATATGTGGAGAGACAAATACAGTAGAGTTTGGGCGATCCAATGGCTTGAGAGGTGTTGTTAAGGAGGTAGAGGTGGGGGACTTTTATAAGAGGGAGGAGGGGCACTCTTGGAAGGTAAAAAAATGTTACATTATATTAAATTGAGATTCGGATTTTTAAGGTCCCACATTGATATATTTCAAGGATACGGTGATAAGGGTTCAAAATATACTCATCCAATAGTTTTTGGACAGGTTTAAGTCTTATATTTTACATTATCTTTTCATTTTATTTAAATCGTTTATTAATGAGGTAATCGTTGCATCATCATGGTGTCATAAATAAATAAATATATTTAATGTATAAAAATTAAATAAAAAATACTATGATTTAGTAAATATTTTTATCTTTATAATGGATATTTTTAGTCAAAAATATGACCAGTATAACCATAGGTAAAAATTGTTTTAGTAAAACAATACATGTTTGTGACATTTTTATTATAACTTTAAATAAAAAGTTATTAATGTCATTTTCCTACCAAAGTGGCTCCATGGGGTCCCGAAGTTAACCCATGGATTTTCTTGGTCGGCCATGACTCATAGAATAAGGGTAGGACATGTGTTAAGGTAATTTTATATTATTATAACATTATCATTACCTTAAATTACACTAATTACCTTTAATCGCGATTATTAAAACTTAAAAGATACTATTCAACAAAAAATTATTTTAATCCCATTGAACCACATTTTACATATTAATGACAACCATGTATGTCGGATTTTTGAAATTCAAATCACATAAGTGGTAAAGTTTCATTTAAACAAAAAACCATTTTTTGAACCACCACTTAGTGGTTTCACTATTCATAAAAATTGATATTTTTCAGAAAAATATCAAAAATTCACCCTAATATATATTTGATATTCAGAATTATAAAATGATGTCTATTTTAAAAAATTCAAAACATAAAAGTTGAATTAATAAATTTAATAATTAATTCCCGCTGTCAAAACAAATAGCGTGTTTTTAAGAAACAATATCTATTAAAAGATTGACACTAGTTAGAGTCCAATTTTCCAAGAGAAATTAATTCCAATGACCACCATTGGATTAAATGGTAATAATATATTCTAATTGAACTTTAAAAGCAATTCAAAATATGATCTAATCATATAAATAAATTTTATTAAAAAAAGGTTTTGAATTAAAATACAACATTTTCACTAAAACGGATCTTTATCGGAAAAATAACAAAAATATACACAAAGAAAATTTTGATGTCCAGATTCTAAAGAAGGATTTTATTTTGTGAAATATAACATATAAAATCTTCAAAAGTTTATTTAAAAAGGGTTCTCTATCAAAATGCGGTTAACCGACCTTTTAATGTATATTAGAATATTTATGCTTAAAATTGGATTCATTCGCATTTTAAGCCTCTAACATTTATTGGAAAAAAAAGAAAAAATATTTGACAAACATATATAATCATTTTTTAGTTGGTTCTGTTCATTCCCGCCATTACAACGGCTCGACGTTAACTACCATTTAAAATAATAATATTTTATTTTTAGAGTGCAACGTATGATTTCAAAGAAACTCATTGTTGCGTATTGGGTACGCCATCGAGCATAGAATTCCCTTTAAATTTATATTAACATTTTTATTCAGAAAAATGGATAAATATGAAAAAGTAATATTCTTTATTTACCTTGGATGTTACACCCTTCCCCCCTTTTGGGAATTGCGTCCTCACAATTTTAAAATTGGGCTCCGAAACTTCATTGAAAGTCCCACATCAGAACAAGAGTCAGTAAAACTATCACTTTAAAATACAGAAAGAGAAGTACAAAGGTTACCCAAGTTAACCCATTCAAGGATTCCATGAAAACATGGATATGGAGGAGAAAACAAAGGGTCATGTTCTGAGGTAGAGTGATAGAAAACATGTTTAGGAGAAAGTCAACCACCATAAAATCACAAACTGGTGATGGGTTAAACGGTATTTGATTCCCCAGTAGGAAAAGTTAACAGACAACATTTTTGTTTTTAAGTTACTTTTCATTCAGGAATTTATTTATGATTTTAACTAAATAATAAGGAAACATACTTAATTATCGTGTAGACTCTCATCTCCTACTAGATTTCTTACACAAACTCATATTTTCTCCAAAAGATGAGTATTTAGGATGACTTGTTCACATTAAGATCTCTATAATAAACTTCTAGAGAATCAATTAATCCAAAAAAGAGAATTATATATTTCCACTGTATTTAAACCTTAACCAAAACCATAATTGTTAGAACAATAACAGATAATCCACAATAGGATAATCCTTTATAAAAAGAAAATCTATTCTTAATCTCCAAAATTTTTCCAACAAAACCCAAAGTTCAAAGAAGACCATTCGATAAATAATTTGACAATAAAATTCTTCAAAGTACACCAAACTAAGATTGAAACCCAAATATTTGAAGGATTTAATCACGTAGTCTTCCAAGGTAAAAATTAACATTTTTCTCCAAATAACATCAGTTGCTCTTGAAGTCTCATATTGAAAAGTAATTAACCTAATCACATATCCTCCATGATAGGTTAATAATTTCCATATATAACCCAAAATCAACTTACTCTTGATTCATAAAATAATCTAACTAAAAATAATTATTCAAACTAACCAAGGACTTGACATAGTCCAGCGGTAGGCCATAAATACCAGTCGCACTTTGGTTGTGGGTTCGATTCCCACATCTTTGTCTGATGCGATGGGTTGTCACACGATGTGAATTTTTTCCTTTTTCCAAACTATATAATTCTCAAAACATTCCCCAAAAAAAGATAAAATCATCAAAAATAACCATAAAATAATTTAAACTCAATTTTATCTCATTAATTTCATTTTCCATCATAACATATTGTAACCCATAATTACCTCAAAAGTAAGGATCATATAAACCCAAATTGTTCTTTATAACAATGTCCACAAAAGAACAGATAACTATTCCTTGAATAAAATTTTCATATATCAAACATCAGGGTTACACATACTATAAACAGTCTTCTAATGTAACCCCATAATCAAAAGAGACTTAATAAGTTTAAGAATTTCACCATAACTCTTGAAGCCCTTATATGTTGACTTCTTACTCCTTCAACATTCTTCATGATCCATTAACCATTCCTTTCCAACTTATTCTGAAATACTTCTTTCCTACAAACGAAATCATGAATCATATCCCAAGATTCCAATATAGGAAAACAAATGTTAAGAAATAATCCATACCTTTTATTGGTCATTGTCTGTATCTTCATCCTCAATCAGAATGAAATTCAGTATTGGTAAACTAATAGTTGTACGATCTTGGTGATCCTATTCCTAAAACTTCTTCATAGGTCATGTGTTTGCATAATGACCATGCACACCACATTTAAAACAGTCAATTGATCCCTCAGAAAGAACTTCTTTCCCTTTCCTCTAGTCAACTGGATGCATCTTTTTTCCATGACAGGTTCTTGCTTTATGACCTTCATTTCCACATCTATAGCATATTTCTATCCCTTTGAAACATTTTCCTAGGTGTTTCTTTCCACATCTTTGACACATATATTTTTGAACACACTTACCCTTATGATTATTACCTGAAGTTACTTAGGGATTTTTCTCTCGCATATATGATTCCTTATAAAAATCACAAAGGTTTAGGTGGTAAATCATGACTCCAGATAGTTGGTTGAGGATAAACAAAAGAGTTCTCATTGTTTCTCCCATATAATTTAGTTTCTCGCTCAGAAAACTGTCACAGTTTCCTTTATATCCACTGTTACATCGGTGCCTGCTAGATCCAGCCATTTACTAAAACCAAAAAGGTCAGTGTGATCATATCAGTAAAATCATCATATAACAACGAGAAAGATAAACACTAAGAAATAGTTATCCAAGTTATCTCAAATTAATTCTATATTTCAAAAAAATGAGTCCATCTAATATACTACCCATTGTGGTTATACACAACTTGTCACTTATTGTTAAGTAACAATATAACCTCTAATGTTATCTAAACTGACCTCTGATACAAACTATAAGGAACCGGCCTTAAAACATTACTTAATATTGAATTAAATGAATAATTCACATGGAGTATATTTTCAGGTTTAGAGTTTTAGAGAATTAGATCATAACTATTACATCTCAAAGATTACAAAGTAGACACATCTACTCACCTTCCATTTTTTTTCCAAAAAAGAATAAACTCCTAAATAAAAGAGTCATGTCAAGTTCCTTGTTTTAGACAAGATGACATTTCTGTGATCCCATAATTTTCCTATTCCACTTTATGTCAAGTGAAAAACATTTCAAAAAAAACTTGGGATGACTTAAAAAGCTCAGTAAGGGATACAAAGAAGGAAAATTGTTAGTTTTCAAACACATCAAGTAAACCATGAATACTTTATCATAAGTAATACTTTTCACGTTTATGATGTAGTAAATACTATTCACTAAATAAAAGATAATTACTTACCATTTTTGTAACCAATAGATTTCCATAAAACCCATATAAAGAGCACATATCATATAAGGTAAGTTGGGAAATAAACATACTTAAATGGAATAACCTTAGAGTTGACTTCCACACAATTCACTAAATGGAATAACCATACAACCGACTTCCATACCCAATGCATTGGAGTTTATAACGTAACCACCCGTCCTGGTATTCACGACACCACCCGTCATATGGTTTATCACGTAACCACCCGTCAAATTTCCAAGTACCATTATAAAATAATTACACATAAAACAATTATAGAGGAATGAAAACATTTCCACATTTCAAGAACAATATATCAGTTAAATATATTGACATAAAAAATCCATTATCAAAACCATTTTCAATACCAAAATACATAAAATAGTATATCTTATTTATTTACTTTTAAAAAATATAACAGCTTGTTGAGGAAGCCAAAGATCAAATAATACTCGCTGCGGCAGAAAGGTCATTGTCACTGCGTGCGTTAAAAAGAAACATAATTTTTGACATTTAGTAAAACACTTCGTATAGAAAATATTCCTTCTAAATAAAAGTATAAGTCAAAGGGGTTTATACACCATATAAAATAAAGTTGTGTATAAAACAAAATATGCCTCAATGAAAGGAGATTGAGACGAAGTCCCTTACAAAGTCGGTATCCTTCGATTAAGGATAAATAAATTACATGATTATGTGTGAAAAATATAAATACACCAAATATTATTGAATATTAAGTGTAAAACAATCCGAGTTCATTCACACATACTTTTGAAAAAAACAAAAACCAATTACATAGATATTTAACTCAATGAAATGATATTGAGTTATGATTTCCCATACAAGTTCGTATAAATTACGTAAGAATTTATCAATGAGATTATTATACATAGAAATAGTATATCCACACAAAGGTTTGTGGAAATTACAACATATATATTCCACAGATAATCTTGGCATAATAAAATCAAGAATTAGAGGTTTAACCCAAGGAATTTAAAGTTGGTTAAGAAGTTCCCTTACAGAAATCTGACAGCCTAAATGCGTCACATTAGAATTCATAAAATGAGATGATGAGAGATAAAATGGGGTATCTTATCACATGGACATAAAATTTATAGAAATAATGATATATAAGAACATATCCCATCATAATAAGATTAAATGACCTAACAAAAAGAAGTATTTTAAAATGAGGAGGGTGAAAGGTTCCCTTACCAAATTGGGTAACTTCCGAAACGTACACCCCATGAAAGAAGGACAATACAACATTGATGTAAATACCCATAAAAAAATTATATTACACAAAGATTAGAATAATTGGAATTAAATACACCACTCAAAAGAAATGGTGGGAAATGTAGCATAAATCTCACGGGAATACAAGTGAGATGAAAAATCCCTTACGAAAACTCGGCAGCCTAACAGCGCCACTTAAAACTTACAAAAATGGATTGATGAGATAAAATACGGTATCTCATCATATTAACATAAAATTTAAAGAAATATTAATATAAAATAACATCCCCCAACACAATAATGAGGAGCTTAAAGTATGTTACAAAACAAAGAGTACCTAAAAAGAAAGAGAGAGGTATGATCCCTTACCTCCAGTCCGACTTGCCTTGTTCATTTCTTTATATTTCTGAATAATAAACTTTTGTCAATTTATAATTTCTTAAGGACCTCATTTAAATATTATTATTCAGTTCATATCAAATATTGAAATGTTATAATAATGTGTTAATAATGTTATTTCATATCAAATGTTTTTGTCGATGTTCGGTACATGAGTCAAAATTGAGCTTGTTGGAAAAGAATTTTCCATGAAGTTATAGGTACATCATCTCCAGAATATTATCAATTATTTAAATATAATATATATAAATTATATATTCATTTTATACTATTACATAACATATGGAGATAAAAAATGAAATGCACCGTTCATGGAGACGGTAGGCCGTACGTACGCCTGGACGCTACATTCATTTCTTTGTCATATTAATGGAATTAAAACTAAATGATAGATATATGTATTATAATTCCATAATTATATCCATCATTTATATGTAATATATGACATATATATCCATTATATATATGTACTTATAATAGTACATAACATTTGGAGATATGAAATGAAATGTACCATTCATGGAGACGGTAAGCCGTATGTATGCATAAACACTACTTTCATTTCTTTTTTTTGTATTCAATAGAATGAAATAATAATGATATAAAGGAATATTATAATTCGAGTAGGATATAATATTTAATACCATTAATTCCATCCTTTATACGTCCGAAATATGGCATTAACGAATAAAATCACTTTGAGGGTGCGGTAGTCCGCACTTCCTAAAATGAAGATATCACGTTTACCTATAATGGAAACCATAAAGGAATGCCATAAATGAAAAATACAGAACCTTAACAAAAACATAAACATATTATATATCATATATAAATATAGTGATATCTTAACGTACACCTTTTATGTTGTTAAAAGAATATTGAACAATCATCGTTTCGTGAGGCAGTAATTCGCCATCCACAGAAACAGTATGTTCTTTAACCATTAGATGGAGGTGTGTGAAAGTGTAGCTCGAATACATCTTATAAAAACATCCTTCTATATTTAAAATACTGGTATTGTCAAAAAAAAAATAAATTGAGTTTAGGGGGTTGGAGAAGCAAAATAAAGCAAAAGAACACAAGTGAAGACATTACTTTAAAATCGGGTAACTCTTTTTATTTGAGCCCAAAGGCTTCCTTGGAAAGGATTATGCCCAAATTGAGGCTTATAGGAGTAATATAGATAGTTGTAGAGACAAAAAGAGCAGAGTTTGGCTGAGCCAATGGCCTGAGGGGTGTTGGTCAGGAGGTAGAGGTGGGGGCCTTTTATAAGAGGGAGGAGGGGTACTCTTGGAAAGTAAAGAAATGTTACTTTATATTAAATTGAGTTTCAGATTTTAAAGGTCCCACATTGATATATTTCTAGGATAATGTGATAAGTGTTCTAAATATACTCATCCAATAGTATTTTGTACAAGTGTATGTCTTATATTTTACATTATCTTTTCAATTTATTTAAATCGTTTATTAATGAGGTAATCGCTGCATTATCATAGTGTCAAAAATAAATTAATTTATTTAATGCCTAAAAATAATAAAAAAATACTATGATGTAGGAAATAGTTTTATCTTTCTAATGAATTTTTATAGTAAAAAATATGACTTGTATAACCCCATGTAAAAATTGTTTTAGTAAATTAATACGTGTTTGTGACATTTTTATTTTAACTTTAAATAAAAAGTTATTAATGTCATTTTCCTACCAAAGTGTCTCCATGGGGTCCCCAAGTTTACCCATGGATTTTATTGGTCGGCCATGACTCATCCAATAAAGGGCGGACATGTTTCAAGGTCATTTCATATTATTATAACATTATCTTTACCTTAAATTACACTAATTAACATTAATCGCGATTAATAAAACTTAAAAGTTACTATTCACCAAAAAAATTATTTTAATCCCATTTAACCAAATATTAAATCTTAATGAAAACCATGTATTTCAGATTTTTGAAATTCAAATCACAGAAATGGTAATGTTTCATTTAAACGAAAAATCAGTTTTTTAACTACCACTTAGTGGTTTCACTGTTTATCAAAAATTGATGTTTTTCAGGAAAATACCAAAAATTAACCCTAATATATATTTGATATCCTGAATTAAAAAATTATGTCTATTTTATAAAATTCAAAACATAAAATTTTCATTAATTAATTTAATAATTAATTTCCACTGTCAAAACAAATAGCGTGTTTTTAAGAAACAATATCTATTAAAAGATTGACACTAGTTTATGTATAATTTAAAAGTGAAATTAATTCCAATGACCACCATTGGATTAGATGGTAAAAATTTATTCTAATTGAACTTTAAAACCAATTAAAAATTTGATCTAATCATATAAATAAATTATATTAAAAAGAGGTTTTCAATTAAAATACAACATTTTCACTAAAACTTATCTTTATCGAAAAAATAACAAAAATTTACACAAAGTAAATTTTGATGTCCAGATTCTAAAAAAAGATTTTATATTGTCAAAAATAACATATAAAATCTTCAAAGGTTTATTTAAAAAGGGTTCTCCATCAAAAGGCGCTTAATCGACCTTTTAAAGAATATTAGAAGATTTATGCTTAAAATTGGATTCATTTGCATTTTAAGCCTTTAACATTTATTGGAAAAAAGTAAAAATATTTGACAAAAATATATAATAAATTTGAAGTTAGTTATGTTCATTCCCTCCATTACAAAGGCTAGGCATTAACTACCATTTAAAATAAAATTATTTTATTATTAGAGTGCAACGTAAGATTTCAAAGAAACTCATTGTTGCATATTGGGTATGCCATCAAGCATAACATTCCCTTAAAATTAATATTAAAATTTTTATTCACAAAAATGGATAAATATTAAAAACTAATATTCATTATTTACCTGGGATGTTACACTGGGAATATGATAACACCCTTTATTAATATTCTTTTTTTATAATAGTATATGATGAAAGGTTTTAATTAGGTTATTTATAAGAATTGTATGTTGTGAAAGGGAATTTATGGGGGTTATTGAATATATTTTGGGATATTAGATATTTATGCATATATCTATAAATACACTAAACTATTATAGTTATTTGGTGAATATTTCAATCCATTTATTGAACTTTCATTTAAAAATGTGATTTTTATTTATATAAATAATATATCATCTTAGTCTATATAAGTGTAGCATTTGTAATGGAGATTTGGATTAAAAATCATTTTTGATAACCCTTAGGGAAGTCCTATGTTTATGATAACATCAAATATTGTTGTAATTAAATGATAATATATTTTCTAGGAAGTACGTCCCAATATTGATACTTGAATGTGTATGTGTCGATGGAATATATGAACCTTAGGGTAATAGCTATGAATGGGGAAGATTGGGAATTAACATAATCCTCATTAGTGTATAATTATCTTGTCTAAGACTAGATACATAAAACGAAAATCTATGGGGAAAAGTTGGGTTAATTATCATTATGGATGTTAACCATTATGAATTATTTGAATATAAAATTACCCCATATATACAATGATATATATAATGTATCATTGATTAATAATATGGTTTCATCATTTATACATCATATAAATATGTTTTTGGAAAATATGATTTATAAATTATATTATTTATTAATACACCATAAATTTTTGTTTTAGAAAAAGGATAAAACATGTAAGAATCATGTGAAAATGGAATGTGGTGGTAAATTAAATGGTCATCCTCTTTAGAAACCAAAAAAATACAAAGTTAAAATGAAAAATCCCGTTATTATTTATAATTAGCCATATCGAATTGTGGTTATCAACATGGAAAAAATGCTGGTCTCCAAAATCACAAAATATGTGACATATTTAGTTTTAGGAATGTTTATGTGATAAAGTCCACGATTGGTATAATATACAGCTTTGTATATTTTTTGAATTTGGGGAAAAGGACCCATGGAAATGTCTCAAAGGATAGTGATGTTTTTTTATGTGTGGAAGATAAGAGAATCTATCTATTAATTTCTGTTGAAAAATGAATATTTTTATGGTGGTAAATAAATTACATGATAAGGTAACATTTATGTCTTAATATGCTTTATTTGGAGAATATATGAATAATTATAACCAATGCCCTAATCTATCAGAAAACTCTATGGTTAAGGAAGAATATATGTTATATAAATAAATAATATGGATCATGATGCTTAAGTCACACTTATCATCCACTCTATAGCTAGTGATGTCATTGTGATGTTCATAAGAATGTAACCTATAAAAATATTTCTTTTATTTCATCAGTGTAATTTTTTATAATTTTATGAAACAGATATATCTCCTTAAATTTATTCCAAAAAAATTAAATTAAATAAAAATACATTATATGTTCTAAATAAATCTATAATTATCTACCTATACTAGTAATAATATGGACATCCTAAAGAAATTATATGGGATCATTTTCCAATTCGTAAAGTGTTTTATCACAAATTTTTTGAGAGAAACATAACATCTCTGATATTCACCTTGAATGGGATTTTGTTGATGCCTTTATATAAGAGTTCTTTATACATCCTCATAAGTTTCAAGATGATTGTTCAAAGTAAAACATAACTATAACTACCCCTATTTTAAAAAAATATAGAATCTCCATGATTGAGCTATAATAGATTAAGATGAAAATATATGAGAATATTGTTAAAGTATTAATTCATACATGTACATCACCATAGGGTGGACCTATTATTTTTGTCATGAATATTGTTGGATCTATACAACTCTACATTATTTATCATTAGAAAATATTTCATGATTATGAATCAGTATCATTTTCCCCTTATTAATTATTTAATTCAATAATTGAATGGATATCAATACTACTTAATGATTGAATTTTATTCATGATACTATGTATTAAGGGTCAAAAGTGGTGTGATATCAAAGAAAACCATGCATACGTTGTATAGAAACAATGAATTTATAGTGAATATGTAGAGACCCAAAGCATGACGTACATGGACATTATTTTACTTTTACGGAATACATAATACATGACAAAAACAGATGCCCAAAGACCATATTAGTTTAGTGTCTTTGGAAAATCGGAACGTAATCTTATAATTATGGTGAAAGATCTTCAACATCTCCCATAAAGATCTTCCCCTTTTTGTTTTCATACATAAAACCCTTATTTATATCCTAGGGAAGAGAAAACATAAAAAGGTTTTGCTAAAATGCTCAGTATGGGTAAACATAGAGAACACAAAACAATCCATAATCATTTGAATGCAAAAACATGAACATAAAATCTAAACATCAAAATCTTGAGCAAAGACATAAATCTTCGAAGTACGTAAGTCATATATCATAAAGGATCATCAATCACGATAAAATAGAATGATAATAAAACATGTGATTGTGGAAACCATTAAGCACATGATATTATTTCCATAGTAGCCAATGCATTGCTGCCAAGACCATCTTAGTGGACAAAGTCCCTTTCTGAATCGAGTTCACTCCTCGTTCCAGTCCTGTAACACTAAACCAGATTAACTTACCATTCCAGACATGTCTATCTCATGATATATAAATCATTACCCAATTCATTGAAGGGATATATAGGTCCCATCCATCTCATAATGAAATCATTCTTTCATGTGCCACAAAATCATAAATCATACATCATAGCATAACCCATGTAATAGAACGAGATTCTTAAATCTCATGCCATCATAACATAATTCAAATAAAAAATGGAAATCATTTAATCATAAGAAGTATCAAACCATGTAAATAATGGAGATATTATACTTGAAACATAAACATATTAAATAATGTCATTTTAGATGGAGAATAGTTTTGATAAAACACTTGAAATGAATTCTTGAGGAAAATATCCTTTCTTCTTTAAAATCATTTTCTTTCCACAAAATTCCATGAAATTTTAAATGAAAAGTGTTTTTTTAAAATAATCATGCAATATTGTAGAGTAATCTTCATGAAAATGAGGCGTTATGAAAGCGTAAAAATCTGTTCACACCGTATAAGTTAAAAATAACATTCTCCTTATACTTTTGTCGGAAAAGTAAAAAAGTTCCTCATGTGGTAAAAAAAAGTAAGATTCCTTTCATAACATGTGGTAAAATTCAAAAATGGGTAAAAATTCCATTAAAAATACATGAAAACATTTTTAGAAAACATGGACATGGATGATAAAAAAAACCCCAGTAAATACTTACGAATAAACAATCTCAGATAAGAGTTAGATTGGAATAGTTATCCCTTACCTTATGTTCGATATGTTTCGTATGTATCCAAACCTCCTGTATAAAGATATAAATATTTTAATTGACTTATTAAAGAATCATATTCATTGTTATGATATCATATATAGTTTACTTATGTCTTTATATTACCCGTTCTTTAGAAAATTCGATGTAAAAGCAGCGATTTGAGTAAAATCGTTTCACTTATTGTACGTGTTTCGACTTATTGTTCTTGATATTATTACATATATCCTGATTTTAATAATTCCATAATGTAAAACATGATTTATATATAATATATATTCATAATATACATATATATATATGATAGATCGATAAATGGAATGAAATACACCGTTTGTGGAGACGGTAGGCCGTATGTACGCATGAATGCTATTTTTGTTTCCTAATTGAATTGAATGGAATTAAGTAGATGACATACATATATATATATATACATAAATCTAGTATCATTATTATGTCATATATTTCATTATTATTCATTATATATACTTTATAATCATTCATTAATGGTTAACATGGAGATTGAATCTCATCGCATCGTGGAGATGGTAGTTCGTACGTACGCACGAGCGATGATATCATTCTCATGATCGTCAAATTGTATTGAAGTGTATGTATAATATTTCAAAATCAATATCACATTACAATAATCATATATAGTTATTTATTTACACCATTATACCCATCCAAGTAAGGTGGTGGTCTAAAATAGATTACACCACGGCGTGGAAACGATATTTCGTACGTACGCACGCGCGGTGATTTCATTTTCCGTAGGATGGATAGGAGGTGAAATATGGTTGTCTTATATTTATAATAACATATCAGTATATAATTAATACTTATGTTATTACTTTATAATGATACAAATAAAGAAGAAGTAGTAGAAGAAGAAATAAATTTGAAATAATCGGTAACGGATATTACCTCTTCTTCGACACGCCTCTTTGAAACATCCTATTAGGACACTAAAATTGGACATTGAAGAAGAACAGAACCTCTATTATGTTTCTAGGTATGTTGTTAAGGGAAATGTGAAGGGGTTTTCCGTGCTTCAAGGCTCAAAAGGGTGTGAAGAGAAGAGGGAAGGGGTGCCCCTTTTATAAGGGAGGAGAGGGGCACCTTTGGAAAAACGTAAAATATTATTTTATAATAAAGTCATATTCGGTTTATAATAGCTCAAAACTGATTTATTTAGAATCTAAAGTGGGTATGGGTATAAATCCTCTCAACCAATAGGTTTTATAAATGTTTAGGTTACTATTTTAACCTTATCTTTTAGATTTAACTCTAAGTTAAATAATTTTACTTTTACTATGTCTTCTTGTTTTATTACACTACATGGTTAATAAACATACTATAACAAGACAAAAGAACCCCAAGTGGTTCATTATTAAAATATATATCCGTATCTAAGTCATTTGGCCAATCCATAGATTTTTAGGAATAAAATAACAATTAATAGTATAATATTTGTTTTAAATACAATTTTAAGTCAATTTTCAAACTATTTGGTAATTGATTTTTGTAAAATTAATAACAGCATGATTAGTTCAAAAAAAATTATTTAAACAAATACTAACATGTAATATTATCCTATAAAATTAGTGGGATTCATAAAAAAGTCTAAAATTACATTTATTTTGGAGTTTATTACATCAATTATGTTAATATTTCATTAATAAGAAAATTACTGCATCATCATTGTGTCATAAATAAATTAATTTATTTAATGTATAAAAATTATAAATAAAATACCATTATCTAGTAATTACTTTTATATTTATAGTGAATATTTATAGTAGAATTTATCTTATGTATAACAGTATATTGAAAATGTTTTAGTTATTAATTTTGGATTTTAACTATTTTAACTCTTTTTTAAATAAAAGAATAATAAATGTCATAATCCAATCCAAGTGGACCTAAAGGGTAATATTTTATTCCCAAGATTCTTTTTGGTCGAATTAAACTTATCCAATAGAATTATTACATGTGTTAGGGTAATAATAATATCATTTTTACCCTTAATTACACTATTTACTTTTAACCGTGGTAAATAAAAGTAAAAAGTTACTATTCACAAAATATTATTTTTATCTTATTTAACCACATTTTACTCCTTGATATTAACCATTTCTCTTGGATTTTATAAATTCCACTCAAAGAAGTGGTAAAAATACGTTTTATGAAAATTTGTAAAAAGCTCTTAGGAGGTAGTAAATGACGGTGGAATGTTTAATAAAATTTTTATATATCTAAAATTATTATAAAATTACATCAATGAATTACATTGAACTTATATAGGTATTATGTATCAATTTTGACCTAAAATAAATTTAAATAAAATAAATAATTATTTATATAAAAAGTCGGTTTTTAAATAATGACCTAATGTTTTCATTATTCATCAAAAATTGAAAGTTTTCAGAAAAATACCAAAAATTCACCCTAGGCTAATTTCGATACTCCGATTCAAAAAATGAATTCAATTTTGAAAAATAAAATTTATAAAAGTGGGTATTACTATTCATAACGACTAGTTTATATAACATATCGTTGTTTAGTGAAACTCAGTATTGCGTACAACACACGCTCTCAGGGAAGGTCGTGATTGCGTGTAATGAAATCCAAGTCAGGGTTTCTTGTAGTGATATATTCTTTTGTTTCTTCATATAATAGAATCCAACCATATTGTATTTATACATTGAAAATAAATATATATATATACACTCAATGTTGCATACAATAACTTCAAACGAACATGAAATTGTGTGTAACACGATCCAAGAATAGTTTTACGTATACTACAATCTAAAATGGTGTTGCATATATCGAAAGATAATATTGGTGTAGCATACAACACAAGACATAAAATAAATTAAAAATAATACTTCTCATAAAATCTCAGGGTGTGACATTCTACCCCCCTTAAAATGAATTTCTCCCTCTAAATTCATCGGGGTTATAAATGGTTTACTACTCGAAAGTTATAATAGAAACCCACATCATAAAAAGGAATACCAGAACTTATCTTTAAAAACTAAAGTATGAAACATAACAGTTAACCAAATTAACTAATCATTGGGTTTCCACATAAGAGAACATAGGTGAAAATATGGCTATAGAAGAGAAATCTAACCATCATGTTCTAATGGAGAGTGGTAGAGAACATGGATGTGAAAAATCCAACAATCACAAAGCCATAAATTTGTGATGATCTAAGGTACCATCCGATTCATCGGATATAAGGGCACTAGGACAACATTTTTTGTTTTCAAGATCATTTCCCTAAAATTATAGAATTGTTGAATTAAAAGAAATACTTACTTGATTTTTGGTACAATCTTACTGTTTTTTGTGCCTTGAACAATTTCCACTTCATCTCTTGAAAAAATGAAGTTGAATTTGTATTCTGTGAAGTGTTAGAAGATCATGTGATATAATGATGGGTCATTCCATATTTCTCAAACGAAAGGATAGAAAAAGTTTTGCAATATACATAAGTCCATATATGGCGATATTAAACGTATAAGGCTCCAAGAATGGACTTATACTTCATATATCATACCGCTTAATAATAAAAATAGTTTCTACTAACTAGGGACATCTTGTAGGCCAGTGGTAAGCGATAAAGGCTTGTCGGACTTCATTTGTGGGTTCTATTCTCACATCCTTGTCCGAAGCGAGAGGTTGTCGCCCATCCTACGAGTTTTCCTTTTTCTAAAACTACATTATTATAAAATTCCATAAATAATATAGAAAAAAAGTTCTAACCTTAAACATTACTATCTGATGTCTGTCATAATCCATTCTAGTTTTTAGATTTATACAAAATACATCTGTCCAATCTCATTGTATAAAGAAAACTATTACTAGAAATATCATTGACCAAGCATGTGTATTCCACCATTTATCCCCCATATATCATAGGATATATCTTTTTGATCGCATTCCAATCATCTATTCTTTTGAAACATGAAGTACCATAGATCCACAGTGAAAACATGAATGCTGTCAAAAGTTAACTCTTTCCACATACCAAAATCCCAAACATTCTATATACTCAAACCATGATATCACTTAGTCTTTATATGAGTCATGAGCTCATTAATACTATCAAACATTTCATTATCTACTTATCCCATCTCTATGCGCATTTTAGGTGATTTCTAATAATATCTAAATAAACTTTCATGGTTACCGGTACCATTCAACATATACATGAAAAACTCAAGGAATGGCTACAGTGTAACAATCCTTAGATTTCTCTTTATTCCATAGTACCATACATTATTCTTGATAAACATACAATCATTACACTACCTTCTTAAACCACTGACTGAGCTTCATCATTTCTTCAATATCATATATCATTTGTAGTCTCTTCATCATCATCCACATAAATACTACCCATATGACCATGCATATTCTGTTAATGAGATTTTCCCTTAGATAAATTTGTTTTCATAATGACCGTATATTCCACATTTAAAACACTTAACCATTGTTGATGTCTTAAAAATACCATTACCCTTGTCTGTGGTGTTAACTGAACCTTTTCCTTTACAATTAATAGCATTGTGTCCTTCTTTTCCACACCCAAAGCATATTCCAATTCTTTTGAAACATTCTCCCTGATGCCTCTTCCCACATTATTTACTTGAGGGAAATTGAACTTTCTTTCCTCTATGATCATCATGAAACTCCATCTTTCTCTTATTAGCTGAGTCGGAAAAACGTACCAAATATGAGATTATTGATCATATTATGAGATTTCTGATTAGGCATAATAAAAATATGTGGAATTCCAGATTTAATTTCATTTGGTTTCTCATGAATAATATCATTCCATTGTCCATCATATCCTTCATTATCGCGAATCTTCCTGTTTCTAGCCATTTTATAAAAACCAAAAAGAATAGTGCGAGTGGAAAAAATAATGCTAGGAAAATAGAATAACAAAGGGGGACTACCTTCAATATATAACACCTTAGGTTTAATTCTAATATCATTACAGTAATTCTATGACTATAACCTATACATATACTTAACCTTAGAGACATCCCTAGACATACCTTAGAAATATCTCTAGGGATCTCACTAAAGTTCTCGCATCCTAGTTTCCAAAGGTTAACTAATCCTTCACTCTAATACCAACTGTAGAGACCCAAATATTGACGTACATGGACATTACAATAATTTTGTGGAAAACTTAATACATGACAAAAATAAATGCCCAATGACTATATTAGTTAACTGTCTTTGGAAACTTGGAACATAATATTATAATCATGGTGAAAGATCTTCAACATATCCCAGAAAGATCTTACCCTTTTGGTTTTCATACCCAAGACCCTTCTATATATCCAATGTGAAAGAAAACATAAAAAGGGTGAGCTAAAATGCTCAGTAAGGGTAAACCTAGAGAACATAAAACAATCCATCAAAATTTGAATGCAAAAACTTGAACATAAAATCTAAACATCAAAATCTTGAGAAAAGACATAAATCATGGATGTACGTAAGTAATATATCACAAAGGAACAAAATCATGATAAAATAGCATGGGAATAAAACATGTGAGTTTGGAAACCATTAAGCACATGATATTATTTCCATAGTAGCCAATGTATTGCTGCCAAGACCATGTTAGTTGACAAAGTCCCTTTCTGAATCGAGTTCACTCCTCGTTCCAGTCTTGTAACACTAAACTAGATTAACATACCGTTCCATCCATGTCTATCTAATGAGATATAAATCTTTACCCTATGCATTGTAGGGAGATATAGGTCCCACCCATCTCATAATGAAATCATTCCTTCGTGTGCCACAAAATCATAAATCATACATCATAGCATAACCCATGTAATAGTACGAGATTCTTAAATTTCATGCCATCATATCATAATCCATATAAAAAATGGATATCATTTCATCATATGAATAAAAAAAATGCAAATAATGGATATATTATACTTGAAACATAAACATATTAAATATTTTCATTTTAGATGGAAAATAGTTTTGCTTAAACAATTGAAATGAATTCTTGAGGAAAATATCCTTTCTTCTTCAAAATCATTTTATTTTTACAAAATGCCATGCAATTTTAAAAGAAAAGGGTTTTTTTTAAAAAAATCATGCACTCTTGTAGAGTAAGCTTCATGAAAATAAGGCATTATAAAACCGTAAAAATCCGTTCACGCCATATATGTTAAAAAACATTCTCCTCATACTTTTTTCGAAAAAGTCAAAAAGTTCCTCGTGTGGTAAACAAAAGTATGATTCCTTTCATAACATGTCGTAAAATTAAAAAATTGGTAAAAATGAAATTAAACATACATGAAAATATTTTTATATAACAGGAACATTTATGATAACAAAACCCTAGTAAATACATACGAATAATCAATCTCGGAAAAGAGTGGGATTGGAATAGTTATCCCTTACCTTATGTCCGATATGCTTAATATGTATCTCAACCTCCTGTATAATGATTTAAATAATGTCATTGAATTATTACTGAATCATATTCATTGTTATGATATCATATATAGTTTACTTATGACTTTATATTACCCGTTCATTTGTAAATTCGATGTAAAAGCAGCGATTTGGGTAATATCGTTTCATTTATTGTACGTGTTTCGACTTGTTGTTCTTGATATTATTACTTATATCCTTATTTACTTAATTACAGAATGTAAAACACGATATATATAATATATATTCAGCATATACATATATAAATATGATACATCGATAAATGGAATGAAATACACCGTTCATGGAGACGGTAGGCCATACGTATGCATGAACACTGTTTTCGTTTCCTTATTGAATTGAATGGAATTAAGTAGATGAAATACTTATCGATATACATAAATATAGTATCATTATTATGTAATATATTTCATTATTATTCACTATATATATTTTATAATCATTCATGAATGGTTAACATGGAGAATGAATCTTATCGCGTCGTGGAGACGGTAGTCCGTACGTACGCACGAGCGATGATATCATTCTCATGATCATAAATTGTATTGAAGTATATGTATAATATTTAAGAATCAATATAACTTTAAAATAATCATATATAGTTATTTATTTACACCATTATATCCATCCATGTAAGGTGGTGGTCGAAAATAGATTACACCATGGCGTGGAGACGGTATTCCGTACGTACGCACGCGTGGTGATTTCATTTTCTATAGGATGGATAGAAGGTGAAATAGGGTTGATTCATATTTATAATAACATATCAGTATATATGTAATACTGATGTTTTTACTGTATAATGAGACAACTAAAGAAGAAGAATTAGAAGAAGAAATAAATTTGAAAGAATCGGTAACAGATATTACCTCTTCTTCGACACACCTCTTTGAAACCACCTCTTAGGGCAATAAAATTGTCCTTTGAAGAAGACCAGAACCTCTATTATGTTTCTAGGGATTTTGATAAGGGAAATGGGCAGAGTTTGGTCGAGATTCAAGGCTCAAAAGGGTGTTAAGAGAAGAGGGAAGGGGTGCCCTTTTTATAAGGGTGCAGAGGGGCACCTTTGGAAAAAACTTAAAATATTATTTTATAATAAAATCATATTATGTTTATAATAGCTCCAAATTGATTTATTTCGAATCTAAAGTGGGTATGGGTCGAACTCCTCTCAACCAATAGGTTTTATACAAGTTTATGTTACTATTTTAACCTTATCTTTTAGATTTAACTTTAAGTTAAATAATTTAACTTTTACTGTGTCTTCTTGTTTTATTACACTACATGGTTAATAAACATACTATAACAAGCCAAACAGACCCCAAGTGGTTCATTATTAATATATTTATCATTATCTAAGTCATTTTTCTGAACTTTAGATTTTTTTAAAAAAATAACAATTAATAATATAATATTTGTTTTAAAAACTATTTTTTGTCAATTTTGACACTATTTGTTAATTGATTTTTGTAAAAATAATAACAGAATGATTAGTTCAAAAAAAAAGATAATTAAAATTGTACTAACATGTCATATTAACCTATAAAATTAGTAGTATTCATAAAAAGTCTAAAATTACATTTATTTAGGTATTTATAACATCAATTATGTTAATATTTCATTAATAAGGTAATTGCTGCATCATCATTCTGTCATATATAAATTAATTCATATAATGTCTAAAAATTATCAATAAAATACCATTATGTATTAAATAATTTTAGATTTATAATTAATATTTATAGTCTAATTTATATTATGTCTAACCTTATATTAAAATTGATTTAGTTATTAAACATTGATTTTAACTATTTTAACATTCTTTTAAATAAAATAATAATAAATGTCCTAATCTAATCCAAGTGGACCTAAAGGGTAATATTTTTTTTCCTAATGTTGTTTTAGGTCGAATTAAACTTATCCAATATAATTAAGACATGTTATATGGTAATAATAATATCATTTTTACCCTTAATTACCCTATTTACTTTTAACCGTGGTGAATAAAAGTAAAAAAGTTACTATTCACCAAAAATTATTTTTATCATATTGAACCACATTTTACTCCTTGATATTAATCGTGTCTCTCAAATTTTCTAAATTTCACTCACAGAAGTGGTAAAATTAATTTTTAGATAAATTTGCAAAAAGCTCATAGGAGGTTGGTAAAATACGGTGCAAATTTCTGTAAATTTTTTATATATCTAAAATTATTATAAAATGACTCCAATGAATTACGTTGAACTTATATAGGTATTATGTATCAATTTTGACCTAATATAAATTTAAATAAAATAAATGATTATTTATATAAAAAGTCGGTTTTTAAATAGTAACCCAGTTTTTTCACTATTCATCAAAAATTGAAAGTTTTCAGAAAAGTACCAAAAATCCCCCCTAGGATAATTTCAATACTCTGAATCCAAAAATGAAGTCCATTTTGAAAAATAAAATATCAAAAAGTGGTTATTACTATTTATAACAACTAGTTTATATAACATATCGTTGTTTAGTAAAACTCGGTTTTGCGTACAACACACGCTATCGGGGAAGGTCGTGATTGCATGTAATGCAAGCCAAGTCAGTGTTGTGTGTAGTGCAAGATTATTTTGTTTTTTTATATAATATAATCCAACCATATTTCATTTATACATTGAATATATATATACACACACTCAATTTTTCATACAATAACTACAAACAAACGTGAAATTGTGTGTAACACGATCCAAGAATAGTGTTGCATATACTGCAAGAAAAAACGGTGTTGCATATAGCGGAAGATAATATTAGTGTAGCATAAGACACAAGACATCAAATAAATTAAAAAGAATACTTCTCATAAAATCTCGGGGTGTTACAGAATCTATTTAGACATTCTAATTCCCCTTCCATATTTATAGATATAATGAATAGTTTTTAAAAATTACCATTATAAATTTATGGTAGTCACTATTTGTCATATTTTTATATACCTCAGGAGAATTGAAGATCAAGAATATAACTTCATAATTTTATTGATGACCTTTGCATAAGATGAAACTATTATCCTAATGAATCGGTTTTAAATTCTTATTCTAGAATGTATTATTATTGATATGTATGATCAAATGAAATAGTATATAAGTAAATGAATATATGATGGATAACATTATTCATTTTCCAAAACTAACCACTATTACCATGATCCATGATTTTCATCGATTTTCTATATATTATTAATGATTATTAAATATTTTATCACATATATCTAATAAATTATAAAATTTAACATAGAACAGAATCATGTTCCATTGGGAAAATTAATATGATGAAAAATTCAGGTATCTAAATGAATTTTTGGTCAATGCACCCAGAGACACACTAACTAGTAGGAGAAAAGGTATTCTGATATGTAGTGATAAATATATAAAGGGTCCATGATATTTTTTTATACAATGTCATGGTGAGAGATTATTCCTCTAATTAATTTATAGTTCATGAGAAAAATTAACCCATACAATATTTTAGTATATATGGAAAAATATTTCCATTGATGATATGGATGGGATGTCTACATGGTGAACAATGTTATTTATATATTAATTTTAAAAAAATGATGTATATAATCACATAGAAGAAGTTTACTGTTTTTAAGAGGAGATATTTTGAATTTATTAATGAATTAGTCTGATAAATATTTTACCACCCCAGAAAATTGATCAAGGATATTGATGCTTTGAGTCTAAGGGATCATTCAAGATTATCTATGATGAAGGTAAAACATGATCCCATATTTATAAATTTTTTGAGGATATACATTGAAATTTTGAATGAATTTAGTGAAATTATTATTAATTTTTTTTCTAAACCATCGATCTATCTGAAGATTAACCAAGAGCATAAAGATGATGTAGAGTGGGAAAAATAAGGTGTGACATATTTTTGAGTCTATCTTTTATTGTGTTTGGTTTTAAAGGTTCCTGAATATAGAAATTGTAACTATATTAAATAATAATGAATGAAATAATGTCTAGAGATCACTTCTCATCATTCCCCATTCATCACAGTTTTATGAAGATTTAAAAATATAATGATATTATTTAGAGAGGTATAACATGATGATTGATATTATAAATTAATTATCTCAGGGCATGGGACACCAAATAATGTTTTTTGATTTTAAAAATTTTACATTTATGTTCCAGCCATCACCCATACCAATAAATAAATGGGAAAACAACACTATTTATCTATTTATGTGACGCCTCAATACATCTATAATGAATAATGAATATTTGGGTTTTAGTTCATCTCCATACAAATTTTTTATGTTTTCATTTTCTAAGAGAAATATCTCTCTCTTGAGAAACTTTATCAAATATATATTTATTAATTAAATGGTATGGTTACATGGAATACAACATTATATTCTATAGGATTCATATCAATAGTTACATTAATATTTTGATGTTGTCTATAAAAATATCTTGATATTGTCTTTTTTAGTATTTCCTATTATATATAGGTAAATGGTCAATCTATGAGAAACAATCAAAACATAAATGATATTATGTGATCAATTTTTATATATTTATATATTGGCTGGGATAAACATCTTATTATTGTTGAATATTCTTAAAAAAAATATTTCACTGAGGATTTAGATGAACTATTCTCTCATCTTCCTACTTTAGTGACCATGACCTAGGCGGTGATGGCCGTTATCCTTATCCCTCAATTATTTGATGGAGAGTTACAGCCCTCCATGGGGGATCATTATCCCTCTTTTATACCATTATCGAACCCTAACATCATCCCACCTTTCATGTGCATCTCTTTAAACCCAAATGTTCCTGATCATCTCGATGACTCTCCTTATATCACAATTTTGACATCATTGTTTTATAATGATTCACCCTACATAAACCAAAACTTGGTGGATTGATTCAACTATTGGAGTACATCAATTTAATTTTTCAATTGATTTGTTTTCAGATCATGGGTCTACAGGTTTGGGTGACTATTGGCCTAGTTGAATAGTGTAATTTAGTGGTTTGTTTCTCATAAGAGTAAGACAATATCATGACCTTGTATCACACATCTCAAACCTGTAATAGATCCCATTTATACCTATTTATATGGTCTTATTATTATCATATGATATGGGATCCCCCCATTAACATTATTGTGAGTAAGTGTCCCTTAATTGTTCCTACCAATTTAATACAATTAAATGATCAAAATGCTTGGGAATGTGGTTGGTCATTTTTTTTGGGCAGAAAATAGAACATATAATATCTATCCCCACATATCCCTACACATTTTTTTTCAAATAAGATTTTTCAAACCCTATGTTCTAAGGGTTTGGATCTCAGTTGGGGTGAAATTGTTTATAAATACTTGGTTACATTCGAGACACGGATGAATTTTTACACATACTGTATGTGGCATAGGGAACATGCTCTATTATTTTCAGTAAAAAGGTAAAGCCCCTATTGGGGGAGGGTTTTTTTATTTCACATGAAAAAATGGGACTAATCATACATCCCTATATATTTAATTTAAGGATACTATAGAAACCCCTAATACTACTTCCCTTCAGAATTATTTTGGAATTGTGTACGCAGACAATAATATGGTGGATATCTTTGAATGATTGAAATGGTATTTGGGTGTCTATAGTGGTATACCATAGGTCCAGTGGAATGTTGGAGACCCACTTATGGAATCTTCCTCACTTTCTAATGTTTCAAAAGATATAGGTGTGGCAATGGGGAGGAAGATCATACAATCCATGAAATTCATGGTTGATTGCAATAAATCTCATTATCTTTCAAGACCACTCTCTTCGATTTAGGTCTCTTATATTCTGAATATTTCCATGAGGTAGAGTTATCCGGGCCAACTAGCTCTATCCTTCTCAATACAATACTATAATAATTTGTCATCCTTGAAGAGGGATATAAAGGAGAATTTTGACACAAAAATATAGTCTATATATCTTTCAAAATGGAAAAGTATATAGACTGGATCAAAGTACTATGAGGATACTGAACTAATTAAAACAGAAAGATATTTTCAACCAATGGTAAATTAAGAACATGACCTCACATCATTTTGATAGTTTTGACTAGTTATAAAAATGAAAACAAAGGAAAAATTATTTTTTGGAAATTTCCAGTTAGAAAAAGGAAAAAATAAACACCACTCAAGGACTGCTCCAATTTACCAAAATATTTGGTCACTAATTCTTCATGTAATACTAAAAATGGTGGGGAGGATAGAAGGCTAAGATAATCAAGAAGTTTTGTGGATTGTTTTCTAATTCTTGGAAGACAGGGGATACATGCCTCAATATATAATGTTAAGGTCAGGAGGAACAATGTAGCATTAGTATGTACATGGATATATTGATGTGAACTCGGGATGAAATAGAGTCCATCATTAAGAGAACGAAAATTTTAATTACCAAAACTCTTAATGGTGAAGAAAGGTTGTTTCTAATGGAGTAGAAATTTAGGAGGTCTTTATTTATTCTAATGAAATAATGATGGGGGATTCCATCAGAATCAATATTTATAATGAGGATGATAAAAAATGTTCTAAATACTTCTCTCAGTCAATTTGAATTAAGAAAATGATTCATGTATCAATAAAAATAATAAAATTTTGATTCATGGATTCAACTATGGAATGAATTTCATTGAAGAACAAGTATGGAAATGTGAAGAGATGACCTTCTAATTTGAGTATCTCATTAAAAATTATCATGATTATAAAGTAACCTCTATCTAATGGAAATTATTATTATTTAATTATTATAACTCTTTTAATTTATGTTGGCATGAACAAGTCATTTTATAAGTTGTTTAATGTTCTGGAACTGTTACCATGTTTGTTTCCCATTTTCCCTCCAATATTATTTTTTGAAATAATAAAAATGTACATCGGATTGAAAAAAACCATAAATTTCACTCATGAATTTAGAAGAAATATAATGAATTTATTTATGGAAATATGTGAAGAACTATGATTGGTTGTGATAGAATAGTAGAAAAATGATACTAGGACTTACGCTAGCTAAGGAAACGGAAGAGATGATTTGATCCATTAAGACTAATATCAATCCATTTATTATTCATAAAATATTTATGCCCAAAAACATTAAAATCATCATAAATTCTAAATTTCTAAGAAGGTAACCCTTTTAATTTCTCTATGGAAGAGGGTTTTAATAGTTATAAATAATGGAAAGGTGATCCCCTGGTAAATTGGCCACTCAGATATTCGTGATTGATTTAGGAAAGTATATTCTCTTTAGGAGCTAAAAGAAATCTATCACAATTCATGATGTGTTCCTTCAATATCTATTAATGATGTACATTATAGATCCTTCACATGTACTAAACTCATTTTCCTACCACATGATAATGACCTTTAATATGAGGCACAACTAGTATAAATCTTTGATCATAGAGAGATTTTTTTTATAAAAACAATGACAAATCATGTAACATCCCTCCCATTACCCATTGGATTGGAAACAGGGGAGGGGGGGGGGGTTATTGGATTTTGGTGAAAACCCCAATTCACCAAATTATGGTAATAAATTCTTAGGGAGAAATGATCATTTAAGGGAATATTTTCCCATCTCAATTATAAAACACCCAGTCCTATAAATTAATAATCGTCTAATCCTCTATATGATGCAAGCAAAAACATACATCCAAGATCATACTCAACCAAAACCAACAATATCATATCACCAATGAAAATAAAATACAATAAACAAAAAGTACAAAGAGTCTCCTGGAAAAAAATCATTGTAAAATACATAATCAGAAGATACACCCGACCGAAATCTAATGTCCATCTCTGTCATATATTCCCATGGAAACAAGACACAAAACATAGTAAATATTATATATTCCATTTACTTATGTCCTGATATATGAAATTTCAAATGGAAAGGAATTTCCCAAGGAGGGGTAAGCAGAAACATAGATGGATTTCCCCAAAAACTTCTGAAATCATTACATAGGGATAAGAACTAGTTAACACAATTTATATAAAATAGACATCATTCGATAAAATTGCTTATAACAAAACCTTAATCAGTTTCCCAAGAAATACTATAAGCAATTACCTCATTACAATCCTCATTGATTTTTCATATCCTATATATGCTTCCATACACACAAACACACATGTTATGTGAATGGTATATACTCATGAGTGGTCTCTCATCCATCCTCTATGTATGCATAATGTTTCCAATATCCATTCAGCAAAATAAAGGAACCCAATAACTAGTGTTATATCCGAATTCCCCAATGGTACATGACACTTATTAAGAGTAATGTTAAAATAATAAACTCTCACTAACCATCTATGAAAAATAAATGGAATTTTTTTTTCATAAAATAAAAACTATTCATTAAAATATTTTATCATTCAACCTTGGTGCATCAAAACAATCCAATAACTTTAAACCGATAATTATTAAAATTATTAAAAATGTATTTTTTCTTGAAATCAAACTTCTTTCACACAATTTCAAAATACATAAATTTTTTTTATCTCCCCCAAGAATCACATAGGGGTTAATCTATAATTTCATATATGAAATATAATTAAAACAAGTTTTCCATATTCAATAATTAATAATATGAGAGAGAATCCACCTATCTATCAATGATTGGTCAAAAAGATGAATAACATTAAAATTTTCTATAAACCGGATTGGATATTATTACCTTATATAGATTGAATAATATATCTTAAATATTTCCATAAATTAATATAGATATATTCTTGTTTGTAAAGATATATTGGTTTTAGATATTGGATAAGAATATTTCAGTGATGAATGTCAATGATCAAATACATACAGATGATTCAAGATCTCAAATGCACTCAGATTCCCATAAAAGTCACCCACATATCAAAACTAAAGGCTTATAAAATCTTGATAAGTATATTAATTCAAGAAACTATTGAATTATGTAGTTAATTAAGGTCTCATGACAATATTTATATTATATTAATGATTTTTCGTGTGCAAACAACATATCACAATTTAAGTCCACGCAGGTTGGTACACAATGAATCAACCATGCTGAGATACTATCTCAAGGACACATAAAAAATGGTTGGATCACATGGATATACATACCATGAACTTAACATGATTTCCCCTTTCATTCATGTATCTTGTTTTCTTCAAGTCATAAAAAAATTTTCTTACGAACAATGCCCCGATCGTCACCTTACAAATCACTATTAAAACAAGTTGGATGATTTTTTAGATGTTGTTTAATGTTTTTTCAAACCAGGTAAATATTTTAAAAATTAAAAAAACCTTTAATAATTTTATTGAATTTGGGGTTATATAATCTCCACACAATTGGTCTTTTGGCATCTAAAATATAAAATAAAATTTATTGTTCTAAAATATTTTGTGCCAATGATCCAATATTTCCTTCCCATCCTCCAACGGTTCTTCCTAAATCTAATAATGATTTTACAAAAAAACTAGACTAATTATTTTCCCATGTAAAATAATTTCACACTTATCCAAAATCCATAATGGAAAATGATTCAACAAAAATCTATATCATTATGAATATGACCCCATCAAATCAAATGGTCACGATCATGTTGTTACTTCTTCAACTGTGATAGATGAAAGAAATTATGCACTAGACTGAGCCTTGGTGGATAATAAAATTGATGTGCTACCTCACCAACACAATAAATTATATAAAAATGGATTATATACCATGGGGAGAACAATAATTTCATAAAAATAATGATTTACAGGTATAAGAGATATTCTCAAGATGACATGATCAACAACCTCAAATGAAAAAAATTAAATGATTATCTACATTTGATTTATGATGACTATGATATTACTCCATCCCTTTTTAATCATATGATTATTCTATGTCGTCACATACACAATGTATAATCTAATTAGTGAATTCTCACCTAGTTCCACCCAACAATTAGGAGAACAATATTGATGACGTTATAGGGTTTGAAATTTTTCCATATTAATTGAGGCCCAATATTGTTTATTGTATGAGAACTACAACAAAGGTATATTCTGCAATCATGTTCCTCCAAAATCCTTTAACACCATCCCTAAATATATATTCCAATGATCTTTTCACCCTTTTGAATTTTCCATCCATTTGAGGATTATAATTCATTTTTATTTTCATCTTGGATCCACGCTACTGCATTAATGAATTCTAAAAATGAGTGGTGAAAATAGAATCTATATTGAATTTAATAGAAACAGGAATGTCATGGACCATCAAAATTTCATAATTTAAAATATTAAAAATTTAACCCACTGTATTGGTATCACAAGTAGGGATAATGTGAACCACCATTGAGACATTATACACATTCTCCCATAAGCCATTATTTTTATTAACTATCCTTATTAGTCCTTTAACAAAATCCTTGGTTATATTCTCCCATTTCAACTAAAAAATAAGTTCAGACTGCAATATTCTAGATGTTCCTTGATTCTATTCATTGACCTTCTAATAGGTGATTCATCAAGAAACATAGTTAGATGTATCTATTTTATTGAAACTGAAAAAAATGATTGCATAAAATTATGTATTATTTAAATCCAAGGAATAATATAATATTTGTAATGCTGTTAGACACTATAAAGTATTTACTGATAATCCAAATATTCCACTTCCTAACCAATAAAATTTAATTTTGAACACTCATCTAGTATCTAGCAATCAATGTTATCTCTACCATTGAGTTAAAACTTCTTTGATCGAAATTCACAATTTGAAGAATGATCAACTCTATCATGCACAACCAAATTAGTTATAGAAGAAACCTAAAATGAAACTACGATATTTCCTAATTCGAATTACTCTAAATTCATATTAACTATGACTGAACTATGATTCCATTCTTATGAATCCCCTCTGTCCAACTAGTTATATGGATTTCTACTTGTATAATTTACTAACTAATTTTATTTTTCATAATGTATAAAACAATTCAAGGTCAAAAATTTAGCTGCATTTTATCAATCATTATTCCCTTAGGTTCTAACCACTATATGAGAAAATGTCCCCCAATATTTTCTAATATGAATAAACTATAAATTTTTACAAAAAAGATGATAATGAAATGTCACCAAAGCATGTACTGCTTCGAGTATATCCAAATCATAAATTAGATAATTTTTTTAGAGAACCTAAAACATAGGTGATCCATAAAAAACAACCCAATAACTATTCTTTATACTACATCCCCAAAAAGATCCCTATGTAACACAGTAAACTACATAGGTCTGTATAGTTTCAAAAATACTACTATCGGTTGTCATATAATATTAACATAATTTTCATGAAATTATTTATCGAATTAATCATTCTATTAGAAATAAAAAACATTCACTCATCAAATATATAATCAATGAGGCCAATTGTGAAAATTTATGAACCCAGAATCTATAGTATCCTACTAATCCAATGATCCTATAAATCCTAGTGACATTCCATGGTGATTTCCAAGAGATTATAGCTTATATATTTTTAGGATACACAGAAATATATTTTATAAAACTGAAAATTCCAGAGAAATACACCTTTTGAATCTAGAAATCATGAATTGATAACATAGCACAATGGAAATTCTTACACAACATACCCAACACTATTGACCAATGTAATTCATGATCCATTTTCCCTAGAAAAAACAAATAATAGCATCAAAACATAGATCCATAAAAGACTATAGATTCCCCTAAAATATTTTGATTCATTAATTATATAAATATTTTTATTGAATTTTTAAGGCAAAAAGGTATAAAATCCTATTATTCATGGACATATATTGTTGTAAATACTTCGATTTGAATATCCCCATTCTAAACTCATATTTGGGGATATCCTGAATGCGTTCCTATTTTAGAGAACAACTAGGTTCTTATCAATTGATAAAAATGGTCGATGATTATAGAAACTAGATACCAATTCTTTACCATAACTTGGTTAACACTAAAATAATCATTAAAATCCAATAAGATCCATCTATAATTTTTAAAAAGAATTGGTGAATCTTCAAGATAAGTGATCGGTCGACTAAATCCTTTACCTTTCAACTATTCCAATATGAAGTTCATTTTATTCATTTATTTTGGCACCATCCTATCTGATAGAAGTGAAATCAGTCTGGTACCTCATAGATTATCTAATGGAATGACATATTCCATTTTGGAACACATCCTCAAGAAATGTTCTCAAAAAATAGCATGCAATTTTTCCATGTGGTTTGGAAAATAATTATTCATAATTTCCACTACTTATTGTGAAGTAAGTGTTTCCAACTAATATCAGGTAGTTAAAAAAAATGGTAAAATAACATTTCTAAAATCCTTTACAAATCAATCCCCACAAAATTTATTCACGATGAATTCAGGATATGTGAAACAAACCTTTACTACATAACACTTTATATGGGCATATATTATCTCACCTAATTTATACAATAAATAATTTAATAAAAATCCATCTTAAGAATAATGAAATCATAAAGAAAAACATCCTCATAAATTATTATGAAACAATATTTACACATAAAATCTCAAAAATATCATCCCTAATATGAGTATGAATTTTAAAAATATAAGGCATGTTCTCAATATACAATTATATATAATCAAAAATACAATAAGAAATAAATGAGTGGGATAATTGCATATCCAAAAAAAATATTTTATAGTGTTAGAATTTAGTTGAATCATAACTATCATTATATAATGTCCCAAATAATAATCCATGGTCACTTTCTATGAACCATAAATTTTTTTTTCTGTATATTACTCTTTCATACATTGAGAATTTATAGGATGAGGAGTACTTATGTTCATTGAATCACCTTGCCTGTCTTGCTTATAATGATGATAATTATTTTGTTAATATCATTAATTTAAAGAATTATATGTATGAGAATCATGATATGAGTCCCTAGAACTAGTTCATGGAGTACTATGACAATAACACTGAATATGTCTCATCTAATTACAATTTTGAGAATATAGAGGGGGTTTCATTCAATTATGAATCATGTGTTCGAATTAACGACATTGGAAATATCCTATATTGATTTTCTATCAAGGGATAATGCATAAAAATACCAGGAATAAATTTTAAGATATCCATCCAATATGGAAGTATCCATCATTATTTCTCTTATTCCTTACATCAGAGTTACCACCTTTTCTTGTAGGAATAAACATGATCTATATGTCTACATTTACAAAGATATCAAATTCAACTAAAGTGCTTTTATTTTCCATTAATATATAGTTTTAAAAAAAATATTGAAAATATTGGAGAATATTTTAAAGTCATATTGCAGACTCAAAAGTTAATTCCTTCAGTTATGCACACAAAATAATTTTTGTGAAAAATGTGAAAAAATTCATAAATTTAACCACAAACTCTGCACTAAGAGGGTCTATTAATTCAGTATAATAAATATATTATTATAGTAATTTTAAATGTGTATGTATATAATTTTTAGGTTATTAGTTCATTATAATCATTAATTTTTTCCCATGACTAAATTTATCTTACACATATAAATCAAAACTTTGGTTTTCTCAATACAACAGTGTATACATTTCCAAAATATCATTAAAATCGTATGGTGTACCCTAGAATTAAAAAAATCATATATTCATATTCCAACAAAAATTCATATGTATCATGCAAAAAATCCCCCCAAAGTATGGGTGGATTAATATTTTATAACTGATCCAAATTATTCACTTACTAAGGACCATCATTCTCATTACCATTTCAATGGTCAAAAAATAATTCTCAATTAACTGGTTTAATTGTTTTCTCACCTATGGAATAGAGTAAAAAACTTTTTCAGTAGCATCTTCCTATTAATTCCTATAACATTTTCTAGATACAAGTCACTATAACTAGAATAAAACACCATTTAGTCACATAATAGAATTTTAATCCCTCAAAATTCTAATTTACAACATCAACACATGTCAAAAACATATAAATATAAAAACTAACCATTTTCATCATTTTATCATTTTTTAAAATTATATGACCATTGGTTATAAAATCAACACATTTAAATTATTTAAAAATGAATCAAATTTCCACCCTTTCATAAACCATTAATGTCATAATAAAAAATAACTTCATAGCAGGAAGTCTTCTTTAATTACATACGCTAAAATTATCTGTGGATAAACCCATGGAGATGAGATGACAACTCACCAAGAATTGTCTTAAAACCCTTAGGTTCCTAATTACCCTAGAAAAATGTAGTTTATAATAAAATGTATTGTTATCTTTTTTTAATATATATATTTTCTATTTCAATTATAAAATCCCTTTTTGACCATACAAATGAAAGATTGATACCAATTTCAACTATTGTACAAAGAAAGGAAATACTATTTGTAACACCCCCCAAAAATTGGATTTGGATGAGGTAGAGGTATTAATGGAATTAGTTGACATCCCCAATACCTAAAAGTATGGAAATAAATGTTATGTCACTTAAGAATATTTGGGGGAAGATTTCAACATTTTGTATATAAATTACATAAAAGATATAAACAAAATACATCTAATACAGAACACGATGAATGGACATATTTATACCCAAAACCCCGAAAAACAATAAATAACCATTTCATAGTACCAATGGAAAATAATAAAGTAACTATAAATGTATAAAAAGGAATTTATAACTAAAAAATCCAAAATTACTAATCATACAAAACAACCAACCATTCTTTATGCTCCTCCTCGACCTTCATTACCCACTAATTTGAGATGCACCACAAGAGAAATATTATACATTCCCTTTATCGGTGTCATGGTAAATGGAATCATAAAATTCCCGGATGTTCCAAAGAAGCGGGTGAGTATAAAAATAATTTTATTTGACTAAATACAAAACAAATCATTATATTATAACGAGAATTAGTTAGAAAATTTTATATAAAATACTTTAGAGAAGATAAAATAGATTATATAAACCCCATAAGTAATTTTCCATGGTAATCAATAGAAAATATATTAAAATGTTCATCATTGTTCTGGAAACCCTGAAATATGTTTTTATATAGAAAACACTTTAATTTCATTTGAAATTTAAATACTCCGTAATGGAATCTCATCCATCAACCAATTCATCTCTAGTTTTTCCATATTCTTATTCCATAATGTAACACACCCCAATTCTTATGTCATGTCCATGTACCCCCATGGTACAAAACCATTATTTAGTGTCAAAACGAAATCATCAACTGAAAAAATAATTTTATACCAAACCCCTTGAAAAATTACTACACATAAAAACTCAATTATTATATATAACATTTTATAAAATAATTAGTGTACATCAATACCATCCCATAAATTTAAAACTGTCATTTTATGTTATAAACAATAATTTTTTCCCAAAATCATTCCACTTTCCCAAAACATCTAATTGCAAAAAATAAAAAGATATCCTATAAGAATAACATAATAAATTATCCAAAATATATACAATTTGTTATATAAAATATTGGAATTCACATTTTATAATGGAATATATGTAAGGGAATCCATCTACCTATCAACAATATAAAAAAAAATTATTATACTATAATTGTCTTTATCCCATTTTGGATATTATTCATATAAATAAAGTCAATTTTATATCGAGTATATTGAAATGATGGAAAACATATATATACATTAGAAACTAGATATATGGTTATATGATTTTTGATGAGAATGTATCTAAGAATAATTGGAAAGAACATGTTCTTACCAAAAATTCCGAGTCCCCAACATGCTACAATACTCCTAAATGGCCCTTAAAGATCAAAGAGAATGGTCTACCGATATATTAAGTGGATAGCTATTTGAAATCATATATAGATATGATATTATTCATGGTTATAATGCCCAATTAAAATTTAATCTAGGTTTTTCAATGTTTAAATTATTTGTCGCACTATGAAGCTGCATAGTTTGGAAAACCATGCAGAAACCTAGCAGTGAAACTTTCTTAAGGACAAAACCATAATTGTTAGATCTCATGGTTAGAACATATTTACACCAACCATGACTTTTCATATAATTAATGTTCCATGGTTTCATGTGGTCATTTTATTGGTTTTGAAAAATAGTGATCCAACTGTACACATTTTGAGTTCCTTGCTAAAAATATTTCATATTTTTTTTGTGGTGGTTCATGGTTTTAAAAACTGTGTACTTTTAGTTAACCAGTAGAAAAACCACTAACAATTTCCAAAACTCTTTTAATTTCAAAAAACCCAAAAATATTAATTATTTAATATCATATTACATTAATATATTGTCATGTTCCAGAAATTCATGGTGCTACAAATATGCTGATAATTTTTTTTGGTGAGTCAATAAATTTGAATAAGAAATATAGTAATACATTGTTGTGATGAGGAAGAATTATCATTAGTCATTTATATAATATATGATTTAATTTATTGGGATATATCTTATGTGATGGTTCGAATGTAACATAAATTGATTTTATATGCATTCTATTTTAAATATTTGAGGTATTTGATAATGTTTTTAACACGCAAACCCATGTCTAAACAAACCATTGTATATTATAACATTTAAAACATAAATAGTGTATAAGATTATCTGTATAAGAATAATTACATTATTAAATATATATATATATATATATTAAAATTCTCCTTATTTATAATTTAATGATTAATGACTAACAAACAAATATTAATTTCATTAATAAAATAAATTGATGATCAAATGACATTATTTTTTAAAAAATATTTTTTATTGAAATGATGTTTATATATATATTAATAACCATTTGAAAATTATTTTATTATAATTTATTTTTAAAATATGAATAATCATCCTTAAAGTAGTAATTTAATGTATAGTAATGAAGGCACAATCATTTTAATGAAAATGAGTTATTTTTCGGAAAAAAAAAATTTCATACACCTAATATGTTTTCATATTAAAAAACAAAATAAATAACTATTGATACAGTATGATAAATAAATTTATTAAAAATATTTTAAAAAAATATTTTTATATTAAACTAATAGTATTTACTTTTAAATGAATTAATTTGAATTTCTTTTTAATTTTAAGAAATCATTCATAAAGAAAATTGTTTTTCAATGAATTTGTTGTTATTATTTTAAAATTAACATATTTAAAATATAAAAACTAAATCAAATACAATAAATAATATATTTCTAATCATCATGTAAAAATTTCGTAATTAGGAGACTTTTATTATTCATCATAATGAACAATAAAATATGTAAAATATTATTACAACATGGATTGATAAAAGGGGCTACATAAGGTTAAACTGATATATACAGGTAAAAGTTCCACATAAAATTGTTGAAATATTTTTAATTTAATATATGTATTCCTTAATTTATCATAACATATAATATTAGGTCATTATATTAAATATCTCTTTATTTTGACCTTAAATTATTGAAAAGTTTAAAGTAATTCTATGTGTGTCCCTCCACTTACTTATAAAAAGGAAATATTCTATCCATTATTAAAACATGTTAATCCCTATAACTAATACAATAAATAAATAAACCATTGGGAATTAATTTTCATAGGTCTTCATTTTTTTTGTTACCCACATTCCAAATGAAGAACGATTAGTGTGTTTGTTAATGGATGTATCTCAATGAAGATGTAATCATCATATGAGACACTGTGAGAGTTTATTTAATTATATATTTCCACTAAATCTATCTTATATATTAAAATATTATGAATATAGTACAATATATGTATAGTTATTATTTTGGGAAAAACATTTATTCACATACATTACATCATGTTATCAATGAAATCATTACTTATACGTTCATGTGGAATACCACCTTCAAATAATGATATAATTCTTTTTTACCACCATGTTTAATAGTTTCTTTTTTTGATGGATCTAATGTGTCTATGTTAAATTTATGGAGTAATTATTATATTTTATTTATAATATATTATCTTCTATCATACCTTCCAATCAGTAAGAAAATGATGACGTTGCTCACATGTATGTGTGACCTACCACCTCTAGGAACCCATTTGAATATTTTTTTTATAAAGTTATATGATAGAATATAAAAGTGTATACTCATGAAATTATAATAATTCTTGATATAATTTAATATTGATCAATTTTAAAGGACCATAACTTGTAAACCAAAACACATATAAAAAACTTATGTAGTTATTTCCAAAAACAATGATGATAATTAAACATTGTTAATTAAAATTGATAATATTATATAATTAAACCATTTATTATATTATTTAATTGGTGATTTATATTATTTATATTAATAATATATTTTAATTTATATTTGGTAGTTTTAAAACACATAATAATAATTTAAAACTTGAGGTGAGATTATTTCTCTACGATTTTATTTCTCTAAGACATATGTCATATTGAACAATTATTTCATTCTATGAGGTGTGAAAGCTAACTAATGGATATTTTATTTCAAAAATACATTTATATTAATTAAATTTAATATTTTTTCAGTAAAAAACTTCAATGGGGTATGATTAAATAATTACCGAAATGGTAAGGGCATTCTGTTACACTATATATTTTTATTAAAATTTCATATGATCAATTTTATGATGATGAATTTACATGATATATCTTTGAAAAATCATATTAATAATTTATCATAATATTTATTTTCTAAATTAATTTTTTTTAATTTTATTTTTCTCTCCTAATGTAGTGAAATCCTTAGATGGTAATTATAAAGGAAAACTAACAATTTTTCAATTTTTCCATAAATCAGTTTATTTCTTGTCCATATTTTCTTTATAATGTTTCCACTAATAATTTTATTATTATAAAATTATATATTAATAAAAAAATTAAAATCCTATTAATTCCTTTAAAATATTTTAACAATATTATTCATTTCATTTTTTAATGAAAATTTTTCCCTCAACATTGAATGATGAACTTGTTTTAATGTACACCTCACGAATAAATTTTCCCACAATCATGAATAGAATTTCATTAAAAATACTATAAAAAATAAATTTATATTTTCAATGGAAATTTTATTAAAAATTATTTGAAATCAATTTTTTTAAATGTGATTCAAAAATAAAAAAATATGGTTTCCTTAAGAAATACTCTATTAATATTATAATGTTATTTTAATTTATGAATACATCAATTTATGTTAGTTATGATTTATGGTGATAAAATACAATGATAAAATCCATATTATTGATGTGTATAGTTACTTATAAATATGTTGAAATATTAGTGAATCTACTTTTTTACATAGGTGATGTGATTGTTATGTTTTAGATTTTTTTTGATCTTGTGGCATAAATATGAATTGAATGTTAATATAAATCAAGTGGGTCTATTAAAACCCCAAAATTAAATAGTTAATGATTAATGATTATGAGAAAAAATAGTATACATGAGGTTATCGTGAGCCTAATAGAAGTTGCGTGGGATGTTATCCCATGCCGGATGTCGGTACAAGGCTAGTTAGACCAAGCCAAAATGTGATAAATGCAATTTTTGGCAGTATATAAACAATATTTCAATGATTATCATTTTTTCACACCTTTAATGCCTTTCACTATAAAAGATTCTTATTCTTATGAAATATTGTCACAATTCCTGATCATTGATTGTTATTTTATTCATATCTTATGAAATTTTCGAGGCACATTCCATGACTATGATACTTTTTTGTTGGCATGTTTTTAAAATATTACACCTCTATTATCAAACCAATATTATTATAATAATTTTATATATCATATTTGATATGGATCTCCAATTTTTACCCTTAATAAGCATATGACTCAACCCATTATTATGATATCATTTAACTAGTATATGAAGAAAGGTTATATGTAGGGTATATAAAATAAGATTATATTATGATAATAATGTAGTTAGGGATGTTGAAGATATTTTAATAAATAAGATATTAATGTATATATTGTCAAGAAAAAACAAAAAAAAATTATGCTTCAAAGTCATGTATTAATATATGATGTGTTGAATATTAATCTAAAATAATCTAATATTTTTGTATGGAATATTTTGGTAGACTCATTATGTTAGGGATTGGTCTAGGGAACTATATGTTATTCCACAACATTTATAAGAGTTTAAAAGTTTCCTGTAAAATTAATTCTTTTACTACTTTATGTTGTGACCTCACTTTTCTGCAATGATTTTTTTATTCGGTTATATAAATTTATAGACACCAATTCGACACTTATGTTACAAAAATAATATTTTAATCGAATATTTCTTATAGTTTATACAATTAGTTATACATATTTTTATTAATAATATAAAAAATATAATCCCAATTACCATATATATGTAATATCATTTTAAACCCAATAAACATATTATATTCTCATAAATAACCATGTGCAGATGATTAGAATCACGCATCACATTATCTCATTTCTACTCAATGTGTTTTTATTATATATATAAAAAATTAAATTAATGTTTTATAATAATATTTATTATCTATAAAACAATCCATGATGATGAAGATGACATATTTTTAGACATTTTTTTTGTTGTGTTTTTATTGATATTTTATTTTTAATAATTATATAAAATTTGTAATTATAAATATACATTTCATTTTATATTTAAATTTCTACTATAATTAAATAAATGAATTAGGATTTTTTCCAATAATTCATATTATAATTTTTTTTATGATTTAATGAAACATTTATCACTGTATATTTGAGGTCTCCCATTTCACCACCTAAAATAATTTCTACTAAAAAATTCTATTATTTGGATTGTCACAAATTGGGGTGATATTTTCTATAAAAAATATTAATTTTACCAGGTATATTCCCCAAAACATATTCTTTCTCTACATAACATTGAAATGGTTGGTAATAAATATTTATCTCAATGAACCAATATATTCAATGTTTTTTATTCATAAGGGAGATCATATTTCAATTGTACAGCTTATAAGACAAATAAATGGGGTAAATTTGGTATATACCTTTATAAAAAATACATGGAAAAAATAATATCATTTATATTTGTATAGAGGACGTTCTATTTAAAAATATATTGTACAAAGAAGATCAAATATCTCAAAGTGATGAATTTTCTAGGTTTTTGGATTCCCCAACTTCCAAAATATCATAACCCCCTTACTAGGAGTAATTTAAAGGAATACATTACCCATTTCATAAATTATAGATACCATCAAATTTTATCAAAATATATCTTCTATAATATTTTTGTATTTTTATATGTTTCTAAATTTTTGGATCCTTTTCTATAATTTATTTAACAAGATTTGAGCATTATAGCATCATCTGTCAAAATTCATCCCAACATGTTAGAGTCTGAAAACACTTAACATATAGAATATCATATTATTCCATTTGGATTAATGAGTTGGAATTATTTGATTAACATTCCAAAAAACTAAAATATATTTAATTCCTAAAAAATCTAATATCTTAGATATATTTCGATACATGAATACCCATGTTTAAACAAAACATGATAATCTATTAATTTTTTATTAACACGACCATTATAATGTTAATGTCAAATTGAATGGTAAGAATATGAATAACAAAATTTGTAAAATTATATAGTTTAAACATATATAAGATAAATTATATTGATACCTATTTATTATTAATGAAATAAAAACATTTTACATAAAAAAATTACAAGAATATTTTTTTGAAAAAATAGTTTCATAACTTCTAAGAACCTTATGATAAAAATTAATTTTTTTAAATGATATGAAAATTTGTTTGATTAAATAAAAAAATGACATAAATATTTGAAAATTATTATATGAATATTTTTTATTTTTTTTCCAGACGTGTCATTTTTTATGAATAATGGAAAATGATTCTTTTTTCTTAAAAATTCATTTTAATTAAATTATTTAAAAGTTAAATTATATTATAAATTGTAATTTAAGAAAAATTAATCAAATTTTATATCTGTAAATTTAATTTATTTCCTTAAAAATTTATTAATATTGAATTTTAAATGAAAATCATTTAAACTATTGAACACATTCCCTTTGAAAACAATCTTTCACATTGTATCTTTAGGATTAATTATTAATTAAATTATACGAATAATTTTAATGAAATTTAATAATGTAGTTTTAATATTTTGAAATAGAAAATTTTATAATATATTATTACTACATCTTACTTTCATATAATATTAAATAAAAATAATTTAAAAAATTATTTACTACAACTAATGTCAAAATAGTCTTAACGAGTGTTAATCAATGAAATTATTTTTAAATTGACCTAAAAATATGTAAAAATCATATATTATCACCATATTTATACCATATACATGCCAATTTATAATATAGGGTTATTTGGTAGATTTTTTAATGTTTATTACTTTATCATTTTGGTTTCATTTGGAAAATTTCCATGTAATTCCCGAGATAGTCCTCATTCCTCACTTATACAATGTCACTCCCTAACCTCAGTTATTCACACATACCATGTAATATGGTTAGAATAACCCCTGAAACATTTTTCACAAACATACCTAGACTCATTATATAGCTTATGGTCCTTCCAAAAGAAAATCCTTAATGTACTTAAGGGTATATCCAAAGGATGGTTCAATTATCATAAAAAATGATCATTTATATTATTTAATCATTTTACACCATAAATTATTTATTAACACATAAAATATGATAAATAAATTATGTAAAATATAATTATCTTTTATTATGCTTATATAATAAATTTTATCCATCTCCAAATTCATTAAATGGGATCCTAAATCAATAATCAAATGTACGTTGTAATAGTTCCCCAATAACTGATGTAGTTAATTTTATAAAACAACCTTAGATGTCTAGTTAAAATAATGGATTGAAACTTTAGTGTGATATTTATGGTATTATCATTGTTATTGAATTTTAATATCATATACATCATTTTACATTCAATTCTGTTTCAAATATGATAATGTCACTTGTAGGTAAGGTGATCGTCCACCTCGCAAAACGATGTGATTCATTATTATTCTATGGTTTACATGGAATATAATAAATAAAAAATTAATGAATAATTGTTACATATAATTTTTTATATTTATTATTTATAATTAATATATTACCCACACCCTTACCCATTCACCCATTAATGGAATGATATCACTACTCAGGCATACTTACGGCTTACCTTCTCCACAAAGAGATATGAGTCTTATTCCAGGCCCACATTTTTAGAGTGGAAGTAATAAATTATCCACAAATTAAATATTATATTTATACTATTATTATCATTTTGGATATGATGTACATATACCCTATGTATAAAAAACATCATATTCATTATAAAGAATATATGATAAATCAATGAAATTTACTCCAAATTCAATGAAAATTATTGAATACTATTAACAAAATGGTGGAAAATTATTAAAATAAGATCAAATATTATTTTATATATAGAAGCATGGGTCATTTATGAATTAATAAAATTATTAAAAACATTATATAGGAGGATAAATTACATTAATCTAAAAGAAATCTTGAGGAAATATACTTCATCTCATTTTCCCAATTTAGGGAATATTATAATATTATGCACCTTATATCTTTAATATGGTGTATATACTAGGCCTTTGATGTATAATCACATCAATAATTAATAAATAATGGTATTTAAAGATTTAATTTTAATTATTTCATCCATGAGGACATTACATGAAATTTACAAAGTGGTAAAAATTATTACACAATATCACATTCTTTTTTTATATTTGTTGATATCATGAAAAAAATCACATTATTGGTATGAATTTTCCTTTCAATGTACATATACATTATATACATATATATTTATAGGATGTATGTGCTTATTTCCAAACCTATATATTATATTTCATATAATTATTGCATTTAGTGTTATTTGATTAACTGGAGAAATAGTGATAAACATATATCTTTTACTATAAAGACTCACACTTGTTACATTCATAATCTTGAATTTATTCAAGAAAACACTTCCTTTTACATTTTAGGATCTTTTCAAGTTTAGATATTTAGAGAATTAAGACAAAACATTCATAACATTACACATTGTTACATAGTGGATACCATCAAATCAGTTTCCATTTTCCTCAGAATATAAAACATTAAAACTTAAAACAAGACTCCTTGACAATTCTTTGACATTTAACATGTCTTCCTTACTTGTAATAATAATCCATTAATCTGTGAAAAGTTATTTAAAAACTTGGGATGAGAACAAAAGCTCAGTAAGGTATGAAAAAGAAGGAAAAATCACATTAGTCCATGAATACACATGACGTATGAATACATTTTCAGAGGACATGATTTCCACCCATAAATACTTACTTTGTGTAACATGATATTTACACAATATACACAAAAAAATAAATATAATCATAGAGGTATCTTGGGGCATTACTTACATAATCTTGTAACCATCTTGGCTACCTTAAAATTTGTAACCCTCACGGCTACCTTACTCTGTGTAACCATCACCGTTACAGTAGGAGTAACCATATGGCTGACCTCCAAATTACTCATAACCAATGAATTGGAGGGAAATATAGGTCCCACCCTTCATCATAAACAATTCCCAATAACCAAAACATAATAATACAACATAAATAATAGCATAAAAACATTGCTTTTGAATATTGCAAAACAGAATTTTAAAAAAGGACTTTAGAAGAAAAGTCCCTTATAAACATCATATACTTGAAGTGGGACTTAATAGAGTGTATGGAATAGGTATATAATCTGTAAATACACATAATAAAACATAATATAAACAGAACCCATCACACAAACAATTTAAATATCACATAAACAATAAAGTAGAAGGTTGACCCAAAGAATGGAAATCGGGTTAAGAATTCCCTTACCTTAGGCTTGTCTTACTTAAAAATTGTTTGAACCTCCTATATAATGGTTAAAAGAGTGTTATTAGTATTTTACAGAAACATGTTCATGTTTATAACATATTATATGGTCATTTCATAACCTCATTTCACCCCTTAATTGTTAGTATTTTGTTCCTTGCATTATTTTGGGTGAGTTCTTTTGTGATTTTCACGATCGGTTCATGATGAATCGTTCTTGTTGATTGGAAGTGAAACTACAGAATTGGAATGGAGTAGTATTTAAATATTTCTAGTACCATAATTTATACCATTTATCACTTTTATTCTTTATATGATAATGTCTTTTAAGTTAAATCATTAATTATGTTCGTTTAGATCATTTAAGTGGTTCTTTGATAATAACAACATCATTTAGTCTTATAAATTACAACCATGAGTACAAAAGAATTACAGTACCATATATGATTTATAAAACATATATTATAACCTGGTTCAACCATTTAAATGGTTTCATGACCAGACTTGAAAGAATTAATGGAAAGTGAAATTACATCGTCCACGATGTTGGTAATTTGACACATCACGGACAATGTTTTTATTCCTTAAATAAGTGAGAGAGGAGAGGAATAATGATTTTTAATTTTCCATAAACATGAAAACATCTAGAATATACATGATTATAAAGATTTCATTCCTCTTGGATAATAGGGGGTGAAGAAAGAAGAGAAAGGAATCCTGAAATAAAGAAAACATGAGAAATTTCTTACGAAAATTCGGCAGCCTAACGGCGTCTCTTAAAATTTCATAAAAACAAGATTGATGAGAGGAATTGAATATCTCATCATTCATACAAAATTTGGACAGTAATGGGAAATATTTAATGAAATATCCCAACAAAATATAATGGGAAAGGAAGAGAATAACATAAAATGGAAGAAAAGAATGAAAATGAAAGAGGATGTTTACCTCTTGATCTCTTCTCCTTGAGATCCTTCTTAAGGGCTTTGATTTTGGTCTTTTGGTGAGACCAGCAGCTCTAGGACGTGGGGAAGAAGATTGGGGAGGGAATTTGGCAGAAATTAGACAATGATCAAGGCTTGAGATGTGTGGGAGGAAGAGGGGAGTGAGGGTGATATTTATAGTGGAGGAGGGGAGGTATTTTAGATTATTTTAATTATTATTATAATATTTTTATCAAGACAATGGATAATCTCAAATCAAGTGGCCTTAAATAGTGAAAATATCAAGTGAGTTTGAATCAAGTGGCATTGCATCACTTATGATGTCATAAATAGTGCATTTTTACTCATAAATTGATTATACGTTATTTTACCGTATTTCACTATTCACCGAAAATTCAAGAGTTTCAGAAAAATACCAAAAATTTACCCCAACCATTTTTCAACGTGTAGAATTCAAAAATGAACTCCATTTTTCAAAAATATTTTTCTAAATATTATTAATTTAATTTTTAAATAAGGTCACAATTAATTTGAAAAATAATAATATTGAAGTGCGATTAGTTTTATGTGACATTGGAAAATTAATTAAGATCCCATTATCCTATTACCATGGGAAAATAAGATAATAATATTATTTTCTATTCATGAGGTCATTTTACTATTCATTTTACTATTCATAAGGGCATGTTACTATTCACCAAAAAAGTTTGTTTCATCAGACTCTAAATAACATATTGAACACAATTGTAGATGATAGTTTCTTAAAATTCAAAATATAGAAGAAATAAAATTATGTTTAAAGGATACTTTTTAATATATACCTTAAAAAAAATTTCAAGAAATTTCAATTTATTTTTAGAAAACCTTGGGATGTTACATTATCCCCACCTTCTTGAAATTGCATCCTCGATATTTTTATTTACTTATTAAACAACTGAGAGTATTTTTACCTCATAGCATTTTCAGACTCCCATGTTGCCTCTTTAACCATGTGGTTTCTCCACAAAACCTTTACCTGGTGGATTACCTTATTCCGCAATACCTTTTCTCTTCAATCAAGAATCTGAACTGGTTTTTCTTCATAAGAAAGGTTCTCTGCCAGCTGAACTGCTTCTGGCCTCAAGACATGTGATGAATCTGGAACATACTTTCTCAACATCGAAACATGAACAACATTGTGTACCTAAAAAAAGCTCGGAGGCAAAGCTACGTGGTATTCAACTGTTCGAACTTTATCCAAGATTTCAAAGGGACCGATGGACCGTGTACTTAGTTTCCCTTTCTTACCGAAACACATCACACTTTTCCAAGGATAGATTTTAAGGAAAACATGGTCACCTACCTCGAAAGAAAAGTCTTTCCTTCTGTTATCTGCATAAATTTTTTGCCTGCTCTGAGCTGTCCTCATGTGTTTCGGGATCATCCTCACTTTCTAAGCCACTTCTTCTACTAATTCTGGCCCCATCAACATTCTTTCACCGACTTCATCCCAAAACGCAGGAGTTCGACACCGCTTTCCGTACAAGGCCTCAAAATGTGCCATCTAAATACTGGAATGGAAATTTTTTTTATATGAAAACTCAACTAATGAAAGATGCTAATCCCAACTTCTCTGATAGTCCATTGAACAAGCTCGAAGCATATCCTCCAAAGTTTGAATCGTTCGTTTTGACTACCTATTTGATTGAGGATGAAAAGCTGTACTGAAATTCAACTATGTGCCCAAAGACTTCTGAATTCCCTTCCAAAATTTAGAAGTGAACCTGGGATCTCGGTTAGACACAATGGAAAGAGGAAATCCATGTAACCTGACAATATCTTTGAGGTACAATCGAGAAAGATGATCTAATGTCATTGTATCTCGAATAGAAAGAAAATTATCAGACTTTGTTAGCCGATCAACAATAACCGATATCGCATTTTTACCTCGAGAAGTCTTTGGTAGCACCACCACAAAATCCATGGATATATTATCCCATTTCCATTCTGGCACTAGAAAAGGCTGAAGCATCCCCTTCGGTAACTGTCGCTCTGCTTTAACCTGCTGGCATGTCAAACATTTCATTGTAAAATCAACAACATCTCTTTCCATCCCATTCCACCAATAATACTCTCGAAGGTCTCTGTACATCTTAGTACTTCCAGGATGAACAGAAACTGGAGAACTATGAGCTCCACACAGCAATTCTTTCTTCAGCTGGGAATCACAAGGCACACACAACCTTTTTCCAAATCTTAAAACACAGTCTCTATGAAGATTAAATTCTGGAAACTTACCCATTTTAACCAATTCTACCTTTTTCTGTAGCTCATGGTCTTCCCTCTGCGCTTTCAAAATTCTTTCTGACAACGAAGACTGCACTAAAACCTAAAACAAAACAGATATATTCCCTGCACCAACAACTTCTAAGCCAAAATTCATCAAATCAATAATCAAGGGATCATGTTCCAACTGTAGCATGGTTAATGATGCATGATTTTTCTGACTTAAGGCATCCACTACTTTGTTTGCTTTTCCAGGATGGTAATTGATCATGCAGTCATAATCCTTTATCAGTTATAGCCATCATCTCTGCCTCATGTTTAATTCCTTCTGAGTGAATATATACCTAAGACTTTTATGGTCAGTATATATTTGGCATTTGGTTCCGTATAGATGATGCCTCCATATTTTGAAAGAAAAAACCACAACTGCCAATTCCAAATCATGTGTGGGATAATTTATCTCATGAGGTTTAAGTTTTCCCGAAGGATAGACAATTACCTAATCATTCTGCATCAAAGCACAACCAAGTCCCTTCAAAGAAGCATCACTGTAGATGACAAACTCACCATTCTGGGAAGGTAAGGCCAAAACTGGAGCATTCACCAATCTCGTCTTCAGTTCCTGAAAACGAACATCACATTCTTCTTTCCAAACAAATTTAATCCCTTTTCGTGTTAACTTAGTTATCGGGATAGATAACCGTCCAAAGTTCTTAACAAACCGTCGGTAATAACTTGCTAAGCCCAGAAAACTACGAATCTCTGTAACATTTGTGGGTCTTGGCCATTCATCAACTACTTTTGTTTTGGCATGATCAACTGTTATTCCATCCTTATTTACAATGTGCCCAAGAAAAGAAATCTGTTGCAACCAAAAATCACACTTTCTGAATTTTCCATATAGTTTCTTTTCTTTTAATGTTTGTAAAACAACCCTTAGATGTTTTTCATGATCCTCTTTATTTTTAGAAAAAACCAAAATGTCACCAATAAATAAAACCACAAACTTATCCAAGAACTCATAAAATACTCTATTCATAAGATTCATGAATACAGAAAGTTCATTAGTTAACCCAAATGGCATAACAACAAATTCATAATGCCCATATCTAGTACGAAAGGCTGTTTTCAGGATGTCATCCTCCTTCACCTTCAGCTGATGGTATCCGGATCTCAATTCAATCTGGGAAAAGTACTGAGCTCCCTAGATCTGATCAAACAAGTCATCAATATGAGGCAAAGGATACTTGTTTTTAACAGTGATGTTATTCAAAGCTCTATAATCAATGGAATGTATCATGGAACCATCCTTCTTTTTAACAAACGAAACAGTGGCTCCCCATGGTGAAGTGCTGGGACGAATGAAGCCCTTGAAAAGAAAATCCTGAAACTGATTTTTCAATTCAAGAAGTTCTATTGGAGCCATACGATATGGGGGTTTTGAAATTGGCTTAGCATCAGGAACTAAATCAATTGTAAATTCGACTTCTCGTTCAGGTATGATACTGGGTAACTCCTCAGGTAAAGTCCATCCCCAGAATAACATCAAACTCGACTAAGGGTAAAACAACAAGGTTTGCAGGTAAAGTCTTTCCATATACCACAATAGAAGTATTCTTATAATTCCTCTTTTCTATAAAATTTCCCCCTGGTGTTTTAACAACAAGTTCAGGTCTCATTTGTTGAGGTGATATTTCCAATCTACCAGAAAATTTCTCAGAGATAAAGGAATGTGTAGTCCCTGTATCAAAAAAAACTTTAGCAAAATCTGAGTGAACAAACAAAGTACCTGATACAACTTCATTGGATGACCCAACATCTGCTGACGTAGTCAGAAAGGATCTCACTACACCATTCTACTTGTATTCTGGCTTCTTTGCATCATTTGGATCCCTCTTTGGACAGACATTTGCATAGTGACCCATCTCACCACATTTAAAACACTTTACAGTTTTCTTATCAGGATTAGTCTTTAGATCATTTTCATTGCAATCTCGGGCCATATGTCCAAACTTACCACATTTAAAACACTTCCCGGTTTTGATAAGACATACCCCAGGGTGCTTCTTCCCACACTTTTCACAAACTGGAAACTGGATTTTCTTACCATCAGATTTCTTTGGTTGATTATTACCCATTTCTTGCCAACGGGACCTCTTCTTCTCTTTGTTTCCAAAATGCATGTGATCATCAGCAAACTCCATCTCTACCCTCTCAGCACATCAGACAAGTTTCTCATAACTTTTGTATTCATGGGAAGCCAACGCCCTTCGATACCTTGGCTTCAATCCTGAGTAAAAGGGGTTGATTTTTCTATCGATATCCAGAATAAGATTTGGAGCATACCTCGCCAGTCGCGTGAAGTTCGCTTCATACACAACCACTGAATCTTCTTCATTTTGTTTTAATTCAAGGAATTGCTTCTCCATTCTAATTCGCACCACCTTAGGAAAATATTTTTCAAGAAAAAGACTTTTAAAATCATCCCACACTAAGGAATAAAAATCCTCTCTACCCCTGATATTCCTTACCATTGACCACCACTGATCATCTTCCCCTTCAAAACGATAAATGGAAAGTCTTACCTTTTGATTGTATGAACATCCCATAACATAAAATATCTTTTCAAGGGCTTTAATCCATCCTTATGCTGCCACTAGGTTAGATGATCCATTGAATGCATGAGGATGTTGTCTCATAAAATGTTCCAGAACTGTCATGTTCCGTTGGGGTACCTCTATTGGTCCTCTTGCATGGATGCCTCCACCATTTATATCATGCGTTAGCTGAGCCATTACTGTCACAAACTGCTCAGTTCCAATCCCTACCATTCCGGGCTGTAGATCAGGAAGGATGTCATTCTGTCGGTGCCTCTCCTCTTCAGCATCCATGTTCCTTCTGCGGACAACCATTCTAAACAAACATTTATTAGATGAAGCAACATGGTAGTCTTTAAATTCTATAACAAATTAAACATAGAGTGAAAATTATTTATGGTATTCTATTCGCATCACCTTAACCCCTAAAGTTATCTAAACCATCCTCTGATACCAATTATAAAGACCTGCACTTGTTACATACATAATCTTGAATTTATTCAAGAAAACACTTCCTTATACATTTGAGGATCTTTTCATGTTTAGAGCTTTAGAGAATTAAGACAAACCATTCATAACAATACACATTGTTACATAGTGGATACCATAAAATCAGTTTCCATTTTCCTCAGAATATAAGATATTAAAACATAAAACAAGACTCCTTGACAATTCTTCAACATTTAACAGGTCTTCCTTCATTGTATTACTCATCCATTAACCTGTGAAAAATCATTTAAAAACTTGGGATGAGCACAAAATCTCCGTAAGGTATGAAAAAGAAGGAAAAATCACACTAGTCCATGAATACAAATGACGTATGAAAACATTTTCAGAGGACATGATTTCCACCCATAAATACTTACTTTTTGTAACATGATATTTACACAAGATCCACAAAAACATAAATATAATCATAGAGGTATCTTGGGGAATTACTTACATAATCTTGTAACCATCTTGGCTACCTTAAAATTTGTAACCCTCACGGCTACCTTACTGTGTGTAACCATCACAGTTACACTAGTAGTAACCATACGACCAACCTCCAACTTACACATACCCAATGAATTGGAGGGAAATATAGGTCCCACCCTTCATCATAAACAATTCCCAATAACCAAAACATAATCATACAATATAAATAATAGCATAAAAACATTTCTTTTGAATATTGCAAAACGGAATTTTAAAAATTGATTTTAGAATAAAAGTCCCTTATAAACATCATATACATGAAGTGGGACTTAATAGAGTGTATGTAATAGGTATATACTCTATAAATACACATAATGAAACATAATATAAACATAACCCATCACAAAAACAATTTAAATAGCATATAAACAATAAAGTCGAAGGTTAACCCAAAGAATGGAAATCGGGTTAAGAATTCCCTTACCTTAGGCTTGTCTTACAAAAAAATTGTTTAAACTTCCTATATAATGGTTAAAAGTGTGTTATTAGTACATTAAAGAAACATGTTCATGTTTATAACATCTTATATGGTCATTTCATAACCTCATTTCACCCCTTAATTGTTAGTATTTTGTTCCTTGCATTATTTTGGGTGAGTTCTTTTGTGATTTTCACGATCGGTTCATGATGAATCGTTCTTGCTGATTGGAAGTGAAACTCCTGAATTGAAATGGAGTAGTATTTACATATTTCCAGTACCATAATTTATACCATTTATCACTTTGATGCTTTATATGATAATGACTTAAAAGTTAAAACATTAATTATGTTCGTTTTGATCATTTAAGTGGTTCTTTGATAAAAACAAACTCATTTAGTCTTATAAATTAGAACCATGAGTACAAAAGAATTACAGAACCATATATGAGTTATAAAACCTATATTATAACCTAGTTCAACCATATAAATGGTTTCATGACCAGACTTGAAAGAATTAATGGAATGTGAAATTACATCGTCCACGATGTCGGTAATTCGACACATCAAAGACAATGTTTTTATTCCTTAAATAAGTGAGAGAGGAGAGGAATAATGATTTGTAATTTTCCATAAACAAGAAAAAATCCAGAATATACATGATTCTGGAGATTTAATTCCTCTTGGATAAGAGGGGGTGAAGAAAGAAGAGAAAGGAATCATGAAATAAAGAAAACATGGGAAATTTCTTACAAAAATTCAGCAGCCTAACGACGTCTCATAAAATTTCATAAAAACAAGATTGATGAGAGGAATGGAATATCTCATCATTCATACAAAATTTGGACAGTAAGTTGAAATATTTAATGAAATATCCCAACAAAAGACAAAGGGAAAGGAAGAGAATAACATAAAATGGAAGAAAAGAATGAAAATGAAAGAGGATGTTTACCTCTTGATCTCTTCTCCTTGAGATCCTTATTAAGGGCTTTGATTTTGGTCTTTTGGTGAGACCAGTAGCTCTAGGACGTGGGGAAGAAGATTTGGGAGGGAATTTGGCAGAAATTAGACAATGATCAAGGCTTGAGAGGTGTGGGAGGAAGAGGGGAGTGATGGTGATATTTATAGTGGAGGAGGGGAGGTATTTTAGATTATTTTAATTATTATTATAATATTTTTATCAAGACTATGAATAATCTCAATTAAAGTGGCCTTAAATAGTGAAAATATCATTTGAGTTTGAAGAAAGTGGCCTTGAATCACTTATGCTGTCATAAATAGTGCATTTTTACTGATAAATTGGTTATACGGTATTTTATCGTATTTCACTATTCACCGAAAATTCAAGAGTTTCAGAAAAATACCAAAACTTTATCCCAACCATTTTTCGATGTGTAGAATTCATAAATGAACTCCATTTTTCAAAAATAATTTTCTAAATATTATTAATTTAATTTTTAAATAAGGTCACCGTTAATTCGATAAATAACAATATTGAAGTGCAATTAGTTTTATGTGACATCGGAAAATTAATTAAGATCCCATTATCCTATTTCCATGGGAAAATAAAATAATAATATTATTTACTATTCATGAGGTCATATTACTATTCATAAGGGCATGTTACTATTCACCAAAAAACAAGTTTGTTTAATCAGACTCTAAATAACATACTGAACACAATTGTAGATGACAATTTCTTGAAATTCAAAACATAGAAGAAATAAAATGATGTTTAAAGGATACTTATAAATATATACCTTAAACAAAATTTCAAGCATTTTCAATTTATTTTTATAAAACATTGGGATGTTACATTTACTCGATACAAATATTGTATAACAATGAACATAGATTCACTAACTAAATTTATTATTCAATATATGTGTAATCATTCAAAACGTATAAATGGGTTGGGACAAATTATAGATAGTCCCTAAATTCATCAAAAATTCCCATTTGACAAATCAGTTAAGAAAATAAAATGTAGTTTTACATGTAGTTTTAATATTTCATGATGAAAGATATTGCGTATAGATATATCATTATTTTAGAGATAATTAAATACAATAATGAATAATTTCATTCATTTAAAAATTTGATATTATTATCCATGAATTTATTCCAAAGATATTATCTCTAGATTCATTTCATTCTCAATTATAGAATAATTAAATGTGTTTTCTATTATATACCTTACCATATTTTTTATGGGTAACTATTTCATGATAGAAATATAATTTAAATGTAATTAATCTTATGTTCGATACCATTACATGTTTTTTATTCTAATTGATTCATGATAGATTCTGTATCAATTAACCATTTCTATGATTTTTTTGATCATCCTTATTTTTTTTATTTCCCCATGATATCAAGAAGATTTATTTAAATTAGTTTTCAAGGATTCAATTGATTTTGTTTTATTTATTTAACAAGCTTCATGTTGTATTCCAAATGAAAATTGGTAATCATATAATATCCCTTAACCCATATTCAATTATCATGTGATGAAATCCAAAACATTAGATTCTCAACTTTAATGTCGAAAATAGTGACCCAACTTTTTTATCTAATCCTTCTTACATTGAATGGAATACATGGATAAAAAACATACTATATGAAATTCTAGTTTTATATCTTTTTTATAATTTTGAAAATATCTTACATAAACAACTCCCATGAAATTAAAAATATTTTCTTTAATTTAACCCATATTTTCACATTTCACATCTGGTTATCAACATCATTCTCTTAAAATATATTACATAAATGAATTATTCAAAATCAATCATTAAATCCCATTGAAAATAAAACATAATAATGAAGGTTTCAATTGTTCAATAAGGTAAAATTTATTCATATAAAAATAAATGTCATTAGTGAGAATAATAGTGAGTCATTTTTTGATGAAATAATCAATGTGCATGATTGAATCGTCAATGAATAGATATTCATGGATGAATTCTAGGATTGAGAATAATGATATATGTCTCTAGAACCTCTCCATGGAGTACTATTATAATAGCGCTGAATATTTCTAATATAATTACAATTGTGAGATGATAGAGGTTGTGTCATTCAATCACGATTCATATGTTCGAATAAACAACATTGAAAATATACTGAATTGGTTTTCTATTAAGGGTGAATGCTTATAAATACAAAGGATAAATATTAAGATATCCCTCAAATATGGAAGTATCTATAATTATTTCTGTAATTCCTTGTATTAGAGTTCCCACATTTTCTTTTAGGAATAAACCTAATCCATTAAACTGCACTCACAATGATAACTATTTCATTTAATGTCCTTCTATAGTACATTAATATAAAGTCTGTAAAATATAGGATAAAAATATTTGAGAATATATCTAGTAATATTGGAAACACAAAAAGTGCGTGCCTTCAGTAATGCACATGAAATAATTTCTATGGAAAATATGAAAAAATTCTTAAATTTATTCACAAATATTACTGTAAGAGGGTCTATTAATTCAGTATAACAAATATACTATTATTGTAATTTTAAAAGTGTAAGAATATAATTTTTAGGTGATTATTTCTTTAAAATCATCCCATTTTCCCTATTATCAAATTTATCATACACATATAATTAAAACCATTTGATTTCTAGATACACTAGGGTATAAATTACCAAAATATCATTAAACACTACTTGTGTACCCAATAATTCCCAAAATCATTTAATCATATTCCACAAAAAATAATCAGTATCATGCTCAAAATACCTCCAAATGATGGGTGAATTAATATTTTATTCTTGATCCTAATTTTTCACTTGTTAAGTCTAATCATTCTTATTACCCATATCAATGGCTTAAAAATGAGTTTCAATTCATTGGTTTATTTTTTGGCTCACCTATGGCACACAGGAAAAATATTTTCAATAGCATCTTCATCTTGATTCCTATAATGTATACCATATACAATTCACTGTAAATAAAATAAAAATCTTTTTAGTTAAATAATATAATTGTAATACTTAAAATTTCTTATTTACTACCGCAACACAGGTCAAAAACATAAAATCCAAAAAATAACCATTTTCATCATTTTATCATTTTTTACAATTATATGACCATTGGTTATAAAATAAACCCATTTAACTCTTTTAAAAAATAATAACATTCCCAAACATTCATAAACAAATAAACTCATAATTATTAATGATGTCACATTGGGAATTTTTCATTTATTTCATGCACTAAAATTCACAATGGCTGAACCCATGGAAATAAGATGACAACTCACTATGAAATGTCTTAAAACCCTAATGTACCTAAAAACCCTAGTAATATGCAGTTTATCATAAAATGTATTGTTACATTTTTTTAATATATACATCATATATTTCAATGATCATACCTCTTTTTGACCATCCAAAGGAATGATTGATTCTATTTTCAACTAATGTACCAATAAAGTCAATTTAATTTGTAATACCCCAAAAAATTGGATTAAGATGAGGTAGGGGTATTTCTGGAATTAGGTGACATTCCCAATACATAATATTATGGAAATAAATGCTAAGTGACTTAAGAATATTAGGGTGAATATTTTCTCATTTTTCTATTTAAATTACTCAATATATATAAACAAAAAATAGTTATTCAAAAATATGATGAATAGAAAAATTTATACCCCAAAACCTGAAAAACAATAAATAACCATATCATAGTACCATTGAAAAAAAAGACAGTAACTGTAAATGTAGAAATATACATTGATAACTAAAAAACCCAAAAATATATAATCCTGCGAAACACCCAACCATGTTATATGCTCCTCCTTCACATTCTCTACACACTAATTTGAGAGCAACCACAAGATAAATATTTTACATTAACTTTATCAGTGTCATGATAGATGAAATCTTAAAATTACCCAAATTTCCCATGTAATGGGTGAGTATTAAAATAATAGTATTTCTCAAAATAATAAAAAATAATTATAGTATATCAATAATCTGTTAGAAAATTTTATACAAAATATATTTGAGGAGATGAAATAGATTAAATAAAACCCATAAATAATTTTACATGGTAATCAATAGAAAATATTTTAAAACATTCATCATTGATTTGGAAATACCATAACATGTTTTCATGTTGAAATGAGCATGAATTTAATGTGAATGATATATACTACAGAATGGAATCTTATCCATCAACCAATTCATCACTAGTTTTTATATATCCTTATTCTCTAATAGAACACACCCCAAATCATATTTCATGTCCATGTAATCCTATGGTATACAACCATTATTTAGTTTCAAATTGAAATCTTCAACTGAAAAAATATTTTTATACCAAAACCCTTGAAACATTATTACACATTAAAAGACAAAAATCCTTTAGAACATTCTATCAAATAATTATTGTTCATCAAATCCATCCCATAAATTTAAAATAGTCATTCTAAATTATGAACAATTATTATTATTCCAAAATCAGTCCACATTCCCAATACATTTACTTACATAAAAACAGTATATCCTATAAGAATAACAAAAATTATAATCCAAAATTTCTAGGGAAAATTTAATAAAATTTAGCAATCCACATTTTATAAAGGCAGAAATGTGAGGGAATCCATTAACCTCTCAATAATTAAAAAAAACAAATAATTATATTATAATTGTCTTTATCCCAGTTCGGATATTCATCACATAAATACAGTCGATATTATATAGAATATATGGACATAATGGAACACATATATATATACATTACAAACTAGATCTATGGTTCTAGGATTTTAATGAGAATGTATCTAAGACGTATAGGAAGTTACATGTTCTTACAAAAAATTTTGAGTCTCCAACATGTCACAATACTAGTAAATGTCACTTATAGATCAAATATAATGTTCTATCAATATATTAGTGGAGTGGAATTTGAAATAAAATATACAAATGCTTTGATTTATAGGTACAAGACCCAATTAAAATTGGATCTGGGTTTTTCATGGTTCTAATTTTTTTCGCACTATGAAGATATAAAGATTGGAAACCATGCTGCAACCATACAATGCTATATTCATAAGGCTAAAAATTTAATTGTTGGCTACTGTGGGTAAAAAATATGTACACTCACCTTGAATTTTTCCCTAATTACTGTTTCATGGTTTCATGTAGTCACATTCATGATTTTTACAAATAGTAATCCAATTGTGCACATTCTAAGTTCCTCCCAAAACAAATTTCATTGTTTTTTTCCAGTGGTGAATGGTTTGAAAAAACTGTTTACATACAATTAACCATTATTAAACCCACTAGAAATCTCTAAACCTCTTTTAATATCATAAAACATAAAACTATTCCTTATTTAATATCATATTACATTAATATATTGTCATGAACCTAATATTAGGGTGCTAAAAATATGAGGGTTGAATTTTTGTGGTGAGTCAATAAATTTGTATAACCAATATAAGAATCAAAGGTTGTGATGAGGAATAAGTATAATTAGTTGATTATATAAGATATAATTTAATTTATTTGGATATTTCTTCCATGAGGGATTTAATGTGACATAATAGGATTTTATATATATTCCTTTGAAAATATTTGAGGTATTTGATAATGATCTTGACACACAAACCCGTGTCTAAAAGAACCATTTTATATTATAAAATTTAAAACACATAAAATGTATTATAAGATATGTATAAGATTAATTACCCTATGAAATATATATATTAATGTTTTTACTTATTTATACTTTATTTATTAAAGCCTAAGAAATGAATATTAATTTCATTAATTAAATAAATTGATGATCAAATGAATTTGTTTTCCCAAAAGTATATTTTTTAATGAAATGATGTTTTTATATATATTAATCACTATTTGAAAATTATTTAGTTATAATTTAATATAATATTTGAATAATAATCCTTAAAATAGTATTTTAAGGCATAGTAATGAAGATACAATCATTTTAATGAAAAAATATTTATTTTATAGAATATTATTTTTATATGCCTAATATTTTTTCATAAAAAATAAATAAACATTGTTTAAGGATGCTAAATTAATTTATTTAAAATATATTTAGAAAATAGTTATTCATTCAACTAATAGTATTTACAAGTAAATGCATTAATTAAAATTTAGTTTTCATTTTAAGAATCCGTCCATAAAAAAAATAGTTTTTCATAGAATTTGTTGTTACTATTTTAAAATTAACTCATCTAACAAATAAAAATTAAATTAAATTAAATTAATTATATATTTTGATTCATCTTAAATAAATTTCATAATGATGAGACTTTAATTATGAATCTTAATGAACAATAAAAGATGTCAAATATTATTACAATACTGAAGGATAAAGGGAGCCACATAATGTTAAATAGATTTATAAGTGTAAAAGTTCCACATAAAAATGTTGAAATATTGTTTGTTTAATATATGTTTATCTTAATTTATCATAACATATAATATTTTATCATTCTATTCAATATCTCATTATTTTGACCTTATATTAATGAATGTTTTAGGTAAATCTAAATGTGTCCCTCCTCACACTTATAATGGAGAAATATTCTCTCTATTATTAAAAGAATTTAATCCCTATAAATAAAACTATAAATAACCAAAATAAATTGAGAAATAAATTTCATAGTTATTCCTTTTGTTTTCTTACCCACATACCAAATGAAGAAGTCTTAATGTGTATGCTAAAACATGTATCTCAATGAAGAGGTAATCATCATACCAGAATCCTAGAGAGTTTATTTCATTATATAATTCCAGTGAAACAGTCTTTTAATTCCAAATATTATGAATATAGTGTCATATATTTATTTATATGTGGTTATTATTATTGGAAATGAGTATTTTCACTTACATTACATCTGGTTAAAACCAAATGAATTTATCATACATTAATGTGGACTACCGCTTTCAAATAGGTATATAATTAGTTTTTATCACCATATTTAATAGTTTCGTGTTTTGATGGTTTTAATGTGTTTATGTTATATTTATGGAGTAATTATTATATTAATTTATAATATATTATCTTCCATTATACCATTAAATCAGTTAGAAAATGATTATGTTGATCATGCGTATGTTTGACCTACCACCTCCTGGAAGAAATTTGAATCATTTTTTATTATGTACTTATATGATAGAATATAAAAGTTTATAATCATGAAATTATAATAATACATGATATGATTTGACAATGATCAATTTTAAAGGACTTTAATTAGTAAACCAAAACATATATAAATAATGAAGTAGTAGTTTCCAAAAATAATGATTATAATTATTGATTTTTAATTAAAATTGATAACATGATACTATTAATACATTAATTAAATTATTTAATTAATGATATTTTTCTATATGAATTATAAATTTTAATTTATTTCTACTCATTTTTATTTCTCTAAGGCATATGTCAAGTTAAAAAATTATTTCTTTCCATGTGGTGTCAAAACTTCCCCTTGGATATTATATTTCAATAATAAATTTATATTAATTGTATTTTAATTGTTCATTTGATGAAAAATACTTTATCGTAGTATGATTAAAAAATTACCCAAATTGTAATGGTATTCTATTACACTCCCTCTTTTTTTAATATTTCCAATTATCAATTTCTAATGATGAATTTACATGATATATATATATAAATCATATTAATAATTCTAACAAATATTTATTATTTAGATTTATTTTTTTCATTTTATTTTTCTCTTTATAAGTAGTGAAATCTCTTGAAGATAATTACAATATAAAAGTAAATTTTTTTCTATTTGTCCATAAATCAGTTTCCTTCATGTCCATATTTTCTTTAAATTGTTTCCACAAATATATTTATTAATCTATAATTATATATTAATTTTTTTACAAACATATTAATTACATTAAAATATATTTAAAATATAATTATTTTCATTTTTAATGATATTTTTTCCTTAAACTGTGAATGATGTCCTTGTTTAAATTTATACATCATGAATAAATTTTACCACATTCATAAATAATATTCCATTAAACATTATATAAAAAATAAATGTACCTTTACAATGGGAATGTTATTACTATTTTTTTTGAAATCTAAATATTGTAAAAATATTATTCCAAAATAAAAATATATAGTTTCCTTAAGAAATATTCTATTAATATTACAATGTTATTTTAATTTATGACTACATCCATTGAAGATAGTAAGGATTAATTGGGATAAAATTCAATGATATAATCCATATTCCTAATCTGTATGGTTCTTTATAATGATGTTGAAATATTAGTGAATCAAATTTTTTTACATATGTGAAGTGATTGTTAAATTATAGATTTATTTATCTTGTAGATTACATATGAATGGAATGTGAATATGAGTTAGGTGGGTCTATTAAAACCCTCTAATAAATTAAATAATGAATACTTTTTCTGAGAAAAAATATTATACATGAGGTTATCGTAATCCCAATAGAAGGTACATGGGATGCTTTCCCATGTGAGATGTTGGTACATGGGTAGTTAAACAAAGCTGAAATGTGATGAATGCCTTTTTCTATAGCCTTTAAATAATATTTAAATGATTATGGTTTTCCACACCTTTTATGATTCTCAATATAAAATGTAGTTATTCTCCTGAAATAATATCATAGTTCCCGATCATTCATTATTATTAGATTCAAGTCTTATAACATTTCTGATGCATATTCCATGATTATGATACTTTAAATTTTTGTAATGTTTTAAAAATATTACACTTGATTTGCCGTAACCTTATTCTTATAATATTTTTATTTTTCATATTTCATATATATCACTAATTTTTACCATAAATAAGCATTTTATTCTACCAGTTATTATGTCTTCATTTTACAAGGATACGAAGAAAGGTTGAATATACGGTATATCAAAGTAGTTTATATTGTGAGAATAAATTTTTTGGTGGAATTTGAAGATATTTTAGGTTATAATATATTTATGAATCTATTAAAAAAACACAAAATTATTATGCTTCGAAGTCATGTATTGATATATGATGTGTTGAATATTTATCTTAAATGATATAATATTTATGTAAGGAATATTTGGGTATACTCATTAGGTTAGGGATTGTTCTTGGGAAAACATATGTTATTCTACAACATTTATAAGTGTTTTAAAATTTCCATTAAAAAGAATAATTTTTCTACATTATGTCGTCCCTTCACGTTTTGGTATAGATTTTTTATTCGGTTATATCAATTTATACACACCAATTTGACAATTATGTTACAAAAATAATATTTTAATCGAATATTTTGTATAATATATCCCATTAGTTATAAATATTTCTACTAATTATATAAAAAAACATATAATCCCAATTACCATATATGTGTAATATCAAAATTATCCCAATAAACATATTACATTCCTATAAATAATCACGTGCACATAATTAGAAGCAATCATCCCATTCTCTCAATTCTACTCAATGTCTTTTTATTATCATTATAAAAAAATTAATTAAACTTTTTTATAATATTTATTATCATCATAACAATCCATGAGGACGAGGATGACATATTTGTGTGATTTTTTTTGTTTTTTAGTTTTATTTATATTTTGTTTTTAATAATTATATTTCATTCTCACTTCTAAATATAAATTTCCTTTTATATTATAATTTCTACTATAATTATGTAAATTTATTAGGAATTTATTACAAAAATTAATATAGGAAAATATGTCTATGATTTAATGACACAATTATCAATATATGTTTGATGTTTCCCCTTTAACCAATAATAATAATATCTACCACAAAATTCTATTATTTGGATTGTCAAAAATGAGGGTGATTTTTTCAATTTTTTTTAATTTTACTAGGTAGATTCCTAAAAACTTATTATTTCTCTACATAACATTGAAATAGTGGTTAATCATTATTTATCTCATTTTCCCAACATATTAAATGTTTTTTACTCCTGATGGAGATAATATTTCAATTGTATATCTTAATAGAAAAATAAATGGGGTGAATCTGGTATATACCTCCGTAAAAAAATAAATGGAATAAATAATATAATTTTTATTGGTATTGAGGACATTATTTTTAAAAATATTTAATCTGAACTAGATTAAATATCTCAAGGAGACTAATTTTCTAGGTTTTTGGATTTCCCTTCTTCAAAAATCTTATCACCCACTTACATAGAGATATAAAAAGGAATACATTATCCTCATCATCAAATTCCAGATTCCATCTATTATTATCAAAATATTTCTTCTATAATATTTTTTGTAGTTTTATATGTTTCTAAATTGATTGAACCTTTTCTATCATTTATTAATCATGATTGGGGATTTAATTCATCATTTGTCCCAGTTCATCCATGCATTTTTGAGTTCTAAATCACATAACTTATATAATATCATTTTTTTCCATTTGGATATTTGGGTCGGAATTATTTGATTAACATTACACAAAATTAAAAAATATTTCATTCATAATATACTTAATTTATTTGATATATTTCGATGCATGAAACCCCATGTTTAAATAAATCGTGATACTTTATTAAATTTTTACAAACATGATCAATATAAAGTTACTGTCAAATTGAATGGTATGAATACGAATAACTAAATTAGTAAAATTATATGGGTTATACATATATAAGATAATTTATATTGATACCTATTTATTATAAATAGAATAAAAACATTTGACATAAAAAATTTCCAAATGAAATTATTTTAATAAAAATATTTTCTTCGCTTCTTAGATCCTTATGATAATAATTAATTTTTAAAATGATATGAAAATTTATTGGAATATATAGAAATTTATTTTGAAATAAAAATTTGAAAACTAGTTTATGGATAATTTTTAATTTTTTTTGAGAAGTTTATGTTTTTATGAAAAAAAAATTATAATTTTGACCAAAAAATAAATTTATTCTAAATTATTTTGTAATATAAATTATCTTAGAAACTGTGATTTAAGAAAAATTTATTGAATTTTATATTTGTAATGTAAATTTATTTCCTTACAAATTTATTAATATTGAATTTTTAAATAATAACCTTATAAACTATTAAAAAAATTCTCTTTGATAAGCAGCATTCATGTCGCATCTGTCAAATTAATTTTTAATTAAATTATGCCAATAATTTAAATGAAATTTAAAAAAATAGTTTCCAAATTCGTAATTGGAAGCTTTTCTAATATATTATTACTACTTCATAGTTTTATATCCTAATAAAAAAAAATTAAAAAATTATTTATTGTAGTTAATGTCAAATTTTTTTTAACGGGTGTTAGACTAAGAAATTAGTAAAATATTTACCTACAAACATGTTAAATTATTATATTATCACCATATATATACAATAAACCTCAAAATTTCTAATATAGGGTTATTTTGTAGATTTTTTCGTGTGAATGACTCTATCATTTTTTATTCTTTTGTTGAATTTCTAATTAATTCCCATTATTATCTCCATTCCCCACTTATAAAGGGCCACTCCCTAACCTCACGTACCCACACATACCAAGTAATTTAGGTAGAATAATCCATGAAATATTTTCTCCCAAAATACATAGTATCATTCTACAGCTTCTAGTCCTCCCAAAAGGGAATCCTTAACATCCTTAAGGGGACATCCAAAGGAGGGTTCAATTATCTTAAAAAATCTCATTTATTTTATTTATTCATTTTCCACCATATATTATTTATTTACCCATAAAATATGAAAACACTAGTATCTATAATATATTTATTTGTCATGATGATACTGTAATAATATTAATCCATCTACAAACTCATTAAAAGGGAACCAAAATAAATAATCAAATATAAAGTGGAATAGTTCCACATGAACTGATGTAGTTCATTTTCTAACACCACGTATGATGTCTAGATAAAATAATGGGTTAAAAAATCTATTTGATATATATGATATTATTACTGTTATTTTATATTAATACAATATACATCATTTTACATTCAATTCGGTTTCAAATATGATAACATCTCTAGTGGGTACGACAACCATCCACCTCGCAAAACGATGTGATTAATTTTTATTCTACAGTTTACATAAAATATAATAAAGAAAATATTAATGAATAATAATTATATATATTTTTTCACATTGATTATTTATAATGAATATATCTCCCATATCCTTACCATATAGCCTGTTAAGGGAATGATATCAAACAACATTCGTACATATGGCTAACATACTCCACACAAAGATGTGATTCATATTCCACGCCCACATTTTAAGAGTGGTAATAATAAATTATCTACAAGCTAAATAAGATATTTATTCTATTATTATCATTATGGATATGATGTACATACACCATATATATAATAAATTTCATATTCATTATAAAGAATATATGTGATAGCAAGGAAATTAACTACAAATTCAATGAAAGTAATGGAATGCTGTTAACAAAATGGTGGAAATGTTTTAAAATAACATCATATATGATTTTAGATATATTATAATGGGTCATTTATAAATTAATAAAATTATAAAAACCATTATATTATATGTTAAATTACATTAAACTAATTGAATTCTTGAGGAAACATACTTTGTCTTAGTTTCCCTTTATAGAGAATATTATAATGTTATGTACCTTATATCATTAATATGGTGTAGATAATACCCATTTTATTTGTAATATCATGAATCATTAATAAATAATGGTATTTTAAGATTCAATTAGATTTATTTCATCCAATGGGACACGACATGAAATTTACAATGTGGTAAAAGTTATTGTACAATATCACTTTATTTTTTGATATTTATGAATATCGTGAAAAAAATAACTTTATTGTTATTAATTTTCTTTTTATACAACATTTATATTAAATATAAATATTTTTACATGATGGATGCGCTTTTTTCCCAAAAAATATATCAATTTTCAAATTATGATTACATTTAATGATATCAGATTAATTGGATTAACAATGATAAATATTTATCATTTACTCAATATAGATATTATCTAATAATTAATATAGATTCATTAAAAAAATTTATTATTAAATATTTGTTTAATAATTGGAAATTTATAAATGGGCTGGGACCAGTTATAAATAGTCCCTCAATTCATCAACACTTCCCATTGGATAAATAATATAAAAAAATGAAATATAGTTTTACTTGTAGTTTTAATATTTCATGATGAATGATATTTAGTATAGGTTTCTCTTGATTTTCGAGATGATTATATTCAATAATGAATGATTTATTTCATTTAGAATTTTCGTATTATTATCCATGAATGTTTTCCATTGATATTATCTCTAGATTCTTTTCATTCTCAGATATTGAATAATTAAATGTGTTTTTTATTATATACCTTATCATATTTGTTATGGACTTCCATTTCATGATAGTTATGTAATTTAAATTTAATTAATTTTATGTTAGATACCATCACATTTTTGGTATTCATATTTATTCATGATAGATCATGTATTACATAACCCTTACTATGAAGTTTTTTTTATCATCCATATTTTTTTTTGTTTTCCCATGATATGAAAAAGATTTATTCGAATTCATTTTCAAGGACTCAATTAATATTCATTTTTTATTTAATATGTTTTATATTTTATTCACAATGAATTATGGAAATAAAACAATATCCCATATCCCACATTCCACTTCCATGTGATGAAATCCAAAACATTAAATTCTTGACTTTAATACCGAAAATTATGACCCAAATTTTTCATCTAAATCTTATAACATTGAATCTATAACATGGATCACAAACATACTAGATGAAATGTAAATTTTATAGTTTTTTGATAATTTTGAAAATCCCTTACAAAAAAAAACTCCAATGTCATGAAATATATTCATTAATTTAACCGATATTTTCATATTTCACATTTGGTTATCAACATCATGTTCTAAAAATCCATTACAGAAATGAATCATTCAACATCATTCTCTAAAACCTAGGGAAAATGAATCCTAATAAAGGTTGTTTCAAATGTTCAATATGGTAAAATGTAATCATATACAAATGAATATCATCCATGGGAATAATTGTGTGCAATGTTTTGATGAAATTATCAAAGTGCATGAGTGAATCATCAACATACCAAAACCCATTATTACCTAGATGAACACAATTTTAAAACATTAGAAAAGGAAGAATCATCATATTCATATATAAAAAATCATGTGATATAAATAATACTGATTAATAATGTTCTAAACTAATAAAAATCATTTATCTCTTTCTGTTAACAGGGTGAATATATTTAACAAAATACTATCAAAACACATTGAAAATGATTTTTATTTGAATAAACATATGGTCGAAGACCATAAATATCGTTAACAAATGAATATAATATATATAACAATATCACTCGGTGATATCTAGGACACCACATTTTGAGCTATAGTGATATTTCTCAATATTATTTTGGCCACACTTTTTAATATGTAATAGGCTTACCGAAAGCTATCTGGCCAACCCATGTTAATTTTTAACATGGTTACCCAGTTCATTTTCATTTTCCACATCTTATATGATGTCAAATAACAAAAAAATTTATAATATTCATATAATTAATCATTATTTATTAAGAAATAAGATTAACTCATGGAAAAAAATGGCTAACATATAAATCTATTTGAAACATGAATAAATCATTGATGTGAAATGGGTTCCATAAGATATATATCTGATACATGATTACCCCTGAGAAAATAATTGGGTTATATAAAAATTACCTTTATATCATGTGTAACCCATGGGAATGAAATGGGGTTCATAAAAATCTTTTTGAAACATGATTAAATTTTGTATATGAAATGAGTTATTTGAAAATATATTTGATACATGGTTTACCAATTTAATGGAACTGGGTTCCCTAAAAATATCATTAAATCATAATTAAATCATGTCAGCTAAATATGTTCTATAAAAAATATCTTCACAACATTGTTTACTGGTGGAAAAGAAAAAATATCCAATGAAATCTCATTGAAACAGGGTTAACCAGTGGTAATGAAATAGGTTCTATAACAACATAAATGAAACAAACTAAATCAGTCCATATAAAGAAAGATAATATTATATATATGAAATATACCCAGTATTGGTTAAGTAACCAATAGGGTTTTAGATTTTCATGAAGTTAAATTACCATCAAAATTCATTTGAAACATTCATTATGAAAATAACCATTAAACAGTCACATAGTGTCTCACACCACCTTGATGAATTTTATTTATATTCACTATGAAAGAAAAAAATTAAATGATATTTTAATATCGTATTAATAATTACATTAATGATATATCATGTGAAAATATAAGTATATACACATCATAAAATAAATGATTTGTATAACATAACTAATGTATCAATAACTGAAAATTGTGAAAAAAGCTAGAACAACTTTAGTAAAATTGAAACTATAAAACCCATAAGTGTGAGAAAATCAAATAGATTAATAAATCCCTACATATTAATTATTATTAATCATACAATACATTCATGGTAAAAATTTACAACTTTTAATAGTATTTATATAGATAATAAAAAATAAATCCGAACGAAATGTAAATTCAGAAAAACCCTCTTACAATTAGGGAATCATTTGAATTGGAAACCCCAATGTAATAATAATAATATGAAACATTTAAATAATAATACGATAAAAATATTCAGGCTATAATACATAAATTTCTATATTATATACATTACCCAAAATAAGTAATTGTTGACAATTACCTTTACCTTATAAATGTGAAACATGTGATGAAAGTCCATTTCGATGATCATATCCTTCGAGTGATAATAAATCCATAAAATAATGATGTGTAAAAAATATTAATAAAAAATAAAAGTTGATACTCATTAATGATTAATTATTTGACATTACATACATATTCATGGGGTAACATAACAAATGACATTGATTTTTAACCTAGTGAATAGAAGTTGAGTTATAAAAATCCCTTACCTTGAGTCTGATTTTTTACTGCTGTAATCTATATTCCTGAATAATAAACTTTTGATAATTATTTATTTTCACAATTACCTTTTACAAGTTTTTTATTAATTTTATTTCACTTATATACATGTTATATAAAATTATATAATCAATAATTTTTATATCATATGTTGTGACTATATTCAACATATTTTTCAAAAATTACTTATATATGTTGACTATGATCAATGTGGGTTTTATTTAAAATATTAAAAATAATAAACATGACATAGTTATCACTTTTTTAAATCAAAGATAATTTTAATATCAAATATGAATTATAGTTATGATGAAAGGACCAACATTACGATCATGAAGACGGTATCTCATAAGTATGCTTGAGTAACATTCCCATTTCAATGATCATTGCAAAAATAAGGTACTTATTTTTTAGCATTAAATAAAAGAAATTATATAATAACATCAATATTATTTGATTATTTATAATTATATGTTTATGTTTTGTGATGTGGTGATGGAAAAGGAAAAAGCACATGGATTTAAGGAGGTGGTATTTCACATGTCCAAAAACGAAGTTTTCACTTATTTATTATGTCAAATGAAGTGAATAAAATGTTATTTTAAATTAAAATATAGATAATGATGTATTTATTATTATAAATAAGTAATTTAAATCATATATCTTTATTAAAATCAACCTTAATACGTTCCATGTAATATTATAATGTATCACATCACGTTGAGAAAGTGGTAGTCCACACATTTTCAAATGATGTTAAGGAATACCAATAGAAATTTAAGAAAGATGATATTTTTTATTTAAAATTTATAAATCTATTAAGACATCATAAATATAATATATATCATATAAAAACATTATTTGTTTCATTATTCCAATCCTTGAAATGTGGTAATGGAAAAAATAAAGGACGCCATTTCCTGAGGTGGTAGTCCATTGTACACTTGAACGGTGACTTCATTACCCATTTGATGAATGTGTGTGTAGTTGTAGGTAGAAAAAACTAAATAACATAATATAATATTTTTTAATATACTGAGGAATTTTTATTATCAATGAGTAATAATAAATAAGAGGGTGGATATAGAAATAAAAAACTAATCATCAATTATGTTACTTCTTTTTCAGGTAACTCATTTTTATCATTAGAAAAGGAAATCCTTTGAGTGATTTATGGAAACATTGTGTCCTGTAAGACTAGATAAGGGATTTTAGGAGATTATATTCTAAGTTTAGTATGATACAAATAGTCTTTATAGGTGTGATAATGTGGGGAGGGTGAGTGCCTTTTTATTGTGGTGGGAAGTGACATTCCTGTAAATATAAAAAGGCCAACACTATTGGGAGGTCTCCATTACATCATGTGGCTCCAATAATGATCCCAAGTATCTAAATTATTTTCTATGTTAAAATAATCTAAAAAATGAGTTTTTACATGTGAATATGTTATTGTTTTCCTTAATATTAATATTTAACCACAAAATAATATCATTTTTACCTTAATTGCTTAAATTAATTTCAATTACAGTAAGTAATGTTTTTGTTCACAAAATAAAGTAAAAATATTAGAAATGAGAAATTATTATTATTCAAGAAATCTATTAATTTTTTTCTAATTAATATTAATGAATGGGGGTAAATTATTTCAAATTCTATCCCATAAACAGAATAACCCAATAAGTTTTTAAAGTAAAAATTATTTAACGTTTGAAATGATTTTATATCAAAACTCAATGTGAAATATATTACAATGAAAAATTTTATAGTAAATGATATAAAATTTATCTTATAATAATTTAAAACTTGTAAAAATAAAATATATCACTGTATATTATTTAGATTAAAATCTAGTTTTCAATTAAAATTCATTGTCATTTATTATTCATCAAAATAGGAATGTTCTTAGAAAAATATTAAAAAATACCACACTTTAAATCATGACATTACAAATTCAAAATAAGAGTTTATTTTTTCAAATAAAAATTTTAATAGTGTATGAATTTACTCTTAAAAAAAATTATTCCACTAAAATGTGGTAACACTACGTTTTAAAAATATTCAGATTTTTATGCTTTAAATTTGATTTATTCATATCTCAAACTTTTCCAACTTATATTAAGAATTAAAAATATTTTATTAAATATATAACATATAAAATAAACTAATATATTTTACAAATATTTACTAATTTGAGTTTTTTATGATAAAATGTTACTCTTTCCATAAAAATAGTATTTCCTAAATACACATCCTTTTCATCATTATATTAATTTGTAATGAATTATTAACCAATGAATTAATTATATAAACATTTTTAAACCATATAACAAAAAATAATGTTAATAATATTCATTCATTCCATTCTAAGAGCCAACTGATACATATTATGTTAAATAGAAAAAATTATTACTGTAGTGATATCCTATAAGACTCAACCATGCGTGTAAAAAAATTATCGAGAAACTAAATATTAATTTCATCACAAGATAAAAATTGGGTCATATATAATGAAATAATAATTATGAATCCTTTGTGTCAAAATATATAAAAATTTTTAAAATAATTTGAAAGGATAAATTTCAAAAAATCAAAGGATGTACCGTTATAACCATCATAAAATGAATTTCTCCCTCAATATTTATCTTGGTTATCAATGCATTACCATTTTTATAATTCCATTATTTAAATCAACTTAATACAATGCTTAAATAAAAAATCCACTTAAAAAGTGACAATTTAAAACATAAAGTCCACTGAAAGTTATGCATAACTAGTAATCTACATAGGGATAATATGGTGGGAGAACATAAATAATTATATTGAGTAACTGTAATTATTGATCCCAAATAGTTAAATAATAAATTTTCTAGGAAATAAATGAAATATTCCCAGAATCCTAGTCATATAATCCATACATTATTGGATTTTAATGGTATGAGATTTTACATTACACCACATGATTTTTTGAATTATTATTTTTTAATTTATTTAAACTTTTTTTTAACTGACACATCAATAAATATTGATTTATTTTTTAAAATAACTACCTTTGGATTTAGTTATACACAACACCATGTTAATCATGAACCACATGAAAAACATAGACTATCTTCCATTACATAAAACACTATGTTTGGATATCATTATATATAATACTGAGTCTCTCTGATAAAATTCATAAATCACAATGATGGATTTTACCGAACTATGATATATTATTAATATTAATATTAATGTATTGTTATATATACCTCATTTATATAGGAATATAATATATGAATATGATTAACTAAAATTTTAAAATAAGATTTAAACCTGTATATAAAATAAATCCTCTGGTTATCAATTATTATAATTTAATTTAAGAACTATTTCAAATAAAAAACTTACTTCTCTCGGAATAATATTTTTCTATATAAAAACACGATTTTATAATAATAATTTAATCAAAGAACTTTTGATTAATTTTTTAAATAGTATTTACCTCTTATATATTATATAAATATATTAAATACTCATCTAATATATTGGTTATGTATAATATAAGAATAAATAAAATTTTATGAAAAAAATGACATTTGTTTCTAAAATGTAATTTTAATGTCTTTTAAAGGAAACCCATTTTATATCTGAATTTTGGATTTTTAAATAAATCTATATGTCAAAATAAAAAAAAATTAAAAATAAAAAATTTTGTTAAGGTGAATTTTATGATTTTTTTTTCAAGTTTCATTATTTTATTAATATGGAAAAATACAGAATTTTAATTCAAAACGAATTTTTCATCTAATATATTTATAATGAAAAATTAATTTTTTTTATATTTTTAAATTTTAATTTGAATAATTTTTTATAAATTGATCTAATTAGTTCATTAGAATCAATTTCAATTTGAATTTTGACATAAAAACATAGAAATACATTGAAAAACATTCATTAAAAACTCATTTTGTAGTCTCTTCTTTGAGATTAAATATAAATTAATTTGTACCACATATGTTATTGGAATTTGTAAAAATAGATTATATCTTTCTAATATAATTAATTTATAAATTATCATATATTCAACCCATTTATTGAAATAAATATTAGTGAAAGTGATAAAAATTAATTATAGCAATTACGAAAAAATTTAGCTTAACAACAACTAAACCTTAATATTAAGGGCCAATGTGACATATAATATTACTTGAAAGCTTTTTTATTGACATATTTTGAATCCAAAAACAATTTTCTATGATAAATAATATTAATTTATTCACATGAGATAGAAAAAACGTGGGCAGAATCCCATTTTACAAAATTTACAAGAATTCCACTCCACCTCCACTATAATAATCTACCCACCCTCCCACTTATTCACACATCTCAAGAACATAATATTCCAAAAAATACAATCAAATAACATCAAAAATATAACTCTTAATCTTATATTCCTCCATTTTATTATAAATCAATCAATGAAATCCCATTGGTGAAATCCAAAATGTGTTATCCTTTGAAGACGTAACATCCTTCCTCAAGATCTGTTGTTTTATTTCCATTATCCACCCCATCAAATATTTTTATTACACGATTATATAATATAATGAGTAAAAAATATATATTTTTTATACTAATGATTCTACCTATACTTAGACATAGTTCCATATAATGCGTAATGAACTGACTATTTTTGTCTATGATGAACAACTGCCTCACAAAATGATATTGTTCGTTTTTTCTGATACAAACTTTCATGATTTTGAATAATTTTTTAAACTATATTTTTATATGCTATATTTTATATTTGTGATTTATTTATACTTATTTAATTATTATATAATATATAATTTCATTCATTTTATTTTTTGTACGTACGATTACTTCAACTGTGGATATGTTCACTACAACCCTCTCAAAACAATATGATTCGTCCACACATTACATAGAATTTATTAAGGATGGTTTCAGTAAAATTATATTACATATATGGATTTATAATTATACTATAATTATATATATATATATATGAATGTTTTATTCATTATATCAATATAAAATTAAACGGAAACAACATTCATGCGTATGTACAGTATGCCGTCACAATGAACCGTGTATTCAATTTCATATTTAAATATTTTATATTTCCTTATAAATATTTTTATACATTATATATATGATATTTATATCATGTTTTAAATTTTTAAATAAGTATTTCGTGATTTGAATAGTAGGAACAAGAAATAATTAGTCAAACCATATACGATAAACAATGTGTATATTACCTGAAGAGTGAAATTAACCTGGATTTTTAAATTAGTGGGTAATATTATGTCATAAACAAATATTATATGGAATTATATATGAGAATATTATTCTGTAATATATTTTCAGTAAAATATTATTTATTATATAGCATGTTATAATGAGTACGATGCGAGTAAAGACATAAAGTAAATGTTTTATCACCTCACTTTCTATATCATTGAGATAAATGACATGTTCAAAAAGCATTAATTTTTGTGGTTTATATAATAAACATGAATTTAATATATAATTATTGTAACTAAATAAATTTTTTATTAAAATTTTTTATGAAGAAATTTCTTTCATTGGGTTTTGGTTTTAAATGTTACAAAATCGGTAATTAAAGTTTGCCTCAATTTGCATTATTTGAGACACAAGTCCAGTCAGGCACCAATATTTTTCATTGAGGTATATACACAATAAATATACATGTTATATAATTAATTTAATTATATAAATAATATGTTAATCTTCCATTAAATTCATTTTCTTACATTGGATTATGATTTAATGTTACAATGTTGTAAGTGTTTAATTCCATAGTGTCAACGTTTATAAGGATTGGATAAGATTATTAATTAACTAATGAAAAAATATGATCCATATTTCAAAAAAATTCTTATAAATTTTATTCTATTGTGGTTATTCATGATATATACATGTATTATATCCAATTTTCACCTTATTTTTTACTTAATGTAATGAAGAATTTGTTATTAATAATATCCGACTTTATCATCATTTTCGTTCAAAAAATTATTTTCCTTAAACGTAATGTTTTAAAAAAAGTATTTAAAAAATATTATAACACGGTTCTATGTTATTTAATACACATTTAACGATTTACTAATTTTTAATCAAAATGTTTTTTAAAATGGGATCTTCTTGTCATTTTCTAATCGAGGCTCATTTCAAAAACGTTTATTGAATAAAAAATAAAGTTTGAAAACTATGGATTTATTCACCAACATGACTATCCTTCCATTAATTCCTAAATTTATTATTTAAATTATTCAATTTTATAAAGAATAAAATTTCCAAGAATTTTGAACATTCAATGTATTTAATATAAATTTTAATGAAAAATGTTATAAATGAAATTATGTTTAAAAAGTGTATTAAATAATTTTCAAAAATTTATTTATATATTTTGAAAATTTTATTTTCAATGAAAATGATTTCAATTATTTTGAATTATTATTTTATTAATTTTAAAAGTATTTTTAATGAAATATTTTTACAAATATATTTTCAAGATTCATTTTAAGTTAAATTGATTTAAACAATTTTTTTAAATTTACATTGAATCATTTCGATGAAATGATTTTCAAAATGTTATCATTATTAATTTAATTTTTTTAGGATACAAAATATAAATTTTTTTGAGATTATTTTAGATGTTATCATGGAAAATGGTTTTCAAAATTATTTCAATATTATATTAAATGTTTTCAAGGAAAAAGGATTTCAGGATATTTTAAGAAATATTTTATATGTTTTCAAGAAAGTTTTTTTTGAAAATGTTTTCAATATTTTTTTATATTTCATAATGGGGAAAAATTTCTTAATTATCTATATACTATTTTATAGGATTTAATGGTTATTTAAAAAATGGTTTTCATAATGTTTTATCTTTTAGAAAGTATTTCTCAAGGAATAACAAATATTTTCATTAAAAATGTATTTAAAAGAAATTTTGAGAATATTTTCATCTAATATGACATTCATTGTTTTTAATCATGCCTTTCTTGTGAAATGAAAAAAATATTTCATTTATATTCTTTATCCGAATGATATATAATTTTATGGCATGATGTTTATGAAACTGGGTTCTATTTAATAGGTTATATGCTTATGAAACCCATTTTACATTCATAATTTATATGTTTATGAACCCAATTTAACATCAATAGTAATATTCCTATGAAAGAAACTTATTTTAATGGGTTATGTTTTGAGGAAATGATTATAAAACATGTCTCATTCCCACATGTTATGATACGATTACATGTTTTTTTAGCTATTTCATTTCATGGTTTAATAGATATATATGATTTTATTATGCGATGGGTGGGACCTATATATATATAATATGCATTAGATAAAAATTTCTATCTCATGGGATAGACATGGATAGAACAGGAAGTGGACGTGGGATAGTAAAGTACTTTGTTCGCCAAGATTTTCATATGAGTGAAACATTACTACTAATATTGTCATGGGAGTGAAACATGACAACATAGATGGTTTGTGGAGTTAATCAGTTCTACTATAATAGATTGGTAAATGATTCTTTGACTACTATGGATATCATTTTATATTCTTATTATGCTGCAATAAATTTTATGTCTTAATCCTATGTTATGATTTCATAACTTATTCTCCTTATTCACTTATTATTAATGTCTTATGAATGGAAAATATATATTTTATGACTCATGTGGTTGATCATTGATATGAAAGGTATGATATTATAATGTTATGTTAATGTTCTCATACCCTTATATTCATGATTATTATTCTGTATCTTATTTTTGTACCCTTATAGAGCATCTGAGGTCACCACTTTCTTAGGCTTCCTTTCCCCAAGTTATGATGAAATATTTTATGTCTATGTAAAAATGGGGATGAAATTTGATGGAAAATTAAATATCTCTCACTATGTCTGAATATTTAGATCAATGTCTCCTAAGACTAAACTATTATGGTCCTTCAGATTGTAATTTTGTAATGTGAATAATATTCATCTGAAATTATGTAATATCATTTTATATTTATTATGGGTCTCTATATAACATATCTGTATAATTGATAGTGATGATAAGTATAAAGAAACATTTTATAGTTTTGACAAGGAATATTCCATGTGTGTTCTCTTCTAAATACATCTTTATATCTATACAACAAGTCCACATGATTCTGCAACGAAGTACAGAGGGCTAATAACACTGAAAAGGGAGCATTGGACATGACTCAAGAATCACCTGGTTCAAAAAATAAGACATATTGGAAACATGGCTTGATAATACTAGGAAGAATTCTTAATATAACTCAAATTTATTATAAAACCACTATAAATCACATAAAAATAAATATATCCCCATATAAACCAATATTATATGTAACACCATTTCCTATAAAAATTTAAAAAATATTTTAAATAGCTTAAACGACTCACAAAAGTGAGCATGGACAAGGATGTAACTCAATGAGACTGTGCGACTCATTTCATTATAAGTAAATTTAATATATTCACTAGCATATTGTAGACAAAACCACAAGATTTTTTTTGTGTTCTATAGCACATTCAACATGTATCACGAAGCTTAAACGACCAATGATATATATATATATATATCCATTTAATTGTAGACTATGAATAGTATTAAATACATTATGAAATATATATAACTATAAATTTCCAACATAATATAAATTATTTATAATTTTTTGTATTAATTAATAAAATTTTAGTAATGTGATTTTATTCTTCAAAAACATGTATACATCAAAAATTCTTTTTTGCCGAATTTTAGTAAAAAAACTTCTAATTATTTTTTGAACTTTTAAAATTATATTTTGATACAATTACATTCATTATTTTTATTTTTTTGTCATAATTTACATTGGTTTTTATTTTTTAATATTCCTAAAAATTTTGATTTTTCATCATATAGTTAATAATATCATTTTTATAGAAATGAAATTATTTATGAATGCATTATGATATTATAATAACCTATTATGATTAGAATATGATTTCAATAAGTAAATTTATTATTTTGTTATATTTTTAAATCATAATTTTTTTTAATCAATATTTTATTTTATTTTGGTATAAGATTAATTTATTGTTTGAAAAAGTTTTTTCATGGAAAAAAATTTACCATGTATATTATTACTCAATAAAAATTTATTAAAGTAATTTGAAATGAGAAAAATTTTCAATGAAATATATAAATTATAATCCAATAAATTGATATTTACATTAACATAATGGTTATTATGGGACATATATTTAAAAAAATTGTCTTTTCATGAAAAATACAATTCCCAATAACAATATTTTTCATTGCTTTTATAGGTTTTGTTTTAAATCAACTATTTCCAAAATTAGAGAAATTAGTTAGACAAGATTAAAATATTTTTTAATCATAATTTATAAATTAGTTTGGGATGATATTTTTTGAATTTTCTTATGATTTTATCTTTTTTGATGAATTATGAAACATATTGAATATTAATAGATAAATTCCATTTTGTTTAATTTATTTGTAAGAATAATTTATATTTAAAATTTTATTTAATGTAAACTTTTGAAATTTTTATATGAATTAATCCAATTTAAGAAATTTAATAATTTTTTAAATTTTAATGTTGATAAAAAACATTGTAATATTGTTAAAATATTCTTTATGAAAACATTATTTCTTATCATGACTTGGAGATTAATTCTAAATTATATTTTAAACTTCTATGAATTTAATTCTAAAAAATGGATTCCAATTTTAAAATTAGAATAATTTCTGATTTTAAATACGATCATCCATGTTTTTAACAAAAATGAATAGTGAAAACAGTAAAAAAAATTAAGGACAATGAATAAGGAAAAAAATTGATTTAATATAGAGATTATTTTAGAAGATAGTTGTAAAAAAAACCTTCCAACATGTACAAAAAAATTTATGACATTTTTTATAGATCATATATTATAGGATATAATTTAATTAATTACTTTTTCTAAAAAAAATGTTTGTTTAATTGAATATTTTAAAAAAACTACTAGTGTGCTACTCACATCACTTATAAAAGGCCACCCCTCTCCACTCTAATTCACACCCTAAAATCTATTTGGATTCATAAATATTAACATAATCAATTTAAAAAACCCTTCTCCTCCTCCTAGAATTATAATTTTTGGTAAAAATTTAATTTATTAATACCTTTGGTGAAATCATATAGAGGATGCCTAAATATGCGGTAATATTTTTAAACAAGTATATTTATTTTATTTTTTTCTACCAAATTTTTAGTTATTATTAAAACATGATGATATAATAACCCGAGTATTTTAAATATTTTGGGTTGTTTTTATAATAATTACATTACCTCCAACAATGTCCTCTTATATAAAATGGATTAAAAAATCATTATTTGTTATTATAGTATAATACCACATCGTAGATCGATGTCATTCATTTTTTCCATTACAAACTATTATGGTTGGGTATGATGATGGCTATAAAAAATATATAGGATATTTCTAAATTAATTATACCTCTTTATTAATTTATCAAATATACCATTTTACAAACATTCCTTAGTGGAAATGATAACACTACGGGCGGACTACCGCCTCACTAAGTGTAGTGATTCATCACTTAATAAAATTTTAATAGAATGGAATAAGGATAATGTTAATTGATATATATGATATAAATTTTATAATTATGATACTAATGAAATATTTATCATTATTAAATGAAAATATATCATTTTATGCTTTCCCTAAGAAGATGATAACATCGTTCATGTACGTGTGGACTACCCCCTTCATGATGTGATGTGACATTGTTTTCATCCCCACACCATATATGAAAAGTATGTATAAATGAAAAAATATGGTATTTATGATATTATTATAATTATGAAATTATAAAATATTACTTGAATCATTTCTATAATAATCATTGAAAAATGGAAACATTACTCATATGTACGTATGGAACACTGCCTCCATGATGGTAACATACTTTTTTTTTCTGAACACCATCATTAATGATTGGAATAAAATTTATAATTTATGTAAAAATATAAAATTTTATTATTATTATAGATTATATTTAACTCTATAATATTAATAAGAACTGTAGAATTCATAAATGAGGAGTTAGAAACCCGTTAAATTAACCCCCTAAAATATGAAAATGATGAATAATTATTAATGAAAGAGTTGTAAGATATTATAAAAGGATAATATATGATATTATAAATTTTCATATAGTTAATTAATAAGTTTATTACATTATTAAACTTATCATACATGATTTTAAAGAATGCCCAACCAAAAGGATGCATGTGGTAAGAGAATTATAGTCTCTATATAGTTTGTGGGAGACAAATTAAAAATCATTAGTACATTATTTTTTATAGAATATATATTTCCCCTTGCCATGTGATATGATGAATCCCTTTTGATTAATTATATTTATTATTACATTTTTTTAATTCACTGTGCATTACAATTCAAATATTACTAAAGTGGTATGGGTTTTTTATTTCGTTATGCATTCTTTAAGTCTTTTGTCATGTTATATACCTATCTTTTTTATGAGTTGTATATAAATCCCCTTTTACATGTAATATAATGAATTTCTTTTTTTCATGTTACTCTATTTTTATTTTAATGTTATGCTTTCAAAGGTATTATAATTCAATATTACCAATGTGGTCAGAATTTTATTTTACGATCTAATCATTTATCAGGATTGTCTATGATTATGTATCAAATGTTGAAATCCTATTACATACCTCCCAAAAATTATCATCAAAACCACTATAATCAATTTATTAATGATATTTTCGGGTAAAAATTTCATTATTCCATTATTTTTTACTTATAATTATCAAAATACAATTCTTATTAAAATTCTATAATATTTCTCACTTTGGTCTGAAATATTTTTCATCAATACCCAAGATTTCAAAAAAGATTTAAAAAATATATTTACCATTTTTAAAATTATTTTTGTTATTTATCCTCCAATATGTATTGTTTTATATTGATTCTTTCAACATTCATTATTATGATGGATTCAAACTGTTATAATTATATTTTTATGGAACCAATTTTTTTCATAGTTTCATCATATTTCAAGAATATTGTTGTAGAAACCATTAATTTTCTGAGTTTTAATAATGATTTTAAATAAATAATTTTGTTTTGAGTTTTATGATGATCTATAACTTATATGAACATTATTTGTGGTTCATATAAATTTTAAATTATGGGGTGGCCCACATAGTGTTTGGTGATCCCATTACTGTTTATACAATGGGGAATCCCAGATATTATAGGGTTATCCTATTAATTCTTAAAGAATCGGTGTGCCCAAATAGCACTCCGATACATTGGGTAGTGATTAATATCCCAATGAAATTATATTTGATGTAATATATATTGGTATTGTAATTGAATGGTTTTTAAGGGTTATGAGATGATGATCTTCCAAGATACTAAAAATTTATATCTATGATTTTTGTGGACTTATAATGTTTATTTTGATCAAAATTGATATCACACAGCTCATAAATATTTATTTTTCCATTATTTACTTCCTAAAATCCTTATGTCCGTTTTTATAATTAATTATTCTACTTATTATTAGAATGAGTTGTTTTATGATTCAGTTATTATCCCTGATTATGTCACCATATCATTATAAATTCTTAGGATCTTTGATGAAAATAAAATTGTAACGATTATTTTTACCCTTACTGGTCATTTTAGATTATCATTCTTATGTTTCCTCTTCCCGTGTTTGTATAGAATATAGTCAAATAAATTATGTATATATGGGAATGCATATAGATTATGATTGTGACTTAATGTTAAATAATAATTTCTTTCTATGTTTTATAATTTCACATTTAATGACTGCTGATACCTAAAAAATATCACAACTTTATTAGGTTGAAAATTAAAATGCACTAAAAAAACATTGAGGATAAAATACTGTTTTGTTTTGAGTTTATCAAGGTCATGTGGGTTATAGGTTTATTGAATGATGTATTTTGAACATTGGGTTATACTATTGATTTTTTAAAAATAATGTATCTTATGAACGTTAATTCAATTGGGGAATTATATTTCCATCTATATAGAATTTTTTTTTGTTAATGTGTAGGAAATTTCTAATAACTTATAATCCATTATATACTTATGTAGTCATTAAAAAATGATTTTAGTGATTCAGGGATGAATATTTCATCTTAAATATTAATTTTTGGGATAAAAAGATGAAATTATTTTTGAAGTTGAAAAAAGGATTAAATTTTACTCATCATGTTGGAATATTTTGTTATTTTATTAGTCTTATTGTAAAATAATTCCACAAATTTAATAAAAATATTTTGAAACAAAAATTGTATCCTATTACAGTCACGTCCAACAAATTATATGTTTATTTAGATAATAAAAGATTGATGGTTTTGAGGCACTTAACATTTCATTACTATTGATCATTATTATGATCAATGATATAATTAATTATCTTTAATTATTTATCTTTTTCTGCAATTCCAACCTATGTTCTCTTATTTGGAAACATAGAAATATTTTATTCCATAAAAACTATTCAACTTATTTTCCCTTTTATAATTAGTTTATTATTAAATAATTTTAACAGTATGGGATTATAACACAATATTTTTAAAATTTCTAACCTTTTATTATCAAGAAAAAGACAAAATTGTGAGATGTAATTTATTAATGGAGTGGGGGGGTGGGGGGTTACCACTCAAGATTTACAAATATGGAAATTTTGTTTAATAGAGAAAATTTCACAAAACACTATCCTCATCGTGATATGTAACTCCCTGAGATATTATGATATATTTCATTAGATATAAATATATATTATTCAATATATTTAAGTACATTAATCCCCAACATTTTTTATGTTTGGCAGTGTATTCAACATGCAAGACCAAGCTAAAATGAAGTATGATATACATAGTTCTAAAAACATAACTATTAATTTAGAGGTTATGAATTATATTTAATACATTATGATATATATATTAATAATTTTTAATAATTATTAAAAAATCAATCAATATTTAATAATGTTATTTTACTACAGAAAAAATTATTTTATTCCGAAATGATTTCTTATTAATTTTTATGAACAAAATTTATTATAAATTTATTAAAATATTAGAAATTTATTAAAATAATTTAAATATATTTATTATATAGAAATTCAAATTTTAATTTATTAATTTTTTTTTGAATTTTTCTAAATTTTTGACTTTTCAATGAAAAGATAAAAATACCATTTTTGTAAAAATGGAATTTCATGAAAGTAAATTATTCAATTTAAAGCCCCCATATGATTTAATTATTATTTAATGAACCATATGTATTATTATTTTTATTTAATAAAAATAATTTATATTGGATCAACATCATATTGGATTTTAAAATGCATTTCTTTTCGGTATTAAATAGGTATTTTTTTGAAAACATGTTTAAAGAGCATTATGTTTCTAAATGTTAATTTTTTAAATTAAATTATAATATGGATTTTATTAAATTAAATGTATAAATTTCTTATTATTTAATTTTAATTTATATTCATACAATGATTATTATAATTCACAGAGTGAATACAAAATTACATTTAAAAAAACACTAATTAAAATCCAGATTTTTCTTCATGTTAGGGGGTTATGTTTGAAATTTAATTTTTTCAAATTTCTAAAAATATATTTTAAAAAATATAATTAATTTTTAATTATCATGTAAAAATTATATTATTGAAATTTTTTGTGATTTTTTTGAAAATATTAATTATATTTTATGAGCATAGACACATACTGAATTTTATAGGAAAACTATCCTTTAAATTAAATAATTAGTATGGATAAAATATATAGATACCTTAGTTTTTTCATATAAGAATTTTGAATAGTTATATGAACATTCTAAGAGCTTGGCACTGAGACAGGGCATGACTCTAAGACCTAGGGTACCCAAAATTAATTGTATAACAATAATAAATATATGTTTATTATGAGCTAATGGTTTTTGGAAATTGTGGAATATATTATAAATGTATGCTCAGATCTATAATATGAGGGTATGGTTCTGTCCATAACGTGGCTTTTACCCTAGGTGCAACACAAATTTTGTCAGTAGAGGTCATATTTTGAAGAAAGCCCTGGAGGATGTAACTTTAAATAAAATAATTAAATTAAATAATATTATTTTTAAAACAAATCCAAATAACTCATTAATGTGACTATAATTGGATATATGATAGTACCATTGAGTTTATAATGTGTTTTTTCCCTATGCATGACATAATGTTGGTAGGTGTGGTACGTTCAGATGAAGAAGTTGTTGGTCTATCTGTTTAGTTAAAATATATATTTTATTAATTAATTCAAAATTAAATGACATAAACCAATTTATTCTGTAGATATAATGCAATGAAAAATTTCATGGGTTAGCCACATGACCCTGTGATCATTGAGATATTCTTACACCACTTCTCTAGTGGTAGTTTGAGATCGGTCAATGATCAGTTATCAAATTAAGGGGAATCAATAGGCGGCAGACACTATAGGTCAGCTTTATCATCTGTGGATGTGTTCTTCACCAATGATCCATCATTAATTGATGTGGGAATCATTAAATTTGGTTTTACTCCATTATAGTTAAACGAATGTGTATGATCAATTTCCATACATTCATCTACATTATTTGATCATTGTGCACATGAGCTCAAGATTAGTGTTTTAATTATTTTCTTCTTGTTCAAGAACTGACGGTGACCCATTTTTGATCATCAACAAAGAATTTTTGACCAATGATATTTAAAACATTTATATTCTTGTCTTCCCTACAACTTTTTTCATATCATTCATCATTAGACCATGCGGTCAGGAATTGAAATTATAGATGAACGTTAAAGTGAATTTATACCCCTGGATTTATTTATGAGGCACAAACAACCCATAAATCATATATTTGGGGACTGATTGATAAATTGTAGGTATGATGTTTGTTTAATGGATTAGATCGATACTGCGAGTACATTTTTGTCATCAGATGTGGATCAAGATTTGTTTGGTAAACCCTATTTTCGAGGTTGACTTGTGCTGACGTCGTATACTATGATGGGGTCAGTTTCATATGGAGTTCGTGCATGAGATCTCATGGAGGAGGCAACTCATCATTGGCATAATGTTGGTCATATGTTATTAAATCATTGAGCATTAAATGAGGTTTTTATTTTAATAATAATAATAAAATTGTCTTAATGATAATAATAAGAATTTTTGGGGGAATAAAAATGGTTTAAACCATTTGGAAAAAATTAAATTTTAGGGTGTGGTATCATTATCCATTGGAAAACTTATTTGGGGAGTTATTTAAAAAATAAATGAGATTTTATTAAAGAAAAAAGGGTAATACCAAGAAGTGAGTTGTGTTGGGTGATAGGAGGATATGGTGGGTGTTGTGCATGCCCCTCAAATTGTTGTGTTTAAATATATATATATATATATATATATTAATTTGTATATAAAATATTTTTTTTATCAAATCTTAATTAGACCATAACTCCATCGTACGACATACGATTGATGAATCGTAAACGACAACATGATCACTGAATTGAGACGGTCATTTGAAAACTGATGTTGGATAATGTTTTTGGAATCATGCCTTGGTTCAATGAAACACCCAAGAATAAAATATTTTTTTTATTGACGGAAAATGTATCGAAAATATCTCCTACATATGGTGATGGAATAATGACCCATCTATAAAACTACGACCTTTGTAACAATGTAGATGTATCAAATCCAATTTTTAGTATTTAATTCGGACTCAGTGATTTGGCCTATGAAGAATTGTTCATACATGATGTAGTTAAATGTGAGTTCTTCATTCGGTGTTAGGTTGAGGAAAATTAATATTCTAACCCATGTGTTTTCTCATGGGGATCACAACGGTGTGATCTATTTGACCATCGTGGACTATTTTAAGAGGAATAAAACTGAAATTGTGTTTTTTTCACTTATAAAATTGATGAGGCTCATTTTTTCACCACAACTTTTGCCAATACATTTCACGTAGTACACTTAGCCATCATGTAGTGATAAAATGATATAAAGTAGTGTTCTATCAAGGAAACATCCATAAAGCAAAGTAGAACCATAAGAAATTTGAGTCCCCAACATGCCATGTACTACTTTTTATTGAAATTTCAAATTTTTGTATCTTCTTCATTTGAACTATTATTTTGTCCAATTAGTATCCTACCATGAATGTTTTTATTTTTAAATTGTGGTGATTCCTTTAGATGTAAATTTATAGATAAAATGTAAAATGTTCAAGGTTTGGTGCATGATGAGGGGACACCCAATGACTACAGCGATCACATATAATAAGAAGAGTAGTACATGGATTACCTTGTAGCTAACTTGGAGTGTGAAATACTCTGATGGTTGTTTTGGGAACACCCTACAGTTAGGACGGGCATTGTCATTCCCTGATGGAATTTCTGGGGTTACTGATAAGTAGGGGTGGGCAGTGGTGCCCCTTAATGATCATCTTAACTGAACCTCAAGTAGGATAGAGTAGTGGAGTTCGTTGAAATTCTAGGATTACCCACTATATTGATTATGTTGTTGAATTACTCGATAAATTCTTCTTGTTGTAACCATCCACCACGGATGGGTAGTGGTATTTCCCTTACAACTCACCGAGCTTACCCTACATTATCACTTGGAATTGGAATTCCCCGGTGACCGTCTCGAGTGTTACCCTTCAGTAGGACCTGAAAGAGGCATTCCATGTTTAATTACACAGTATGACCCAAGTCTTATACTTGGTCCTTCTATGCATTCCAAAAAATGGTGACCACTTGACTATGAGATGGAGTGATGAGGCATCGTTATTGAAACTTTAGATTCATCAGAAAGTGGGATTATTTCTCCACCGAGAAACATCCTTGTGACGTGACATAAAATTTTTAAGGTGAGTCAGTGACACCCAATGAAGATAGTATGAAGGACTATTGATTGAGTCCCTTTGACTTATGTGCCCTGGAAAGATGCATGAGTTGTTGGAAAAAAAATATAGACTATACCTTGGAACTTTTGGTTACTCATCTTCTTTTGTTGTGTTGTGATTTGGAGATCATCTTAATCTCTCATTTGGGTTTCATTGGATGAGAATATATATATATATATAGCATACTTTAGTACCCACTCCATGGGTATATTTACACTCATTCTGAGAGAGATGAAGACGCGCATGTTATGCCACATGAATTTCGTGTTTAGATTCTCATAGTCCGATTAGTCTACTCTCCTAAGATATATAGGGAAGACAAAATGACACGTTCACATTATAACTTTATTAATATCACAATGTTTGGAAGAGATCAAATTCACTATCTTTTTAGGTTGAGTTGTACTCTCTTATTTTACATTGTTCTATCTATATCTCTCATCATTAGTTGTATATCTTTTAACACCCCTATCAACCTTTTTGTTGTGTTCTACTAGGGATGTATATGGTCATCCCTACATAGACTTCATCCAAAATGTGTTTTTTTGTGAATTTTGTAGAAGTCAGTTGGGTTGATCATGACATAAGAGGAGATTAGGGAAAAAGGGTTCTTGGACAGTGTACAGTGGTTTTATCATGGGATACCAAAGTAGGGATCTCTCAGTTGTTTATTGTTTTCTAGTTTTTTACGTTTGGATATATATCTAAATTGGGTATGTATTTTCCCCCTTTTTACCTATAGAATAAACTACTATACTCTTTCTTATTTACTGTTATGTGCATATTTGAAATATTGATAGTAGTGTTTAATTCATCATTTTTCCCCACTATTTTTTTCATTTAGTTAAATGTGTGTGTAAAAGACTTTAGGTAAATTCCACACTTGGTTTTTTATGCCTTGGGCACTTTTCTCCACCACTAACCTATAGAGGTAGGCTTGGGGTAGTTGCAGATTGTGCCCGGGCATTGGTGGGGTCAAGACAGATTTGAATCACAGAGATGTTCAACCATTGGGACATTATTTTGATGCTCTAATAAAATTGATAGATTTTAAGGAGATAGTCTTAAGGTTTGTTGAGTGTGGTGCTTAGGCCAGGGTTTCTAGTGATTGTGTAACAAATGGAATATCTATTCAATAAGAAATTAAATAATTTCTTGTTCACTTTACCTGCTAAGAGATTTTTTGTAGTGATTAATGATTAATACATCATATAGGATTGATTCATTGACTGTCCTTATTGATGTATCACCTCATTTTTAAGCATACAATTATTAAAATGAGCATGGTATATATTAGACACTTTGTAGATACCTCCACGATGATATTCATGCAAGATACCAGCACTTGTTCAGGATGATGACCTAATGAGCAATGAGGCATGTAACAGCCCGAAATTTTATGAAAAATATTCTTTTTAATTTTATTAATGTCTTGTGTTATACGCTAAACCAAAAGGAGCTTTCACAATACACATCTCTGACCTGGCTTGAATTATACTCAATCGCGACCTTCCACGATAGCGTGTGTTGTACGCAACACCGAGTTTCGCTAAACAACGATATGCTATTAAGATATCATTAAAACTAGCCGTTATGAATAGTAATAACCACTTTTTGAAATTTTGTAAATTTTATTTTTCAAAATGGAATTCATTTTTTGATTCGTAATATCGAAATTAGTTTTGGGTGAAATTTTGGTACTTTTCGGATAACCTTCATATTCTGATGAATAGTGAAAATTACTAAATTATAATTAAAAACAACTTTTTTTAATCAAAATAATTAGTAGTGATAAATCATTAATTTGAGTGGTTTGAAAGTATATTTAGAATATATTTTTACAATTTAATACAATGTTGGTCATTGGATGTAATTTCACATTTAAACCAGACATAATCAAGTGTCAATCTTTTGATAGATATTGTTTCTTAAAAACACGCTATTTGTTTTAATAGCGGGATTTAATTATAAAATTAATTAATGCAATTTCTATGTTATGAATTTGGTAAAATAGACTTCATTTTTGAATTCGGAATATGAAATATAGCTTAGGATGAAATTTTGGCATTTTTCTGAAAACTTTCAATTTTGGATGAATAGTGAAACCACTAAGTGGTAGGTTAAAAACTGAATTTTGCATAAAACTTAATTTTACCGCTTCTGTGAATGGAATTTCGAAAATCCGACAGACACGGTTAATATCAAGGACTAAAATGTGGTTCAATGAGATGAAAATAATTTTTGGTGAATAGTAACTTATTACTTTTTTTTACCACGATTAATAGTAAATTGGGGTAAATATGATATTACTATTACCCTAACACATGTCCTAATTCTATTGGATAAGTGAAATTCGATCAAAAAAAAACTTAGGAATAAAATATGACCATTTATGCCCACTTGGATTAGATTAGGACATTTATTATTATATTATTTAAAGAAGGGTTAAAAGAGTTAAAATCAAAGTTTATTTACTAAAACATTTTTAATATGGGGTTATACATAAGATAAATTCGACTATAAATATTAATTAGAAATATAAAAAGATTTCCTACATAATGGTATTTTATTTGTAATTTTTAGACATCAAATAATTTAATTTATTTATGACACAAAGATGATGCAGTAATTATTTTATTAATAAAATATTGACATAATTGATATTATAAATACGAAAATAAATGTAATTTAAGACTTTTTATGAATTCCAATAATTTTCTAGGTTACTATGATATATTAGTGTTGATTTAATCAACTTGGTTCGAACATATAATTCTGTTATGAATTTCACAAAAATCATATATCAAATAGTGTCAAAATTGACACAAAATAGTTTTTAAATAAAATATTATATTATTAATTGTTATTTTATTCCTAAAAATCTAAGGTTCGTCCAAATGAATTAGATAATGATATATTTATTAGTAATAAACAATTTGGGGTTCGTTTGGCATGTTATAGTAAGTGTATTAACCATATAGTGAAAGAAAACAAAAAGACACTGTAAAAGTTAAATTATTTAACTTAGAGTTAAATCTAATTGATAAGGTTAAAATAATACCCTAAACTTGTCTAAATCTTATTGGTTAATAGGATTTCGACCCATCCCAACTTTACCTCCGAAATAAGACCCTTTGGAACCATTATAAACCGATTTTGACTTTAATATAAAATAATATTTTGAAGTATTCTTAAGGTGCCCCTCTCCTCCCTTATAAAAGGACACCTCCTCCCCCTCCTCCTCACACCAATTTGAGCACTAATGCTCGGACAACCCCTGCCAAAATCTCTTCTCCACTTCCCTAGCAACATCCTAGGGGTTCTGGTCTTCCTCAAAGACCAATTTTAGTGCCCTAAGAGGATGTCTCAAAGAGGCGCTTCAAAGAAGAGGTAATTACCGTTACCAATTCTTTCATCTTTATTTCTTTTCCACTTCTTCTTATTAGGTTGTTTCATTATGAAGTAATAACATCAGTATCACTCATATACTGATATGTTATTTTAAGTATGAAACAACCCTATTTCACCATCTATCCATCCTACAGAAAAAGAAATCACCGCGCGTGCGTACGTACGGAATACCGTCTCCACGCCGTGGTGTAATCTATTTTCCACCACCACCTTACATGGATTGGTATAATGGTGTAAATAATAACTATACATAGTTATTAAAACATCATATTGATTCTAATACATTGTATAATCCACTCCAATTCAATTCAATATTTATGGAAATGATATCATCGCTCGTGCGTACGTACGGACTACCGTCTCCACGACGCGATGAGATTCATTCTCCATGTTAACCATTTAAGAATGATTATAAAGTATATATAAGAAATAATAATGAAATATATGAAATTATAAAGCTACTGGATTTATGTATATATATATATATATATATATATATGTATGTCATCTACTTACTTCCATTCAAGACAATAAGGAAAGGAAAACAACGTTCATGCGTACGTACGGACTACCGTCTCCATGAACGGTGTTTTTCATTTCATTTATCTATCTATTATATATATATATACTGAATATATATGATATATAAATCATATTTTATATTCTGGAAGTAAGTAAATCAGGATATAAGTAATAATAATGTCAAGAACAACAAGTAAAAACACCTACGATAAATGAAACGATTTTACCCAAAACGCTTCTTTAACATGGAATTTACAAAAGAACGGGTAATATAATGTCATAATTGAACCATATATGATATCATAACAATGAATATGATTCTGTAATAAGTCAATGACATTATCTAAATCATTATACAGGAGGTTCGGACACATACGAAGAAAATCAGACCTAAGTTAAGGGAAATATCACAATCTCATTTTTATCCGAGATTGTTTATTCATAAGTATTTATTGGGGTGTATTTTATCATCCACATCCATGTTTCATCAATATGTAATATTATTTCCATCCACCTACAATTTTTTAAATCCAATTTTACCCTTCGGTGAGTTTTTAGTAAAAGATATGAAATGAATCTTTTGTCGTTTTTCATACGAGGTACTTTTTTGACTTTTCCGACAAATGTACGAGAAGAATGTTTTTTTAACTTATACGACATGAATTGATTTTTAAAACATTATTTCAAAGAAGCTTCCTTTAAAAGTTTTCAAGTTTATTTTTAATCAACTTCTTTTAGTTTTAAATTGTAAGACATGTTAAGAAAAGAAAATGTTTTTGAAGTAGAAAGGATATTTTCCTCAAGAATGGATTTCAAGTGTTTTATCAAAATTATTTTCCATCTAAGATAATAAAGAGTTCTGTTTCTATCCCTATTATTACATGGATTTGATTATGATGGAATTATTTTTATGAATTCCTTTATCTTATATGAATTGTTTTATGATGTCATGATGTTTAAGAATCCCATTTTTATTACATGGGTTATGAAATGATGTATGGTTTATGATTTTGTGTCACACATAAGAATGGTATCATTAAGAGATGGGTGGGACCTATATCTCCCTCCAATGCATTGGGTAAAGATTTTACATCTCATGAGATAGACAGGGCTAGAACGGTAGGTTATACCGGTTCAGTGAAACAGGACTGAAACGAGGGTTACTCGATTCAGAAAGGGACTTTGTCCACTAAGATATTCTTGGCAATGAGTCTTGACTAACAAGAAATGATTCTCTATGATTATGTGTTAATGCCACAAAGTTTCATGTTTTATGTTATGATTATTGTGATTACATTTCACTGCCATGATTTACCCCATGTTATGAAATTATGATCTCTTTTGCAGGTTAAAATTTACAAAAGTTATGTGATTATGTATATGATGTGATTGATATTTCTTTTGTTTACCCTTACTGAGCATTTGAGCTCACCCTTTTATGTTTTCTTTTCCCCAGGATATAAAGAAACGTTTTAGGTAAAAAAAAGAAGATCTTTATGGGAGATGTTGAAGATCTTTCACCACGATTAGAAGATTTTATTCCGAGTTTCCAAAGACACTAAACTATTACGATCCTTGTGTGTGTTTTTTTTGTTATGTACTAAGTATTCCGCAAATGTAATGTATGTCCTTGTACGTTAAGCTTCGGGTCTCTACAGTTGGTATTAGAGGAAAGGTTTAGTCAACCTTTGGAAACTAGGATGCGAAAACGTTAGTGAGATCCCTAGAGATATTTCTACTGTATGTCTAGGGATGTCCCTAAGGTTAAGTATACGTATAGGTTATAGTACTAGAACTACGCTAACGATCATAGAATTAAACCTAAGATTTTAGATATTGAAGGTACTCCCCCTTTATTATATTGTTTTCCCTAGCATGGTTTTTTCCTCTCACACTATTCTTTTTGGGTTTTAGACGATGGCTGGAACCCGAAGGAACCGTGTTGATCAATGCAATGGACAATGCAATGATTGTCCTCCTGAACAAACAAATGTTATGGGAGATGGATTGAAAAATCTTATTACTATACTTACACAAGCTATGAATCATTCTGGACTTCCAAATGAGCAGAGAAGGGAACAATATTCTATTGAGTCCTTCATGAGGCAACGTCCACCTTCTTTCAGTGGGTCTTCTAATCCACTTGTTGCTGAACAATGGATCAGTACCACTGAAAAGATATTTTCAGTTCCTCAATGTTCTGAACATGATAAAGTCATCTTAGCAGTGTATCGTTTGGAAGGTGATGCTGATCAATGGTGGAATCTTATTAAGAATACGAGGAAAAAGGATGAAATTGAGTCCATGGAATGGGACGAGTTCAAGAACTTATTTTTCAATAAGTACTTCCCTCGTATTATTCGAAAAAGATGAAGAAGGAGTTTCTTGAACTAAAGCAAAAGGATGATGAATCTGTTGGTATATACGAAGCGAATTTTACAAGACTTGCAAGTTATGCATCTGGCATTATCATCCAACCTGAAAGTAAAGTTGATCGATTTTTCAGTGGCTTAAAACCAAGTCTTCGAAGGGCATTAGCTATAAGAGACTTTAGTAGCTATGAAGAAATTGTGCGTTGTGCTATCAAGGTAGAAATGGATGTTGGTGTTACATATCCATCTCATGGTTTTGACAAAAAACGAAAGATGGAGTTCAAGGAGAAATCTCAGAATAATGGTGAAAAGAAGATGAATGTTTCCTTATGCACAAAGTGTGGAAATAAGCATGGTGGAGATTGTCTTCAAGGGACTAGAAAATGTTTTAAGTGTGGAAAAGAAGGTCATCGAGCAGCTGAGTGTCGAAGTAATGGAAAAAGGGTTTCTAATGATGTGAATAAAGCAAACACTGTAGAGAACGCACCACCAACACTTCAATGCTTCAAGTGCAAGGAAATGGGGCATTATGCTAATAAATGCCCTAATCCAAGGGTTAGTGATGATCAACATGAGCAACCACTGAAGTCAAAGGACAAAGGGAAGTCACATGCGATCACTATTGGAAATGTTGAATATGACAACGATGTGGTGGAATGATTAAGTGTTTATGTAATGGGATTCCAAAATAATGTTGTATCATTGAGTATTGCAATATTTATTGATGTGGTATTCAAAGTGATTGAGATATTTTTTTGAAATAAGATGATATGCGCATAATGAAGGGAAAACGAGAAAATGAAATGTTTAATAGTATTCATGAGCTCATGATTGATATAAGGACTAAGTGATATCATTGTTTGAGTATATAGAATTTTGAGGATTTTGGTATGTGGAAAGTGTTAAATTTTAACTGCATTCATTTTTCACTAAGGTATTCAAGAGAATACATGATTAAGGACTTTGAATGTTTGGAATGTGACCAACAAAACATATCTTATGATATATGAGGATCGACGATGGTGTTAAATCTCTGGTAATCGTTTTCACTATGTTGTGAGAGTGGATTGCAGTATTATGGATAAGCATAAAGATTGGAATAGATTATGTTGGAAATAAGTTAGTATTGTTTAAGGATAGAAGATTTTCGATATTATTGATGGGATGTTATAGTAATGTACTTTTAGAAAAAGGAAAACCTGCAGGACGGGCGACAGCCCATCGTGTCGGACAAGGCTGTGGGAATCGAACCCACAACCGAAGTGCGACTGGCATTTATCGCCTACCACTGGCCTACAGGAAGTCCCTGTTTAGTAGAAACTAGTTTTATTATATTAATCTGTATGATATATGAAGTATAAGTCCATTTTAGGAACCATATATGATTAATCTCACTATAGAATGACTTATGTATATTTAAAAACTTTTTCTAACCTTTTTGTTTGAGACAGATGGAATGACCCGTCATTCCATCACATGATCTGCTAACACTTCACGAATAACAAATTCAACTTCAATTATTTAAGAGATGAAGTGGAAATTGTTAAAGGCACGAACAACAGTGAGATTGTACCAAAATAAAGTAAGAATTTATTCTAATTTAAATTCATTAACTTTAGGGAAACGATCTTGAAAACCAAAAATGATGTCCTAGTGCTCTTATATCTGATGAATCAGATGGTACCTTAGATCGTCACAAATCTATGGCTTTGTGATTGTTGGCTATTTCATAGCCATGTTCTCTACCACTCTCTATTAGAACATGATGGTTAGATTTATCTTCCATATCCATATTTTCACCTTTGTGGAAACCCAATGATTAGTTTATTTGGGTAATCGTTACATTTCATACTTTAGTTTTTAAAGATAAGTTTTGGTATTCCTTTTTACGATGTGGGTTTCTATTAAAGAAACTTTCTAATAGTAAACTATTTATAACCCCGACGAATTTCGAGGGCGAAATTCATTTTAAGGGGGGTAGAATGTAACAGCCCGAGATTTTATGAAAAATATTTTTTTTAATTTTTTTAATGTCTTGTGTTATAAGCTAAACCAAAAAGAGATTTCACAATACACATCTCTGAACTGTCTTGAATTATACGCAATCGCGACCTTCCACGATAGCGTGTGTTGTACGCAACACCGAGTTTTGCTAAACAACGATATGCTATTAAGATATCATTAAAACTAGCCGTTATGAATAGTAATAACCACTTTTTGAAATTTTGTAAATTTAATTTTTCAAAATGGAATTCATTTTTGGATTCGTAATATCGAAATTAGCTTAGGGTGAAATTTTGGTACTTTTCGGATAAATTTCATATTCTGATGAATAGTGAAAATTACTAAATTATAATTAAAAACAAATTTTTTTAATCGAAATAATTAATAGTGATAAATCATTAATTTGAGTGGTTTTAAATTATATTTAGAATATATTTTTACAATTTAATACAATGTTGGTCATTGGATGTAATTTCACATTTAAACCAGACATAATCAAGTGTCAATCTTTTGATAGATATTGTTTCTTAAAAACACGCTATTTGTTTTAACAACGGGATTTAATTATAAAATTAATTAATGAAATTTCTATGTTATGAATTTGGTAAAATAGACTTCATTTTTGAATTCGGAATATGAAATATAGCTTAGGATGAAATTTTGGCATTTTTCTGAAAACTTTCAATTTTTGATGAATAGTGAAACCACTAAGTGGTAGGTTAAAAACTGAATTTTGCATAAAACTTAATTTTACTGCTTCTGTAAATGGAATTTTGAAAATCCGACAGACACGGTTAATATCAAGGACTAAAATGTGGTTCAATGAGATGAAAATAATTTTTGGTGAATAATAACTTTTTACTTTTTTTTACCACGGTTAATAGTAAATAGGGGTAAATATGATATTACTATTACCCTAACACATGTCCTAATTCTATTGGATAAGTGAAATTCGATCAAAAACAAACTTAGTAATAAAATATGACCATTTATTCCCACTTGGATTAGATTAGGACATTTATTATTATATTATTTAAAGAAGGGTTAAAAGAGTTAAAATCAAAGTTTATTTACTAAAACATTTTTAATATGGGGTTATACATAAGATAAATTCGACTATAAATATTAATTAGAAAGATAAAAAGATTTCCTACATAATGGTAGTTTATTTGTAATTTTTAGACATCAAATAATTTAATTTATTTATGACACAAAGATGATGCAGTAATTATCTTATTAATGAAATATTGACATAATTGATATTATAAATACCAACATAAATGTAATTTAAGAGTTTTTATAAATTCCACTAATTTTCTAGGTTACTATGATATATTAGTGTTGATTTAATCAACTTGGTTCGAACATATAATTCTTTTATGACTTTCACAAAAATCATATATCAAATAGTGTCAAAATTGACACAAAATAGTTTTTAAATCAAATATTATATTATTAATTGTTATTTTATTCCTAAAAATCTAAGGTTCGGCCCAATGACTTAGATAAGGATATATGTATTATTAATAAACAATTTGGGGTTCTTTTGGCATGTTATAGTAAGTGTATTAACCATATAGTGATAGAAAACAAAAAGACACGGTAAAAGTTAAATTATTTAACTTAGAGTTAAATCTAATTGATAAGGTTAAAATAATACCCTAAACATGTCTAAATCTTTTTGGTTGATAGGATTTAGACCCATCCCCACATTAGATCCGAAATAAGACCCTTTGGAACCATTATAAACCGATTTTTACTTTAATATAAAATAATATTTTGAAGTATTCCTAAGGTGCCCCTCTCCTCCCTTATAAAAGGACACCTCCTCCCCCTCCTCCTCACACAAATTTGAGCACTCAAGCTCGGCCAAACCCTGAAAAAATCTCTTCTCCACTTCCCTAGCAACATTATAGAGGTTCTGGTCTTCCTCAAAGACCAATTTTAGTGCCCTAAGAGGAGGTCTCAAAGAGGCGCTTCAAAGAAGAGGTAATTACTGTTACCAATTCTTTCATCTTTATTTCTTCTTCCACTTCTTCTTATTTGGTTGTTTCATTATGAAGTAATAACATCAGTATAACTCATATAATGATATGTTATTTTAAGTATTAAACAACCCTATTTCACCATCTATCCATCCTACGGAAAAATAAATCACCGCTCGTGCGTACGTACGGAATACCGTCTCCACGCCGTGGTGTAATCTATTTTCCACCACCACCTTACATGGATGGGTATAATGGTATAAAGAATAACTATACATAGTTATTACAACATCATATTTATTTTGATACATTGTATAATCCACTCCAATTCAATTCAATATTTATGGAAATGATATCATCGCTCGTGCGTACGTACGGACTACCGTCTCCACGACGCGATGAGATTCATTCTCCATGTTAACCATTTTAGAATGATTATAAAGTATATATAAGAAATAATAATGAAATATATGAGATTATAAAGCTACTGGATTTATGTATATATATATATATATGTATGTCATCTACTTACTTCCATTCAAGACAATAAGGAAAGGAAATCAGCGTTCATGCGTACGTACGGACTACCGTCTCCATGAACGGTGTTTTTCATTTCATTTATCTATCTATTATATATATATATACTGAATATATATGATATATAAATCATATTTTATATTCTGGAAGTAAGTAAATCATGATATAAGTAATAATAATGTCAATAACAACAAGTCAAAACACCTACGATAAATGAAACGATTTTACCCAAAACGCTTCTTTAACATGGAATTTACAAAAGAACGGGTAATATAATGTCATAAGTGAACCATATATGATATCATAACAATGAATATGATTCTGTAATAAGTCAATGACATTATCTAAATCATTATACAGGAGGTTCAGACACATACGAAGCAAATCGGACCTATGGTAAGGGAAATATCACAATCTCATTTTTATCCGAGATTGTTTATTCATAAGTATTTACTGGGGTGTATTTTATCATCCACATCCATGTTTCATCAATATGTAATATTATGTCCATCCACCTAAAATTTTTTAAATCCAATTTTACCCTTCGGTGAGTTTTTAGTAAAAGATATGAAAGGAATCTTTTGTCGTTTTTCGTACGAGGTACTTTTTTGACTTTTCCGACAAAAGTACGAGAAGAATGTTTTTTTAACTTATACGGCATGAATGGATTTTTAAAACATTATTTCCAAGAAGCTTCCTTTAAAAGTTTTCAAGTTTATTTTTAATCAACTTCTTTTAGTTTTAAATAGTAAGACATGTTAAGAAAGGAAAATGTTTTTGAAGTAGAAAGTATATTTTCCTCAAGAATGGATTTCAAGTGTTTTATCAAAATTATTTTCCATCTACGATAATAAAGGTTTCTGTTTCTATCCCTATTATTACATGGATTTGATTATGATGGAATTATTTTTATGAATTCCTTTATCTTATAGGAATTGTTTTATGATGTCATGATGTTTAAGAATCCCATTTTTATTACATGGGTTATGAAATGATGTATGGTTTATGATTTTGTGGCACACATAAGAATGGTATCATTAAAAGATGGGTGGGACCTATATCTCCCTACAATGCATTGGGTAAAGATTTTACATCTCATGAGATAGACAGGGCTAGAACGGTAGGTTATACCGGTTTAGTGAAACATGACTGAAACGAGGGTTACTCGATTCAGAAAGGGACTTTGTCCACTAAGATAGTCTTGGCAATGAGTCTTGACTAACAAGAAATGATTCTCTATGATTATGTGTGAATGCCACAAAGTTTCATGTTTTAAGTTATGATTATTGTGATTACATTTCACTGCCATGATTTACCCCATGTTATGAAATTATGATCTCTTTTGCAGGTTAAGATTTCCAAAAGTTATGTGATTATGTATATGATGTGATTGATATTTCTTTTGTTTACCCTTAATGAGCATTTGAGCTCACCCTTTTATGTTTTCTTTTCCCCAGGATATAACGAAAGGTTTTAGGTAAAAAAAGAAGATCTTTATGGGAGATGTTGAAGATCTTTCACCATGATTAGAAGATTTTATTCCGAGTTTCCAAAGACACTAAACTATTACGATCCTTGTGTGTGTGTTTTTTGTTATGTACTAAGTATTCCGCAAATGTAATGTATGTCCATGTACGTTAAGCTTCGGGTCTCTACAAGGCATCCGTTTTCTGTCCAACCTATGACCTCGTTTCCTTTAGGTGTTAAGGTAGCACCACTTCCCCTATAGGGAAATAGATCATTCCACCAGATTAGTCTATGGATGCATATAAGCATAGCTTACTCCATGTGTTCCTGCATCAGATACCACTTCTGTTCTATTGTTAGACAGTTCCTCAGGCAACAACGGATTAGATAGACTTAGAGGTCAATATATTGAGGCATATCTAGATTAGATGGAGGCTTTGGAATCCATTATTTTATATAGATCGGCTTGATGTTGGTGGAGACGTATTACTCAAATGTATAATGAGTCTCCACTCTCATGGGGTGACTTCCAAAAATTCCCCTTTGATGTGTACTACCCCCAATAATGACCATTTTTTATTCAGGAGCTTCTAGTGCTTAATTTGGGAGGGATTACGGTAGCTAAGAACATATATAGGTTCATAGACCTTACACACTACTACCTTGAAATCATCTGTGATGACATATAAGATTTCCAAGAACCACAACATTTATAAAACACATATGAACAGTAACTATTTCATTAGAAACATCATTAACTCAAGGAAAAAATTCATAACATGATAATCCATTAGAAACATGAATAACTAATGGAAGTAAAATGGGTTTCATAAAAAATATATTTGGAACATGATTTCCCCTGTGAAAATGAATGTGTTACATAAAAAATGGCTTTAAATAATGAGTAACCCATGGAAATGAAATTGGATTCATGAAAATTTATTAGAAACAAGAATAACATTTTGATAACACATGAGTTATATGAAAATAAATTTGAATCATGGTTTAATCATTTAAAGGAAATGGGTTCCCAAAAAATATATTTAAAACAAAATTAACTCATGTAAACTAAATTTTTTAAATAAAAAATATCTTCATATCATTATTAACTGGTGGTAAGGAAACAAGTTCCATTGAAATCTCAATGAAACATGGTTTACCAGTAGAAAAGAAACTAGTTCCAAAACAATAAAAATGAAAGAAACAAAATCCATCCATATAAAGAAATATTATATTATAAATATGAAATATCCAAACATTGGATATGTAACAACAAGGGTTTTAGATATTCTTGAATAAAAATTCCCCTCAAAATTCATTTGAAACAGTCATTATGAAGATAACCATTAATCATTCACAAGGTGTCCCACACAACCTTGAAAAATCATAATCATATGAACTAAGAAAGATTAACATTAAATGATACTTATAATATCATAATAACAAAGACATTAATGATATATCATGTGAAGATATAAGTAAATACACCTCATAAAATTAAAAATGTGTATAACATAACTAATATATCAAAGAAATAAAATTGTGAAAAAAAACCATTACAACCTTAGTAATATTGAATCTATAATCCTCATAAAAGTGATATTATCCAATGGATTTTTAAATCCCCATAAATTAATTATTATTAATCATACAATAAATTCATGGTAAGATTATACACAAAATAATAGTATTTATGAGGATAATAATAAATAAATATAAATGAAATGTAAATTGATAAGAACCCCCTTGATATTATGAGATCATTTAAATTGGAAACCCAAAAGTAGTAATAATAAAATGAAACATTTAAATAATAATAAGATAAAAAATTTCCAGATATAATATATCAATCTTTTTAGTGGATACAACACACAAAATAAGTATGTGTTGACAATGAACTTTACCTTATAAATGAGAAATGTGTGAAGAAAATCCTTTACAGTGATAATATCATTTGAGTGACAATAAATCAACAAAATAATCATGTGTAAAAAAAATAAATAAAAAAATAAAAGTTGAAACTCATTATAAAAAAATTATTTGACATTACATACATATTATTTTCATAACATAACAAATTACATTTATGTTAAGCCTAGTGAATGGTAAATGAGTTATAAAAATTCCTTACCATGAGTCTGATTTATCATTCAATTAATCTGTATTCATGAATAATAAACATTTGTTAATTATTTATTATCACAATAAACTTTTACATGTTTTTTGTTAAATTTATTTCATTTCTAAAATGTTATATATAATTACGTAATAAATAATGTTTATATCATATGTTGTGACCATTTTCAAAATATTTGTCAAAAAGTACATTGATAGGTTGATTAAGATAAATGTGGTTTTTATTTAAAATATTAAAAATAATAAACATGACATAATTTTCACATATTTAAAACAATATACTTTTAAAATAAAATATTAAATACAGTTATGAAGAATGTACCAACATTATGATCATGATGGCTATAGGTCGTACGTACACATGAGAAACATTCCTGTTTCAATGATCATTACAGAATGAAAGTATAAATCATTTAACATTAAATAATATATATATATATAATAAAATCTTTATTATTGGATTATATATAATTATTTGTATAATTCTTGTGTCGTGCTAATGTAAAAGGAAGAAGTAGAAGGCTTTAAGGAGGTCGAATTTCACATGTCCACAAACGAAGTTATCACTTCTTCATTTTCTGAAATGGAGTAAATAAAATGTTATTTTATATTTATATATAGATAATTAGGTATTCATTATTTTAAATATTTAATTTATATCATATATCATTATTAATCTCAACCATAATACATTACATGTATTTTTTGAATGTATCACATCACATTGAGGAAGTGGTAGTCCACACATATGCAAATGATGTTAGTGAACTCCTAAAAAATATAATGCAAGATGGTATGTTTTATATAAAAATTATAAATGTATTAAGACATCATAAATATAACATATATCATATAAAAATAGAATTTATTTCATAATTCCGAAACTTGATATATGGTAATTGAAAAAATGAAAGACGTCATTTCTTGAGGTGCTAGTCTACCATGCAGATTAACAGTGACTTCGTTACCCATTCTATGGATGTTTGTGTATTTGTATATAGAAAAATTTAAATAACATAATATACGAATATTTAATATACCAAGTATATTATATAATCAAGGGATAATAATAAATAAATGGGTGGATATGGAAATATAAAATCTTCTCATTATAGAATGTTACCTCTTCTTCAGGTTACTCATGTTGGTTTTTAGTAATGAAAACCCTTTGTTTGATTTATGAAAACATTTTGGCTTATGAAATGAGATAAGGGATTTTTGGAGATTATTTTTTTAGGTTAGTATGAGACAAACGTTCATTATAGGTATGATGAAGTGGGGAGGGTGATTAACTTTTTGTAGTGGAGGGGGAGTGACATTATTGTAAATATAAAAGGCCAACACTATTAGGAGGTCTCAATTAAATAATGTGACTCCAATAATGATTCTAAATATCTATATTATTGTCCATGGTCAAATAATGTACAATAAATAAGTTTTCTAATTTTGAATAAGTTATTATCCCCTTAATAATAATTTTTTTACCACAAAATAAACTCATTTGTACCTTAATCACTTTAATTAATTTCAATAACAGTCACTAATGTTTTTGGTCATGAAATATGGTGTCCATATTAGAAATTATAAATAATTATTATCCAAAAACTGGATCACATTTTTCAAAATCAAAATTAAAGAATGTGGATAAATTATTTCAAATTGTATCCCAAAAACGGGATGGCACAATAGGTTTTTAATGTAAAAAATATTCAATGTTTGAAATGATTTAATATCAAATTTCAATGTGAAATTGAATCCATTGAAAAAATTTATTGTAAATGATATAAAATTAATCTTATTATAATTTTTAATATAAAAAATATAATATAACACTCTAAACTATTAAGATAAAAAACTAAATTTCATTAAAATTTGATGTCATTTATTATTCATCAAAATATGAATGTTCCTAGAAAAATATAAAAAAACCACCCAAAGTAAATCATGATATTCCACATTAAGAAAAAGATTATTTTTTCAAATAAAAATTATTAAGAGTAATAATTTACTTTTAAAACATGTATTCTATTAAAATACTTTAAAATTATGTTTTAAAAAACATAAAACTTTTTATTGTAAAAATTGGATTTATTATTATTTATAAACTATCAAACTTATTTAAGAATTTTAAAAAAATTATTATGTATATAAAATATAAAATAAATTAATATAATTCCCAAATATTAACTAATTTATTTTTTTAGGATAAAATTTCACTCTTGTAATAAAAATATTTTTCATAAATACACATCCTTTTAAATTCAATTGCTCATTATTTTAATTTATAATTAATTATAAACCAAGGAATTCATTATATAATCATTTTAAAACCATATAATATAAACATGTTAATCATATTAATTCTTGGTATTCTATGGGATGGTTGATACTTATTATGTTAAATACAAAACATTAACGGTGTATTGATGTGCTATATGACTCAACCATGCATATAAAACAAGTTATCGAGAGACTAAATATTAAATACCACACAAGTTAAAAATTGTGTCATATATAATGAAAAAAATTAATTACTCGCTTAAAAATATATAAAAAATATTAAACTAATTTGAAAGAAAAAATTTCCTAAAATCCACGGATGTTACATCCTAAACCGCTTAAATTGAATTTCTCTCTAAAAATTTATCTCGGTTATCTATGAATTATCATTTTTATAATTCCATTATTTAAATCCACTTCATACATGGGGTAAAAAAACTATATTCTTAAAAGGGAAAATTTGAAACATAATGGCCATTAGAAGTTATGCATAACTATAAATCGACATAATAAAAATATGGGGGGAAACATAAAAAATTATTTAGAGTGATTGCGGTTATTCATCACAAATAATTGAATAACAAATATTCCAGGAAATAAATTACAATTTCAGATTATCTTATTGGTAAAATCCATCCATTATTGTATTTTAATGGTATGAAAGTTGAACTTACACCCCATGATTTTGTGAATTATATTTTTCTAATTAATTTAATCTTTTTTATATTTTTCACATCACACAACAGTAAATATTGATTTCTTTTAAATAATCACTTTATTTAACTTCTGTTATACACAACACCATGTTAATCATGAACCATATTCCACACATGGACAAGATTTCATTACACAAAACACTATGTTTGGATTTTATTATACCCAATGCAGAGTCTCCCTGATAGATTTCATAAAACACAATGATGGGTTTTACCGAACTACAATATATTATTGATATTAATATTACTGTATTATTATATATTCCAAATTTCAATTGGAATATAATTTATGAATATGATGAACTAAAATTTGAAAATATTATTTAAACATGTATATAAAATAAATCCATTTTTATCAATTAATATAATTGAATGTAAGAACTATTCGAAATAGAAAACATACTTCTCTAAGAAAATTATTTTTCTATGCCAAAATTCAATTTTATATCAACAAATTAAACAGAGAACATTTGATTAATATTTTAAACAAAATATCAATATAATATATTATATAAATATATTTAATACTCATCCAATATATTTGATATGTATAATATAAGAATAAATTAAATTTTATGAATAAAATTATATATTTTTTCTAAAATTTAATTTTAATTTCTTTTAATTGAAACCCTTTATATTTCTAATTTTCGGATCTTTAATTAATTTTATATGTCTAAATAATTTTTTTTAAATTAAAAAATTAATATTTGGTTTGGATGAATTTTTTTAATTTTTTATCAAGTGTCATTGTTTTATTAATAGTAAAAAATACAGAATTTTAATTGAATATTTTTTTCTAATATATTTATAAAGATAAACTATATTTTTTTCTATTTTTTATTTTTTATTAGAATAATTTTATATAAAATAATATAATTTTTTCATTAAAATAAATTTTAATATTAAATTTTACATAAAAATATAATAGTACATCGAAAACATTTCATTAAAAACTTAGTTTATAGTCTTGTCTCTAGGATTAGATAAAAATTAATTTAAACCACATTTGTTATTGGAATTTGAAAAAATGGATTATATTTTTCTTATAATAATAAGTTATAAGGTATTAAATTTTCAACCCAGTTATTGAAAAAAAAAACATTTGTCAAAGTGATAAAAATTAATTACAGCGAGTAAAGGAAAATTTGGCTTAACAACAACTAAACCTTAATCTTAAGGGCCAATGTGACCTATAATATAACATCCCAGCCTTTTCATACATTACAATTACATATCTTTATTGATAAAAAACATAATAGTATTACACATAGATGATCCAAAGGTTTACTGTCTTGGGAAAAATATGACCATACAAAACAATTACAGCATCAATAATAAACATTTATTTAATTTATACTTCTCTAGCTTCTTATTCGCACTTCTCCTCTCCTATGTAGCCACCTGAGGATATAAATAATGAGGGGTGAGTTAAAATCACAGTAAGATAATGGATAAGAAGAATATAGCATGGGGTGAGAATAATCATGTCATATGCAAAATATCATAAACATGATAGGAGCATAAATAAAAGGCTTGAAATGTGGAAATGCATAAAAAATGAAACATCATGTCTTAGTGGTTAACTACCACAAATAATTGTGAAGCAATATATAATGTTGTTCATTCATCATTTCAAATTTAATAATGAGATTCATCACTTTACCCAATGCATTGGAGCGGTATATAATTCCGGGCGCACCCGTCACTTTGAAACATTCATATTGCGCTATATAATTCCAGGCGCACCCGTCACATTATTACATTAGCATTATCGTCCTGGCCACATGAAACATATATCAAATGTGATCATAAATAACCCATGGTATGTAATGGATTTCATCTCATAAGAATACATTAATAAGCTTTGGGTTCCCAAAAGAAATAGGGAACAACATACGTGATACAAGAACCATCAACCATGAATGCGAGTTAAAAGTTGAGTTCTTAAAAGACGAGTTCTTTTGGAAAACATTTGGATTGACATAAACTTCATTAAAAAACATGTATATCCCAGAAAAGGTAATATAATGATGATCAAATAATTTTTAATAAGTGACATACCAAATTTGAGTGAAAGAGGGAGAACCTGAAGAAAGAAAACTGGGTTTGATATTTTTCCCTTACCTTGTATCTGAATGCTTCCTTCTATTTAATATCCTGTATAATGACATTATATTCATTAATTAGAAATCCATAACCTTTTGTAGTTTAATATGGTTCATTATGGTTTCAATAAGTTATTTTATGTTCCATTGGATTAGTTATATAGTTTAATAACATTATTTGGGAATGTTTGTTTTTATGATTTTCTTGAGTGGTTCACTTGTATTCTTAAATTGAAGTTCGGGTAGAACATGGGTAATCATCCAGAAATAATATTAAATGTTTTTAATGAACATCGAGAATTTAAAATGATCTTTTATTGGGATATATTATATACCATGTGGATGAATCATTTGATAAAAATTAAATGAAGATTGTTTGGGTTAACTTGGGTGGTTTTTTAGGACAATAATCTTGGTTTAATTTACCACATAGAAATATTTCCGTAAGATAGATCCAGAACATTAAATAGGAGATAATAATTATAAAATATTCTGGTTCAACCATAAAAATGATAACATGACCAGATCTTAAGGTATAAATGAAGAAGAAATCATGTCGTTCTAGAAGGTGATAAGTTAACACCTCACGAACAATGTTCTCTTCAATAAAATAAAAGGAAGAGGGAAAGGGGTTAGATGATATAATATCTCATTATCATCATAACATTACAGTACATGTATAACTATGGAGTTACAAAACTATTTTATGAAGATAGTTGTGGAGATATCAAGAAATGAATTTGAACTTGAATGAAAAATAAAGGACAAGAGGGAGAGATATTACCTCTTTAATCCTCCTCTTGAGATCCTACTTAAAGAAGCTAGGTTTGGTGTTTTGATTAGACCAGCAGATCTTAGACGTGAGAGTGGGGCTAGGGAATATTTTTTGACATAGTTTAGAGAAGGCTTGGAGCTTGAGAGGTGTGGGGAAATGAGGGTGTGAAGGGTGGTATTTATAGTGGAGGGGAGAGGGGTTTCCATAATATAAAATTCATTAGTTTATTAATTTCCCCTAATACTTGTAATAGTGCGTCCTGAATGAAAAAGAATAGTAATTTTATCATTTTATCTCCAACAAAGTGGGATTACATCAGTAGAACATCACACATGACTCTATAATTAGCTTATTTATCTTATTTTTGTAAATTACAGTATTTCACTATTCATAAAAAATTCAAGTATTTCAGAAAAATCCCAAAAATTTACCCCAACAATTTATTAATGTGTAGAATCAAAAAATTAAGTCCATTTTTCAAATATAATTATCTAATTATAATTAATTTTATATTTAATTAAAATCATAATTTACATAAATAACAGTTTTTAAAAGTTAAAACTGATTTTATAGTGCTTTCAAAAATTAGATAGGGTCTTATAAAATTATCTAAAAACTATAATACATTGTTTAGATAATATATGAACACATTTTAGGAAAATAAATTTTCTTTTAAATTAATTAATTAACTATAATTAATTATCTATGACTTAAAAAAAACAAAAACCATTACTAAGGTCGAATTGTAACATTCTATGATGTCTAAATTATATGTAATTATTCATGTGTAAGGTTACTCTTATGTTTGATGATTTGCTATTAATAAGGGTCATAATACTATTCATTAGGGTATGTTACTATTCACAAGGGTACATTGCTATTCATTTCAAAGTATTTATGATTTATTAGACTCCAAATAATCATCTTAAACACAACTCTGTATGTCATATTTTCAAAATTCCAAACATATAAGTGACAAAAATATGTTTGAAGTTCAATTATCACTTAGTAGATCATTATGTTGTGTTTTCATGTGATTTTATGACATAATTATAAGAAAGAAATTTCCATTGAAAAACATTGAGTCGTTACATTCTTCCCCCCTTAAGAAATTTCTCCCCCGCAATTTCTCTTTACACAAATAGGTGAGGGTGTTTCTTCTTCATTTCCTCTTCTGGTTCCCATGTTTCTTCCTCAAACTTCTGGTTCCTCCACAAGACTTTTACAATATGGGTTTTTTTGTTTCATAGAACATTATTCCTTTGATCCAGAATCTATAATTTTTGCTCCTCATAGGAGATATCATCTTCCAACTGCACCACCTCTGACATTAGTACATGTGAGGTCCCTGGTATGTACTTCTTCAGTAATGATACATTTAACACATCATGAACATGATCCATATTCAGTGGAAGTGCAAGCCTATAGGCCACAGCTCCATTGTGGTCAAGGATCTCAAAGGGGCCAATATACCTTGGGCTTAGCTTCCCTTTCTTCCCGAATCGCATGACTCTCTTCCATGGAAATATTCAAAGGAAGAAATTATCTCCAATGTAGAACTCCAAGTCCCTTCGACGGTTGTCATCATAGCTCTTTTGCAGACATTGAGAAGCTTGGATGTGTTTCTGTATGACTTGAACCTTCTATGTCATCTTTTGAACAAGATCAGGTCCAAGTATCTTTATTTCACCAAATTTATCCCAATCGGATGGAGTTATACATCGCTTCCCATAAAGAACTTCATACGGATCCATCTAAATACTCAAGTGGAAGCTATTGTTGTATGAGTACTCAACCAATGGGATATACTGATCCCAACCATATTTTAATTCAAGAGAGTAGGCTCCTAGCCCATCTTCAAGCGTCTGAATAACCCTTTCAGGATAGCCATCAGTTTTGGGGTGATAGGTCATGCTAAAATTTAATTTAGTACTCAAATCATGTTGAAGACTCCTCCAGAATTTATATGTTATCCTTGGATCACGGTCAGATAAAATAGAGAGTGGAACACCATTCAATCTCACCACATCCTTCCCACATATTATTGTAAGTTTTTCAAGTGAGAGATCTTCCCGAATAGCGATAAAACGGGTAGTCTTACTGAGTCAGTCAACCACAATCCATATCGCATTATTTCTCTTCGACATCTTCGGTAGACCTGTGGCAAAGTCCATATTAACATTTTTCCCATTCCAACATGGGTATAGGCATTGGATGCATCATACCATTGGAAATTTTTCACTCATCTTTAACTTGCTGACATACTATGCACCATGATCTATACTCTGAAATATCTTTCTTCATGTACTCCCACCGGATGTGTTCTCAGAGATCAAGGTACATTTTGGTACTCATAGTATGGATATAGAATGTGGAGCTATTTGCATTATCCATCTTCTCCTTCTTTATCCTAGGTGATGAAGGCACACAAAGCCATGTTACAAATCAAATCACACCATCATCGTCGATATGGAACTCTTGCAGCTTCCCTTCCATTACCGCATTCACATTCTTTTGTATCTCCACATTATCCCTTTGTGCGTCCTTAATATTATCATTGATGGTTGGTGGCGCAATCATTTGGGCAAGGTAGGATGTATCCCCTGCCCTTATGATTTCCAATTCCATTCTTTTCATATCAAATAAGATAAGGTATTTCTCAATCGACAACATGGATAGAGTACGAAGATATTTTTTTCTTATAGAATCAGCAACCTTGTTCGCCTTTCCAAGATGATAGTGAATAGAGAAATTGTAATCCTTGAGTATATCTAACCATCTCCTTTGACGCATGTTGAGATCCTTTTGTGTGAATATATAATTTAGGCTCTTGTGGTCGGTGTATATGTCACACTTCTCTCCATAAAGGTAGTGCCACCAGATTTTCATGTAAAAAATCACGGTTTCCAGCTCTAGATCATTCATCAAGTAGTTCTGCTCATGGATCTTCAACTATCATGATGTGTAGTCTATCACATTGTCATTTTTCATGAGTACACAACCCAAGCCTTTCTTTGAAGCATCAATATATGTGACAAAACATTCTCCACTTTTCCATAGTGTGTTTACAGGTGCAGTGAACAGCTTTATCTTTAACTCCATGAAGCTTCCCTCGAATTCTTCCATCTAGACATACTTTACCCCTTTCCTTGTTAACTCAGTTAGCGGGCTTGACAATCGTGATATGTTTCTCATAAAACGTCAGTAGTACCCAACAATTCCAAGAACACTATGGATTTCTGTGACACTAGGGGGCCTGGCCCATTCGTCAATCACCTTTGTCTTTGAAGGATCCACAAAAATTCCCTCACATGTGATCACATGTCCCGAGAATGAGACTTGTTTCTTCCAAAAGTAACACTTGTTAAACTTGGCGTACAACTTTTCCTTTATTAATGTTTCCAACATAACTATTAGATATTCTTAATTTTCCTCCTTAATCTTGGATTAGATGAGAATATCATCAATAAAAACTACCACAAATTTGTCAAGGTGATGTCTAAAGAAACTATTCATTAAATCCATGAAGATTACAGGGGAATTACTATGTCTGAAGGGCATCACCAAAAACTCATAGTGTGCATACCTTGTTCGGAATGCAGTCTTCTGAATATCTTCCTTCTTCACCATTACCTGATGATATCCAGAATGAAGATCCACCTTTGAGAAGTATAGAGAACCTCCTAACTGATCAAACAAGTCATCAATCCATGGGATATGCTACTTGTTCTTTATGGTGATATTGCTGAGTTCCCAATAATTTATACACAGCCACATTGTTCCATCCTTCTTCTTAACAAATAACACTGGTTCACCCCATGGTGATGCACTAGGGCTTATGAACCCTTTGTCCAGATCCTCTTGCAGCTACTTCTTTAACTCATCCAGATCGATAGGAGCCATCCTATAGAGACACTTCGAGATAGGAGTAGCTTTGGGCATGAGTTCAATTGAGAACTCTACCTCACGATCTGGGGGGAATTCCGGGTAACTCTTCAGGAAATATATCTTTGTATTCCCTCATGATGGGAATTTTCTCATTTTTGGCACTTTCCTTTGACTCAACCATTTGGGTGAGGTATGCTTCTTCACAGGGATTCAACACCCACACCATTTAAGGATTTTTCAAAGGAGATTCATGATCTTCCTGGAATTTGTAGAGGATCAAGGGATGGTTCAGAATATGAAAAGATATTTCCTTTTCCCGAAATTTGATATGTTCTCTATATAACGAGAGACAGTCCATTCCCATTATAGCATCAAATTCCACCAAGGAAAGTATTAAGAGATTTTCTAGAAGAATATACCCACACACGCCAACATGAGAGGAGTCAAACACTTGGGTTGTAATGATTTTACCAATGGTTTTTTTACAGACATCTCTACTTTAGTGTTGGGGGGCATCGATTCTATAGTTCTAGAAAACTTGCAAGATATAAATGAATGGGTAGAACCCGAATAAAATGAGACTTTTTTCCATTCTTGAGTGTATAGGAAGTGTACCTTGGTGGAATTCATTATCATTATCCACATTAGCAGTAGTCATGGCATAATCCTTCCCTTGTTCCTTTGGCATTAGTGGCTGCTAACGCTGATTACCCTCGAGAACTCGAGGTTTAGTGCACCGGTTTTCATTGTGCCCTAGCTCTCTACAGTTGTAGCATTGAACCATGAGTGGTTCCCTCTATTAATCATCTACATTCTCCTTCTTTTTCATGTCTTTTCGACACTCTTGATCATGGTGTCCTTCTTTCCCACACTTGAATCACTGCCTTTTCCTTTTGAGGCAGTTCCCATGGTGCATCTTCCAACATTATTAGCATGTGGTTCGTTGACTTTTCTTCACACTTTTGTCATTAGATCCTCTGGTATGAAACTCCATATTTCATTTCTTATCACCATAGTCATGGGACCATTCTCCAAAATCTATCTCCACTTTGATAGAAAATCGAACAAATTCTTCATAACTCCCAATGTATAGAATTTCATGAGCCTTTCAAAGGTGTGGTTTTAATCCACTAAAGAATCTATCATTTTTTCTATCATTGTTGATAACAAAACCCAAAGTTTACCTTGAAATCCTTGTGAAATTCACTTCATAGGTTGTGACAGATTCTCCTTCTTTTTTCTTGAGATTTATGAATTCTCTCTCCATATTCATATGAAGATTTTGTGGGAAATACTTATTAAGAAACATTATCTTAATGTCTTCCCATTCCATCTCTTCAATTTCTTCCATTAGCTTGATGTTCTTAATCAAATACCACCATTGATCAACTTCTCTATCTAGATGATAAACGGCTAAGGACACCTTCTCCATCTCAGAATAGTGAATCAAAAAAGATCATCTCCATGGAGTAGACCCACTGTTCTGAAACTAGTGGATCAGAGGATCCACTAAATGTCGGTGGACGTTGACGCATAAAACATTCGATAGCCAGTTGCTCCCTCTTTTGTGAAGGAAGATGTTCCCAATTATTATGGTTATTGTTAATAACATGATAAAATTTGTTAAGAATCAGCATGATGTTTTGAACTCCACCTCCGAAATCATTTGAGATGTCGTTCGGGCAATTGATGCATTGGACCTCACACGAGTTGTTGGCCTGATTTCTCCTGGTTCCCACCATTTTCTGAAATAGAAAAGTATAGAACAAAATATAAGTAAATAATTCATGAATAACTTATTAATTTAAACAATTTATACCAAAAACATAAAGTATGGGATCCTTATTTAATTATTATTTTGTGCATATTTCTACTTAGTCTCATGTTATAGGTTTTTCCTAGGGTTAACTAATCCTAATTCCAAAATTAACTTAACCTTTCCTCTGATACCAACTATAACATCCCATCCTTTTTTTAAATTTCTATTACATAATTTTAATGATAAACAACATATTGTTATTACACATAGAGAATCCAAAGGATTAGTGACTTGGGAAAACTTGGACTGTACATAACAATTACAACATCAAGAATAAACATTTATTTAATTTTTACTTCTCTAGCTTCTTATTGGAACTTGTCCTCTCTTATGTCGCCACATGAGGATATACATAAAGAGAGGTGAGCTAAAATCCCATTAAGAGGATATATAAGAAGAATATATCATGGGGTGATCATAATAATGACATAGGAAAAAGATCATGAACATGAGAGGAGCATAAATAAAAGACTTGAAATGTTGCAATGCATAAAAAATGAAACATCATGTCAATGTGGTTAACTACCACACATACTTTTGAACCATGCTAGAATCTGAATCAGACATCATTTCACAATTACTGATGAGATTAATCACTTTAGCCAATGCATTAGACCACTGTATAATTCCGGGCGCACCCGTCACATTGTAATATTAATATTGCGCTATATAATTTCAGGCGCACCCATCACATCATAACATTATCATCATCATGCTTGCATCATGGAACATATATCAAAAGTGAACATAACTAACCCATGGTAAGGAATGGGTTTCATTAATAATAATACATTCATAAGCATTGGGTTATCAAAAGAAATAGGGAACAACATACTTCATACAAGAACCATTAACCCTGAATGAGAGGTAAAAGTTGAGTTCTAAAAAGAAGACTTCTTTTGGATAACAATTGGATAGACATAAACATCATTAAAAAACATATATATCCCAGAAATGGTAATATAATGATGAAAAAATTATTTTTAAGAATTGACCATACCAAATTGGGCTGAAAGAGGGAGAACCCGAAGAAAGAATATTGGGTTCGATATTTTCCCATTACCTTGTATCTGAATGCTTCCTACTCTTTAATGTCCAGTATAATGACATTATATTCATTAATTAGAAATCGATAACCTTTTTTACATTAATATGGTTCATTATGGTTTCATTAAGATGTTTTATGATCCTTTGGATGGGTTGTAGAGTTTAAAAACATTATTCAGGAATGTTTGTTTTTATGGTTTTCTTGAGTGGTGCACTTGTATTCTTAAATTGAAGTTCAGGTAGAACATGGGTAAAAATCCATAACTAATATTACATTTCATTAATGACATTCCATAATTTAAAATGATCTTATATTTATATATATTATATACCATGTGGAAGAATCATTAGACAAAAATTAAATGAAGATTGTTTGAGTTAATTTGGGTGGGTTTTGGATCATAATGAACTTGTTTTAATTTATCACTAAGAAATATAGCCATAAGTTTGTTCCAGAACATAAAATAGGAGATAATACAAATAAAATATTCTGTTTCAATAATAAAAATTGTTTCATGACCAGATCTGAAGGTAGAAATTGAAGAAGAAAGCATGTCGTTTTGGAAGGTGGTAAATTAACACCACACGAACAACGTTCTCCTTAATAAAATAAAAGGAAGAGGGAAAATGGGATGGATGATATAATATCACATTAGCATCATAAAATTACAATAATTGTATAATACTAGAGTTAGAATACCATTTGGATGATGAGAGGTGGGGATAGATCATGAAATGAACATGATCTAGAAAGAAAAATAAAGGAGAAGAGGGAGAGAAATTACCTCTTAAATCCTCCTCTTGAGATCCTACTAAAAGAAGCTTGGCATGGTCTTTTGGTGAGGGAAGAAGCTCTTGTACATGGGATAAGGGCTAGGGAAGATGTTTGGGTAGATCTTAGTGAAGTCTTGGAGCTTGAGAGGTGTGAGGAAATGAGGGTGTGAAGGGTGGTATTTATAGTAGAGGGGGGATGGGTTTCCTTAATATTAAATTCATTAGTTTATTACTTTCTCCTAAGAGAAGGAATAGTGAGTCTTAAAGGACTGAGAATAGTAATTTGATCGTGTGATCTCAAACCAAGTGGGCATACATCATCAGAACATCACACATGACTCTATAATTATCTTATTTAGCTTATTTTTTTGTAAATAAATGTATTTCACTATTCATCAAAAAATTCAAGTATTTCCTAAAAATCCCAAAACATTACCCAAACCATTTTTTGACACGTAGAAGATAAAACTGAAGTCCATTTTTCAAAAATAATTTTCTAAATTTTATTAATTTTTTTAATTAAAATCATAATTTACATAAAAACTAATTTTTAAAAGTTAAAACAGATTTTATAGTGCTTTCAAAAAATACATAGGGTCTTATAAAATTATCGAAAAACTGTAAGACATTATTTAAATAATTTATGAAAAATCTTTAATAAAATAAATATACTTTTAAATTAATGTATTTATTATAATTATTTATTTATGTCTTACAAAAAATGAAAGTTTTTACTAAGGTCGAATTGTCACATTCTAAGATGTCTAAATTTTATTTAATTATTCATGGGTAAGGTTACTCTTATGATGGATGATTTACTATTCATAAGAATCATAATACTATTCATAAGGGTATGTTACTATTCACAAGGGTACGTTACTATTCAACACAAATTATTTTCATTTTGTTAGACTCCAAAAATCATTTTGAACACAACCGTGTATGTAAGATTTTCAAAATTTCTAACACATAAGTGAAAAACATATGTTTAAAGATCACTTATCACTTAGTAGTTAATTATGGTGTGTTTTCATGTGATTGTATGACATAATTATAAAAATGGAGTTTTCATTGAAAAACATTGGGACGTTACATATAATCTTATCAAAAAGTTTTTCTGGCCATATTTTGAAACAATAGAAAATTTTATATGATATTTAATATTATTGGATCTACATGAGATATGAAAAACGTGGGAAGAACAGCCTTTTAAAAAATTTTCAAAAAATCCACTCCACTAATATAAACATGTACTCACCCTCCAACTTATTCAAACCTCTCATGATGATTATATTTCAAAAAATACGATCAAATAAGATCCAAAATATAACCCTTATTCTTATATGTATCCTTTTTATTATAAATTCGTTAATCGAATCTCATTAGTACAATAAAAAATTAGTTACCCATTGAAGAGGTATCATCCTTCCTCATGATCCATAGTTATATTTCCATTATCCACCTAATCAAATATTATTATTACATGGTTATATAATATATTGAGTATAAAAATTAAAAATAATTTTTATTATAAGGTTTCTACCTATACTTAAAAAAAATTCCAAATAATTCATAATGATCTTACTATTTTTTTGTATTATGAACAACCTCCTAACAAAACAATTTTGTTCATTTTTTCCATTACCGCCTCTCATGGTTTTGAATAATGATGTAAAATCTATTTTTATAAAGTATATTTTTTATTTGTGATTTATTTGTTCTTATATAATTATTATTTAATATATAATTTCATTCATCTTATTTTTTGGACATATGATTACTATAATTGTGGAAATGTGCCCTACGACCTTCTCAAAGAAATGTGATTCATCCACACATTACATGGAATTTATTAAGGATGAGTTCAGTTGAATTATTATATATATATATGGAATAATAGTTATACTATAATTATATTATATATATCATCATATACGAATGTTTCATTCATTATTTCAATATAAAATTAAACAGAGACAACGTTCATGAATATGTACGGTCTGCTGTCACTATGAACCGTGTATTCGATTTAATATTTTAATACTTTATATTTCCTTATAAATTTTTTTATTCAAAATATATATGTTATTTATATATTATTTTAATTTTCTTAATAAATATTTTTTTATGTGTGTAATATGATCTAGAAATAATTTTTCAAACCATGTATGAAAAACAATGTGTATATTACCTAAAGTGTGGAATTACCATGGATTTGTAAATAAACGGGTAATATAATGTTCTAAAAAAATAATATAAGGAATTATATATTAAAATAATATTCTGTAACATATTTCTAGTAAAATATTATATATTATATAATATGTTTTAATGAGTATGATGTGAGTCAATACATAAGGTAAGTGTTTTCTCATCTCATTTTTATATCATTGAGATTGATGTAATATTCAAAACTCTTTTAATTTTTGTGGTTTATATAATAATCAAGGATTTAATATATTATTGTTATAACTAAATTAATTGATATTATGAAATATTTTTTATGAAACTTCTTTCATTGGGTTTATGTTTTAAAAATTACCAAATCTGTAATGAAATTTTGCCTCAATTTTTCTTCTTTGATACATAATCCATGTCGTGCACCAATATTTTTCAATGAGGTACATAAAAAATTATTTTAAATACTAAATAACTAATTTAATTAGATAAATTATATCATAATATTCATTCTAATTCATTTTCATACATGTGAAGTATGATTTAAAGATACAAAGTTGTAAGTGTTTATTTCCACAATGTCAATGTTTATAAGTATTGGATATGTTTATTCATATATTAATGAAAACATATGATCCATAATTCAAGAAAACTATTGAATATTACTATTCTATGGTTATTCATGATATATTCATGTTTTAGAACCATTTTCACATTATTTTTTAATTAATCTAAAGAAGAATTATTTCTTAATAAAATCTGACGTTATCTTCCTTTTCAGTCAAAAATCAGATTTCCTTTAGAATCATATTTTATAAAAAGGTTTTAAAAAACATGATAATATTATACGATGATGTTAAAAATAGATTTTAACCATTTTAAAAATTTTAAACCAAATGGTTTTAATAAAGTGATTTTTTTTATTTTCTAATCAATGCGCATTTCAAAAAAAATTATAAAATAAAAAGCAATGATTGGGAATTATGGAATTATTCACTATCATAACCATGATTCCATTAAATAATCCATTTATTGATTAAATAATTCAATTTTATGAAGAATAATATTTCCTATTATTTTGAACATTCTATGAATTTAATTTAATATTTATATAAAAATTGTTTCAATAAAATTACATTTTAAAATTGTGTTAAATAAATTTAAATATTCATTTATATGTTTTGATAATTTTATATTCAAAGAAAATGATTTCAATTATTTTAAAGGATTATTTTATTAGTTTTAAATTAATTTTTAATGATATAGTTTTACAAAAATACTTTTATGATTCCTTTTCAGTGAAATTGATTTAAATAATTTTGTGAAATTTTCATTATATATTTTCAATGAAATTTTTTTCAAAATTTTATCATTCTTATTTTAATTTTATTTAGGAAATAATATTAAATTTTTTTGAGATTATTTTATATGTTATCATGGAAAATGGTTTTCAAAATGATTTCATGATTCATTAATATGTTTTTATGGAAAATGGATTTTAGGATATTTTAAATATTATTTTATATGATTTCATGACATTTTTTATTGAATTTTTTTAATATTGTTTTATATGTTATATAGGGAAATAAATTCTTAATTTCTTCTATACTCCTTTGATGGATATAATTATTATTTTAAAAAATGGTTTTCAAAATGATTTATATTTTAAAAAGTATTTCTCAAGGAATAACTGATATTTTTGTCATGAAATTTATTTAAAAAATTTTTGAGATTAATTTTCAGCTAATATGATATCCATTGGTTTAAATCAGGCCTTTCTTGTGAAAATAAAAAATATTACATTAATATTCTTTCACTAATTTTTATATGATTCAATGGCATGATGTTTATGAAACTAGGATTTTTTAATGGGTTATATATATATGAAACCCATATATATTTATTAATTTATATTTTTATGAACCCCATTTAAATTTCACGAGTAATATTCTTATGAATACTAGTCATTTTAATGGGTTATGAATTGATTAAATGATTTTGAAACATGTATCATTACCATAGGTTATTATACAATTACATGTTTATGATACCTAATTAATTTCATGGTTTAACATATATCTATTATTTTATTATGAGATGGGTGGGCCCTATATATACATCAAATACATTAGGTCCAAATTTATATCTCATGTGATAGAAATTGATAGAACAAGGAGTGGACTTGGGTCAGAAAAGGACATTGATGTTCTCATACCCTTATGTTCATGATTATTCTTCTAATTCTAGATTCTTTACCATTATACAGCATCTAAGGTCACACCTTTCATATGATTCCTTTCACCATGTTATGATGAAATATATATTATATAAGATAAAATAGGGAATAAATTAGGGGGAAAATTGATGATCTTTCATAATATTTGAATATTTAGATCCAAGTCTCCAATGACTAAAATATTATGGTCCTCGAAAATGTAATTTTGTAAAGTGATGAATATTCATTTGAAATAATGGTATATAAATGAATGTTATCCCTGGGTATCAATATAAAATATCTATATGATTAGTGTTGATGATTTTTATAAATAAAACTTGTATAGTTTTTTTAAGGAATATTCCTTGTGTTTTCTCTTTGAAATACATCTCGGTCTCAATACAATAATTCAACATAATTTTGTACAGAAGTACTTAGGGTTAATAGGACTTCAAAGGTGCATTTTACATGAATCGAGTGTCACGTTCTTCACAAAAATATGTCATTGTGCATATATGGTTTGACAATACAAGGAGAGATTCTTAAGATTATTAATATTTATTATAAAAACCACTTTAAATCACTTGAAAATAAATATATCCCTAAATAAAGAAATATTATATTTAACACCGTGACATTTAAAAAAAAAATATTTTATATACCTTAAAATAATATAAATATAAATCTTGGACAAGGACGTAACTCACTGAGACTATGTGACACATTTTATTATAAATAAATATAATATATTCACTAGACTATTGGACACACAACCCCATGATTTTGTTTGTGTTTGATAGTGTATTCATCATGTAACATGAAGAGTAAAGGATGCAGGATATATATATATATATATATCCACTAAATTATTGACTATTAATAGTATTAAATACTTTATGAAATATATATTAACATTTATATATTCTACAATAAAAATTATTTATATTTTTTTTGAAGTTAATCAATCCAATTTTATTAAAGTGATTTTATTCTTCAAAAACAAAGATTGTTCAAAAAAATATTTTTGATGAATTTCATGAAAGAAAAAATCTAATAATTTTTTGAACATTTAATATTATATTTTCATATAATTATCTTCATTTTTTTTAATTTTGATATCAAAATTTACATTGGGTGTCATTTTTTGACTATCTTGAAAATTTTTATTGTTCATTATATAGCTAAAAATATCATTTTAAACGAAATGAAATGAATTATGAATACATTAAGATATTATAATTCCTCCACTATGTTTAGAATATGATTTCATGAAGTAAATTTATTATTTTATTATATTTTTAAAATGTAATTGTTTTTTAATTAATATTATATTATATTTTTGTATAAGAATATTTGTTTCGTTTCAAAAGAATTTTTTGGAAAACATTTATCACGTATAGTGTTACTCAACATTAATTAGTTAAAATAATTTTAAATAATAAACATCATTAATGAAATATATAGATTATATTCAAAAAAAATTAATTTACATTCAAACAAGTATTGGTAGGGGACATATATTTAAAAAAAATCATCTTGTTCTTAAAAAATACTCTTCCTAAAAACCTGATTTTTCATTACTTTTATAGGTTTTGTTTCAAATTTACTGTTTACAAAACTAAGAAAAACTATTTGAAAAAATAATATAATTTTTAAATCATAATTGAAAAATTATTTTGAGATGAAATTTTAGGAATTTTCTTAAGATATTAACTTTTTTACTGAATAATGAAACATATTGAATATTAATTTATAAATATCATTTTGGTTAATTAATATATTAGGATAAATTATATTTAAAATTAGATATAATGTAAATTTTTAAAATTTTTATATGATTTATTCCAATTTAGGAAATTGAATATTTTATTAAATCTAATGTTAATAAAAAACATTGTAATGTTGTGAGAATTTTTTCTATGAAAACATTGGTCTCATAATGACTACAAGATTAATTCTAAATTATATAATTCACTTAAATGAATCTAATTTAGAAAAATTGATTCCATATTTTGAATCAGAATTTTTTTATATAAAATAAGTTCATCATAGTTTTTGACCATAATGAATAGTTAAAACAATTAAAAATTAATGTCAACGGTTATGAAAAAAAAATTATTTACTATAGAAATTAATTAAGAAGATAATTATAAAAAATACCTTCCAACATGTCCAAAAATATGGCATTTTTTATTTTTTATATATTCTATGATATAATTTTTTAATGACTTTGGCATTATAAAAATGTTTTTTTAATTGAATCATTTTAAAAATCTACCATTGTGCCACTCACCTCACTTATAAAAGGCCACCCTCTCCACTATTATTCGCACATTAAAACCAAATTGTTTTTGTAAATAAAAATATAATAAATTTAAAAAATCCCATCCATCATCCTGGAATAATTGTTTATGATACAAAGTTATTTTATGAAGGCTTTGGTGAAATTCTGAGAGGATGTCTGAATATGATGTAATATTTTTCAACAAGTATTTTCATTTTATTTTTTCTACCAATTTTATAGTATTTATTAAACCATGATGATATAAAAACCCCAGTATTTTACATTTATTGGGTTGTTTTTTAATAAGTACCTTACCGAAAACACTGTCCACATCAATAAAATTGGTTACAAAATCATCTTTTGTTATTATAGTAGACTATAGCCTTGCGGATAGATGTCATTCGTTTTCATGTTACAAACTATCACGGTTGGGTTTGGTGATGGTTATGAAGAATAAATATGACATGTATAAATTAATTATAACTCTTTATTAATTTTTCATATATATAATTTAAAAGACATTCCATAGTGGATATGATAACACAACAGGCAGTCTACCACCTCACGAAGTGTTGTGATTCCTCATTCACTAACATTTTAATAGAATGTAACAAGACAAGGTTAATTTATATATATAATAGAAATTATATTATTATGATGCTAATGAAATATTTATCATTATTAAATGAAAATATATCATTTTATGTTATCACTAAACAAGATGATAACATCGTTCGTGTAGGTGTGGACTACCCCATTCATGATATGATGTGAAATGTTTTTCATCACCACACCATATGGATGATATATATAAGTATTTATAAGTGAATAATATGGTATTTATGATATTATTATAATTTTTAAATTATAGAATATTAATTGAATCATTTCTATACTAATCATTTCAAAATGTAAACATTACTCAAATGTACATTTGGAAGACTACCTCCATGATGGTAGCATACTTAGTTTCTCGACACCATCAGTAATGATTGGAATAAAAATTATAATTGATTTAAAAAAATAAAAATTTATTTTTATTATTATTTTGGGTAATATATAACTCTATAATATTAATAAGAACTATAGAATTCATAAAAGACAAATGAGAAACCCCATAAATTAACCCCCGAAAATATGAAAATAATGAATAATTATTAATGAACATGGGATAAGATATTATAAAAGGATAATATATGATATTATAAATTTTAATATAGTAAATTAAAAAGATAATTACTTTTTTAAAACAATTATAACTTATTTTAAATCACGATCAACCAAAAGGAAGCATGAGAAAAGTGATTTATAGTCCTTAATTTTTTACTTAGAGACAAATGAAAATTCACAAGTAGTTTATTTTTTATGGCACATATATTTTCCCCTTGTCATGTGATATGATGAACCCCATTCAATTAATTATACTTAATGTTTCATTTTTTAATTTTATGTGGATTACAATACAAATATTACTAAAGCGGTATAAGGTTTTTGATTCATAATGCCTTCTTTAAGCCTTTTGTCTTGTTATATACCTATCTTTTTTTATGAGGTGTATACACAACCTATTTTACCTGTAATATATGGAATTTTTTTCCAAGTTATTATATGTTTAATTTAAGGTTATCCTTTAAGATGTATTATGATTTAATTTTACCAATGTTGTCAGAATTTTATGTTACAATGTCAGCATTTATCGAGATTGCCTTTGAGTATGTATCAAATGTTGAAGTCCTATGATATACCTCTCAATAATTCTAATAAAATTAACTATAATCAAATTATTAATTACATTTTTATGAAACAATTTCATTTCGACGACTATTTCGTACTTATAATTTTCAAAAATCTATTTTTAATGAAATTCTATATCATTTCTCTATTTTCTCTGAAATATATTTCATCAAAACCCATGCATCTAAAAATAATTTAAAAATGTATATTTACCATTTTAAAATCCTTTTCGTTATGTATCCTCCAATAGGAATTTTTTTAAATTGATACTATCTATATTAATTCTCATGATGGATTAATACTATTTCCATTAGATTTATATGGGACTTATTTTTCTCACGGGATTATCATATTTCAAGGAGATTGTTATAGAAACCATTAATTTTTCATTCATTAATAATGTTTTGATATAAATAATGTTGTTATGATTTTTATGATGATATATAAGCTATATGAACATTATTTATTGTTCATGGAAATTATAAACAATGGGGTGGCCCAGATAGTGTTGGGTGAGCCCATTACTAATTTTACAATGGGGAGGACTAGATAGTGTAGGGTTATCCTATTAATACTTAAACTATGGGTGAGCCCAAATAATATTCCTATGAATTGTGTAGTGATTAATTTCCAAATGGAATTATATTATATGTTATCCATATGGGTATTCAAATCGAATAGTTTTTTAAGGGTTATGTGATGATGATCTGCCAAGACACTAACAAGTTATATCTATGATTTCTATGGGTTTATAATGAATCTTTTGGTCAAAATTTATATCATAGAGCTCATAAATATTTATTTTTTCTTTATTTACTTTCTGAAATCCTTATGTTGTGTTTTATAATTAATTAATCAACTAATGATGGGTATGAGATATTTTATGATTTAAATATGCACCCTGATTATGGCTCCATATCATTATGAAATTACTCGGATCATCAGTGACATTAAAATGGTAATGATTATTTTTTCCATTATTGGTGATTTTAGCTTACCCTTCTTATGTTTCCTCTTCCCTTTGTTATTACGAATGTAGTCGAATGAATTCTGTCTATGTGGGAGTGTATATAGATTTTGATTCTGAGTTAATGTTAAATAACAAATGTTTGTTTATGAGGTATAATTTCTCATTTAAAGACTATAGTTACCTAAAAAATTACCATTTCATTAGGTCGATATTTAAAATGTATTAGAAAAACATTGAGGTTAAAATTCAATTTACTTTTGAGGATATTAAGATAATTTGGGATATAGGTTTGTGGAATGTTTTTTTTAAATTGTGTAATACAATTGATTCTTTAAAAATAATTTATCATATAAATGTTAATTTAAATAGGTAATATTCATTTCATCTATACAACATTTTATTTTTGGTTAATGTTTACGAAATAACGAATAATTTTGAATTATTTGTATGGTTATGTAGTCATTAAAAGATGATTTTAGTGCTTCATGGATGAATAATTTATCATAAATATTATTTTTTTGGATAAAAAGACAAGATTATTAAAGAAATATAAAAATAGATGAAATTTGACTCATCAAGTTGGAAATTGATTTTATTCTCTTAGTCTTAATGTTAAATAATTCCTCAACTCTAAGACATTTTTTTTTGAAACAAAAAATGTATCTTATTACATTCACTTCCAAAAAATTATATGTTCATTTAGATAATCAATGACTGATGTTTTGGAGGCCCTTATCATTCCATTAATCATGATCATTAATATGATAAATTATATAATTAATTCTCTATAATTATTTATATTTTTCTTAAATTCACTCCTATGTTCCCCTATTTGGAAACATATTTATGTGTTATTCTATAAAAAATATTAATTTCTATTTCTATTTTATAAAGAGGATATTTTTAAAGAATTTTCTCAATAAGGGGTTATAAAAAAATATTTTTAAAATTTATAACCTTTTATTACCGAGAAAAAGATAAAATTGTAAAGAAGTAATTTATTAAAGGAGTAGGGGGTTACCCCTCATGATTTCAAAAGAATGAAATTGTGTTCAATAGAGAAAATGTCACAGAACAGTGAGCACAATGAAATTTTTAACTCCTCAAGAAAATACAATATATTTCATTAGAAATAAATTTAAATTATTCATTATATTATAGTACATGAAACCCCAAATGTTTTTTATGTTTGATAGTGTATTCAACATGAAACACCGAGCTAAAATGATGTGGGATATATGTAGTCGTTAAAACATAACTATTAAATTAGCATTTATGAATTTTATTAAATACAATATGATATATATATATATACTAATCAAGATAAATATTTATTCAATAATAAAACTATATTTAATAATGTGATTTTACTACTCAAATATTAGTTTTATTTAGAAATGAATTCATATTATTTTTCACGAAAAAAATTTATAATTAATTTTATAGATATTTTAGAAAATTATTTAAATAATTTAAATATATTATTATATAGAACATAAAATTTTACTTCAGGAATTTATGGAAATTTCCAAATTTTTTAACTTTTTTGTGAAATTTTAAAAATACCATTTTTGTAAAAATGGAATTTCATTAAAGTAAATTATTCAATTTAAAATCACTACTCTGATTTTATTTTTATTTCAATAACTATATATATTATTGGTTTTATTTAATTAACATAATTTATATTGAATCAACATTATACAGTATTTTAGTATGATTATATTTTATATTTTAAATAGGGATTTTTTGAAAGCATTTTTAGAGGGAATTATGTTTCTACATTATAATTTATTAAAATAAAAAAATTGACAGATTTATTAATTAAAATTTATATATTAATTATCATTAAATTTTAACTGATATTCATAAATTGATAATTATATTTTATATAGTGAATATAAAATCACATGAAAAAAATCTTCTCAAAAACCATATTTTTCTTTAGGATAGGTGTTACGTTTGAAATTTAATTTATTAAAACATTAGAAAATATATTTTTAAAAATATCATTCATTATAAATTTTCATGTAAAAATTATATAATATATAATTTTTGTGAATTTTTTTAAATATTAATTATATTTGCAAAATAGAGACACATAATGAATATTATATGAAAACTAGATATGAATTTCATTAATTAGTAAGGATATAATATATAGATATCTTAATTTTTTCTTATAAGTCTTTTTAATATTTATAAGAACATTCTTTGAGCTAGGAACTGAGATATGGCATGATTCTAAGACCCAGTGTGCCCAAAATTAATTGTTTGAAAATATTAAATACATTTTTTGTGAGAACATGGTTTTTAGAAAAAATTGAATATATTATAAATGGACTCTCTGATAAGAAATCCGAGGGCATGGTTCTATCAATAACATGGATTTTACCCTAGGTGCAACACAAATTTTGTCTACATATGTCATCTTTAAAATAAATCCGTAGAGGACCTAACCGTAAGTAAGATAATTTAATAAAATTATGTTATTTTTAACACTAATCCAAATAACCTATGAATGAGAATGGAAGTGGGAATATGGGACAACCATTTATTTTATAATTTTTTCCCTATTCACGACATAAATATGGTGGTCGTGGGACGTTCAGATGAAGATGCTATTGGTGGGTGCATTTAGTTAAAATTTATATTATATTAATTGATTCGAAATTAAATGACCTAAACAACTTACTTATAAAGATATGATAAATCAATATTTTCAAGGGTTAGCCACATGACCTTGGTATCATTGAATGAATCTTACACCTCTTCCCCAGCGGAAATTTGAGATTGAAAAATGATCAAGGATCAGATCGGGGGGACTTAATAGGTGGTAGATGCTGGAGATTATCTTGATCGCGTTTTCATGTGTTCTTCCTCAATGATCAATCTATAATTAATGTGTAAATCATTATATTTGTTTTTACTCACTTATAATTAATTAAATTAGTATGAACAATTGCATCACATTCATCTACAATAATTTTAACATTGTTCACATGTTCCCATGTATGCATTTTTAATTATTTTATACATTTTCAACAAACATCAGTGACCCATTATTGATCTTCACCCAAAGAACTCTTGACAGATGATTTTTAAAACATATTTATTCTTTCCCTCCCTCCACCTTTTTTTCATTCCCTTCATCATTAGACAATGGGGTCATGACTAGAAATTATTAATGAATGTTTAAGTGCATTTGAATCCTTGGATTAATTTAAAAGGAACAAATGAAATAGTAATTGTATATTTGGGGATGGATTGATAAACAGGGGGTATGGTGTTTTTTGAATGGATTAGATCAGTACCATGAGTACATTTTTGTGATTAGATGTGGATATAGATTGGATTGATAACCCCTATTTTCCCTATTGACATGTGCTGGCAGCGTATGCTATGATGGGGGTCAGTTTCATATAGAGGTCATGAATATGATCTCAGGGCAGAGGCAGCTCAACAATGGTATAAAGGTGGTCAGACATGATTAAAATTTGTGAGCATTAAATGTTGTTATTATTTTAATAATAATAATAATGTTGTCTTAATAAAAATAATAATAATAATTGTTGGTGGAATAAAAATGGTTTCAACCAATTAATATAAATTTACTGAGGGGGTGTGGTATCATTATACATTGGAAAACATATTTGTGGATTTAATGAAAAAAATTAAATGTTACTAAAGAAAAAAAGGGGAATACTAAGTGGTAAGTTGTGTTGGGCGTGAGTAGGAAATGGTGGGCGTTGTGCATTCCCCTAAAATGGTTTTGTTTATATATATATATATACTTATTAATTTTAATATAAAATATTATTATTATTATTTCAAATATTAATCAGACCATAACTCCATCGTACGATGTCTGATTGATGAACTATAAGTGACAACATGATCATTTAATTGAGATGGTCATCTCAAGACTAATGCTCGATACCTTTTTTTGAATCATTCCCAGGGTCAATAAAACACCCAAGAATAAAATATAATTATTAATGATGGAACTTTTTTGTAAAAAATCTCCTTCATATGGTAATGGAATAATGAAATGTCTATGGAACTACGGACCTAAAAATAAGGTAGATGTATCAAGAACAATTTATAGTATTTTATTCAGACCCATGGATATAGCCCATGACTAATTATTTGTGCATGATGTTGTTAAATATGACTTTTTCATCGGGTGTTCAGTTGAGGTACTTGAATAGTCTAACCCAATTGTTTTTTCATCAGGATCACAACAGTGTGATCTATTTGACCATCTAAGACAGTTTGAAGAGGAATATAAGTGAAATAGTTTTTTTCACTTGGACCATTGATGATGCTCATTTTTTCATCATGATAATGGACAAGACATGTCATGTAGTGCACTTAGACGTCATGTAGTGATAAATTGATAGAAGTTCTTGTTCTGGTATAGAAAAATCCATGAAGCAAAGTAGGACTACAATAAATGTGGGTCCTCAACATACCTTGTACCGCTTTTTAAGGAAAATTCAATGTTTTGTATCTTCTTCATTGGAACTAACATTTTGGCCCATTACTATTCTACCCTGAGTGTTATTATTTTTAGAATGTGATTATTCCCTTAGAAGTAAATTTAAAGATAAAATATAAATTTTTCTAGGTTTGGTGCATCTTGAGGCGACACCTGATGACTGCAGCAATCAATCAGAATAACAAAAGTAGTACTTGAATTACCCTCCAGCTAATCATGAATGTGGAATTCCCAGATGGTTGTTTTTAGATTAACCTCCAGATGCGATGGGCATTGGAATTGCGGGAAATAATTTCTAGGGTTACTGACAAGTAGGACTGGGTAGTGGCATCTCTCAATGATCATTTTGAGTTACCATCTACATGGATTGAGTAGTGGATTTCCATGACATTATGGGATTACCCTAAATCTTAGAAATGTTGTTTAATTACTCTATAACTATTTCTAGTTGTAACCCTCCAACGAGGATGGGTAGTGGTATTTCCCTCCAAACTCACCAGGCTTACCATCTAGTAGGACTAGGCAGTGGAAATCTGATGTGAACCTCACGAGTGTTACCCTTCAGTAAGACTTAGAAGAGGCATTCCTCATAGAATTCCATAGTAAGAAACTTCTCTTATACTAGGTAATGATATCATTTCCTCAAACTGGTGACCACTTGACAATGAAACATAGTGATGAGGCATCGTTTGACAATACATTGGATTCCTGAGAAAGTGGGATGATTTATCCACCGAGAAATATCCTTCTGACGCGACATAAAATTTTAATGGTGACTAAATGACACCGAACGAAGGTATTATCTATATCTATTGATTGTGTCCTTTTGAATTATGTTTCATGGGTAGATGCATGAGTTGTAGTGAAACACAGATGGACTATACCTTGGATCATTTTGTTATTCATCGCTTTTTTCTATGTTGTGATATGGAGATCCTGTTTCTGTCTTATCTATGATTAATTTGATGATAATATATATATATATCCTAATTCAATAACAACTCCATGGCTATAGTTACACTCCTTCTGAGAGAGATGAAGATGCACAAGTTTTTTCAGATGAATTTCCTATTTTTATTCTCATGGTTGGACGATTCTACTCTCCTAAAATATGTAGGGAAGACTCAACAACAAGTTCATATTATTACTTAACTGAGATCCCAAAGTGTGGAAGATATCACATTCACTATCATTTGGGTTTGAGTTGTACTCTCTTATTGTTCATTGTTATATCTATTACTTTCCTCTTTAGATGTATCTCTTAAAACACCCCCTTCACCACTTTTGGAGTGCTCTACTAGGTATTTATATGGTCATCCATACATGGGCTTCATCCAACATGTCACATGTTGTGTATTTTGTATAAGTCAGATAGTTCGATCATGAATTCAGAGGAGATTAGGGATACATGGTTCTTAGATAGTGTACGGTGGTTTTATCATGGGTTACCAAAGCGGGGAGATCTCAGTTTTTTACTGTTTTCAGTTTTTTTATGTTGGGTTGTATTTCTATATTGGGGAAGAATATTACCCCTTTTGACATATAGAATAAACTACCATACTTTTTTCTAAGTATTTTTTCCTTCTTATTTCGTATATTTATAGCAGTGATCCATTCTTCATTTTGTTCACTCTATACCTTTTCATTGAGTTGGATGTGTGTTCACAAGTCTTTAGGTAAAGGCCACACTGAGTTTATTGTGCATTAGGAACATGTCTCCACCACTGACCTATGGAGGTAAGCTGGGGGTAGTTGTGGATCATGCCCGGGCATGGGTGGGTTCATGACAGATTTTTATTAAAGTAATGTTCAACCCTTGGGACTTTATTAGGATGTTCCCAAAATAATTGGGTTTTAGGGAGACAGTGTAAATGATTGTTGATTGATTATCTTAGGCTAGGGTGTCCAGTGATGGTGTAACAACAGACACATCCATTCAATAGAACCATAAATACCTTCTTGTTGACTCAAAATGTTGATAGTTCTTTTGGTAGTGATAAATTGTCCATATATCATATAGGATTGAGTCCTCGACTATCTTTGTCGATCCATCCCCCCATTTTTATGTGAATTTAAATTCCCAAATGATCATGGTATTTCTCAGACACATTTTAAATACCCCCACGATGATATCCATCCAGGATACCAGCTCTGGTTTAGGTTTATGACCTTATGAGAAAGGAAGCATCAGTTTTAGGTCCAACCTACGACCAACTTTCATTTAGGTGGTCAAGTTGCAGCACTTCCACAATTGAGAAATAGATCAATCTAGTAGAGTATTCTAAAGATGCATGTAGGAATAAATCACTCCACTAGTTTTTTCATTAGATACCACATCTGTTATGAGGGGAGACAGATCCATAGGTAGCGACGGATTTTATAGAGTTAGTGGTCAATATCTTGAGTCATACCACAATTAAATGGTGGATTTGGAATCCATTATTTTATATAGATCAGCTCGGTGTTGGTGGATCCAGATTACTGAGATGTATAATGAGTTTTCAATGTCATGGGGCGACAACCAATAATTCATCCTTGATGAGTTCTACACCAAGTTATGCTCATTATGGATTCAAGAGCTTCTAGAGTTTCATTATGGAGGGATTACGGTTTCTATGTACATGTATAGGTTCTTAGACCTTACACACTACTTCCTTGAAATGATCTATGTTGCATACTTCTGAACATGAATGCTGGAGAAAAGAATCTATAGAGAGATCTATTCTATTATAATTCCCTTGTTCATTACCAACTATGTAGGGTGTTAGAGAGGGAACACGTGACAAAAATATTTCGGTTAGAGTGATTCCTGACTACAGGAGCTCGTAGTGGACATTACAGAGATAAGTTATCTAGAGCATCAATAAGGAATCGATTTTCATGATATCATCATAAGAAACCCTTCCTTGATCAGAATCAATTATGTTGTAATATTGTATAGGGATAGGGTAGAGCACCAAGAAAACCCAAGAGGGGTTGGTGCTTCAGTTGTAAAGGGTGAGGTCCTGTAGTACAAAAATGATCAAACTGAAGTGATGATCAGTAATGTAAGATAGTTGATGGACAAACCTGAGAGAGATAACATGGTAATGAAGGACCACATATTCATGGATAGGGTGGTCTCTAGGGAGTCGGATCTGATATATGTGTATAAGGATCTATGGGTGGTGGATTTCACTATTAAATACATCCACAACTATATGGAGGCACAATTATGGATTAGGGAGCTGAAGGTCAGCGCCACAAATAGATATAACTCTTTGATTTCTATGATCCCACATGACATGATTTTTTAAGAGGTATGATCTGCATAGCTTCTAATTTAATATGTATTAATATTTAGTCATTGTATGAGGTGCTCTTTTTTCTGTCCTTCTTTGATATTTAAAATGGGGTGACATAGGGAGTCGGTGTAACACTATGTCAGGGATTTTTGACACAGCTTTGAATGCATGAGGAAGATGATTTATTCCCCCTTCAATATGTTGTTTTTTATACGAAAATAATAGTATGTGAGAGTTAGTGCTGACCAAAGAAGATAGTATTGAGGTGTGATGGATGTGTTCCTATTACTTGTAAGATCGGGGTGAGGTAGTGCAACTGAGTATCCGTGCAAGTCTTTGTATTACTAGAGGGGTTTTTTCATTATACATTTCACTTGGGATTCCAGTAGTGGGTGTGGTAGAGTATCTGGGTTGGGGTTACACTGTATACTAGAGTGGAATCGATTCCTATGATATGGAACATGATTTTAGTTTCTAGATTCTCGTTATTGGATTTTTCTACTTTGATTCTTTGTTCATTGCTACTCTTGCATGCTCGGAATAAACTATGGAACAACATAATGAAGTTATCACTTACTAGTTGTGGCAGTTGAAACCCTATGAATGGAACTATGAAATTCACTATATAGAGATGGTTGTGATAGTCTTCGCCTTGATGATATGGGGGAACTACTTTATGGGAGAGTTATTTTTGGTTTTCTCGAACCGCTAGAGTCCTATTCCAGTAATCACTTAGAGAGACATGATCCCGAGATAATGGTAATGGATATAATTTCTATAGGACTATGACTATGATATAGTTTATACTCTAGGGAAGGTCCACTTTGTAACATATTCCCGTAATAGGAAGTCACAAGTTTTCTTAGTGTATAAATATTCATAGTAGTTAGATTCATTGTAGCTGACCCTATTGGAGTAGAAGGGTGATGTTTTTCTCTACTGTAGATTATTTTTACCCTACCTCTTCCATAACGGGTTGTGGAGGGAAAAAATGAGGATATCTACTTTGAGATCACGCATGCCGAAATGTTCGGGGGAGATTCAATAGATGGATTTTTTAAATAGATGAATCATTTCATCCAATTCAAGGTGTATATGGCGGTACTTGTCATTTTATAAGAGGAGGTGATGTGGGAGTTTCACACTCATCATTTTTATTAATCATCCATTAGAGAAAATGTGAGAAGAAGATACAGTGATGGGATTAGTATCTCCATCCTTTTTCTGGGTTTGTAGTTTTTGATGAAGAAATTTTTTATAGTAGGGAATAATTTAGAGGCTTTGGGTTTGTTGGGAAAATTTTTTGGTATTTCAAATAATATATTATTGATCCATGCGTAGATACCAATGATGATTTTGTGGCCTAGTGTGCTTAGAATTAATTTTATATAAATATTAAATAATTTTTTTATGAGTAGGTGGTTATTAAAAAAAATGTAATATCATCGAAAAGTAATCTCAACTCTGAAATATAAGCGCAATGTTGAGTCCAAAACCTGGAGTTTATCAGAGGTGTAGCATACGTATTTTCAGTGTGGTTCACATGTAGAAAAATTCAATGGGGACGTAACCATAAATAAAATAACTAAATAAAATTATCTTATTTTTAATAGTAATCAAAATATATTATAAAAGGGGAATAAGATTGGAAATATGATACCACCATTGAGTTTTTAATGTGGTGTTTTATTTTGGTGAAAAATAATGTTAGTCGGCATATAACGCTCAAATTATTAATTCTTTGGGGAGTGCATGTAGTTAAATTAAATAATTTATTTATTTATTTTTAATTTAATAACCCAAACTAAATTATTCTATAAATAATATTCTATTGATAATCCCCAAATTTTTCCACATAATCCTAGGATCATTGATAGGAACTTCCACCACTTAACTATTGGAAAATGTAGACTAAACGATGAACAATGATTGGGTCGAGCTGAATCGATAGGTGGCGAACGCTGTAGATCATATTCATCACCAGAAGATTCATTCTTCACAAAAAATCAATCCATAATCAAAGTAGGTATCATAATATATGGGTATAACCATTATAATTAAATTATTGATCATTGTCATTTCCCTATCATTGACCATCATTAATTTGATCACAATTTTCATGTTCCCTTATTTGGATTTTTAATTATTTATTGATTTGATCTTCTAACCTAGCTGCCCCATTAATTATTGGAGGCCAAAAACACTTTTTTAGTGTTGTTTAAACCCTTTTTATTTGTGATTTCCCACCACCATTCATCATGTTATTTTTTTAGAACAAGGTGTAATGATTCTACATTAATAAGGAAGGTTTGAGTGTGATCCAACACCCAGATTCATTTTAGTGAAATGAATGACAATTGAATTGATGATTTAGGAACAGATTCATAAACAAAAGGTATGGTGATTGGTGAACATATCATATAGGTACTATGGGTGCATGTTTTTGATTAGATATGGATCTAGATTATTTTAATAACCCACATTTTCCTTGTAAGTGTGTGGTGATGATGTGCGTTGTGAAGGGGCCAGTTTCAAGCGGAGGTTGTGCATAATATCTCATGAAGGAGGTAGCACTACTTTGATGTTTTGGTGGTCTGATGGAATCAACACGATGAGTGTTATATGTTAATATTATTTTAATAATAAAAATGTAGTCTTATTTTTTTAATAATGATAATAACAATAATATTTATATTTATATAAATAATAATTGGTGATGGAATTAAAATGGTTGAAACTACTTAAAAAACTAATTTAAGGGCATCATATCATTATCCATGGGAAGAGTTACATGTGAAGTTAAAAAAAATTAAATTATTTTTTATTAAATAAAAAATGGGAATCCCATGGAATGGGATGTACTCAGTGTGAGGAAGGATGGGGGGTTTTTTCATGCCCCAACTATGGATGTGTTTAAAATGATAATAATAATATTATTTTTTATCATGAAATATAATTCAGAAAATATATCAATCGTATGTTATATGATTGAAAAACCATCTGAGACATCTATTTTCTTACAAATGTTGGATTCCTTTTTCTGACCCCTACATCATGTTAATGAAAAACCTAATAATAAAAAATTATTATTATTTATGGATCTTGTATCTTACATATCTCCCTCATATAGTGTTAGAATAATGAATTTTTTGTGAGGCTGTGACCCTGAAATTAAAGTGGATATTTCATGACCTATTTCTAGTATTTAATTCAGGATCATGGCATGGTCTCATGAATAATCATTCATGTGTGATGTGGTGAAATGTGAACTCTTCACATGGGGTTCCATTGATGCGAGTGAGTAGTCTAACCCCAATAATATTTCCTTGAGGATCACAATGGTTTGACATGTTTGACCATCATTGTCCATTTAGAGAGACATATTAGTGAAATTGCATGTTTTGCACAGACCGGGGACGTGTCTTGTGTTTTCATCAGTATTTTTCCAAGACACATCATGTTGTATGCTAACACAATGTGTAGTGATACATGAAAAAAATCTTGTTAAGGAAAAAGAATGTTCCTGAAATCATAGTGGGACCACAAGCGGTGTAGGACACTGACATGCATTGTATAAATTTTTTAGGAATTTTCTGAGTTTAGTATCCCCTTCATCTGCACTTGTATTTTCACCCACAAGTAGACTATCCTGAGGATTTTTTATGTAAAATCTGATGATTCCATCAGGATAGGGTTTTGAGACAAGATGTGAAGTGTTATGGGTTTTTTATTTGGCGACACCACACCTAATCATGGAAGTGATTGTTTATATTAACCATGGAAGTACTGGACTTACCCTCCTCCGGGGCTAGGTAGTGGAATTCCCTAATGACTATTCTAGGCTTATCCTACATCTTTTATGGGTACTGGCATACCATTATTGTAGTTATGGGAATACTTCCGAGTAGGATTAGTATGTGGAATTTCCCAATGATCCTTCCCTGTTACCATATAGTTGGATTGGGTAGTGGATTTCGTCGATATTTCGAGCTTACCATCCAACTGGGTTCGTCAGTGGTGTTTCCATGGAAACTCATCGGGCATACCCTATAGTGGGAATATGTTGTGTAATTACCTAGAGACCTTCTCGAGTGATAACCCCTAGTAGGACTGGGTATTGGTGATACTTAGTGACTACCAGAGTATGACCCTCTGGTCATAATAGGGCATGTTATCCTTTTCTAAAACCAGTGACCCCTAGACTTTGCAACATAGGGACAACTAATGGATTGAATTAACATTGGACTCAAGAGAAAGAGGAACAATTTACCCACCTATATTAATCATTGTGACTCGTTATAAAAACTTATAGGCGAGTTAGTGCAACCAAAATCAGATAATATAAAGGTGTGGTGATTGATCCCATTTGAATTGTGTGCCCTAGGAAGATCTTTGAGGTACATGGAATCAAAGATTGAAATTACATTAGAACAATTGTCTACTGATCTTCTTGGGACGATATGTGAGATGGATATCCCTTTACTCACTCATTTTGGATTATTTGACTAATCATATGTATATATATATCCTACCTATCTACCCAATCCTTCAGTATAGTTACTCTCCTTCCTAGAGAGGTTATGATGTGTGAGGTGTTCCACATGATTTAAGAGTATATCTAATCGTGTTTGGATAATCCCACTCTCAAATTATATGTATCAAAGGAAGAATGAGATATTCGTCTTCTCACCATTTCATGGTATTTATGTTTATATGAGTTCACTTTCATTCTCTTGTGTGGTCAAGTTTTATCTTGTATTGTACCTTATTCTATATACTATTTCTATTTTTAGTTTTTTCTCTTTCTCCAAACCCGTTATCCTTCTTGATGATTTTAATTGGGAATGTATATAATCAACCATGCATGGGATTCATCCAACACATGTAATTTCATGTTTTTTCTTGATAGCAGATAGTTCAATCATGAATTTAAAGGATCTTAGTGATATATGGACCATGGATGATAATCCTAGCATGGGATAAAAATATGGGCTCTCTCAAATATTTAATATTTTATATTTTGGTAAGGATGGGATATATTTCTTGTTTGGTCCTTTATTAATCAACATTTTCATTTTAGTATACACTATTGTACTTCGAAAAACATTTTAGTGGCCCATGAATATTTGGTATATTTATAGTATTGTTGCATTATTAATTTCATTCCCTATGAAGTTTTTCATTGAGTTGGATATGTCTATGTATGAACAGGTTTTTTAAGAAATGTAAAATCTTATTTATGTGTTCCTTCAGCACATGTCAACACCATTGGCTTGTGTTTATGGGCTTGGGGTTGTTCCATCTCAGGCCCAAAATTTGGTCGGGTCATGAAAAAATATATATTAAATTTTATTTAAGGTAAAAAAAATTAAATTAATTGTCAATTATTTTTGGTAACCAAGGATAATAATTACTATAAATTGAGTATGGTTTGTTCTTGTTGTCAATGCACACTTGGATAAATTTAAGAGCCTGAAAACAAAGTTATCTTATACTACATGCATATTACATTTTTGAAGTAGGTTTCATTTTTATTATTTATGAAATTTTTGGGCTAAATATTTTGATGAAGAGGATAGCATCATAAATTATTATTTTCAAAAATCAACTACTCTTAAATATGGTAAAGGCAGGGGTTTTTAGAGACAATGTTTCTCCAAATACGATCTCCTAAAAGGTATGGAGATACATGATTAATTGATGATTTTATGGTGTTTTCCATAACTACATGAAGTGGAAAATCTCAAAAGAATTATTTGTGGATCACAATCTCTCTAAGTAAGAAATGTTTCACTAGAGCTTCATGAATATAGGATCTTTGTGAATAGGTTTTTAAAAGTTCCAAAAAATTTTGGGTGGAATGGGAACTTCATGAAGGGTTAGGACTATATATATGAGGCTACTCTTACATCCTTCCAACATAAATTTGTTTGAGTAAATGATGAATCACATTGAATTCAAGAAATCCAACATATTCAGAAAATTATGTATTCAAAGTAATCCTAAGCATCATGAAAATCGATTTCTAGTCTTGATAAATCCTATGGTATTTGGGAAAAATGAGTTTCATGATGATGACGATTTCATGATGACTCATTGGGATTCGCAGCAATAGTTTTTTTTGTTAAGGAATTTCTACTCAGGAAGGTATTGAGATTAATGATAGAGCTTCATGAATAGTAGTATTGAACAACAAGTGTATGTGAATAGTAATTTTAAGTGTATCCATTCTAGACATCTATGAAAGGAGAGTCTCATTCGAGTCTCAGACAAAGGAAAAAAGTCCAATATACTTATGTTCCCTTCATGTTGTTAAAATACGTGAGGATTTCACCCTAACTATTGATTAAGGGGGAGGGGGTTGATAGAAGGGGTCTGAGAGTGGAAGAAGACAAGCCCTAAAATCTTGTAAAGACGGTGTTCCTGGAACATAATGATAGTATCTCAACATAGGTATTCCACAAAAAGCGAATATTAATGGACTTAGGTACGACTAACACAATATTGGCAGATGGTACATGGACTATCAGTTTATGGTGAGAAAATAAAATTTTCATGTTTTCCCTCTACCCATGAATGTTTTATTAAAAAATGTTAATATAATATTGGATTAATATGTAACTACCAATGTGGGATCAAGATATATCACCATAAAAAAAATTGACACCCTAATTCACCCTCCCCACTCAAAGTGCTCTGGTGTCATAAAGTAATCCAATTTAGGGAATTTAAATAATTTTTTATTCAATTTTTTCATAAAATCTTTTAATTATTATGAAAATTTTCATTTCGAATACCATCATTCACTTCATGTCTATAGGAATAATTTTAAATTTTAAATTCTCTTTATTTGAATTAAATATCCCAAAATGGATTCTGTTTTTGAATGTTAAAAATTCATAATTTTTAATATGGACTATAGAATTTTGGATAAAAATGGATAGTGAAAACTGTAAAAACAAATCACGGTAGAGGTTAAAATAGATTTACCTAGGGGTAAAACTAAGAAATTAAGTGTAAAAATGACTTCGAAACTAGTCCAACACCCATTTAATGACCTTATTTCAAACCGTTATCTTCTATATTATATAATTTCCTATTTTGTAATATTTTTGAATAATTCAAACATGGAATAATTGATTTTTTTAAAAAAAGTACAAGATTACCAGTCACATAACATATAAAAGGAACCCCCCATCTCATCTCTTATTTACACCCAATACATCTTTGGTTCAGTCATTAAATGCAAAAATAAATATAAAATTCTATACCATAAATCTAGTATCGTAATTTTGGTCATAAATATAACCAATAATGTCACTTGGTATAATCCTTAGGAGGATACCTAAGGAATTGTTAACGTTCTTTAATTAGAGTTTTTAGTTTATTTTCTCTCCAAATTATTAAATAAGTATTTATATTGGAAGCTATAATAATCTTAATATATTAATTATATTGATATTTTTTTGTTAGTTAGGCAATGTCCAAAATCTATTTCCACATCCATTAAATGAGTTAAGAAACCTTCATTCATGTGTTCGGTAGACTACAACCTTGTGAACTAATGTATTTAATTTTTTTCCATAACAACATATCATTATTGGGTATGATGTTGAATATAATGTTTATATATATATATATATCATATTTATAATATAATTATAAATTTTATGTAGTTATATTATTTTTATATTTCCATTACATATGGTATTTGATAATGTTACTCATGTGTGCTGTGAAATACTACCTCACGGAATAATGAAAATTGTCATTCACTAACACATTAAAAGAAATGTAATAAAGATAAAGATAATGAATATATTTCATATACATGAAATAATTATTTAATTCAATAAATATTTTTCATTATTAAATTTTAATATATAATTCTATATTTTAACTAAAAAAATTGTAAAATCATTATTGTATGTGTGGTCAACTGCCTTCACAATGTTATGTGACTATATATTCATCATTGCACCACATAGACGAAATATATAATAATTTTTAATTGAATAATACTGTATATATTATATTTTGATTATTCTATAATGATAAAATATTACATACCTTCTTTTATAATGATTATAGAAAAATGGAAACGTTACTCATGCGTACAAATAATAATTAATCTTCATAATCATATCATACATCATATTTCATAGAAACAATTTATGATTAGAAGTAAAATTATTATTTATTAATTAACGTTGAAGTAATTTAATTATTATTGAGATGATTGAAGAAAATATTATTCATAAGAACTCGTCATCCATAAATAAACATGAATTATAAAAGAAAGAAATTAACACCCGAAACAATGAAAATAAATAAATAATATTAATTAAAATGTGATAATATTTAACAAAAGAATTATATATGATATTATAAATATTAATATGGTTGTATAATAAGTTAGAATCATATTTAAATCAACTATACATTATGTTAATGAGTGATCAACCAAAAGGATGCATGAAGTAATGAATTTCTAGTCTGCCTTTTATTTATGGGAGACATACATAAATTCATCAATCCAATTTTTTAAATGTATACATTGTCCCACTGAATTGTGATATCCTAAATAAAATCAATTTAAAGAAATATAATGTTTAATTTAATATTATACTGTATTGGGGATTATAATTCAAAATATCAGTTATGCGGTAAGGGATTATTATGTGATTTTTCATTCCTTGAGAATTATTTAATTTTATGAACCTATCTTTTTTTTATGAGGTACATATATAGAACATTTCAAATGTAATATGATGAATTTATTTATTCCCATGATATTTAATGATTCATTTAATGTTATCCATTCGTGGGTATTGTGATTCATCCTTAAAAAAGTTTGTAATTGTTTTACAATACAAACACATTGTTTATTTATATTACTTATGATTAACTCAATAATATTGAAATAATATGACCTAAATATTAAAAATTATGATGGTGTTATCTATACTATGTTTATTCCTGATATATTCAAATAAAATAAGCAGTTTAGTCTCAAGTTGTGACACATTCCTCTCCACATGGTGATCACTTGTCACAAAGCTATTTATATAAAATATAAAAGAATATCCAAAACATGTATTATGTTTTAAAATAGATTACAAATTGTCCCATGTATCACATGACCTCTTCCAAATTTATACATGGAAGTAAAAAATAAATATGCCACATAAGGACCTCTACCAATCTTATCTATGACAAAATATGTGTAAGAAAAGATGAGAAGATAACTAAGTATCTACCAGTTTAGTATAGAATATAGTGTTCATATGTAAAACATAGTACATCACACACAATACATAAAAAGTAACAAAAACAGGTAGAATAGTGGAATCCAAAAGTGTAGAGTTAAGTAATTCTTTGTTTTTTCAATGAAACTTATGACTCAGGTTTTATTCTAATGTGAAGAAATTGTTATTTTTTCATGTAAACGTATGGAAAATAGTGTGATGTAGACACATATTATTTGACTAAAGGAAAGAACTAGATGTGATGATGTTGTTAAGCTTCCCAGTTGTGTGTTTGTAATAGATCTGATATTCTGGTTTGCAACTAGGTTTTGCTCTATATATGTTTAGGAAGTTCAATATGTCAGCATTCTATCAGTCCACTCAATCCATTATTTCATTTACTACTACATGAGGGAGTGTGATATACAATTATCAGGATAAAAAAATAGAATATCAGGATCATATAATTCATTGTGTTGTACGTTCTGACACTCTCTTCAAGGTTTTTTATTAAGCATTTTTGATAAAATCATTAAAATAGTAAATGTAATTAACATCAATAAATATAATTGTTAGAATAATTTTATTTAAAATGATATGTTACTAAATTATTATCAGATTCATAGAGTTTTAGTGACTTGAGGAATGATGATATCTCACTTTGGATGTATTTTTTCTATTAGTGTGATACTTGTTGTGTGTTAGACGTAACCAAATTTTCACTACAATAGTGTTGTATCAACTATCGGGGAATATTCTCATGGCGTGTCATTTATTGTTTTATTAGACATAAGAATAATTATGTGTTGCTTGAAAGACATTTATGGTCCCTCACCTAGTGTAATCTCATAGGCATCCAAATTTCTATTCTATAGGCATGACATCCTGATGGTTTGTCGACTGATGGTGTCCTAGAATTTTTCAAATTTTCAGTCAAATGGTACATCATTCATCCGGTGTGATCTCCAGTCTGTGTGACATCCTCAACGGTGAATAATACATAAAAAAATTTATCGCAAGGCTATGAATAAATATTTCTCCAAGTGAAACATGAAATTCATTAATATTATTAGAATCATTATTTTTTTATCATTAAAAATATGAGGTCAATAATATCCCCCATTTTGAGGATCACAAGTCATATCATCATAAAAATTAAATATCTTTAAACATATTATCCATATTAATATCATATTTCTAGATATAAACCAAGATTTATCATTCATAATATTTGTAGATGGTATCAAATATAAATAATAAAATAGTAATTATAAGAGGTAAGTGGAAAAGATTGATACATTAAAAAAAGGCTGATCAATGATAACATTGAAATATTCTTTTAATAAAGTTGAAATTACAAAAGGGGTTTTTAAAATTCAATAAGAATTTTACCCATTTTGGGATTATAAAAATATAGGTATTACAAGAAAAAATATATTGAAAGGATAAAAAAATGTGAATGAAAAAATAATAGTGATAAAATTAATTCAAAAAGATTATCAAATAGTCATTTCAAACCAGGTACCTTTAGATACATAATGTATAAGACAACAAATTAAAAATATTTAATATTTAGAATAGGAGTCCATTAGTTATTGTTTTATACAATTTTCTTTCTTTTACTCCACATCTAAGGAATAATGTGTATGTTATTGTAAAATATATGGAATTGTAAATGAATGTCTAGATATAGTGAGATGATAATCATCCATAATAACAACAAGAAGGAAGTTTATCAGTGCATGAAATAGGATGAAAACTAGTTGGAAAAGGTGATAGATGATATCGAGAATCTCTTTATCTAAGAGATAGTTGAGGAATAATAATCACAGCTTCATGCGAATCAAATTCGGTTCCATCAACATGAAGAAAATAATTCATGAGATTTTTAAAACCCAATATGATTTTTCCACCAATTTTCATTTATCAAAATAACAAATCATTCTCATCCATAAACTGGTTCAACACTGCTATCATTTTCTTGAGATATCATAATTGATCTTTGAAATCCCAAGACCCAGGAAGATTCCTCAAAATTTCAAACATGAATTTTAAATTTACATCTATTACATGATTGGTATAAATTTGAGAGAGATTCAAAATGACCGAATTAGTAATATTTTACCATTCAGCATTGATTTTATTGGTATAATTGATAATAAACATGAGAACATGATCATAATTATATCTCTTTCTACTCAATAACTATTGAGTATGATCACTGATAAATACAGATGTTCTGGAATAAGCATCGTGAAGCTCATCCCTTTCAAAAATCGTTAACTTATCTACATCAAACACCTGAAGAGAAGGACTATTTATAACAGAAGTATCAGAAGATATATCCACAAGACTCTTTAGGATTAAATTCATGGAATCATTAATGTCAGATCTCATCTATTCAATCATAGACTTGAGGGATCCCAATTCACCACTTATTTATGTGTTCTTAATCACCATGTCATAAATCCAATAAATCGGAATAGGATGTATGTGTTGAATAAAATATTCAAATATATCACATTCAAATTTCTTAGAGTATAAATTCCCCCAAGGAGGTTAATTATTTAACAACCAATAAAAATAAAACGTCAAAATTTTAACAAAAAAATGTAAGTCTCCTTTATTTACTATATCAACTAGAGTAACTGGAGGAATTAGGGTAACCTAATTAGGTGGAGGATGTTTTATAGAAGAAAAAATATCTATTAAACCATCAGAGACGACATGAGCTACCAAAGATTCCTTAGGATCTCTTTCACAATGAACCTGAGGTCCTCCATTTTTTATTTCAATAGTTAAAACATTATGGTAAATTCCTCATTCTTCTTGAATAGGGTCAACCCACTAATATGGTAAAACATTTGATACACATTCACTGATTAGAGGTATCACCCCATCAGGAATGACAACACTTCATGTTTTTTAGACCATATGAGTTCTAGTCATCTTAGGTGCGTTCAACACCTGAATGATTATCGTCAATTTGTTTCATAAAAAGAGGATCAACTAACTTCTCAACATCATAATTTTATCCATCAACCATAGATTAAGCTTCCTTGTGGCTATAAATTGGAGTATTATCAGTATCTAAGACATCAATATAAACATAACTTCCTTTTATAGAAGAATACATCTCCATTTTATCTTTCTCAGACTCATGTTGTTTTACAACAAGAATCACACTCAACTATTCCATCATATTAGATTTATAAAAATGTTTGATCATTGGAAATAGAACAATCCTCATCATCATTGATAGCTAAATCTTTATGAAATATTTCAATAGTGGGGATTTATCTCCCACAACAAGATTATATAGATGATCTATAGTCATCTCTACTTTCTTCCTCGTAATTCATCCACTAGAACCATTAGGGTATGTATCATCATCATCACCTTGTGTATATACATCCCTTTTATATAAATTATCTTTTTCACCACTCTCATTATCATAATTTTCATCCTCATTATCACCATCATCATCATTACCTACTACAATGTTTTTGGAACTCTTATATTGCTCCTCTCTAGAGACCTCAGTCAATTATTCACTACTTTTAACAAGCCTTTCTATTTTTGGAAACCTCCTTGGTAGACAAAGATATCCAATGGTAATGGGAGTATATTTTTTTGACAGGTTAAAATCACTGCCTATGTCAACAGGTTTTTCATTTTCCCTTTATTTAGCAATAACATCTTCTATATACTAATAAATGTTTTCAAAAACATCATCAGGCTCCAAGGCTGGATCAAATTCATCCCTCGGTCTAGCTGGATGAAAAAATGTATTATACTCAACATATAATTTCATATAATCCTTAACCAACTATTTCTTCTAGGTATTCCAGCTAATCTCAAACTATGAAATAATATAACATGTAACATATAACCAACATATTATATACTATACTTTTAATCATCTATTACTAGCCCCTTGGCCTTCAACATGGAAGAAATAAATGTAGGGTAGAATCAAGAGTTTGATCTGGAGGATGGTTTAGTAATCTCACACATATGAACCCTAAGATATCTACATATATTGACCATTTGACCTTTTTACATAAGAGAAATAAGATATAAATTAGGTTATCTTAGATTTTCAAAATCACCCTTTCTTGGAGAAAGCATGAGATGGAAAAAATATAAATAGTAACCCACATTCCCCATCCATCTCTAATGCAACATTCCTTCTTGTTGCGCCATCTCAGGTTTACACATCACGATAATCTTAATATATAAAAAAATAACTAGATTATATAATTATACCTTATTAGTCATCATAAATTTCATATTGAGGTAAATCTAAACATTGAGCCAATTTCATTGATGAAAACCCAAATACATGCCCTTTCACACGAAGTCATACCAAATCTGCAACATGTTAATAAAAAAACACTGAATGCTAATAGAAATTTTAATCCAGAATAGGGTAGAAAAGTGTTTTTTATGATAAACAATATATCCAACCCTGGTTTAGGAGAAAAATATGTACCAGAGACAAACAAGAAAATATCCACCTAGATTTAACTTACATCCCCAATACAAAAATTATGTTATAAAGGTCATGATTAATTTGTGAAGTGGGAGAAAATATACTCTATTATTTTATCTACATACTAGAATATCTAGATATAGAAGGTGAGGACATGGAATACTTCTTTTTTTCTAGCATACATACTTTTATGGATAGTTTGACCTAGGGTAAGGGGAAGGGTTTAAAATTGGGACGCAATGGGATTCACATGGCTCTATATAGATATATGTGGGAGTACCACACTAGGATCATTGTGTTTTGAAAGTAAAATTTATTCCCTTTCGATATTATTAAGTATTTTATGAATTGTAAAATTGTAATTATACTTGAAATTATATTCAAAATTGAAAAAAAACACACATCAGGTAAAAATAAATATGCTAAAACTGAAAATAAATGGGTGGTTCAATGTATTGAGAAATATAAAAATATGAAAAGGTATGAATAGAAATTGTATGCCATGTTACAATAGGAATATCCAACTATGTAAAAGACAATGACAATATTGGACAATTTCATGATAAGCCAACAACATGAGAAGGAAATGGTGTGTTACCAAAATGACATGTCATCCCAACGATGTGTCAATAACAATGTCATGTCATCAAATATTACACTTAACCAAAAATAATAATTCCTAACTCATGTTTAATATGATTTATTCTCTCATAATTCAATGTATTTTTAAATATATCATCTAACTGATGTTATGTGCCAATAAATTCAAGAGTGATATCTTCTTTTTAAATATGGTCACTAAAAATGTGAGGTCTTATATCAATATATTTTTTCCTGGAATGAGGCAATTAATTCATAGAGATATTTACTACTATTTTATTTTCACATTTAATCGAGACATGTAAGAATTGATATCCATAGTATTTTAACTTTTGTTTCATCCACGAAATTTTTTTCACATCATCTACCAACAAATATCTACTTTTCTTTAGCAGTAGATAGTGCTATAATATTTGGTTTCATAATACACTATAAAACTAGATACTTGTCTAATGAAGTGAAATATTTTTGAGGTGCTATTTCAATCTAACATGATTCCACCAAAATTTGCATCAGAATAACTTACCAAATATAAATCTTTAATTAAATGCTAAAATAATTAAAAAATGGTTGTATACATAAGGTATTTGAATATTATTTTAATAGAAACTAGGATATAATATTTTGGATTTTCTTCAGAACGAGCACACAGAAACACATTAAACATAATCTCTAGTTGTCTAGTAGTGATGCAGGGGGGACCTCCATCCATACCTCCATAGCTGGTTTGATAAACATGTTCCCAACTTCATCAATCTTAAATTTTTAAGTGATACTCATAGTAGTATCACTTCTCTTAGTGTGATCCAAGTTAAAATGTTTAAGAAGATATTTTTATATTTAAGCTGATTTAAAATAATTCTTTATTTTAATTGAAAAATATACATTCCAAGAAAAACAATTTTCTTCTCCCATTAAACTCATTTAAAACTATTTTTTCATTATTTTAGGTAAATAAGTACAAGGAAATGTTTTTGAAGATCCAACTATAATATCCTCAAAAAATATTTTTTCTACAAATACAAATTTATAAATTCCCATTTTAAAAATTGTAGGGTCATATATTCTTTTTGAAAATACTTTTGAAATAAAAAAACTGTTGTGAATGTCATACAATTCTCTAAGAGATTTTATTAAACCATATCATTATTCATTTTATTGAAAACATTTATTTTGAAATTGAGGATTTTAAAAACCAATGGGTTTCCCTACAAAAATATCTATGATTATAAAACCATTTCAGAATGAACTCTTGATATCCATTAGATATATTTGAAATTTTAATGTTCTTTATACTAATGTTGGATTATTATCGATTTGATTCTAGATAATGTTGAAAGGGATTCTTTATTTTCTATCCAACCATCCAAACAATAACCTTTTAAAAAAATTATAGCGTTGTTTGTAATTATAGTGCATGATTCAAAAACATTATTCCTAAAAAACCTTTTAATTCTGATATAGATGGTGTTATTGGTTCAATATAAATGTTCCCACACATCTTCTATTAAAATGATTTAATTCTTCTTGAATTTATATTACAAATAATTTATCATTAATAAATTCATTGATGTTTTTAGCTTCATCCTGAAATAAGAAAGCTTTATGTTCAAAATGATTTCTAACAGAAGATCTAGTCTGTGTTAATTTATTTAGATCACTCACAACAATGTCCAAAATGTGATACATAATGATTATAAATGTTCTGGAGAAATAGGGACTTGTCACATATGTATATTCAGTTTTGGGTTTTGGATGTTTTGGAAATTCTTTTGAACTAGATGAATCTTCTACCAGTTTTACAGTAGAGTATAAATGAATAAAATTTAAATTTATATAATATAAATCTTCTTCATTATTTTCAATGGAGGTATTAGGATCATGTGGATCACATTAATCTAATTTTACATGGATTTATTCTTCCACAGTTTTGGTATTCTTATTAAAAACACTATAGGATATTCACGAGATTGAATAACTAGTGAAAATTGTATCTTACCTTTTGGAGGGATTTTTTCCCAAATTATACTTATTATTAAGAATATAGACATTGAAACAAAAAATATATAATATAATTTACCATAGCTTTCATATTTTTCCATATTTCATAAGAGGGTTTCTTAAAGATATGTCTTATCATACTCTATTGAAGATATAATAGGCTGTATAGGTAGCTTCTAACCCATAACAGATAGGTAGGACATACTCAAAAATCATATTTTGGGGCATATCATGAAAGGATCCATTTATTATTTTAATATCTCTCTTCTATTGGGGTGTTCTTTCAGAAGTGAAGCTAAGAGTGTTGTAATTTATTGAGAAAAATGATTCAAAACATTGATTTTGATACTCATGTCTATGATCTCTCTATAAGGTTTTAATTCATAGTCCTGTAGAATTTTATATAGGATTAGCATACTTCATTAATTTATCTTATTATTATCTTTATTGGAAAAGAATGTATACCCATGTACAACTATAATGGTCATATAAATGAACAAAAACAAAATTATTCCCATTAATACATGAATCTCTATATGGTCAGAACAAATCCATGTAATCCAAATCCTGTAGATGAGAAATTGAAAATTATTTGATTGATTTAAAATAAATTTTTTTTCCCTTTTTCACAGTGCTTATAGTCTTTATCAGTTGGGAACTCAAGAATAGGTAGATCCCTAACTATCATTTTTCGAGTAATCCTTCTTTGTAAGTTAATCTTTCAATGTACTAGTATCCTTTTATAGAGTCGTGATTCTTTCTGAAATGCACATTATCATTAAACTTTTGAGAAATATATGAATTTAAATATTGACCATAAACAATGTTAATTCACAAAGTAGTAAAATAAAAAATAGTTTAAGAATAAAAAAATCTATAATTATTCTAAAATTTAACATAAGAAAACATCATCACAAAACTGATAAATAATAACCATATTATATATTTAACAATCAATATATAAATCATTATACATCAATCCTGAATTCTTGTTACCAATCTTTCCTATAATGTTGATTTTTTCCTTTTTTATTATCACTAAAGGTGACATTTCGACTATCAAACTTAATGAGGATCTTGATTCCAGAATAATATATGATCATATTTCTTGAAAATAAGTAATCCAAGTACCACAGTCTTGTTCTGAAGGTCTTCAAGAATTTTTCCAATGAAAAATATTTAAACATGAAATGATTTTGGTACCCAAATATGTTTGGGTCCAGAATAGTAAAAAATCAATGCTTTGGGAACCAATATTTTCTTAATGGGTTTCCTAAAAACAAAATTCAAAATTTTAGAAATAAAAAACCAGGTGAGTTAATTTTAAAAAATGATTCACAGTATAATATTCAGGTCTTAATTTTGGAACAAATGTTTATTTTTTTTCTATCCTTGTTGGTTTCCAATTACACTATCTTATTTTGGTGCAACTACACATCCACAATTTTTGTAACTGTCTCACTTCCATTTGCAGCCATTTCATGATACTTACTCAATCTATCTTATTAAAATTTATATCAATTTTTTTGTTGAGAAGTTCATTATTTTTATCATTATTTATAGGGAAACCATTTTTCGAATTTATAGTTATAGAATACTACCATTTAATATAGTTATATAAATTATTTAATTCATTAAGATAAATTCCTAGTGAAATGTTGTATTCAAATAATTCATCATTTGACATATCATTATCTTAATGTTGTTTATTGTGGGATTTATCAAACTCATGCATAGGTAAAATACAAAAAACAAGGGGTGAGGAAGATACCTAATTGACATTAGTCATGAAAGACATATTATCAATGTGTAGCCTATCTCCATGTGAATAATTCAAATTACAACATCTATATTCCGAATCACTTTATGTGGCATTCATAATTTTTTTTATCTTCTATCATTGTACTCATGATTTTTTCTACACATAAGTTTCCAGTGGTTTTATTTTATGTGACCTCTCATGTTACATTCATTGCGTCAAACTTATTTTTGTTCATCATCTTTATTTTAATATTTATAATAATTTCCTCTATTTTCATATTTACCATTGTAATTTTATATCCCTAAAAACTTTTTAATCCTATATAACTTCATAAATCATCATAATAGGTGATCCATCATCTCATCACAATTAGAAGGAGATTCACCATTAGTTTAATCTACATCATAGTGTTTTCCTTTTCTTTTATCCTTTTGTTGTCTCGGGGTAGTAGTCTTGAAATCTATTGAATTTATTTTAAGCTCAAAATTTTCTTCATGGTTTACCTTTAATTCTTTTACGTGCATCTTTTGTTTTCTAATCCAGTATATCACATGCTGTTTACTTATGTCGCATGATTCTATAATTGAAACTAATATGTCTCTCTATATTTCTATTTGGAATCTTAGTAGTCTCTTAATCTGATCCTTTCCAGATATTGGGTTTCCAAGAGGGATCATTATGTTTACAATTTCACTAATCTTGAGATACATGTCAAAAATGTGTTCATCAATATTAATTATAAAAGAATTATATTTAATATTATATGTATTAAGCATAATATCTTTATTATTTTATATTCCCTAATGGGAAATAGAAAGCGTGTCCCAAAATTTATGTGTTGATTTACATTCAGAAATTATATTAAATTCTTCATCTCCTAAATCACACAAAGTGCATTAATATCCTTACAATTAATATTCTATTATATTTTTTTCATCATTGCATATACTTCTAGAAGCATAAGGTATGGCATATTCATCTCCTATTAAAGACAAAATATTAATACCCCTGATTTATAAATGTATTTTTATCTTAATCTTCAATTAGGCTTAATTTTTACCTTTATGGAAAGTATTTCTATTAGTAACATAAAATTCTTGTATATTATCTATTTAAAGAAATATATTTTGAAATGAAAGAAATTTGACCTCATTAAAATAAAACTAAAATCTCTGTTGAAATGAATTTTAAATTCATAATACCAATGAATTAAACCATTGATACTAAATGTTAATTAGAGTGAGTATCTCAAGTGGGGGGTGAATTCAGTACAGATTAAAGAATTATGTCTAATTTGGATTAATTTGAAATACCCTAAATATTTGTATGCAACCATATTTATCAAAATATATAGTATAATATATATCATAATCTTTCTAATTATTTGTGTAATGATCTATCATGTATCAAGAGAATTATATAGAATATTATTAGATCCTTTGAAATCATTTTACATGATCAAAATACTATAAGGGAAGATATAATGATAAACGATATATTTATATATTTTGTTTAATGTTAAAATAATTTTCAGTTTTGAATTGGAAATAATTAAAACCAAAATTATTGAACACAATGGAAAAAATGAATACAATAGTTTTAGTATCATGTCGGTAAATAATCATATCCACATTTTGATCACCTACCACCAAGAATTTTATATAAAATAAACCATATCATCTACAATCTATATTGGAATTTAAAAAAATTTAGAAATTTTCAATGTCACATGTGACCTCTTTTATATTTATACGTGGGAATGAAAATAAGTACTACTCACAAGAACCTCTACCACTCTTATCTATGGGAGTAAATGTGTTATAAAACATGATTAGATATATAACTATCTTCCAATTTAGTACATGAGATAGTTCCATAGGATAAATAGAGTATTTCACACACAGTACTCAAAAAGTAATAAAAACAAATAGAATAGACCAATCTCCAAGTACATTGTTTAGTAATTGTACATTTTTTTGATGTATCATGTGACTCTTGATTTTATTCTTAAATGAGTCTTAAATTATATTTTCATGAAAACATCAAGAAAATAGAGTGTCTCGGTTTCTTGTTGATTGAGTGAAGGAAATAACTATATGCAATAATGCAGTTTGTCATCCGAGTAGTGTTTGTTACATATGAGACCCTCCTTTTTTTCTACCAAGTTCAACTATATGTTATTTTAGTATTTTTAGGATATCATGTTTAAATCAATCCAATTCATCTATTTTGACATCTATTACTAGAAGTGGGTGTTTTTTACACCTTTATTAGCAACAAAAAAGTGAATATCTAGATTATCTTCTTCCCTGTACTACACATTCCGACACACACTTCAATGATTTCTGTTAATAATTTAATATAAAATAATTTAAATAGTAATTTGAATTAAAATGAACTAATATATCCATTAAGATATTTTTATTTCAGATGTTATTTTAACAAAATAGTGATGGTGTCTTAGAGTATCGGTGACTCGAGGTCTGATGGTATCTCACCCTAGCGGTATGTTGTTAAAGCAATATGATACTAGTGGTGTCTCTGATGTATCCAAATTTCCACTATGATAGTGGTTTCTCAACTAGGGGTTTCACATTTGGTGGTGTGTGGTCTGATGTTCTATTAGACATAGATGTAATTATGTGTTGGTGATATGACATTGATAGAGCCCCAACTAGAGGTAATTTATACTTTCCAAAATTTTTGTTCTGGCAGCATCACATCACGAGGGTATGTGTATCGAAAGTGTCTCATACATTTTCATTTATTTAGTCCATCATTATTACATTCTGGTAGTCTGATATCCTTGATGTGTAACATCCTCAATAGCGACTCATACATATATAATTTTTTTACATGGATCAAAATAATGATTTCATACAGATTAAAAATAATTTCATTAATATCATTAGAATCAATATTTTTTGATCATTTTTACTTGGAGATCAACATGTGGGTATAGCACCTAAAACCCACGTTATAGTCAATACCGATAGTTATATGAACCATGGGTACTCAGGCCATCAGGATAGACATATACCCACGGTTTGACGTAACCGTTGGTATAAGACACATATAACCACTGATCATAAACCTTTGTTTTAGGAAATCTCAATAGAAATAAATGTGCACATAATTTGGTCATACCATGGTTATAGGTCCTTTTTAAAAGAATTATTTACTAGGATTTTATCCCAGCACCATCTGCCTATACTCCAAAAACATTACCCCAATACACCCACACATTTTTGTTTCTTTATTTAGCTATATATATATATATATATAAAATTATATAAATTAAATTTCAATTATTATTAATATGAATATTATTATGGAATATAATAGGCTAACTTATACCAAATGTCCGTTCAAAACATTGGTATATATACTAATTTGAAAATGTCATCCACTAGGATTTGACCATAGTACATTCCGCATACACTCCAACAACAATATCACTTTCTTACAACATTTTTTATCTTATATATATATATATAATAATTATTATTATTATGTAAAAATAATAGGACAAACTATACAGATGGTTTGGTCAAACCATGGGCATTGGGTTTTCTATGTCCTATAAGGAAAAAAAACATTTCGTTGTTGAACCTATTTCCATGGTTTACAAAAATTATTATTATAGGAGTGACTTATACCAACGAAGTTTGGAGAAACATTTCTATTAGTCATTTATATTAACTTTTTTCACACAAAAAACCTATTTCCATGTTTTAATAAAACATTCATTTTAAGAGTAACCTATCCACCATTTTTGGGACCCCTGGTTATAGGTCATTTCCCCTGATTTTTTTACCAAGAAACCAATTCTCATTGTTGGTAGAAAATGTATGTATATTGGGGACCTAGATCAATGGTTTCTTAGAACCATTATATAGGTACTTCATGTGATATGTCATTACCTATGAAACATATTCTAATGGTTTAAAACCACATGGAATTAGGGGTGACCTATAACGCTTATTTTTTCAAAAACCAATGGTATAAACTTTTTTTCTAGAAGATATTTTTTTTAATCAAATCAGTCATTCTTTCTCTATTATTTAAGAAATTATTTTCATCAAAAACAATGTTTTCAAAAAAAAATTCAATAAAATGTATTTAACCTATCAAAATTTATTTATTACTGAATTTTATCCAATGATTTACATTTTTCATAATAGTTTTAATGTAATCTTCATTTATTTCTCCAAAAAATGGGATTTTCTAACCTTTTTACTATGGAAATGGGATGTTCTTTTTCACTTGTATAGTTAAAATGGAATTTATCTCTGTCATAACCACCATATAATTTATGATTATTTTTTATGTTTACAATTATATTTTTTGAAGAAAATTTTCTTCATTATGTTTTGGAAATTCATTTTTTAAGTGTTATATAAAAAGGATTTTTAAAATGACTGTTTATTTTAAAAGTTATTTTCCAAATGAAAATGATATTTTCCTCATGAATTTTTTTAATTGATATTTTAATGGTATTAAACATTTTAAAAACTATTTTTGTTTCTTATTCTCTTATTTGAATAGTTTTTTTTGATACCATCCTTATTTATTTCTCCATATGTATTATTATTATTTCAATGAAATTGTTTTAGAATCCATTTCGTTTCCATGGTAATTTTATTGAACTTTTTTTCAGAAAGGTAGTCATGAGATATATGGCATAACATTTTTATGAGTTTTATGAAAATTTAAAATATATATTATTTGTGGTTATTAGACATTATATATGATGGGGCAACCAACATACCATTGGGTGTGCCTATTATAGGTTATATGATGTGGTGGCCAATATTTTCTTGGATGAGCCCATGGAATCTTATATGATGAGGAAGCCTAGTTAGCAATTAGATATCCTATTATAGCTTAAATGATAGGTGCACCTAGATAGTACTACAATGATATCTATAATAATTACCTTCTCCATAGAATTATATTGAATATAATCTATATAATTATTTCAATTTTAATTATTTTTTACGGTTATATAATGATGATGCTCTAGGACACTAACATGTTATATATATGAATTCGATGTTATTATTTCTTTCCATAGATTATGATTGATATCACGTAGCTTGGAAATTTTGAATTTTATGACTCTTTAATTTTTAAAATCTATATTTCATTCTTCATGAATTATGATTTAGGTATTCATGCGGGTGAGTTATTATATTATTTTATTAGGAATTATGATTATATCCCCATTCCCATATTCTCTTGTTATTCTTATTTTTGAATATAAAATATGAATGATAATTTTTACCCTTATAGTAAATTTGATCTCACACATCTTCTGTTTCCTCTTCCCCAAGTTATAAATAATGCGTTTGAAAAAATTATTTCTTGAATGGATTACTTATGGATGACGATGATGACTTAATTTGAAATCAGAAATGTAGGGTTATGTAAAAAAAATCTCACATGACAACCTTGGTATTTATTTATGAATGGGGTTTCCTCTTATTATATAAAACCGCAATCTTAAATGAAATATTATAATTTGAGTTTTTTATCTTTTACTTTTTATGTAGGAAGGTTTGAATGGGGAAAAATTGGCTAACAATTATCATAATCAACGATGAAAAGTTAATGTTCTTAATTTAACCTTTTTATATGTGAGTTGGGTATTAAGGTTGTTATGTTATAATACTCATATTAAAAAATGAAAAAAAAGTAATTTATAAAATGTGTTTTACACAGTATGGAATTATACATTAGGATTTAAAAATCACAAATTTATGATAAAATATTGTATTTGAATTTATTTATATATGGTTCCTAGATGAAAAAATTAAATCAATAATCATGAGAACAATTAAAATTTTACTAGGTGAGGAATCCAATACATATGGTATTAAAAAAGGAAAATATTGATATAATATGGAAAATTAAGCTGGTAATGATAATTTTTCATACCCGAATAGGGAAACATTTTCCATAGTGACATTATCCAATATTCGAATACACTATGTTGCTAAAGACACATTCTTTTTTTGGGAATAATAATATAATGAGATTTGAGAAAAGGATTAAGTATATTGGGAAGATATTTAATGGATTTTGATACATTGAAAATGAAATTGTTATACCATTTGATTATTTCCTCAAAGTTGATGATGATTAATTGTTATTTATTTATAGACTTCTTGGGAGGAAGTAGAAATTGAAATAATGTAATGGGATTAATTTATGAGATATTCATTAAAAAAATATCATGAGATAAAAATTAAATGAAGAAAAATTTCATTAGTTAAAATAAAAAAGAAGAAGAAATTGTTTTAGATTATACAGGAACTATTAAAAGTTTGTCTTGGAATGCAATGGATTGTATACGCAACATGATGTAAAATATTTACAATTTCATTTAATGGATTATTCAAAGAATAAAGTGTGATGTATTTTATGGTTTTTTACTATGTGAAAAAATTGATTTATGTTCCATCAAAATGGAGAAGAATTATCTATATCTTATATATTAAAAAAATCACGAAAAAGAGGCTATTAAAATGTTTGAAAAAAGAAATGATATAAATAATACGTATAGAACAAAACCATTTACATTTTTTGGATAAATTATATAGTGTAACATAAGGTAATATATTAGTGTGATTAAAAGTTTTATATAAGTGTGAATATAAGTTCTAGAAAAAAAATATTTAAATGGAAAAAAGAAATCACTATAATCTTTTGATTAAATATTACGATGACAGATAACAACAGAAAAAAATTCACCAATAATTAAGGGAATACACAACATTATAGGACATGGGGGATAAAGGAAAGCTTATATTTTTTGTACAACTGAGGTGGATGTAAAAAATGATTTGGTGGTAAGTACGTTAATAGTGTATTCAAATTTTTCAAATGAATATTTTATTTAAGATCATAACACTATGTTATATCTACCTAGTTTAATAAGAAAATTAGAAATTTCTCATTTAATTTAGGATTGGAGTATTCACTGAAAACTCTCAAGGGTTGTCTCAAAAAAAAAAAGATATTTTCTTATTGTCCCCATCATAACACAGAAATGTGCTTTATTTTTGGAGCTTAACATCATAATTTTTTTTGAAATCAATAGAATCCTTGATTTGTACTAGTTTTCAAAATATTTTGAAATTATTAATTCCATTAAGAAGGTATATATAATTTGAGGAGAGTACATTTTATTCATTATCATTTTTATAGATAAAACAACATCTAAGTCATATCTTGATCCACCACGAATAGTTATACAGAAAGATATTCACATGGAAGAAGTGAAAGAATTATTATATTGGAGAAGGTATTAATAAATTAAATAGGGGTTGTTTTGTAGAGGAATATATTGTCCTATTTCCTATGAATATTATATAGACATCCCATATAGAGTAAAGTTTATTTTTTCATCAATTTATCCAAATATGGAAGACCAATATCATTGTATCTATTTTGAATGGGTACTATGGAATTATTAGAGATGAAGTTACAACAAGAGCAGTTTAGTGACAAGTTATTTATTCACCCTAGTGTTTTTTTATGGGGATCCAATATTGTTTTAGTTAATATGAATGATGGAACTATGGGTCTATGAATTTATTACTTTGAAATCAATAATATAATGATAAATAACACATGCCCCTACTTTATATTAATGAATTATTCATTCAAATTCAAGGAGCCTAATATTTTACAATGATTGATCATCATTATAAGTTTCATCAATTGAAAAAAATAATGGTGATATTCTAAAGATAAGTATATGAATGAATTATGAAAATTACTATTTTGCAGTAATTCCAGATGGTTAGATACATTATTTGTCTATTTTTATGAATCTAATGAAAAATGTTTTCATATAATATCTTCAAGAATATTTTTTTGTGATATTCAGTAATGAAATTTTGAGGAATGATAAATCCTATAAGGAACATTAGAATCAATTATGGATCATTCTTGAGACTCATATAAGGAAGGAGCAATATGGAAAATCTAGTATGTGTTATTTCTGGAGAGAAGATTTTTCTGTTCATGGACATATTATCTTCAAGAATGGTATCTCAATTGATCCCTTAAATACAAATAACATTATAGAATGGATAAACCCAATAACATAATTGAGTTATATAGTTTCATTGGCAAGATATATAACCATTGACAATTCATTCAGACTTTTTCTGGATGGGATAATCAATTAACACATATTACATGTCAAGGGGTTATGTTTATTTAAAAATGGAATTTCAATAATTTTGTCATGGAACAAATTGGATATTTATTAGTACCTTGATTTTGACTCTATAATCTACAAATTATGGGTTTTTGAAATATAGTAACGCATTTATGAATTTAATTTTTTGTATCCTAATGATAAATTATAAACCAATTTCATTTGAATCAATGTAATTTTAAACATTGTAACAAAACAATACAACTATTTATCTTGAGTTAACAGCTATGATATATTATTTGAAGAAGTAATGAAAATAACTCAATGGTGAATGACATGAAATATACAGGGAACCTAAAATCCCATAAATAAATATTTTCCTAGAATGATCTCAGTATGAGGTTAAAGTGTTGGACTGAGCCAATCAAGAATTATGACTGCTAAAAAAACTACCACATGGTGAAAGGAAATAATGTGTTATGTGAATTAAGTAGTAAATATCATAGAGTTTTGAACCAAATGAGAGTAGATATATATCACATATTTGTGGATCTAGTAGTGATGGGAATGATTATTATTAAGGAAATGGGAGAAACTAATTTTTCAAATGATTGTGAAACTATATTTATTAGAAAATAAATTTTATTTTCAATCTCATGATTAAAAAATTAAATGAAAAACAATTTTATAAATGATCGTAAATTAGTAGACTTCATTTATGATGATCGTGTCTTATAATTAAGAAAGAACTAATGTGTTCTATATATACCCGATATTAAAAATGAATTTTTAGACGATGTTTCTAGTTCCAATTAAACAATACACCATTGTAGAAAAAATATTTATATTGATATGATAAAATATTTTTTTGTGGTATAACATGAAGTTTGAAATTGGAGATTATATATCCAAGTGTTAGGTTTTTATACTAGTGAATATTATCAAACAACACCCTAGAGGTGTCATAATGACTATTTTACTTCTATGTGTAAATGGGATGAAATAATTATGGACATTATTATAGGACAAAAAAATCATCCCATAATGAATTAAAAAAATGGTTTATAATTTATCACATAACCAAATATACTCATTTCTGTTATATAAGAGAATATTTAACTCTTGAGGACCTTATAATGCTCTATTTCAATGATGTTTTAAGACCCCATGGTGGACCTATTTGAATTGTGTCGCTCCATTATCGATATTTTACATAGATTTTCTAGGGATGTATATTGAAGGAAATTGATACCAAGCTTCATTTAAGAACAAACAACCCTCAAAAAACTGATGGATAGTCTGAAAGGATGATTCAAATAATGTAATACATACTTTGGTAAATATCACCTGACATTCACGGTGTGTGGGGTCAGTATTTACCATTGGAAGAGTATTACTTCAAAAATAGTTTCCATTATGGGGTTTAAATGGTGTAATTTGTGGAATTATATCGAACTTTATTTTTTATGCAAACATGTAAGAATGAATTTAGATAATGGAAAAAAATCGGACCAAAAAATTTTGAGGTGTCAAAAAACAGGAAAATGCTATTAAGGCTCAGATTAAAGAATCTCTTAGTAGGAAAATGTTTTATGTCAATAATTGAATGGAAAATTTTGAATTCCATGTATTTGATTATGTTTAATATATTTTATATCCATTTATGGGTGTTCTAATGATTTTAATTTATGAGAAACTATCCACCAATTACATCAAACACTTTAAATTCTTCAAATAATTGGGTCTTTTCTAATATTTTGAAATGTGTCCAAATCTCTCAAAAGTAAATGATGTGTTTTATATATAATTTCGATGGAAGTCCCTAAAAAATGTTTAGAGATATTTTTTAGAGGGGTTTATTTATAGCCCCTAAAAATTATTTTTAGAGGGGGTTGTAAATTACCCCTTCTAATTATGAAATTTAGAGGGGGTTCACATCACTATATTTTTTTAGCATTATTTTATGAATAATTTGTTAGATTATATTGGTGGTTAACCATTTCAAATTTATTAATTAGTGATGATATATTTTTTATTTGATTTTAGAGGAGTTATATATTTATATAATATTCATTTGGGTATTAATGGATATATATATATTTATATAGTAGAATTTGTTTTAAAGAATAATGTTGGGGTTCGATACCCCGACTATCTTAAGACGTTATTCAAGGTTCATGAATCGTTTCTAATACCTTAGATAAGATGGGGTTTAAAACCTCCTCAAATATAGAACATTAGAGGGGGTTTAAGCCCCTCTAATTTATGATATTAGAGTGGTTTTTATCCCCTGCTAATATATGAAATTATCGGGGGTTTTAACCCCGTATAATTTATTCCATTTGAATGGGTTTTGAACCCTTAAAAATTTAATATATTCATGGGGGTTGTCAACACCATTAAATTTATTACATTAGATCAGGCTTAAAAACCACTCCAATTCATGAAATTTGAGGGGGTTCATGAACTACCACTATCCCCTTTGTTAGAGGGATTTTTAATCCCCCACAAATTTTTATTTTTTTAAATAAAATCTCATATAAATTATAATTACATAATATATATGTGTTGGGTACGTAAGTATATAAATATTTATTAGGCAAACAAGTTACATAAATATTTTAAAATGCACTATATATATATATATGCATTAAATAGATACTTATAAATATACATATAAATGTATACAAATATAAATATTTTTATACAGAATATTAATATAATTATAAATATCTTTTTTCAGATATATAAAATTTTTAAGTGTTTCATAAAATAATGTACATTATTATTTTGATTTATATTATACGTATATTATGTTAAACATATATCAATTGTTAATTTATATATAATTTTATTTATACTATATTATGTATATTGAAATATATAATATCAACAATTAATTAATTTAATATATATATATATATATATATTATATAATATTTTATTATATATATATATTAATATATATTTATCCAATAATTATTTAATATATATTATAGATTAAAAATTAATTATAAATTTATTTAGTATATAAATATCATTTAAGTATATATTATATTTCCCATTTTATGAATGTATTTAATTATATGTGTGTATATATGTATGTTTGTTCATACATGATATAATATAAATGTATATAAACAACCACATAAATATAAAATATAAGTGTATTTATTAATATATGTAAATATAATTATTTATATACGTTATATATACCTAAATATAATTAATATATATATATATATATTATTAAATAACACACACACATATATTATTTAAATTTTTATAGACATATATATATATATTATGAATTTATACTATCTAAAAAATAATATATTATTATTATAAATAATAAGATGAATTGCCACAGTGGTTCCTATGCTCCACTCATATTCTTCTAGTCGTGTCTTTGACTCCCAAAACCCGCAAAAAAAATGTATTCCCTAGATGTTGCGCGCTCATGCACTATGTCTCGATAATCGTTGGTTGTCTCACGGTTTCAGGCTACCTGGGAGAAATTCAGAGGTGTATTTTGGTTGTTGGGGGTGGTTCCTGTGCGGGTTGTCCTGGGTTGTGCATTGGGTATCTGGGTGGGTCTATAAGAGGCTGTTTGTGTGCGTGTGTGGGTGTGTATGTAGATTGTCCAAGGGAATGTACGGGTGTCTGCATGGTGTGTGAGGAGGAGTCCGCATGGTTTTTGTAGGTCATGCAAGGGTGTCCACATGTGCGTTTCATGAGGCACCCATAGACAAGGGGATATTACGAGGCACCCGTGTGGTGTCTTCGGGTCGGCATAGGCGTCTGGAAGTGGTTTTCAGGGGGTCCCCTAGGGGTTGTCTAGTGGTCTTTCAGGGGTACATGTGTGTGTGTAGGTGTCTACATGAGAGTGTGTGGTCGTTCCTCTAGGGGTTCTTTGGACGTTGTGGTATGGACCATTTAGGGGAGGTTATGAATAATCCCCTAAATTAGTGATTTTATTATTAATTAGGGGTAGTTATAATCACCTATAATCTAAAACATCATTCTATGGGTGGTTAAAACCACCACTAATAATCTCAAAATAATGAATTCTTTGAAAATTTAGAGGGGGCTATAACACCATAGAATAAAACATATGTTATATTCAAGATCATTTTATTAGTTCTTACCCAAAAACACTTCTATTCTTTGTAGGTGGGAAAATTAGCTTCCTTTTTGGGTAACCTCCACAAATGTGTTTAGATGCGGTTATAACCCCATCTAAATAAGAAGAAACCCCCATCTAATCACTATGTTTTTTCTATAGTGAGTTCATTCTAGACCCAAAACATTTTGTCACCTATAAAGAAAGAGAATTATAACCTGATCTATCACACTAAGAATAAACCATACATATTATTGACACATGAGAGAACGTGTTTTGGAATCAGAAAACTCTACTAGAAATGGTGTAGTGGAGAAATCACAAAATAGAGGAAGAAACCTGGAAACTATATGATATTACAAAGATGAAATAACATCATCTGTTTAAAAGGTAATATCCATAATACAATTTGTTCAAAAACACTTATCAGCGAATAATATGACACCCAAGGCCATAAAATATATTACCTTTCATATAAATTTAAATTCACTGCTATAAGTTTGTGCACACATCACTAGGATAAATCAAAATATGAAACACTATTAAAAATATTATTTAAACCTAAAAATTATAAAAATGATTTTAAATTGGATTGATTGAGGATAATTTAATCACCGAAAGTATATGTTCTATAAATATAGAAAATAAAATAAATTTATATATATTGAATATAAAAAAAATTGAACATATTATAATTTTTTTTGGAAAACTATTTTTTAAGGACATTAGTTTCGTCACTTATTACACAACTACGATTAAATTTAATTACTTATTATATTATAAACATTACAAGCAATGACTAAATCCATTTTTTAAATCATAATATAAAAACCACCTTTGTGTTTTTGGGGGTTTTAAGAAGTGACTCACTTTTCAATGATTACATAAAAAACGAATTTCTACTAAAGAAATCCATTTTTTAATTATACACAAATTTTAATTATATGTTAAAAAGAATTTAAAGAATAATTAGTTGATTAATAAATTTATTAATCCATTTTTTTATTGTAATCATTTTTATATATAATTATTATATATATTTTAAAATATTTGAAAATATTCTATCTGAAAACCAGCTTTCTCATCCCATCTAAATGAATAATTTTAAAATACATTTCTAGTTTAATGGTTTTATTCTTAAAAAAAGGGTTCCATGTTTTTAATAATTATAATTTATATTATATAAAAAACAAAATTTTTTACAATAACTAATCGTGAGAATGAATAAAAATATTTAACAGGGTTAAGAAAAAAAATCATTTTCTCTAGGGGTTAATCTAGAAAAAAAGGGCAAAAAAATGACAAAAAATTTTATAAATATTAATTTCTTCCATATTTCAACTATATAATTGACATTTTCAAAAATATGGATACTTTTAGGTTTTTTAAATTTAAATTACTTTATCATAATGGGTGTATTTAGAAATTTCCATTTAATTTCCATGAAGATAACCTTTCCCCATATACAAAAGCGCAATACCTCACATGACATAATCACACCAAAAAAATACCTTTTTCTTGACCTAACATTGAAATATTCATTCCCCAATAACAATTTACTCAATCTAGATATTTTATACTTCAAAAAATACCATCAAGGTTGTCCTTAATATGATTTGGAAAAGTGGTTTCTCTTAGATAAGGTAATTATCATAAGATATATTTTTCATTTCCTTTATTCTTTTTAAATAATAAAATATTGAATAAATGATAATAAATATTAACATTAGTATCTCTCGTATACTAATATGTTATTATTTTTATGTTATAATATTTATCCTTCTCCAATTCCATCAACTGGGAAACGAAATCATCGATTAGGTCTGTAGAAAACTATTGCCTCACAAATCAATGTGATTAATTTTTCATATACGATTTAGATGTAATATAATAATGAAAAGTACTAATAAATATTTTTAATATGTTATATATTATATATATGTTTTTAAACTATTATATCACCCACTTTAATTACCTCTCACCCGTTATGGGAATGATATCATAGCTTATGCATACATACGACCTACGATCTCTATGAAGGGAGGTGATTCATCTTTTATTACCACAATTTAAGAGAGGTTATAATACGGTATATACATATTAAATGTTGAATTTAACACATTATTATAATTTTATGGTGATTTAATTATGATCTTCTTAAATTATCCATAACATTCATTACATAACCCACATGTGAAAATAAGGAAATTAATAGTAAAAACAATGAAAATTATTCAATACCAGTAACAAAAATGTTGAAAATTGTTATAATAATATTATATATGAAAATTTAAATATAATTATGGTTCTTGAATAATGTAATAAAATTCCTTTAACAATTTAAAAATAGGTTAAATCTCGTTAAACTAATTGAAAACAAGAGGTAATGGAATTCATCACAATTTTCCATTATTAAAGAATATTGTTATTTCATGCCCATACATTATTTAATATGATTTATATAATTCAAAATATAAAATTAATATAACGATTCATTAATAATTATTGGTATTTTAACATTAAATTTATAATATTTCATCCAATAAAATTTCAGTTTAAAATTATCAAGCGGTAATAGTCATTTTAGAATCTTACTTTATTTTTTGATTGATATCAGTCTCTTGAATAAATAACTTTTTTATAACAATTTTTCATTTTAAAATTATTTTATTTTATATATAAATATTTTCATATTATAGATGCGATTATTTTCTAATCCTTCTATAAATATTATTAGTGGTGTTTATATTAAAATATATTTGACTAACAAGTGAAATATTGAAAAATATATATCATATACACAATATAGATTATTGATAATAATGAATATTTAATAATTAATTTATCCAATTATTTTATATATTAGTAATTACTAATATATGAATATATGGGTGGTTCATGGTTATAGATTGCCCCTAGATTCGTTGTAAGGTCATATGAGAAATATTTTTTGGAAAAAATAAAATGGTTTTTTATAGTAGTATTAAATTTTTATTGAAGAATTATGTTGAATATAGAGGTATTATGATGCCTAAAATAATGAAATAGAATATTTTTGCATTTAACTCATTTATAATTGATCTATGGGATATTTCTTGTTATATCATCATTGTATTCTATTTATTCTCATTTATTTAATAAATGAATTGCATTTTTATTTATTAGAATGGTCATATTGGTATTTAATTAATTTGTCATGATTTTCATGTTATTTAAATATAATATTTTTTAAAATATTTACTTTTTTATGTTCATTATTCTATTTTTTTTATGATAGCTTCTATTGTACATAACCCTTGTCGAGTATTGGATCTCACCATTATTTTTTTTCATTCCCCATGATATAATGAAGATTTATTGGAATTAGTTTTCAAGGATGTTGTTCAATTTATTTGGGTATTTATTATGTTTTATTGTATAATCTCAAATGTAAATTGGAATCTTGTTTATATGTGGTTCTTCCAAACAAAAAAACTGATTGGTCTACTGATATTTCTCCCATTATATCTATGTTAATTTAATAATTTAGAAACTCTCTACATGTACCTATTGTTCTAATAATTATCATTTATTAATATAAACTAAACAGGAGCAAGAAACTGATCCAAAAAATTATTGGAAACCGTCTCTAATGACCTCAAAATATCAACGACTGTTATAATGTTCATTTCACACTGATCATCAGTTTCAGCATGATAATCCATGATAATTATTAAATTTATAAATAATGTAACATAGATCCATGTTCCAAATCTTATAACCTTCAATTGATCATATTTAAACTCTAGAATACATCCTATAATATATTATTTATCTAAATTATCTTAATTTTACTCCTTAATTCTCTCATAGATGGATGATTAAGAAATAATTTGTGATTAGATGGATTGTGCACATTTATTTATGATTTAAAAATAAATGAATATCATTCACTAAATTTAATAGAACATCCCATAGAGAATAACATTCCCTTTTAAAAAACATTTTTATATTATCCTATAATCTCTTATTTAATTCCTTTAATTCAGTGGGGGATATTATTTAATTACATTATGATAATGTAAAAAAGTGAGTATGAGTTTAATTCATATATCAACCTCACATTCTAGTCATTTTCTAAGAAGTTTATTAAAAAATATACAAATGTATTATGGTATACATGGAATTTCATCAATATTAGGTTCCTCCAAAATTATTTGTGAAACATATTTCTTAGGATCATGTATTAATACATATATAAGATATGTGAGTAACATACAGTTTTAATAATTCACCTTGAAATAATAAATTATTATAGACTATTTTGGGATATAAAATATTATTTCCATATTTATAAAATAAAATTTTAATATATGAATTGAAAACAAATCCATTCACATAATCATATTAGATTCATACAATGTAAGAATAATAAGATCTAAAGGAAGCAAATTCATTCAAAATTCAATCAAGGAGGAGTTAAATACTTGGGATACAATAATCATACTACTTCATCTTTAAGAAGATAATTAAATTTAAAATTATTTTGGTGGTCGTTTGATTATCCTACCAAACAATAATTATATGAAGAGGTGGGTTAATTCTTAATGAAATAAAACATTTTATTCTCTTGAGAGGATATTGTTTGTACCATTCTCTACTCATTTTCAAGAATCACTTCAGTTGATTTGATTGACTAATCCATTGTTTTATCCCATACTTTAAGATGATTCTAAAGTCTATTATACATGTGATCCATTAGTTTAGATTATAGATTTTAATAAATGAAAAATTTGTAGCCCCAAGACTTAGTTTTATTCTTAAACAATGCTATGGTTCAGTTGGTCGCAAGACTTAGACTTGCATCCCCATATTCCAGAGGTTGCCAACTAGCATTAAGGGTTAGATTACATGATAAAAAGGGACTATACTCACATGTTTTGATAATAATAATGGTATATATAAATAAAACATCATAATAAGGACCATAAACAGAATAAGAAACATAATAAACTCAGCAGAATAATAATCAAGAAGTAGTAGTGAACAACATGCCCAATGGTACAATACAATTTGTAGAAAAACATGCCTATGACTTTAAATAATATAAATAGGGTGTCTTGAGGATAACCACATCAGGACATGAAAAAAGAATGAAAATTCTAAAAATTAAATTCTAACTAATGTACAAGAACTTCCTCAGTCCACTACTATCAATACCATCTTATGAAGTACAACAATATCACCAATGTCTAACTCTAGAGAATGAGTCCTTAAATGATCTCAAAATAATAATGTATATAAACATACCAAAGGGAACATGTAGGGTTTATAATGAAAATATTATAGCACCAAAAATTGGTACCTGTATTACATCCCTAATTATGATTTTGTGTGGTGAATAAAAATAAAATTTAACATACATAAAATTATAAAAAATAACCCTACTCCCCTCATGTTTATAAGCCATAATGAATCTTCTAGCTACTTCATCTGATGCCACTACATCACCAATAACATTCCAACAATTATTTATATATCATACAATACATGTATCCATATATATAATTACAATGGTAAGGATCCATGTATAATATGCCAAGAATTTAACTAAAGAATATCATATCTATAGAACACTTGGGTTCCATCAATAATCAAGTAACACGATCCTTGTTCACTAAATGAAATTTATGTGATCGTAACTGAATTCTCAAACATCAAGTACTATGTCTTTCATACCACTCTATTTAGATTCTATTGGTTTAGAAGCTCAACATCATGAGGCATAGAGACATTTATCCTCGAATTAATAAACATTGTAATATTAACAACTTATCTCCTAAGGAATGGTGATATCTATCCACCAATGATCCTGAAAAAATAGAATCAATTATAAAACTGAGCATCAGCACCATGTAGATGGTCTCAACACCATCAATTGATGTTCAATCACCATCCCTATTTCCTTCTATTGTAATCACCTACAACATATCCAATATTCAACAAAAACCCATAATCCCAAATATCTATGGAGGCCTCCTCCCATGACGAGTGTTGAACACCACCTTAATTGAGTATTATCTATAGGTACAGGACTCCAACAACATATCATCCAACCACAGTGAAAATCTATCACCAAGCAACTCATGCCACATCATTTGAAATCTCATACCCCTATGGCCATGTCATTATGTCCAAATGGTCAACACCATACCATTTCCCAACACTTAGGCCCTCATCCTGACAACCTTGTAACCTCAAATCAATGACCATGTCATATCCATATGGGTTTCATCAACAGTAATATGACATGATCTTTTACTATCATTAAAACTGTGTGGCCTCATAATTGATGATAAATGTCAGCTCATATCTTGGGATACTCTTGTCACATTCCAATGGATATCAAGCAATTCAATATACCAATTTAATCACTTCAAATTACACACCATGCCTACAAACTCATGGATGGTCCATGCCCCTTACCCAACATATTAAGATTATATAAACACGATCATTCCATTGGGAGCTCATATCATCAAATAAAAAAATAGATGAAATAAATAGATATTTATGGTTTTACTTTGAAAAAAAACCTGGAAATACTTTGAAAAAAACAAAAAAACACCCATAAAATTAAGGATAAATATAGAAACAACCTACCATAAACACATGGGATATTTCTCTAATAAAATCAACATATAACTCAAGATGAGACCATAAAAATTGTTCATTAATATGAACACATTAAAATAGGGGAAAAGGGATCTCATGCATTTAGTGATTTGTATGGAGAGATAAAAGAGAAACAAATGACAAAAAATGAATAACATACTAAGAAGAATCTATAGCCACCAATGGAGATTTAATCAGATGTATTATTATAATATTACCTCAAATAATAAGTGGAAGAAAAAATAGAGAGATCCACCTATATCTGTTAGAGAATAAAGAAGAAAGGGGGAAAAGAAAAATAAATTGTTTCTGGGGTAGATTGGTCATTCCATGAAAATAAATGATCAAAATGGTTTTCCACATATTTTGGATAACTATACTACAACCATGTGGTTCTTTCTATACAAGAAATTATTTCACATGGATTAGGATCATAGCTTACCAAATAGTGTTCAAATAATGCAAAATCCCAATGTTAAAAACTATAGTGATATCACATGTTCATGATCCCCAACGAAAAAGTTTGGAAACCCATTTATAATACAGTATGTGGTAATCACGGTTACTCCTATGAGCCTAGTTTTTTTTAAAAACATTGTGCATCTTTATGTGATCTCATAATACTAGGTTTTTATGCCTTCTCACAGCTGCAAATCATCTCAACCCCAAAGGAACATAAATGTAATTTAAAATAATATACAAATAAGGCAATTTGTCAATCAGACAGCAAGAATTAGTTTCTACAGATCAAGAAAAGGGTTGGTTTGGCCACCAAACACAAAAATTCAACGAGGATGAGGATTTTCAACATGATAAAAAATATGGGACATTATAGTCTTCCCACTATAGAATTTCTATTATCCAATCTATCAATATGTACACAAATATGGTACAAAAATTATGCACCCCATTTAAATCAACATAGTCTACCCTGAAAAATAATTCATAGGTAAAATTCCTCAAGGAACTACCCACCATAGTAGTTACATAATTTTTGACTTATAAACCAATAATCAAACATTATAATGGTTATACTTACCTTACAAAGACTCAAAAGTTGTCCAATGACACATCATCATTCAGAAACCTCCTCAAATACTAAAATATTGACCATGTCATATCTGAAACCTATCAAGTCTGCATATCGTCATATGCACATCTAATACCTACACCATAAATCAAACTTATCAAAACTCGAATCACATAAGAAACATATATGACCCAAAATCTCTAAAGACGATAAAAATAATTCCTACATGACACACACACAGACATATAATCATGACCATCAAAATCCGGATTCTTATGCACATAATATAAATCCCACATCACGCTGATGCCCAGATTCACATGCACCTCATTCAAAACCCACATCACATCAATGACTATATACTCATGAAACTCGAACATATATGTATATATATATATATATATATCATTTTTGGTTCCAACCCACTAACCAAATCCTAATTATATCAAAAATAATAATTGTTCACCTCATTAACTAAAACATTCCAATGTGAAAAACAAATGAAACGTGGTCACTCCCAAGATGTACAACTGAAAAACAAAATCTATAAGGCATTCTTTGATCCTGGAAAATCAACAGCCTATACTTGGACTATTGTATGAATAGCTAATGGATAGCCTACCAATAGCGAGGAACTAACTTTCAGCCACTGACCCCATATCTTGTTATCACTATCTCTTGGATGGCATCGTTGTGTACCTGAATCCCACTAGCATATCCTTGTAACAACACCAGTTTGAACTTAATTATCTATGGATTCCATAGTAATTTTCTACCGGCATTTTTATAAGGTTTATAGAATAACATCTCTGTATGTAAAATATATATACATTTCTGAAAATTATTTGAAACCCAGTCAAACATAGTTTTAACTTGTCATGTATTCCCAAATTGGAAACATACTACTGAAGACATACTCCTTGTTCTCCAGACAGGCATGTTGATACTCCTCATCACCTATTTCCTGGTAACTGAAGCATCACTACCCCACTCACCTGACTATATCTACAAGCATGAATAAGATAGTTCTATCAGATTTACATTGACTATCACCACCGGGAAGAACGCTTCTGAAGAAATGGTCATTCACAATATATTTACCCTCACCTTGAGGGTATTCCTCAAGGTATCATAAATTCATTTATCATTTTTGAGGTAGTCACCCACCAGAATAGGAGAAAATCATGATAGGTCGATGATATTTTCTATGTATTTTATGATAGTTTTATCCCCTATTTAAGACTCATGAATTCACTATCTCTATCTTCCCTATGATTCATTGACATATATTGGACGAATAACATTCCTTCAAAATCCTTCCAAGAAAGTGTTTCATGTCTACCCTCTTGAACTTGTACATCCCACCTCTGATTTTATGGACCTTTTAAAAGGTAATTTTATAGTTTTACCATCCGTTATATGGGTTTATCAAGATAACCAATGAACATATTCACCAATGCAATCCATTTATCTTTCTCCCATGGTCCACCATCACACAAATAAATATGGGGGGTGCTGAGACTGGAACCCTAGAGTCTGGTGTGCCTTATATTTATCCACTCCCTGAGTGTCCCAATCGATACCCAATATAACATAAAAAAATCTCTCCCTCATTTGATTCCCTAAACATGAGATAATAATTTCCATCGACTTTGCCTAACCCACTTATACAAGAGCCTGTAACAATGGATAATGATCACACCGACTCTCTAGGGCCTCATCAAAACCCTTAGGGGCCTCATCACATGAATGATCATCTATCACCATATAACCATCCTTCTAACACTCCACTGGAATATATATATGTGGAATCCCATAGAATATCGTTCCGGGTGGTCAAATATCTGTAACATTATATATACAAATATCATGGTTTGGAAAATCTGTAATAGGTAGAGCATCCTACCACACCCCATCTCATCATATATTTTTTCATTTCCCACTTACCTACCCATATCTAGTTATGGTGTATTGTATCAAATAGAATTAAGGTTCCTTCATATCCCCATCATAGTATGGTATAACATATAATCTTACTTAATTTACCATTTTCATCCCCTAATATTGTCAACAATAACATATCATACACACACACACACACAAACACAGGTATATATATATATATATCAATCTAGGGTATCTGACTAGAATTCAACCAAAGTGGATATCAGGAAAACACTATTTTGCTTATTTGTTAATGAATTATTCAAATCAACCACTATCATCATCCCTTTATATCCGCATCAGTTTTAGGACTATAGGTGTCACATGTATATCAAATTACATAGATATCTCATTTCAACCACATGATTATGTTGTCTAATTAGAATTCCATCGAAATATGCTATGTAGGATAAATTTTTTTTACCTTATCTTATGAAACATTAAATAACACATACCCTTTTTAGCTCAAACTACATTCCTAATAATATTCACTATTAAAACATGTCATATGATACTAAGTCCCATTCATGATGCGTAATCAAAAACTCCATTTTTAAATAAGGCTACGGTTCAAGCCACAAGAAAGATAAATATCACACACAAGTCTTCCACTCGATATTAAAACCAAATCGACCATAAGATAATGTTGCTGAAAATAAATTTCCACCATTGGAATATTGGTTTGTACTCTATGCATGGGTCTTTAGGCACCCCATAAAGAGATATACACCCATTTCGGACAACATTTTACTCTCTGGGTTACTAGTTTCTGAATAGTAAATCCATAAAGAAAAAAAAACACCTCTGGTCAAATGTATATTTCTCTGAGCCAGTTTTCCTCCCAAATAGTTCTCAAAGATGGTTTTCTACTAGGAAATTGGCATGAATCCTCATATTGATAATGAATCCAACTGATGGTGATGTTTTTTGAAGGTGATTGTTGGGAGACTATACCTGACTGTGCCCATTACAACGCGTAAAAAAAGTTTTTTTCCATTGAATCTGAATAACTAGGAAGCTGGTTGCATTCATGGTCAATATAATAGGTTATGAGGGAGAATTAATTATAAATTAATGGTATTGAGTCTAAGATAATAAAAAAACAATAGATATAATAAAATAGGATGAAAACATGATATAATTTTCAAAGTTTAAATGAAATCATAAAGAGAATGAACAACTGGGAAAATAACATTACATGGTTACTATATTGTTAAAATTTATTGAAATAGTTATTAATTAATATTAAAAAAATTATTGATAATTTTTTACCATGTGTATTCAATTAAATATTTATTTATTGGTTTGATACTTTTAAATTATGTATTTATAAGGATGGCCCCATAGTCTGGTGATTAATTACATAAATAGATTTTAATACCATTTCCTATAAAATAATTTTAATTGGATCACCCAATGGCCATGTATTATCCCATTGTGACTCTATTAGTTATCACTTATAGTTTATTTTCTGGTCTTATATGAAACCAGTAGTAAATAGTGAATTAATTCATATAATATATTATAATAGAGAGATCATAATACAAGTAAACATCATAAATTATATTATAAGAAACCAAAAAATTTATTACAACTTAAACACTAAATAATAATACTCTTATGACCATTGTAAAAATATAATGGTTGGGTAGAAACTCAACCCCTACCATGGATTCAAGATGAGAAATTGAATTTCGTAAATTAAACTAAAATTAAATAAGAATTTAAAAATGAGAATAAATCTTATTTTGATTTTTAGGAAGATAAAACAGTAGAGCAATGTCACCTCCCCTAGTGTGACAAAACATACATTCAAAGGATTGTACTTCTTTTTATAGAATAAAATTGACTGTACTAAATTTTAAAATTTTCTTATCTAGGTTAATTATTTATTTCCTTATTTTATCTACCCTAAGGTGGAATATCCTTCCGGCCATTGAATTTGATGGGTCTAGGGTTAATTGGTAGAGGTACATGGTGAGAAGTGCCTCCACACATGGCATGAATAATGTAAATTATCCCCCAACCACTTCTGGAATTAAATAAAAAGCTTGTGAATGATTAGTAGACATCTTGATGGGCTTTCATGACTACATAGTAGTGTACTTTGACTAGTCGAACCATTATTGGGAAAGGGTACCCCATTTGTGTTTATAATCTATATACCATTTATATATCTATTATTTCTTGATTATGACCAATTTTTTAATTTAGAAATAATCCACTGAAAATCATGAACATCCAAATAAATCATTTGATCCCTAAATTGTTGTGTATCTGGAGAAAATATGTTATAAAACTCAATAAATTGTATGATATATTAAAGAAAAATTCAAAACATCAACACCCCCCATAATTCGTAATTCTTTTAAACTAAATAACAATCTCAAAATCAAATTAATAAGAATATATAATCCAAATGAAGCATTATATTAATTAAACATTCAAATATTATAGTCTAAAAAATGATTTTAAAAGGAAGAATACAAATTTTTATTAATATGATATAATAATCAGTCCACATATATAATTCTATAAAAACAATCACATCCTTTTATTAACATTTATCATCTTTTAATAAATATACATTCCAAATTTTTATTTTCCTCACCAGAAAATGACACAGTCATCACCCAATATATGTTAATAAGAGATATTCTCAATATCAATTATATTAACTCTATCGATATACATGAAATTATTCTAACTCTATAGGGATACATGAAAAAAAATATAATAATAAGGTATTTAAATAAGGTTCTGATGTATTAAAGGCTAAGGGTACGAATGTAGTGATGTGATAAATAATCCAAGAGTCTTGGTAAAGGAGTCTAAATTCAAAACCAATAACACATGATATTCAATAACAAATACAAATAGAACATTATCCCTATTAAGATATCATAGTGGTATCTATCATCATGATATTTTCATACTATAGTGGCTTCAATAACCATAAATGAGTTTAATGAATGAATTTTGTCCCCTTTTTAATTTTTTATTTTTTCCAGAAAATAAGGACAACCTAGAAATACAAGGAATTGATGTTTTTTGGACCCTTTTCATTAATTAAAATAAAGCACTCCCACCCCCACTTAATTTCGTTTTTTCACAAAAAAATATTCCATGAATCATAAACCACACTCTTTAAATATCAAATAAATAATAAAGGGGTGGAGAGTTTCTTTGTTGAGTAGACTCTAGCGAGACCCACTACTAGTTGACATGTAGTGGAGTCTTCAGCATCTGGTAGTAGATAGATGACACAGAGGTCCTAGAGGTCTATACCGACTGGTGGTCGACCGCATGACTCAGGATCGGTTGTGCGGGGCACCTAGAGTGGAGACAGAGCCAGAAATGCTAGTATAAGACAGTGTTACTCATGCAGCGGGCAGGGTCACATGGCACGTGACTGTCTGACCCACCATTCAGATGATCAGCAGTCAGTTGAGGGACCTCCTAGGAAGAGGCAGAGGTTCCATAGAGGTGGTCCGCAGGGTGCAGGAGGACGTGGAAGAGGAGATGGTCGAGCAGCTGGTGGTGGATGATGTTACGAAGTGCTACTGCCACCACCACCAGGAGCTCCACCCTGACTGCAGGGAGCAGGTGGACTAGGGAGATCTCAACTTCAGGCAGCGGAGGCATACAACCACATCACTCCAGAGATTAATCGAGGTACTATCTATGTATACTCCACCTTAGCTGCAGTTCTTATAGACACAGGTTCCATTCATTTTTTCATTACGAATGCCCTCGTTCGGAGCTCAGAGATTCTGACAGAGCCTCTGGCTTGATCCTTACAGCTAGAGACTCTTATGGGAGTAGACTCGATGATTATGCACTGGTGTCGGCAGTGTGAGCTTACTCTTGGAGGCTAGAGCTTTGGCTAGGATCTCTTTATAGCGGCGTCGAGGCCTTACGACGTCATCTTGGGTATTGACTGGTTATCTATAGTATATATGCATATTGACTGTATTATGAGCAAAGTGTGGTGTGTTCACATGGATGAGACCAGTTTTACCTTCACTGGTAAGAAGGGAACCTTTGCAGCACATGACAAATTTCATCGGAAGAGAGTGCAGTCGATCACTCACCAGTTGGCCTTACTTACCCTCAGAGAAGTTGATGTGGAGAGTATAACTTATCCTGTAGTGGTGGACCAGTACACAGATGATTTCCCTGACGATGTTCCAAGAAAATCTCCTCACTGAGAGGTGGAATTCTACATTATCATGTTCCCCGAGACATAATAGATATATACTCCAGCAAATCGGCTGGCTCCCGCTGAGATTCGTGAGCCGCATGTACTGTTAGAGGACTTATAGGGGAAGGGATTCATCCGGCCCAGTGTTTCTCCCTAGATCGCCCCGATTCGGTTGGCCAAGCAGGACGACGGGAGCTTGTGGCTCTGTGTTGACTATCGTCGCTTGAACCAGGAGACCGTGAAGAACAAGTACCCAATCCTAAGGATTAATGACCTCTTTGATCATCTTGAGGGAGGAAGGTGGTTCACAAAGATAGACCACCGACCAAGCTATCACTATCTCATAGTTCGAGATGAGGAAGAGAAGAAGAGGGGCTACAACTGTCGTTACAGCCAGTATGAGTTCTTGGTTATGCCTTTCAGCGTAACCAAAGCTCCAGTAGTGCTCATGAGTCTCATGAATAGTATATTCCAGCCTTACCATGATCTCTTTCTCATAGACATCATTGAAAAAATTCTGATCTGCTAGACGACTGAGGAGGAGCATGCATACCATTTGCAGGTAGTACTGGAAAAACATCGAGAGAACCGGCTTTATGGTAAGCTCACAAAGTTCCAGTTCTAGTTTTCAGAGGTTCACACCTTGGGACATGTCATCTAGGGGGATGGAGTTGCAGTGGATCCAGTGATGATTGAGGCGGTACTTTCTTAGGAGCCCTCCAGGAGTGTAACGAAGGTACGTAGTTTCCTAGGCTTGGCTGGATACTACCGAAGATTCGTTCTAGACTTCTCCAGAGTTGCAACACCACTATCAGTTATAACGAATAAGGGGAAACCCTTCGTATGGTCTAAGAGATGCCAGTAGAGCATTCAGATGATCAGGAATAGGATGACTAATGCCCCCATCTTAAGACTTCTAGAGGATGTCGTAGGGTATTTAGTTTACTGTGATACATTAGGGACCGGACTCAGTTGTGTCCTGATGCAGGAGTGAGTAGTAATCGCCTATGGTTCTCGACAGCTGAGAAAGCATGAGCAGAACTATGCTACCCATGACCAAGAGTTTACAACAGTGGTCTTTTCCAGGATGATGTGGTGGCACTATCTTATGGGTGAATGTTTTTCCGTGTACTCTGATCAGAAGAGTCTCATGTATATCATCTCTTAGAAGGACCTGAACCTGAGAAAGCGGTGATGGCCTGATTTCCTCCAGGACTATGACATTGATATAGTCTATACTTTTGGGAAGGGGAACGTTGTTCAAAATGCGGGCAGTAGAAGGACTAGTATTCAGCTGCTAGGAGAGGCGACAAAGTAGCTGGCTTCTTTACAGATATCCATTGTGGATAGAGATGGAGTAGCCTTTCTATAGTGAAACACCCTGAGATTTTATGAGAAGTTTTCATTTTAATTTATTTTAGGTCTTGTGTTTTATGCTACACCAAGATTATCTTGCGCAATATGCAACACCGTTTTAGCTTGCAGTATATGCAACACTATTCTTGGATCGTTTTACACACAATTTCATGTTTTCTTGAAGTTATTGTACGCAATATTGAGTGTGTATATATATATATATTCAATGTATAAATGCAATATGGTTGGATTCTATTATATGAAAAAACATAAGAATCGTTCAATACCCGCAACCTTGAATTGGCTTGCATTACACATAATAACAACTTTTCCTGATAGCATGTGTTGTACGCAATACCGAGTTTCAGTAAACAACGATATGTTATATGAACTAGCCATTATGAATAGTAATACCCAAATTTTGAAATTTTATTTTTCAAAATGGTCTTCATTTTTGGATTTGGAATATCGAAATTAGCCTAGAGTGAATTTTTGGTATTTTTCTGAAAACTTTCAATTTTTTATAAATAGTGAAAACACTAGGTTACTATTTAAAACCCGACTGTTTATATAAATAATTATTTATTTTATTTAAATTTATTTTAGGTAAAAAAATTTACATAATACCTATATATGTTTAATTTAATTCATTGGAGTCATTTTATAATAATTTAATATATATAAAAATTTTATTGAACTTTCCACCGTTTTTTACCTACCTCCTAGGAGCTTTTGGTAAATTTATATAAAACATAATTTTACCGCTTCTGTGAGATGAATTTTTAAAATTTGATATACACTGTTAATATCACGGAGTAAAATGTGGTTCAATAAGATAAAAATAATTTTTGGTGAATAGTTACTTTTTACTTTTATTTACCACGGTTAAAATTAAATAGGGTAATAAAGGGTAAAAATGATATTATTATTACCCTAACACATGTACTAATTCAATTGGATAAGTTTAATTCGACCAAAAACAATCTTAGGAATAAAATATTACCCTATAGGTCCCCTTGGATTATATTAGGACATTTATTATTATTTTACTTAAAAAAGAGTTAAAATAGTTAAAATTGATGTTTAATTACTAAAAAAAATTTAATATAGAGTTATACATAAGATAAATTCAACTATAAATATTCATTAGAAAGATAAAAATGTTTAATAAGTAATGGTATTTTATTTATAATTTTTATACATTAAATAAATTGATTTATTTATGACACAATGATGATGCATTAATTACCTAATTAATGAAATATTAACATAATAGATGTTATAAATACCCAAATAAATGTAATTTTAGACTTTTTATGAATTCCACTAATTTTCTAAGTTAATATGTCATGTTATTATTTATTTAACTAACTTTTTTCGAACTAAGCATGCTGTTATGAGTTTTACAAATGTCAATTACCAAATAGTTTCAAAATTGACATAAAATAGTTTTTAAAACAAATATTATATTATTAATTGTTATTTTATTCCTACAAATCTAAGGTTCATCCAAATGACTTATATAAGGATATATATATTAATAATGAACCACTTGGGGTTTTTTGGCATGTTATTGTATGTTTATTAACCATGTAGTGTAATAAAACAAGAGGACACGGTAAAAGTTAAATTATTTAACTTAGAGTTAAATCTACAATATAAGGTTAAAATAGTAACCTAAACTTGTCTAAAACCTATTGGTTGAGAGTATTTCGACCCATACCCACTTTAGAATCGAAATAAATTAATTTTGAGGTATTATAAACCGAATATTACTTTATTATAAAATAATGTTTTGTGTTTTTTCAAAGGTGCCCATTTCCTCCCTTATAAAGAGGGCACCCCTTCCCTCTTCTCTTAACACCCTAAAGAGCCTTGAAGCTCGGCCAAACTCTAACCAGATCCATTATCAACAACCCTAGAATCATAATAGATGTTTTGGTCTTCTTCAAAGACCAATTTTAGTGCCCTAAGAGGAGGTTCCAAAGAGGCGTGTCGAAGAAGATGTAATATCCATTACCGATTATATCAAATTTATTTCTTCTTATACTTATTCTTCTATAGTTGTCTCATTATAAAGTAATAAAATAAGTATTAATTATATACTGATATTTATTATAAATATGAAACAACCCTATTTTACCTTCTATCCATCCTATGGAAAATGAAATCACCGCGCGTGCGTACGTATGGAATACCGTCTCCACGCCGTGGTGTAATCTGTTTTCGACCACCGCATTACTTGGATGGGTATAATGGTGTAAATAAATAACTATATATTGTTATTGTAAAGTGATATTGATTCAGAAAATATTATACATAAACTTCAATACAATTACATGATCATGAGATTGATATCATCACTCGTGCGCATGTACAGACTACCGTCTCCACAACGCGATGACATTCATTCTCTATGTTAACCATTCATGAATGAGTATAAAGTATATATAATGAATAATAATGAAATATATGACATAATAACGATACTTTATTTATGTATATATATATGTATGTCATGTACCTGATTCCATTCAATTCAATAAGGAAACGAAAATAGCATTCATGCGTACGTACGGCCTACCGTCTCCATGAACGGTGTATTTCATTCCAATTATCAATATATCATATATATATATATATTCTGAATATATATTATATATAAATCATGTTTTACGTTCAATAATTAATAAAATCAGGATATAAGTAATAATATCAAGAACCACAAGTCAAAACACGAACAATAAATGAATCGATTTTACCCAAATCGCTGCTTTTACATCGAATTTACAAAAGAACGGGTAATAAAAAGTCATAAGTAAACTATATATGATATCATAACAATGAATATGATTCTTTAATAAATCAATGACATTATTTAAATCATTATATAGGAGGTTCAGATACATAATAATCATATCAGACATAAGGTAAGGAATAACTATTCCAATCTCACTCTTATCCGAGATTGTTTATTCGTAAGTATTTACTAGGGTTTTTGTTATCATCCATATCCCTGTTTTGTAAAAATGTTTTCATGTATGTTTAATTTAATTTTTACCCATTTCTTAATTTTACATTATGTTATGAGAGTAATCTTACTTTTTTACCACACGAGAAACTTTTTGACCTTTTTGACAAAATTACGAGGAAAATATTATTTTTAACTTATACGGAATGAACCAATTTTTACAGTTTCATAACGCCTCATTTTCATGAATCTTACTCTACAAGATTGCATTATTATATTCAACAAAACCATTTTCTTTTTAAATTTCATGACATTTTGTGAAAAGAAAAGTATTTCGAAGAAGAAAGGTTATTTTCCTCAAGAATTAATTTCAAGGGTTTTATCAAAACTACTTTCCATATAAAATGACATTATTTAATATATTTATGTTTCAAGTAAAATATCTCCATTATTTACATGGTTTGAGTCTTCTTATGATGATATTATATCCATTTTTTATATGGATTATGTTATGATGGTATGATGTTTAAGAATCCCATTCTACTACATGGGTTATGCTATGATCTATGATTTATGATTTTGTGGAACACGAAAGAATGATTTCATTATGAGATGGGTGGGACCTATATCTCCCTCCAATGCATTGAGTAATTATTTATATATCATTATATAGACATGGCTGGAATGGTAAGTTAATCTGGTTTAGTGTTACAGGACTGGAACATGGAGTGAACTCGATTCAGAAAGGGACTTTGTCCACAAAGATGGCCTTGGTAGCAATGCCCTGGCTACTATGGAATTCATATCATGTGCATAATGGATTCCACAATCACATGTTTTAAACCCATGCTATTTTATCATGATCGATGTTCCTTTATTATATATGCCTCACGTACTTCCAAGATTTCTGTCTTTGCTCAAGATTTTGATGTTTAGATTTTATGGCCAAGTTTTTCCATTCAAATGTTTATGGATTGTTTTATGTTCTCTATGATTACCCTTACTGAGCATTTGAGCTCACCCTTTTTATGTTTTCTTTTCCCTAGGAAATAAAGAAAGGTTTTAGGTAAGAAAACCAAAAGGTGAAGATCGTTATGGGAGATTTTGAAGATCTTTCACCATGATCAGAATATTACGTTCCGAGTTTCCAAAGACAATAAACTAATACGGTCTTTGGGTGTCTGTTTTTGTCATGTATTATGTATTCCACAAAAGTAATGTAATGTCCATGTACCTCAAGTTTTGGGTCTCTACAGTTGGTATCCGAGAAAAGTTTTATTTAACCTTTGGAAACTATGATGCGAGGACTTTAGTGAGATCCCTAGAGATATTTATAAGGTATGTATAGGGATGTCTCTAAGGTTAAGTAAAAATATAGGTTATAGTCCTAGAATTACGGTAATGATATTAGAATTAATCCTAAGGTGTTATATATTGAAGGTACTCCCCCTTTATTATGCCATTTTCCATAATGATTTTTTCCACTCGCACTATTTTTTTGGATTTTAGAAAATGGCTGGAAACAGGAAGATTCACGATAATGGAGGATATGATGGACAATGGAATGATATTCTTCATGAGAAACCAAATGAAATTGGATATGGAAGTCCACATACTATTATTATTCCTAATCATAAATCTCAGAATATGATCAATAATATAAAATTTGGTAAGTTTCCCAACTCAGCTAATCAGAGAAAGATAGAGTTTCATGATGATCATAGAGGAAAGAAAGTTCAATTTACCTCATGTAAATCATGTGGGAAGAGGCATCAGGGAGGATGTTTCAAAGGAACTGGAAGATTCATTTGGTGTGGAAAAGAAGGACACAATGCTAGTAATTGTAAAGGAAAAGGTTCAGTTAATGACATGGACAAGGATAATGGTATTTCTATGATATCAACAACGGTTAAGTGTTTTAAATGTGGAATGTACTGGAATTATGAAAATGAATTTCTTAAGGGAAAATCTCATAAAGAGAATCAGCATGGTCATATGGGTAGTATTTATGTGGATGATGATGAAGAGACTACAAATGATATATGATATGGACGACATGATGATGCTCAGTCAGTTGTTTAAGAAGGTAGTATAATGATTGTATGTTTATCAAGAATAATGTATGTTAATATGGAATAAAGAAAAATCTAAGTATTGTTACACTGTATCCTTTGCTTGAGTTTTTAAATTATATGTTGAATGGTACCGGTAACCATAAAAGGTTATTCAGATATTTTTAGAAAGCACCTAATATGCGCATAGAGAAGGGATAAATAGATAATGAAATGTTTGATACTATTAATGAGCTCATGAATGATATAATGACTAAGTGATATCATGATTTGAGTATATAGAATTTTTGGGATTTTGGTATGTGGAAAGAGTTAACTTTTGACAGCATTCATGTTTTCACTAAGGTTCTATGGTAATTTGTGTTTCAAAAGAATATATGTTTGGAATGCGATCCACAAGATATATCTTATGATATATGGGGGATAAATGGTGGAATTAACCTACTTGGTTAATGAAATATCTAGAAATCATTTTCTTTATACTATGAGATTGGAAAGATGTATTTTGGATAAGTCTAAAGACTAAAATATATTTTGTCAGACATCAGATAGTATTATTTAATGTTAGAACATTTTTTCCAATATTATTTATGGAATGTTATGAAAATGTAGTTTTAGAAAAAGGATAACACGTAGGACGGGTGACAACACATCGCGTCGGACAAGGCTGTTGGAATCGAACCCACAACTGAAGTGCGACAGGCCTTTATCGCCTACCACTAGCCTACAGGAAGTCCCTGGTTAGTAGAAACCAGTTTTATTATTAAGGTGTATGATATATGAAGTATAAGTCCATTCTTGGAGCCATATACGTTTAATATCGCCATATATGGACTTATGTATATTGAATATCTTTTTATAACCTTTCATTAGAGAAAGATGGAATGACCCATCATTCTATCACATGTCATGCTGACACTTCATTGAAGACAAATTCAACTTCATTTATTTTAGAGATGAAGTGGAAATTCTTCAAGGCACAAACAACAGTATGATTGTACCAAAAATCAAGTAAGTATTTCTTTTAATTAAAAAATTAATTAACTTTAGGGAAATGATCTTGAAAACCACAAATGTTGTACAAGTGCCCTTATATCCAATGAATCAGATGGTACCTTTGATCATCACAAATTTATGGGTTTGTGATTGTTGTCTTTTTCAAAGCCATGTTCTCTACCACACTCCATCAGAAATTGATGGTTAGATTTCTCTTTTATTTCCATATTTTCACCTATGTTCTTCTATGTTGAAACCCAGTGATTAGTTAATTTTGTTAACCAATATGTTTCATACTTTATTTTTTAAAGATATGTTTTGGTATTCCTTTTTATGATGTGTGTTTCTATTAAAACTTTCGAGTAGTAAACCATTTATAACCCCGATGAATTTCGAAGGCGAAATTAATTTTAAGGGGGGTAGAATATAACACCCAAGATTTTATGAGAAGTATTATTTTTGATTTATTTGATGTCTTCTTTTGTATTCTACACCCAGATTATCTTGCGCTATATGCAACACCGTTTTAGCTTGAATTATACGCAACACTATTCTTTGATCGTTTTACACACAATTTCAAGTTCGTTTGAAGTTATTTTATGAAAAATTGAGTGTATATATATATATATATTCAATGTATAATTAAAATATGGTTGGATTCAATTATATTCTAAAACAAAAGAATCTTTCACTACATGCAACCCTGACTTGGCTTGCATTACACGCAATCACGACATTCCCTAATAGCATGTGTTGTACGCAATACCGAGTTTCACTAAACATGGATATGTTATATAAACTAGCCATTATGAATAGTAATATCCACTTTTTGAAATTTTATTTTCCAAAATGGACTTCATTTTTGGATTCCGAATATCGAAATTAGCCTAGGGTGAATTTTTGTTATTTTTCTGAAAACATTCAATTTTTGATGAATATTGAAAACACTAAGTTTATATTTAAAAACCGACTTTTTACATAAGTAATTATTTATTTTATTTAAATTTACTTTAGGTAAAAATTGATAAATAATATCTATATATGTTCAATGTAATTCATTGGAGTCATTTTATAATAATTTTAGATATATAAAAATTTATTGAACTTTCCATCGTCTTTTACCTACCTCCTAGGAGCGTTTTGAAAATTTACATAAAAAATAATTTTACTGCTTTTGTGAGTGGAATTTAGAGAAACTAAGAGACAGGGTTAATATCAAGGAGTAAAATGTGGTTCGAAAAGATAAAAATAATTTTTGGTGAATAGTAACTTTTTACTTTTATTTACCACAGTTAAAAGTAAATAGGGTAATTAAGGGTAAAAATGATATTAATATTACCATAAAACTTGTACTAATTCTATTGGATAAGTTTAATTAGACCTCAAACAATCTTAGGTATAAAATATTACCATTTAGGTCCTCTTGGATTAGATTAGGACATTTATTATTATTTTATTTTAAAAAGAGTTAAAATAGTTAAAATCAATGTTTAATAACTAAAACATTTTTAATATTGGGTTATACATAAGATAAATTCAACAATAAATATTAATTAGAAAGATAAAATGATTTAATACATAATGGTATTTTATTTATTATTTTTAGACATTATATAAATAATATTATTTATGACATAATGATGATGTAGTAATTACCTTATTAATGAAATATTAACATAATTGATGTTATAAATACCTAAATAAATGTAATTTGATACATTTTATGAATTAAACTAATTTTATAGGTTAATATGATATGTTAATATTGATTTAATTATCTTTTTTCTAAGTAATCGTGATGTTATGATTTTTACAAAAATAAGGTAACAAATAGTTTCAAAATTGACATAAAATAGTTTTTAAAACAAATATCATATTATTAATTGTTATTTTATCCCTAAAAATATAAGGATCAGCCAAATGACTTAGATAATTATATATATATTAATAATGAACCACATGGGGTTCGTTTGGCTTGTTATATTTTTTTTATTAACCATGTAGTGTAATAAAACAAGAAGACACGGTAAAAGTTAAATTATTTAACTTTGAGTTAAATCTAAAAGATAAGGTTAAAATAGTAACCTAAACTTGTCTACAACCTATTGGTTGTGGGGATTTAGACACAAACATAATTTATCTTCTAAATAAATCAATTTGGAGCTATTATAAACCAAATTTTACTTTATTATAAAATAATATTTTAGGTTTTTCCAAAGGTGCCTCTCTCCTCCCTTATAAAATGGGCACCCCTTCCCTCTTCTCTTCACATTTTATTGAGACTTGAAGCTCATAAAAACTCTACCAATTTACCTTATCAACATCCCTAGAAACATAATTTAGGTTTTGGTGTTCTTCAATGACCAATATTAGTGCCCCAAGAGGTGGTTTCAAAGCGGCGTGTCGAAGAAGAGGTAATATCTGTTACCGATTCTTTCAAATTTATTTCTTCTTCTACTTCTTCTTCATTAGTTGTCTCATTATAAAGTAATAACATAAGTATTAAATATATAATTATAAGTTATTATAAATATGAAACAACCCTATTACACCTTCTATCCATCCTATGGAAAACGAAATCACTTCACGTGCGTACGTACGGAATACCGTCTCCACGCCGAGGTGTAATCTGTTTTCGACCACCACCTTACTTGGATGGGTATAATGGTGCAAATAAATAAAGATATATGATTATTTTATAGTGATATTTATTATTAAATATTATACATACACTTCAATACAATTCCACGATCATGAGAATGATATCATCGCTTGTGCGTACGTACGGACTACCGTCTCCATGACGCGATGAGATTCATTCTCCATGTTAACCATTCATGAATGATTATAAAGTATATATAATGAATAATAATGAAATATATGACATAATATTGATACTGTATTTATGTATATATATATTTATGTCATTTACTTAATTCCATTCACATCAGTAAGGAAACGAAAATAGCGTTCGTGCATACGTACGACCTACCGTCTCTATGAATGGTGTATTTCATTCCATTTATCGATATATAATATATATATGTATATGATGGATATATATTATATATAAATCATGTTTTAAATTTTTTAATTAATTAAATCAGGATATAAGTAATAATATCAATAACAACAAGTCGGAACAGGTACAATAAATGAAACGATTTTACCCAAATCGCTGCTTTTACATCGAATTTTAAAAAGAACGGGTAATATAAAGTCATAAGTAAACTATATATGAAATCATAAAAATAAATATGATTCTGTAATAGGTAAATGACACAATTTAAATCATTATACAGGAGGTTTGGATACATACGAAGCATATCAGACAAAAGGTAAGGGATAACTATTCTAATCTCACTCTTATCCGAGATTGTTTAATCATAAGTATTTACTGGGGTTTTTGTTATCATCCCTGACCCTGTTTTCTAAAAATGTTTTCATTTATGTTTAATGGAATTTTTACCCATTTTTGAATTTTACCACATGTTATGAAAGGAATCTTACATTTTTTACTACACGAGGAACGTTTTGACTTTTCTGAAAAAAGTACAAGGAGAATGTTATTTTTAACTTATACGGCGTGACCAGATTTTTACGGTTTCATAACCACTCATTTTCATGATGCTTACTCTACAAGATTGCATTATTATTTTCAAAAAAAAACCCTTTTCTTTTAATATTTCATGGAATTTTTTGAAAAGAAAATGATTTTGAAGAATAAAGGATATTTTCCTTAAGAATTCATTTCAAGTGTTTTATCAAAACTATTTTCCATCTAAAATGTCATTATTTATTATGTTTGTGTTTCAATTATAATATCTCCATTATTTACATGGTTTTATTCTTATTATGATGAAATTATATTGATTTTTTATATGGATTATGTTATGATTGAATGATGTTTTATAATCCCATTCTATTACATGGGTTATGATATGATATATGATTTATGATTTTGAGGAACATGAAAGAATGATTTAATTATAAGATGGGTGGACCTATATCACCCTCCAATACATTGGGTAACGATTTATATATCATGAGATAGACATGGCTGGAATGGTAAGTTAATCTGGTTCAGTTTTACTGGACTGGAATGTGGAGTGAACTCGATTCAGAAAGGGAGTTTGTCCACTAAGATGGTCTTGGGAGAAATGCCTTGGCTACTATGAAAATCATATCAAGTGCTTAATGGTTTCCACAATCACATGTTTCATTCCCATGCTATTTTATCATGATTGATGTTCCTTTATGATATATTCCTTACATACTTCCAAGATTTATGTCTTTGCTCATGATTTTGATGTTTAGATTTTATGTTCATGATTTTGAATTCAAATGTTTATGGATTGTTTTACGTTCTCTATGTTTACCCTTACTGAAATTCCGAGCTCACCCTTTTATGTTTTCTTTTCCCCAGGATATAAATAATGGGTTTAGGTAAGAAAACCAAAAGGGGAAGATCATTATGGGAGATGATGAAGATCTTTAACCATGATTAGAAGATTACGTTCCGAGTTTCCAAAGACACTAAACTAATATGGTCTTTGGGAATCTGTTTTTGTCATCTATTAAGTATTCCGCAAAAGTAATGTAATGTCCATGTACGTAAAGCTTTGGGTCTCTACATAAAATCTCTCATAGTCACTCCTCCACTTCTTCAGCGAGTCTGGGAGGCATAGCATGGGGATGCTGACTGTGAGACACGACGTGCTCAGTTACCCACAGGGCAGGCAGCTGATGGATTTTCAGAAGGTATGGAGCACATCATTATTTAAAGAGGACATACAATGGTGCCAATGTAACTTCAGTATTAGGTTTTGATGGAGTTCCACACAACCCATATAGCGGTACATCTATGAGTGGAAAATATGTATCAGGACCTCAGACGACATAATTGGTGGCCATTTATGAAGAAGGCGGTAGTAGATGTTGTCCCACGGTGCCTCACTTGTCAGCAAGTGAAGGCAGAGCACCAGGTACCGGCAGACTTGGTCCATCCCTTAGAGGTCACAAAGTGGAAGTGGGATGGGATATCTATGGAATTTGTGACAGGTCTTCCACATTCATTTAGAAGTCATGATTCAATGTGGGTGATCATTGACTGACTCACCAAGTCAACCCACTTCATACAGATCAGAGATTAGAGATCAGTCGAGATCTTGGGACGCCTCTATGTGCAGGAGATAGTATGTTTTCATGGAGTACCTTCTTCTATTTTCTCTAACCGTGATGCAGGGTATAATTTTCGGTAATTGAAGGGGTTGCCGGAATCATTCAGGACATAGCTTCGCTTGAGCACCGCCTTCCATCCTCAGACTGATTGCCAGACTGAGAGAACCATTCAGACTCTCGAGGACATGTTCTTTGCCTGTTTCCACGACCTCAGTAATAGTTGGGTGGATCACTTGTCTTTGTTGGATTTCTCCTACAACAACAACCATCACTCCACCATCGGTGTGGGGCCTTTTAGCCCTTTCATGGTGGACCTTACAGATCGCCACTATGCTGGACAGACCCAGGCGAGTCCGCACTAGGGGGGTCTGAGATGGTATGGGCTACCACGGTGAAGGTGAAGATAATCCAAGAGAGGATGAAGATTGCACAGAGCATGCAGAAGTTGTATGCTGACCGGAGATGGACACCTCTGGAGTTCGAGGACGGTGACCACGTATTTCTACGGGTCTCTCCTCGATGAGGATTTCAGAGATTTGACCAAGGCGGCAAGTTATCTCCACGTTTCATCGGACCTTTCTAGGTCCTTAGCAGAGTAGGCGAGGTGGCTTACCACTTGGAACTTCCACCTCAGCTGCACCGGGTGCACGACGTCTTCCACGTATCTCAGTTCAGGATATAAGTGCACGAGTTGTCCCACATCATTGACCACGGGGAGCTAGACATCGAAGACAAGGTGACTTTTACAGAGGTTCCATTGGAGATTGAGGATCGACATGAGGAGGTCCCACATGGATGGTTGATACCTCTAGTGCGGTTTCGTTGGCGGCACGAGAAACTCCAGGAGAGAACATGGGAGAGGGAGGCTCATATTCGTGCTCAGTACCCCCATTTGTTCCCTTAGAACGAGTTGTAACTTACGGGGACATAGAGCCCAGAGCTGGGGATAATGTAAAGACCTAGATTTCCTATGGAAATTTATTTTATTAATACCTGGAAATTTTACGAGTACGTAGTTTCTGACGTTGCATGATTCTGATACCCAGTGTGCACTGAATATATTTCTGATGTTCTGATCAGGTATGTTCAATAAATGTACGTACAGAATTTTATAACTTTTCAACCGGTGCTTGAAATTGAAATCTGAGGGCACCATTAAACTCAGAGCGTCGGTGATTTCATAGTCAGACCTTCACTGCAGTTTCATTCTAAAGAGAGTAAAAGTTAGATTTTGGGGGTTTTTAAATAAATTGAATAAAATTAAAGTATTAATATTATTTTTATTTTGGTGGTTAATACCTCCAAGGGGAGGATGGAGGTGGGGGGCCACCACACCCAAAAATCCCATGGGAGGTTATGCTAGTGGGGCCCACCTGGTCTTAACCCCCTTGGGTGGATGTTATTTGATGGTTCCCACCTGAGCTCTTTAACTCCTCTAACCCCCCTTCAACACCTTGGAACCCCCAATTTAGTGGGGAGCCTCTTCACTTTCTCCTAATTAAAGTGCCAACTCCTTCACTAAATTAATTGGATCTTTTTTAATTCTTTTTAATTCATGTAAAAAATAAAATAATAGACAAAGCTATTATTTTATTTTGGTTGGAAACTCTTTTTTGGGGGATCCTTGGAGAAACATGGGAGTACATCATTCTCACCAGGAAGAACATGAAGAACATCTCTTCCACCACTGAAGAACGAAGAACCCCATCATCTTACTACTTCAACTAGGGCAAGAAAGGGAAGTGTCGCTGCCTAATAAGAACATCGATGATGTCATCTCGACTCGTCTTATCCAAAATCTTCCTTATCCAACATTGATGGAATGACTTCCTCCATCCCGAGACTCTATCATTATCACCGAACTATAGGTAGTGGGATTTGATTTATTTTATATATGAGTATAAACCTCTGTTCATCATCGTTAAAATTTATAAATTATGAAATTCCAAAAGTTATCACCATGACTAGGTGTGCTCAGGCCGAATGAACATGGCCTGACCCTCCCCCTTTAGTTGTTCTTGTTTGTTGACGACGAAGGAGGTACACGTGGTGACCGACAATGAGACGGCCGTGAAGAAGCCGATGACACAAGGCCGCTGGGTCGCAACAAGGGCACGACACCACCGTGCCACGCAGAGTACCGAGCGACGGACAGGCGGGCCGCGGTGGTGCCAGAGGGGCGTGGTACCGTCACATTGTGCTGGAGGGGAAACTGCGGCCAGGAGGGCCGCAACGAATGGAAGAGGCACGACGTTGGTGCGCTACATGGAGTAGCCGAAGGCCGCGGCCAGGTCAGGCCGTGGCGGTGGGGGCGTGGCGCCGTCGCGCTGTGCGAAGGGCAGCAGAACTGCGGCGCCGTAGCAGAATGGTGGAGGTGCAGTGGCAGCCAGCCGGGCTGGCTGGCGTGCAGCCAGAGCAGCTGGCCGCTCAGCTAGCTGGGAGGAGCGCGACCCCATCGGGTCCCACATGTGTTGGACCGACGCCACCTGGCACCAGTTAGAGCCCCACCTGAACGGAAAATCTATTTGGTAGCTAGGGGGCACGTGCTACCTCCTTGGTCGCTACTTTGGCAGGCCCCCGCCGTGCCGCCGGGTTTCCAGGCCGACCGGGCCGCCAGGTCGACCAGGCTACTAGGCCAAACTTGCTGCCGGGCCGTAATCTCGGGTCGGGGCACCAACTCAGGTCAGGCAGACCACTCGGGTCAGGCCGCCCTCTCGGACCGGGTCAGACCCGTGGATCGGGTTGGACCCCAGTCCGGACCGGGTCGGGCCGTGTCGGTCTGACGGGGTCGGACCGGACCTGGGTCCGTTTGGCCAGTTTACACCTTTTTGCTCGTATCTTGGTCTATGGGTGTCCGATTGACGAACCACTTGTGGAGACAGAAATCTTAGAGCTATATGGTTCTTCTAGAATACCCCACTTGAGGTTTGGGCATAGTTGGAGTATGTTTGGGTTGTCTCGAACCTAAAAACCAACCGGGCCCTTGTAATAGAAACACATATAACTCACAGACCGGTCGCCCGATGGACGCACTGTCTGTCGCGTTGGAACCCTTACGACATGGTGGACCTTTGGGTTTCTCTTTAGTGGAGTTATTTGAGGTCAAGTTATGATCGATATATCGAGGTTAGTTTATGTGTATCTCGAGCGCACCGGGTGCAAGAATTCAGTAGCTGATAGTGAGGAGAGAGTTGAAGGCATATCATACAGAGGTCAGCACTCAATGATCCTATGTGGGTCAGTGCATACCGATCCTATGTCGGTCAGATCCTGTGTGGGTCAGCTCTCAACGATCCTATGTCGGTTAGTGCATATCGATCATGTATGAGTCGGATCCTTTGTGGGTCATTGCCGGGGTAAGTACCTATTGATCATGTGTGGGTAAGATCTTGTGTGGTTCATTGCAGTTGTTAAAACCTATCGATCCTATGTAGGCCAGACTCCGTATGGTCAAAAGCAGTGCCTCTTGTCAGAATAAGATGATCTAGCATCGCGAATAATCATATGCACTTCTAAGCTACAATAAAAATCTTAGTTTGAGCTGAGTCAGTGAATTTTGTGTTTCCTCATTATTGAGATGGGTTACTAGATAAATTAGGTATATGTATTGGCATATACCTAAGTTAGGGTTATTCGTTGATTCTTTACTTTGGGGTTTATCCTTGTGGAATTTGTGAGACCTTGAGGGTCTCGAGGTCCCTACTGAGTATAGTTATACTCACCCCTACACAGGCTATGCATGCACCTTGTTGGGTTGGTTGCCGATGACGGACAACGCTGATCGGGGCTTAGAGTTGTACAATTGGATAGTACCCGAAGGTGGACCACTCAGTGAGATGTACAGGGAGAGGATGCACGAACTTGGTGTGGTGAGGAGGGCATCTGTACCCACCCTTCATGTGGGAATTCCAGAGGATGACTAGGTACCTGCTCTACTTCTTTTCTACAGTTGTACTATATTTTCAGATTTATTGTACTTTACTATTGGGCTTGTATTTCCATTTCCTTTACATTTAGCACACTCAATTTTATATAGCTTTACATAGTGTTTTACTTCCACTTGCATACTATACTGTATTTATTTACTTTTGTAAAGGTAATGCCTTTTCATTTTAGGGATTTATGCCTTTTGGTGCTAGTCCCCAGCCCCTGGCATATGAAGGCGAGTTTGGGTTAGTCACGATACGGGCCTCATGGGACGGGTCATGACATCATAACCTTATCAAAAAAAATAATGAATGAATGTTTTCTTGATATTTGTATTATTTGGGAATTTTTTTGTATTCATGGTGCATTAATGTTATCAAGATCCATAACAATTTTACATGGTTATTATCAAATAAAATTTTGTCTCCTATAGTTTCATGGCATCAAATTAATGATTTCCAAAATGGTGTATACCTTAAATTTTAGTTATTTTCATAGAGTATATTAATCTATGTCAACACCATTTTTTGATCTTATTGTGGATTTTGTTTGATATTTAATTATATTTTCTACCATATTTTATTGAATTGTTTATGATCATTTTGACTGGGGACATTCTATTTTGTTACTATTATTGGTTTATGGTTATGGTATTGACATTTAATATAGTATTTTATCAACATGAATGTTTATTTTTATTATTATTCACTAATTTCATATGAGGAATTCATTTGACTTAATATGTAATGGTATGGTCCCTCTATATCCCCCCGATGCATTAGTTGGTCTCATGAGACAAACTATATCAGGTATTTTTTTGAGCCCTTAGCCATTTCTATATGCTTTCTTGGTCGAAGCCTTGATGGTATGTTTATGATATACGACATTATAAATTTACTCATTATTAGATTAGTTATTTATATTTCATTATATAATTTGATAATTAGAAAACCCATGGTTAAGATTTATTGTCATGTGATTATTTTAATGGAATTATTTAGTTATCATTTCTTCTTTCCATAATATGATCAAATTTAGGTTTAAAAGGATTCTGTTTTAGTAATTCACATTTTCATAATGTTTATACTTATTTATTCATGATATCTTCTAATTCAATGATACCTTTACTGAGCATCTGAGCTCACTCCATTATTGTGTTTCATTATTCCATGAATATATATATATATATATATATATATATTATTAATAATATGAATGATAAATCTAAGAGAAAAATTGTGTTCTTAAAAGAATTATTAGGTTATGTTTTCTAATTTCATTGACAATATATACTTCAGTATGTATCCAGTTTTCTAAAACTACTAAATTTTTCAGTCCTATAGGATGTGATTCCTTATAAAATATTCCAATATAATAATGTAACCAAAAAATCTAGGATACAAGTGTAAGTGTCATTATAGAAATAATTAAAATAAAAAATCAATCTATATATGAAATTATATTTAAATACTTTATAATTAAATTAAGTATGCATATTTAAAAATTAAAATATATGTCTTTATTATCTGGAAATATAATTAATAAAAAAATTCTACAATATAAAATACTTCATATTATTAATGATATCACCTATATTAGATTAAGTGAAAATAAAAGGGTATTTAATGGACTCTCTCACACATGTAATTCTGAATAATGCACTCCATGTAAAACACCAAAGAAAAGAAGGGGATTTTATAAGACACAATGGGCAATGATTGGGGAAGCGCATTTAAAAAAAGTAACAAAAAAATAAAATAAAATAAACATAAAAAATAATTCTTCCCTCAAAGAAAGATATAAAATATGGAAAGAAGTTGAGATGAGAAACTTATGTCATGCCAGGTTAGAGGTAGATATCGTTGAAATGGAAAAAGAAATCCGCATGTGTGAAAACCAAAACATCACAATAACAAAAAATAGATATATATAATTAAATAACATTGGATCAAAAAGATTTGGAGGGGTTCAATAGAGGAACTAAATGAAACTTGGAGAAATAGTATAGAAGGGGCTCCCCTACCTGTCAACCATCTACAAGTGAATAAGCATGACAAAGTCCATCCACTAGGAAGAAAATAATAGATCTTAAGGAAGATAAGACTAAAATAGCCCCAAATTTTCTGCCAATCAGGTGGCATAGATACTTCCATTCCATTTCCACAGATTTATGGTGAACATGGAATGAAAATATGAGGCAAAAATGTCGGTATAGTCAGGGTAATCATGATGGTTGTTGCAGGTAAAGAGATTTTGGTTGCATCTGTACATGATACCCATGAACTTATGTAACTGATAAGAATGGAACAAAAATATTTGTTGAGAATGTAAAGGGTAGTGAAAATTAAGGCGGTGATCTTCTGTTTGGTGGGACAGTACCAAGCATCGAGTATAATAGGCTCCCATAACATAGATTGTAGTTCTCAATGCCCCTGGAGGGTGATGGTGGAAACATTGGTTTTGGTGGATGGATTGGTATTGAATTTTAAACAACTTCTAAAAACATCGTTGGTGACTAAAAAGTGTCACTCATTGAGCCAGAATCTGGCCGGGGTCACCGTGTCCTTTAGTGTGTCTCTGATTGTAGGAATGTCAAACAAAATGGTCACATGCCACTCTAAAACATAATACACAGAAATTTGAGTTTTAATCTAGAGAGTTTCAATCCTATGTTATTGTCCAAGGATCTCATTGATATCTTACCTGATGCACATCATCTTTTTTCATGGATAGATCTGAATAATTGGTTCTTGGGGAGATGTTGTGGCTACACCTGATGGTATTGATGTAGCTGTAAGATCTACTGTATTGGATCCATAAATATTTTTAGAATGGGTTTCCATGTCCTTGGAACAAAAATATTCATATAAAGGATGTCAATGTTGGATTAAGATGGTGTAGTATTACCAAGTATAGTGGGTGATGTGTTCGAAAAACCTTAAAAGAAATCCCTCATGGTGTCAGGATATATCAGCATTGATTAATATTCTATTCATCTATAGTATGAAGGATCCACTTCCCATTTTATTGGTCCCTTCATTCACTGATCTAAATAGAAAAATAAATGGAAAAAATGAAAAAATGATGAAAACTAGTGATAAACCAATAAATTTACACTGAGTGTATCTTTAGAGTACATGGTGTGCAATATTCCTAGGTTTCCAGCTAGTTTTACAAAGATACATACGTTGAGTGGTTATGTGCCTTCCAAAATCAATGTTCACAGAGTGTATTTGTAAAACACGCCATGTGTGTTTTGGTGTATGGGTATCATCAAAGTGTATGGGTACAAACATGTACTCTTCCATATTGGGAGACGAAATGAAAACATTCACTGTGAAAGATGTGTTTGTAGACATGGGTAACTAACCAGTGCATGTTCCCAAACATGGAAATTTCATCCGGATGATAGTATATTTTGTGTTCCTAATAAAAACACCAGGTTTTTTTCAGTGTAATATTGGTCGGGTAGTGTTTTGGACATAAGTTTCATTTATCTAGGCAGAGTAAATACTTTTCATTTTGCGATAAATATGAAAACTGTTTGTTTTCAAATATTTATCCATAAAATATGTTTGTGAACATGAGGCACACTAAATTTTTTCTTTATTTTTTCCTGAGTTCCATTTGTTTTAGTTAAATGAATCTCCCAACATGATAATCACTTATAATATATTTGAATAACCTTAATAATAGGTGAGGGGGAATTTCCTAGGTTATGGATCAAAATGAGGAATATAAAACACCACGAATCCCATTGAAATGGTATAATTCTATCGGGGGGGGGGGTTAGCAGAATCAGGTGAATGAAAATGCGGAGAAGGGATGGTGTTCTCATCAACGGGTTATGTATAGGTACTATTATCGACCATTATTTTCATGACACGTGGCATGATGAAGGAGTACTCATTGTATAGATGTTTTATTATAATTATAATTATTAATATTTAATGTATGATTAATATAATAAAATATATATTAACTATTATTTATAAATATATATACTAAAACAATCCTGTCCATATCATGATTTTGAAATTAAGGTTCATTTTTCCAGAGTTTTCAAAATAAAACTACAACCTTTTATCTTGTGATTAGGTGCAATTTGAACCATCGAACGAGATAATCCTATTGTGTTTCATCAAACATGGGAGAGAAAGTTGTAGTACAATAGATGTTATTATGTTTTAAAATTTCAAGAATTATTGTAGAACTAAATGGTGAATGGAATAATGTATGACCTATGGTTTTAGATGTTTAATGATCGGGAGGATATAGAGAGATTAGTCATGTTCAATTCTGGGTTTCTTGAACCCTTAGTATGGAATATCCCAATAAACATACATCATTATAGGTATAATTCATATATTTGGTAAATTTTGAAATTATTATGGAAAATTATTTATAAAAGGAACATTTGGTATATAAAAATATATGACATTTGGATTTATTTCAGTTTAAAATGATGTAACTGAACTGGATAAAAAACTCAAACCTGGGTCTTTTTGACACCAAGCTACTACCCTAAAGACAATTCTTCCATGCCATTGGTTTTATTGTTCTTTAATTTATATTGATTGCATTTTAAAAAATATAACATTGTTTTTAATTAAATAAAAGGTTTAAAATGAATCAATCTTGTACGAAAGGATGTTATAGAGAAATTTGAACCAGCGATGGATTAGATACACTCCAGTGGCACTGTCACCAACATAATCATTACTCTCCTTTATTAATATAATAAATATTTATTAATATGAAATTTTCAATTATAATTTAATCTATATAGTGATCTATATGTCATGAACGATGATAACCATGGAATGTAAGTAACATTGTTCACATTTTAATAGTAGATGAAATAATTGGTGGAAAATGGTGTGTGACGTAGAATTGAATGTTCTATAGTTATTAAAACCCTAAAATAATGTGATATAAAAAGATTTTAGAGGTTTTATACAATAAATCACATTTGATTATAGTATTTGGATCAACTCTCAATAGGATTTTTACTCATAATGTAAAGTATGATGTGATATTCACATTATGAACCACCACATATGTCTGGTGCACTGATCTTGTTTCAAATTTTTCTTGACTTTCAAGTGGTCGCGGTGGTGTCTTGCAATATCCTTATTCCATTCCCAGTAAATTCCAAAGGTGGGCTTCTACCTCAGTGTGATCATCTACATCCTCCACCTATATGGTTTCCTGTAATTTTATAATGAAAACCTAAAATATTCATAGGAATCCTATAGAATATGTAAGAAATAAAATAATGGTTCCAAAAAAAATATTTCATGAAATTTAGTATTTTCATGATATGATGTCTTCCAAAATTCAATGTCTTAGTAATGGAAATCCTATTCGGAAATATTTGATGAAAAATTATTGGGCCCCCAACCTAACATGCTTCATTAGTTGATTTGGAATTAGAACACTTGGAGTCATTATCAACTATATGGTCCATAATATAATGTATCTATGAAATCGACTGTACCGTATTTGAAATTCGTCCCAATATTTCAATTTGGTCCAACCGATATTTCGTAAAGGATACAACCATCGATATTATTTTTGCAGTATTTCTTAAAGATGGTTCTGAAAGGGAATAATAATTTGATGGAGAGTGGAATGTACGTCAAAAATCCTCTTATCAAAACCCATTATCCATATATGGATAATAATCCTTAGTATAAGATAATAACATTGATGGATAAACAAGGTAAAAAAACTCTCCAAGTGATGTGTCATGAACCAGATATGGTTTCCATATAAACCAGAACCCAACATGGTCCATTACAACGCTCAAGGTTTGTTCCCTTACCCCACAGATATGCACTAGTTTCTAGGTATCATAAACAATGATTTGAGAGCATTTTAACCGTGTTTAGAAACATTAAATAACAAACAACAATGAATAAACTGAATCTGAATATTAAAACAAATAAAGCCTTAAATAAAATCTTAATTGAATTAAATAGTTTTAAAAAAATCCGAAGAGGGACACAACCAAATGGGAGTATAGAGTCCCACTCAAAACAACAACATTATAAGGAGACATGACCCTCAATCCATCTCCATAGCACCACACTAAGGAAAAATCGAACAACCTGAACCACCGTCTCCATTGACATATCCATTAATTGGGTCAAACATTAGCATGTTTACATACAACCATAACTGTATGTAGGGTGTGATACTAGGCCCAATAGGATGTCACCAAAAAATATTCCATGTGATATACATTTCAAGCCAAAAATATTAATTTTTTTTATAATAAAGAAATGTCTGAACAATTTAGAAAAGGTGGCACATTATATGAAAATAGCATTCATGGGGGTAACATTGAAGATTTAACAATTTTTAACAAAACTTACATGATACATAATGTTTTAGAAAAAAATACAGTATGATAATGGTAAATACAATATTTCTAATAGGCATCAGTCAGAGTAACACCCCTAGGAAATATCTAGTTGTGGGAGTGTAGGTATATCGTACCTCGGTGTAGAATTATCCAAAACTAATAAACTTCTCACTAATGAACCAATATTAGGGAAAACCCCAATGTACTAGTTGTCACAAAACATCGTCATCATTTTTTAGTGTTTTCAATTTCAATCTTGATATGTGAATCTGGGATGAGGCCTCTACCGGATCACTAGCATACTAGTCCTAGTCCAAACACCAAGATACATGGGATTCCATCATCATGCTCAAAAAAGTTCCACACGTTATAACATACTCTTTTCACATAATAATTCCATTTATTAATAATAATAACATTAAACTCGTACAAACCTGTCTTTTCACCCATTGTGTAACTCAAAAAACCATTTAAAATTTTCATAAAACAATTTAATGAAGTAAAATGAAGAATTGTAAGTAAAATCCATTAAAAACCTCTTTCCATTACAAAGACACCCCACTACCATACCAAAATATAATTTGATGCCCCAAAAACAATTAATATAATATTTTCATATATTATAAAATCCCATTAAATGATACCACATGAGTTGCACATGAAAAAAAACAATATCAACCAAAAATGAATATTTTATAATATAATGATTAACCAATTATATAAAAAATTATTTTTTCACCACCAAAAATTGGTATGAAAAAAGATAGGAAGGTCATGAAAGAGGGGATAACTCAACTAATAATGATTACACATGGAACCACCAACCTGAGATGAAAAAACCACAAATCCTTGACTCAAACATCATCCACACAAGAAACTCAACACTATTGGGAGAACTGAAACCTAATCCACTATATTGATCCAAGAAACTGAATATTAAATCCTAGGGATGGAACCAAAGATTCTATAATTTTATAACCTCATGGAGTGGAGAAATCAAAGGTAGATGGAAGAAAAACAATAGAGGAATCACTTACATGAATAATCATGAATTTTCCCCCGCAAAAAACCTCATAAAAATTGGGTTCTTAGGGATCTTGACTATGTTTTTGAGCTTATACTGATGATAGGGTAAAATGGGGGATGAAACAAGTAAAATATCTTTAATTACTATGTGGAAAATTGGAATGAAAAAAAGTATGACCTCAACCTTGTGCATGGTTTTTCCGCACAGTTTTGCAAACATAGAGGCCAAACCATGCACCATGTTTCGACCACACAAAACATGTTCATTTTCATCAGAATTTACGGTGTTTCAAGGGAGATCCAAGGGGAATAGAGATTCAATAAGATAGGGGAAAAAATAAATTAAAATAGTGACATGGATGTGACAATTCTCCCTACAATGTAAACTTTCTACACCTGAAATTCATCCCAAAGATTGATCAGAAAAAAATAATGGGTACTCTTTATTAACCAATGAAATACACTCCCAAGACATATTCACATCATTCCCATTCTTCTAATGTACTCAATATAGTGAAATATACATTACCCAAATCACATTCTCTAGGGAATTCACTATTTTCACCAACTGTTCTAACTCTCAGCAATCTGGATATATCTCTTTCTCTTCCCAATTAAACATGTGCGACTGGTCTGGGTTGTACTTCTTCAATTGGGAGACATGGAATATGTCATGAATAGATGTTATCTGTGCTGGAAAATCTAACTAATATTTCACCTTTTCAATCTTCTGGGTGGTCTGAAAAGATCCAACATACCAAAGTGTTGTCTTTCCCTAATTTCCCAATCAACGATGGTCCAAACAAGGAGCCACCATCAAGAATACCTAATCAGCCATAGAAAACTCTCATTCTCAACCCGTCTAGTCAGCATTATATTTTTGTAAATTTGGAGCTATTAATAACCATTTCATGATTAAAATGACATCTTATATGTCTCTTGTACAAGGCTCATCCCCAATAGTGAGGTCTCACATACCTCAACCAATCACAAATGGGACTGACAAGGATGACCATATAGAGACTCAAAAGGATACATTCTAATCGAGTATTGATAACTATTATTAAAATAATGCTCAACATATCCCAAATGGATATACCATGAACACCTAAAATCCCAAACACATGCACAAATCTTGTCCACCAGCATCTGATTTCTCACTCTATCTAACCATCTGTTTCAGGATGGTATATCGTGCTCATCTTAATCTGTGATTCCAATACCTATTGAAGCACTTCCAAAAATAGAGAGGTAAAATGGAGGTCTCTATTATAGAAATATAATGATGTCACACCATGTATCTTTACCACCTCATAAATATACAATCGGTCCAACTCATCTGCATTATCTACATCCCCAATCGGAATGAAGTGTGATGATTTGGTAAGATCATCAATCACCTCCCAAATAATTTTATTACCCTAAGATGTACGATGTAATCCAACAATTAAATCCTTCTAGACCAAGACCTACTTCTAGGTAGTAATGGATAATGGATGAATAAAACCATATGGCCTATGATGCTCTACATTTACCAACTAGCATGTGTAGAACCTCGACACAAAGTAAGCTATATCTCATCTCATACTAGGCCACCAGAACCGCAGAAGAACATCATAATAAATTTTTGAAGCTTTATGATGAATGATCAACTAATATTGGTGGATTTCATGCATCCACAACTTCATCAAAGATAATGGCACAACAGAAATAAACTTGTATCAAAGGATGCCCTCAAAAGATGAAAAAAATTCAAAATACATCTCCCCACCATGTAGAAACATCATAGATTGATGAAAGGGATAAAAACTATACTACTCACTTAAAATAAACTCTAAAATAATGAGAGTAAACTAAAAACATTACAGAAAAGTATCTCCACTGTGATCCTTGGTCTCTACATGCATCTAGGATAAAATCCCCATCAGAGTCCATACATCGCATTTCATCCTAAAATATTGCATTAACACTTACCTGTTTATAGAATTACCTACCACATTACACTTTCCCAGTTTTAGATGATATCAATGTTGAACCCTTACAAATAAATCAACCAAAAATTCTACATCATATTATGATCCGTCTATGAGAAGTTGTAATCTATGATATTATGATCATACTAGACAACAAATAGCTCCACAAAGAGTTAGTGACGCCATGTATTCAAATAAATAATATCCAATGACAATTCCAATTCATGATTCATGTCATCCACCACATCAAATATTCAATGTATGCTTGAAATTCAATCACCCATTCAAAATTTACCCCTTTTTGGGTGAGTGTGGTCATGGGCAAAGGAAGTTGAGGGAAATCTCAAAAAAATTCCATGTAGTAACCATCCAGGGGGAGGAAATTATTAATCTCGAACACGTTATTTGGATACTCCCATGACATAACTACACTTATCATTTTATGGTCCACCAAAACCCCAAGTTCCAAGATGAAATGTCATAGAAACATCACCTCCTTGATACAGAAAGTGCACCTGGAAAATATTTCATAATGTCGAGGATATTATAGGGTGCTTGATCTGCTATTTTAATGTAGTTAATGATATTTTTCAAATCCATATTGAACTAGGATATCAACCATGAATACTACAACTAATGAGTCAAGATAATGGATGAACACACTATTCATGAGTACCCTAAATACCACTTGATCATTTTCTAATCTGAAGGGAATTACCATGTACTAAAAGTGGTCATATCTTCTTCGGAAATCTACCTTCGGGATATCCTCCTCTCTCAGCCCATCTTGGCGTTAACTCGAACATAAGTCTAACTTGGAAAACCAATTTTCTACCATTAACTGATCAAACAATTCACTTTAACAGGGATACATATATTTCTTCTTGATAGTTTCCTTATTCATATTTTTGTTTTCAATTCCCAAACGAAGGGACCAGTCGGCCTTCTCCACATAAAGAACAAGAGAAGCTCAAGGAGAGATGATTGGGTGATGAATCCACTGGATTCCAAATCATACAGTTGTATCATTAATACCCTCAACTGAGTGGGGCCATATTATATTATGGAAGAGATATCAACTATATTTATGGATCCAAATCAATCTAGAACTCCACAAACTACTACCGGGAAAGTCATCAAAAATATTCTAGAAATTCCTCCTAGAAGAAATCCACTACATGAGGAAATCCACCATGAGGAGAAAAAACATAAACCTCTTGCATGAGATATGATAAATGGGATATAAAATATCCTTATTCTGGGGGTGGCTGTCCCGCACAACCCGACATAGGATCCTATTCCCCAAGAAAAACTAGAGGACTCCCATTAGGTTAAATGAAACTCATAGGCTACCTATAAGAGTCGATATGTTCTATTAAATTCCCCTAAAATTACATGCGAAGAAACATTAAAAAAAATTACAAATCATGGACTATGATGTCTCATTCATTCTCATCCTATGAATCGAAAATCACCCATGATGGGCACCTGAGACCTTGTTCCTTCTTGTTTCCCAACAACATCACCAAATCCATTGTAAAAGAAAAAAACTCAGATGGAAATTTCATAAGATTCATAAGATCGGAAGATTTAAAAGATATTGAATAATCTGTATAAATGAGAATATAAGATTTATTAGATGAAGTCAAAATGGTACCTCAAACTGTTGAAGGTCCTACATCTGATCACATTGCTGCATGATCCATAGTATGAAGATGAGAAATATCTACCTTATAATGATAACTTTCTTGTGGATATTCGAGTAATTGGATCAACCTAGAAGTAGATCTGTCCATATCACCATGGATACCAAATAGAGATCCCACATTCCTTGATGACATCTACTGAACTGACACTCCCCTTGACGCCACAGATCATGGCGCACTCTAAAGGGTGTACATCACCATGAAAAATCATGGAATGTGCCAACATATTCACACTGATAACAAGGTCATGGAGTAGATATAAATATATGTCAGGTGTTTCCTATCCTCTTATTCTGGTGGCACACAACAAACCATTCGTCAAAAGTCAAAGATAAAAACTTCTTGTGAGGATGGACTGAACTACTACCTCCTTTTTTCCCTTATTCTTCTTAATTCCCATTCTTCAACGATGAACTACCACAACACATCACTAATAATGCTCCTGAGAAAATAGAAACTTGGTACTGATCTATCTAGATCATTGATGCAAGATCGAACACCTTAGTATAAGTTCCGAGCATGAATAAGATGACATGAGAGTAAATTTCGTGCCGTAACACCTTCTCAAACTTCCTAGAATTCATAGATTCATTTGAAAAAATCTCACAAAAGTACCACACTAGAACATAAAAATGGATTGAATATTCCATTTCTAAACAATCTACCAAGGAATGGTCCATGAAATCTCGAGATCTAGCATAGTCTAGGACCTCAGGACAATACATCTCATTGAAGATGGTCATGAAATCCTTCCAGCTCAGCTCCTCATTTCTTCCCAGCGAGAAGCACTGATTCCCAACTCCTATGACAGGGACCATATAGTAGATACATGGAACATTTCTCCCAATCCACCTCAGGTTTTTTACAGAATTCAAACATGAAAGTTTTTTTTCAATCCACACCCCTTATTCTGAGGTTTTCTGCTACCCCATAATGTATGACAATTGTTCGTAAAAAACTCTTGGGCTCTTTCCTTCCTTAGAACATGATAATCATTACTAACTGAATAAGGAGAAGGACCCACTCCCTCCCCCAGATCATGACCATCATAAACCATAGCTTCCACCAACATCTAATCAACTGTTGGGGGGGGGGGACTTTCTCTAGCTTCCTCCCATGAGTGCATTGGTGTTTTCTGGGGAGGCCTGTTGCTATAAAAAATAAAGAGCAACAAGAAAAATCATTAGTAAATATGTTCTGATTTTTTTGCAACAAAATAAAATATAAATATATCATATCGATAAATTAAAATGAAATAAATAGAAACTTCACCCTAACCAAAGACCATGTTCAGTTTGTGGCCCGCACATCCCATATAGAAGATAAGTCAAACAAAAATCCCAACATCCCATAGTGACTTGAGGTATGTCATGAGAGATGCAGGTTAGGCACCCCACTCACATCCTAATCTCTATGTCTCGATAGTCCTATCTCATGTCTAGAAAGACTCATCTAATATAATATGACCCAAAGAGCCTCACAATATACTGATATAGTTTTTTCATAAACCAAATTGGGGTTCCATCCAATCAATTTCCCAACCAAATCCCTCATAAGGAATGAAGGGATTTTCCAATCCTTATGGGTTGGCATAAGTTCATTGGTATCATAAAATGTTTTTTGGGAATGATTTACCAACTTTTAGAATCATTTAAGAAAACATAAAAGTAAATAAACTAAATCTAAAAATTCACACCAACAAGTATAAACAAAATAATCAGAGTTTAGTTACATAGTATTAAATGAATCCCCTGATGGACCAAACCAAAAGGTAGCAGAATATAACACTAAAAAACCACCACATGGAATGGGGGGATTTCCCTCAATCCATATATTGAACACTACACCATAGAAGAAAGAAAACAACACAAATCGCTGTCTCTGTAGACTATTCCCTTACCTCTATCAAACATTACCAATCCTACATTAACCAAAAGGTGTATGTAAGGTGTGAGCCTAATCCCAATCACAAGTCACCTAAAAATATTCCATGTGACCAAAATATTTAGACAAAAATCACTCAAGTTTTTGTAAACAAGAAATTCTAGAAGAATATCTAAAAGGCGAATCTTTAAATGAAATCAAATTTCAAGACGGTAACATCAATGAATTTACACGTTTAAATAAATCAAAGATGCATGAATTTTCCCAAAGAACACACTTTATGCCTATGGTAATTACAATATAGCCACTTAGTAGTATTCAAGGGAACAACCCTAGGAACTATCAATCCATGGGGCCCTAGGTACATCATATCTCAGTGTAAAAGTATCCATAACCAATAACCTTCTCATGCATAAGTTACTAGGAGGGGAAAAACCAATGGCGTAGTAGTCCCCAAAAATTATCTATATTTATCTAGTGTTTTCAACATAAATCGGATTATGTGAATAAGAAGTGAGGCCACTACCAGATCACTTCCATATTAGTCCTAGTCCACCCACCTATATACCCATATTTCCCTCTTTGTGCTCAAACATGTTTCACATGTTTTAAAATACCATTTTCACATTAAAATACCACTTTGAAATCATACACATTCCAAATAGTACCCAACATATCTTTCCACCATTTTTAACTCAAAAAACCATTTAAAAATGTCGTAATTCAATTTGAAGATGTAAAATGAATATTTTTACAAAAAACCATTCAAAAACCTATTTCAGGGCCAACTGCACCCCACTACCATACCAAAACAGAATTGTATTCCCTAGAAACATTAAATAAACCAATATCTAATATTTTAAAATTCCCTCAAGTGGAACCACATGAGTTACAAAATAAAAAACACAATTTATAGAAAATATACATCTTTATAATCTAACACTGAACAAATTATATCAAAAATGTTTTTGGTCCAAACAGAATAGGTAAGATACATTCTTGGATGGTCACAAAAGAATATCTAACTCATAAAATAATTCATACACATGGAACCACCTCCCATATATTTCAAAAACCACAAATATTTTTGTGAATTTTCATCCTCACCACAACAACACCATAAGAGAGTGATAGTGAACCCTAATCTGAATAATTGAACAAAGAAACTCAAAATTTAACCATAGGGATGAAACCCGAGATACTGAATTTTTAAAACATCAAGAAGGATAGATGAAACACTAAATATAAGGAATAAAAACAAAGGAGGAATTTATAACATGAATAATATTAATGTTTCCCCAAAAAACAATCAAAAATGGGTACCAGGGGAGTTTAAGGGAGCTTCGGAGCCTTCTATGGCTGCTTGGGTGAAATGGGGGAATAAAGGGGTGAGATTGGTATAATTATAGAATTTAAATATTTTCTATAATCAGATATACACACTACTTTTCATATCCCTATAAAAACACTTTAATTTGACCACTCTATCGCAACACATGAAAAATTAGTTTCTCCATTCTGATTTAACTAACTCAATGACATTATGTAGTCTAGGATGATCCCATTGGGAAGAGTGGGGATGGAATTATAAATCCATATTCAGGAATCTAATATGATAGTCCAGAAAAAAGATTTAAGGGTAGACGATGAAAATGTGAAATGATTTACAGTAATCGTATGAAAAAATGAAGGGAATGAACAATAAGAAAAATGAGTATATAATTGTTGCAATATATTTATTATTTATTGAATTATTTATTCATTTGTTTTAATATTATTAATGGTAATATTTTACCATTGATATTAGATTGGTTTTTTGTTTCATGGTGTAATATAAATTAATCGTGTATTTAAAATTATAACACATTTCTCTAGTGATTAATTACATAAAACACATTTTTAAATCCCTACAAATAAAAAGTGACAACATTCTCACCAAATGGTCATGAATTCACCCATTGAAACTCTATTAGTTATTTGTATTGTTTTCATTATTAGTATAATATGATTCCAATTATAAATATTTCAATAAATAGTTAAATTATACTAAGAAGATCATCCTAAATGTTAACATCAGAATTACATTTTTTACAAACCCATAATTATATTACTAACCCACACCAGAAGATCATCCTATTATGATCATGGTAAATATTTGAAGATTTAAATTAAATTCAACACATAAAATGGTCATGATAGTAGAAAGGGATACATGATAGTAACACTAAAATAAAAATATGTTTGAAACAAAATAGTAGAAGAAATCATTTTATAGATTTGATGGATGTCGAATGGAAGAGTTGCATCACCTAAACTTGTGTTTTAGACCCTAAAATTAGATTCATTCCTAAATATTTATATTGAAATATTATACATAGATTGTAATCAAAATTACACACTTCGAACTTGTGTTAACAATATGTTCACATGTTTTCTCCTATGATTTGTGGCCTAACGTACTTCCCATTGAATGTGAAGCTGCAATGGTATATTGGAGGATGTAAATGACATATATCACCTTTTCATATGGAGTGTAAAATTTTTAACATCAACCAAATATTTCAATAAGGGAATATATGACAAGATAATGATTAGTACATAGTGTGTTGGTATTTCTCAACTATATTGTCATGTACCCTGGCTTACTAAACAGTGTCTGGGAATGGGAATATGACACATGTTTGTAATATACATATTTTGAATATGTTGATTTATATTCTAATCATAACCCATTTTTGACATTGATAGGAAAATCCTGAAAAATAAATAAAATTTTTGAAATAAATTATTTTATCCACTAATGAATGTGTATATTCTTAAAATGTATTTTAAATGTCAATAAAATGTATGAAAATTTATAAAAAAATACATCACATCAATATTCTTAGGAGGTGGAAATAATAATGGTCCATGTAAATATAGTTGTAGGTGAAAGACTATAAATAGAATATGTAACAGTATAAATCAGTGGAAGAATAATAAAGACCCAATTGAAAACAACAATCCCAAATTCAAAACTACAATTGTTGAAAAAAACTCCAATCCAAAACAAGTAGATAAAGAGGTTTTTTAATGGACAACCATATCCCTGCATCTAATAATAATGAAAGGTATAAAAATTGAGATTATGCAGAGGAACCAAAATGGCCTACTTCCATCCATCCAATGTTAATCTATACAACACATTCAATATGGTCCATCTCTCGAGCACGATTCATTGTTCACAAAATCATACATTATACAAATATAAAAAAAATGACTATGTAGTGTCTGAGAATAGACACACTAGGCCACAACCAATGTGTACCTATCTTATATACATTATTATATATTTTTCTACAGAATATAAATAAATGTAACCAAAAAAATTATAAATTATGAACCTACTTACCTCATTCTCCGTTTCCACAAGGAACCTTATTCCTTCTTCATCAAACACTGATATATCTCTGAAAATGATCACCTAATTATATACATGTCATAAACTACATGTCTGCATATATATAATTATAATGGATATGGTTCATGGATTAAATTCTAAGGCATCCCCTGGAAAATATATTATTCGGTTAACCATCTGGAACCAACAATTATCATGTTACTAGACCCTTAATCTATAAATAAATTATTTGGATTCCTAATGGATTTTACAAAAAAACAAGTCCCAGGACCCTTTGACCACTATATAAATAGTCCTTATTGACTTTGCAGCGTGAAATCCCAAGGCAGAACAATATATGTCCTCCGATAAATAAACATTGTCAACTTAGAAGCCGAAATCCTGATGCACGGAGATATCTATCCACCAATGATCCCATCCCAATTGCCTCAAGTATAACAGTGAGCCTCTTTCCATATCCCATGGTCTCAACAACATCAACCAATGATGTGTCACCGTCGACATGTCTTTATATGATTGGAACCTCTATCATATCTAATGGTCAACAACATCCCTAAATCTACAATATATACTGAGGATTTCACCCACAACAGGAAATCAAGACAACCTCAACTATGTCCAATCTTTGTGCACATGTCTCAAGTGGAATGTTGGTAAGCAACAGTGAGCTGAATTACCTAAAAACATAATACATATAACATAACATCTCATTCACCTGTTACCATGTCAGTATTCCATGATGTTCAACACCATCCAAAGTATCCAAATCCAACCCCCCCTACCTGATGGCATCCTTACCTAAAAAAATACCATGTCATCTCAACTTGGATATCATTATCTCCCACATGCCGAGGGAAATTACTAAAAATAAAATAGCATCATATGAATCTAGGTCATCGAAAACCATCTCAATCATTTGTCCAAGAATGTCACTTTTTGAAGAAACGTAAGAAACTCAATATAACAATTTATTTAATTCATATTTAACACCTATACTAAATGTCCCATGTTACTCCAAGACCCATTCCTAGATAAATAATTAATAGTTAAATGTGGTCATTCCATCTAAATATAATTTCATAAATTAGGTAATTTAGAAGAAAACGTCAAACAATATGGGTCTCACTCAGAAAACCCACATGGGAATAATTAGAATTCATAATCAAAACACATAAAATTAATGAGAAATATATGAAGATACATACTTAAACTCATATGTTCTCGCACATCTAATATTGACCTCTATCTCAATATTAAACAAGATAACTCATCAATTTAATGGAACTCCCAAAAAATATTTCAAAGGAATCAAACTGATATTTCACAATGTGTAGTGATAAAAAAGTGATAGAGATTATAAAAGATATAATAACAAACTAAGATCAATATATATCCACCATATTAGCTTCAATTGGATGTTTGATAATGATGTTGAATTATAGCCTAAAAGGAAGAAGAAATTGGGTGCTCCCCTTGTGCATGCGGTGGAATAAAGAAGAAAGGGAGGAGAAAACCTAAATAGAGGGGGAGGGGGAATTCATTATTTCAAACAAATAAATTAGCCGCATTGTTTGGGTGTTCTATTTTTAAAAAAATTACCATCTATGCAGCGCTCACTATCTAATCACCACATGTTCATGATTTAATTTCACAGTTTACCAAACAAAATATTGAAGACCTCTATTATAAAATATAGATGTCTCTCACTATGTTATTCCCCCTCCTTTGTGTCATGAATACCCATTACATGTTCTTTAGGTGGGATGCACAATTACTCCTCGTAGGCCACACCATTTTTCTAAACTATGTTCTTATATTTTTGGATTCCCAAAACTGGGTTGGTGGACCACACTTACCCTAATACTCATATTGTCACAACTCGTCCTAGTGGGGCCCACGCCATGACTCCCCAAGGCCACCTCTAATAGGCCAAAGGGCTGGTGAGTAGCACCGAGTAAGCATTTTACTAACATGGGAGGAATTTCCTATGAATCTGTATACATGCACACATCTCTATGCTCACAAATTATGAAATGTAAAAACACTAGGAAAAAAAATTCATGCATACGACTAAACCAAACCAACAGAGTGAAACAGAGAGTAAAGTGTGGGATGTAAAATAGGAAAAAAATACAATCCCTCCAAAAAGAGTCTTAAAATGAAAAATCCCACTCGTGAACACAAAAAGGTATTGGGACTGATGCTCGTAGTTGTAGGAACACCTCAGACTGTAGGGAACATAGAAAGCTCAGTCCTTTCATGGTCCGCCCTTGAGTCTGTCAAAAGGATTCTCGTCTATACAAGACACGATTTGTGTGGGAAAAGCCCGTGCAGGGGTGAGTATAACAACACTCATTAGAGGACCCTAAGAAACCACAAAACAATACACAAGGTAAATGTACAGTCAGATACACAGAGTATATGTTCAAACATTGAAATTGAAACACAATCCAGATATACTCAAATCTCAGACCCATAGTCTAGAGTCAAGTCACACACCCGCATACCCCATTAGGGATTTAGTTCAATGATTCCACGAGGTTCTCATTCTGGGAGAACACACTCCACCAGTCTGGTAGCTCTGGTGACGTCCGTCTGAGAAGTACTATTATTTCGGGAACCACCACGATAGGTAGATGCACTCATTATGGGAGACACACTCCACAGTGGGAAGGATCATGATAGATAGAATCACTCATTATGGGAGAGACACTTTTTAGTGGGAAAGATCGCGATACACAGATCAGGATCACTACCAAGGCCATATCGGATACCACGACTCATCTGGATTCACCAGCTAGGTAGAGGATCAACACCCGGTAGAGTTGGTCTTGTCGATGCCTTACTCTACCTAGTGTCATGAATGGATAGAGGATCTCGCTCTGGGCCTCTCAGTGGGATTTCAACTCTATCACAGAATGTTCGGCTGAAGGGATCATTCTCCTGTAGAAGGAAACGATGCCTGACCTTCAAGGGAATGATAATAAGGGGAACTAACCCAAACAGAAGATGTCCTAGATACGACGAAAAAGAAGAACATGACGTTTTCTAAAAGGTAAACCGCGTCTAGAAAAAAGTACACGCCATATTGTCAGACCCTGAGTATGGCTATGAAAGAAGTCCTATGCCATAAGGATGGTCGTTTAAAAAAAGCGATTGCATGGTGTATATTACGATGTACATTCCGTGTCCGAGTGACTGGGGTTGGCTCTGTGTACGCTGGCTATGTGCCCGTACACGGTCATCAACCCGTGTACTCTAACCCGTGTAATTGGTACACGGGGTAACCTGCATTTCTAGACATGCTTAGCTGTGTGATGGAGTACACGGCCATGTACTCTATCCCATGTCCATGTACCCCTGGATACTTTCCTAGTTTCATGTAGCCGCCTCTACCATTCTATACACTTTGTGTCCCGAATCATTGTAGTTCATGTCATGTCCGTGTATTTCCCAAAATACCCACTGAGCTTCGGGGAAAGTATAACATGTCGTGTGACTAGGGTCACATGCCATTTGATTCCTCTCTGACCCCAAAAACCTAGCCACAACCACGAGCACTACAAGGTGTGTTTTCTGGAAGTACACCCCGTGTATTCTGGAAATTTCCAGAAACAATTCTCTTCGATGGCGCGCCTCCTGTGCGGCCCTGATCATCGATCCGGCACTCCTATCGCCACGAAACCTTTAGGTTTTTGTCTCCATGACACCACTAATCCTATTGTAGTGTTTTCAGGCCTCTGATCGGCTCTGAAAACATGTTTTGATCTTCCCGCGTGAAGATCGCTCGAAGAACGATCCATCCTGATTCTCTCTAATCAATCGTCTACCATCGTCATCGCACATCTGCAAGGATGTTGTGGTGTCAGTTATCTAAAATGGGATCATTGTTTAGAAAAAAGGACTTGAACCAATCCATTGTCCATCACCCCGCGAAGAACATGAATAATGCGAGAATTAAAAATGGAAGAACTCTTACAAAAACAAATTTGAGGAATGAATCTCTACCGTCATTAGTCATGGAATTGCTCCACTGCCATTAATAGGCTTAAACATATCATAAATCAACAACAAAAATTCAACATGGATCAATTCCTAGAATCATCTCGATAAAATCTTCACACAAGAAAGAACAAATCCGTAGATCAACATGTTCTTGGTTGATTCGTGTTCATCGTTACAAAAAAAATGTGGAAAAGAATTCAAATAAGAAACCCTTACCTCAATTGTGACCGATCGCTGACGAAGGTGTCTTGTGGCTGTCATCGTCTAGATCCTACTACTTCATTGGTGTAGCGATTATCAACTACGATCCAACGTCGTTCGTCGTTGAGGGTTTTCTCCACCTCTCCGCGGATCCTCCAGAGATTTCTCCCAAAAAAAATTCACTGACCTCCAATTGATTATCCCATTAAAAAGGGAAACATGATTCAATGTTCTGTTACACTACGACATTAATGAGTTAAGTTGATGTTTCAAAGCCATTATGACATGGCATTTAATATTGAAATAGTTTCTATGTTGATGTGCTACAGCGGATATTTCCATAAATATAAATAAACATTGAAACATTTGTTTTATTTTTATTTTATTAAAAACATCCGAAAATTATCTTCTTCCCTCGACCCGCACCGATCGAGGTTAGGCTCTTTCTTGGGTAAAGTCATCATCCCGGATGCAACGATGCCCTCTAATTTTTAATCTAGGCATCCTTTTGGAAACAACCAAAACTGCGTGTGAGTGCCGACTAACTTAATTTAAAAAGTTTCAAACCACCTTTCCAAGCTCACCGAACCTTGGAATGAGGTTTCTCCTCTGTTACTAGTCTCATGATAGTCCCATATAATATTTAAATATAATACATAGAAAAATATGAGACATTACATTCGCCCCACCGTGGGTCTTTGCATCCCCGAAAAGCCAAAACAAAGGCTACTCAAAAAGATGTGGGTACTGGGCACAGATCTAGGCCTCCCACTCCCACGTTCTCTCCTAATGATTCACATGTTGCCACTAGATGCCCACTAAGGGAATCGAGCACCCACTAAGGATCCTCTCCTATCGATCCTTGATCTCTATAGGGTAATCAGCAAAGGTCGCTCCATCCTCGATGTCCAACAAGCCCCTGTCGATGACATGCGATGGTTCATGCATGAACCTCCTCAGCTGTAACACGTGGAAGGAATCATGTACCCGATGAAACTGTGGAGGTAGAGCTAGGTGGTATGCCACCTCGCCAACTCTGTATAATATCTGTAAAGGTCTGATGAAACTCAGAGATAGCTTGCCGCCTCGGCCAAATCTCTGTAACCCTCATCGAGGTGAGACCCGAAGAAAGACGTGGTCTCCCTCTTCGAACTCCATAGGTCTCTGTCGTCTATCAGTATAAGACTACTTATGGCTATATGCAGTCTTCATCCACTCACGAATGACCTGAAACTTCTCAGTGGTAGCTCGCACCAACTCTGGACGCATGAGTGCTGACTCCCCAGGGTCCGTCCAGCAAAGCGGTGACAAGCAGGGTCTTCCATTCAAGTCCTCTAACGGTGCCATACCAATGCTGAAGTCGTATCTATTGTTGTACGTAAACTCCACCAGTGGTAGGTGGTACTCCCAACTGTGACCAAAGTCCAAGATATAGGCCCACAACATATCCTCCAAAACTTGAATAGTCCTCTATGTCTGGCCATCTTTCTGGGGATTAAACGCTGTGCTCAAGCATAGCTCAGTCCCCGAGGCCTTCTATAATCCCTTCCACAACAAGGGTTTAAAGAGAGAATCTAGGTATGATACTATCATCGAAGGAATTCCATGAAGCTGAAATATCTCTTGCACGTAGAGGCGTCCATATCTCTCTAAGGAACTCTGCTCCCTGATATCTAGGATGTGGGCCGAGTTGGTGAGTCTATCAATGATCACCTAGATGGAGTCATGCCCCCTGGACATCTATGGTAATCCCATCATGAAGTCCATCGATATTACATCCCACTTCCACTCTAGAACTTTCAGAGGGTGAGCTAATCCAGTTGGAACCTCGTTCTCAGCCTTTACCTACTGGCACGTAAGTTATCGAGAAACGAACTCTACTACTGACTTCTTCATGCCTAACCACCAGAACTGTTGTCGAAGATCCTAGTACATATTTTCTGCTCCAGGATGCACCGCCAAGGGGTATGTATGAGACTCCCTCAGGACCTCTTCCTACATTCCACTGGTACAATAGTGAATCCTCTGAAAAGAAGTATGTTCTCCCCACCTTGTGAATATCAATGAGAAGCATCTCTAATGGATAAATGCACATGTAATTCCATGTAGTAGACATCCCCAAGCTATTCCTCCCTAACTCCCTGTAAGTATTGTGGGGTGACAACCATCGACTGTAAGTAAGTTGTATCCTCTCCATCCAAGAAGGATAACTATAACGTGGAAAACTATTGTGTCACCTCACTCAACAACTTTGAGCTTGACCTTCTACTAAGAGCATCTGCCACTTTTTTCACCATTACATGAGTATAGATGATCTTGAAATCATAATCCAAGAGGAACTCTAGCCAACGCCTCTACCTCATATTCAGATCCTTCAGTGAAAAGATGTACTTGAGTCTCTTGTGGTGAGAGTAGATAATGAACCACTCTCCCATAAGGTAGTGTCACCACATCTTCAATGCAAAGACTACTGCACCCAACACAAGATCATGGGTCGCATAGTTTTGATCATGTGGAATAAGCTGGCGTGAAACATAAACAATAACTGCATGCCTCTCCATCAGGACACAAGCTAGCCCGGTCCCTGATGCGTCACAGGAAACTATGTACTCGACACCCTCCTCCAAAAACATCAAAACTGGGGCACTCTTCAAACTCTATCTCAACCGCTCGAAATCCTACTGGCACTTCCCCATCCACACGAAGGGTTGCCGCTTCCTGGTCAAGGTTGTCATCAATGTTGATATCCAGGAAAAGTCCGGAAGGAATATATGATAGTATTCTGCCAATACAAGGAAGCTCCACACCTCCGTCATGCTCCGAGGTGGATCCCATGAAAACACAGCCTCCACCTTGGTTGGGTATGTATCTACTCCATATGTGGAGATGAAATGCCCCAAAAATTGGACCTCCTGAATCCAGAACATGCTCTTTGAGAGCTTCCCATAAAGCTGGTGCTCCCAAAGCACGTCTAGAACAATCCACATGTGTCTTGCATGATCCTCTTCTGACACCAAGTACAGAAAGATGTTGTCGATGCATACCACTATGAACCGGACAATGTATGTCTGGAGGATCCGGTTCATCAGTCCCATGAACACTACGGGGGCGTTTTTCAAACCGAAAGGCATCACCATGTACTCATAGTGATTGTAGCGGTATCTGAATGTAGTCTTCGGTATATCCTCATCCTGTACATGTAACTGGTGATAACCTGACTGAAGTTCAACCTTTTAGAACCAATGTGCCCCTCTCAGCTGAACAAAGAAGTCATTGATTCTAAATAGTGGATACTTGTTCTTCACTGTCACCTGGTTCAGGTGCTAGAAATCCACACACAACCTCAGATGCATGTCTTCCTTTAGGGAAAACAAGACTGGGGCCACCCAGGGTGAAATGTTGGGTCTCACAAAACCCTTTCTCTACAAATCCTCCAACTACACCCTCAACTCGCGAAGCTCTGTGGGAGCCATCCGATTCACTGATGAGGAAATCGGGGTCATCCCGGGGAGTATGTCAATGCAGAATTCGATTTCCCGTTGGGGAGATAATCCTGGATCTTCTTCAGGAAAGACATCCTCGTACTCCACCACTACTGCAGGGAACTAGGATCTCACAACATCCACTACTCCGAGGGAAAGGATAACCAGATCATGAGAGATTGGCTACACCCTCATATGCATATGCTCATTCTGCACTGCCTGTGATTCCCTTTCTCCGAAAAATGAAATCATTGTTCCATTGTGGCGGACACAACGCACTCTTTGCCTAAAACTGTCAATCTGGGCATGGACCGAAGATAAAAAATTCATACCGAGAATGACGTCGTAAGGCCTCGACGCTACCACTAAGAGGATCCAACTGAAACTCTCACCTCCAAGGGTAAGATCACACTGTCTACAAAGGTGTGTTATCATCGAGTCTCCTCCCGTAGGTGTCTCCATGCGCAAGGATCGAGTAAAATTTCTACTAGAATCTCGAGGTTTCGTACAAGGCATGTGGCAATGAAATAATGACAGGCACCTGTGTCTATTAGTATGGAAGCTATGGTTGAAAAGACATAGATTGTACATCTAATCATCCCTGGAGCCCATTGGTCGTATGCCTCGACCTCATACACATACCCATGTCCCTATCCCCCAGATCCCTGGGCCTAGTGCTGAACTCCCGGGGGTGGTGGTGGATGTAAGTCAAAGTGTCTACCACTACCGATAGCTCTCCCTGCTCCTCTTCCACGTCCACTGCCTGGCGGGTTTGTCTGCTCCAGTCTATGTCGCTGCCTCGGTGGTCCATCCATCCCTTCCCTGTCAGCAGCTCGACGGGTCGGGAAATCTCTAGCGAGAGTTCCCCGATCATCCCATGCTTAACATTGCTTCTCCCAAGGCTAACTGGATCCAGTATGAGGGCCCTAGACTATCGAACCCCGGTCTTGGGTCCTCATTCAATGTCTCTCACGTCCTGATCCCTGCGTCTGACCCCGTCTTCCTGCTGTCAAGGTCTTCACACCTGTCCGCCTACTACCGACTATCGTCCTCTATCTCTGCTTTGACAAGATGCTCTCAATCACTATATCCCACTTGAGAACTCTAGAATAAGTCGAAATTCATAGAGGCACGACACTAGCTCGGATGTCTCATCCTAGACCTCGCTCGAAGTTCCGAGCTCTGAACTACTAATCATTGACCATTTCCATCGAGTACCGGGTGAGGATAGTGAACCTCGAGGAATAGTCAGCTACTATCATACTACCCTGATGGTGCTGAAGAAGCTCTTAGATGCACAGAACATTCATCATTATTTGAGAGAACTCCACCCTGAAGATTTTCTCGAACTCCGAACACAAAAGTGTATCCTTGTTTTGATTCTGTGTGGTCAAAATCCACCATCGTCCCACCGAACCCTAATGAAGTCTCACTCCTAGGATCACCATCTAGTCTGCTGGTGTCCTCACTAGACAGAAAACTCTGGTCACCACCTCAATCCAGTCCTCAGCTGTCTGAGGGTCGGGCTCGCCTCAGAACCTTAGATGTATCTGTCTCTGGAACTCATGGAGCACACTAAGCCTGCACTCCTCGTCGGTGTGTACTGCAGCTACCATGGGATACTCCACTGGTGATGGCATAACAGGTGCACCATCCGGTGGCAGCTCCTGGGGAACTGGTCCCTGTATTGAAGCCTCCTCACTGAGGGGGTCATCCTCATGATCGTGCTGGTGAATCCTAGTGGTTAAGCGTCGTAGAGGCATCCTGTATGGAAACAGGATGTACCATGGTCAATGAGTATATCTTGATAGCTGAAACAAAGGATATGGAAAACACAAACCATTCCTATATGATGCATGTGCCATTCTTTTATTTCCCCACAACCAGTGTTTTCGTGTACCGAGTCGAAAAGCAGGTTATCGGAGTCTTGGTGTTTGTATACTTCGGCAGCCCCACCAACACTGGAGTCTTTGGCCTAAATGCCAAGCTCGAAACACTAAACACTATTGTACCAAAACAAACTCACAAGCTCTCGGTCCTATGGTATAACTGGCCAGCCTTCGATACCACTCTGTCATGACCCGTCCTATTGGGGCCCGTTTTGTGACACCCCAAGCCCGCCTCTAATAGGCCAGGGGCTGGTGACTAGCACTGAGTATGTAATTTACTAACTTGGTAGGAATTTCCTAAGAACCTGAACACAGAAACACATCTCCAAGCACACAAATACTGAAATATAAAAACACGAAGAAACAAAATGCATGCATACGACAAAACCAATCCAATAGAGTGCAATGGAATGTATAATACTAGAAGTAAACTGGGCCAAAAATTCAAGCCCACCAAAACAAGATTCTGAAATTGAAAAGTCCAACCTTTAAACATAAAAAGGTACTAGGACTGCTTCTCATAGCCATAGGAACACCTCGTCCTGTAGGGAACTCAGAAAGCTCAGTCATGTCCTAGTCTGCCCTAGACTCTGCCAAAAGGATGCTCATCTGCACAAGACATGATACATGCAGGCAAATCCCGTGAAGGGGTGAGCATAACAATTCTCAGTAGAGGACCCTGAAAAACCACAAAGAAATACACAATGTAAAGGTAAAGTAATCTACACACGGTATATGTTCACACATAGAAAGTGAAACACAATCTATATACACTCAAATCTCAAACCCGTTCTAGAGTCAAGTCACACAGCCGCATACCCCATTAGGTATTCAGTTCGAAGATTCCATGAGGCACTCGTTCTGGGAGAACACACTCCATGAGTCTGGTAGCTCTGATGACGTTTGTACGAGAAGTAATGTTTGTTGGGAACTGCCACGAGAGGTAGATACACTCATTAAGGGAGACAAACTCCTGAGTGGTATGGATCATGATAGATATAAGAACTATTTATAGGAGACACAACCCTGAGTGGGAAAGATCACAATACACATATGAGGATCACTGCTAGGGAAATGGCGGATACCACGACTCATCAGGATTCACTAGAAAGGTGATACACCAGCTAGGTAGAGGATAAACACCCAGTAGAGTCGGTCACGTCAATGACTGAATCTATTTAGGGTCTGGAATGGATAGAGGATCTCGCTCTGGTCTTCTCAGAGGGATGCCGAATCTACCACAGAATGTTCCGCTGAAGGGATCATACTATTATAAAAGGAAACGATGCATGAACTTCAGGGAAACAAGAATAAGGGGCACTAACCCAAACAAAAAATTTCCAATATATGACGAAAAAGTAGACCATTACATTTTCTAAAAGGTTCACGACATGTAGGAAAACGTACACGCCGTGTTGTCTGACCCCAGGTACTGTCCGTGCACAACCGCTCGTGTCGTAAGGCTGGTCGTTCAAAAAAGTGAGTACACAACATGTAGAATGATGTTCACGCCGTGTCCGAGTGACTGGGGCTGGCTCTGTATACGCTGGCGATGTTCCAGTACATGGTCATTAACCTGTGTACTCTAACCCAGGTAATCGGTACATGGGGTGACCTGTGTTGCTGGCCTTGCTTGGCCACGTGATGGAGTACACGGTCATGTACTCCATCCCGTGTCCATGTTCCCCTAGATACATGCCATGATTCAGGTATCCACCTCTGACAATATGTACACGCCATGTCCCGAAGCCGTACAGTTCATCCCATGTCCGTGTATTTCCCAAAATACATACCGAGCTTCGAGGAAGGTCTAGCACACAGTGTAACCAGAAACACATGCTGTGTGATTCCTCTATGACCCTCAAAACACTAGCCGCCACCGCCATCACTACACGACATGTTCTCTGGAAGTACACACCGTGTATTCAGGAAATTTCTAGAAACGGTGCTCTTCCCCGGCGTGCCAACCGTGCTGCCCCGATCATCGATCCAACCGTCCGATCGCCACAAAACCTTCGGTTTTAGGTCGCCTTGACACCAAGAAGCTTCTTCTGATGTTTTCATGTCACCAATCAGCTCTGAAATAATATTTTGATCTTCCCACATAAAGAATGCTCGATGAAAAATCCTTCCCAATTCGCTCCGATCCGTCGCCCGCCATCGTCGTCAGACCTCTGCAGGGTCGCTGTGGTGTCGATTTTGCAATTTGGGATATTTGTGTTGCAAAACAGATGTGAAAATATCCGTTGTTAATCACCCAGTGAAGAATGTGGAGAACGCACGAAAGAAAAAGGGATGAAATCCAACAAAACAAATTTGAGGAACGAACCCCCACTGTCGTTCATCACGGCGTTGATCAGCTCCAGTTAATAGGCTTAAAAAGAGAAAAAATCAACAACCACAATTCAAATGGATCAATTTTCAGTATCATCCTGATAAAACCCTCCAACATGAACGGACGAATCTGCGAATCAACTTGTTAGTGGTTGATCTGTATTCATCGTTTAGAAATAAAAAACGGGGAAAAGAATTCATATAACAAACCCCTACCTCAACTGAGATCGCTCGCTGATGGAGGTGTCATGCGGTCATCATCATCGAGATCCTCCTACATCGTTGCCGCAACGATTCTAAACTTCAATCCGTCATAGTTCGTCATTTGGGGTTTTCTCTAGTGCTCCGTGGATCCTCCTGAGATTTCTCTCAAAAAATCATCAATGACCACCAATTTCTTAACCCATTAAATTGGGAAACATGATTCAATATCCTCTTACGTTGTGGCATTAATGAGTCAAGTTGTTGTTTCTAATCCATTACCACATGAAATTTAATATTGAAACAATTTCCCTATCACTCCGCTGCAGCGGATGTTTCCATAAAAATAAATATACATTGAATTTTTTTTATTTGAGTAAAAACATCTGAAAATTAACTTCTTCCCCCAACCCACGCAGGTAGAGGATAGTCTCGTTCTTGGGTAAATTCATTGTCCCGGATTCAACAGTGCCCTTAGATTTTAAATCTGGGCATTCGTTTGGAAACTGCCACAACTGCGCGTGAGTGCCGACTCACTTAACTTAAAAAGTTTCAAACCACCGTTCTGAGCTCACTGGGCCTCGGAATGAGGTGTCGTCTCTGCACCTAGTCTTGTAATAATCCCATATAATATTTAAAAATAATACATGGAAAAATCTGAGACATTACACATATGAAACCCCGAGGAACATTATGATCCTGAAAACGCATATAAAAACATTCATAGGTCAATAATACTCTTAGAATTAGGATCTTAGGATCAATAGAAGTGTTGTTCTGGACACCGACTATGAAATGTCAAATAGGTTGTGGATTTTCAACCTAATCAGAAACCCAAGATGTTACAAAATATGTTGAAATTGGCACATTTATGTGTGTGTAGTTTATCGGTAGGGATATTATTTTAATACATTAAATTAATTGAAATATTTACATTTCATTGGAAACAATCATCTCTTTGACCAACCCATATATTTTTTGAATCATCTTATAGTTCTATTGATGCATTTCATTGGGTGATTCAATATATATTTTTGAAAATTATGTCATTCAATATCATTTAAATGAATTTTTATATTAAATGATCATATTACAATCATCATTATTGTTATAATTTTTTATTTCGGTGTTCAATATGATTCATGTTTTAAATAACAACTCGAGATGTCCTCTTAGGAATAATAATAATATTTCAAACTCCATATTTGATCTTGTTTTTTTTTGTAAAAATCAATGCATTGTACTACACACTCATAGATAACATGGTTTATCCATGTAACTATAAATTTATTAAAAAATGGTTTATCAATTTTAAAAACCCAATAAATATTAATGAAATTAGATTAAATAAAATTATGAATAAGAAAAATCACTCTAATGGTGTCTTAACCTATAGTTATTCATTTTATCAAATAAAAATTTCACTTATATAATGTCCCAATAAGATAATCCTCTATCTCAATTAGATTAATATAGGATTTGTTTTATGTTGGGTTACTTTATACTTCATTACAAAATCCCATAAAAATCACTAAACCACATATTAATCCAAAAAAATCACCCCGTACCTATACTCTCTAATATAGTTCCAAAAAACAAATTATTACACATTTACATTGATATATATTGAGATGAAATTATAATAATATGAATATATTATACATTTTTAACATTATTTAAGTATTCAATAAAATAAATAATCATAAAATCTTTAGAATATAAAGACTTCATGTTTTTTTAGATTTCCTATATAAGGGTAACTGTTTGTAACATTATCAATATCTCCCAAAATAACATTCTCACTCATTGTCCTTCTAGACACATCTTACTAATTAATGTCCTAAATTAGCCATGGAATTTAAATATAAGAAGGATTGTGTTAAAAAACATAGTATGGTTGAATATTTTCATTGTGTGACAAATTGAAACTTTAGAAATATAATAAAAAACATGTACCATGTAGAAATATATGATTAATTAGAAACTAAAATCAAAAGTGTTTGTAATAATATTTAGTTGAAGGACATATATCCCAAAATGACCATCTTGTATGAATATCATATACAATATATGTAATGAATATTAAAACATGATGAACTAATCATGATCCATATAGAATAACATAAGATGTAGAATAACATAGGAATGTGACACATGTATATGAATAAGAAACCACCAAAGTTTTGGAAAATATAATAATAATCAAGTCATAAATAATGATTATAGCATAATAATAATGACAAAACTAATTGTTTATAATATTAAAATAATTTAGTTTTTATAGTTTTGGACATAAAAATGTTTTTTAATCATATTATTTTGAACAAATCAGTAATATCTATATATAGTGTTGTGATCAGAAGAATTATTTTCACATATTATGATCCCATTAGATATAAATCATTACCCTATTATTTGGTGATATTTTTAAAAACCAAACATATATTAGTGAAATGACATGATTATTTGTTCCATATTAAGTCAATCATAATTCTCATCATGAAATACCCATGGAAGGAAAATGAATTAATAGACAATTTCTATCGATTTCAAATAAAATTACTTCAAGAATAACAAGTAATGATACAAAAAATTTAATAAGTAATATTATTACACCATATTCTCATTTTGGTTTCGATCATAAAAATAAATACATTGAAGTAAAATATTATATATATAGATATATATATATATATATGTGATTATATATAAATGTTATCATAATGTTTTTACTATTTTCATAAAAACCAAAATTATATGTCACTTTAGAAAATTATTTTAAATAATTTGGAAGAATTTGTTAAAAATTTTATTTTAAAAGTATATCCATTAAATTATCCATGAAATAAAATGAATATAATGTAATAAAATATTTTTTTAAGATAAATAATAAAAACATTTGAATGAAACCCCTTTTCATGATTTTTAGATGTTGTAATGAAAACCTCACATTAATGAAAGAGTCATAAAATTTTAACCACAAAAGAGAAAAGGTGATATTTGATGTGTATAAAAGATATTAAATATTTTTTATAAAAAATGATGTAATATATATATCATAATAAATAATATCAACACGGAGTTTAAAGAGAAAACAAAATCAAACACAATTATTCTAAATTAAATAAATTTTTAATGAAAAAGGATATCCAGAAGAGATTAATATTTCATCATGTAAATGATATTTTATATTAAAAAAAAGACAATAAATGAATGAGATAATAAAATTTAAAAATAATTATATGAAATTGTAAAATAATAATGTTTATGAGCCAATGAATCAAAATTGAGAAAAATGCCATTAAATTTTTAAATACAAATAAATCAAATGGAAATTATTAATAAAACTATGAGAATTGAAATTAATTTGGAAAAAATGATTACATGGAGGTAATGTGATTTATAAAAAACTAAATTGGTTGTCAGGAAAATGATATAATGAAAAATGGAAAAAATAAATTGTAACTCACTGAATTGAAAATGATTGACCAAAATTTCATAAGGATTTTCTAAAATTTAATAGGAAATACCATAAAATAAATAAGGAGAATGGAAATTTAAATAAAAATAATAAATATATATTAATTAACAACATTTAAAAGAAGTAGTATATAAACTATATACATATGGATAGTTTCATAGTAGGTAACATGTATCAAAAAATGGAAAATTATGACGAAAACCCCTTACCTAGGATTTTTTATTTATCATATGTTCTCTAACATCTTTTATAATTCATTTAGGTTTGTTATTTATATAAATAATAAATGTTCTATAATATTTTAACATTATATGATTCATTTAAATTTTATCATTTCCCATTTTTAATCATTATTCATTTAGATTAATCTTTGGACGTTAATTTCCCTAAATGGTGTACGTTAGTTTCAGCTTATATATCCCAATCATTGATCCTTGTCATGAGTTCAATAGTAATATAATTTTAATAGAGTTTAAGTGGTATTGTATATATACATACAAATTAAAATATCCATTTTATGGAATCAATGGAAAAGGTTCATCAATAGTAGATTAAATCACCATTTTTTTAATATTAGATAAATAAATAAATTTATTAATTAATATCATTAAAAATATTTACATTAAAAAGTTAGGAATAAATATTAAATTCATCATTAATAAATGATATTACTTGTATATAGGTTTTCATCATTATTCATGATATAACCATTTTAGCATTGTTCGAATACTAGACAGAACAGACCTACAGAATAATACATTATAGCAATTTTTTATAAGAATGTGTTATTGTAAAAAAAAATATCATTTTTATAGAGGATTAATTATATTTGGAAAATGATATTGATGTTTTAATCCATATTATAGAATATGTTGGTAAAAAAATTAAATATCAATAGAATAGTTATATTATACCAATTTTGTAAATTAATTGAATCTTCTCTTAGATAACCTATTTGAAATTGATTATCTAGGACTCCTTATTACCATAAGTAACCATATGGGGGAGAGTGTATTTAGGGATATAATATCATTTATAATTCATGTGGAAGACAATATAAAATTTTAATTAATGGTTATTGATGATAAGATATTCTACATGAAATAATGAATAGAATTTTTTAAACAATCGTTTCATATTAAATTGTATAATGTTATTTCTCATGTGAATTTATTAATAAGTGGAATATTTATAATGTTATGGTATTATAAGGTGTAAAATTTACTCCCATCTAAATTTTTTAACAATTTTCTTGGTATTTTATTTTTTTCCTACTTAGTCAAACCAATTTACCTCATTTTATGTTTGTAGAGGTAACTCAATTACCTCCATAGAAATTTTGTTTTATTTCGTAATATTAAATTTCAATTTTAAAAAATTTATACATTTCATATATAAAAAATAAATACATCTTATTTATTTTTATTTCCAATAGTGATAACAATTTCATTTATATGAGAATGACATACTCATAAAAACCATTTTTAAATGATTTTTTATTCTAGAAAGGAATTTTTCTTACTCATTTCAATCATATAAATTTTATGAATGATAATATAAACTATTATTAATATTTTTTATAAATTAAATATAAATTATAATTTTTCATTAACATGTTTACATAAATTTAAAATATATGTTATATATAATAAAAAATATTATTTGAATATCACATATTCTTAAATTAAATGATTTTATTAAAAACACATTAAAAATTAGTATTTATTTTATAATAATTGATTTAATAATATCAAAATATTGTATTAATATTACCATTTTCAATAATATTATTTCTATATTTAATATTATTTATTAATAACTAATGGACAAAAATACCAATAATAAATAAAATATTCAAATCCATTATTACTTTAATAACTAAAATTTTTAATCATATAATTATATTGAAACCCCTATATACCTTTATAAGAGAATCAAGGGTATGTTAGTAAACAGTGGATATCACTAGTCTTCACACAACTAACATTTTTCTCATTATGATAACCATGAGCAATAACTTTTTCCACAAATGATTTTAGTCAAGTTGATCTTAATTCTATTAATCCAGGGCTTAGACTTAAGATACCCCAAGTAATGAATGATATTTTATAAGATTTGGAAAATGATGTTTATATGGGATGCTTTACTACTTTAGGTAATTTTTTCCCTTTTATACATAGATTACATTATATGGATACTTATATTTATAACAACATATTCAATGGATATGTGAAAATGGTCATATTTTAGTAGCATACCATATATAATATATCTTATTAGTAATATTGATATATATTGATGGTATAAATATCTATATTATCACAATTTTATTATATTTCCAATTTTAATTTAATCACAACATCAATATTATAGTCAAATATATTACCTACCACACTTGATAAGAATATATTGTATCATCCTATCATTAATAATAAATAAATTGTTAAAATAATTATAAATTATTTTATTCTTTCCAAAGATACATTTAGATGTATTTGTTTCATAAAAAACAAAAAATATATGTATTTCATGTTCATTTTAATTATATTTACATGTGGTCTTATTCCACTATATATTTTTCAAAATAAATTTCATTAAGAGGTCTTATATTGTAAATTTTTGTAGTAATTCCTACTATAATGAAGTTAAGAATTATTAATTTTTGTCAAATTTTTCATATAGGAAATGTAACAATAGAATTGTGTATAAATCATGAATTATAATTTTGGGTTGTTACAAATTTCCTTTTGAAATACATAAAATCTTTTGGTAACAATACATTCATTTATTAAAAAAAATTATTAAAATTATTGAATAATATTATAAATATATTTTTACACTATATAATTGAGTTTAATTTTTCTTTTATAAATACAAAATTTTTAAAAACAAAATTATTTTTAATGTTTTAATATTTCGTATATAAATATTTTATTTCTTAAAAAATTCTTTTAGATTTTGAATCCTCGTTTCAAAACTATCCAATGAAATTTTTTTTCATAATTTTATATTATAGATAAAACATTAATTAGTTTATAAAACATTTTATCAATAGACTATACGAAATATGACTATACTTTAATGCAAAAATGATATAATAATTAATACAATGTATTTATCAACTAGAGAAATTTAAATTCTCAAAAATAATATATTCTAAATAATTAAAACAATTTTAACAAACTATAATTGAATTTTTAAGGTTTAAAATTGAATATAATAATTTATATAATATATATTATAAAAAACTGTTATTTCCCTCGAAAAAATAATATTAAAATTTTTATTTTAGTTCAATAACATTAAAATTTCCAAAAATTTCATAAATTTACAAAACCACATTATAAAAACATGAATTAGATTATGTTATTTCATTTTCCCTGATCATAATTTTGATAAAATATGTTTATAAATTAATAAATAACCCCTCCCCCTCAATAGTTATTAATACCCACCAATTCAACCATTTACCTCTATATCAAAATAATTTAGCATGGTTTCCCAATCATTTTACCTCTCATGTTGATTTGGGAAGAGATATCTATAGATAACGGTTTCAAAATATATCATTATTTCTCTCTCAATGATGGTACTAATAATTTTTATAAAGATACTTTTAAGGTTATGATTACCAAATAATTATCTTATTTTCTCTTTGATCGTCTATATTGATAAGTATTTAAACTATTAATTATCAACCATTTTTAGCGGGTGTAATAGGGTAATTGTTTTCATACCTTCATCTTTACATCACAATCAAATGTTTTTTTATTTAATACAAATTTTATTTTTAATGAAGTCTCTTTTCATTATAAAAAATCCATTATTGTATTATGAAAAATATTCCATTAATTGCTTTTATAGCACCATCAGAAGACATTATAAGGAAATAATATCTATGATACAAATATACTTTTTTTGTACAGTTTTTCAAGTTCTCTAACTCAATATATGATACCTTTGTAGTAACTCTGTGTGATTTTAAGGGAAAACTATTTTTGATATAATCTATTTCACATAACACCATGCTTAAAAATACAATAAAATTTTATTATATTAACATGACCATTATAAAATAGCTATAAAATGAGATTTATTTTGAATAAGATTAACTCTATTATGAAATAAATATGTTTTCCATATTAAAAAAATTCTTTTATTCTTTAGAAATAAACACATATTTTATACTATAGTCATTTAAGATAAAAAATCTATTTTTTCCTATTTTTTATTTTTTTATATATAAACTGTAATGACATTTTTACTCTTTTTAAAAATATAAATTAAAAAATAATATTATATTTTGGATTTAGGGAAATAATATTTTATTTTATTTTTTAAAATTTTCTAAAAAAGAAGATTTTTGGGTTAAAAGTGAAATTACTCTTTTTATGAAATACAATAACTACAATTAAATAATTATTATATGATCGATATTTGATATTTTTTATTCCTAATTATTGATAATTTTTTAGTTATTTACATAATATATAACCCGATATCATTACATGTATATTCATATAAATTTTAAAAATTATTATTTTCATGATAAAAAAATATTTTTATGAGTTATCCGTATAGCATATTTAGATTTTATTTTTATCAAAAAATTAAATTTATTCAATATTTGTTTTTAAAATTTTTAATCAGGAGGTCCAATTTATTTTATAAAACATATTCATTTTTAGAGATAAATTATATTTAATTGCTAAAAATGATTTACCAGAGTATAGGAAAAAGTGTACCATGTTAATGTTAAAATGTAAAATATTAAAATACTTAAAACTACATCATTAAATTATTTTTGATATAGTTATCGAAATTATTCAAACATTAAAACAATTATTAACTGTCAACTTTATTGTAATTAACAACACCCAATTGTTGTTGGATTTAAATATAAAATAATAATTTTTTAATAACTCAAAACCACATCACATGTATAAATAGTGACCCCACATCACCCCTATTCTCCTGAAAATAATTAAATATATTAAAAAATCTTTCAAATACTCTCATATACATTCTATTTAGGTCCAATTGTTTCTTATCTCGTGAAAATACCAATTACATGTTCTTTAAGGGGTCTTTCCAAGATGTGATATTAAAGTGGTTACATTCTCAAACCACTTCTCTTAATTTCATATCATTTTATACCATTTAATCACCTAATTAATTAATCAATGAATTATAAACCTCATATCTTGTAAATATTTTAATTTTATATTTCTAATGGGATATCACCTACATGTCCCTTTTCTTTTATCCTCTTACTCATAAGAAATGATACCAATGACCAAACTGTGATTGTTAACCATCTATATGAATATTGATTTTATATGTTATCTATTAACACCTTAAATAGTCTTAATAAAAGTATTATTATGTTTAAATAATATTTAAATATGTATATTATATCCTATTTAATGTTCTGTAAGTACTATGTAGTCAAAATATTATATAATATGATGTTAGTTTTCAATGTTATGAAAAAACAGCCAAAATAAATTAAAAAATTATAATTAATATTTTATCAAAATAATCATCCACATGTCATAATGAAAAATGATTTATGTGACCATTTAAACTTCAATAAGTGTATTAATACCATTTTATTTCACTTCTGATGTTTTATTTCAATTTTCCATGAACATCCAGAATTATACACAAGTGAACCAACCATGAAACCTTAAAATGAATTCACTTGAAATAATTGAAGTTAAGAAATATTATTAAGGAATTAGTGGTAATATGATGAAAAAGGATCATATAAGGTATAATAAATATTAATATATTCTTGTAATGATAAAATATTATTATTTATCCAACTATATAGGAGGATTATGAATGAAAAACAAAACTGTTGCATGAGGTAAGGGTTTCTCATCTCACCTTTAATTGTGTGATATATATGCCTTATTCAAAACTTTTTTATTTTGATTGAGGTATATATTTTCCTTTTATATTTAATATCATGAATCTCATTATATTCTTATTATTCAGTGTTTCAGTTGATAATTAGTTACTTTTAAGTGTCATATGATTGGATAAATTATGAGATCAAATGGATTTCATTACTCAATTTCCATTAATTGGGTTAATCTGATACTTCATTGATTTTTTCATTTTATGAATTTTTTAAATTATTTCTTGTATCCTGATGTTCTATTTACACTTATTTTTTATTTATTTCAATTGGATACACATAATCAATTCATAAGGTTAATTCTCCCAAAATGATATGATATTTTTAATGTAAATTATTTAAAAAACAATCTTTTTAGTGTTTCCCTTCAAACTATCACATAATTAATGTCCATGTTTAATAGTATTGTTTAAAAAAATGTTTTTACAATTATCCTATTATTTTTGGTATTAATAATCACTCATTTTTTATTATTTCAAAACTATTTGAAAGGTGAATTTGTTCATTTACTAAAAATGGTTCTTTAAACTTTTTCTCACAAAAAAATAGAATAAATGATTTGTTAACTTTTTTATAATAATATTATTTTCACATCAGCTTGATTCATTAATAATTATAATCATACTTTAATATTTTATAGGGTTATCTTCAGAAAAACTCTTATAAGTGTTAAATGTTTTAAAAATAAATGATATTCAATGTGAAAATTGAATTTTCTTCACGATTTATTTAATTATATAACATTATGTATTTTGATATGTGACTATATTATTTTTTGAATATTATGTAAATTATATACTCTAATGATAAAATTAATCATATTTGACTAGATAGTTTATGATCAGTTTGAATGGATATTTATTGGAATTTGGTATGACTAGATCTCTTAATTTGGATAGTTAATGATTAGATAGGCATATGGATTATTTTTTATGAATTATTAATGTGAGTAGTAAATTAGATAGAGTATGTCATGGGTTGGGACCTCTATAGACACATGATACATCATTGTTTATCATGAGAAAAAAATCAGATTTTGTTTCGACCAAGGCCTCAACAATTACCTTTTAGATGTCTTGGTCGAGGCTGTGAATGTAAGTTTCAATTATTTTTTATTTTTCATTCCACCATTACCTAATCAGTTATTGATTTATTTTTAACTATTACATTAGTATAATATACCTGTCTATGTTTTATATCTTTTGTAATTATTTATATGGCTACATTTAATCCTATTTTATTCCATCCATAAAATTATCATTTTATTTATTTATTGTCTCATGTTTTAGTGAATTACATTACCATATATTTTTATTCATATATATGATAGATTATTTTTTATGAATACCATTACTAAGCATCTCAGTTCAACCATTTCATGTGATTTATTTTTCCCTAGGAATCCATGAATACTACTATGATTGATAAGAATGGTTGAGCTAGAAGAATAATGGTGTTCTCAAGCTATGTTCTATTTTTTATTTTTTATTATTTTAAATTTAAATATATGGTACAATCATGAATCTTGTTTTCAAAACTTCTAAACTATTCATTCTTTAGGGATGTGATTTCTTGAACATTATTACAATGTAATAATCTGACAAATAACCCTCGGATACTAGGGTTTGGGTTATTATAGTTTGTATAAACGTATGTTTTATAGAAAACATGGGAATATTATTTAGAAAAACATTGATTTTAGAAATATAACATTATATCCAAACATTTTAATATTTATAGTGTACCTAAACTTTTGATTTTTATTTTAATTAAATATAAAATTTAAATTTAAATTAATTGTTTTATTAGGTTGAATTTTTTAATTTCCATTTATAACCAAATATCTTGTATTAAATTGTTTTAAAAATGGAACCTAGTGGATGGGATAGAAATCATAATAGTGAATTTAATATATATATATATATATGGATTTCCATCATAAAAAAATAAGTTATGTTAGAGATAAAACTGCAATTTTAGGTGCAAAAATTACAACTATATTGGGAAATATGAGTCAATTTATGAGTAATGACCTTACCTATATAGATATTCCCAATCCAAAATATGGTGTAACAATGTTACACTAATTCATGTGACAAATACCCTTTAATTTAATTGGAATATTAATTCATTTGTATCAGTGTAATGGATATGTTCATTAGAGAATATAATTATCACATTAGAATGTAATTAGAGGTAGAATGTTTTCATGGTAGTTTATCATATCTATATAGATTATAGTTATTATTTGTAAATGATTCAAAAAAAGTAAGAGTCCAGGGAAATAGAATAAATGGAATGCAATGGTTTAAGAGAATTTTCTTGTAAATTTTTTTTATGCAAATAACAAGTGGATTTTGAGAGACAATTATTGAGTTTGATAAAAATGAAATATCAGAATGTATCTATGTTTAAAGAAAACTCTACAAGGTTAGAATGGTATTCCATGATCTAGATATAAACAAAAAATAAAAATATTGATGATTTCATTGATGGTTTCTGCTAGTTATTTTAATGGAACAAGTTTTCCAAAAATTCTCAACATTTGAAAATATAATATCATGTCACATAATGATAGTGGAGGATGAATCCATCTATTATTTATATTAAGGAATGAAACAAAATACGAGGATGGAAGATAAAAATAAAGATAGAGTGATAATGGGATTAATGGATTTCCAAACATGTGATGATTGTGGAAAGAAACACCACGACACTTGCTTGAGGGAATGGACGTCTGTTTCATGTGTATAGATGAAGGACTCCAATATCATAATTTTTTTGAGAAATAAAGAAGTTATAAATGTAAAATTTTTCAACTAAAATGAGTTGAGGAACTACAAAAATTAATTCCCAAAGCATCAAGGTAATATACCACAAATTATGCTAAGGGAAAAAAATTATGATAATGCAATTGATATAGCCAAAATGGAATTACATTTTCTCTTGTCTTTTTGGATTCAAGAAATTTTATATATTTCATTATTTTCATAAGAAATATAATGCTTACACGGATTTTATTGTAGTTATTTTTTGTGGATTTGAGATCATATATTAAATGGTACCAATGAGATGTAAAAGTGATTTAGTCAAAAGTATATCTTTTTAAAAACACAGGTTTGAAAGAAAGAACACCATTGATATTTCTTTGATTAGATAATGATGTTTAGAAGAATATATGATCGATATGGATAAAATAAATTATATTTTAAAAACTATATTAGATTTGATTAATGATTTGAGGATAATGAGGTTTATACTACGATTAATTTTGGGGGAAAATTTTTCCTGTTTATGGAAAACATCCAATAGTATATGTTTTAAAAAAGTAATAAAGAAGAATGAATGTTCTCAATACGAAATTGTATCATTTTTAAATAATACCATGTTTTATGTGAATACATGATGACTATATTCTGATGTTTAGTATGTAATGATTATGATATACATCATATTTTTTGAGAGACTAATGATATGAAATTTTTTTATAATTTATAAACATATTTCCAATGTTCTCATTGTTGACCTTTTGGATGGTTCAACAGATTAAATGTTTCTAAAATGGTTTAAGTCAACTTTTTGATGAGGTTTTTATGATTAATGTACTTATCCATATTGGGTTACATTCACACACTATATTTGTATTGGATAATAGTTTTATATAGGATGAATTAAATGTTTCTCATTATTGATCTTATGATCCATTAAAAGCGAATTTTAGTGAATTAGGAATATGCAAAAAATTAATTAGGGGATATTCAATTCATGAATTATGGATGACATTACAATCGACATTGAAAATTGATTTCCATAGACTCTAAAAAATGTTGATGATATATGTGTTATAATGTATTTGAGGATACAAAATGATATTTATAAGATAACATTTATGGTAATTTTTGTAATTTTATTAGGATTATATTAATATAGTTTTAGATAAATGAAAACCCACATGTAGGGAGACAACATTTCACATCCGTTAAGGTTTTTATTATTGAACCAATAACCAAAGTGAGACAAGGTTGCATCACCTACTAGTGGTCAATGTGATGTCCATGTTAATATAAAATAATTACTTATATTTAAATATTAATATTGATAATGGATAAGCTAATTTTTTGAACCATGTATTATTTACATAAATACAATATTATATTAATTTTATTTCAGAAATAATGGTTGAATAGTTTTTAGTGAAATTTACGAGTTTATGGAAGAAATAGATTAAGGTATAAAACTTGATATTTCATGTAAGTATAATTTGGTATGTTATTTCTATAGTACGTAAAATAATTAATTTACCCTATTAATACATATTTGAAAGTAAAAAACAATTCATTTTATTTTCTTACTAACAAATCAATAGCCTTTTAACCAATCATAGATTTATTGTTTTCTAATGGAACACTTCCCAATGATCATGATCTCTATCACTCTCCATAAAACACATGATATTTATATTTCATTTATATTTTTATGTTTTCACATCTAACTAAATATCTCATATCATGAAACCGAGTTTTTTGGTGACAATCAAATTTCCCATTCACTCATTTTAATAGGATTTTTTATTAAACCTTTTTATGACGTGTGATTTCTTCATGGGTATTTTAATATTTCTACTACATGATTACCAATCATATTTTTAAATTGCGAGGACATATTATATTTATGAAGGGTATATTTAACACCCTAAAATTTTAACATAACACTTTATTCCATATATTTTTGTTAACAGAACTCTAAGAATAAAATAACAGCGAAATATTAATATTTTAACCCAACCATTGAAAAATAGTCATTAAATTGGATGGTGTAAGTATGATTTACTATATTATGAAACAAATATAATTTTTATATTATCTAATAATCTAATTAATATTTTGAAATGAACACAATTATTTTTAGTGAAGTCATTTTATTCATTAAATATATTTCTAATTCTAAAAAATAAATTTATTACATTCTATTCAAAATTTAATTTAATTTATTTACACCTTTATAAAAATTATTGATCAAAATAAAAATTATTTTTGTTTCATAATATAAAAATTTTCATAGGGAAATGTTTTCGTAATATTATAGAATAGTTTGTGTTTTTGTTTAAAATAAAAAGTACTAATATTTTGAAATTCAATAACTCTTATAAAATAATTATTTTATGACCAATATTTAAAATTTATTAACCCATATTCATGAAAAAAATTTATTTAGTTAAATAAATAATACATAAATTGTCACATTTTAAATCACATGCATATAATTTTTCAAAACAATTATTATAACTAGAAAAATTGTTTTTTGAGTTATTCGTATAAGATATTTTTAATTATTTTATCACATTTATAAATTTAATAAATTAAAATGGATTAATTTTATTGAATTCGGGGGTTAAACTAATTTTATAATGTAACTTTTATTTTTATGAATAAAAAATTGATATTGGTAAAAATATTATTGTAGTAGAGGTAAAATGCCATAGTAGGATAATGGTAAAAGGTGAAGGATTTAAAAAAATAAGAAATGAAACATTAAATGGATGGTTTATCTTTTTTTATTCCGTATGTACAATTTAAAAAAATAACAAATTTTCATATTTTTTGCAACAAAATCCCCCCAATTGTGGTTAGATTTAAATATAAAATAATCATCATTTAATCCCTTAAAACCACATATCCTCCAATATAAATACAACCTATCACCACCCCTTTCCCCTAAAAATAATTGAATCTCTTTAAATAAATGATTATATCAATAGTCCTCACACAACCCACATGATATTTTTATAGGTATCATCAAAATACCAATTGATAGTATCTCAAGGGGTCCTTCAAGGTGGTTATATTCAAGAATTATCTTTCTCAAACCACCTCCCTTAATTTACTTTTTTATTCTACCTTCACCGAACATCATTTCTCACTAAAATAATAATCTCACTAGTACCATTAATATTTTGTAATATTAAATTTTAATTTGAATATATTACATATATCCTATTTATTATCTCCTCTTATTTAATAAAATGAATGTGATGTCTAAATTTTGGATGTTAATCCTCTTTATAAATAATGATTTTATCCATTTTTAATTAAATCCTTCAATTATGGTCATAAAAGTGTTCATCTTATTATATAATATTTTTATATCTATATTATCACCAAATTAATGTTCTTGAACAAATAAATTGACATAATATTAAATAAAATGAAATTAGTTCAGGATGGTTGAAAAAACAATCAAAATATATTTATGATTTACCATTAATATTTTACCAAATGAATCATCATCAGATCATATGTTAAAAATATTGATGGTAATATTTAGACATAAATAAGATCATTAATTCCATTTCATTTATCTTCTGCTATTTGTTTCAATTTGAAAATAACATTCATAATTACACATAAGTGAAATGACCAAGAAAAAATAAAATGAACACACCAGAAACATTGATAATAATTAAATGTTATTAATGAATAGGTGGTAATATTTTATAATAGGATCATATAAGGTTTTATTAATATTAATAGAGTTATGGAATAAAATAATAAAAAATTTAAATAGTTTTATAGGATGTTGAAGTACCCAAAACTAAATGGATGTGTGAGGTAATGGTTTCTCATATCACATTCACTTATGTGAGACATATGTGTTACTCACTAATTATTTAGTTTTGCTGGGGTATATACTAAACATTGATATATAATATCACAAATATCATTTAAATTAAGGTATTCAATGTTTAATTAGGTAATTATTAATTTTATAAAGAAGAATATTTGACTAATTACACGTCTTAAGGGATTTATTAACCTAATTTCCAATCATTATGTCAAACATCTAATTCATAGATTTTTTTTTCATTCTAAGATTATGTGTGAAATGGTTAATGATAAACTCATATTGTATTTAATCTTTATTTTTATGGATTTATTGTGGATATAGATAATCAATTAAATAGTTTAACGATCACCAGAATGATATGATATTTTTATTATACATTTTTTTAAAAACATTATCTCTATAATTTTTCCCTTGAATCCCCCATTTCATTAATGTACATGTAACAAAAATAGTTTAATGATATATTTCTACTAATATCTTATGGTTTTTAAAGACAATATTTCTCAATTTTTTTACTTTTATAAAATTGTTTGAATTGTATATTTTTTTATTTTTATAAAAAAGGCTCTTTGAGACTTTTCTGAAAAAATACCAATGGAATATTTTTTTATGTTGTGCATCATGAATTGATTTCCCTTCCATCATGACGCCTTCATTATTATAAGAATAATTTAAATAATTACATGATAATCTTAAAATAAACGTCTCTCTTATATAAATATGTAACTTTAAAAAAGTAATTTTCAAATAAAAAAAATTTTATTTTCTTCAAGATCATCTAAAAGGCCACATTTGAATTATTTTCATAAATTTAAAAATTAAGGGATGAAATTTTTGTGAAGTATTTACTCTAATGATACCATACATCATATTTCATAGGATATTTTGTGATTAGTTTGATTGTGTGTGTAATGATATTCAGAAAGACTAGTTCTTATAACATAGATAATTATTTAATTTTTAAAGAATTATTATTATGATTAAATATTTATTCACGTGAGGAATTCATTTATCAAACTATATGATGGGTATATCCCACTATATCTCATCAATAAATAAGTATTTTTGATGAGAAAAACCAGGTTTTTTTTCTAGGGCATTATCCATTAATTTTGGAGATTCATTTTACAAGGCTTTGATAGTAATTTCTGTATATCTGGAATTATGAATTCCATAACTCTGAGATAATTTATTTATTTCCATGTGATTATTACATTAGTGGAATATACATGGATAATTGTTTTAGCTTCTTTTATTATTTATATGTCATTATTTGATCATATTTTAATCCATCCATATTATTCTCAAGTTATTGAATAAAAAGAATGTATTTCAGATAGTAAACCTTCCAAAATTGAGTATTCTTATTTATGATAGATTTCACTATATACATTCCCTTATTGAGCATCTAATCAAGCCTCGTTCCTATTTTACATTTTTCCTAGGATTCAAGAACATTTATTATTATTGATGCACATGGGTTTGATTGAAAAATAATTGTGTTATCTATGGATTCTCTATATTTTATTTAATGTTTCCAAAAGTTTTTTAAGTTTACATATTGTATATAATTTTCCAAAACAAGTAAACTATTTATTCAATCAAGATACAATTACTTCAATATTAATCTAATATAATAATGAAACCAGTGACTCAATGGTAGCTGGGTAGAGGTCATTTTATCTATATTTTAGATATATGACACTCTATAACACTATTACAAAAACTCTATCCCATTAATTTTGATTTTTTAATAATTCCTTATATATTTATAAAAATTCATATTGATATAATTTAAGAAAATTTACATGGGAAATGTTGAAAATCAATAAGACCATTAATTTTATATGAATATTTATTGACTTATATGTAACGTCCTAGATTTTTACATGTATTATTTTAATATTATATGGGAATTATTTTGAGACCAGGCTTTGAGATGGCAAGCAGTTCCGAGGCCCGGTGAGCTTGGAACAAATGTTTGAATTTAGTTAAATAAATAAATTTTTCTTGCGTACGGATTTCCTAAAAATGTAGAATAACTCTTGAATGTGTGCTCAGATAGGAAATCTAAGGGCACCATGGCGTCCAAAGAAGCTGGTTTACCCTAGGTGAGACCTAACATCATCTAACACAGGTCAGTGGTGAAATTTGGTTTTTGGACGTAAACGTAACAAAATATTTGATAAATATATTTTATTAAATTCTTGTTGCAAAAAATATCTTTTTACCCTTTTTAAATAAAGGCTTCCGTAGGGGTATAGGGTTACATACCTCAAAACCCTAAAACCCCTTGAGGCTTTGGGAAATCTCAGGAGGAAAACCCCAATGCGTTGACGACGTTCTTGACGAATTTCACTGGCGATGACTACGTGACTACCAGATCTTCGACAACGAACGCCGCGAATCCAGGTAGGGTGTTTGATATCTTTGTGATTTCCTTCTCGTTCATGCTACCTATGATGAATGCGGACAAATCCACGAACAGATTAACCCGTGGATCGATCGTATATGCGGGACGAGATTTTGTGGGGATTTTGGGAAGAACAGCATTCTTGCGATTTAATTTGTTGATCATTTTGGTTTTGATCTAATGGATACGAACTCGGATCATCAAAAACAACGATCGAGGTTTATCCCTATTGTTCGTGTGGTAATTGAATTCCCCGTTCTTCATGGAGACTCCTCGTTCTTCCCTGTGCTTGACGTTCTTAGAGGAAATAGATCGTTGCTCGTTCGTTTGTTTGTGCAATGATATGGGATTGTAGATCCAACCCTGGAACGATGCTATGGAGGTGCGATTGTGGTGGCGATGAACGATTCAGAGCTGATCGAGAGATATGGTTTTTTGGTCATTTACTTTTTGGAAGAATCAATGCAAGTTTTCCGAGCCGATTGAAGGTTCAAAACACCCGGATTCGGTGTTAGGATGATGAAACAAACTAGCGTCATGAGTTTCGCGACAAACATACAATAGAATCGAGATCCAGAGATCCAGCCGAGGCGTGAGGAGGAAGACGATGGTTCTAGAAATCCCGACTACATAGCGTGTAGTATGGGCTACACGACTTTTGTTCGACGGCAGGCCACATAGAGTGTACTCCTGAAGTTCACGGACAGAGGTTGGGTACACAACCAAGGACATGGCATGTATACCCTTCTCCAGCCAGAACTGGCCAGATACATGGGATACGTCGTGTAATGGTACACGGACCGGCGACACAGATAGAGACCGTGTACGGGCATATGGCCAACATACATAGATCAAACCTGAAGGATCGGACACTACGTGTAATCTTACTACAAGCCGTGTAGTGACTTTTTATATGACAATCCAAGATGACACAGGACGTTTACGCGGGTAGTACCTGGAGTCAAGGAACACGGCGTGTGATCCTTCTACACACTGTGTAGTTGAGTTTTGCACAGCTTGGATGGATGACACGGGCTGTTTACACAGGCTGTACCCGAAGTCAAGGAACACGACATGTAACTATACTACACGCTTTGTAACCCATATTTGATGGCTTCATCCAGTTTCCTTATTTGACTTGGACTAGTTTCCTTAGGGTTCATCCCCTTGGTCTTTCACATGAATGTTTCCGGTATCATTTCCTACATACATGAGAATGATCTCATTAGCGGGACTTCCTAAAGAGAGTTGTTGAAATCCCCTCTGTGAGACATAGAGTCGGACCCTCTATTCATTCCTGGAACACTAGGAATAGTTCTTGGTATCGACGTGACCAACATTACCTGGGAACTGATCCTCTTCTTAGTGGATCAGTTCAGACTGAGTTGTTGGAATCACCCCATAGCTATTATTTGTGATACTCATCTAAACATCATATAGTCAAGTACTTTTGGAGTGTGTTCTCCCGTAATGAGTACTTTGTATCTCTCTCCTCAGACCTAGGACTGTTTTCTCCATGTTACGTGCTTAGTGGAATCATTGAGCTGGATATTAGTGGTGGTTACATGATTTTCTATTGTGTATGAGTATATCTGGCTATTCTTGTTATATGTTCAGTAAACATATACTGTGCAGAGATGACTGTATATTTCCTTTGTGATATTTTTACCTTGTTGTATTCCTTTGTGTTTTTGGGGTGTCCTACTGGGTATTTTTATACTCACCCCTACACAGGCTTTGCCCGCACGTGTCATTTCTTGTGCAGACGAGCGAGACTTTGACATGATTCTAGGTGGACTAGGACCGGACGGTGCTCAGTGAGATTAAACAGGACGAGGTGTGTTCTTACGAATATGGATTGCAGTCCCAGTACCTTTCTACATAGTATGGACTTTGTTTCAGACTCTCTTTTGGTGGGGTTGTACTTTTGGTGGGGTTGTACTTTTGGCCTAGGGTTTTTACCTTACTATACTTTACTTTACTGTCGAACTCTGTTGGTTGGGATTTTAGTGTATGCATGCTTTTCGATCTTCAGTAGTTTTTTCTTTTCATCTTTTTGGGCATGGAGATGTGTGTGTGTGTGTGTGTGTACAGGTTTATATGCAATGCCTCCCATGTTAGTAACATGCCTACATGGTGCTTGTCACCAGCCCCTGGGAAATTGGAGGCGGGCTTGGGGAGTTGCGACTCGGGCCGCACTGGGATGAGTCATGACAGAGTGGTATCAGAGGTGGTCGGTTTTACCATAGTACCGAGAGTCCGTGAGTTTGTTTGGGGAAACATTGTTAAGTGTTTCGAGTTCATCTTTCAGGACAGTGACCTGAGTGTTGGTGTGAGCAGCCGACGTATCCATACAGGATGACTCTGATAACTTTCTTTTCGACTTGGAACATGAGAACACTAGTTACAGGGGAAAATAATGGTAAATGCATCATATTGGAATGGTTTGTGGTTTCCATGTCCTTCTTGAATCATCTCTCCAGATATACTCACATACTGTGATACATATTATTTTGTTAAAGGATGCCTCTACGACGCGCACCCGCTAGGATCCAGCATCTCGATCACGAGGATGACCCCCTCTGAGATGATGCTTCGATACATGGACCATATCCCCCAGCATTATCTTCAGGTGGTGTGCCAGTTGTCCCACCACCTGTGGATCAATGTTTAGTGCCTTCTGTACCAGTAGAGGAGGAGCACAAGCTGCGCGCACTCCACGAGTTTCAGAGACAGAGACCTCTTAGGTTTCGATGTGAGCCTAACCCTTAGGCAGTAGAGGACTAGCTTGAGGCAGGTGCCAGAGTCTTCCCTTTGGTGAGGACACCAGCAGACCAGATGGTGATCCTGGTAGCAAAACTTCTATAGGGCTCGGCAGGACGACGATGAAGTTTGCTTATCCAGACCCACGATGAGGTGACGCTGGCATGGTCAGAGTTTGATCGTATCTTCAGAGAGGAGTTTTTACCTATTACCCTGAGAGTAGTACGTATACAAAAGCTTCTTCAACTCTAGTAGGGAACCATGATAGTGGATGACTATTCATTGAGGTTTACAGACCTCTCACTATACTTGATGGATATGGTCAGGGATCAGTAATTCAGAGCTCAAAATTTTGAGCGGGGATTGCACAGAGACATCCAAGATAGCATCATCCCTATGAGCATTACTACTTATATTGGGGTTCTCGTGTGGGATTTGGTGGTCAGGAGCTTCTTGGAAGACTAGAGACAACTGCCAGTTTTCAGTAGTGAGAAGGCTGGAGCAGAGACCTCAGCATCAAGGAGTTTACGTGAGGGAACCAGGCGTGAAAGACATTTTCAGAGGAGATCCCAGGATCGAGTATCATCTGTGTCGGGTTAACAGAGCGCATCCATCTAGCCTCAAGAGAGGCGATGCTACTATTTTTATGGCAGGGGACATCTCACTCGAGATTGTCTGACCCGCCGTACTACTGACATGGGAGCGGTGGATGGACCACTGAGGAAGAGGCAACGTCAGGAGCAGACAGATCCGCAAGGCGGCAGACGTGGTATAGAAGCTGAGAGACGAGCTCGAGGTGGTCGACATTTTGACCATTTACCACCACCACCCCCAGGAGTTCCACCGCTGGCTCAAGGAGCTGGTGGACAGAGGTAGGGACAGCTACAGGCAGCAGATTCTTATGACCCAGGTACTCCCGGAATGATTAGAGGTACAATCTGTGTCTTTTCTACTTTGGATGTCATACTGATAGACACTGGTGCCAGTCATACTTTTTTGGCTACTTATCTTGTTCGAGACCTTGAGATTCTAGTTGAGTCATTGACTCGACCCTTATGCTTAGAAACACCAATTAGAGAAGATTCAAAGATCACAAACCTTTGAAAAAAGTGTGACCTGACCCTTGGAGGAGAGAGTTTTGGTTGGAACCTCTTGGTTGCAGTGTTGAGGCCTTACGATGTCATTCTTGGTATGGATTAGCTATCCACAGTTCATGCCAATATTGACTATTTTAATCGAAGGGTGCGGTGTGTCCACAGTGGTGATACGAGGTTCTCCTTCATCGGTGAAATGGAGACCTAGGCATCGTAGGAAGGACTCGTGTGTGGGAAGGTACAACCGATTTCCCATCAGTTGCCTTGCCTAGCCCTTGTCACATGTCACGAGTTTCCAGTTTCCAGCAGTAGTGGCTGAGTACGAGGAAGTCTTTCCGGAGGATTTCCCCAGACTACCTCTCTATCAAGAGATAGATTTCTACCGTGAGTTGCAACCCAGGACGACACAGATATCAGTATCAGCATATCGGATGGCTCCTACAGAGCTCTATGATCTAAGAGTGCAGCTGGAAGACTTGTAGAGGAAGTGCTTTGTGAGACCTAGTGTTTCACTCTGGGTGGCCCCAGTTTTGTTTTCCAAGAAGGAAAACAAGAGCTTCAGGCTGTGTGTGGTTTACCGGTGCTTGAATCAGGTGATTGTGAAGAACCAATATCCAATACTGAGAATCGATGAACTCTTAGACCAGTTAAGAGGGGCACGATGGTTCAAGAATGTTGATCTATGATCAGGCTATCACCAGTTGCGAGTACAGGATGGGGATATACCGAATATGGCTTTCAGATGTCACTACGGTCACTAAGAGTACTTGATGATGCCCTTCAGTGTGAAGAACGCGCCGATAATGTTTATGGGACTCATGAACCGGATCACTCAGCCCTATCTCAACCAGTTCGTAGTGTTCTTCATTGATGATATCCTAGTGTACTATGTTTCCGTGGAGGAGCACGTGAGGCCCCTAAGGATGGTTCTGGATACACTCTGAGACCACCAGTTGTACCGAAATATCTCGAAGTGTCAATTCTAGATATAGGAAGTCCACTTTATGGGACACGTTATCTCAGTAGATGGTGTAGAAGTGGACCCAGCCAATGTAGAGGTAGTGTTAGCAAGGGATCCACCCCGGAGCGTGATGGATGTGCGCAGTTTCCTTGGGTTGGGAGGATACTATCAGAGATTCAGACTATATTTCTCCAGGATTTCAGCACCCATGACTGCTCTGACCTAAAAGGGGCAGCCGTTCATGTGCACCGAGAGATTCCAACATGCTATTCAGTAGTTGAGACAGATTCTGATGAGCTCCACGATCTTGAGATTACCGGTGGAGGGTGTTGAGTATGTAGTGTTCTACGACGCATCAGGAATAGTGCTTGGGTGTGTCATGATGCAAAGTCAAGCATTGATTGCCTATGGCTCATGTCATTTGAGGCCACACGAGAAGAACTACGTGAGCCATGATCTTGAGATGGTTGTCGTTGTCTTCGCATTGAAGATGTGGTGGCACTACCTAATGGGCGAGCGATTTATCTTCTACAATGATCACAAGAGTCTCAGATATATCTTTTATCAGAAGGATCAGAATTTTAGACTGAGGCGGTGGCTTGAGTTTCTCCTGGATTAATACTTTGAGATCATTTATACTCCTAGGAAGGGGAACGTTGTTGCAGATGCTCTCAACAGGTAATCCATTACAAAGTTGGTGGATGAGGCGATGAGGCAGTTGGCCTCTTTAGAGTTATCTTTCGTGGATAGTGATGAGGGAGCATACCTTCAGTAGATGACTGTTACCCCTCAACTCTTACAACAAGTCAGGGAAGCACATCTTGAGGATTCTAGCTACGAGACTTTGCATACTTAAATATCTGCAGTAGATGCTGTTGATGGATATTCAAAAGGTGGGGAGCACATTGTTCATTTCAGAGGGTGCACAGTAGTACCAATGACATTTCCAGAGGTTGTTCTAATGGGGTTCCATAAATCTCCTTTGGCAGTGCATCCAGGCGTGGCCAAGATGTACCAGGACCTCTAACGTTAGTTCTGGTGGCTAGGAATTATGAAGAGTGTGGAAGAGTCTGTTTCTCGGTGTCTTACTTGTCAGCAAGTAAATGCTGAGCACCAGGTTCCAGTAGGTTTTAATCATCCCCTTGAGGTTCCATATTAGAAGTGGGATGGGATATCCATGGACTTCTTGATGGGTTGACCACGTACGTCCAGGGGACACGATGCCATCTGGGTGATCATTGAACGACTCACCATGTCGGCCCACTTTCTAGCCATGTGAAAGCAGAGTTTAGTAGAGTGCTTGGGACACGTCTACGTGCAGATGATATTTTCGATTTCAAGGAGTTCCATCAATGATCGTATTAGATCATGATTATCATTTCACATCACAGTTGTGGAAGGGATTGCAGGAAGGTTTTGGGACTTAGTTATGCTTGAGCACATCATTACATCCTCAGACTGATGTTCAGATAGAGCAGACCATCTAGGTTCTGGAGGTTATGCTACGAGCTTGCATAATTAACTTTGGTCATAGCTGGGAGGATCAACTACCACTGTTGTAATTTTCTTATGACAACATTTACCATTCCAATATTGGTATGGCACCATTCGAGGCTTTGTACGAGCGACTATGTAGGTCAACACATTACTGGAATGACCCTGGAGAGTCAGCATTCATGGGCCCAGAGATGGTGCGAGCTATTACAGAGAAGGTGCAGGTCATCCAGGAGTGGACGATGACTGCACAAAGTTGGCATAAGTCGTATGCCAATAGAAGGAAGATTCCCTTGTAGTTTGAGGAAGGAGACCATGTGTTCCTTCAGGTATCACCTCGATGGGGACTGTGGTGATTTGGTCGAGGATGCAAGCTATCTATGAGGTTCATTGGCCTTTTTTAGATTCTGAGTAGAGTTGGGAAGGTGGCATACAGCTAGGATCTACCTTCTCAAATGGACCAGGTACACAACATCTTCCATGTGTCGCAGATGTGGTGGTACGTGCATGATCAATCGCATGTTATCGACTGGGGCAAGCTGGACATCGTTGATAGAGCGACCTTTGCTGAGTACCCAGTGGAGATCGAGGATCTGTAGGAGAAGATCGTTCGTGGGTGAGATATTCCCTTGGTGCATGTCTGGTGGCAGCACGTGAATATCTATGAGAGCACATGGGAACAGGAGGCTCAGATTCATGTGCAGTACCCACATCTTTTTGAGTAGCCTTTTTTGGCTTTTTGGGGACGTAAATCCCTAAGGTGGGTGTGATGTAATGTCCATGATTTTTTCGTCTATTATTTTGATATTATATGGGAATTTTTTCAAGACTAGTCTTTGAGACGGTGTGTAGTTCCGAGGCCCTGTGAGCCCGGAAAAAATGTTTGAATTTAATTAAATAATTAAATTATGCGCGCGTATGGTTTTCCCGAAAAAGAGGAATAACTCCTGAACGGGTGGTTGTATTGGAAATCCAAGGGCACCGTTGCGTACAGAGTAATGGGTTTACCCTAGGAGAGACCTAACATCGGCTGACGTAGGCCGGTGGTGAAATTTGGTTTTTGGACATAACCGTAATAAAATATTTGTAAAAATGTTTTATTAAATTCTTCTTGCAGCAAATATCTTTTTATCCATTTTAAATAATGTTTTGCGTAGGGGTCTAGGTTTACAGAACTCATAACCATGAAACCCCTGGAGGCTCTGGGAATGCTGTGGGGGAAACCCCCAACGCAGCGATGATGTTCTTGACTAATTTCATCGGCGACAACGACACGACAACTGGATCTTCTCCAACGAACGCCACGAATCCAGGTAGGGCATTTGATCTCTTTGAGATTTGTTTCCCGTTCATTATTCCTATGTTGAACGTGGACTAATCCATGAAAAGATTAGCTCTCAGATCGATTATATATGCGGGATGAGATTTTGTGGGGATTTTGGGCGGAACTTCAATCTTACGATTTAATCTGTTGATCATTTTGGTTTTGATCTAATGGAGACAAACTCGAATCATCAGGAAAAATGATCGAGGTTTGTCCCTCTTGTTCTTTTTGCGATTGAATTCCCTGTTCTTCGTGGAGACTCCACATTCTTCCCCGCGCTTGACGTTCTTGAAGGAAATTGATCGTTGCACATTCGTTTTTTGGAAAAATGATCCGAGATTGTAGATCCCACCCTAGAACGATGCTACAGAGCTGTGACTATAGTGGCGAAGAACGATTCGGAGCAGACCGAGAGATATGGGTTTTTGGGCATTTTATTTCGGATCAATCAACACTTGTTTTCCAAGACTATTAGTGGTCCAAAACACCCAGATTCAGAGTTAGGATGATGAAATGAACCAATGTCATGATTTTTGCGGAATACAGATCACCGAATCGAGATCCACAGATCTGGCCGAGGAGTGAGGAGGAAGACAGATGTTCTGGAAATCCCGACTACACGGCGTGTGTTCGTCAGCGGGCCACATGTCGTGTACTCCGGGAGTACATAGACACGGGTTGGGTACACAGCAAAGGTCACAACGTGTATACCCTTCCCCAGCTAGACACGACCAGATACACGGGATTCCCCATGTACTAGTACACTGGCAGGCGACATGGACAGAGACCGTGTGTGGGCACATGGCTACCGTACACAGAGTGAACCCTAGGGCTTGAATACGGCGTGTAATCTTACTACACACAGTGTAGTGACTTTTTATACGACAAGCCTAGATGATAGAGGATGTTTACATGGGCAGTACCTAGAGTCATGGAACACAACGTGTGATCCTTCTACATACCGTGTAGTTGAGTTTTACATAGCTTGGATGGATGACATGGTCCATTTACACAAGCAGTACCCAGAGTCAAGGAACACAACATGTAACCATACTACATGTCGTGTAACCTGTTTTACATGGATTAAGCCAGTTTCCTTCTATTACTTGGACTAGTTTCCTTGGGGTTCAGCCCCTTGGGCTTTCTCCTGAAGATTTCCGGTAACATTTCCTACGTACAGGAGTATGATCCATTTAGTAGGACTTCCTTAATAGTGTTGTTGGAATACCCTCTGTGAGACTTAGAGCCGGATCCTCTATTAATTCTTGGAACCCTAGGTAGAGTTCATGGTATCGACGTGACCAACGTTACCTGGGCGTCGATCCTCGGCTTAGAGGATTAGTTCAGACTAAGTTGTTGGAATCACCCCATAGCTACAGGTTGTGATCCTTATCTGAACATCATATTCTAAAGTACTTGAGCAGTGTGTTCTCCTAGAATGAGTACATTGTATCCCTCTATTCGGACCTAGGATTGTGTTCTCCTTGTTACGTGCTCAGTGAAATATCCGAGCTAGATCATAGTGGTGGTTTCACGATGGTCAATTTTTTATGAGAATATCTGGATATTCTTGTTATATGTTCTATAAACATATACTGTGTAGAGCTGAATGTATCTTTCCATTGTAGTATTTCTCCCTTGTTGTATTCTATTTTCGTTCCAGGGTGTCCTAATGGGTATTGTTATACTCACCCCTGTATAGGCTTTTCCATCACGTGTTGTGTCTTGTGCAGACGAGCGAGCCTTTGAAAGGATTCTAGGCGAACCGGACCAGATAGTGCTTAGTGAGATCAAACAGGATGAGGTGTGTTCCTACAGATACGAATATAAGCCCCAGTACCTTTCTTAACAGGTTGGACAATGTTGCAGACACTATTTTGGTGGGCTTGTACTTTTGGACCAGGGTTATTACCTTACTATAATTTACTTTCATGTCGTACTCTGTTGGATGGGATTTTAGTGTATGCATGCTTTTCCATCTTTAATAGTTTTTACTTTTTAGCTTTGTGGGCTTGGAGATGTTTTTATGTGTACTGGTTTATAGGAAATACCTCCCATGTTAGTAACATTCCTACTCGGTGGTAGTCACCAGCCCCTGGCCTATTAGAGGCGGGCTTGGGGAGTTGCGACTCGGGCCCCACTCCAACGGGTTGTGACATAAAAGACATATTTATTTTTCGAATATTTTACAAAATTTGATAAATAAACTCATTAATAAGATTGATGAATGTATGTTATGATGGTTGGGGCCCAAATATAGATATCCCCTTGATGAAATGGTAGGTCCATGGAGTCAATCTAGTTTAAACCATTGGGTTTATGCATTCCTTATTACATATTATATCTTTCTTGGTGGTGTTGATGATATTGTTTTCATTCTTGGTCATGTCCTTGAATGATCAATTAATATGTCCAAAAATATTTATTCTATTACAATAAAAATTTATTTTTTATTATAAATGTAATTAATTTTTTATTTTTATTTATGTAATCCTGGGATATATTTCATTCCAATGCCATAAATTATATTTTCTCATTTGATTATTCTTTATTACAATCACATTTTTTCCATTATTATTCATTTTTCATTTTCTCTAAAATATCCTATACATTGGATTTGGGATAACCCCTATATTTTTCTTCTTTTTAACCCAGAAAGCCACAATGATTGGAATTGATGATCTAAGGATATTCTTATTATAATAATAATTATTCATTAAACATTATGGTTTTACTTGGATATCTAAATCTCAATGTAATGAATATATATATATTTAGTCTCTTAGGGAAATACAAATATTGGATTCAATATAATATTTTCACCAGTATTTTGTATACATATATATATAATATCCACTAATATAATAATTGTGGATTCAGGTTATTATATGTGTACGTATTTTCATTGGAATGGGATTTATATATCGTTTACCAATGGTGGGTTGATGAGGTTCACCATGGAGTTCTCATTATATAATGGTGAAGATTCCCATGGTAGGTATGAGACTAGTTGGGTCATGGGAACATATAGGGACCCATGTGGTAGAGTTAAGCATTAATAAATTAATAAATAATTGGGAAACATTGATTTTTGGTGTTGATAATTGAATAAGAAGAGGTATACACTTCTTGCAGACATAAAAAATGTAGGGCTGATTTTTATCAATGGTTATGACTAAAATGCACCCACTCTGGGGATTTTTGTGGTAATTAAACAAATAAACATAGAGGATTTATTTGGAATATTGTTTCCATAATCCAATTCACCAAGAAGACATGAGCATTGTAATTGTATTCTTCATGTTTGTGAGAATAGGGGGATTCATCATTATACCAAGGGGTGTGTATATATCATGGGTTCATTATTGTACTCTAATGTTGGAGAATATAGGTAAGGGGATTAGCCATGGATTTATGATACTTGAGAGATGTTGGATGTGTTTATTATATTAGTGTTCATAACATTTATTTTATTTCACACATATTCTTATAGATACTATTTAAGGACACCAATTTTCATGGAATACTGATTTTTTTCTAACATAATGAAAAATTACTCCACAATTAAAGTAGAAATTATAAATCATTACATAAGAATGAGAATTTCCATATGATGAGTTCATGGAATTCTAAAGGTGTGGTGGATTCTTGACCAGATCATTGATGGATTTTGGTGGTTTAGAGGGTGTAACCTCGAAGATATGGTGGTGTTATTGTAGTCTTTTTAGATATTTCATTACATTATAGACATTTCAGAGATCTAGGATTTATTTTAGTGAATCGAATGAAAATATGGACATTTCTTTTTCATAACATGGGATATATTTTTTAGTGTACTATCATTGGTGATAGGTTGAAATTTTTTCATTCCACATCCACAATATTTTTTAAGTAATACAATAGAGGGTATTTTCCCCTCATCATCACTTTATTCTCCTCCACTACTACATGGGAACCTTTGTTATATTTGGATGTACAACTGAGTGTATTTTGTGCATGCGTCTTATTTTCCTTCTTATTGATCTAGGGAAGGGAGTGTTGAGTCAAAAGTTTTGTTTTGAATTCTTCATTCCTTTTTTTGGAAATCACAAAATCATTCTATATTCATTCCATGGTTATTACAATTTAATACAATTTATAATGTATTATTTTCAATTGTAACCGCATGTATTGTTTTTAATTTTTAGAGCATGTATTTTTTTAATCATTAATGCATATATTATTTATAATCATAACTGTATGTATTTATTTCTATAGTAAATTCATGTATTATTGTTAATTTTAACTGCATGTATTGTTTTCAATTGTAGTCACATATTTTTTTTAAAATTCTAACTATATTTTTTTATATCTTCATATCAATCGTAACATCATATATTATTATCTATTATAGTCATATTTATTGATTTCAATTGTAACTGGTTTAAAATAAAATATTCATGAATTATTTTAAATTATAATATTATTCATTGCATTTAATCATAATTGGTTTGCAATAATTATTATATTTAATATTTTCAATCGTAACCAGTGTACAATCCTAACAGTAAATCTTGATACCAATCATAATTGTATGTCGTGGTTTCAATCGTATCAACATACTCTTTTCATTATGAAAATCATCTCTCTTAACATTATTGTTTCTAGTAAGGCTTAATTATTATAAAAGGAAATATTTTATATCAAAAAGATGTTGGAAAATCTATTATTCCTTTCAATCAAAACAATATCATGAAGTCTATTATGTATTTCAATTAAAAAAATTTCATGTAATATATTATGTATTTCAATTAAAACAGTTTCATTAAATCTATTATGTATTTCAATTAAAATGTTTTCTTGTATTATATTTTCATATGACCATTGAAGTTCCATGTGTACAAGTACCTCTAAATTTTCAAAAGAAATATTACTATCAGAGCATGAATATGAGCATTGGGAAAGAAGGCTATAAGTACCAAGTCATTCGACTAATCTTCTAACACATTTGATTATATAGGGATACTTTGTGATTGATCTGAACAATTAGTGCCATATGAAAAAATATTGAAGAATAAAAGATGATAATATATTGTTTGAAGAATTTGAATCATCACACAGTATTTATTTTAATTCTAAAATATTGATCAATTGTTATTACGATCGAAATATGATGGGGTTAGGCAGACATACTGATTCCGATTAATTTCGGATTCATGGCATCTGAGGCTAGGATGATTGAGGAGTTGTTTTCCTAAATAATTTTGTGCTTCTGGGGATAGGCATATAAACTGAAGATGATAATTTAATTAAGGTGTTAAATTGGTGTGGCTATGATGTAATTTATAGAAAATATAAATCAAGACACCTTTATCCTAGGTTAAAGGACAACCTTCCCTTTGGTTTAAAATAATTTTTTCCCTAAATGTCCGCTGTAATTATCATAAAAATAGAAACAATTTAGATTTTCTTTATAATAATATTTCATATTTTTGGGATTGTTTCAATTATAATACATACATTTCATGTTTTATTAGTGCTTACAATTATATACATTGTATGGTAGAATCAACAATTGTTTTTAATAATCTAATTATCATAACCATTACAATTATGATCATTTATTCCCTTACATTGATCATCGTATTAATGTATGATATGATTGTTTTTTAATAAAACCAGTGAAATAATTTTCATAATCAATCTTATTATAATACATAAGGTGTTGAACCCAACAATGATTATATTTTTCATCATTACTGAGGCACAAAATGATTCCTAATTTTATAATATTTTGAGGTATTTTGAATTAGATTTGATTAAATATTTTTAAGTATTTTTATTTAATGTTTGATAATTAATGTTTTCAAAAACTAAAACTCACCTAGTTATTATATTGTTCCTTATACCAACATCATTCAATCCATCAACTGGTATCATGGTAGGTCTCTAAAATATTGATATACATTTTTCTATTTGATGAGAATTACACTGTGTTTATATAAATTGTTTGTCATATAAGATAGATTTATTTCTTTGATATGATCTATTTTTATAGTTACATACTACACTAACATGTTGAGGGGAGATGTTTTTTTTCAAGATTACAGGAATGAACATTGGATATGTAGATAATTGTAACCGTAAAAGACCACCAATATTTTATGGTAATGATTTCAAATACTAGAGAGACAAAATGAAATCCATTATCATTAATAATGGTATGGAAAACATTGTAATGATTACTGGATATTATAAGATACATGATAAATAAGTAAAAACATATATTAATCAAGAAAAGATAGAATATTATAAGCACTATAAGATATGAAATAATTTTCATCATTTCTATGACCATGAATATATATATCTAGATATCTTATTGTGAAGAAGTTAATAACAATAGGAAGAAACTTGATGATACACATTTTGGTACATCCAATGTTATTCATTCTAAAAGATCCATGATTAGAGAAGATTATCATGGTTTCGTTTTCAATATGAATAACTGATAGTAATTGTTCAACAATGAATCTTGACCATGCTAAATATCCTATAGTAAGTGGGATAAAATTATTAAATGATGATATGCATGAAGATTATATTATAGACACAATGCCTAAAGAATGCGAATTAAAGAGGATTGTTATTGATGTGTCATGGAAAGATACAACTGTTACTCTTGATGATTGATTAGGAACTCTCTAATAAATTTTGAATATATTAAAGAGATATGTTGTGAATATAAAGAAAAATAACGTGAGTCTTTCATTTATTACTACTTAGAATCAAATGAAAACCTATACTCTAGAGAAATTTATTAAATCCGTATTGTCTAGGAATGTTTTAATATATTTTGACTCAGCTGAATATGAATAGTTATAGATCTATTTAGTCAATCATGTTGGAAGGGTGAACAGGATTGTTTGGAATGAATGATTTTCATTGCATATATAAGAATAGAAACTAGGATTGAAATGATATCAAAGATTACAAATTCACATGTTATGAATACAAGAATGTAGGAAATATCAGAAAATATTATCTTAGGATAAATATAAAGGATAGGAAATATAGAAAATTCATAGTGGAATCAAAATAAATTCTACAAGCCAATATGAAATAATGTCTTGAAGGAAAATTATTCTTGGTGTTCAATTGGTGGCGACTTATGTGATGAATATTCTTATAATGAATATTATAGATAGAAGAATATCATCCTATTTTTAGAATACCTTTTTAAAAGAAGTTATTTATGGATAAGGTAAACATTTTTGAATCCTTAACTAGTAAATCTATAAATGGTTAGTATCCTGATATTGATTAATATATTTCATTAGATGATGAAATTTTCTTTGCAGAAAAAACATACCTTCCGTTCAAGAAGACTCTAGATTTTTTATGATCCCCGAAAAAAAATTAGGTTCAATAAGAATTGTGATAAAGAAAATTATAGAATAAATCTTGTGAAAGAATATGTATCATATCATTATAAATATTTTGATGAAATTTTTTCAATTTTGAATAAATTTATAAAAACAATAAGGATGTAAATTTTATAAAGGATAAAATTTCTAAGGTTCATGAAAATATTTTTTTAGGAGACAAATATTTTAGAGGTAAACTCCTATTTTGAAATTAATACTTGTGAGGATAAAAATTTATTTATTAGAATAAAATCCAAAATATTTTCCATAAAAAGCTATTATCAAACATTACATCTCGATTGAAATAATTTTTTAAGATTAATTCACAACTTCATTCACTATGGAATAGTTCTAGAGTGGGTTACTCTCATCCAAAAACACTTTTTGGTCACACCTATTCTGTACCCAAAACACCCCCATTCAAGACTAAGTGTCAATGTGGGGGATATTAGAGCCAAAATTGTTAATTAATTAAAATTAAAACGTTATGATTTCATACGGATCATTTTTAATGAAAATGTGGATTCCTAATATTTTAATTTCTAATGTCACCATACCTAAGAATTTTTGGGTTCCAAAAACTGAACTAATTATTTTTAAGAAAACAAAGAGAGTACCAAAAAAAATAGTATTTCGTACATGGATAGTGAATTCTCTCATCATATGATTGGAATTAATTATTTCTCTGAAAATTTCATTGAAATGAAATGTGGAAGAGTTACCTTCAGAGATAATGCTCTAGGAAAATACACTGGAATATGTAATATAGTTCTTCATCAAAGATCCTTAATTTCAAATGTTTTATCTGTGAATGTTCTTAAGCACAAACATATAATCATAAGTCAATTATGTGTTTAAGGTTACCTAGTTAATTTTAGGAACGATAAAATATTGGTACACAATTCCAAGGACGAGTTCATCATTTCCACCCATTTGTATAAGAATATTTATACAGTTAACATTAAAACCTTATGATCCAAAATTTACCTCGTCTTAGTGAAATGAAAGACTAATATTGGTTATTGAATATATGGTTAGTACACTATAACCTATGGAATATATGCAAAAATTATATGAAAAGACTTGTTAAGGATCTACAAGATCATACATTTGATTGTTCTAAAGACTTTAACCATTATCAATATTTCAAAAGAAATCGATTTCGCTTTAAATCCACAAGTGAAGTCTCATGTCATGATGCATTATATCTATATCATATAGATCCTTTCTTACCAACAAAAACATAATGTATTGTCTGAAAATACTATGTAATTACTTTAGATGATTATTACACTAGATTTACATGGTTATATTTTCTTACAATGAAATCTAAAGCATTCCTTTTTTTTAAACTTTTATCGCCAATGTTAAAATTGGGAAAAACATAAAATTAATAACTATTCATATTTTTCATGGTGGATAAATTGAAAATTCATGTTCTGAAACTTTTTTTGATAAGAAATGCATTACTCATAACTCAACATCTAAAAAACACATAAAAATGGGGCTTTCAAAGAAGAAATTGTATTCTTATACAAATAACAAGAACAATGTTGAGTAAATACTCAATTTCTAACCATTTAAATGATGAAGTTGTTAGAACTACTTGTCATTACATAAATTGTTTTTTAATAATTTAATTTATTAATAAAACACCATATCAATTATGGACTGGAAAAAAAACCAAGAGTTTCATTATTTAGTGTCTTGGTAGAAATGTATTCATTTAAATTTAATTGATTACTTACAAAAATTCACACCCAAATCTGATGAAAAATATTCTTATGATATTCCAAAAAATCTAAATGATATTGATTTTTCAATAAAAATTCTTGCACTATTGAAGAAACATTATATGTGAAATTTTATGAAACCGATTCTTATAAATTTAAGAAAATCCCAACATACATGTTCTGATGTGTTTTCCAAAATAGATTACCAACCCATGATATAATATTATTATAACAAGAAAAATAATAAAGAAATTATTTCTATGTTATTTACTCGAGAAGACTTTATACCTTATATTGATGAATATGTCAAAGATAACCTAAATAATTTGTTTCATAGAAATGATCCTAGTGATAGTATCATTCGTGATGTAAATCATCTAGTAAGAACTAAACATTAATTCAGAAATGATGTAGAACTTTTAGAATTTCATTCCCAATTTGAACAAAAAATTCTTAATATGGCCATAAGTGATGAATATTGGATAAAATATATGCAAGGTAACCTAAATGAATTCAATAGGAAAAAATTCGAGAAATTGGTTGAAATTCCTAAAGAAACCACTGTAATTGGAGTAAAATCATTGTTCAGAAACAAACGTGTAGAAATTGGAATAATCATTCGAAAAATGAAAGACATATTGTTAAGGGTTATAACTTAAAAGTGGGAATAGATTATGAAGAAATATATTCTCCAGTATCAAGACTTGAATCCATTCATATTCTACATTCCTTGGAAGCATTTCTTAATTTCAAAAATTTTCAAGTGGATGTGATATGTTTTTCCTTAATTTATATATATAGGTGGATGTATTTAGAGACCAAACACATATTTTTGAAGATTAAAAACATCTTAATTATGTTTTCAAACATATCAAGGATATATATGGCCTTATAGAAACCCTATATCATAATATGACAGATTAATAATATTTTTGATGAAATGAAATTATGTAAAGGGACCTACAGATCCAACTATAATTATAATGAAAGAAAATATATTTTTTTTGTTTTTTCAAATATTTTTTTGATAACATTTGATTCATATTAACTCCACAATCAATATCAGATTTCTTGTAAATCATTCGAAATATTAGTTTCAGATGTTTATTATGGGTGAGTTAAAATTATTTCTATACATTCCAATCTTTCCAAAACTATGAGGAAACTATATATATGATCATAATTATAATAAATATGTACTAAAAATGTATGGATATGATAACACTAAGAGTATTAGTACTCCAATAGGTACCACAAAACAATTCATCATGATGAAACTGGGAGACTAGTTTGTCAAAATATTATAGTGGTTTGATTGGATGTTTACTATACTTAAATACTACCAATACACAAAAATGTTTTTAGTATAGTTATGGGAAATATTCCATGAAAATCCAAAATAATCTCATTTAAATGTGTTGAAAATAATTTTTTACTATTTAAAGGAATCAATGGATTTTGAACAATTCTATTCTTCTGAAAATGATTTTGACCTTTTTTTTTGAATAATAAATTTGGTGGTTATTGAATGGATATAAAGAGTTCATCTGAAACTTTTAATTTTTTAGAACATTATTTATTTTTCATTTTCATGCATGTAACAACACTCGGTAGCACATTCCACTACTAAAGTTGAATATATGTAAATTTTCGTGCTCATGTTTTGTAGATGCAAAAAAAACTAATAGATTATGGAATGAGGTTTAGTAAAACTCAAATACTATGTTATAACACTAGTTCCATAAACCTTATTAAAAATCCTACACTTCACTCTCATGAAAAACAGTAGGATATTTGGCATAACTTTCTTAGGGGTCACCCACATAAAGAAGATATCATTTTACAATTCATTGAAAAGCATGCACAACATACTGATATTTTTAAAAAAACCCAATACCTTCTGATAGATTTGTATACATTAAACAAAATCTAGTAATTCTAACTGTATCTTAATCATAAAAATCTACTACTTATTAAAACTAGCTCTATACATTTTTTTACTCTTCAATGGGGGATTACACATAATTTTCTTGTTTTAAATCAAATTCATGTTTTTAATCGGTTTCATATTTTTAATAGGTTTCATGTTTTAAATCAGAATCATGTTTGTAATTGGTTTCATGTTTTTTAATTGCTTCTATTTTTTATTGGTATTAGAATTTTATAATTATAAAAATTTAATAGGTATTATATTATTATCTGTATTACAATTTATTATGTATTTCATTGTAATAGAAATCTAAATTGTATTCAATATATATTTAAAATATATAACTTATTTGAATTACATTTCACAATTTGCAATTTTTATTTTATAAGAAAAATATATTGATTAGAATACATATATCATGATACTCTAATAAATAAAACTTCTAATCCATAAACTTTCTATTACATTTAATAATTGTTGGAATTTCAATTATTCCCCATTGTTTTAAAGAATTATAGGAATCATATTGAATATGAAATTTTTTATAAAAATCCTCAAGAGTTTTAAAAAAACTTCATCCATTGGATTTTTTTATAATTTATTCTAATATGAATAATCCCAATGGATGGATTTCGGTTTCATATATAAAGGGACCCCCTACATTTTCCCACATTGACTTCTAATTGATGTGCACTGAATCTCAATTTTCGATAAAATATTTGATAATTTTTTATAACTAGAGGAGGTATTTTCTATCGTATTCAGAAAATGATTCAATTTTCATATCGGAATCATCCAACTCACCTTCAGAAAAATTTCATCGAACGACTTATCATATATGACCTTTATAAGTGAAAAGTTTGTCCCTAAATATTTTTATGATTTTTTGGATTCATTGTTGAAGATAATTATAGACTTCCAATGGAAGAACTCTCATCCTAATAATTTTACCATATCCAATTAAGAAGAATAATTAGTCTGATGAGGTGTTAGTGTTATATAATACTATTGAAATCAATGAATAGATAAATGTTTCTTTTAAATCATTTATGAAGCAGTACACATATTCCATAAATAAAGCCTCAAATTTTGTGAGAGTTCAATATGAATGATATTCTTTATTCCCATTCCATTGTATTCCCAATTTGAATGTGGCTTTTGATAAGAAGAGGTAGATGAATCTATTTTATATATTCCTGAAGATAACAGAATGGTGAATAATATTTTGGCTGACTACAAATTAAAATCTCTCTAGATTAATCTATTTTTAGTGTTTAGAAAAGGTGATTAGGTAACCATAATTGTTTCTTATGATTATTTCCTCGACTAAATAGTGATTATGAGGAAATTAAATCTCATTAGTTTCAACTTTTTCCCTGTCAATAAATTTTTTTTTCAGAGGAATTAAATCACAATTAATTATGATTCCATAGAATCATGAGAAAATTTATTTCTAAATGTTTGTGGTTGAGAAATGTAGAAATTAATTTAGAGCCAAAATTTTTCAATGTTATTAGTCCCATTTAATTTATTATGACGAGGATAAATTTATGATTAAATTTATCAGTAAAAAAATTTAAAAAGATACTGAATCCAGAAGAGAAAAAAGGAAATACCAGGAAGGAGTTAGTAAACTTCAAAACAATCGAAATCAATTGTATATAATTAGAAGATGGCTGAGTATAAACCATCCACGAAATCAAACAATAAAAAGGTTTACCTGTTGAGGTTTAAGATGAATAGAGAGTTAATAATGCTAAAATGAAAGTGGGTGAACATAAAATCCATCTTGATCCAACATAGACCCCGACCAAAAAAATTCAAACCCAATAAATTGTCAATGTAGTAGAGAAAAAAATAAAGATGAATAATAAAAATTCCGAGGCTATTGATATTGACATGATTTGTAATAGTGTATAGAAATCATATGTCGGTATTATTCTAAGAGAAACTATTAATCTATTACCACATGTACCATCTATTCAATGAAAATGAAAATATTTTGATGAATTGAAATATTCTTTAGAAGAAGAAGTATAAGATATTTTTTTGAGATAGATTGAGGATTATATTGTTCATAAAAAATAGATGTATAGAATAAAATAATAATAATAATATGATGAAGAGTATGATTACGATGATGAAAATGAAAATCAATTTGTTGTCGCTAAAAGAAAAACCTATCATGAAAAGAAAACCCCCATGAAATCCTTAAAAGTGGCATCATTCAAATTTTCATCTCTAGAACGTCTATCTTCAAAATAAGTGTGTCATTATAAAATACACATGAAAGTATTTAAAATTCCAGACGAAGAATAAGAACATGTAGAATCTGATGAAAATAAGAATCAAAATATTGAGAATGTTGCTATAAGAACTCATTATTGAGAGCTTCCAGATTTCAATGAAGATACTAATTTTGAAAGAACAATTTAAATAATATGATTGAAATACATCATGCTTGCATTGAATAGACAGGGAAAGGCCATTCTTTATTTTGCAAAAATTAAACCAAACATTGACATTCATTTTCATATCCATAATGAAAAAACGGATTCTGTCAAGATTTTGATTCACTGATTTTTGAATCTTGAAGCCAATTTTAATGTTTTTGATGAACATGATCATGAAAAAGAAAGGATTATAATAATGATTATAAAGGATCTTATAACACTGATGAAGACGTAAAATGTCATATGGACAAGATTTAGGAAATAATTCATCATGTAAATGATGTTAATATAGCTTAAAAATGATTAGTCAGTGATATGAATGAGTAATTAAAGGAATTTAAAAGACCAAACAATTAAAAATATATTCACACTGAAGTTTTTTTATATTTTTTAGATTAATACATTGGATATAATAAATAAATAATTTTTGAAAAAATAGTTCAAATCCAATATAAGGACTTCAATATCAGAATAGAGGATTTTTATGATTATGAAGAAATATTCTAAGCACATTAAGAGATTAATCATCATTAAGAAGAAATAAATCTTAATCAATAATAGTTGTTTACAGAATAAGAAGAAAAGATTTTATCATAGAAAAAATATTTTTACATGTTCATGGAGGATAAAAATGAATTTAAAATAAGTGGTTATCTATTCTCAATCTCATGTAGAAGGAAAATAACAACAAATTATTAAATCTTTAACTCCATTTTTATTTATTTATCACATAAAATGAATTCTCTACTTATATTTATTTATTCATATGTTTTTTTATCAAACCCTTTATATGTTTATCTAATTATTTCCCATTTTAAAATCACAATGGGGGTTAATGTTTTTTATTTTGAATATTTTTTTTAAAAAATAAATAATATTATTTAAAGGGGGTGTATCCTTAGGAAACATGGATTAACATTTTACATTGAAGAGAGTATGATCCTTAGGGATAATATTATCCTAAAGGTGAATTAGTATTATTTGCAATTATTATTAGAAGAGTTAGAAATCATAGGGGTAGTTATGATTTTGTATAATCATTATGATTGTGTTTTGGGCTACCCAAAAAGGGGTCTATTATTGAGTCAAAATATTTGTTTTTATTTATATATTCATTTGTTTTTTGATATAAGAAAAAAAAATTAAATACATTTCATGGTAATTCACATTAAATACGATTTATAATGTATTATTTTCCATCATGATAGCATGTATTATTTTAAATCATAACCAAATGTATTGTTTTCAATCATAAATACATATATTATTTTCAATTGTACCCGCATGTATTGTTTTCAATCGTAACCACGTGTGTTGTTTTCAATCGTAACCACATGTATTGTTTTAAATCGTAACTAGGTACAATGTTTTCAATTGTAACCACATATTTTCTTTAAAATTATTTTTGTATTACAATGATGTTCAAAACTACAAATCAACCATTAATTCATATGTTATTTTCCATTATTATCATATTCATTTCATTCAATCATAACTGGTTTACAATCATAATTGCATGTGTTATTTTCTATTATAATCCCATGTGTTTCATTCTATATTAATACATTTACAATCATAACTACATTTCATGTTTTTAATCATTAATGCTGTATAATTGTAAATTTATATCATGATATCAATTATAATTACATTTTGTGGTTTCTGTCACAACCACATATTATTTTCATTTGAAAATCATCTTTCTTAACCTTATCATTTCGAGTAAAGAATAATTATTATAAAAGGAAATCCTTAATGTCAAAAATATTTCATAAAATATGTTATATATTTCAATCAGAAATATGTCGTGAAATATATTATTTATTTCAATTTAAAATATTTCATAAAATATTTTATGTATTTCAATTAAAATGATGTCATGTATTCAACTTTAATATGATTGTTGAAGTTTAAGGTGTCTCTATCCTGCTGAATTTAAAAAAAAATATGACAATTGGAGGATGAATGTTACTATTGGGATGAAGGATATAAATACTATGTAATTTAACTAATCTCATAACACCTTTTTGGATCTAAATTTACTCTTCCAGAGGACTATTAAAATTAATAACTTTTGAAAAAACGGTGGAGAATACCAGCCATGAATAGCTTGTTCCAAGAACTTGTATCGTACAGAAGTATTGATTTACTTTTTTCAATACTGATATATTTTTATTATTATCAAGGACATCAAGGGTAGTCCTATAGACTGGTGATGATCTTTTTAGGATTGAGGTATTCAAAAACTCAGATGATAGATTTTTCAATTTCCTTCTTAATCTGGGGCTACTGAGGATATGTTGACAAACTGAAGTCAATATTCAGATCAAGGTCTTACCCTAGTGTGGGTAAGAAAATAATTTCTTTAAGAAATAAATAAAATAAACTCTATCCCATGTTAATTGATAAAATTTTATTTGAGTTAATAGAACTTTATTCTTTACATTTCCGCTTTAATTATAATAGAAAAATAAATATTTTAGTTTTTCATTCAATTCATATTTTACATGATAGTAATTATTTCAATTATAATATAAACTTTTCACGTTGTGTTAGTTTGTACATTACAATACATCTAATGATAGAGCCTTCTATTATTGAAACACTCCAATTATCAGTACCATTTCAAATTGGGTCATTTATTTAGTAACATTGATCATCAGATTCATCTACGATATAATTGATCTTCGAATACTACATGTCGTATTCTTATTATAATCAATCTGATTATGATACTTATCATAACCTAACTAATTATAAATATCTTTTTCATCGGTACCATGGACCACACCAATTCATTGTTTTCTCCCATTTATAGTAATTGTGAATTGGATTGTTTTCAATCTTTTTAAACTATGTTTCTATTAGGTTTGATATCAATTTTTTTAAAACATACAATTCACCACCACTCCTCTTGTATTGTTCCACCTGGAGACATATTTCTAAACTATAGGGAACCACATATACAATAATATTATATTCAACAAGAATATAAATATATATAGTAATAAATATTACTTAGTAAAATTGTTTCAAAAAAATTAAAAACCATGTCCATCATTAGTATCAAATATAAATCCATCAATACTCTATTTAATCCAACAATGAAACATCCCAACAACATAAAACATAATTAAACATCACCTAAATGTGTACTACGATTCACAAACAGGGGGTGAGTAAAACTGATAGTATTATAAAAACAACCCATTTATTGTTACACCCTTATATTTTATGAGATATATTTTTCCCAAATTAATTTAATTTCATTAATAACTTTTTGTCACATGAAATAATGGATCCCCCTTTCATATCATATTCACACATAAAAATGAAATTCATAGTAAATACCTAATAAAATATATTCCTTAATTCCTTCACCAAGGTATATAATCCTTATTTTTATTATCAATACATCCTAATAAGGATTTGGGTGACACCTAAGAAGCTTTTTTGAAGAAGAAGATTTTTTTAACTGAGGGTTTTTATTTTATTTTTGTATTCCACAAAAAATAAATATTCTAAAAATGTAATAATATAATAATAACATTATATTACATATAATGAAGAATTTAATTTAAATTTAATTATCTATATTCAGATCCTCCTCAATAAAATGGGAAACGATAACGCCAATCATGTGTATGACCAACTACTACATCGTAAATAGATATAATTTGTTTTCCATCACCACCTATCACAGTTAGAAAATACAGATTGATTAATAATATTTATATTATATGTATGATAAAAATATATTTATGGATTGATAATATCATATCTAACATCTTACCTTCTAGTACATTGGAAAATGACAAAATCATTCATGATTACTTGTGAAATACCTCCTAGATGAAGCAATGTGATATGTTTATCATTTTTAATTAGACATGATGGTAATATGGATATATATAATGAATATATATGATATCTAGTAAATTTCATTTATTTTGTAAATTTTATGAATTGTTTACCATATTTTCATTTCGTTGATCAAACACATTTATACATTATTCATGAGTACGTACGACATACTGTCTCCATGAATTGCGTAATACACTATCTATCTCATAATATAATGCATTAATCTAAATAAACATGTAATTAATATATATTATATAATTCTAATATTTTACATTATATATGTGATGGAACCGTGTTTATTAGTAAAGTGCCAAACATACCATAACGAAAAATGCATTAAAATGAATCAGTTATTACCCAAAACATAATTTTAACACAGAACTTACATATAAAAATGTAATAAAAGTTCCGAAGTAAATCATATATTGTATTATATTAATTATTATTGTTATGAAATATGTTTATAATAAACCTTATAAAAAATGATGTATTAATTTATAAGAATAATGTTGAGACATGATATATGGAGACTTTTATCTCACTGTTATATTTTTGAGAACCATATATTTTCTACCACTTCAATAATTTATGTGGGGTAAATAAGAAACAAGAAGGTATTTTGTAATTAATTATATCAATTTAAATGGTATTTTTATTTTGATATATGGTTCTATCATTAATGTGGATTATAATTTAAATGTTACTAAATTTGTTAGGGTTTTATGAGACAATATTATTTTTTTATCAGGATTGTTTGTGATTATGTATCTAATAATGAAATATAATGATCTACCTCTTGAGAAACTATTGAAATTAATTATACTATTTTTTATATAGAATAAATATTACAATTTCATATTCATCCCATTATATTGTAATGATTCCAAATGTTTTTTTATGTAAAATTAACATATTTTCTCTCTTCACTCAAAATCTTTTTTCAATCATGTCATTTTTTTTGAAATATAATCTAATAGCTAATTCATTATATTATGTAAAGATTTTTCATATAATTTTTTACCCATGATTTAATATTTTTATTGATGTTTCGAAATAAATTTTTTCCCATGGACGCACTATTTTCTTTCAAATAAAAATGATAATTGAATAATTATTTTAATGTACTCGACATGAAAAATATTTTCTATGATCATGACTAGTAAATTATTTAAATACTTTTTTAAAATTTTCATGGTTATTTTCAAATAAATTTTTTTCATAAATATTTGAATTTTTTATATAACATTCAAACCGAAAAGCATGTAATCCTCAAGAAATGTCTGAAGTGACCTTTCAAAATAATTTCAAATTTATGACGGAATGCATTGATGTTACAATAGTTTTATCAGGTATATGAACTAATTATAAAATCTTTATATTTTGTATAGATGGTTTATATTTATTATTACATGATTTTAATGAAACTCTTTCCATTAAAATGGTCTATTGATTGATTAAATGATGAATTTTTTATGAGCCTCTATTATTTTATACTGTTTATGGAATAAAGAAATATTTATGAATCCCATTTAATTTCAATGGTTCTTTTATGATAAATTTTGTATGATTATATTAAGAATAATGTTATGGATTATGTGATTTGTTGGTCTTTATCTCCGACCCATTAATTGGGTAATAATGGATATACCATCTATAAAATATGTCATGAATCAAACTTTTTAATGTTCATACATTTTTAAATGGACAGAGAATCTTGTGTATAAGTTTATGCGAGGACCTCGAATACATGTGGGAAAGGTTATATATGAGCCTAGATTCATTTCCAAAAGAATATATTTTTTACTTATAGTAATTTACATATGGTTATGTGTGGGATTGGTTTCATGTATGTATTGTAATTTTTTGAAATTATTTCAATTTAATAAGGTTATAAATTGACATGGTTTCATGTACATTAGTTTCTGCGAGGGCCTGATCATATGTTCATAACTAAATATTTGACCTATTTTAATTTATATATATTTTCAATGTTATAATCAAATGTTTTTTCACATTATAATTTATATTTTATGAGCTCATGGAATATGTTCATTGACTCCCTTTATGATTTATCACTAATGATCTACATATCATTATTTCATGATTCGGTATTAAGTTTTTTTGTTAAGTAGGGTATTTTTTCAAAATTTATATGCATTTCCTCCAACATGTATTCTCATGTAATGTTTCTGTGATTATTCATACCCCATGGAAACCCTTACATATAATTTGATCTCATCCTTTATTTTTTTCTTTCCCCCGATAATGATGATGGGTTCTATATAGGGTTTTTCTTTGAATAATACTTGGTATATAGATCATTATGGGATTTGTTGTAATGACATGGAAATTTCAAGGTATTTTTTTGTAATTTCTTTCGAATTATACGAGTATGTGGCTTCTAATGGCACTTGATTCCGAGGCCCAGTGTGCCCGAAATCAATTTACAACATTTAGATTGGGTACGTTCAGTGTACGAACAAGCGGGTTTTTCTTTTGTTTGAACCAGTGCTCAGAATTGAAATCTGAGGGCACTGATGAACTTGGAGTGCTGGTAATTTCTTAAGGGGACCATTACCGCAGTTGAGTTTTGACAAGAGAAGAGGTTAATTTTCGGTTTGTTTTTGAGCAATTAATAAAAATATTTGTTTACATTTTTATTTGTGGAGGGTGGTTATTAACCTACAAAAGGGGAGTTAGAGGTGGGATCCACACCCACGTAACCCCCATGGGAGGGTTTAGTGTGGTGGGGCCCACATGAGACCCTAACTCCTCACCTCCCCCATAACTCTCATAAACCCCCCTTTTAAAGCATCCTTGTCAAATTTTGATAACTCACCTCATTTATGGGACCTCTTCACTTTCTCCTCTCCCATTAATTCATGACAACACCTTAATTAATAATTGAATACTCCAATTTAATTAATGTGGTGTTTGAATTTGAAATGGATGTGTTAATAAAAAAAATACCCATGTCTAATATTTTATTAAGGGATGAGCCTTTTGATGGGAGGGTCATCCGCTGGATAACTTCCTCCCCTTGCATTCCTCCCTCTCCTTCCTCAATTGTTGCACCACCATCGAGGTTCCATCTTCTTTGTCGAGGCACCGATGAGTGAGCAGGGATCAGTGGCGTGGTGCAGGAGTAATGAACTACATTGACTTTGACGCCTTACCAGCGTCCGATCCAACGAATGACGCTCAAGCTGGGATCGAAGGCACTTTACAGAAGCGACAAACTCCAACCACCATCGTCTCCATAATCTCTTACCTTGCGATGACTTCAACGAGCCGACGTCTGCCGTTTCGCGACACCGTCATCCATGATGCTCGGCTACCGCGGATCTTACTCGAGGTAGGGGTTGTTTTTATATAATTCTAATTATGTGGATTACACCCTCTATGTTGGGGTTTCCTATTTGTTGAACAATGGTATGTGCCTCTAACGTGGAGGGCACGGGCTAACAAACAAGCCCGGACCCTCCACTGGTTGTTCATTGTGCGCGGATTGACGTGCGATGACAAATGGGCCGTAATGGCAATTTGAAGCCTCTACGGTGATGTTTGGTCCCTGAGGCAACCTTTTGCGCAGACCGAGGGAGAAACGGACCACCGAAGCGCGTTCGGTGGTCCACAGAAAGCGGTAGCGGCACCGGCGACCGGAGAAGACCACTGCGGCTGAGCCGCGGTGGCGGAAATTGAACCAGAACGACGTTGTCATTCTGGATTTTAGAGGCGCGGCATTAGGGCGCGCCAGTTCCAATCAACAGGGGGTCCATCACCCCCCCCCTCTCCGTGTGTTACGCTCGACCATGCTGGCCGAGCCAGCTTCCCCGGCCAGGCCGGACCGGGCCATGCGGGCCGGCCCGGGCCCTACCGGGCCAGACCCGAACCCATTTTTGGTCAACCCGGGTCGGGCCGACCCAGGGGGTGTTGGGCCGGGTCGGACTGGGCCCACACCCCCATTTTACTACCATCGTCAGTTAAACGCCCATAACATGAGCTGTGGACCTCAGATCGATGCACTTACAGTTGCGTAGGATTCTTTGGATCGAGACGGTCGTTACGGTATATTACACACTAGGTTTTCACAAAGTATGGGTATGGCCGGGATGGTTCGAACCCGAAACCAGCCGGGCCCTTGCAGCGGAAACCCTTATAAATTGAGCTCAGATATCAGATTGACATGTCGTCAACTTTGTGGGATTCCTCTTGATGAGACGGTTTTTTTGGCATACTTCACCTGTGGTTTGGACGCAGATGGTGTATGGGCATGTTGGATTATACCTGATATCCAATCGGGCCCCTGGAACGGAAAAGTCAATAAATCTCAGACTGGATGTCTGTTTGACGAACCCTCAACGGCATTGGTAACCACGTTGAGAAACGGTTCCTTTTACTATACCCCATGGGAATTCGAGGTATAGTTGAGATACGTCCGGGTTGGTTTGTACACGAAACCAAGCGGGCCCCTCGGACTAAAAGGCTAATAACTCACAGATCGGGTGTCCGATTGATGCGCTGTTTGTGAGTACCTCGTGAGGAGCACTACTGTGTTTGGGTGACAGACCCATAGCGGGGAGCACTACTGTGTTTGGGTGGTAGACCCATAGCGGGGAGAACTACTCATGTGGTCATTTGAGATACATCCACATGAGTTTATGTGACCCTTGGATGTATCTATGAGTACCTCGTGGAGAGGACCCTCTTAGAGACGAGTGTACGGAGTACAGAGACCTTGTAGCTTGCTATGACCTGATTACTGCTTGTCTGATTCGAGTCGGAGTGACTTTTATAGCCTAGTGGGGAGCACTACTGTGTTTGGGTGGTAGACCCATAGCGGGGAGCACTACTGTGTTTGGGTGGCAGACCTGCTGTACTCGAAAGAAGGAGTGCCTCTGTAGGCTATGAGGGGGAGCACTACATTGTGTGGTGGAAGACCCATGGTGGGGAGCACTGCTGTGTTTGGGTGGCAGACCCACGGTTATCTACAGGAGGTGTACCTCAGCAGTCTAAGGTTAGTGAGAAGTGCCTCAGAGTTGTGACAGGATCACTGTACTCGTCAGAGGAGGATCTCTTCAGCAGTTGTGGTTTCGATATCATTATTGAAAATCCTGGGTTGAGCTGAGTCATTGACCATTGTGTTTTCCTCATGATTGAGATTGTTCACTTGATAACATAGGTAAATGTAAGGGCATATACCTATGTAGTGGTTATCTGTTTATTTCATATCCTTTGTGTTTCTTCATTGTTGAGATGGGTTACTTGATAGCTTAGGTATAAGTATGGGTTTATACATAATTAAGTGTTATCTGTTGAGATCCTTCTTTGTGGTTATCCTTATTGGATTTAGTGAGACCTTGCGGGTCTTGGGGTCCCTACTGAGTATCGTTATACTAACTCTTTCATGGGTTATGCCCGCACCTCGTTGTGTTGGATGCAGACGACGGACATCGCTGACAGAGACCGAGTGTACGAGGACTGGAGGATGCCCGGAGAAGGACCTCACGAAGAGTCAGTACCCGGAGGTGGATTTCACTATGAGAGATAAAACGGATGAGGTTGGGGGTGAGAACATTTAGGAGGCTATTTGTACCTACCCTTTAGGTAGGATCCGTGGTGGACGACCTAGGAGCTGCTTCTATCTTCCAGCTGTTTGTCTTTTCTGTTGTAATATCCATCTGTTGTAGTTGTACTTTTTAGTAGGGTTTGAATTCTGGCCCATTTACTTTTAAGAAAATTCTTTTGTACTAAGTGTATTACTTCCACTTGTACTCTGGTCGGATGTGTTTCTGTTTTATAATGGAAGTTCCTTCCCAGTTATCAGGATTTATGCCTCTGATGCTAGTCACCAGCCCCTGGCCTATGGAAGGACGGCTTGGGGTAGTCACGACACGGGCCCTGAGGACGAGTCATGAAAAATTGGAATCAGAGGGGTTAGTTCTACTGCAAAACATATAATTTTGATATTTCTTTTCTGTGAAGCAATAGTGTTAAGGGTACCGAGTGTGGTTTTCAGTTCAGGGAGTACAGTGTTGGTGCGGCGGCCGGCGTATCTATACACCAAGACCCTGACTATTGATTTCCAAATAAATGAATGAAAACACTAATTGTGTGTGTGTTTTCAAATGTTTTATTCATGTCAACTCATACTAGGTCAGCTCACCAGGTTTAAATCGTGTCACCGTGTCGCATTTGTTCAGGATGCCTCCACGCAGACAGTCAGTTGGAGTTCCGAGAGAGTACTCAATGACGGCCCACCGAGCGATGAGACTCTGGTTCATGGCCCCCTTTCTATGTTGGCACCATCGAGTGGTGTACCAACATCACCACCACCCATTAGGCAGCAGATGCCACCAGCCGTACTAGCAGAGTGCACGCTGACAGAGCATGTTCCATGAGTTCCAGCAGTAGAGGCCTCAATAGTGGGTACCAGTTCCTCACGGTCACCTGGTTTAGGTGTCGATAGTCATCAAAATTTCTCAAGATCCCATCCTCCTTCTTTGTGTACAATATCAGTGCTGACCAAAGAGAAACACTAGGATGAATGAACCCTTTCCCCTGTAATTCCTTTTTCTATACCCGAAGCTGATGATGCTCCGCAGGATCCAACTGATACACTAGTGTAGATATTAGTGTAGTCCTAGGGTACAAGTCAATGTAAATGTCCACCTCTCTACGATGAGGTAGACCCGAAGCTTCATCAAGCAAGACATTTGCGTAATGGTACACCACTACAGGATAACTTAGACTCTCCACATCAACTGCTTCAATGGTACAACTAGGAAACTGATGAGTGGTTGGCTACACTCTCCTTTGGGAAAGTCCATCATGTGCTGCAAAGGCTCCCTTATCACTGGTGAAAGTAAACCTGGTCCCATCCGTGTGGACACACCACACTTTTCTCCTTATACATTCAATCTGAGTATGAAATATAGATAACTAGTCCATTCCCAATATGACATTGTATGGCCTCGATGTTGCTACTAGGAGATCCCAGCAGAAGCTCTTGCCTCTTAGAAAAATCTTGAACTATCGTAAATAGTGTGTAATCATCGAATCCACTCCGGTATGAGTCTCTAGATGTAATGGTTGAGCCAACAACTCTATCGAAATCTCTAAACATCAAAAGACGGTAGTGGAAATATATATTTGACTAGAACCTGTGTCTATAAGTTCTGAAGTTAAGGTGGAGTAGACTCATATTGTACCTTGTATCATCTCCGGAGAACCATGATCGTATGTCTCATTTTCCTGGAACTGAGATCGCCCCTTTTGACCTGCTCCCTATGGTCGGCATGGACCTCCTAGTGGTGGGCTGGTAACATCTTGAATCATCACCCACCACAAGATGCACGGCCGGCTCCTCTGTCATGTCTGCCTTCTCCCTATGGACCTCTTTGGTCGAATCTCTATCTCTGCATGGGTGGTTCTTTAACCTTCTGCTGATCATCCGTATGGTGGGTTGGACAGTCACATGCCATGTGAACCTACCCACCGAATGTGTAACACTACCCAATGTTTGCATGACTAGTTATGCCTCTGGTGCGCCGCACAACCAAACCTGAATGCTACAGTCGTCCACCTATAGGTCTTGTCCTATTGGACCTCTGTAATATTTTTCTGCTTCCAGTAGTAGAAGACTCCTCTACGTGATGACTGGTAGTGAGTCTCACTACTTGAGACTGCTCAGTAAAGAAACTCTCCACTAAAAGGGCTCACTCTAACACCCCACCTACGTTGGGATACATAGTGAGATCATCGAAGCCCTGATATCCTGCTTGAGTCCCTTCTCGAAGGTCCAGGTCTTGAATAATGAGTCCCCACCATATATGTGGATTACTATGAGAGGTTATTGATCCTCACTGAGTACTAATCCACAATCATGCTGCCCTGCTGTAGATGAAGTTTCTCTTGAATGCACACTGCGCGAAGAGTCACTAGGACAAACTCTACCTGAAACAGGCTGTCGATGTCGGCACAGAGAAGCGTCAGCTCGTAGTGATGTTAGAGAATCAAGATCCACCATTTGTCTACTGCTTTCTATAGAATATTGGAGGCAAGGATCACTATGAGATCGGATGCCTACGAGTCAAAAGAGTCTCACCATGGCCTCCAGCCAATCCTCAGCCGCCTGTGGGTCCATCTCTCCCCTCAACCTGGGTTTCTTCTGGCACTGGAACTCATGAAATGCACTCAAGCGGTGTGCACTCTCTGATTCTAGGGTTGGTGGCATCAGTGTCCCAACATGTAATAGTACCTCTGGTGCCTCTACTGGTGCCTATACTGGAAAAGGGCCCTGCACCGAGGCCTCGTTGCTCGGTGGGCTATCAGTGACTACTACTCTCGGGACCCTAGCTTGATGTCTGCGAGGAGGCATTTGGAAAAGAAATAGGGGTTCCATGGTCAATAATTTAAACCTGGTGAGCTGAATCAAAATATCACAAAGAAAACTCGTGAAAACACACACACAATCATTGTTTTCGTACCCTGAGTCAAAAAACAAAAGTTAAGGTCCTGGTGTATAGATACGTCAGCTGCCGCACCAACAATGGATTCCTTAAACTGATATCCTCACTCACTACACTTAAAACTGTTTTCGTTTAAATGATCAGAGTCTTATGTTCTGTGGTAGAATCGACTCATCTGATACCAATTTGTCATGACCTGTCCCCCGGGGTCCGTGTCATGTCTACCCTATGCCCGCCTTCCATAGGCCAGGGGCTGGTGACTAGATCCGAAGGCGTATTCCCTAAAACTGGGAAGAAATTTCTTTTATAACCTCTTACAGAAAAAACCATGCACACAATAATATATTAACTCAAGTAAACTGAATAGTAAAAAAAGTGAGTACAGTAAGTAGAAAGGGGCCCGAATACAAGCCCAACTAGAAAGTACAAGGAAAACTAGAATGTAAAAGACACATTGTAGGTGAAAATCTTCTCTAATATCTTCCACCACAGATCCTACCTAAAGGGTAGGTTCAGCTCATGAACTATCGTCTTTGAGGTTTTCCTTGCCTAATGTCCACCTACGAGTTACCTCCAGTCCTGGTACTCTCTTCCTCAGTCAATGACATCCATCGTCTGCAGCAAAAACAACAGGGTGCGGGCATAGCCTGTGTAGTGGTGGATATAACAATACTTAGTAGGGACCCCGAGACCCTCATGGTCTCAAAAAATCCACCAAGGATAAAACACAAAGCATGAAATTCACTGACAACCATACTTAGGTATATGACCATACATATACATTAGTTATCATGTAATCCCATCTTAATCATTAGGGAAACATAGAGTCCAAATCAATTCCCAAAGCTCCACTATTCCACAAGGGAATGAAAACCACGAAGGCAAGTACCACACAGGTACACCACAAAGAATAATACCACATAGGTATTACCATAAACGAAGGTACCACACTTGTACGAACTGAGATGACACCAGATATTTCTTAGGTACAGTAGTAGAGATGATTATATATAACTACTGAATCATCCTACACTGTTAAGAGGATATACTACTACCCCATAAAGGATCGCTCGATGATGACTCACACAAGATCCCTTGGTGTTTACCCACACTGGATCGCTCTGTGCTGACACACACATGATTTCTCGGTGCTGACCCACAATGGATCGCTAGATGCTCACCCACACATGATTTCTTGGTGCTTACCCACATATGATTACTAGGTGTTGACCCACACAAGATCACTCATCATTCATCATGTCATAGCCAGCTATGTGTTTCCCGCAATAGGATTTCTTGTCTCCGGTAGGATCCGCTCCCCAAGCCACTGGTCGATACAACAACTACCATAAAGTCCCACGAAGAAGTATCTCAAACTACTTCCATGTTATAGGGGTATCAATGCAATAGGATATGCCTCAATCAGATGCCCAGTCAGTGAGTTATTAGCCTTCTAGTCCGGGCGGCCCTGTTAGATTCGTGCTCAATCCAAACTGACCATTCCCCAACTATATAGAAAACTCTAGTGGGGGTATACCAAAGGGTCCATCTCACTCCATGGTTTCTAGCACCACAGACTGTTTTTCAAATGGGCGTATGTTGCCAACAATGTTGCCAAAAAAGAGTAAATCGCTTTAAGTAGGCCCGGGTCCGGTCCGAGCCGGTTTGGGTCACTCGACCCATCCCACCGAGTCTGGCCCAACCCATAGTGCGGCCTGGCCCGTGCTGGGTGGCATGACCCGCTGGGCGGTCTGGTTGGTCGTGAGGGCTACAGAGGCGCGGAGGTCGTGGGTACCGTGGGGCAGTAGAGGCCGCAGGACGATGTCAGGTCAGGGGGTCCACTGGGCGGCGCGAGGCCATGGGGCCGCCTAGCGGTGCAAGGCCATGGGTGCCACAGGGGCGGTGAGATACGGTGGGTGCTGTGGGGTGTCGAGGACAAGGGGAGGCGCGAAGGGCCATAGGGTGGAAAAGGCCACATGCATCGGAGCCCGCAGCGGCATGGGGGCCAAGGATGGAAGAGACCGTTAGGCCGGGGAGGCCGCGGCGGCGTGGGGGCCGCCGATGGTGGAGGCTGCGGGACGGTGGAGTGTCGTACCTTTGTCAATGGACAGCTTGACCATCCCCCCTTCATTCTTCACCTTCATCGCGGTTCTCGAGTTCTACAGGTGCCAATCGTCAGCACCGGTCGATGTCACCATCGCGAAGAATGTACAAGGTAACCCTGATTTTCACAAAAGACATTCCATGTTTTTTCCCCGATGTCATTGAGTTATGGCGGTAGAAAGAGGCTATAAATTATTCCTTGATTTAAGAATAATTGTCAAGAAAGGGAAGTGGACCAAATCAAACATCCACACTACTGTGATGATTCGGTTGAAGATTGTCTATAGTTGAGATGGTTCGGCGTTTGTCGATCCCACAACAATTTTCCTTCAACAACGCCGGGGAGGAGAGGAAAAGATGAAGTCCCCGACGACGATGTTTCCTCGATCATTGGTTCATTCGTCGTTGGAGAACCTTCGATGGAGTTTGGAGAACAATTCGTCGAAGGATAAGAGTTCTTCACTAGATATTGTGTTCCTCCCAATTCCTCCAAGCTCCCACCTTGTCCAACGATTAATTTTACTCCAACCCACAAAAAAAAGGTTTCCAATATAATTTAATATGTTTCTTAATTTCAAATTTCCACACAATAGGTTAGTTTTATTAATTAGTGGTGATTTGGCTTAATTAATTGAAGGGGAGGGTTGGCATAATTAAATTAGAGAGTTGAGATGATTTTCTCCCTATTGAGGGGATTTCATGTGGGTTTTTGTCATGGGTGGTTCCCACCATCATAACCTCTTATTAGAGGTTTAGTTCAGACAATCCCCACCTATGAAGCATCCACATGGGAGTTTCAAAATAAAATAAAAATAAAATGTTATACCATTTTTTATTTTATTATCTCATGAAAAAGTGAAAAAAAAATATCCACCATCGACCAACTGTGGTCGAGGTGAAGTTCTTTTTAAGTGGATACTAGCACTACGAGTTCAACGATGCCCTAATATTTCAATTCCAATCACTGATTAAAAATTTAGAAAAACTCGATCACGCCTTTACTGAACATACCTGCAATAATATTCAAAAATCATTCCAGGCACTCTGGGCCTCAGAATAATGCGCCGTCGGTTTTTGTGGACTCGCAATTTTCCCATTTAATTAAAAAAATTACATCAATTTAAGGGTCTATACATGTTTTTTTAATAATTTTTAATATAGAATTTTATGTTTTTGGAAGCTGGGAATTATTGATCTATGCAAAAGATAAAATGGATAATATTAAACACATAATTATAAATATTATGTGAAAATTATAGTTGAATATCTTATTATAGTTATATAATGTTAAATAAAAAAATAATGATTATTAAACATATTACCTATGATATTTTTTACATTTTATAAGAATCAGTTGAAGAATTATCTTAATTTTTTTCAATATAATAAATAATTTTTTGGTGATAATATTGAAATATATTCGTAGTTTATACAAAAAAACAAAAAAAAAATATTTATAATGATATGTATAGGGATAGTTTTTACAATTAAGTAATGAAACTAATGATTTATACTAATTTTAATTAATAAGGTCTTTTTAAAATCACATTGTTATGATGCATGAAGGTAAAAAATTGAAAACTAATTTTTCTCATTATTTTAAGTCAATCATGTATCCAATACTTTATGAAATTTGAAAAATGAATAGTCATATAAATATTTATCATTAATTAATATAAATTATCTTATATATATATTTTTGTATTTGTTCCCAAAATATATGTCAATAATTGATGTGGATTAGTTTTCCAAATTATTGTATAATGATTTTATGTCCCTTGTGTTTTGTGGTTGTTATCAATCATCACATGTTAAAATTTTGTTGTGACGTAAAAACAAACATTTATTGGTAGAATAGATTCATTAACTCTGAAAATTATTCATGATGTAATACAATTTTTGTTAAGTTAATATATTTTATCCTATTAGTATGATTATATTCCTAAACATTCCTTATGTGTCTCCATTATATATAGATGGTGTGAATTAATATTTTCAAATTCAAAATATAATTTATGGGGATTTCTCATATTTAGTTTATCCCCACCTATTATGAATTTATATATCACTAAACATAATAAATCTAGTGAATTTTTCATATATTAATATTTATCATATCTTTATATTGTCTTAATAATTTATCAATGATCTACGAATCTATGATTTCCACATCTTCAACCATGAAATAAGTTGTCTAAATAAATTTTAATGTATTTATGGAATACTAACCAAATATCTCCTTAAAAATAACCTATACATTTGAGAATATAGGGATTTCATATAAATATGGTTATGGATATTTTATCAATAATAAAATAATTAGTTTAAATGTGGAATGATATTATTGGTGAAACTCATATTTAGAAAATTATATCTTAACTCATTCCTCTTAAGAATCTAAATGATATAACCCTTCATTACATCCTCAATATTGAATAAAACCCCAATTTATTCCTCCTATAATATAGAATTTTTTTTATCAATTCATTTATTTTTCCAAAACCATGATCACCTAAACTTTATATGTTCTCTCTATAAATAATAATATAGAAATTCTAATCATGATGTGCTATTCAATATCAACAAAAATAGCTAATAAAAAAAACTGATAAACACATTTATGACCAAATAATGAATTGTAGATGTATTTAGACACATTGTTATAAAAATATTTTTTTAAAACATGCCATTATTTTTATTCTCATTATGAAAAATTAGTTTTAGAATCCTTCATATAGGCGTTTTCAATAAATTTCATCTTATGGCATTTTACTCAAGGGTCTTCCGTAGTGGTGTAAATTTTAGACCATGATAAGGATTTCCGTTAATTTTTTTTCCTGATTATCTATCTTGACACCTTATTATTTTATCAACTATATCCATAATATTTTAAAATATCTATCATGAATTATTTGAATTATCTTGTGCAAATCACTGAATTTTTAGTCTCATACATTTTCTCTTCATTAACACCATCCATGTTGTACATTAATATAATGAAATTATCTTCATTTCAAACCATAGTGTTATATCCTAATTATTACATTCTATAACAATCAATAATATATACGGTTATGATATTTTTTAGAATGTAAAGTAGTTTTAATCACCAAAATAATCCATTTCTAATTAATTTCAATGAAATATTCCACAAACCAGTAGTTTAGATTTTGTTTAATAGAAATATATATATATATCCATTAATTTATAAGGTATCATGTGTTTATTGGAGGATCCATTCATCAATTCATGGTGTCACAAAATCATTCATGAAAATCATACTATTAGTGAAATTTCCATCATATATTTATTCCTCCCAATAAGAAATCAAGGCAAATTGATATCCCTATAATCATTTTTTGAATCTATACATTACGTTGAATGTCATTCCATGATCACATAATCTATTATTTTAGTACATTCATGATGATAAACTATATATCCAACTTAAATAATTTTGTTTTATTCTATATTCAACCATTATCTATGATTTATTTGAAGTTTTCGCTACAAATCTATCATGTATTAAATATATTAGGGGAACATCAATCTAATTTGGATATTGGAAATGAATCCAACAAGAATATTATAATCAAATCAAAAAAGTTATCTATATTTTAAAAAAATATTGAGTCTATTAATATAATCATAGTCTCATTCACAAATTACTATATGTTATCATAGTTAAACATTCAAAAAAAAACAAAAAATTTATAGGTCAAATGAATTTTTGGAGATTGGATAAATAATAAATCAAAATAGAAATAATCTATTTGAAAAAAAATTATTGTCTTTATGGTTCCCATTTCCCAATGTTCATTTATTATTACAAAATATACAATTAGGCCTTAAATAAAGATAAGGGTGATATATAAGGCCTAGTAAATTAATTAGAATGGCACTGAGACTTAACTATAAAATCAAGAGGCATAAATGATATCATAAAATTGGATAATAATTTAGATCCATGGATTAATAATGTAGCTATGATATGATCATATAATCATACGAATGTATAAAAAATATAAAAAACTACATTCTATGAATAAATAAGGCTCACTGCAAAGACAATATATCATATTCTGTTAGGCTTATTTAATATACAACATAAATAGTATATTATGATATAATAAAACAAGAAAATGCATTTGAGGATAAATCCTTCTAATTTCACATAACAATATAAAATATATTCAATAATATGTGTGCCAAATCAATAATTCAAAAAAAATGCCTTAATCATATAAAAAATAATTAATAAGGAATGGGTTATATAATATTATCTGAAAACAAAACATAGTGATATATCATAATGTTTCCAACGAAATTAAGGAATTATATTATTTAGATGTTCAATTTTAAATAAATATGAACAATCCATAAAAAAGTTATTACAATAAAGAACACACATATTAATATTTTGGAGCATGATGTATAATTTTGAACCTCTGATGTGATGTTTCAAAAAATACTAAATTAATATCTAAAAAAATATAGTAAAAATTATTTTCCCAGGAAATATTAAAAAAATATGGTTTACTCATATATTAATTATTATAATATATCATGGAATAAAAAATATTAAAATTTTAACATAATAATAGTAATGGTGAAAATGAATTCTCTCATTAAATAAGTTTGTAGTAATGAAACATTTAACAGATAAGAGGGATAACAAGTATAAAACATGATAAAAATTAAAATGTTACCTAAGTTTTTGTTTATCAATTGTATTTATAAGATATAAAATAATTAATTGTACTATTATATAGGGAATGTATGGTAGATAGAGAATGAAAAAAATAATATAATGATTGTATGTTGATTATTTCTGCTACCTCAGGCCTTGAATTGTTTAGTATATGGACCAATCATTATCGATAGTCAAACTATGTTTGTTAAAAAATTTCTTCAAAAAACAAATTCATATATATTTGTTTTTCTTGGTTAATTAATTATAAAATCTTTTATATTGAAACCAATAATTATGATAGTTATTTTTAGTTTTGAACCATATTAAATTCCAATGATATTTTAGAATTATGGTTTTTGAGAAATAAAGAACAAGATATATTACAAATGGTATAGTATCAAAAAAATTATATTTTTCTAAAAAATGGATCATATTTTTAAACACATGTTTAATTCCTTCCAGAATTTGACATTCCAAAAATGTCATCATTATTATATGTTTTATCGCACTATATCTTCTACACATTGTTATGGATTGGTATTTTTAGGAAAATATGGAATGCACACAAATATCTTATTTATATTTATAAAATTTAAAGGAAACATGTCAGCCCATTAAAAAAACATTGAATCCTATGAGAAGTTCATTTTTTATCATAATAAACATTATGCTAAAATAATCACATACATAGACATGAAATCATCATAATTTCCCATTATTTTTCATAAAATATTTAATAAACATTTATTAAAGAAAATGTAAAATCATTGAAGTTACATGAGAAATCATAATCATATCATTCTGAAAATCACAACATTAGTGGAATAAACTAGATAGTTACTTCCATGTTTTTCATTTCCATACCTTATGTTAATTTAACTATATATATGTTACATTTTTTTAGGTGTAACTTATATCATGTTTAATCCATCCACATTTAAAGAGTAACGTATAAGTAGTTGAATCCATCCAAATTACTTAAATAATTATAATGGTATAATGGGGCCACCCATCATCGTATAATGATTTTAATAACCATAACTGGAATAATACACAAATTATATTTAAATTTAGTATAAAACACATGAAAATATTCTTTTGAAACCATATGTATTATCATATTTATTTTTATTATAAAAATTAGGAGAAATATGATTATCTAAAAAATAATACAATTCCTAGCATAATGGTTATATTATTTTCATCCAAAAATAAATGAAACATGATGGGAAATCCAAATATTAAATAAATGTTATAATGATGGTAAAATAATGTCATGTGGTCAGTGATACATATAATATTATTTGAATTTTTAAACAAGTCAATAAATTAAAAAATACAAGCCATTTTTAAAAAAATAATTTTATATAAAATCAAATATCATTTAAAATGTCATTAAATAATATTTGGATTGTATATAAATAAATTATGATGAAATGTAATGAATGTGGACAAGGAGGAAAATGATTTTTAAAATAATTAAAATAAGGGGTGGAATAATGATTGTTGTACCATGAGTCCCAACATACATTATATAGCTTATACATAGATAAATAATAAATTAATATTAATAATTTAATTTCATAAGAATATGTTTGTATATTATTGATCTTTTTTCAATCCTTTTAATCAATGTTTTATTATTTTTCACTTGGGGAAAAAATTAGAATGGTTCACATTGGTTATCTTGGGATTGGTTTTTCTTAATATCCAAAATGGAATCTGTATCTTTATAATGATAAAGGAATTTCTCAATAGTTTAATAAGATATTAATGTGTAATTTTATATGGTCTATATCATTATAGAGACAAAATAATTTAATAGGTTATTAAATATAATGTTTTCATGAATATATCTTGATAAGACATAATTTTACATTTTAATGTAACAATAGTAATTTACACTGAATTCCATTATTATGTATCAACATTCATTATTATATAGTTAAAAGAACATCCTGACCTAATTAAAATTTTATAATATTATTATTATTTAATTTTACATAAGTAGACATGACATAACCATTATAACATCATTCATGTATGTGGTAAACGTAGCCCAAAAATTAAAATCTTATAATTTCAAAATGGGTAAGAATATAATATTGTATATTGATATTATCACCTCTAAAAGGGAATAATAATTCAAAAATAATTTTTCGATAGTTATACATCAAAATCATGATGATATTGATAAAGAATAAAATTAAAAAATAATGATAGGTAGTTATTACTTATAATGTTTTTGAGTATGATCGTTTTACATTTTTAAATTTTATGAAGATCATTCATTATTAATACTATTTAAAGTGGAGAAATTTTATCTTTAAAGATCCTAAATAATCTTATTGATTTTATATTTATTTATTAAATCCTTTCATGAAACTACACATGTAATTTGGTAAAGAAAAAAAGTAACAAGACACTCATAGAAGTTGTAGTAAAATCACACACATGGTTGTTGTTTTCATAATTCTAGTGATGAAAAGGAAAATGAGAGAAAATGATTTGCTTTATTAAATAAAAATTACATTATCAATATAAAATAATTTTAATTAAAATAATATTTAAAAAAACATAACAGTTCGTGATCAGAAATAATATGATTCACTTCATGGAGATGACAATTCAAGTGTATGCATGATCAATATTTAAAAGTTATATCTGAATGGAATGAGGTATATAATAATTATTAAGTTGACATAATAACATTTTTGTATACTATTTACAATAATTCAACTATGTTGAGGAAAATATATACGATTTGATGAATGATTAAAAATAACTTTACATGAATTATAATAGAGATAAAATATATGCCAGTAATGGATAATATCTATTGAAATGAACCTTAATTATTGTTCGATTACTATTTTTGGAAGATCATTTAACAACCCATTTAGATTCGTTAAATTAATATTATCTTTGATAGTTTAGTCCACACAAAACACCAAAATAAAATGACCTATGATATATTTATTATTAATAAATTTTATGAATTAAAAATAATCAAGTTAATTAAAATAATTATTCAGTTCTAAAATGAATAAATAATATTATTATGAACACATAATGTTTTATGATAGAATTTTTTCATAAAACTATTTCTTATTAATATATATTTAATTTTATTTAGAAATATAAAATTATATATCGTATTATTTTATATTTTAAAATTTAATATAATTTTTAATTCTAGGTAACATAATTAAGTAATGCTGAATTGGATGGTATTTTTTAAAACAATTTAATTAATATTGAATAGTAATTAAATAAAAACCATTTATTACAATTGGTTTTATAACATTATCAATATATTAAAATAACTTAATGGTTTTTGAATACATTTATACAAAAAAAATAGTTTTTAGTTGTTAAATAATTCATGTAATATTTATATTTTAAATTTATTTTGACAATGAATCTCATTTTGGAATCTTATGTAATAATTTTCTCTAAAAATGTTTTTAATTTTACTTATTTTAAAAATATTTTTAATAAAATTTATAAACGAAATATATCAAAATGGATTTAATTTTCATCATAACTGCGATCTTATTATTTTATATAGTCAATTTTATTTTTGGCCATAAAACTCATATTACTACGATTAATGTTGGTAACCACCATAATGGTAAACCTATTATTTTGAAAGTGGTGTTTTTTAATAATGTATAAATATTAACTAATAAAATAAATTAATATATGATAACCAATATTATTAATAATATATTTAAACCTATATATAAATATATTTTTCATAAATAAATTGGTAATAAATAAGAAAAAAATATTACTAACACTTAATGGGAAAAACAAAACATTCTAGAAAAAGTTTTTTTTTATATTAGATGTTTTAATTTAGATGTAAAATATCTCTTTTGAATTAGATTATATATAGGATTTAATTAGGGTAACCACACCAATATTTTTTGGAATGGGTTATTTTTTATTTTAAGTAATAGATTTATTTTTTAGGTAGATACTATTCACTAAGGTAGAAACCAAAATGGAAAACTACAATAAACAGATGTAATATTACTCTCTATATGATTAAAATATGTTTTGAAACGTATGTTAAAATCCATTAAACCATATTCCTCAATATAGAACATGTTGTCTCAATTTTTAAGCCTTTAACACTTTCAATTGTGTCATTCCATTATTTAAAATTAATGGGTGTTCTCAAAAGTTCCCTTTTCAAGTCATATAATTTGGGAACACTTCCAAAACCTCAAAACACGCATATTCCAAAAAATGAAAACATAAATTATCCCATATAGATTATGAAAAAACCTATATCATGTTCACAATACTCTTATATCAGCTCTTTATACAAATTCCGTCATCGCTTTGTATGATTTCAACATAATCTTCAACTTCCCAACGAGATTATAGCAATTTGGTGGATGTTTGGAATTATATGATTGTATATATTCTAAATTTTAAAATCCATGATACATGTTTAATATTGTATACCATCATTTCAATTATATTTTGAACTGAATTCTCTATTTACCTAATATATAATGAATATATTTCCATTCATGGTATTTAAAAGTCCATTTTATGGTAATCCACTTGTTCAAGCATATCCATAAATGTATGTGATTTTTGAAAATCTACTGTTATTCATTTATTTAGGAGGATTCATCTCAAATATATTTTTTTAATTTTGATAAAATTATAATCTTTTATTTTTATGAGTTATTTGTTCATTGCTTAATGATTATTTACATTTCAACCACATATAATCATTTCTAAATATTGCATAATTCTGGAATTACGGAATCAAAAAAGAGTATTATTAACTCAAAATTTTATTCTTTGATATGAAATTTCATTTTTTAGCATCAATATTATATATTAGATATATTATTCTATTTCTTATAACATAATAAATTTTCTCTTCCCGCATTTGGTATAATGATGTTTGTCATTCAATTACCTATCATTGATGAATTTTAATATTATAAAAGTTAAATTCTCATAGTTAAATAATATCATCACTTTAAAAATGTATTTAGGAAATTTTCATGTTCATTATTCATAAAATTGTTTTAGTTAATTTTCTTGAATTATAAATATGTGATTAAAAAAGTGTCCTCCAAATACCACTTCTACTATTTTAAAAATATTTTTTTCTACATATTTTTATATTTTATTTTTTAAATTGATATTTAAAAATATTCAATAATTTCTTCTCTTATAAATATAAATTTATATATATTCTACTACAAAATCATATTTTGTGTCCATATTTTCTATTGAATGATCCATTACTGAAAATTAGTTTTAAAATTTAAAAAATTTAATGTGTTTTTACATCATCATTTTGAAACATTCATATCATTATCAGGGATGAACTACTAAAAGATAAATTTAAAACAAATTAATTTTCAAATGATTCACATACACCCATAATAATTAGATTTCAAATTTATAGAAACATTAAATTTGACAGTGGAGATAAAATAGTTTTCGAAATAAATAATTTTTGATATCTTTACAACATCAGTTTATCTCCGAAGGATGTATTTAAATGGAAATAAATATTCATCAAACACAATATAAATGAAAATATAAAATAATATTTTTCGGTGATTTAATTTTTTTGTACCAACTATTTATATTTTTATTCCAATTTGTTTGATACAATAGAGAAATGATATGAAACTATTGTTCTATAAATGGGATCATCAACATATAATATATGATTGATTTATTGTATAGAACACCTGTGTATGTATTTTCCTTATGATATAGTTTGGAACCAATTAATCCTTTAGGTGTTTTGGGAGAAAAAGAACCTTTTTATGGTTTGGGTTCTATAAAAATCTAAGATGGATTGTGTCCAGAAAATTCCTGAAATGACTTGTGTTTGATAAATCCCTATGGTGGTTTGTGTCAGATAATATCCTAAGACCATTTGGGACCGTTTTATACATTTAATGCATTATTTTAATATAAAATATTACTAGATAATTATATTATAGTGTATAATGTTTTTACATTAACATTAGAATTCATGGAAATTTTTTTATTCCATAACAAGAACTCTGGAAATTGTTTTGGTCAATGATTGATGTGTGTACTTTTTTTGTTCACAATGGTATAATTTAAATATTATAATTACTATGAAAATTTCCACTATTATACTATGTTGGATGGTTATTTTGTATTTTCATTTCATATGACAATAATAAATCTCTATGGATCATGTTTATAATCTAATGATTTCTAACTCTTTTTCCAAGGTAATGTTGTGTTCATTTTTGATAACATTTTCATCAAACATTTTTTGTCCCAAACTTATGTTGTTAAATTTACTTTTAAATAAAAAATTTATCATCCTTTCAGGAATTATCATATTCTTATGGTGGTATATTGATAATTTTTTAATAGTGAATCCCTTACTCAAATTTTCAACTCATCAAATTCTTATGATTCCATTCCACATTTTATAAAGACAATTATGAATTTTGGTAAGTCTAAAAGTGATTGATGTGATGTAATATTATGGAAAAATTTCTACATGTGATGTTATATAATTTGGTTTTTTGATTAATAATGATAAAAAATAAACTAAAATTTTCTTCTGTTTGTCTATGATTATTTTGAAATGTAATACAAATATGATTTTTTAATGTATATCAATGATCATCTTCATTGTTGTCAAAATTAATATCTAGAGGTAGGTATTTTTAACACCCATCCCTGGAGTGAGGGTCCTAGGTGATATATTTTTTTTTCAGAGGATATTTTATTTTTTTTATGGGTATTTATATGCAATATTTTATTATGATAATAGATATTTAGTGAAAACCCTAGGATAAGATTAAGAGATTTTTCTATGTATAAGATAATATACTAAAGTAATAAAAACATAGATATTTTGTTGTTATCTTATAAATTACATCCCTTTATGAATATTGAATATTGATACAGGCTCCATAGTATATGAATATATGGTTAATCACCATGATAATTAAAGATTTCGTATTAACATGATCAACAGATTGTTCCTGATAAATAAAACTTATTGTACACCTAGTTTGTCTATATCGGGGGATATATAATTGATAATTCATATTCATTTTCAAAAAACATTATTAATTATTTTAGTATAATGTTAAAATATAATTCATTAGAATCAAATGATAAAATTACCATGGATAACTCTATATTTAATAAAGCAAGTTATAGATTAATTTAATAGTAACATATGTTAAAAAATGTGTCATTGAAGTAGTCATCTACATAATGATTTTTAATAATATTTTTTGGATATCATAATGATAGTTGTAGTTTTAGGAATTTTTTTTAAATTAGATAAATAAAAATATTGAGAACGATTTTTTTATTTTTTTATGATATTTGGATTTTTTAAATATATTTTAAGAGAGATGTGCTTAGAAGATGAGTGATTTTGAGTCCCGGTGTTCCTGAAATGAATTCTATCAAAATCATAAATACATTAAAAATTACGCAATAACAATTTCTTAATGATATATGGATAAATTTTAATAGTAATAAAAAATAAAAAAACTGAGATTTTGGTTGATTCCGAAACATGATCATTTCCCTAAGCATGAACAAAAATAGGTCAGCAGATGGAATTTAGATAAATGTGGCCATGGGCCGGGGCCTTCAATAAAATAAATTATTAAATAATTTACTATAATTAATTTACCTAATATATTTTCCTGATTAATACCCTATTATTTATATTTTACCTGGTATTACCACTTAAACTATTTGATAATTGAGAGGAAGCCTTCGTCCATCCATTGTTGAATCTAATCAGCAGATGATGAGACTCCCTATTGAATTAGAGTTGAGTGTAGAGAAGACATAAAATCAACTCACATGTTTTTGAGATTGATCTTCTGTGATAAAAAAATTCAATATCTGGGTAAGACGTTTCATTATTAGATTCTATATCATTTTAATTAATTATTGGTGAAGACCATCTTCTTATCTATTATCTATCGTGATTGTTAGACTTTACCATTGTAAGTGTATAAAATTAACTAGTTTTTCATTTGTTTCTCACATTATAAAAACTTGAGTTTGATTGTTTTCCCAGAAGTATTGATCAATGTTTGGTTCTCATATTTTTATGGTCATGTATCCCTCAGTTCTTTGCATTTCTCATTATTGGACCATGATGCCATGATTTGAAATTTCCAGGTGGGAAAGATCCTAATCTAACAACTACATTCATGATGAATTCACATGTGATGAATGGAAAGAGAAATAATGGATAAAATTATAATGATTCATCAGTTTTGGTGAGGGATTTCTATCTATTATTCTAAAATGGATATTGTGCAACATGGGATCTGCACATAGTGAATGTATATAAGAAGCGATGAACTAACTAGAATTCCATTTTCAGCCACTGGATGGTCAGAAATGATGAATGGATGAAATATCCTTCTATCTCAGTTAGTATGATGTGAAAAGCATGGTAGAGGATCCAGATCATGAATTACCAAATTTATATAAAACATTCTATGGATAACCTGACTACAAGTTATGAATTTAATAAACACACAGTGTGTTGCCCTTGTGGGTTTTCCACTTGTGTTTATCGAAAATGTGAATGATAGAATGAAATATAATCCACTTACATATTCTGTATCACGTTCTTGGTGTATATGTCATGTGGAGGAGAACATTGGAAAACCTCATATAGCATTATATTTTTAGGATAATGTCATGTACCAATGTAAAAAGACAAATATAGGTGCACACCATGTACCGAAGTACATGGACATGACCCCAAGGCACATGCAGGGACCCCAAATGGCCAGAACAATCTATTTAAGCACCCTATTAGTCCTGTTTCCCAATATGGTATGTGATATATTTACATCTTGGGAAAAACCATGCGATGGAGCAAGAACGCATGTCGTATAGGTCCCCTCAGACATCATTTACTTGTTATTTCCTTTTTAATTAATATTAACCTCTTAGATCTTTTTCTATTGGACTCTTATTTTGTCTGATTTTTATACTATATTTTTTTAATTTTAAATGTGATGGAAGCATCCATTGTGTATTTTGATAATTAAAGTGATATTTTTATGGTTTGATGCTTGTTTAGGTTTATTTTGATGATGAATGTGGTTATGTAAGATCATCATAGATATCAAATTGGAATCCTCCTTCTAGAAAGGGCATAGTTATCAATTGTATATTATAGTAGTACCCTCCATCTAGGCTGGGAATGGGTCCACGACTGACTAGTGACTAGAAATATGTTAGATGACTGGGAATGGTTTCTCTATTGACTATAAGAGTGGAAACATCTAGCTGGTATAGGAATTGATCCTCAACCAACAATTAAATGTAACTCTCATACTATATTAGGAATGATGCATTGATTGACTATTAGAGTGTAACCCTCCTTCTGTTTGTGCATGAGTAATGTTACCAACAATTTAGTGGCACACTTCTATGGGACATGGCATGGGTCATCAGCCATTAGAGTATAACCCTATAGATACACTCTGCATGGATCCTTTATTGACTCTTTACTGGCACTATATTGTGTATTTAGGGAATTGGTCCTCTACTATCATAGTGGAACCCGCTCTTGTCATAGGTTTTGGGTCCTATAGTTATCTACTGTGTGGTACACCAAATGAATTTTAGTTGTGGGTCACCTATAAATAGAGTATCCCCTTCATGTTTTAACAGTTCATGTGTCCATGTATAATTGAGAAGAAACCTCTAGGTGGGATATGCATGGGTCCTCTACTAGCCATTAGAGTGGAACTCTACAGGAAGTCTATGTGTGGGAAATCTACCATTTACATTATTGGAACCCTTTAGTTAGGACATTTCATGGTTCATCTTGATATCAATGAGGTATAAACCTCCAATTTTTACATTTAATGGATCCTCTATCTATATATTGTGCTCTTCAATAGTATTTCATAGTGGAAATTTTTGGCTTAACATGGATCATTTATACTAGGGAGATGTGTTAGATTCTGGGAATTGATGATGGACATATAAAACTAATGTCAATATTTTCCAGGGATATGATATGAGATAGAGATCCCCTACCATGTCATTTCTGTTTCCTTATCTTGAGTATATATATATATATATATATTTACAAATTTATCCATGTTTTTTTATTCTGTTTACTCTCATTCAATGGGAGGCAGACGCGAGATGTGTAGTCCACCTATTCATCATTTTGAGATACTAGTAGTTAGATGTGATTACAATCATTGTTTGGGTTGAGCTATCTACTATGTATCCATTCCTATCATTTCTTATACTTCTCCAACTTTAGTATTTGGGGTGTCCTAATGGGTATTTATATACTCAATCATGTATATAATTTTCACTTATATATCATGTCTTCTATTGAAGTAAGATAGGTCAACGGTGATTATAGAGGGGCATAAGAACACATTATGGATTAGTATTCTTATGGTGGTAGGAACTTAAGGATTAGAATCTACGATCTCACATCATTTTTACCTTCTATTTTCGTTAGGTTCATACATATTCTGTTTGGGGGTTTAAATTTACACATTTACATGTTAGTTTTCTCTATGATACTTTTCTATATTATAGATGTTTTCCTTTAATGGTACATATATTCTCTCTATTTCATATTATGTTGATTATAAATAAGTACATATAAATGTATACGGTTGTGTATGTGAATACTATTTTATTATGAATATTTCTCCCATGTTAGTTATTTATTTCAGTAGTAGTCAGCACTCCTGACCTATAAAGTCGATATTTGGGTAGTTGTGGAAAAAATATCATTGGGATGGGTCATAAAAAAAATGTAGCTCATAAATGGATATACATAGAAACCAATTTATACTATAGCTAAACATGGGAATATAAAAAAAATGTATGATAATTTTATTATTTTATAAATATGATAGAAAAAAATATTTACACTGTTTTACATATGGTATTGAGGATTATTTCATAATAGAATATAAATCTTGTTACTATTTTCTATTTTCATTTGTGAAGGATACATCTCTATGAAATTCTTGAAAATTATAAATTCATTTATAATTTTATGAAACATAAAAGGATTGTTATAATTAGTATAACATTAATTGATTGGAAACATATATTAAATGGAGTAAAAAACCTCGAAAATTGTTTTTATAAATCATTAAAATTTGTCGGGGAAAAATAATGGAAAAAATGATGGAGGTATGTAAAACACATAGGAGCACTATATTTTTTATGTTTAGAAAATAAATAGTTGATTGATTTTGAGAAATTATAGTAATATATCATTGATTTCCTTGTAATTAGTTATTAATTTAATGAATAATCTATCAAAAATATTTTTGTGGAATTATATTTCATTTTTTGTATTATGATAAATATATACTAGTGTGTAACTTTTTGAAATATTCATAAATGAATTCGATAGTTAAATATAGATTAAGATTTTGAATGGAAATATGTTTTTCTTGTTGTTTAATTATTTAAATATTAAAATAAAAATTGAAATGTTAAATATAATTAATACATTATTTCGTTGTATTCAAACATCAATATATTATTTTATGAATAATTAATGTTGTTTGGGGAATTATAAGTTACTCAATATAGCCTAAGAGAGTAGAATAGATTTTATATTAGTAGTTATATCATAGATGATGAATATATTAAGAATACAGTCACCTACATTTACCAGTGAGTAATAATTGAAAAGGTATATATTTCAATTAAATTACTAGTGGAAGGATATAATGACTAGAGATTTTAGATACTTCAAATTAAAAATATCATTGATATATTTCCCTATAGACAAAACCAAACATAAAAATCTCTGATATAATTTTTATTAATTAAAATTAAGAGTAATAATACCTATAGAAAATAAAGAAATTATTTTAATCAATTAGGTAATTCATTCAAGAAATTATTAGAAATTGAAAAAATTTTAAAATAGAAATTTTCAATATAACAGGTTTTTCTTTATAAATATATATTATATTAATTTTAAATATATTTTTTCTAAATTATAACATTATTATTTTAAAAAATGAGGTTCATTTTTGAATTACATATAAAAAATTATCATAGGGTGACTTTTGGATATGTTTATAAAATAATAAAAATTTAGATGAATTATAAAAAAGATTCGTTTTTTCTTACACTATCTATTTTATGAAAATCTCATAATACTATAAAGACATGAATTTTTTAGTCTTATGAAATTAATATATATATATAAATAGTATAAATATTTATTTAAAAATATATTTTTGAATTTATAATACCCAAATGTAATGTTTTTATAAATGATTTAATATTTTACTCAAAAAACCGTTTCCATTAATTAAATTAAAATAATGTATTCATCATGTGAAGAAATTAAATATAAAAAACTAGATTTTTTATATTATATTTTAAAAATTATATTATTTTATATGTTCAATTTCATATTTTTTTGGTATAAATTTATTATTACTAATGATTAGTTTTAATGGCCTTGATAATGGAAAAATGCTATTTTAAGGAAATATATCGTTAATATTTTATAAAATCTATATAAACCTATAAATTTATATCTTCCTAAAAATTAATATAATATTATTTTTATACTTATATATAAATATAATATGAATCATTCAATTGGTAATAAATAATAAATATGATTAATAACACTAATTATTAAAAATAATCATTTTCTACAATTTTTTTCTATATATGTAATATTATAATTTAACATATAATTTAATTCTTTTTTAAATTTATTTATATTATATAGTGGTCAGATTTATGTTTCACACATAGAAATATGGAATGTTTCGTAATTTTATATTTATATTAAATCATATATTACATAGTTAAAAACTATTTAACATTGTAAAAATGTGAAAAGTAAAATGTAACAAATTACTGGTAATGTACATGAAACCTATTTTATAAATTTTGTCAAATTATATTTGGATGATTTATCTACCTTATCCAACCAAAAAACACAATTCCCTTTTTTAGAGACTCTCTCACATAAATACTATCATTTGATTATTAAAAATTAATTTTTATACATGAAAGTTCATTTTTCTAAACATATTAAATGGGAACATTAACATCACCTTTTTCCACTGATATTATTTTGAAGTTATTCCTGAAACTATTGAATGTTATCCTACTTTAGTACCCCTCATGTTAATTTTCCTTTTATCCCAATTATTTATCAAAATACAATCATATTTTATGATAAGTTGAAGGTAATGTTCAAGGTCTCAAAGAGAATCAATTGATTTAAGGAATGATAAGATTTATAGTTTCATTTTATTTTTATCATTATCAAATCTATGGGATATGGTTGATTTACCACATCTCAATATTCATTATATTGTGTATTAATTTCCATATTTCATTAAATAACACTGAAAATATTTCTTTTTAGGATATTTGAATTATCATTTCATGGTTACCCTCTTATTTATATATTACCATTTCATATGAGTGTTTGGGATCTCAATATTCATTCATTGAGTTATGATTCTTCTTCCTGAAATTTTTTCATTTAATTTAGGCACATTTTGATCTTTTAATTTATTGTGCTATTTTTTCTTTGTTTTTGGGTAATTTACTTTTCTTCCATTTGAACTACGTTCAAAATTTCTATTACATCATGAAATATTGAAATTTTAAGGCATTTGGTTTCCAAAAAAATATTTTTTTTCAAATTTAATTCAATTTCATTAATTCTTGTAGAATTAATAAATTTTTATAGTGTTTGTTTGATAATATATTTTGTCTTTTCTAACCTAGAAAAATGATTTTTTAACTCTAATATACTTTTTTAATGAGTTTATTTAAAATAAAAGTGTAAAGTCTTTAATAAAAAATATCATAATTTTAAAATATATTTTCTTCTATTTTTACATAATATTCATCACCCTTCTTCACTAACACCTGAAACTATTTCTCTAATTTTGTATAAATAATATTTTCAAGTACATTTTCAAAAATAATCTTATAAATTTTTCATGCTCCATGGAGTCAATTTCTTCATGTTCCCTCGTGTACATCAGAAGATTCCAACATTGATATGCTTATCCTTCCCAATGAGAAATTGAAAAAATATCTTTCTCTTTTTCCAAACACTATATAATAAGCTATATATTTTTAGTAGTAATGATCTATTTCTCAGTGACTAGTGTACCAGTAGAATAATTAAATAATGGTAGACAATTTCCCATAAAGGATTCTACATAAGGTTGTTCTCTCCACTTTCTATTTATAATCAAAGTGTAATTAATATCCAAATTATATAGATTGAGTCTATTAACAATATTTTTTCATTAAATCACTAATAAAATTAGGTTCATTTAGAATACAATGAAGTCATTATTCAGAATATTCACTAATTAAAAAAATTACATTTCATTAAATCCATGTACTAATACAAAAATTTATAGTGTTATAAATAATAATTATTTTGGAAAAATCATTAATATAAGGTATATGTCATGAAACCAACTTATATGTTACCATATGTTTAATATAGATCATTCATGATCAATACAATAAATTTACGATTATATCCCATCCATATATATATCTATAGGAAACATACTAATGTTTTTACATCATAGTTACCGATGGTTAACTAAATAATTATTTGTTACCAAATATAGAGACCCTTAATTTTCATACATATATATTACATACTAATAGATGAATATTAATTATATTACATTTTGAACAATGATAGAATCATTTAAGTAAAATATATTTTGAAACATAGAAACATAAACAACTGTTTTTTTTAAAAACAATGTAATTTCAAACTTATTTATTCTTAATTAGTGACATTATAAAATATATAATACTTAATAATTTTTTTTTGTAACATGGGGAATGGAAACATAAGAAAACGGAAGGATTATATGATTAGTTATAATAAAAAAGAGATTTCTCAATGATCAAATAAGATTAAATTATCATAAGTATGCATGAATAGGATATTAAACATTTAAAATTCAGACCCTTCAATTCAATGATCATAATATTAATTCTTGTAATAAATCATGGATTTTTATAAGACATGAATAATAATGGAATCAATTAAAATGAACTATCGTATCAAAATGAGGGACTAATACATTGAATTTTGGAATACACATAAGTTTATAAATTCAATTCATTATTTTCTAAGGATCATTTACATTGATATAATAATGGACTGTGTTCACTCCTAAAATGGTTGTAGTAGTCATGGATTACTCCCCTGAATATAATAGTGGATACCTTCCATTACTAAACTGATTTCGCTACCCATTCCCATTCTATTTAACACATGAGATATAAATATTTACCCAATACCTTATAAAGAGATACAGGTCCCACCAATAAAAAATCAACAATATAACATTTTTGTACAACAAGATCATAAATAATTCCTCATATCACAACCCATGTAAATAAATGGGATTCAGAAAAATTTTATTATAACATAACCCATAGAAAAGAAATTGGTTTCACAATCATTTAATATTAACATGAACCATAGAATAAACATAGGATTTATAAACATTTCATCTTATAATCATGAATACCACTCATATAGAGAAAATAATTATTGTATTCTTCGATCATATCCCTATTCAAAAATAAATAATAAAAAATAATTTCAGCTTATTTGGAAAATGATTTTGAATGTTCAAATGGAACAATAATTGAGAAAACATTTGATTCCATTTCATAAAAAATAACTTATAAAATGAAGAAAAATTTTACAAGAAAAAATGTTATTTGAAAACAAATATTTAAACATATAAATATATCACTTATAAATTAATTAGTAATCATGGAAGAAAAATACATTCAATCAGTATAAGTTAAAAATAATTTTTACTGTATAATTTTTGAAAAGGTCACAAACTACCACTTTAAAAAAGTAACAATAAGACTCATTCCCCACCATTTTTTAAAATATAAAACTTCTGTCAAAATGAATTTAATAAACCATTTGAAAATGGTAAAAACCTTCTGAATTTTTTTTATGAAACATGTATATGGATATAAAATATTCCCCATCCCATATATAAACACAAATAATCTTGAATATGGATGATATTTTGAAAAAGAGTAATTTGTTAGAGTTTAACTAGATTATAGAAAAATTATAAATTTCAATATATTAATGTGAAATTAATTAAATTTATTTAATATCTTTATAAAATTTCAAGAACATCATTTGTTAATAATTTATTATTAATATTTATTTTTCTGTGAGTTAAGTGTTTGTTTATCATGAATATATAAGAGTAGTTGTTCAGGTCCTTATATATAAATAAAATTGTTTTCATAATCTCTAGCATATTTAACAATATAAAAATAACATATATATTTATTATGTACCTATTTATCATGACACATTCACTTTAGTCATAGAAAAATGAATTACACCTTTCTTGGAGTTGGCCACTCGTATATACACATGACCATTGTTTTAATATTTTAAAAAATTGAATAAAATAATGGTAAATATGTATTCATCTATACAAATCTCTATTATACAATATATATATGATATATATTCATAAAATGCACCAAAATTATAATCCATGTGAAGTGTAAATGATAAAACAATAACATCTAATCATGGAGGTGGTAGTCCGCAAGTTTGAAAGAGGTAAATAATTATTTATCAAATGATTGGATTGTTAGAATATATAAATGATATTATTATTCCAAAAGTATAATTTTTTCATTTATATAATATATAATCATTAAATCCATCATAATAACCATGGATAAAATATGTTTATGAAAAATTATTTTTACAGCTATGTACGACACTAAGCTTTATAGACATTGGACTGATACACTAAAATCTCATTTTATGGGAAAGAGTGTGTAAAATTTTATTTTGATAATCATAATAATATTTAATAATATTAATGTTGATGAATTATTAACTTATCATATGTTGAATAAATTTATAAAAGGTAAATAATATTAGAAATTAATTTGACCGGTTAATGTGATTACATGTACATAAAATAGAATCTTTTAGATATTGTATAAGGGGCTCTAGGATGGGTATTTTGGAATGAAAAAAATTATACAGTCTGGATATTTTTATTTAGAGGGTAAATTGGTAGTGTTTTGTTAGGATATAAGGCTTAATGTGGTGTGAAAAGGTTTGGGGGTGGTTTTCTTTTTATAATACAGGTGATGGGAAATTTTAGAATTTATCTGAATAATAAATTTTTAAAAAATTATTTTCAATACAATTGACCAAAATTATAATTCTTCATGATTATTAAATAAATGAAAAAAATTAATTTTTTTCTAAAATTTATTATTGTCAATTTTGACACTATTCATTTAATTTAACATTAAACACATCATGAAAAATGGGGAATTTTATTCTAATGAATTGGAAAGTAAATAACATGTATATAGAACAATAATATCCTTAGGTCATATTAAATGATTATAATTATATCCCTTATAAAATTATTATGACCAATTATGAATTTTTTATTATATAGAGGCATACTACATCATTATTGAATAATAAATTAAGGCTATTTCATAATTAATAATATTTAAAAATAAATTAATATTTTGAAACTATTTCTCTTAATCTCAAAAAATATTTATTTCTTTAAAACATACTTTTTTCCATTTTTTGGGTTCATAAATGATATTAAAAATAAAAAAATTAAAATTATGTTTCTTTCATTGATTTAAGAAAAATATTATTCATTTTCATACACAAGTGTCCATAATACAACTAAATTTCTTGCATAATTTTCTAATAATAGAATTTATTTCATTAAATATTAATTTTTATGAATAATAATGGCCTTATTGAATATTATTAATATGATTTACCCTTTAATAATGTGAACAATTTTCCATGACTACTATTCATGTTGAAAATAATATAAGGGAAATATTTACCTTATCTGAGAACCCTAATTATGAATATATAATTAATTTTATATAATTTAATACATGTAAATTTAATTATGTAATTTTAATTTATGTGCACAAAATTTGAAAAAACAATCTTTTTATAAGAAAATCTATTTTTTGGTATATAACTATATTTGTTATTATCATATGCCTAGAAAAATATTTTTTGATGGTTTACAATATTTTTTCTATTAAATATTAAATAAACTTCAAAAATAATTCATCAATATGAATTAATATAATTAATTATGATTAAAATACATTATGCCCATGAAAAATATTTTCAGAAAAAGATTTATTTTTCATCCAAGTGATTTATTTTTTCATTTAAAATCAGTCTATAAAAAATGAATTAATTTTAAAAATATATAACCACAAATTTTTCATAATTTAGTATTTCAGATTCATGCCTTCTAATTCAATGAAAATGGAATAACTATCATTTAAATTAACAAAATTTTAATATTATATAATAGTTCATTTAAAACTCGGTATATTGTGTAATGAACGTAATCAAATAAATAAATTTATTTAATGAAATTTACATAATAAAATACTAGAGTGTTATAGGATTAGTATATACAGGGTTCTAAAATAGATTGGATGAGTGAGGATAAAAGAGGACCTTTTATTGTTTTTTAAAGTGTCACACTTGTAAATAATCAAATCTTTTATATTTTGAAAATGCCTTTTCTATTGTATAGTGTAACAAAGATAGACCATAAAGATAATATAATTTATGGTCTATATGCACTCATAATATATTACGTAGACATGTATTCTAGATTTTTACTTTTTTATCCATTATTTTAACCCCCTCTTTATTCTTTTTAGTCCCTACTTTGGTGAATAACATTTAATCTGGTAATATAAATTTATGACTAAAAGTAAAATGTAAAATGTTATTAGAATTAATTATTTTAATTACCAACATGAAAATTATTTTACATTATTCAATTTCTATAGGTGGTAAAAATTAAATTTAATATAAATATGAAAAACGTCAAAAAGACTATTTTTAATGAAATTTTATTTTAGAATAAAAATTAAATTTTGAAAAGTACACATATAATATTTATCACAACGAAATAACATCAATTGTTTTAATAAAAACCGAATTTTGGGACATAAAATGAAATCCAAATCAAATTTAAACATTGAAAATAATTTATTTTTGAAAATGGTGAAAAAAATTCATTTATTAAAATAAAACATTACATATATTTCAAAATTTCCAAAATAGGATTATAAATTCACCATAATGTTTTCTAATTATTTATTTTAATTATAATATATAATTAGAATTAAAAAACACGATTCATTATAATTCATTTCATTGATATATCATGATAATGTCATGAATGTGATAGTATTTATAAAGTCGGTATTTATGAAATGTTCAACCAAAAAATGGCCAATTTCAGAAAAATTGGAATAAAACACCCCAATATATGTTTTATAGGATGAATCCAAAAATTAATTTAATTATATCATATTAAACAATAAAATATATAAATTTCAATATTAAATGAATCGATATAATATGGTGAATATAATTGTGATGGAATTAAAATAATAACCATTTGATTGATATATAATATATCAACTATATTGTTATAATTAATATAAATCAAAAAAATTTACATGAATATTAATTAAACATAATTATGGTTAATTATATAAAATAAATTGATTTATAAATTATTCCCCATTAAATTAATTTTAGTCATTCAATTTTATTCAGTCATAAACATGTGAGGATAATATTCCATCATAGCCACTCCATACCCTCTTAAAGCTTCCTAAATCATATACTTCCAATATAAGACATTAAATAAGTAAATTAACAATATCTTAAATAATGGTTATTTACAATCAAGAATTTGATATGGTCTTTCCACATTTTGATGATTATCTTTTAAGGATGTCACTTCTATTAAAAAATCATGAACATCATCTAGTTCTAATTTTCATAATAATAGTTATAAAAAAGTAATGTTCCTATGAAAAAATTTGGTGTAAGGATACATAGTATTCAATAGAACCCACATTTTTAATAATTTTATACAAACCAACCAACCATGTGATTAAATATCCTTATTTAAAAAAATGAATAACAGATTTTTATAGAGTTATGTTAAGAAAATAAATGTCTCTTAGGACAACCAAAGATCATTCATTTGGTTATATACATATATCCTTATCCTGATTTTCAATTCCCTCACAACTGCTAGAGAAACTTTCACATTTTCAACTATATCTTTTACCAATTCCATCCCCAATATCATTACCCCCCAAAATTCATCCGAATTGGTTGATTTCAAACACAATTTTCCATATAATCCTTTAATGTATGGAATCTATTTCCATCAATGAATAAAATGTTATAATAAAATTAAACTAATTGAAGATGTTAAGCCAAACATCCAAGAATATATTGTGTATAATCATTGAGTATATCCAAAAAATATGAATTTTTTCTTTTGTTTTCTATCATATTATAGTTGAAAATATATATAGAAACTAAATAAAGTAAATTAAAAATTAACTAAGATAATATAAAAATATAATATAAATATAGCATCATGATATGATAAAATTTATATTGGAACTCCCTGATTCCAAAATTAATTATTAAAATAATGTTGAGAAATTTTTTTAATGACATATTATCTTGAAATGGATGAAATTTTTTTTTATTTACTAAAGTGATCAATAATAACCCATATTATATTTTTACCATGGCATGTATTTTTCATTTCCACTATGAAATCCATTGATATATGCTCTCATCTCTATTTATGGAATAATATTGGTCAGAGAATAACCTTTTATTGAATTCTTAATTCACTAAATAATTTATACATCAAACATTTCGATGTAAGATCAGAAATGTGTCATTTCATTAATTAAAAAATATATTTTTGAGGATCTATATATAGTTTAATTCTAGTGTGGTATATAGAATACAATTATTTTTTTCCCATTATAATAATTATTTCATCATTGAGGGATAACTTGGTATAATTTTTTTTAGAAATATAATAACACCTTCCATGTAAATATTAAAGCAAATACATTTCATTTTATAAATAATTATAATGTTTTTTTATCAAATCATGACATTATTTTTGAATAGAATAAATTATATCTACTAATAATTATTGTCTTAATACATAAGAAAAAAGGTAATATGACAATATATGCAAAAATTATGATCTATTTTTCATTAAATAATTACCCAACAGTTCCGGTTGAAAACATATCATGGATTATGGTAAACTATTTTTTTTGACTCATGCTATAAATTTCCTTATTCTATATAATAAAATTATAATGAATCATATAATCATAATCCATTATCATTTCCAACTATATTATTTTTACTATGTTCAATAATTATAGAGTAAATATACACTATAAATTGTTTTGATATATATATATATCATTTCTAGCCATATAAATGATGCACCATTCTAAATAAGAAAACACCCATTTATAGATGATAAACCTCAAATTGGATCATTGGCGGATCCTCTAATGAATTAACAAAGTAATTCATCACATTTGATTATTCAAATTAATTCAACTAAATCCATAGTTAACATTGTAGTGGGATAGATAACTGAGAGATGTTTTTAATGCACCATTATTCGTAAATCAAAAATAATTGAAAATAATTAATCTTATTATGATATATATATATATATTTTACATTAATAGACTAAATTATTTTTGGAGGAAAAATAGTTATAACATTTTTAAAAACAATATAACAAATGGTGAAATTAATTTAACCAAAATTTATATTTTATAAAATTTCCATTGATATTATTTTCTTTTAATGTTTCTAATAATCCATTGATTTTTTAACATGATCATCAGAACCCCTATAATATAATAAAATTTCACCAATTAATACACACTCAATTTTATCAAAATATTCATATAAATAATTATTAAATATATCAATTAATATATTATGTCAATTTGGTAACCCTAATTTCATTACCCTGAACTTATATTTTCTATTCCTAGTAGGAAAAGTTTCCTTCCATATGTCTTAATTCCTCAATATTTTGTTGATGGTATCCACAAATGAAGTCAATATTTGAAATATACCATACAAAATATAGCTGATAAAACAATTTAATGATATGATGAAAATGATACATATTCTTCATAGAAATATTATTGAGTGATCTATATCAAATTAAAATACTCATAAAACCATCCTTCTTCTTAACAAACCAAAAATGATCACCCAATGGTGATGTTCTAGGATGGACGAAACCCTTGTTTTAGCATATATTAAAACAATATTTTCCACTCCAATAACACCACTCTAGCCACTTGGTATGTAGACATGAAATTTTAATAGAAAAATTAATTAAATAAATAAATAAATTTCCCTTTTATATAAGAATAACACTGAGTAAACCATATGTAAATATATACAAATATTTCTTTACCTGTGAACAAAACTAGGATTATGAAACCTTACTTTCAATGATATGGCCATGGTGTCATTCATTCCCATATTTAAAAAATTTCTAAACTTATTTATTACTTATTATATGTATAAAATAAATATTATTCCAAAATTGATAATCATTTTAAATGATAAATATATTTTTTATTTATCAATGATATATCATAGGATAATAAACAGATATTTGATCCCTATAAAAAATAATATGAAACTCAAAAATGGGTAATACAATGAGATTTACCACACATATATTTCTAAATATTTATATTCATGATTTTTTAGATCCTTAATTTGTTTATAATTTCACTATGACTTATTTTAAAAAATTATATATGATGAGTTGATATTTTGATAATCCAATTAAATTCCCCATAAACAAAATAATTTTTAGATCCTGAATGAATCATTTTATTTGTGTAATTTATGATAATAAATAATAGGCCTATCACTAATTTAAATTAGGTACTCACATTAGTTATTTTGGTAAAAATTTATTCTAATAATCATTTATGTATATGATCTAGATTCTATGAAAATTTTATAATTATATTTAATCATACATTGATATAATTTCCAATATTAATATATTTAAAATGTTCTATTTGATGATTACTATTAATGAATTTACTTTTACCATTTATCATTTATTTATATTCATAGGACAAATATATTATGTCAATAAATTGGTAATACATTCCTTGTCTCATCAAAAACTCCACAATATGATATTTTACCAAATTTGAGGATTATAAAAAAAATTCTTTAGATTTTGGTATTTACTATTTTTTCTGAGATATCAAACTTTTCGAAATTTTAACCCTATTATTATGGGTATAAAATAAGACAAAAACATCACATCTACCCCGTAATCACATAAAATAATTTCGTCAAAATTTTAAAATTCTTGAGTGTTTAGGGATAATCATAAACATAGTTCATATATCAATTGAAAGTAATATTGTAATTGGAGTAGATCTTTTCTTTTATATTCAGTCAGGAATCATTCTCCTCAAATTATTTTTCATCAATTTTTCAATATCCCAAATTCTATAACATCATAAATCTATTTTATTTTGAAAGTAAATATATATATGAAATTATTAATGGAATATTTTTTTAAAAATTATTATATAATTAATTTCTAAAATTATAATTTATAACTTATTTTTAAGGATTCACATCCATGTCATCAAAATTTTTCAAAATAAATTTTTATTTACATTATAAATTATGACATAAAAAATGTTTTATAAAACATTATTTAATGAAAATAAATATTTAGAATTTTTAATCTTTCACTATAAATTTTTTTACCACATATGCTTTGAGTTAATAAAAAATAGCCTTCACCAAGTCATATGTCCTGACATAGTAGCATGATTTATCAAGGTTCTATAAATGTAATTTCAAAATTATTTTTCAACGCTATATTTCCAAAGGATGATGTCTGATACATCATAGACACTAGATTTTAAATCTAATGCATACATTCAGTTTTATGAATATAAAACCTCTAAAAATTATAATATTATACATCCCTCTCAACACCACAAAAACTAATGTTGTGTCACTGTCTCTCTAAATTAGAAAAATTAATAATTAAATAAATAATGTTAATGTAATGGCCCCGCATATTTCATTGAATGAACGTCCCTCCTTCCTTAAAATTTTAATCATAGGAAACATTCACCACTTCATAAATACTCATTATTCCATCATGATATATCTAATATAGAAGAAGCTTATAAAAGGATAACCCTGACCCTACTCTAACATTCACATGATCTCTTGAGACCCCACTATGACCCCCAAACTCATATGACATCACCCACTATAGACATTACAACACTCACAATCCTAATATAAGTCCAAATTTTTATAAATTCCATTAATATAAGACTAAAAAATAAAATCCCCCCTAATTATCTAACACATAAAGAAGAAGGTCAAACAAATTATCAGTTATAAACTTGAGATTTTCTAGTAAAAATGATAAAGACATATCTATACTCTAATAAAAGTGACTCATTGATTCAAAATAAAATAAATTCATTTTCATAATAAAGAACCTACATGTATTAATGAGCATATAATTATAAAATATTAGGTAACTCATATTGAGTTTCTAAAATACCACTTAATTATGATATTTCTATTATAAATAATGACCTTTTAAAGGTAAAAAAACATTTCGCGATGAAAATAATGTTTATATTTTCTTTAAATATCAAAATAGATTTTAGTTGGTTACTTTAATTCCTTAAATAAAATCGAAGCATTCATATATAAAATTAATTCCTTTGGATGATTGGGAATCTAAAATTGAATGAAAAAAATTAGATACAATATAGATATTATTTACTAATATTATAAATCAAAATAGGTGAAAAATAAAAAATATTAATAAAATATAAAAACAAATTTTTCAAGCAATAGTTCATTTCATATACCATAAAATAGAAGATATGTATAAACTAAAGGAAATTTTTTGGCCACATAAAGAAATGAGAGTGTAAATTATATTGGTAAAGTAATACCTCTTAATAGTTTATAATTGATGAATTATTCTATCATAAAAATTAAATAATATATCTATGTACACATCAAATATTTCAACATAAATAAATCTCAATAGAGGAAAAAAATATTTCAGATATATATACTTTTTTGGAATATATGTACAAATATCATTTATTTTCTAGTAAAATATATCATTTAATGAAGATAGAACAATCTATATGTTTGGGGGATATGACTTAATCAATTGTCGAAGAAGTATGGTAATGAAATATATAATTAATATCTTGATATGAAATTAAGTAATCATTAATAAAAAATGAAATATCCTATAAAGAAATATACTGAAATTAGGTGTGTGTATAATTACTTTATTAATAATTAAATAAAATATTTTTGTTATATATCTTTATAAAATATATACAGTAAATAGATGAATATTTTGGAGAATTGTGTGAATTCATAAAAAACTGACAAGCCTTTGATATAGGTCCAAAAATGTTCCTCACATGTAATGGGTAAAACTAGTGTCAAGAGGAATAAAAAAACTATATTGGTGGATTAGTGAATTTTTGTTTAAACACCTGTGGCTATATTATAATAGGTAAGCATCAAATCATAAAATATATCACAAATTCACCCTTTAAAGGGACATTATTCCAAAAACTATATACATTTTAGATTTTATAGATTTAAACTTACCAAACTAATTAATTTTTTAAATTAATAATACCGAAATTAAATTTTTATTTGTCTTTTAGATATTCATGATAAAAAATGTTTTATGTTGGAATTACAGTTTTCAAAAAACCATTGATTTATAATATTTAATTATTTTAATAGAATGACCAAGACATTAATAAGTGATTTTATATAAATAAAATATGAATATATAGAATTAGATTCTTCATTTTACAATATTAATTTTAATTATCATATCAAGGGATTCATTTATAGAACTATTTAAAATAATACATTAATATGAAAAAATACTTTTCATCTATTTGGTTTAATGAATTCTTTTTTATAAAAAATCAGTATTTAAATCCGTAAAATAAAAATAAATTTTTTATTTTATAATAAATAAATTCTTAACATCAAAATATATAATAAAAATAAATTTTAATTATATGTAAATTTATAGATTAATATTTTTATTTCTAAAAAAAATTATTTTATGTGATTATACATTATTATTTTAAATTTACGTTAAACACATTTAAAAATTTTATTTCAGAGAATGATTTTCAAAATTTAAATTATATGTTTCCAATAAGGTTAAATTTGAAATAATAATAATATTCATTAAAATGAGTTACTATTATTTTAAATTCTCCACCAAGGTATAAGAAAAATTTATAAATTGAGTTTTACAATGTGTAATATTTCTACGAATATTAAAAATAATTATTACAATGAAATAAATAATCTTTTAATCAACTAATAAATGTATCTCATACAGTATTTTTAATTTTTTAACTATTAATCCTTGAATACATCCATGTAATTATTGAAAAATTTAATGATGTTCCCAAAACAACCTTTCTATTCTCTTATAAAAGTGAGACAAATTCACCACTTCAGGAAAGAACTCCCTTTAAAATATATCATTTCATATACTATACTTTTACCCCCTATAACTATATACCATTAATATTATCTAATAGTGAGTCGTATTTATCATAATCCCTTCAATGTTAGGGAAACATAGACAAATAAATTCCCAACATGAGTATAATAAACAACTTATTTGTTTCATAAATATATTTTTTACAATTTACTCTATTCACACTAATATAATGATATTAAAATGATTTAAATATGTTAACATTTTTATAATATGTTAATTTTGAATATTTATTCATATACACATCCAATAAAAAGGAATAACATGTTATTCATGCATTGTATGGAATACTACCTCTACGATGCAATGTGTTTAATTTTCCTTAACCACCTTATGAAGAATTATTATAAAATATTAATAAAGGATATATTTTTTTATTATAAAATTATTGTTATTAAGAGAAAAAGATAATAAAATATTAATTTTTTGACCAATAATCACAAATCTTTAGTCTAAACACATAAAATAATAATACAAAAAGAATACTATTTTAATAAATTAATATAATTATTAAATAAAAATTAATTATTCTTATAATTCCTTATAATTAATAGGTATGACACTAAATTACACTATATAATATCATCATGACCATGGAACAGTTATATTACCACAAAACCACATTATAATCATTAAATAAAATTGTGTATGTTTATGTTTGGGTTGGTTTAATCCCATACATGAACAATAAAACCATATTATATGATGTATGAATATGGAAACATAATAATAGTTATAAAATTATATATAAAATTCAATATAAGATTATTTTGGATATACTACATCAATATATAATTAATAAATTCTTAAAATTCCATTCGTTTATCAAAAATCACCCAAACATGCTTACTAAGTACTTGACTATCAAGGATAATTTCTAAAACACTCATAAAAGGGATTTTATAAAATATATAATTATTATAAATCACCTAAATAAAAGAATTAATGACATAGTAATAAAATAATTTGAAGGAATAATTAATATGAATATAACTATTATGAATCTCTAATAACGGATCAAATCTACAAGCATTGATGTCGAAATTTCAATAAATTCATATATAGAAAGAATATATATTATTATTATTGGTAAAAATGGATATCATTAATGTTATTAAAAAAGTGATAATTAATTTTTATTAATGTTATTGGTTTTAATTTTTGTTGGATGAAGTCAATATAATAAGTGTCTGTTTTATCCATCCCAAATTCCTCTTTGAGAGATATAGTTTTAAATGTGAACCGAATATACATTATTTGTGGTATACAGAAGTTATTGGATAGGATATGTCATGAAATTTGTTTATTAATGGTATTTTAATATAATGTTATTACCCAATTTCTATATTAATGGTTTTATTATTACCTAGTCCATAATTGGGGGTTTTCTGTCTCTATTTTCATTCTTCAAGAAAATGATTATAGTCACAACCAATTTTATTTTTTATTATTCATGAAATTAAATGGAATTATTTCATTCATGGAACTCTAGAAATTTAATGGATTCAAAATTATATATTATTTCCCCTCTCTGATATTTTTTTATTCCTGATTTGTTGATCCCATTTTTTAATGATAATGATATGTTTTGTTAAATTAAATTGGTGTAATTTCATAATAAATAAACTCATGTATGGAATCATTAAATTAGATATAGATATATAATAGATATAACTAGGGTTAATCACCATGACAATTTTGGTTTGATAAGTAACTCAATCATCACCTTGAGGCATGATGAGTGTTCTTAATACTAAAAAACATGATAGACACTCCAAAGGGATATGATTTAGTATATTCACATGATCTTAAGGGACTAAAATGAATTACTTTTCATAACATTTACTTGGTTTCATAAAAATAAAAAATATTAAATTTAGTTATTATCATCCAGGAAGAACCTTTCACATTTATTATATCCTCTAATGTATTTTTCATTCATAACAATACAATTTTATAAGTTGATTATATACCGCAACAACCCTATCGAATAATGGATGTTCTCCTAGAAATTAAATCTATTCTATTTAATTGAAATTTATTTGAATCTTATATTTCTCAATATATACATATCAATGTTTAATTATCCAATAGGATACAAATGTAATAGTATAAGATATCATTATGTCTCTAATGGGGAATGTATTTCACTTAATCATGTACGGAGTGTAACCAAACATTTTATAGACCCTCACTCCATCCACATTTCTAATGAGACAAGATATTTAGTATTTTGGTGTATTTATCTTCCCATAACATGATAAGGTATTACTTGTTACCTCAATGAATATTTAATTTTATTGGTACAATCCTTGGGAAAAAAATTTTATGTCCGATATTATTCATTCCATCAATGTGGGATCAATGATTTTTTTATTTATTTAACATTTATTTAAATAGTTATAGTATGACCTTTGATTTAGATAATTACATGTTCATGTTGTTCAATTATTCATTCTCTATCACTTATTATATGTATATATTATGTGAGACTCTATTATATGATACTCTTTACTGACTATCTGAGTTCATCGATTTATAATTTCATTCAAGAGGAAAAATTTAGGAGGACTATATGTGATTTTATGTGGTATAATGTAAGAGATTAAAAATTTATAATAATATTATAATGTTATATATAATTTTATTAAATTACAATTTATATTTCTATAAGATATTCTGAGAATAATAAACCATTAAATCCCTCGATACCACTTTTAGTTTTTACCAATTATCAAATAAAATACATGTTCAACATTATTGTGGTAGGGATGTTAAATCTAGAATCAATGGAAATTAAATGGAAAATAATGGGATAATATTGTGATGAATAATGTAAGGTAAAATAATTACTATAAAAAACTTCAATATTTCTCGGGACCCATCTAGAAAAAATATTTGGAATTATATTTCACCATTCAATTTAATGAGATAATCATGTGTATTTTATTGTAGAAATGTGGCCACTAGATGAAAGAATTGGAACGATATCAAATATCCATGAAATGATATTCTATCAGAAATATTCAATGAATCTATGTTTGATGCAGATCATTTCAAATCATTTTGGGGCAGTCAAAAAAGGTTTTGGAAAAGAATATTTCCCAAATAGAAAATCTTGTTGATTCATTAAATGGGGTATATATTGTTGATTACATCACATTACAACGTCCTAAAGCATTAAATAAAAATAATAATTCATTTTTATCTTCAAATTGGATCATGTACCAATAGAATATATCACTCACAATGGGATTTATAGGAATAGGGAAATTCAACATAGTGGTCTTTCATATATAGCGATATGCATACAAATTTTCCTCAAAATAAAAAATAAAAAAGTGGAATCCATGATAAACCTTATATAATTGGGAAAATTCATGCATATATTATATGAAAAATAAATTAGTCCTGAAAAAAAAAGATTATTATTATAGATAATGTTTTTCATTATTATTAAAATTTGGAGAAAATGGTTATTAGAATATGGCCAAATTTATAGTTTTATGCATGCGTTCAATGAACTATGTTCATAAATAAGAAAGAAATATTTATATCTTCAATGAAGGGGTAAATATAAGACTTTAAATAGTGTTGGTCTCATAGAACATTTCTTCATATTTGGATATTTTCCCAAACATTGTTAACAGAAATTAGATCAGCCTAGAATGTATGTAAAGAATTAAAATTAAGAGAATAGGGGCCATATTACCATCATGGTAAGAATAATTCGCTAAATATGAATAAAATAAGTATTGGATTTCTTCTGCGTGAAATTTTTTAAGGATAGACATTAGATCTTCCATGTAGGAAAAATTATTTTCATACTAGTGTAAAGAAGAAGGCCATAAATATCAGAAATTATATGGTATGGTAGTTTGTTTATATATTATATTCCAAAAAAATTAGAGAAGTAAAAAAAATGCTAACCAATTCCCCAAACGTTAGAGGAATATTTTTTATAAAAGGATATGATAGAAATTCATTGGTTATGTGTCCATAAAATATGAAGTCTAAAATTCATAATGACATGGGGGTATATCCATTAATGATTTAAAATAATTAGCTCATATTTTCATTGATTATATATTATTTCTCTCTTATAAAATCTGGGATATTTAAAGACATTATATATTTCACATGAACATAATTAAAAGAGTTATCAATTAAGACACCTGGATGGAGTCCTATGGAAATAATGATATTTTAGTATATATTAATAATGATTCATGGGAATTCCCTATTTCAAAATCTTGTTTCTATATATGTTCTGTAATTTTAAATTATTCTTGGTATGGATTGCCTTTTAGAATAAAATGAAAAAATTACTACCAATAAGAGGAGATTATGATTCATTAATATGATGTGGAATTTCATGTCTTTGTAGGGGAAACTATATCATTTAATTAATGTATTTATCATTCAATAGTTGTTACCCCTAATGATGTTATAGATAAAACAAATTATCAAAGATAAATATGCATATGGATAAAATATCATAAGAATTTATGATTTATTTATGCAAAAAAAATGTTGTATTTCGAGAAGAATTATTTCATTTTCCATTAGAAAATGATGTTAATTTGTCAACTGAAATCATTCCAAATGGAAGATACATATCTAAAAAACATTATAGATTTGTACTAGTGGAGTTGGTATTTTTTATAAAATATCATTAGAAGTTGACTGGTATGTGATTTATACACCCTTGATTTGAATATGGGTAGCCCTTATTTATTCATGAAAAGGAATGGTGGGTCCAAAAACATTCGATAGACTATATTGTGATCAAATTGATCACATAAAATAATAACTGTTATTTTACAAACAATGATTACATATTTGATAAACATCATTATTCCCAATAAATTTTAAACGTGGATCTATGATGTGGTTATCATCTGCTAAGTGTAATCAGTGATGAAATAGAGAAGAGGACATTTTAAAAAATATATGGAAATTATTTGTTTACTATGATTAATTTTAAAAAAAATAATTCACACTGTTTCAATATGGATTGGATTAATATAGTATTAATGGAATATCTTGAAAACTTCTTTTTAGTATTCATTATCGATATCCTCATATTCTAGAAGAGCTATTAAAACATTTCAATTATTTGAAAATAAATTTAGGGAACCATAAAAAGTAATTATATTGGGTGTATAATATGTGTGAATTTTGTCTCTATGAATATTATTTTTAGTATGATAATTTATCAGAAGATTATATATCTTTTTACCCATCAATGAGAAAGTTATTCAATGAATGGACAACACCAAAAAACAAAACTGTGAACCAATATTATTAGCATTATTAGGTTTTGATCAGTTGTTTGTGAATTATTTTTCCCCATTAGCCAGATCATTAACCACGTTACGACATAAAATGTATTAATTCACTTAGTCATGGGAATTTTAGAAAAAACATTAAGAAATTAATTGAATAAATTTTAATGAACTCATATTAAATTTACACCAATGAAATTGTATGGATACATTGGAATATTATATCCATTGTATTTGAAAATGACCCTAATATTACCTTGGAATTATACAAGATTCTCCAATGGGATATATACACAAAAAATCATATAGTAATTTTGAATCGTTATGGGTTTTATGGATGTTCAGAAAACATATATAGATATTATAAGGCATACTGAGATAAATTGTGTTGACTTCCATGTTATGTTGCGCTCGTTTCAACTAATGGAATAATTTTAATAAAATTATATCCTATATTTATGTTTCCAATTGACACCATACAAAGAATTGTATTTTAAGTGGTTTAAAAGTCAAACTCGATATGAAGAGGTTGGAGAAAGAAGGTTATTTGGGAAAATAAAGTGGATGAGATGACTAATTAATAATGGAATATTAACTACCGCATTAATGAAGTTCAAATAAAACATCAAATCTACCTTGATAATCAAATGTGATATTATGAACATAATGTTGGGGATCATGAATTTTCTAAACGTATCACCAAGGGAAAGAGTTTCAATATATAGAAGAAATAAAATTTTATTTCCTAGTCACATTGGGCCATTTGAAATATTATAATGAAATACAGTAATATATTAATTATTGGATATTCCACCAAACATTTCAATATAATTTTATATTTTCCCTGGTTTTATACTAAGGAAATAAACAATGGATCTAAAAAATGTGTGCACAATTATTGGAATAGATTTGTATACTAAATTGTCTTATAATGGGAATATTTTCTATATTCCATACATCATAGATAATATTTTATAATATTAGATACCATCTTTGGTGAATATATTTTATATCAATTAAATATCATAAGATAAAAAAATAGAGCATGAATAAGTAGTAATGATGGATTATTCAAATATATTGAATAGTTTATATATTCCTCAATAATGAAGATGTAATTGTTCAGAGGGTGGGGATAAAACCTAAGACTCTTCTGTATTAAGAAAATTCAATTTCATTAACTATTTTAAAAATGATCACCTTAATGATTTTTTAAATATGAATTTATTTGAAATTTTAGATTTATAAATTAATAATGACCAAACTAATTCCATTTTTAAATTTATCATCTCAAAATTACCATAGATTGAATTTTTATCTTTTTCATAACATTCAGTTATAATTGTAAATATAACGATATCAAAGAAAATGTAATTTGTATGACACAAATCTAACATATGAATGACCAATTAGATTTTAAATGTAATAATATTATTTTTTTAATAGGAAGTAATATGTATGATAGATTATAGGATATACAATACAATGGTTAAAAGAGAAAAATGTTAGTATGATTTGACTATTAAGACATACCTTTTAAATTGGAGAGAATAATTATAATTAAACACATTAGGATATCTATATGATTAACTAACTCAATTCTAATTCTTTGAAAATGTAAATTTTAAACGATACATTATTCTTAAAAATATACCATCATAAAAAATTGGTGTTTCATGATTTTTACGAGTGAAATTTATAATTTGTTTTTGGAAATATTAGAGAATCAATTTGAAAAAAAATCATTATTTAATTTATCCTATCAAAATTTTAATGGTATAAATTTTATAGAATTATTTTAAATGTTCTATTTTTCAATGTAAAGTGAAGAATATTTATTTTTATTGAAAATTACAGTTTATTTTAATGAATTTGTAAAATGAAATTAAATTTTAGAATATTTTTAAAATTTAATTAGTTCCTTTTGATTATTAATATTAAAAATATAGTTTTTTATGACTTTTATGCTATAAAATAGTATTAAAATATATTCATAAATTGTCCATTTTTCTTGGAAAAATAACACAGTTTGATGCTGAATTTTTTTTGATAATGTTTATGAAAAAAATTAAAAAATTTATACCATTATTGGATTCATGAAGAAATAATTTGATAAATGGGTTCCATTTTTTTCCTGGTGTACATGAATATTCCCTATATTGAATTTTTAGCATAATGAATGGTAAATTAGGCAATTAAATGGTTAAAAAAATATTATGAGGAAAATAAAATGACCCTAAAACTTTATATAATTTCATATAATGAATTCATTTCAGCTGTACTCATCCATTATTAGGGTTTATAAACTTTTATTATTTTTATGTGATTCTAAAATTAATGATATTTATGTTTTTGAAAATTGATAATATTAGTCTCTAGATTTTAACAATTATAATTTTTTTAATATAAGGCTATATTTAGTGTATGTTTAGTTGTTAATAATATTTCCAAATATAATATATTTATATTCATCATTGTACATTATTTTTAATTTTTAGTGGCTTAATAAATACATTGTATTCTTACAAAACACAGAAATAGTAATTATTGAATTAATGGAAAAAATAAAATAAATGATATAATAAATATATAATAAAAAAATTTAAATTAATAATGTGAAAAATTATTTTCATTTATTAAAATAAATGTTATAGTAATATGGGAAAAAAATTTCCCAAAAGTATACATATTTTATTTTTGTTATTAAAATTAATATAATGAATAGCTTTAAAAATTTAATGATGCAATATATTATAATTGATGATGTTTTAAAAAAACTATAAAAAAATTTAATCTTTCAAGTGACCATGATCTTATTTATAATATAATCCAATAAATATATATGGGTCATGTTTACATTTATAGTTACTATATTGACTGTTATTTATTTATTAGCCTTATTATCAAGGTAAGATTAAAAATGGTTAATGAAGGGAAAAAGTCAAAATATAATGATAAAATATAATAAACACTTGTACACTTTATATTGTATTAATTTATTTAAAGAAATCCTTATCGTATCTTTAAAAAAATTATTTGGTTCCATTTTCATGTAAATATTAATTTACATTAATTGATTATTTTGAGATATTCGAAGAGTGCCCAATACCTCTATAACAAAAGGGAGCCTCTTGTTCTCTATACATCACCCTATAAAATCCATTTTTCATTTTATATATTACAAAATACAATTTAAAAATTCATTCATTCATTGTGGACATCATTTTTAGGCATAAAATTAACATTATTGGGATTAAGGTGTTAATCAAAATCGATTTTTAAAGAAGATGTATAATTTTTTTCCACATGTTTTTTTTCTTATTCAATATAAATAAAATATTAATTAACCATACTAAACTAATAAAAAAATTATTATAAATAATACTATTTATTATTTTGTTATTTAAATAACCTATATCCATCTCTAACATCCATCTACTAGGAAAGGAATCATTTATTCATGTGAACAGAAAACTACTACCTCAGGAAAAAATGTAGTTCATTTTCCAAAACCACAACTCATGGTCATTTATTATTATTTATTTAATGATTATATATTATTTTCACGAGTTATTTATTATTATGAAATTGTAATTTATAAATTACTTTCCCACCAATCAATTTACTAAATTTTTTTTATGTCATTTATGCGTACATGTGGACTACCACCACCATCAGGTGATGTTCTTTGTTTTTCATCACCAAATTATAGGGATGATATATATATATATATATACATTTAAGAAATATTATATCATATTTATGATATCAGTATAACTTTTTAAATATAAATTAATAAATTTATTCCATAATTATTTTTAAAAAATATTAATGTTACTCAGACATATGTTCCCCCTACTGTCTCAATAATTGTAATGAAGTTATTTTTTTATAAAACCATTTATTGTATAGATTGGAAATATTTTTTAAATATAAATGTTATAATTATTTGATGATTATTAATTAGCATATGATGAAATAATTTCCACATTGACTATTTTTAGCTTACCAAAATAACTTCTATCATATTAGATGAACATCTTCAAAAACATACAATGAAGACATAAATGATTAAGTAATATTATTTAACATGGTAATAAGTTATATAAATGGAATGATTAACATTAAAGGGTTTATTTATAATTTAATAATTCAGCTGATTATTATTATTAATCATATTTATGATCATACATAATGAGTCAGCATCAACATAAGGGACTTTATTTTAATACATATAAATAAATGTTTTCATTAAAAATAACATTATCTCCCATCCTAAAATATTATATAAATGTTATAATTTTTTTAAAAATCTTATATGAGATATTAATGTAATTTTTAACCTGTTTACTTTTTACAAAATCATATGAATGGGATCTAATTTATTTTTGATTACTAATAGATGTACATTTTATCTTATCGAAATAATTTATAAAGGGAATGATTTGTTAACATATAAATTATGATCATATTTTTCCATGATGGAGAATAATAAATTCATTTAATATTAATTTAAATGATTATGATTTTATTTTTAAAGAAAATGTATTCGATTATATTTTCATATATTCTTAATTAGTGTTTTCAAAAGGGATTATATATTTTCCATAATAAATGATCATGGGGATCATTTTAAATCCTCTTCCATATAAGATAAAATCTATTTATTTAACATAAATTCAAAATTCTATTTTATGAAATAATTATTATATGAAATTTTTATAAAAGAAAACCCCTCTTTACATTTTACTAGTGATTTTGGTATTGAGTCCGGTGTTTAATATTAAAAGTTTATTTTGAAATTCAAGTATGTTTTTCATATTAGTTTAAAATAGTTATAAATGTATTATTCTAAAAAGAAATAATAATATATTCAATAATATATAAAGTTTGAATTTTATGTAAAAATTCTATTTTCAATATAGCTTGTATAATGTGTTGAACCATATTTTATCTTAAAAATTATTTAAATATAACATATATGTTGGATTCAACCCCATAGCTCAAGGGGATCCTGATATAAATTATACAGTGGGTACACCAATATAGGGGTCTATTGAATTTTTAAATGATTATAATCTTAATATTAAAAAAATGGGGGAATTATCATAGAGTTTTCCCCTATGATTCTAACAGGTAACTGGTTATTTATGGGAAGGGTGATGAATGGAATTCTCTATGTTTCCTAGAAACAATTTTATTTTCATTATATGAGTTTTAATAATTTTATCTAGTAATCAATTTACTGTGATTTTAATATGGAAATAATTTATTTCATCTAAACAAATATACAATACCTAAAGGAAATATTTTAATAGTTTTTTTAACTAAATAAACAATTTTCATCTTTTTGTGTCACTTACTATGATATTTTTCTCATTAAACTTTTAGAAAAATCAATATAGTTACTATGTAATAGTAGGTACATGTATTATGTAAATATGATAAGTGTGAATATTTATCATGAAAATAAATCATATTTTATTTTCAGGTCTTTTGATTTAGTGGGGGAATAGATATTGAGTAGAAATCTACATTTTTAATGTATGTGTTTACTATGTACATTTTTTTACAAATTATTTAAAAATCATATACTAAAATATCATTAGGAATGAAAGAAATAGAATTATATTTTAATTAATAAAAATTATGTTTGGTTAATGGTGAGGTCCTTATTTCTTAGAAATTTTTTTTCAGGTGGAGATGTTTTAAAGATGTTTTATATAAGGACATTTCTTTTGATGTCATTATGATAAATCACCATACATTATAAAATATAGTGATTATATGAAATGTATTAAGTTAATAGGGTCAAATGTAGGTTTCTTAAAAAATTCCATCAATTGACGATTTTATTTTATAAATTCTACATAATGAGTGAACATATATTTATGCACAAAACTCCAGAATGTATTTTTTTAGAATAGAATAAGAATATATACATGAAATATAATTTCATAAGATATGTTCAACATACAAAATCAAACACTTATATACCAATCAAAATGATCTTATCATTATGGAAAAAATCATGATACTTTCATTTGGTAAAGTACAATTTGATGTTGTTCTTGATAAAGTGGTTATAATGAAATAAATATTTAAATTTGATCATTCTTTTCTGATCGTTTAATGATACTATTTCATTAATATGTACTGATACATACGAGTTTTTTAGAAGAAGAAAAAAATGTTAATTTTTTTTCTATGAAGTTTTAGTTTTATTGATGTAGGTCATTAGAACACGATTCACTAGATGCATAAGATCTTTGAAGACTGGAATATTAAATTTTCAAGATTTATAATTTTTTAGAATGTGGTGATTTTTTGTTCCATCTGATAGGCCAATCATCTGAGGAATTTTTGGACTAATAAGAAATTATATGAAGAGGTCTATCATATGAAGAACATAGGATTTACAAAACTACATCGGATGGTCTTGATTTTTTGACATGAATATATTAGTTAATGTGGTTGACACCAATCAAATAATAAATATTTAGAGGATATCAATCATACTTTCATTAGAGGATGATCAATCAGAATAATTACAGATATTGAACCATCTAAAGAGGTACTGATACTAATAATCCATATATTATTGAGTTTCATCGGACACAACCTCTTCATTATAATGATTAGTTGAATAGAGGAAAAAAGTGGATATAAATATGTGAAATTATTTATTTTCTATTTAATTATTTCTGTAGGGGTATATATTCTTTAAATAATATAAAGATGTTTTTTGTCAAAAGAGTTTCTGTTTTTTAGGTGGATTATAGTGATAAGTCTTCTATTTTACTGGTATTTGTTCAAGTTAAGAATATAATAATTAAAAAAAGTGTTTCATAATAAGGTGTTACAGGCTAATATTTTTTGTTTTGAGATGTCATATAGTTATTATTCAAATGAGAATTATATTTATGATGTTCTTGATATTTCTAGAATATTTAAGAAAAATATAGTATAGTTGATATGCCTTGATATATTGTAAAATGAAATTATTTCATTGTACTTTATTTATATTTGTAAATTTATTTTAGTGGGATATTTAGTTTAGGATCACAAATTTTATATTTTAGTTGCTCCTATATAATGGTTTGAAAGTAAATAATAATTTGGGCATATTCTCTCTTAATAAGGTAGATCAATGGATCTATTATTTATAATTTTTTATCAAATACAGTTTCCATGGAATGGTTTTAGGTCAAAATTATAATACATTAAAGAAATTTTTTATTATGATTCATCCAATCGGATGGAATAATCATGATAATAAATTATAATCAAATAAATAATAAGAGAATATTAGGGTTCTAATTTATAAAATAAAATCGGAAAAAAATTCTAGATTAATGAATCAGATATAGGATTCAAATTGAGTGAACAAATTGAGTTCAATACTTAGTCCAGATAATTAGTTTCTACTTGATGTTGTGTAAGGAAGTGAAGAATAGTTTAAATAAGAATATCAACTGTTTAGTTTTGTTTAATCATTAAAGGGAAATTGTATGAATTAAATGAATTATGGTTTATAAAACATGTTATAACATATTATTTAGGTCTTCTATGTTATAATAAGTACATTATCAATTGTGTTAATCATAGTTATAAATATTTTTATTGTAATTTCAATCATTTGAATCCACAAAAAAAAATGATTTTTATAGTGGATTATTTTGTATGGGATTATTTAAAAAAATTACAAGGACTATCTACTCTTACTGAGTAGAAAAACATTTAAATTATGGTTTTCTTGTGGGTGTCATTGAGATATATTGTTTATAATAGTTGTTTCTCTATAATTGGGGGTGAAGGTTGCTATCTAATATACCATAAAACAAAAATATATTATTGATTCACCACTCCCTCATTAATTATTTTGTTCATCTTATGTGGGCCTATGAATGTTTATATGAGTAAATTTTTCCTTCATTTTCCACTTTCCATATGTTTTGAAACTATGTTTTATGAGATAATTTAAATTTTATAAAGAGTAAGGGTATTCTTATTTTTGTATGAAAAGATATAAAATATCTGGAAAGATTTAATGTACCAATATATTATGTCCCTTTCAAATGATTTTATAGAGGATTATATATAAGTATTTAATACTCATTTTGAAAATAATCCTCTTATAATATTTAACAATAAAAATGAGGAAAATGATGGATGAGCTAAAAATTATTTAATTACTTCACTCAATGAAAGTATATTTCATAGATTAAAAGGAGTTAGAACAACCAAATGTGTTTGGAAAAATTTGAAAAATATATATTTGAAGGCATAATGATGGTCATGAAGGAAAACATCCAAATGTAGAGACTTATGTATGTTGATCTGAATATGGTTGATGACTTCTTCATACTGGTGAATGATAATGAACACACTACTGGATGTTTGGGTTATAAGTTAGTAGATTCAACTAATGTTGAATAGTTGTTACAAATTATAATTGACATGTTTTATTAAAAGGAATCAACTTTTTATCATATAGATCATGAAACTAATGATATGTAAGAGCTATATATAACACCCCTTATAAATGAAATGTGATGAGATAATGTTTTATAAATAAAATAAAATTTTGATCAAGAATTTTCCTTCAAAGCATCCATGAATTTATAATAATAGTCAAGTGTAATGATGTAGAATATTGTGACTCTAATAGTGAAGATTATTTTAGTAATATTATTATGAATTCATATCACTTGTTTTATAAAAATGTGAAAACTTGTACATGAATGTATAAATGGAAGATAAATTATGCTTTTATGGGTGTGCGGATATTGTGAATTTTAGTGTAAATACCTCTAAAAAAGGATCAAAAATAAAGTGATGAATATTATTGAAAATAAATTAGTAATTTTAAAGAACCAGTTGAAAAATTAAAATATTATTCCAAGAGACATGATAAAAATTACTCTGAATCCAAAAGGATACTATTTTTTTCTATGTATAAAAATTTATATTAATGTGATGTTGAAAATGAAAAATTCTAGGATAATGCTGCATAACACACATATTTTGAAAACTATTATGATCGAGGGACATCTTGTTATAAAATTAGTAACTTTAAAGAATACAAATTGCTAGAATATAATAAAATAATAGTTGATGGAATATCATTGAAAGACTGTGAGACATTAAAGAGAAATCAAGATATTGATAAGAGAATTTTATGTAAAAAATATCCAATAAAATTTATATAAATATAAATATATGTCGTTTTAAGGGATTGATAATTTTATAATATATATTAAAAAATAAAAAAGTCAAATTAATCTTTTGACATAAATATAATTTTATGGAGGATGAATTAGAACTTATTTCAAAAAAATATCTAAAACTATTATGGGAGTTAGTTTTCAAAAATTGTAATTCTAAAAATGGTGAATGATTTGAGATGTGTATTCCCAATAAATAACTAAAAAATATATTCAAATATGGTTAATAATAATTATATTTTTTCAAATTTTAAGAAAACCATGAAAATTGAAAATTTGAAAGCATCCAAAATTTCAATGTTTGGGAAAATTGCTGTTACTGTTGGTGATTCTATTGAAAATATTAATAATTCCTAGTTGAAAATATTGATTTTAAAATATATACAATATTATGGGTTTAAAACAAATCTCAATGGGGAGAGTAACAATGTTATTGAAAATCATGTTTACACCACCTTGCAGTACATAAGATATAGTGAAAAATATTTATTCAATGGTTACTACTAATATTTTAGAGGATTTGGATATATATAATATATTATTTAGTTCAATTTAAATCACTAAAATTCTCCGTTGAGTAATTGGATGAAAAGTTTATGTGTGAGTAAACCCACTAATAGAAGTAAACTTTTAAAAGTTTGTATGGAGACTAAACATATATTCAAATATATTGAAACAGTTAGTAAAATATGTAAACTACTAGGACCTTGTGATAAAGGATTCTTTATTTTGTTACTGTAACAAAATATTTATAACCATTATGAAATGTCAGATGTAATGGAAGTGAAAGGGAATGGAAAATATCATATTATAGAAACATCCCTCAATGCTATAAATAGAGAATGAAAATTCATTTTTGATAGTTGGTTCTATTCAGATATGAAAATATATATGATGTTATTTAATATTTTGTAATACATTAATTAATTTATAGTGACATGGAGAAATGATGATTCTTTTAAAATCAATGGACTTGGATCTTCTATTGTGGGAGATAAAAAAATGAAATAAAAAATTTCCTTGTTTTTTGATGGGATAAAATAAAAATATTAAGTATTTCAAAACTCTGTAATGATGTTAAATCTTTTTTAGAAAAGCTACCAATTTCTAGAAATGAATTGATGATGGAAATTTTTTTATGAGATACCTACCAATGAACGTGTAATTTTTCCATGTTTTTGATGTATAAAATATATGTTAACTAAGTATTGTGGAAGAAAATAATTTTTGGCAACAAAATTCCAGAAATATGTGTTAGAGGAATATGAGAATCATAAACAAGATACACCAGGTACCAGATATTTTTTATATGACTATAATAAGTGATTGGTGTTGTACAATTTTTCAAAAAGAGAAAATTACATACTCTATTCATGGGAATGTTGAAATTTGTTCACCTATAACCATAGAGATGATTCATTCTGATATATTTCATCCAATGAGATAAAAATAAACTTTTATAGACAACTACATCATTAATTCGATTGATGGTTTACACGTGTTAAATATTTTATTTATTTTAAAAGTAAATTTATATATATAAAAATGGTTAAGTTTTTTTAGAGAAGATAAGAAATGGAATGTTGATATTCATTTATGAAGGTGAGAAATTATAATGGAGATAAATAAAAAAAGAATATAGAATTAATCATTTAAAACACAGTATTCTTCATGAGTTCATTGATCCTTACACAACCAATAAAATGGTCTTCTTGAATGAAATAATAGAATTTTTTATGAGATAAGGTGTACAATATAGATTGATCATGGTATATATCACTTAATCTTAAATAAGGCAATGAGTATAGTAGTTTGTAATCAAAATTAGTTTTTAGTGGAAAAGTTTAGATATGATTATTTATTAAATGATGAAAAATTCATTCCGTATTTTGAAACAATTATGGGTTTTGAGGAATATCTGTATCACTAAAATCAAAATTAGAAATCATCAAAAACCTGACCAAAAATATGAAGGTGGCATTTTTATTATTTATACACCAAATTGAAAGAGATAAAAAAAATTCAAAAATAAAGAGATAATATAGTTTATTATGATGATGTAAATGTTTTGGAGGAATTTAATAATGAATATCCAAAAAAAAGTATATATGAGGGATGGAGAATATGAATTTTTTTTTGTTAAGATACATTAATATATTTTGAATAATTGTGTGTCCACTAGAATAGAATATTTAAACTGTATTGTTTTAGTTATGATTTGTAACATTATACAAAATCATCATTTGATGTGGAAATCTATGTATGTACAAAATATCAATTGTGATTAACAAAAAAAATTAAAACAAGGTGAAAGTTTTTTAGACATATATCATTGATTTAAAAAAATGGTCAAAACATGTTAATGATGATTTTATGAATTAGAACTAGATTCTTGTTGTGATTGAAAAATTATTCCATATTGAAAATAATGATACATGTATACTTTTACACAAACAAAATAAATAATAAAATTTTAACATACTGGGTGTTCGGGAAAAATTATAATGAATATGGTGATTTGAAAAAAATATTGGTGGTTAGCAAAGGATAGACCGAAATTGAATGCATTGATTTTTATGATTCTTTTTCTCCTATTGAAATTTTATTAACACTAAGAATATTTTTAATATTTTTGACAAATAATTTAATATAATATTTCATATAATTGGGAAATTATAGTTTATTAACGGGATCATGAATAATAATTTTATATGGAACAACCTTGTGGATTTGAAACTAGAGAAGATAAATGTTGTGTTTGGAAAGGGATGGTATATTTGTATATGTTAAGGAAAGATTTGGTATATTTTTATTCCATGCTGGATGCCCTATTAATTAATTTTATCATTAGGAAAAGAATAATTAATTGTAATCTCCATAGAAAAAAATTCATGATATCTCTCTAATTATTATCATTTATGTGGACGATATAACATTTTCTAGGGGTGATGAAATAAAATGATTAATTTTTTATAAAGATATGAAGATGCTTTTTTAATTGAAATTTCTTAGTCAAGTTAAATAATTTTTGGGATTAACATTGTCACAAAAGAGGAAATAATTTTTTTATTAGAAGAGATGTACTGAATGGAAATTATTAAGAAGTTCATAATGGAAATTGAAAAAATATTTCCTCGCTAATTTATGTGGGAGTAATGTTGTTAATTTCTGGATATAGAAAGTAATTGGATTGTAAATAATTCCAAAAGTTGTTTGGAATGTAGTATTACTTCAAGAAAATATATTATTTATCTTTTTACTTATGTGATACTTTACAAATTCATCCAAAAAATATCATATCATAGTTGGAAACTGAATTATTTGATATATTATAGGCATAATAGATTTTGGTATCATGTATAAAATATCTATAAGAATGGATTTCATTAGTTATATAGATAGATATTAGGTATGAAGTGTGTTTAATATAAGATATACCTATGGTTGCATTTTCATTTTTTGGGAACTGTTTTTAAGTTGGCCTACCAAAAAGGAAAGTTATTTATCTTTATACATGGAGGAATATGAATATGATTCCTCCACTCAAGTTGTAAATAAACTAATTCGGAAAAAAATCAGTTGGACTATTTTCTAATTGATGTTTAGTTAAACCTTATCTTGGGTTTTGATAATCAATGTTCTATAAATATATTTTAAAATATGTTGAAACATTTTTGTTCAATGATTATTGATACAAAATATCACTTCATCGAAGAGAATGAAGACAATAATGAAGTCAGTTTAGAATTTATTATTATAATATAATGTGTTTGGGATATATTCAAAAAAACATTTACCAAAGGATTATTTTTTTAAATAGAGTGTAGAAATGGGTTTCCAACCTCCTTCTCACAAAGATTGAAGAATTTGTTTCTTTCCACGCTCTCATATATTACATTAATAGTATTTTTATGGGGGTTAAAATGTTATTTTATAAATATACCAATTGGAGTGTGATCAAACATTTAATGAAGTATATAGTTAGGATATTTTTTAAAATGGTATGTTGTTATCATAGTTTGTGTATGTGTTAACTATTTTAACTATCTTATTGAACTGAATGCAGGTTACTTGTTTATAGGAGAGTTGATAGGATATGAATAATTGAAATAAGCTGTGTTGTGCTTATAGGTTGGATGTTCAAGAAGATGTTTTCAATGTTTCTAAGAAGTTTTTTCCTAAGTCACCACTTATGGAAAAAATGGTTTTTCTATTCAATAACTATTATTTCCTATATTAAGATCACTAACATAGTAAATTAATTGATTAATATAAATCAATGTCTTTTGTTTATAAAATTTAACCAATTTATAAATATCGGTTAATAAAAAATTAAAAGAGAGATGTTTTGGGACCCTGTATATTTAAGGAGTTGTTTGAAATAATTTTTTTAGATATTTTTGTACTTTATTTCTATTAAAAAATTATCCAGAAATTGTAAATTTGTGTTATTAGACCAAATGTTTTAGACTCATATGATTGTATATAAGATTCAAATGAAATTATATCACTTAATTTATATGAAATATACATACTTATTACTTATTGGACATGTTTTCCTAATTATATATCAGTAATGGATTTTTTCAGAATAGATTTGGTTGATGTAACAAATTTAGAATGTTTTAAGATATTTTTTTCATACAAAATTAGGAAATTCTATACCAATGTAAATGTTCTAATAATAACTAAAAACATCTTGATATTTTCTATTGTTAATGGGAAATTTTGAAGATGTTATTGATTTAATAGTTATTATGAAATTCATCTTTAAATATTATGATTCAATTATGATCAGTTAATGATACTATGTGAATAACAATTCATGAAATAAGTTGGAATTTGTGGTAGAAAATAGAAATATGAATTTATTTTGTTCTTATAAAGGTGATGTTTTACAGATGATGATCAATGGATAGAGATTCACTAGACATTACAGATGTTCAGTGATAGGTTTTTATAATTTATTAAAGTTGTAATTTTTGAAAATTTTATGACCATCTGATCCATCAAATAGGTAGACCCATTATAAAAATTTTCTAGTTGATAATAAATAAGATATAGATCACAATCAGATGTACAACATTTGACTTCCTAAACAATATCTGATGGACCGGGGTTATTCTCCCCAATATATTAGTGAATGTTGAAAAAACCGATCAATCTTGGAAGCCTTAATGATTGATCCATTGGATTGAAATATGTGAATGATCAATTAGATGAATTGAAAATATAGAACCATCATAGGGGATACTAACTTCATTAATCCACTAGATTTTTTATTCCATCATACATTGTCTCATCAGAAAAATGAGAATATAAAAAAATGAAGAAATAACTTGAATAGATTAAACATTTTTAATATGATACTAAACTATTTCTGTATGGTTATGAATACATTATATGTGAATATGTTATTTAAAAAATCATTTTTTGGAGCATCAGATAGAAAATTATTTTGTAATACTTTTTACAAATTAGGACCCGAAAATCGAAATGAAAACCTTTTTTCCAACAGAGAGGTTCCAGACTGTCAATTTTTTATTTTTGATTTTTTTAAGATATTGTTTATTGTTTCTGATAAATAAAATTTCCTATAGAATTATATAATCTTATAAAATGATCTAAAAGAGTTGAAAATACTTTTAAAATGATCAGGTGATGTTTTTGTTTCAAATTTATTCAGATATATTAATTTCATCGATTGGGAAAATTATTTCAGGTTCCCTCTATTGTAGTTTAGGGAGAACCTATATATGGTGGTTTGTGTAAAATATTATTTTATCATTTTCCATTGCAATAATGATATTTTTTGGAGTTTTTGTTTCAAATTATTTCTATGCTAATTTTTCAAGCGATATGTTTCTGGAAAAAAGATGAAGTGATTATAGAGGTTCTGTTTCTGATTTATCATATCAAAATGGGAATTCAAACCGATGGGTTTTGGTCAGTGAATTAATTAAGGGATATAATAGTAATTATTTACTATAGAGAAATCAAAATAACACATTTCCTAACTAGAAATATAAATAGAGATATAGTGGGAGTGATCAGACTACAATCTATTCGAATTACATAGTATATTTTCCCACCAACATCTTGGTAGGAAAGTAAATAATTTTTTTGATAAATCATATCAATAGTTAGAGTTGTGTTAATTAGATTATTGATAATGTTTGGAACCAATTGGTGAGGGTTTCCAGTAATTCACATATTTTGAGATAGAGAAATTTCTTACACAAGTGTGTTGATCATGTTTCTAATCAAGTATACGGTTGTTTCCTAGATGTAGCATCCATAAAAAAGTATTTTTTTCTTGTGTATCTTTGGTAATTGGATTATTTCAAAACCATTCCATGGAATGGATAATCATATTGAGTAGCAAGCCTTGTAAATGTTTTCCCTTCCAATGGTGGATTTTTATATTATTTTATAAAATAAGTTACATGTTAATAGGGGGAGAAAGTTTTTCTTAATGTTAACATAAAATGAAAAAATTTGTTCATTGACCCCGCTACTTTAAGTGATTATATTGAACATTTGTGTGATGTTGAACTTATAGTTTTTATTAGATTATTTATTAAATAACCATAATGGTTCACATGTTATTTTATTATGTTTTTAAAATTATTTTAACAACAATTGTTAATTTTTTTGGGATTATTTTACTTATTTTGGATATATAAAATGTGTTTGGAATATCACTAATAAGGATATCATGGTTTTTATCCCAAATATATGATTTTATATTATGATTTTATAAATATTATCATAATATGATTTAGGGGCATACTATATTGATATATCCATTATGAACCACGGTAACCATTGATGTGGAGGAATATCTAGTGTTTTTCTAAATGAGATACCGAATGAAATTAGATATATAGTGAGAACTCATGAGGTTATATTAATAATTTATAACGAGTATTGATTATCATATTTAACCTATATGATTAGGAAAATGCATAAAACATGATAGAAATGAAACCTTAGGTGATATTCTAGTGATAATGATCATAATGGAACGTATATTCTATGATCTATGTGTCAAGAATTTGGAATGAAACACCCATGTAAATATATTAAACCAATGAGATTATTTTTCAAATGAATTAAAGTATTTCATACTGAATAATATTCTATTGAAAATAGGAATCACTTAGTTAACACCTTGATGGGGAAAGAATATATTCTTAAGCTATAAATTGAATGTTTTAAATGTGGGAAGAATAGTTATCATGAAAACAATCATTTTAATGGGATGGATAAGGAATGGGATCAGCAAGAATGTATGAATTACTATTTAGAAATAAGTAGTTCCATTTCATTAGATAATAAGGAAACTATTAATGACATATGAAATGAATGGATTTTTTTTTAACATACGCTTTTATATTATTTAATCATAGGATATGAAACATATTTTTTCATCTAAATAATATTTTATGAATAAGATAGAAAAGCATGGATACATGATTTTGATGAAAATGTAATTCTTATTTTTTATACATTAAATATTTATGATGTAGTGTTATATTTACTGATGATCATAATATTAAAAGACTTAATACTCTTTCAATTTTGGGAGTTCATTGGGAGAATTTAATTGTTTTTTGATATATTTTTGTGGTAAAGTTAATAGTTAATCTAATCATGGGAAAATTTTATTTGAGTAAGAATGAGATTGTTGATAATAGATTAATGTTATGGATGACTATTAGGGTTGATATGATATTTGGTATTGAGTTAATTATTGGTTATTACATTTTAGGGATGTAATTGTTTTTTAAGAGATATACTTTGAAGTTAGACCGTTTATTTAGAGAAAAATAAATCAAGGGTATTTTTTTATTTTTATCATGATTCATGAAATCTTAATGGATTTTATTTTAGAAATACAAAAACCCTCTAGATTTGTCATATCAAGTCAAATTTGAAAATTGTAAGATGCTTGAACCCACTTCCAAAGGGCGACGAGGGTGAATCATATACTATAATCCAACCTCATTTCCTATTAGTAATATATTTTTTATTTATTATAATAATATATTATATAATGGATGTGTTATTTTGGTAATTTTTTTCTATAGTATATATAAAGATTTTATTGGTATGTTATTCTTGGATTATGTTATTAATGTAAATTTAGAACAACTTCACAATAATTTTTGTATATAATTATTGGATTATGGTAATAATAATACAATGTGATTTTATTTTAGGAATAGTGGTTGAGTTTAATTTTGAAATCATATATAATTTTAATGTGTCATTGTATAGATTCATTTAATTTATGAAAATTATTAGTATCTATTAGATATTAAATGATGGGGAAATATAATTTTCGGAATACGCTATTAATAGTGAATAATCATATATACATATTTGTTCTGGAACATAATGTGATAAAATAGATTATATTTTTGTGTTTTAATATTAGAATATAATATTTCATGTAATTTTAAGTATAGTTATTTATAGAATGATCAATGTTCAGCTTTCAGTATTACTATGGTAATATTTCGAATGGAAGTTGTTTTTTTTATTTTAACGGTTTAATATATTTTTGGAATTATATTATCTCATCGAAAACCATAGTTATTTTTTAATTTATAATGAGAGTATCCTTGAAATATTAAACTTTTATAGATTATGTGATGGTTAATTTTCATCAAGAATACAAATTCATCTTAAATCCTCATTTTCAGAAAAAGGATTGGTTTTTTATAGAAATTGAATTAAATTTTACCTTATTATTTACAATTAAAAATATTTAATAATGTTCTTATTCTAGGATGTAAGAGTTATACTCAAACAATTGAAAAGGTCATTAAAAATAGAAATAATGTAGTTTTACATTTCTTATAAATAAATAATGCATAACATATTTAATGTTTTGTGATGGTAAATTTTATAATGAACAATTTCTATATCGCACTATAATAGACATTGAATGTTTTTTTATTCATCAATATCATCATTTTTACTACCTAGAAATGTACCCTTACTTAGACAAATACTATGTGTAATCTCAAATGAACTTGGTACATCCCTTTCCCTATTTCCATGGAGATGTTTTATTGAACCTTCTCACATTGTCAATTTTAAAAAAAGGAAATGAGATAGGAAAAACTATAGTTATAAAGACCAAATTAAAATTTTGATGACTTATATTTTAAAAGGGGAGGGGGAATTTTATATCATGACATAATAAAGTTAAATATTATGTTTGAGAATGTATAATGTATAGATCATTTAGCATAAATGAACATTGAATTATTATTATGTGACCATTATAAAGTGGAAATTAAAGTAGAGGGAATGAATAGTATTAAAAACATTATGAAATATATATAACTGGCCTTGAAATTTATAATAAATTAAAAAAAGTTTCATAAAAAATTGAATCATGATTTTTATGTGTATTTCATTCTTCAAAAATTTGTTTTCCTTAAAATGGTTATTCTTATTAATTATAAATGAATATTATAATTAGTTTTTTTATTTTTAGAATATTTATTTCATAAAATTATTTACCTATTTAAATTAAGTATAATAAAATTACAATCAGAATAATTTTTTAGAATTTTCTAAAAATATTTTTTTAATAAATAATTGAAATACTGATTTTTATTTAAGAATTATTTTTTTTAAGTATTTATAAAAATAAATTTGCTTTTTGAAAATTTCAATTTTTTATTTTGATAGACAATAAACCAAATATTAGTTTTTGAAATGAATTTTATACATGCATTTATCAAAATTAATTTATATACATAAAAAGTGAATTTAATGAAAAATTAATTTCACAGTTTGATTAAAACATTCCACTTAAATGTTTTATATTTTAAAAAATTCATTAGATATTAGGAATCATCAGGTTAAAAGTTTAAAAATAGTGTCCATTTTTTAAATATGAATAGTTGTAAAATATTTTTTCCCACGGTAAATGGTAAATTATTTAATAAAGGGTAAAAATAAATTATAAATACTATAAAATTACACATAAAAATAACCTAATATTGTTGGATCTATCTATTTCACATATATATATATTAATAATTCTATTTTATTTCCTTTTTTAATTTTTATTATATTATAAAAACTGGAATATATTATTTCAAAAAAAGTCAAAAAGGTCAAAATATTTCATTAATAACTATGTTATTATGGACATAAGGATTAATAAAGGATTTTATTGTTATACATATTATTCTAAAATTTAGAAGATATATCTTCACCATTTCAGTTTATATATTATTTTTACTATAAAATAATTACCTTAAATGATTACACAACACTATCCCAATAATAATAAATATAATGAAAAGTTAGAATTAATGAAATTTAAAATAAATAGAATAATTTAATTTGATATAATTAATTCCATACGAGAATTGAAAAGATTAACATGCCTTGTTAGGGTTTAAATAATATTTTTTTCAAATGTTTATTTATTTCATGATTTTATTGAAATAAATGTATTTAATAGTTCGAAAAATTTACATTAATGATATATCAAAATATATAATATTTTATTGAATGATTTAAAATTAACAAAAATATTATATTTGGTCATGTGATGAATATATGGTTTATAATATCATACATGGAATATTAATGATCTCTTCATTAATAAATAGTGTATAAATTAACCAATAATGTAAAATAATCATTTTCTAATTGTATGTTCAAAAATATCTAGTTAAGAGATAAAATCAAATGATAATGAATAATAGTAAAATATAAATATAAATAGTTTTCATTTGATGAGTTTATTTTTACACATACACATCCTATATATGAAAAAAATAAATTGAAGCTACTTAGAATTAAATAATAATTTATATCAATCTTATATTTTGATAATTTCCTAGAGTATATCCCCACACTTTTATCATAATTAACCTCTTCATTTCAATCCTTAAAACTTGAAAAACCTTTTCATTAGATAATACACAACCAAATATCATCCAAAAATTCCACCCCAAAATCAATTGGGCTTGTTTTATGCACAACAACAACTACTGAGAGCATAAGTAGATTATCAAAATAGGTGTTCCAATGAAGAGGTATTGTTTTTATCCATCTTTTTTAGTTTTTTACTTATTACAACTCCATAAAATATTCATAATACATTGTTAAAAAATAATTCTAGTATCCTAAATATACATATAAGTTTTTATTTAAATTTTATGACATATATCAATCTCCAAAATCCATAAAATAGGAAAGGGTATATCATTCATGTGAATGGAGTACTAACAACTAATAGAATGACAGTCATAATATATTTATCAATATAATATTTCATATTTTTGTTCTATTAAATTAAATAAATAATGATAACATCGTTCATGTACATCTGTATAATACTAACTCCATGAAAAGATTTGATTAATATTTCAGCACCACATCTTGTTATTTATATATATAATTATATTAAATGAATTAATAATAAATTTATGGTATTATTATCATTCTATAAATATAAAATAATTATTAACTTCTTTTAATAGTGATCGTAAAAAAATCGAACAGTCAATCATGTGTATGTATAGATTACTATCTCAATGATTGAGAAGTAGTTAGTTTTACATAACAAAAATTAATTGAATGAATTAAAAATTTTAATTATATATATAGTATTATTATTTAATTATTATTTTTAGGGATATGATGGAATCGTAATTTCTTTGAACATTGTCTACCTATGTTTTTCATTAATTTCAATTGATTTGGATATTATAAGAATATTCTAATGTGCACTAAAATAATGAAAACCTTGTATATTACCAAGTATTGTGTAATATAATAGGAATAATAAACCATAAAATTGTTCTTAATCAAGTTAATTATTCACCTATTTGTATTATTGAGAATGATAAAAAATTAATTTGATGAGTCAGACTCAAGGTAACTGACTCTCTTTTAAAAATCATATTTTTATCATTCCATTAAAAATATATTTTTATTTTATATCCATATATTCTAAAAATGATATGAAAAAGGTTCTTAATATTATTCCTTGATTTTCTAAAATAATTTTTAACCATGTGTAAATTTTACAAAAGGGTTGAAATAAATCCTTTTTTCTTCAAAAGATGTACTTATCCAGTTTTTTTAAAATAGTTTGAAATGAATATTTTTCTAACATATATATAATGTGGGAAATCTCAATTCATCATGAATATTTTTGTTATTCTTACATTACTTGATTAAGAGGTTATCATCAAAGATAATTATTCTTATTAAAATAGAATTGTTTTTTAATACGCGTTTACAAAATAGAAATGATATTTTCCTCAAAAAATATTCCTTGTTATCTTTCAAAATATTTTTCATCTATGAATAAATACATAGATAATAAATAATGTTAAAATGTTAATTTATTAAAGAGTTTTTAGACGATATTTTATACATTAAAACCCCATTTTTATTTTTTCTGTGATAGTTTTTATATATAATGGGTTTTAAAATATAAAGGGTATTTTGATATCAAAACTTCTTTTTTTATATGGGGTTAAAAAGTTTATTCAATTGTTTTATGATGAAATTGCGAAGGAATATTTTATTTATATATATTACAATAGAATTATTTGTAAAATATGTGAGCATGATATATATAATATTATGGGTTGATCCTATTGAAATATCATGGCTAAGTTCAATATTTCCTAAAAATTGGGATCCCCTATATTGTGTTGGGTGATCCTGTAACACCTATATATTTTGAGAACTATTTTTGTACAAATTAATTTAACATTTTAAAACATTTCATTTCACATGACAATGGAAATAGTTATATATATATATATATATATATATATATATATTAAAACACATATTCAAAAATTCTTTTCACATGCAATACCAACTTGGTTGGTGCTACATGCAATACAAACATGTCTTGTAATACAAGGAACCCCAACTTGGCATATGATGCATGTGACAATGACTTTCCAAGAAACATCAATTTTTATTTATTTGAATAATATAATTATAACATAGATATTAAAATTTGTAATATTAATATTAATAAAGAAATTCCAAATATTTTTTTAAAATTTTTGTATATAAATAGAACATATTGAATATGAATGATAATATTTGTTTTTTTTTCAAATTCCATTATTAGAAAATATTAATTTCTAGAATCAATCTATTTTAAAAATAAGTGAAATTATAGGGACATATATAAATTAAATTGGATAAAAAATATTGAATAAAAAACATAAAAAGTATGCTAGGATGTTATTATGGGATTTTTCTGAGAAACATTATTTTGAGATGAATATTGAAAAATTATGCTTATTTGTTAAAAACATCATTTTTCTAATTAATTATTAGTGATAAATGAGAGTATAAATATGTTTTAATGTTAAAATTTATTATTATTACATCAAATAATACAATTATATTCATTATGATCAAATACACATTGAAATTGAATAAAAAAACATTACAAAAATTTGAATGTTTGTGGGATTATCATTAATATAAATTTTACCTAAAATGTGATTAGAATTTAAAAAATACAACATAAATGAATATAATTTTACATTATTTTTGGTCTAATAATATCATCATAATTTTTCACCATAATGATTATTAAATGTTATTAAAATAAATTATATAGATTAAGGTATTATTAAGACTAAGAAGAGACTAATATTTAAAATTACCCACCCAAATGACCTAAAAACATTCCCAAAACACATTTACTGTCCATAGTTTTTCCATATCCCTTCCATTTTTGAGTTTATTTGGTTTGGTAATACATTTTTATATATGATCATGTGTAAAAATAATTTTTTCCTAAAATTCCTTGTGAGTCCATTTCATTCCCTATAAAAGGACACCACCACCGCCCATTCATCAAACCTCTAAAACATTTTATATTTGTCCCATATATTCCCTAGTATCCGAACAATAATAATCCCTTATAATTATAAGCCTCTTTTTGGGAAGCAAATCTCTTATGGAATATATTTGGGATAAACCAAACGGTGTTACCTGATTAAGAGGTAGCATCTTCTCTGAAGCACATTTCTTTTATTTTCTATATACACCCCCTACACTATCCTTATTAACATATATTGTTTTAAAAAAATGTATAATAAAAATAATTGTTTTTTTATGAATATTTTATAATCTAATATTACACACACCTCCATCTAACGGAGTTTTATCATACTGTTTCGGTTTATAGTGAACCACTACCTCACGAAATGATGATTATTCATTTCTCATTTACCAATAATCATGGTGGTCATTATTATGAACAATATATTTATAAATTAAATATATTATTTTTATTATTTCTTTAGGATCCTATATTAATTTTTTAATAGAAATTTTCTTACATTCCATTTGATGTTAATACGATAATATCATTTCAGGAAGTGTGGACTATTTCCCCCACAATGCGATGTGATTCGTTAACAAACCACATTGAATGTTCTACGTGTTGGTTTAATGAAATTAATTGATATATATGATATATTAATTCCACTATAATGGTTATATATATAGATATATTCATATATATAGATAACTCATTTACATATTTACTTTCTATATGACAATAAATATAGAAAAAATGTTCATAGGTACGAACAACTTACCATCTCCATGAACGGTGTATTCCATTTCTCACATCAATATGTTATAAATTATTATAATATGAATATACTGAATATAAAAGATATTTATATCATGATATACATTCAGTAATCATGATATAAATATAAGGACCAATGATATAAAAAATCAAGACACATGTAAAGAACAATGTGAATATTTCCCAAAGTGAAACATTAACATAGGATCATTAACAAGATGGGTGATATAAGGTCATAATAAAACCATATATGGTATTATGTATAATAATATTCTTCTTTCTGTGGGATTTATAGTAGTCTTATATTTTTTATATTGGAATATTGTATGAGTAAAAATATTTTCAAGACACAATGTAAGGGGATTTTCATCTAACTGTTAATTTATTTGAGATACAAGTCATATTCTCCACTAATTGCTTCTGTGTGGTGTATATAATTCAAATTATTTAACTATATGTATATTTTAATTAATGTTATAGGAATTAGAATATCCATTAAAATATTTTTCAATAATGTGGTTTTAATTTCAAATGTTACCAAATCTGTAAAACAAGTTTTTCTTAATTTTATTTTTTCAAGCTCAGGTTTTGTTATGAACCTAAACTCTTTTTTCAGGTTCAAAAACATCAACATTACCTGAACTATCATTTATTACAATATTTTATTTATAATATATGATTAATTTAACTTTTTTCCTTACATTGAGAGCGTGATCCCAAGATACCAAGTTATAATAGTTTATTAAGACAATCTCATTGCTTTTCGAGAATTTTTTATGTTTGTGATTACGTTGATGAAATATTATCATCCATATCTCAAGAAATTCATGGGTTTACATTTCTTCTGTTATTTAATTATTTACTCATGTGTTGTTAAAATTTTCTACTCTTTGTTACATATGTTTTTTAAGATAGTGTTTTTAGGAAAACCCTATTACACACTATCTTCTGTTGAAAATATATGTTTTCTATAAATAGTTTTGGAGAATATTATACCAATCCTTTATAATATCTAAAATATAATTTTTTCAGTTTTATCTTTTACCAATCCATTCATTGGAATCCTCTCGTCACATTCCGATCTAGGAAAATTTCAATCTATTTTTCTATGATAATGGAATATTCTTCTTGACCACATATGACATATATGGATTTACCTGTCGTGTTTTCTACGAGGTTCCCATTTCATTTTTAAATTTTTTATTCATTATGAAAATGTTTTCAAAATGATATTTTAGAGGGAAATTATCTTCAATATGGTTTCAAAATTCCTTTACATTATTTCACAGATATTTGTTTAATTGTTTTTTTCATGTATTATTAATTTTTTTAATGTGATTTAAATGAAATGATTTTCAAAACGTTTTAAAGCATCATTGTATGTTTTCCTAAAAAAATTCATAAAGTTTTCATTATTAATTTATAGGATTTCAATGTACATTCAAAGAAATATTTTTCATAATAGTTTCAATATTTCATTAAATGTTTTCAACTATTTTCAATGAAAAATGTTTTTAAAATAACTTGGAGCATATTTTAAATTTTTTCATGGAAAATTGCGTTAAAAATGTTTTCATGTCTTATTTATAATATTCTAATGTATTTTTTAGAAAATAACTTTCAAAAGTTTTTTTTATTTATTTTTTTCATACAAGAAAAGATAATTTCAACCTGAAACTATTTTAGAGGATATTTAAAATTTATATTTTATATAAGATAAAATCTATTAATGATACTTATTCATTTTGAGAAAATGATCTAAAGGATCCATTCATATCATTTAAATGAATTATTTATGATTAATTTCATGGTCTTTATGAAACACATTCGTCTATTATGTGTAATATGTTTATGAAACTCGATCTCATTCATGAGTTATATTTTTTCTTCATGTGTTATGTTTATGATGAAATGATTCTTAAACTTATCTATTTCTTCTAGTTATGATATGTTTAGTTGTTTAAGTCACCCATTTCATTTCAATGGCTATTATATGTCTATTTTTGAACTTTTGGAACATGTATGTATGATATCATTATATAATGTGTAGGACCCATATCTCTCTCTTACACATTCGGTAATGATTTATATATATTTATATATGTAGGTATGGGATGAGGGTTTACATAGTTTAGTATTATAGGGTTGGAATGATACTTTATTCAGTTCAGTAATACATGGCTACAATGACGGTTTTTTCGGTTTAGTAATATATGGATGAAACTGGGTTTCTCCTAGTTCAATAAAAAACATTGTCCCAGAATATTGTCTTGTCATTGATGACTTGGATACAATGGAAATCTGTCTATACTTATGTGTTTCCACAATTCCATGTCTTAATACTATTCTATGATTTTATGGATTATGTTTTTTACTACCTTTAGATTCATGTCTTATGAACATACATGTTTTTTCCATGATTCATGAGTATAATCTTTGATATGCAGGGTATGATCATCTATTTTGATGATCATGTTCTCCTAACCATATGCTCATGTTTATGCTTACATTTCTCCCTTTTTTACCCTTATTGAGAATTATAACTCAGCTATTTTTATGTTTTCTTTTCCTTTTTATAAAGATATGTATTATGTTTGATGTGTTTAAGAATGGGGATAGTTGTGAAAATCATAGTGGAAGATAATTTATCTCCCTTATGTACTAGTGTTTATGATTCCATGATTCCAAATGAACTATACCAACAACGTTTTTTGGGTTTCTTTTTGAATAATGTTTAATTATTCTACAAAAGTAATGTAATGTCTTTTTTTGTGAATCGAGGGTCTCTATAGTTGGTATTAGAAAAAATGATTAATCAACCTTTGTAAAATATGATGGGAAAACTAATGTGACTTCCTTAGATTTATTTAAAAGGATATGTCTACCTTTGTCTCTAAGGATATGTATAATGATGAATTAATTTTAATGAAAATGTCCTATAATTTTGGTAATGTAGGGACCCAGTGGTTGAAAATAAATACATCACATTATGGATTCTACAAGAGGATGTTGCTCTGAAACCTCCTAGGTGATATGCTTTGGGAATTCAAAAACACATCATGAACTGTAATGAATGATTTTTATAAGTAATAGCTATTAATAAACATGGATAAACTAATGGTTTTATTGAATATAAAATGTGTGAATATTAAGACATCCAATAAGTAATTATCTTAAAATATAGGTGCTTATATTCTATGATAAGTAATTCTCATACTATGCATCTGGTTTTAGTCAACTGAAGGAAGCAGTAGGAACTAGATTAAATATCAATGATATAAATGACTATTTTATATGAATTGATGTGGGTTGATCACTAGAGTGAAATATGTTGTGATAATTCCTAATTAGTTTTCATGAAACCTCATTAAAAATGTTTATCTTAACCAACTATCAGACTCCCCAAGTAAGATAATGAAGGTGTTCGCTAATATTTCGAGTAATGAAGACCTTAGAGGAAAGATGATTTAGTTTCCATTGTCTCGGGAATGTTGAAAGAATCACCTAATAGAATGTCATAGAGGAACAACAAGGTGATTCGACTACAGGAAATAATGACAAAAAGAAAGTGACTACAAGGGATTAATTAAGAGGTCGATTGAAAAAATGGATTGGAATATTGGCCTCAATAAGTCATCAGAGAACATTAACTATTTTATGTGCAGAATAAATGGTCATTATGAAAAAAAATCCCCAGAGGGAAGATCCTTATGAGAATAAATATGGTGGTGTGTGTGATGGTTACATTGTCGATGATGACGATATTATAGATTAAATGTGAAGGTAAATAGGTATTATGTAATATGAAGATGTAGAATTTTTAATGGATTATGGATGAAGTTATAAAAGTATTTATGTATTTCGATTCCTGAATTATGAATGGTGCATTTTTTATGGATTATTCGGTTTGTGTTTTGTAAAGGATTTATAAGAATATTTTGAATGGTCTTGATTGACTAGAAAGGTTATCTCATGAATGTTGACAATTTTATTAAGGTATGGTAACACTTAACATGTTAATTATGGTAAGATAATGGTGTATGGATAATGATACGCATGATATAACATAGAAAATAATATAGTAATGAATACCTTGGAACTATATAAGGACCTATTTATAGGTGGTTAATTCTACCACTACTTAAGTTTACAAAATATTTGTATTCAAGGAGTAAATCCAATATAATTTGGATTGGGGATGCACTCATGTTTTCCAAAAGGATTTGTGGTAATTTAATTTGTTAGCATGTTTCTAGGGAATATAAAATAAGGGTATACAAAAATTTTAAATTATACAACCAAGGGACACGTTGTGATATATAAGAAAAAATGTTCATCTAATTTTGTGACACTATTTCTATGTTTTTTGATTTTCATCTTTCTGAAGGGTTATAAAGTTATATGATCATGAAAAGTCTATGTTAAACATTAGAGGAACTACTTGTGCACTAATTTTGTGTTGAAAATATTTTTTAAAAGGACAATTAGAGATTAACCATTTTTTAGGGATTTCAATATTTTATATAATATTAATTATGTTTTAAAAAAATACATCATGTATGTCAGGTGACAATAAATAATGTTTGAAAATACCATCGGTCTTGAACCCTTGAATAAAAGACAATAATGGTTTCAAGCCTACCATTGGCCTACACGATTTCCTAGATAAGTTGTATTTTCTTTTAATGAATAAATATTTATCATTCACTATTAGTTTTACATTTTTTATATATTAGTGTAAGTTTATTTTTTAAGAGACAAATAATTAGAGTTTTTGTTTGTTTATATCCCTTAAAATCTAGTAAATGAGTATGTTAGTTCATTATTCATCATAGATAATTTATAAAAAATAATTATATGTGGTAATGGATGTATTGGAATTTTTTCAAAGTACAACCCAATGATAATTTTTATATAAAATTTACAAGAATTACAAAACTTTCCGAACGTGATACAAAAAAAATTCATCTCTAATAACTTAAATATTGTTGAACCAATGACTTCTATAATTTCCACAGATTTTTGACCTTGAGGCCCTAAACATTCATGTGATCATTCACTTTTTTGTGAATAATGAACTTGATCACTCCCTATAAATAATTACATTTTTCCACCATGTCCTATCTTCACTACCAACCTATGTTCTTCTATGTGGAATCCTAGTTATATTTTTCATTGGGTAACAACTATGGTTCTAAATTTCCCTTTATAAGGGATTTTTTAGAATAGATTTCTATAATGTGGATTTCTATGAATAAAAAATTAAATTATTATACCTATTAAAAACAAGAAGAATTTTAAGTCTGAAATTCATTTTAAGGTGGTAGAATGTAACACCCTGAGATTTGGGAGTTATTTTATACAAAATAATTTACCTTTTCAATATTTTTCATTTCCCATGATAATGAAAATAGTTAAATAAATAAATATATATATATATTTATAAACAATAATTCATACAGTCCATTTACAAGAAATCCCAACATGGATTGCGCTACATGCAAGAACAACAAGGATTGCACTACAAGCAATTCCGAAAGGGCGTACGGTGCACACAACATTGAGTTTATCTGAAAAATATATTTTTATTTATTTAAATAAGATAACTATAACATAGTATTTATACATAGTAAAATTAATATTAATAACTGATTTCATAATATTTTTTATAATAGTGTTATATAAATAAAACATATTGATAATGAAAGATAATTTTTTTTTTCTAATGTTCAATATGTTAAAAATATTTCTTTGTTGAGTGAATTTCAATTAATAATAAAATTAATTTTAGGGAAATTTAGAATTTAAATGCGATAAAAAACATAATTGTTGAATTCAAACTATCCAAATTATCCTAGAGTAAATTTTTGGTATTTTCATGAGAATCATTATATTTTGATGAATTGTGAAAATACTATTTTGTACATAAAAAGGTATACTTTTCTAATAAATTATAAATGATAAATAATATTATAAGTTTTTTTTTTCAGGTCACATTAGAAGAATGTTACATATACTAAAACAATTAAATTCATTTGTATCAATACCTCATTTAAATTTAAAATGATGACTTAACAAACTTTTGAACATCTTTCGATTATAAAAAACCCATTATTTCTCCCTTTCTGCAGGATTAGTGTTATAATTAATTTTACCACTTCTGTGATTAGAATTTTAAAAATAAGACATAAAAATGTAATTATTATGATATTTTTTGTCTAATAATATCAACTTATTTTTTGGACAAAAATTCATTCGTGAATGTGATAAAAATTATTTAGTGTTCATAAGGTATGATTAATCATAATAAAAGACAAAACCATAAATTTATGTCCTAAATGTTTTATAAACTTTTCCAAAATCCATTTTATGTCCATATCTCAGCCTTAAACATTTCATTTTTAAGTTTTGTTATTTTTATAAACTTTTATGGTATTAATAAGTCCACACCTAATTTGTTTCTTAAAATTCCATGTGAGCCCTTTTCATTCACTATAAAAGGCCTCCACCTCTGCCAATTCCTCACACCCATCATAACATTTAATTTCAACCAATATATTCTCATGTAGCCTCCAAAAAATCACACCTTCTACCTTGGATCCTCGACTTGGGAAGAAACCCTCTCAAGGAATCCTATTAGGAAAAACTAAAATTACTTACCTGATTATGAGGTAACATCTTCTCTCAAGCTCGATTACATTATTTTCCTTCTCCCCCCTCCAATCTCTTTATTCCCTAATGGAGTGAAAAAACCAGATTCCTTTATATACTAATATAATTTTACCCAAAATTTATGAACTAAACGTACACACACCTCCATCGAATGAATGTTCAATGTACTGTATCTGTGTATGATGAACTATTACCTCATTAAATGATGATTGTTTATTTCTCCATTACCACCCATTATTGTGTCCATTCTGATAGACACTAAATTTCTATATTTAAGATATTATATTTAATATGTCTATAATATTATTTATCCTTTTTTAAGACACATTATTGTACTTTCTATTTGGTGATTATACGATAATATCGTTTGAGGATGAGTAGACTACCATTCCCTCAAAGTGATATGAATCATTTACACAGAACATAGAATGTTATAAGGATGGTATTAATGAACATATATGATTCTTATGATATAGTAATTCTACTGTAATAATGAGATATATATACACATATATATACATTTTTTCCTTTACATATTTTCTTTCAATATAAAAATAAAAATGGAAACAGAGTTCATGTGTACGAATGACTTACCGAATCCATGAATGATGTATTCCATTTCATATGTATTTATGATATAAATTATTATAAAATAAAGAAAATGGATATTATATAAATTAATATCATGATATAAATTATTTAATAATGATATATGTATAAGGACCAATGATATAAAAAATTAAGACACGTGTGAAGAACAATGTGAATATTACCTGAATTAAAACTTTAACAAGGGATCATTAAAAAATGTTAGATATAAGGTCATAATGAAACCATATATGTGATTATGTATAATAATATTATTCTATCAATGAATTATAATAATCTTATATTTATGTCAAAGAAATATTTTATGATTACAGTGAGATTCAATACACAAGATAAAGAGATTTTCATGTCACTATGAATTTATGTGATATACAAGATATGTTATACAATATTTTCTTTTGTGTGGGGTATATTATACCATGATTTTATTATATTTATCATGTAATTAATCTTAATTGTATTAACATATAAATTCATTCATAATTATTTCCTGGGGATTATCCATCAAAAAAAACCAAATCAATAAAATAGTTTTGTCTCAATTTTTCTTCTTTAAGACTCATGAATTTTTATGATCCTAATCTAATTTTCAGGTTCATATACTTCCATTTTTAATTATATTTCTCGAGTTTTAATATTTCCATGGTACTATATCCTTCATTTAATTTCCTTTCCTTAAATAATTATCATGATCTCATGATACCATGCTATAATATTTTATTGAGATAGTCTAATTACTTTTCGAGACTGTTTATGTTTGTGCTCCCCTTGATGAAATATAATTATCCATATCTCAATAATATTACTAAGTTTCCATATCCTCTATTAATCCATGATATACTCATGTATTGCTAAAAACTTTTACCCATTCAAACATATGTTAGTTAAGAAATTATTTTTAAGAAATACAACCATTACCCTCTCTTTGGTCAGAAATATCTGTTTTCAAAAAAATGAGTTCCCCAGAATATCAAACCATTCCCCTATAATATTTAAATGATATTTCTACCATTTTTTTATTTTACCAATCTCTTCAATGGAATATTATTTTCACATTACAAACAACGCACTTTTCTATCCCTTTAGCATTCAAAAGTGATGTTCTATTGACCCATATGACATGTATAGATTTAACCACCACCATTTATTGGATGCAATGTTTTCATTGGTAAAAAATTTAATCATAAAGAATGTTTTTTTAATGAGTAATTTTTAAGGAATTTTATATTCACAATGGTTTCAAAATTCATTTAAAATGGCTATTCACCCTTATACAAAATTTTGGAAAATAAGGATCAAAAAATTTATATTAGATTCAAGTCACTGATAGGTTTTCCTTTGTTTTATTATGATACCAACTAATTAGTATTGGATCTAGTTAAATAGTTAGATGGTTTTGATATTTAAATTTTAATATCATATCCCAATACTTGAATGGTTATTCATTCAATTGATTTCATTTATTCATGTGTTAACTTGATATCATATAATTAAATATATAATAAGAAAAAGAAATGTATTATTTTAATATGTCTGGTGTAAATGAATATGACGGCTGGATACCATATAAACCCCCATACATTGATGGAAGTTAATATAGATACTATATTGGAAGAATAAAATACTACCTAAAACAAATGATTCTACATTTTTAGAATATAATGAAAATAAATATATGAGCTTCCCATGTTTAATGTGGTGACACTAGTATGAAATGCAGTGATAAAATAAATTTAGAATTATTATGTTAATAATGGTTTAAATTATGATATATGTGGAAGTGTAAATTTCTGTGTTTCAGCTTGAATGACATCCCATTACAAAAGGATTATAATATAAGTAAATTATTGTGTATCTAAATATATTAATAGAACTTGTATAGAAATGCTCGGTGAATAATATCATGACTTATATATAGGAGATGAAAAATCCGAAAATTTGATGTCGAATAGGTTCACATGTATAGCTAATATTAAGAGTGATATTATATATTTTTTCAATAACATATCTCAAGTCAATGGAGTACCAATATATTATCCAAAGAATTGACATGCAAAGAATGTGGTCATCATTGAAAGTAAAAATATTAAGGACTATAGTTTATAGAACTAATATGCTCTTTGCTACAAATGGAATTTGTGTTGAAAAATATTAGTGGTGTATAGTCTACTAAACAAACATTATTTCATTGAAATATAATAATACTTAAAACTATAATAACTATAATTCCTATTTCCTGGACTATGTCAACAATATGTCTCACTCTAGTGTGATTTTTTTCCAGTTCAGAAAAAACAATGGTTTAAAGAGGCTGTTTAAGAAGAAGTCCAAAAAAGACTATAAGAAAGGTAATTCAAATAAAAGTAGAAATGTTATATAATTAACAAATATATAGTGAAATAATAGAGTTCATATAAGGATATACTATCCTAATTTAAAAATTGTAAACAAATAAAAACATAAAATAATTAAGGAAAACCATGTTTTTTTAGAGGTGAGGATTTCTCAATGAGATCTAACGTAAGAGATGAAATTATAAGTGAATTGGAGAAATGATATATTTCACTAATGGTTATTACATTTATGTTACATGTTTATCCCTTAAATTGGTTATCTAATTCTTAAAGTGGAGTTCATAATGATTACTGTGTAAATAAAACCAAAATTTTTTATGAATGACAATTTGATTTTGATTCATAAAATTACAATATTAAGTAATTGATTAATGAAAATGATGAATTTAATAATGATAATATAATGATAATTGAAAAGAATATTTAATTTAAAATTACAATTAAGAGTTTAATTAATGAATATAATAACATGAACATGGAATGTATAAATATATAAATCTATATTTCCTATAATGAAATAAATAAAAACAATTGTAATTCTAAATTTAAAAAAAAACTGAGAAAATAATAGAGTAAAAACATTTTTTATATAAATGATACAGATCATGTTTGTAGATTTAATTTATTAGTTTATTGTCTAAATGAAGTATAAAATAAATATTTGAAAAAAAATAATGAAAATATAAAAGTATGAAATAGACAATCTGGATATAATGAATAGATCACAACAAATTTTCCAACTATTAATAAAGATAATATGGTTCTAATATATTAAATTGTAAATATTAAAGTGGAATAATAGATTTTTGTAATAGGTAAATAATAATATTATAAAATTATATCATTAATGAAACTAAACACCAATAATAACTTTTTTTAATAAAGAATTATAACTCTATATTTAAATAGGTATAACTTTGTTAAATACTCAAAAGGAGGTATTTCTATTGTAACCTGTTTTAAATGTTGAAAGAAATGTATTTTAAAAAATTATATTAAAATAATATTTACAATTTTTTTTGGAAATACTATAACAATCATTTCAATTGAATTAATTTTTAATCCTCAGAATTTTTATTTGGTTAAATCTATTTTGGTGCCAAACATTTTTGCTACTAATCCAGTTCGGTGCATGTTGGAATTGGTTCCTAAATAGTTATTTTGATTGAATAATTTTTAAAAATCATCCTTATAATTTTCAAAGTATCATAGAACATATATAGTTGATTCTACAAGAAAATTGAATGTGATATTTAAAAGTTTCTATCATATAATTATTTCGATGGTGGTCTTGTCGCATTTGGAGACAACTCTAAAGGACATGTTTATGTTATTAGAGATGTTTTTTGATAAAATAATTATAATTTCAAAATTATTATATTAACATGGATTGAATCCTAATATTATAATTATATCACATTTATGTGATGATGGAATAAATGTTGTATTTTAAAATGATAAAAGGTAATTTTCTAAAACAATTATATAAATATAAAATAAAATATATAAATTATTGACATTTCCAATCTCATCAAACAAAAGGATATGTGTATGGATGTTATAGAGGAATATTACATTCTTTATCATATGATGATCGAGGATAAAAATTTCATATTTTTTCACAAACATTCAAAGAATTAAAAGGTTCAACAACAAACCAAGTTGTATATATTTATGTACTTTATGATTAATTCATGTTTAAAAGGTAATCAACACAAAGAAAATATTATATATATATATGATTTTTGAACTTTTGTATTTTTTTTGAATTAATAGATATAAATTTTTTTTTGAATTATGGAACATTTTTTTTTTGCAGTAAAAGATATTTTTTTAATTTTATACTATTACAATTGATTCATAAGGATTTATTAATTATACCATGAAAATGAAACATTATCCAAATTTTTTGTTTTGTATAAGCTTATTCAAGGGTTCCAAAGTAATTCAATATTATCTATTATAAGTGATAGAGTTTTTGAATTCTTAATTTTATAATTTGATAAATTTTAATATCCAATAGTTATAAACATTTTTTCGTCATCCCCAAGGATACTATGATATAGTGTGGTTATAGAATGAAATATAATCTAAATATACTAAATGGTTAGGTCTATGGTAAAAGAATTTAGTGTTCCTATATAATTTTTCGGTAGATGTTATAAAAATAGATTTTTATTTTATAATTGTTCTTTTAATATTAAAATTTCTAAATATGAAAAAACGTGAACTTTTCAAAGGTATTTAACATAAATTTGATTATGCCAGTGTCATTACGGGTAAAGTGGTCATAATAAATACTAATGGTAATTTAGAAAATTTTGACTCTAACTTAGATAGATGTGATACTTTTTATATATTCCAATGATAGTAATGATTATATAAATATTAATAACAATGCTTAATTTTTTGAATGATTTTTAAATTTTATGTATAATGAAAAAAATTCTAAAAATAAGGATTCTGAATATACTAATAAAACATTTGAGTATAGTTAATTCATTTTTTGTGAAGATAAAAACCTAGGTAATTATAATGAATAGGTTTAGGGGTAATATCACATATCAAATTGTTCCAATTGAATGGAATAATAATAAAGATCACCCATTATAAATATAATTGGTAATATAGAATGTAGAGCTCAAACAATAATTATTATTTTTCACTGTAAAAATTATGATTTTGTTGTAGACACTGTTTTTGTTAACATTAAAGACATTATAATTGATTCAAATTTAATTAATTCTTTTTAGGATGAACTAAAAAAATATCAATGTAATAAATTATACGTTTCATTGTCTTTTCTAAATGATAAATCTAATATAAGAACTAACAAGATTCTTCATAATAAACCTAATGAACCTAGAAACATAGTTATAAATAAATTAAGAATATTTGATTAAGGTTATTGATAGGAATGTTGGAAATGAATTTGAATATTATGTTTATGATGTTTCATGGATGGAAGAATATAAAATCTTATTATCCTTTTATAGTTTTATTGACATCAGATTATTCCAAATTGATGTAAAAAGTGTTGTTTTAAATGGAATTACATAAAAGAAATTTAATGTTGGAAAACCCTCTTGATTTGAAAATATTCATTTTCTAGGTAATGGTTTAAACATAATAAATAATATTATGGTCTTAAAAAAGTTTTATAGTCTTATTATAAAATACTCACATAGTTTTTATTACAAAATTATTTCAAAAACAATTATGCTGATCCAACATTGTTAATTAAAATTGTTTCAAAATATATGCTAATTATTCTGTTATATGTTAATGATATATATTTTAGCCCAACATGCGATTCCCTGTGTAATGGTTATTGTAGTCTAACGAAAATGGAATTTATAATAATGTTTTTCTGGGGTCCTAAATTATTATCTTGGATTAAAAAGTTATCAAATAACAGTTGGTGTTTTCTTAAATAAATCCACATGTTATATTGAACTTATAATGGGTTTTGGTATTCATTCTTGTAAAATTATGAAATGACCTATGAGTACTAAATTGAAATTAGACTTGGATAAATCTAGGAAGTTATGTTATATTGAGAAATATAGAGTCATGATAGGCATCCTTCTATATCCCAATTCTTCTAAAATAGAAATCATGCTCTCAATTTGTGTAGGTGAAACATTCATTCAAACCATTAATAAATTCAACATAAATATGATAAAATAGTACTAAGTTATACCAAGTGTAATATTTGTATAGGTCTATTACAATTTAATTATAATTGTATTGATTTATCATTATACTCTAATTTAACCATTAGAGGTTATAGACTTGACTGGGAAAGAACTTAGGTTTGAGTCTCTTTCTCAGAAAATGTATAGATTCATGGAGCCTGAAAAAGGAAACATTCATGACAAATTTCAACTGTTGAGATGAAATATTTAGATGCTCTTGGCTCATGTTCATAGATTATAATGATAATTTTAAAAAAAAATTCTTTCAATATCAATTTTGATTAAATTTCAATTTACTGTTAAAAATCCTGTGCACTTTCAATTTCTAAAACCCTACTTCATCATTATACTTCCAAACATGTATATTTAATGTTTTAAATCTTAAAGGATCATATATATAAAGATCGTATATTATTATAATTTTTATGACTAAGAAAAAGCTAGACCACATGTTTAAAAAATCCCTTACATTCAGTTAATTTTGGAAAGAGGAATTTTGAATTTGACCTGTTATAATGATAAAATAATTATTCGAATAATTTATTAACAAAAAATGTTTTTACATATGTTATGTAATTGAATTTTTTACTTCCCTCTCTTATTTAAGGATATTTAGTTCATTTGGTTTAAATTTTTTTTATTAAACATTAGAATTTTCTTAATTCAATATTCATTGAATTTCATATCTATCTATTTACTATTATATAATAATCTATTTTTTTAACTTTTAGAATTTTATTTTTTGATTAAAAATTAGTCGGTTTTATATTTTAAATTACTATTTGACAAATTCCAAAAAGGGGGACATATTTGTTGAAACAGTCACATATTTTTTATATTATAATTTATAAAGGGGTAATTTATTATTATTTTAATATTTGTTAACGAATTATATCTATTATTTATTTTGGTATGTTACTATCTATTATCTTTGTATTAATCTTTCATTTTCATTAAAATTTTCTAGTGTTTCAATTAATTAATACTCTTTATTTAAATTTTTTAAAAAGTAATATTTTTAATGTTATAATGGTTCATAAGGTGTGTTTTGTTTTAATATTATAAAATATTATTTTTGTTAAAAAAATTTGTACAATCATTAGTGATAAAACCAAGAAGTCCCTAAACCACATAGGGGACCACTGAGTAAAATCAATGGGATGGGCACCAGAGGCTCCCCATATGATGTATGGACTATGGTGTGCATAGTGCATGCCCATAACATGTGGTAATGCATATAAGGCCCATGGATTGTTCCATTAGAGGACATAGGTCATGATATTTTGTGCTCTAGGATATGGGACATGTTTGTGCATTATGTTTTAATTATAACCAATGATCGACACATGTACTATGATATACCTCAGATAATATTCTTGTTCAAATCACTGTTAAATAAGGATATATATTTAATGTTCATTCGAAATTTAAATCTCATATATAATATGTTTCGTCTATTCTTTTTAATATCACCAATTTGTAATGTTTTGAAATCACATGAATTCCCTTTTAACTCGCATGCTGTAGTGTTCTATCACAATATTTTTTTCTGGGTATCTACTCATTCTAGAGATAACTACTGTTCTTTACTACACTGATCATTCAACGTAGATTAATTTTTTCTTTTCATATTCCTTCAAAATAACTTAAAACACAATTTGTATAATTGGGATTCAACTGGTTATCATGGTTTTAATTTCAACATTATCTTCTATTATTCTTCTTCATGATTTTATGTCATCTCTAAAGATTCACTAGTGTGATTTCTCTAATCCACATTGGTTCATATTCGACGATTCAACATTGGAAACCAATGGTGAGTCACAATTCATCATTGGATGTAAATTTTGGGTTATTTTTCTACCATAATATTTCAAATTTGATCCTTTTTACACATAATTAGTAATTAACGGTGGATAATGTTACTCAGAATTGTACAATAATAGTGTTTCAACCATTCCCCTTGGTCATTTATCTTTTATATTTAGAGTTTTTATATAAGGATATTCAAACACCATTAAAATATTTTTTTCTTTTTACTGTGTGTTGTAATATTATATTAATCTCTCTTTTTTTCATAATAATTATTAATATGTTGTTTTTTATGATAATCAGTATCTTATATGGGTGTTTTTCAGTTTACCACCTATTTATCATCAAATATAATTGATTGAAGAATTTTTAATTTTTTTTTTTGGTTTTATGTGGTTATATTTAATTTTATAGTTGATGTTTTCTTTTCATATTATTAATTAGTTTTTTTTCGGTGAAATGAATTACTCACCAGTAATTACTCTTTTTCATTCTATTGATTTTCATTGATTTATAGTAAGACACCATTAGTAGTTTACAATGGTTTTTCATGTGTTAATGCTATAAATCTCAAACGTTGAGTAATGAGTCTTCATGTAGAAACCCAAAGCTTGACGTACATGGACAATACATTACTTTTTCAGAATACTTAATACATAACAAAAACTAAAACCCAAGGACCGTAATAGTTTTGTGTCATTGGAAACTTGAAATGTAGTATTTTAATCTTGGTGAAAGATCTTCAATATCTCCCATAAAATCTTCCCCTTTTGTTTTCATAACTGAAAACTTTCTTTAAATCCTAGGGAAAAGAAAACATATATAGGGTGAGCTCAAATGCTTAGTAAGTTTAAGCATAGAGAACAAAAAATAATCCATAAGCATTTGAATGCAAAAACATGAGCATAAAATCTAAACATCAAAATCTAGAGAAAAGACATAAATCATGGAAGTACATAAAGAATAGATCATAAAGGAACATTAATAATGATAAACTAGCATGGGAATATAACATGTAATTGTGTTAACCATTCATCACTTGTTATGATTTCCATAGTAGCCAAGGCATTGCCGCCAAGACCATCTTAGTGGACACAGTCCCTTTCTGAATCGAGTTCACTCCCCTTTTCAGTCTTGTAACACTGAACCAGATTAATTTACCATTCCAGCCATGTCTATCTCATGAGATATAAATATTTACCCAATGCATTGGAGGGAGATATAGGTCCCACCCATCTCATAATGAAATCATTCTTACTTGTGCCACATAATAAACATACATCACTCATAATAACCCAACGAATAAAATGGGTGTCATAAACATTATCCCATCATCACATAATCCACATAAAAGTAATGGATATCATTTCATAATAATAAAACTGAAACCATGTAAATCATAGATACATGATACTTGAAACATACACATATGAAATAATGTCACCTTAGATGAAAAATGGTTTTGATAAAACACTTGAAATGAATTCTTGAGAAAAATATCCTTTCTTCTTCAAAATCATTCTCTTTTCACAAAATTTCATGAAATTTTAAAAGAAAAGGATTTTGTTGAAAGTAGTCATGAAATCTTTTGGAAGAAGCTTCATGAAAATAAGGCTTTATAAAATCGTAAAAATTCATTCGTGTCGTATAAGTTAAAAAAACATTATCTGCGTACTTTTGTCAGAAAAGTCAAAAAGTACCATGTATGGTAAAAAAAGAAATATTCCTCCCATAAAACAAAGTAAAAGTCAAAGAGGGGTAAAAATGACATTAAAAATACCTGGAAGAATATTAAACACAATAAAAAACATTTTATGATCATGGATGAAAAATATAACCCCAGTAAATACTTACGTATAAACAATCTTGGATAAGAAGGAGATTTGAATAATTATCCCTTACCTTACGTCTGATATGCTTCGTACGTATCCAAAACTTCTGTATAATGATTTAAATAATTTCATTGACTTATTACAGAATCATATTCATTGTTATTATATCATATATAGTTCACTTATAACTTTATATTACCCGTTCTATTGTAAATTCATGTTAAAGTAGCATTTTGGGTAAAATCGTTTAATTTGTCGTTCGTGTTTTAACTTGTAATTATTCATATGATTACTTAGATCCTGATTGCTTACTTTCAGAATTTAAAACATGATTTATATATAATATATATTCAGAATATACATATATATAATAGATCGATAAATGGAAGGAAATACACCGTTCATGGAGACGGGAGGCCGTACGTACGCATGAACGCTGTTCTCGTTACCTTATTAAATTGAATGGAATTAAGTATAAGACACATATATTTATGTACATAAATCCTGTAGCATTATTATGTCATGTATTTCATTATTACTTATTATATATTCTTTATAATCATTCTTTAATTTTTAACATGGAAAATGAATCTCATTGCGTCAAGGAGACGGTAATCTGTACGTACGCACGAGCGATGATATTGGTCCCATGGAAATGTATTAGAGTGTATGTATACTATTTAATAATCAATATCACTTTACAATAATCATATATGGTCATTATTTACACCATTATACCCATCCATGTAAGGTGGTGGTAGAAAATAGATTACACCACGGCGTGGAGAAGGTATTCCGTACGTACACACGTGCGGTGATTTCCTTTTCCGTAGGATGGATAGATGGTGAAATAGGGTTGTTTCATACTTATAATAACATATCAGTATATTAGTGATACTGATGTTATTACTTCATTATGAAACAACTAAAGAATAAGAAGTAGAAGAAGAAATGAAGTTGAAAGAATCGGTAACGGACATTACCTCTTCTTTGAAGCGCCTCTTTGAGACCTCCTCTTAGGGAACTAAAATTGGCCTTTGAAGAAGACCAGTACCTCTAGGATGTTTCTATGGAAGTGGAGAAGAGAAATTGGCATGGGTTGGCAGAGAGTGAAGGCTCAAAGTGGTGTGAGGAGGAGAGGGAGGAGGTTCCCTTTTATAAGGGAGGAGAGGGGAACCTTTGGAAATATAAGAAATATTAGTTTATATTAAATCCCAAACCCACATAAAAACATCCAAAATGTCTCATATCTGAATCTTAGATGATATAGGGTTGTAATCTCATCAACCAATAAAATTTATAGATGTTTGGAATTTATTTTAAACATTATAAACTTGATTTATCCTTATTTAATCAATTTAATTTTATTTGAGGTAATTACATTCTAAATTTTAAATTATAACAAATAATTACTTATATGTTGTGAATTGTCCATAATTAGATACTTTATAAAATTTTAGACCATATAAATTTAAATTTATATTTTTTAAATATTTTTTTGATTTTAAACAATTTTATATTATGTTATTCTTATAAAATAACAATAGTGTCTATTTTGACACTATTCATTTATTTGAATTTAAATAAATAATATACAGAATATATGTTCGAAATAAAAGTTTTAATAGATTAATAAAATGTCATATGTATCTATAAAATTAGTGGAGAAAATTAAATAGTTCATATAATATTTATTTAATTATTTGTAAAACCATTTATTTGGTTTATCTCTTAATAAAATAATTACTACAACATTTTTGTATAATTATTTAATATACTTATTTGTTGTATAAAAATTAAAAATAAAATCCTATGACGAAGATAAATCTATTAAATTTTTCAATAATACTTTTACTAGAATTTATCATCTAAAAATCACAATATTTAAATTGTTATATTTATTAAATTATGAAGGTGACAACTTTGGCAGCATATAAAATTAAATAATATAAGTGTCATAATCGCCTTAATAAGGATCAAAATGGTCAACAATTCGGGCATTGGATTATTAGGTTCTATATATACACTAATAATATGTTTTGTGCAGATTTTGGGGCATTTTGATATGTAATAATATTTAAATAAAAACCATATTACTGATTTTTCACTAAATAAATAATTTCTACATCATTAATGTATAAGATAATGAGGTAATTAAAAAACTCTTAAAAATTAAAAATAAATTACCATGAAAAAGAAAAACATTTTATCTTTCAAATGAGAATTTATAACAGAATTTATATTCTAAATATACTTATATTAAAAATACGTTAATTATTAAAGTTGAGTGAGACATATTTCACTTTCCTTTAAATAAAATAAACTAAAGGTTTTAATCACCTCTATGTGGGTTCTAATGGATTCCATTTCGACCCAAATATGACTTAGAACAAATTATAATCATCAAATTTTATTAAGTAAGGTATTAGGATAATTTATAATATTATATTTACCCTTAATTACCCAATTTACCATTTACTATGGTAAAAAAAATTTACCGTTTTTACTATTCATAAAGCCCAAAAATAAAAAGTAGTCTATTAATATAATTTGGACCCACTGATTCCAAATATGGAATCAATTTTTCCAAATTCAATACACAGAAGTTGCAGAAATTAAATTAAAATTAATCGCGTTGTCGAAAGAAAACATGTTTTTGTTTAAAACATTGCAAAAGATTGATTTTATTTAACCAAAGAATTCAATGTAAAATCAAGGATAATAACATACATTATATTAAATGGTAAAAATATATTCTATTTATACTTTAAAACCATTCAATATTATAATTTAACCACATAATTTATTATGAGGAAAAATGTTGTTTTTAATTAAAATATAGTGTGTTTTTACTATTAATTAAAATATGAAAGTTATTAGAATAATATGAAAAAATTATCCAAGGTAAAATTTTATATCCTGATTCCAAATAATAGTTTTATTTTCTAAAATTGAACTTATAAACATATAAAAAACTATATTTAAAGTGGGTGGACCATCAAAAGGCGGCAAAACAACATTTTTTGAAAAATACTTATTTTACCAGAAATATTTATTTTGATCTTATACCATGTTATAGAAAATGTGTAATATGAATAATAATGTTATAAAATTAAAAATATAGTTAATAATTTTCATAACGTCTAGTTCATAATAATATTATAATAATATATCATTGTTTAGTAAAACCCGGTATTTGGTACAACACATGCTATCGAGGAATGTCATGATTGCGTGTAATGCAAGACAAGTGAGGGATGAATGTTGTGTAAGAATCCATTATTATTTCGTATAAAATAATCCAACCATATTTCATTTATATAGTGAATATATATATATATATACACTCAATGTTGCGTAGAATGACTATTATAAAACGAACTTGAAATTGTGTGAAACACAATCTAAGAATAGTGTTGCGTATAATTAAAGCTAATACAGTGTGGCGTATAACACAAGATAATCTTGTTGTAGCATAAAACACATGATATCAAATAAATTAAAAAGAATACTAATCATAAAATATCGGGTTGTTACATTCTACCCCACTTAAAATGAATTTCTCCCTCGAAATTTGTCGGGGTTATACATGGTTTTCTACATGAAATCTTCTTTAATTGCAACACACATCGTAAAATGAAATACCAAAAATTATCTTTAAAAACTAATGTATGAAATGTAACGGTTACCAAAATTAACTAACCGCTGGGTTTCCACATTGGAGAACATAGGTGAAAATATAGATATGGAAGAAAAATATAACCATCAAGTTCTGATGGAGAGTGGTAGAGGACATGGCTATGAAAAATCCAACAATCACAAAGCCATAAATATGTGATGATCTAAGGTACCATCTAATTCATCTTATATAAGGGAACTAGGACAACATTTTTGGTTTTCAATAACATTTCCCTAAAGTTGAAAATTTTGAATTAGAAGAAATACTTGGTTGATTTTGGTACAATCTCACTGTTTTTCGTGTTTTGAACAATTTTCCACTTCATCTTTTAATGAAATGAAGTTGAATTAGTTATTCATGAAGTGTTAACAGATCTTGTGATAGAATGATGGGTCATTCCATCCGTTTCAAACAAATGGTTTTCTAAAGCTATCAAATATACATAAGTCCATCTATGGTGAGGTTAATCATATATGATTCCAAAAATGAACTCATACTTCATATTTCATACTGATTAATAAAATAAAACTAGATTCTACTAACCAGGGACTTCATGTTGGCCAGTGGTATGCGATAAAGGTCAGCCGCACTTCAGTTGTGGGTTCGATTCACACATCCTTGTCCGACGCGATGGGCTGTCGCCCATCCTGCAGGTTTTCCTTTTTCTAAAACTAAATTATTATAACATCCCATCAATAATATCAGAAAAATTTATATCCTTAAACAATACTAACTTATGTCCAACATAATCCATTCCAATCTTTAGGCTTATCTATAATACTTCGGTCCAAGCTCATAGTATTAAAAAATGATTACTTGAAATGTCACATAACAATCACTTGAATGCCATTATTAATCCACAATATATCATAAGATATATCTTGTTGGTCAAATTAAAAACATGTGAATACCTTAATCATGTATTCTCTTAAAGAATGAATACCCATTGAACCATAGTGAAAACATGAATGTTGTTAAATTTTAACACATTCCGCCTACCAAAATCCCAAAAATTCTATATACTCAAACCATAATATCACTTAGTCTTGATATCAGTCATGAGCTCATGAATACAATCAAACATCTCATTATCTTCTTATCCTTTCATTATGTGCGTATTATCTACTTTCCAAAAATATTTGAATAACCTTTCATGGTTACCAGTACCATTCAACATATACTTTCAAATACTTTAGCAAAAACAATAGTTTAACAATCCTTAGATGATTCTTTATTCCATAGTACCTTACATTATTCTTTATAAATATACAATCATTCCACTATCTTTATAAACCACTGACTGAGCTTCATCATTTCTTTCATCTCATATTTCATTTGTAGTCTCTTCTTCATCATCCACATAAATACTACTCATATGACCATGCAGATTCTCTTCATGAGATTTTCCCTTAGGTCATTGGTTTTCATAATGCCCATACATTCCCCATTTAAAACATCTAATCATTGTTGATGTCGTAGTAATACCATTATCCCTGTCCATGGTGTTAAATGGACCTTTTACTTTTCACTTACTGGATTTGAGTCCTTCTTTTCCGCACCCAAAACATCTTCCAGTTCCTTTGAAACATTATCACTAATGCCTCTTCCCACATGATTTACATGAGGGGAATTGAACTTTCTTTCCTCTATGTTCATAATGAAAATCAATCATTCTCTTATTAGATGAGTCAGGATACTTACCAAAGTTGAGATTATTGATCATATTATGAGATTGCTGATTTGGCATAATAATGATATGTGGACTTTTAGATCCAACTTCATTTGGTTCCTCATGAATAATATCATTCCATTGTCCATAATATCCTCCATTATCATGAATCTTCCAATTTCCAGCCATTTTCTAAAACCCAAAAAGAATAGTGTGAGAGGAAAAAATCATAATCAAGAGGGAGTACCTTCAATATCTAACATCTTAGGTTTAATTATAATATCGCTACTGTAATTCTATTACTATAACTTATACGTATACTTATCCTTAGGAACATACCTTGACATACCTTAGAAATATATCTAGGTATCTCACTAAAGTTTTCGCATCCTAGTTTCCAAGGGTTAACTAAACCTTTCCTCTGATACCAACTGTAGAGTCCCAAAGCTTGACGTACATGGACAATACATTACATTTTCGGAATACTTAATACATAACAAAAGCTAAAACTCAAGGACTGTAATAGTTTAGTGTCTATGGAAACTCATAATGCAATCTTCTAATCATGAGATATAAATCTTTACCCAATGCATTGGAGGTAGATATAGGTCCCACCCATATCATTATGAAATCACTCGTACTTGTGCCACAAAATAAACATACATCATTTATAATAACCCAACGAATAAAATGGGTTTCATAAACATCATCCCATCATCACATAATCCATATAAAAGTAATGGATATCATTTCATAATAATAAAACTAAAACCATGTAAATCATAGAGACATGATACTTGAAACACACACATATTCTATAATGTCATCTTAGCAGAAAAATGTTTTTGATAAAACACTTGAAATGAATTCTTGAGGAAAATATCATTTCTTCTTCAAAATCATTCTCTTTTCACAAAATGTCATGCAATTTTAAAAGAAAAGGATTTTGTTGAAAGTAGTCATGAAATCATTTGGAGGAATCTTCATGAAAATTAGGCTTTATAGAACCATAAAATTCTATTCATGTCGTATAAGTTAAAAAACATTCTCCTCGTACTTTTGTCGGAAAAGTCAAAAAGTACCACGTATGGTAAAAAAAAGAAAGATTCCTTCCCTAACACAAAGTAAAAGTCAAAGAGGGGTAAGCATGCCATTAAATATACATAGAAGAATATTAAAAATTTTATGAAAAACATTTTATGATCATGGATGAAAAAAATAACCCCAGTAAATACTTTGATATAAACAATCTCGGATAAGAATGAGATTGGAATAATTATCCCTTACCTTACATTCGATATGCTTAGTACGTATCCAAACCTCCGGTATAATGATTTAAATAATTTCATTGAATTATTACATAATAATATTAATTGTTATTATATCATATATGGTTCACTTATGACTTTATATTATCCGTTCTATTGTAAATACATGTTAAAGTAGCATTTTGGATAAAATCGTTTCATTTGTCGTTCGTGTTTTAACTTGTAATTATTTATACGATTACTTAGTTAATGATTAATTAAATTCAGAATGTAAAATATGATTTATATATAATATATATTCAGAATATACATATATATAATAGATTGATAAATGGAAATAAATACACCGTTCATGGAGACGGTAGGCCGTATGTACGCATGAACGCTATTTTCGTTTCCTTATTGAATTGAATGGAATTAAGTATATGACATACATATATATGTACATAAATCCAGTAGCATTATTATGTCATATATTTTATTATTACATGTTATATATACTTTATAATCATTCTTGAATTTTTAACATGGAAAATGAAACTCATCGCGTCGTGGAGACGGAAATTCGTACGTACGCACGAGCGATGATATCATTCCCATGGAAATGTATTGGAGTATATGTATACTATAGCAGAATCAATATCACTTTACAATAATCATATATAGTCATTATTTACACCATTATACCCATCCAAGTAAGGTGGTAGTAGAAAATAGATTACACCACGACGTGGAGACAGTATTCCGTACGTACGCACACACGGTGATTTCGTTTTCCGTAGGATGGATAGATGGTGAAATAGTGTTGTTTCATACTTATAATAACATATCAATATGTTATTTATACTGATGTTATTACTTCATAATGAAACAACTAAATAAGATTATGTAGAAGAAAAAATAAAGTTGAAAGAATCGGTAAAGGACATTACCTCTTCTTTGAAGCGCCTCTTTGAGACCTCCTCTTAGGGCACTAAATTTGGCCTTTGAAGAATACTAGGACCTCTAGGATGTTTCTAGGGATGTGTAGAAGGGAAATTGGCAGATGTTGGCCGAGGTTGAAGGCTCAAAGTGGTTTGAGGAGGGGAGGGAGGAGGTGACCTTTTATAAGGGAGGAGAGGGGCACCTTTGGAAATATAAGAAATTTTAGATTATATTAAATCCTAAACCCACCTAAAAACATCCAAAATGACTCATATACAAATATTAGATGAGATAGGTTTGTAATATAATCAACCAATAAAATTTAGACCTGTTAGGAATTTATTTTAAACATTATCAACTTGATTTATCCTTATTTAATCAATTTAATTTTATTTGTGGTAATAACATTCTAAATTTTAAATTAGAACAAATAATTACTTATTTGTTGTGAATTGTCTATAATTGGATAAATTATAAAATTTTAGACCATATAAATATAAATTTATAATTTTTAAATATTTTTGTTGTTTTTAAACAATTTTATAATATGTCATTCTTATAAAATAAAAATAGTGTCAATTTTGACACTATTCATTTATTTGAAGTTAAATAAATAATATACAGAAGATATGTTCGAAATAAAAGATTTAATAGATTAATAAAAGGTCATATGTATCTATAAAATTAGTGTATGACATTAAATAGTTCATAAAATATTTATTTAATTATTTTTAAAACCATTTATTTGGTTTATCTCTTAATAAAATAATTACTACAAACATTTTTGTATAATTATTTAATATACTTATTTTTGCATAAAAATTAAAAATAAAATCCTATGATGATGATAAATCTATTAACTTTCACAATAATACTTTTACTCGAACTTATCTTCTTAAAATCACAATTTTTAAATTGTTGTATTTATTAAATTATGAAGGTGACAACTTTGGAATCATTTAAAATTAAATAATATAAGTGTAATAATCGCCTTAATAATGATCCAAATCGTCAACAATTCGGCCAGTGGATGATTAGGGTTTATATATACTGTAATAATATGTTTTATGCAGATTTTGGGGCCTTTTGATATCTATTAATATTTAAATAAAAACTATATTATTGATTTTTCACTAAATAAATAATTTCTACATCATTATTGTATAAGATAATAAGGTAATCAAATAACTCATAAAAATTACAAATAAATTACCATGAAAAATAAAAACAGTTATCTTTCAAATGAGTATTTATAAAAGAATTTATATTCTCTATAAACTTATATTAAAAATACTTTAATTATTAATGTTGAGTGAGACATATCTCACTTTCCGTTAAATAAAATAAACTAAAGGTCTTAACCACCTACATGGGGGTTCTAATGGATTCCATTTAGACCCAAATATGAAATAGGACAAATTATAATCATAAAATTTTATTAAGACAAGTATTAGGTTAATTTTATAATATTATATTTACCCTTAATTACCCAATTTACCATTTACTTTGGTAAAACAATTTACCGTTGTTACTATTCATAATGACCAAAAATAAAAAGTAGTCTATTAATATAATTTGTACCCATTGATTCCAAATATGGAATCAATTTTTCCAAATTCAATACACAGAAGCTTCAAAAATAAAATTAAAATTAATCTCATTGTTGAATGAAAATGGGTTTTTGTTTAAAACATTTCAAAAGATTGAATTTTTTAACCAACGAATTCAATGTAAAATCAAGGCTAATGACATACATTATATTAAATGGTAAAAATATATTCTTTTTATACTTTATAACCATTAAATATTATAATTTAACCACATAAGTTATTACGATGAAAAAATTTGTTTTTAATTAAAATATAGCGTGCTTTTACTATTCATTAAAATATGAAAGTTATCGGAATAATATGAAAAAATTATCCAAGGTAAAATTTTATATCGTGATTCCAAATAATAATTTTATTTTTTAAAATTTAACTTATAAACATATCAAAAACTATATATAATGTGGTTGCACCATCAAAAGGCGGCAAAACTGCATTTTTTAAAAATACTTATTTTACCCGAAAAAAATTTATTTTGTTCTTATACAATGTTCTAGAAAATGTGTAAGATGAATAATAATGTTATAAAATTCAAAATATAGTTAATAATATTCATAAAGGCTAGTTCATAATAATATTATAATAATATATCATTGATTAGTAAAACCCGATATTGCGTACAACACACGCTATCGCGGAAGGTCGCGATTGCGTGTAATGAAAGCCAAGTCAGGGTTGCGTGTTGTGAAAGAATCTCTATCTGTTATAGTATTATTTTATAAGCCACGACTCTCTATTTATAGTGGTGGGTAATGAGACACATGTCCCTATTTTCATTAGTGAAACATCAGTTACTGCGAGAAAATATATGCCACATTTTGTTACAACTTGTTGTTTTAGAATTTTAATTTAATATTTAAATTTCTCTTAATAAAATTAATTCTATTTTCAACTATTAAATTATTTTAAGATGAAATATTTATATAGAGTTATCATGAATATTTATAACATTATTTTGTTAATATTCATTCTTGTATTATGAACATTATTCCATGCTCAAATTTTCATTTTTTAATGTATCTATAATATACATGGTTATATTTTTATATAAATTGATTTAAAATTTTATATTTATTATAATTATTTTACTAGAAATATTAGAAGATTAATTTTAAAATTTCAGAGAAAAATATAATTCTTATTTAAATTATATATTTTTAAATGAGGCGTTAGAAAACAATGGAAACAATAATTTTGTTTCTATTAATATTCTCCAACAGCTAATGTGAATAAATTGGATATGGACAAACTCCTAGATGATCTGGATTTAATGATCATGTAGATCCCTTCATATGTGATTCAACATCATCTTTCCTATTACTCTCAAAAAATATCATGAACATCTGCAACATCTTCACAGTTGTTGTGGTCATATAAGGACTTCTTCTTCGACATTTATTCCCTCCAAGTGATCAATGATCATTGATCATCAACATATTCATAATTTATAATAATCAACCAATTTTCAAAAAAAAAATTATTAGATTAATTTGTTTCCCTGTTATTTTTGATATATTTTTGATGGATTATAATTTTCATATAAAAAGAATCTATTTCCATTTTTTTTTTGACCTTCTAAAAGGATAAATCTGTTGGGAATCCAGAAAAAATTCTAGGTATGCAAACTAGGGTTTTCTCCTAAATAGTGAATTGGTTATGCCTTTAGGTTTTTTAAAAGGTAATTTAAATAATAGAGGATATCACACTATTATAATTGAAATTATTAGTGGGTTTCTGTATCTAATTTATTTGAGGAGATTAAGGAGTGAACTATGATCATTGTGATAAAAACCTCTATAAATTATTTTGTTCGTTAAATTTATTTCCACGACTAGTAAACTCAAATACATTTCACTCAATTCATATTAATATTTCATAAATTATTATTGTTTTTTGAAATGGATTTGAAAATGTCTGTTCACCCCCAATTCATAACATCCTTTAAAAACGATCAAATAATAATTTCATTTCATTAAATAAAGATATATAAAAGTAAAAATATGTTTGAAAGGAACACACATCATGATTTATTTCAAATAATTTAATTAATTACATTTGAAACACATTTTACTTCATGTTTTGTAAAAAACTAATCTCGGGATTAAACAATCATTTTTAAAAAACTATTTCAATGTGTGTGATGTGTTTTGGAATTTTTTTATTAAATAAATATATATTATTTATAGTTAATAATTAAATTTATGAATTATATATTCAATATTTATTTTAAAAATCATTTTATTCTATATATAAAGAATATTTCAGATGTAAGTACAATTTTTTCATAAATATAATTTTTATGATATCGGTTTTCAATAAATTTTTTGTGGTGATTTTAAATTGAATATAAGGACATGTGGAAATTGAAAATGTTAAATGGAAATAATTTTTTTAGATATGTTAATTAATAAATTAGTAAATTTCAATCATTATTTTCTTCCATAATTAATATTAATAATAATAATAAATTGGTACTACTATTAATGTTATAATGGTTATATCATTGATGGTAAACAAAGAGAAAAGGGTTTTAATTACACAATTATATTTCAAATTAATAATTGGTTTATATATATCAACTTTGAATTATATATTCATAAAATCCAATTAAATTTTGAGCAACATTCACTTGAATGTGGCCTCATATCTTTGAAATCTTGTTTGAATTTCCATATGTATCCCCCCCTCAATTATAAAAGATAAAATATTCTTTTCATTTATTCTTATAGTTTATTAAATCTATATCATACATTACATACTAAAAACATTACTTGATTCGTACCATACTCTTTGATCCACTTTTAGTCCCTTGATACCAATCATTCAAGAAATATGTTTTAAATCAAAGGTTGTCTTTCTAAGATGTGGTTCAAATCACAATTGGACTCTTTCTTTTTAATTTTTCATTAATGTCATATAAACAATATATATCTATATAATTATGATTACTCATGGATCATAAATATACTAATACATTATTTTTTGACAATATAACCAACTACAACCTCTTCTCTATCAAATTGAAAATGAATTTATTGCTTATACTAATGTGTACACAGCCACCTCTGCATAGAGAAATAATTCGCATTAAGACACTATAATTTATTGTTAGTCACTATAAAATATTTAAAATATATTTATTATATTTATGATATAATAATTATTATTTAAATAGTAATTATTATTTACCTATATTTTTTGGATCCATTTAAAAATTGAAATATCCCTTGTCAACACATACAAGCTTCTGTCTCAAAATAATGATGTAATTTATTTATTTTTCATTGGATTATAAGAGTGGTTATAAATTTATATATAACAAATATGTATTAAATTTATATAATTTTTACAATTATTAATATTATGTAATTTTTATCAATTTTCACTGTCCAAAACTGCAAAACAAAAACATACATTAAAAACAATGTAATTAACACTCATAATGGTGATGATAATGATTGATAGTTTTTGAACGGGTGATAAGATGTTATAATTAAAAAACTATGAAATCTTATTAATGAATATGAATTGGTTGTATCATTTTAATAAATTTAATTTCATTATATATTATGTAAGAGAATGTTTTATCAAAATGATCTTTATGTCATAGTTTTATGTTAAGAACTCATTTTTAATGGGGTTGTATAGTAATAATCATATTTCATTTAAATTATATTACATATATATATCCCAAATAATATTTATTTACTTCTCATATTTTTTATATATTTCATTTTATACTTTTATTTCTTAATGTTAATAAATCAATTTATCAAAATAAGGTTTTTCAAGAAGAATAACATTATTTTTTCATCGATCATGAATATTTTCATCCTTGTACATATATTTTTAAAAATGTTTTAACAAAATTAAAATTAAAAATGTATTTGTTGGAATCATTTATAATAATTATATAATTTTGATATAAATTATTAAAAGTAATATTATTTCTATTTTCTGAATTATATATGTATTTTTTAGTTTTTTATTGCAATCTAAAAAGAATCATTTTTACCATACATCGAATCAAATGATTTTATTTCCTAGATGAATTTTATTTTTATTGAATAATAAAAATAGGGTTTCCAAGGTTCTTATCTATGAAAATTGTATCCGTAATATTTTTATATTATTATATTTTACATATGTGGGTTCATAATGAATGTGATATTTTCATCAAGAAATTCTCTGGTAATCATTTATATATACATTTATCTATAACAAAAAATATTAAGTTTATTATGATTCAACAGGGATTTAATTCAATGATACCATCTTTATTATTTCAAAATATGGTTTTTGATTATGATGAGGAAATATTAACCACACATGATTTCATTTCTACGTGTTATGTTATATTGAAATAATAATTGTATCCATGATCTTGTGTCGTATATTTGAATGGATAATGAATATGTGATAGGTGGGAAATTTTTATGCCTCCAATGTAATGGGAAAATATTAATGCATCATGAGACATAATTGTAATAGTTAGGTTATCATGGGTATAAAGGATTATACATAGTAGGTTATCCTAATCCAAATAAAGGGTATATTAGAGAATATCCCAATATTTGATTAGGTAAACTTGTGATTACCCCAATCGTAACTTATTTTGAATTCCTTTCATGGATTTCTATAAATATTTATTCTATGATTATATTATTTCACACTTTATACCACATGGTTTGAAATGTTCGTTGTAGTGAAATCGTACCTAAACAACCAAAAATAGTTCTAAAACATAGTTTTATATATATTATAAAAATTAAACAAAATATAAAATGTCCTTTACAAGTCTATATATATATACATATATTTATTCTAGGTTATAATGTTTTATGAGAAGCCTTAAAATATAAAAGAATATATAAAAATTATTTAAAAATTATAATATTCCTCACTAAACATAACTCGTTAAAATAAATCCATTCACAATTGGACCTTTTAAAAATCTAAGAAAACTATTTTAAAACATTGTATAAGGATAAAATTCCCTATTATATTTTATAAAAATAATGTTAAAAATTATTTTGGAATGCTATTAAAAATAATTTGAAATTTTACCTTTGAAAACCATTATCATTATAATAAATGAAAAATATTTTATGTAATAAATAATTTTCTAAAATAGTATAGAAAAATGGTCATTTCGAAAAATTCATAACAAAATTCCATTAAATATTATAAAATGTATCTTACACTAAAAATAAATTTAATTTCAATAAATAATAAATTTTTAATTATTTACATATATTTAACAATAATTTTTAGAAATATTTATTTTAAAATAAAATAATTTATTAAGTAAAATTATACTTACAACCACTTAATAAATACTTGAGGCCACAAACAGTATCACCTTTAGGAAAACATCCCCTTAAGGTCGTCATTTCACTCCCCAATCCATATCTTCAAATTATATAATAAGAATGATATTTTATAAATATATTTTATAGGGCTATATTTCCTCATTTTATTTCAACTAAACAATTCTTTGCAAAACAACATCCATTATTTTCAAAAGACAATAATTGTAAATTTTATAAACATTTAAAAAAAAACTTATTTTAACAAAACACAATAATGGTTTGGATAATCCTTATTTCATAATAAAAAATAACAATAATTCATGTAAATCAATAACTAATCATAAGAAAATATTCTTCGTAGAAATTGTGGAAAATTAATGTTGAATATAGAGTATGTTGATATATATAGACAATATTAACATCTATTAGTTCTAATAAACCTACATTTAATAAAATCATAACTTCAGCAACTCAGGATTGACATAAAAATTTATTAAATTTTTTTAAAAAAATCTATAAATGGGGAAATGAAAATAGAATAAATCATTTTCCTTTCATTTTATGGATTTTAAAATAATATGTATATTTATATTACACAAGGGTTTTTTTATAAACTGGTGTTTTATGATTAAAATACAATACACCCTTTCATGATACAATGAATAATCCCAAAACCACATTAATTGATTTACTTTTCAAAGGATATCAGTTTCACACACTGTAAAACGAGTATACAAAAATATTTTCAATGGGGTTTGGATTTGGAAAAAGGGAATATTATAACAAATGAATGATTCTATTGTTACGTTTTATATAAAATAATAATTGACGTTATCAACATACTTTTCTCTTATCATTGATTATATAATATATAAGTATATATATGATTTATCCATTTATATCCACTTAAATGGGGGTTCAAATTTGAATGAAATCATGCATGTTCAAAATGGATTGATGAGTATGTTGAAAAATATAATTAAATAATGAAATGGAAATTGTATCATGATGGTATGGATAGTTGAAAGACAGACTGAATATATATATATATATCAATTCATTTTCTCTGTACACAGAATCCCTAGAAAAATAAAATATACCCAACAAAATATAACAGAATTATTCATGATCTATTTGTTTTTAATATTTATTTTTATTATTTTATTTATATATATTTTACATTTTTTTATTATATTCATCCACTTTCATCATTGATATTCCATCAATATGCTAGCATGACCAATAAGTTTTGTCCATGTAAAAAATTAATCCAATTTCAGTTCGATAAGATCATTACATTATGTAAACATTATTAATTCAGTATATTTATTTCAATAGACTAGTTGAAAACTATGAAATGGGTATAAAAAACATTGGATGAGGCATTATAAAATATATATATTTTTGGTCTATAAATTTGAGGACTTCATGCATCTCATTTAAATATTATGAAAATTGATTTAACACATCATATCGGGACTCTTATTGATCCGATAGCCCTAGAATATAGATTTTTACACATTGGAAGAAGAATAAGAGTATTGGTCTACCAAATTTTGTGTGAGGTTGAATATTATCTATTGATCGGACAGTTGGTATAAATAAATTAAAGTGATAGTATATACACATTAGTTCTTAACAGAGTTCAACAGCGACTTGTATAATGTAAAAAAAATTAAAAATTATGTTTTGATCAATTATATCTATTACAATCACTTTATTTATGTAAAATCTGTCTTTTCTATATTTAAATACTATGTTTGATAACATACAAGATATACTATACCTATCATAAATGAATATCTATAAATATTTTTTATTTGAAAATTATAACCATGCCATTAAATTTGGTGGAATTAATATTATATAGTATTATATGAACTATAAAATAGTCCAATAAATTAATATGTAAATAATTAATTCATAAAAAATTAAGCACATAATTTTAGTGGTCATTTTATTCTTCAAATATATTAACACGAAGAATGTGATTTGTTTATTTATTTGAGAGGACTATATAATTAATATCTATATATACTATAAATTTTACATAATGACATAAATATAATTTTTTATATTGTAATATCAAAATTAAACTACGGTTAAATTTTGATAATTTTTTGAAATTTTTTAATTTTCCTGGAATAGTGGAAAATATTTTTTTTAAATAAAATTAATGATTTCAAGTATTTTGAAGGTAATGTTATTTTTTGTATTAGTTTTAAATTATTAGTATATATTTTTTAAAAAATATTATAATTAGTAATTTTAGATGAGAATTATATTTTAATTAATTTAAAAAATCATTTCTTATTTAAAAAGGGAATTTTTCAGAAAAAATTATTTTTCGGTGCATTTTATGTGTTTAATTGTATATTAAGCAATGAATATTATATAATTTAAATTTAAAAATTGATTCCATATTTAGAATAAGGAGTTACAAATTTATCAAATAGAGCACATTAATTTTTTTCCAATATGAATAGTAACTTTTTTAATTTTTGTTACTATAGTAAATGGTAAATAAGTTAATTTTGGGTAACATTAAAATGATATGGAGTGTAAAATTTCACATGAAATTGGTCCAAATTTATTGGATGAGTAATATTCTTCAATAATAATTCAGGGTTATAATATATTTCCCTTTATACATTTGTATGATATTTTGATAGTTATGATATTTGTTTAGTGGAAAGGGAGTGATTTTACACTATTATGTTAAATAAAAAATAACATTTTTGTAGTAGGGTTAAGTAGACAAAATTGATTACTACAAATTTTAATTTAAATTAAAAAATAATTATCTTCATCATGTTAATTTAGTTTTCAATTTTTGTGAATATATAATTATTTTAAATCCTTATAAAAGGTCGATGCAATAATTTTGTAATTAATGGAAATATCAAATAAATTTTATTAGTAATGTTAACATAAATATCATTTAAGATAATTAATTAGTAAATTTATTTTATAGATTAAATGTAATTTTGGGGGATGTAATAAAATATGTGTTTCTAATTATTTGTTTTCTTCTGATATTAATAATGTCAATGTAATGAGTATTCATTAAAATTGAATATATGAATGTTTTATAGTAAATTATATTTTGTTAAATGATATAAAATTTAAAATAATAAATAATTCAGAAAAATTATTTGGATAATGTTGTTAATGCTATCAATGATTCCATTATGTGTTTTTAATGTTATATTGTAATTATATTATCTCTCAGTGAGTAAAAATACAAGTTGTCTTGGTAAGAGTTAAAGGGGATAGATAAAGGATAAAACCAAATGATAATGGTATAAACATGACCAAAAAGTGTAAAAAATGATGGGATTAATGCGATTCTAAAAATATCACAGTATTTTAAAATCAGAGTTTTTTAATGGAAAATTTTCCTTAAAAATTACATATATATTATTTAAATGAATTATTGATACAAAATGTCACTTTCTTTGTTTTTCATATATCTAATTTGTAAAAATAGGGAAAAAAGATATTAGTCAAACTAAATATCTATTTCCACAATTATGATATTATTTTCATTATATATATATATATAATTTTTTGAAATATAATAATTACATTAAATGTTTATGAAATTATAAAATAGTATTTAATTAATTAATAGAAAAAAATAAATTATTTTAAAAAATTAATTTTGATATATATTGGATTATTTAATTTTTACCTAATTTTATTTATTTTTAAGATTTATTATATATTCTTAAAATATTGGTTTTTAATTAAATATTATTTTTCATTTATTTGATGTTAATTAAAATGGACAGTGTCAAAATTTACATTAATGATAATTAATTCAAATAATATTATATTAAATTGTTTAAAATCGATAAAAATCATCCTTGGCCATGTCAAATGAATATAGTTCAAAAAATAATAAATGGTCTATTTATGATTAATTTTTTTTATGTTAAATTATTAACTATTTACCATTAACAAAATGGTTACCCAGGTTACGTTAAATATTAATAATCAGGGGGTTTAATAAAAAAAATAGTGTTTGAAATTATAGTAAAACATATCTAAAATCTATTTGATGATTATATTTCCCAATTATAATATATTATCATCAATTCCATTTCCATTTGGATGCATTATTCCCACAAAATGAATTTATTAAAATATGATATTTTGAGAAATTCATAAAGTGTCCCTCAAAACATTTATAAAAGGGAACCTCCACCCTCATTTCATAACACCACATTTATCTTTTTATGTCAACCAATCCCCATAAATTTATATTCCCATAATTATTATACACATTCTAGAGGATATGTTTCTTCAAAAAGTCCAACAATATGTCCATTAAAAAGATATCTAATTGAAATACATCGAAGTATATGTTATCTTCTTTAGAGACTATTTCAATTTAATTTCATCTTCAACTTTCTCTACATGTGTTTTTAATACGGTAAATGAATAAATCCAATATAATATATTTTACATTCATTATTATGATTATGGGATAACCATATTACACCATTTATCCATCCTGTGAATATAAAAAGTATCATTTGTTCATGTGTTGAACTTAATCTATCGACACAATGGTGTAGTTCATTTTAAATCACTAATCTAAAAGTTTGGTTACAATGATAGAAATAGTCGATATGTATAGTAATTATGAGAAGATATTAATTTTTTATTGTTAATATTCCTCCCACTTATTTACCGTTTTATCCCTTATAGGAATGATAATATGACTCTTATGTATGTACGATCTACCATATCCACAATATTATGTGACTCATTCATCCATATCCAATATTTTATAATGTCTTCAAATATTTATATATTGAATAACTATGATATCTATAAAATTAATATTCCTCTAGAGTGGATGGAACAATATATGATGCACAAAAAATAGGACTTAAATTAGTAAATATGCCTAGGAAAATGAATTAATTAACACCCAAAAAAGAGTTAATAATGATATTTTATTAACAATGGGGTGATATAATGATATATGAGGATCATATATAATATCATAAATATGAATATTATTATTAGGTAAAATGATTTTAGTTTTTAATCAATTATTCAAGAGTTTAATGAATATTTAATTAAATGTAAATACAATGTAATTCATTTTATTAATTAAATTTATATTCATTGGGTTAATATTTTACATTATTGATTATGTCATGGTATTATTATGTCATGATATGATTATATCTAAAATTAATATTCAATATAATATTTTGTTTTTTTTTACTTTTAGGTGGATTTACATTTTATTCACTTAATCAATTCGTGTATCAAATTCTCACATTAATGACATGATATTTTTATGGGACATTATTTTTGAAAAAAATTACTCTTTTAATGATTTTTGTTCAAAGGGAATGTATTTTAAAACTTATACAGTATGATGGGATTTTACCACTTCTATAATTCCATAATTTTTCACTATTACATTATTATTTTACATGTTTATTTTCAAATAAAATAATTTCTTATTTAAGTGCATGGTTATTTTTTAAGACAACATTTTTCATAAATGAATGGTTATTTTCTACATAATTGTTTTCTATGTAGAGTTTCTATGAATTATTATGTTATGTCTATTGGGAATTGTTCATGAATATGGTAGTTACTATTATAAACGTAGGGTGTGTGAGCCTTCTATATTTCTCTAACGAATTTGGTGAAGAGGTAAATTTAACCAATTGGTGTTCTCATAAGATATTATATGAATATACTTTTATGGTTATTCAAAATATTACAATAATGGTTACTCCCTATGTAGATGTGGGTTAGATAGTATATGTTATAGTTATATGAAAATCATTTAAAAAGTTAACATAAATATTTATTCATTATAATTATTTTATGGCGAACTTATGTGTTCATAATGTAAGATATAGAGAATATGAAAGATGGATGTCATTTATAACATAGTGAAATGTTTTCATGAAAAATTTATGGGTTTTTATTTTTTCAATAAATTTTTTTATGGAATATTATTTGGAAATAATTAGGAATTAAATTTTATTTATTTTTTCCTAATTTTGTAAAAATCTAAACCTAAATTATCGTTTTGAAAATAAGGTTATTTATATTATTAAAATAACAAGAATATAAATTTTTTATAGCGGACTATTTATCATTGTTATTATATTAGTGTTTATTGAATATTGTATAATATTATATTTTTTGTGAGGTTATCATAAGTGTTACAGATAACAACATGGGCTAATAATTTTACACTCGGTCATAAGTCCAATATCCTAGAAAATCGTTTTGAGGTTTTATGTTTTAAAATATAAAGATGGCTAATGATATTTTTGGATAAATATATTTTTGAAGTAATTATGGGTCATTACATTTTGGGATACAAAATGAAAGGTATGAGATAAGATTAGAAGTTAAAAATGTTATTTAATGTTATATATATGAATGTTAATTTTTGGGTTATTTCCAAAATTTCTCTAAATGTAACAAAATATAACATTTTAGAAGAGAAAAATGAGGAAAACCATAGGTATGGTGATAACATGTCACATCCTGCAAATCCATAGTAATTTATCACAAAAATGATGGGAGAAAGGGTTAATTTAGTACCAATAGCCCAATTAAAGAATCAGTTAGAACAAAATTGTTTTTTTATTTTATGGATAACGGTTATATAAATTTTGGGAACATTTTTTTTATCGACCATTTAACCATGGTATTGTAAAATGATTCAGTGTTATGTGATTAATGTTATTTCTTTATATGTATATTATTTTTTTGAACTTTTTATAATTATGGTAAAAATAATAATGTGGGGTATTATTTTAGTAATAAATATTTAATTTAATTTTAGATGAAAATATGTTTTCATTATGTATTTATATTGATATAGGGGATTTATGGAAATGATTATAATATAATAGATATTATGGTATTATGGAAATTAATTTTTGGTATGAGACTTTAATAGTGATGAATATTATTTAAAGAATATATACTGGAAGAATAAAGATTAAATCCTTCATATTTTTGAATATTACTATTATTTCTGTACTATTATGAGTTATTATAATGATTATAATTTAGCAGATGATCTATGATGAACTTTGGGTATTATTGTTGAATTTTGGATATTAATGTAGTTTTCCATGATATAATGGTTCATGTTTTCTGGGGAATTATCTTATCTTATGCTAACCATTTTTTTGGAAAATTTATAAAGATATAGGGAATATATTTTCATCCTTTATGGATTTAGTGATATATAAATGTTTATTATAATGCTTTTTTTTATTAAAATTCATCTTAAATACTCATCATTTGCAGAAAAATATTATATTATGGTGGAAAATGATTAATAGATAAATTATAACTTTCAAGAAAGTAATTTTATTATGATCATATATATGGATGTATAAAAAATTCCCAACTCTTGGAATGGTATTATAAACATTAAAAAGTATTATTTACCATTTATTATAGTGAAATAAATATCCTTTTAAACCATCATTGGATTGAAGATTTTGGGTGGTCAACTTTCTTTTAAAAATGTTCTCTATTACTGTTTAGCAGTCTTTAAGAGTTTCCTTTTCTCTTCTATGATCATTTTCCCCTATATGGAAATCTTGTTCTCTTTTATTCCATATGACCTTCATACATATCTTTTTTATATTAAGTAATATATTTTATTATTCCTTTTTCATATTTTAGTTTTTATGGATGATATTTTGAATTTTTAGAATTTAGTAACCGATGCTGAATTAAAAACTGTGAGGTTGTAATTTCATTGGGTATGGAGGATAATCTATCATCAATATTTATTTATCGGAAAACAACGTTTGATAAAAGAAAATATATACGACATAGATTTTAAACGAACAAAAAAATCCTTTATGTGACCATTATAACCTAGGCTTAATGTAGGAGGGGAATGAATATAAATAAATAAATTATGAAATCCAATATGTCCCTAATTATTAATTTTTTATTAATTAGTTTTTATAAAATTATGATATTATTTTTATTAAAATGATATGATTATTCAAAAACACTATCATCATGAATTATTTTAGTAGTTTTATGAAAGATCAATATTATAAATTAATATAACTTTTAGAATTTTTTTGTTCTAAATATTATTTTTTAAAATTCTTTTTCAATACTATACTATTGTAAAAATTTTATATATTTCTAAAAATATTGATTTTTTAATCAATTGTGAAAATACCATTTATTTTTTTAAAATTTGATATTTCTACTATTTAAAAGGTATATTTCTAATTTGGATTAGTGATAAATTTTTATTACTTAAATTTGATTTATATTAATCCAATAATAGTTTCTGAAATATATTGTTTACGTTAATTTCACTTGACGGATTTCCAATGTGGTAAATGATCCTCGTAATATTTCATAAGACCTGAGTTTCAATGTGGTGGGTGTGAATTTCCACTTAAAGGTGGTGACATATGCATGAAGTAGGTCGTTGGTGACATAGGCATGGTGTCGGCTGATTGTGACCCATGCACGATGCTATAATGATGCTACACTAGGCCTACATGTCAATTTTCGGCCTTTGGGTTGTATGATGGGCTTCTTTCCACTGGACCTGCATACAATGTACTGAATGATATAAGGGTTGATATGGTGGGATATGCCCTTGGGTGAAATATCCATCAATTATGGGGTATGTGTGTGTTGTGTGGCTATAATTTAATTTTACCCTATTAAAATAATATATATATTCTTGAATTTAGTATAAAAATATTAAATATTTATAAAAGTTCTATTTTTCTAAAAATATGTTCTTCATTACGTTTTTTCGGATTAATTTTATATTAAATACTATATTTTCATTTCATTGTTTTTTGAAAAATTCATTCCATAGTTCTAATTTGGAGGTCTAAATTTATAAAACATAACAAGTTTTTTACTTTTCAATAATAATAGTAACATATGTAATTTTTTTAACAATGCTAAAGGGTAAATTAGGTAATTAAGTTAAAAAAATGATAAGGAAACTAAATTTTTTGTTAAACAAGATCAATTTATATTTTATGAGTTATATAAGTCAATTAAAAGTTATGTTTTGATTATATGGCCTTTTGTTTCTGTTTTTTTTGGGATAATGAGATTTATAATACTTATTTAAAGTGAAGTGAGAGATATTAACAATATATTTTTAATATATATATAAAATTATTAATATAGGGTTATCCATAGGTTATATTAAACTATTAACAATCATTTTAATGATAAAAATTATCTAAATTGTAACAATTTATCTTTAAATTTAAGGGAAAAAATATGTAACTTAAATTCTTATAAAACATTATTTCATTAATTATTTTATTAATTATAATTTAAAATATATATTAATAAAAATATTACTATAAATATAATTTGAGGTATTTAAAATATAAATAGAATTTTTTAGTTCTAGATTATATGTTATAGATGAAATAATTTTTTTTTCAAAATATTTGTGTTATTGTGAAATTAATGTATTCAAATAATGAATAGTCTATTAATTTTTCATTATAAATATTTTATAGTAAATAATATTTTATTAAAAATTAAACAATTCATATTAATAATAAATTTATTTTTATTATTATAGAATTATTTTAAATTGAATCTGTGATCTAATCATGGGATGTTCTGAAAATTATATTATCTGTATTAACCATCAACGTGTAAAAAATCATGTCATCATGGTAACTGTTTAAGGTGTTAGATAAGGGTTAAAATAAAAAGTTAAGGTTATAACAATTATATAAACATTTAAAAATATTTAGATAAATATCATTTGATCTTTATCACCAGAGGTTATAATTGGTTATTTTTATAGAAAATTTTTCGTGAAAATGTCTTATATATAATTTAAATCAAATATTTTTACAAAATATCACTCCCATTATATTTAGTATCTTTTATGTCTCCACAGAAGGAAAAACCAAGATATGATAGAAAACTAAATGTCTATTTTTAACATAATAAATAACATTAAATATTGAATTTTATATTTACCTTTTAGATACTATATAATAACCTTAAAATATTCATCAATGATAAAAGCATATTAATTTAATTCATAGAAAAATAATCTATTCGATAGTAAAAATATTAATTATGAGATATTTTGGAATAATTATTTTGTATAATGAATTTTATTGATCTATATGATAAAATATTTCATTGTGAATGAAATATATTTTAAATCTATTTATTCTCTTGATGTATTTCAGGTCATGTTAATTGGATAGTGTCAAAATTGACATTAATGATAACTTGCCGAAATAATATTTTTTTAAATTATATAAAATTCACAAAAACACAATAATTCATACATTTCAATAAAAAAATATAGGTTAATAAATCCTAAATTCTCTATTTATGAGTCATTTTATTATTTATAGTAACATTGTTAACCCATTATAATTAAAATAATTGTTACAATATTAACGGTAACAAATAATTAACCAATGGGTTAATAAAATATTTTTGATTGAAATTTTCACCCAAATATATCAAAATTATATTATATGATGTAATTAGATCACTATAATATCATAAATTCAGATCCATTTCAATTTGGAGGCCTTTTTCAGGATAAATTATTTTCTTATAATTTAATATTTTTAGGAATTCCCAAACATTCTATCACCTCAATTACAAAGGGGAACTTATTCCCAAACATCTTTACAAAATATTTAATCTTATAGAACAACTAATTTGTTCCAATTTATTTCTTTTATTCTTTATCAATGTTCTAATGGTTACATTCATTCTGAATGACCAACCGTAGATTCTTTCAGATGTGTTGAAATGAAATTCTTGTAAAGGAGATGTAATCATCTTTACCGACTCTTTCAGGATTATTTTTTCTTATACATCCTCTTTATGTGTTGTTTCCTTGTAAAAGTAATAAATACTGTATAATATATATATATATATATATATATTCTAATATATTATTATGATTATGAGAAAACCGTATCCTTCCTTTTATCTATTTTTTAAAAAACTAATCACTTAACATGCATATGTGCGACTTACTCTCTCTTAAAACCAGTGTAATTAGATTTTAGACGCCATTTTATAATTATGGTTATTATCAAATGTTTTATGAAAAATGTTTGTATGAAAAAGTGATTTCTTGGTTATTAAAATGATTCATTTTATCCCAACATTTTTTAGAAGGGGATACTTTATATTTATTTACGAACTAATGATTTTTTAATTTTTTTTATGGATTGTTATGATCATTTTGTGCTCATAAAAAGTATAAAAAATCACAAGGAATAATTATTGGTAATTAAAATGAATATTTCAGGATGAACATATTAAGGTTGTGTCCTGAAAATAAAACATTTTTTTTGTTATAAATTGGTTTTCATTGGGGAAAAAAAGGTTACTGAGTATAAGTTTCCTCTTATAATTTTTTGGTATTTTATTTATGTTTTTACTTATTATATAAAACTCTAAAAATAAAACAACTTTTGAAAAATATTGTTATTTTCAGTGTCAAATTAAGTACAATATGTATTTGTTATGGTTGGGTCTGTACCCATTAACAATATGTGCAATGGAATTTGTGGATTGGAATATGAATGCACATTTACACACACTCAGGCCCATAGACAGCATCGGCCTATGCTTCCCACACTCATGCGCTCATCTGAGAATGATATGTAGCATGATATGCAATATAAATGGCACAATATATGGGCTCCATTCACCCACCGTACCTCCAATCATGTTGGGTCAACCGTCCTCCCTTGTTGTCAACCCATGGTCCCAGATGTGTGGATGAAGTGGTTTCTTAGAGGTAATGGTTGAAAAATAATCTATTTCAAGTAAAATTTAAAATTAATTTGGAATTAAAAATGATATCATTTATTATTTTATTGATGATATATTTTTAATTAATATAAATAAATAATATTTTTCCACTATTTAATGAAAAATATTACTACCAAATAACTATGATTTTTTTTATTTAAACTGAAAATAATAACTTCATGAAAATTAATAGTATTATTATATTTTAAAAACTATTAATTTTTTCATTAAAATAAAATTACTATTAAATAATAAAAATATCCATAATTGTTTTAAAAATTATATCTGAAATATCAAAGTAAGAATATTAAATATATCAAGCACAATATGTACACATTTATCAATATTATTTCAAAATTATATGTAGTACATTTACTATTTTTCTTAAATATTTTTAGTTTATATGAATGTATTTATATTATTATTAATATTTAAAACACCAATACTTTTATATTTGTTTACATATCATAATTTTAAAAAATTTAGGATACAAATTGATATAGATTATTTAAACAAATAAAATTATATATATTTTAGAAAAAATCAATAATTTTTACTATAATTTACAAATAAAAGTAAATATTATTCATTAAAAATAATATGGAATAAATTTCAGATAAAGAATCGTGATTTTGAATTTTTTCTAGAAAAATATTATAGATTTGTTAAATTATAAAATTTAATAAAAATTTCAAATAATTGAATCAAAATATTTCTAAATAAAATAAAATTGTATTTATAAAATATTATTTTATAATATTATTATAGATTTCAAATTTATATCAAAAATTGCAATTGGATACAAAAATGAATTTAACTTTGTGTTAAAATATAAATTAGTTTTTCTCAATAATAAAACAAACCATTAAACTAATAATTAATAAATTTAGTTATATGGATAAATATTATTAGATGTAACATTATCACACCTAAATTAATTTTACCCTTGAAATTAATTCATCACACCTTATAATATTATAAATTTTTTATTTCCAAACAATGAGAATTAGGATCTCAAAACTCCTATATTCATAAAAGTCATTGTTTCATCAGAATGATTAGCCATGTAAATTCCCAAAGATTAATTTCGAGGGGAGTTAAATGTTTTTCACAATTCTCCAAATTTTGGTTACAAAGTTTTCATTTATGGAATCTCCCAAGGGTTCCCCCATCTATAGCTAAGTAGCACAGGTTTTCAAAGGCAATATTTAAATTGTGGTATTTGGACAATGACGTTTAGGGGCACACATTTGTCGAGAGAATGGGAGGTCAATGTCATTATACCCATTTTGGGGGATTTATTTAATATTCCAACGCTCTCTTAATGATTTATTACTTTTTTTGATAATCTATTCTTAATCCTGCTATGGAACTGGTTACCCTGACTAAGTGATCATGTTTTCAATATTTATATGTACAATGGAATGATATTTTAATAAGTCTATATCTATGTATTTGAGGATATTCATCATTTTCTCCATATTGAGCATCTTCTTATATTTTGAATCATTACAAATGGTCACTCAATAGTTTTTTGGCATCCATAGAGGTGAAAAGTATTTTGAGGATGAGATTTATCAACTATGATGATTAATATATATCATGTTTATAATAAGAATAAAAATCCACATAGTTTGTTAATCATATACAATTTGTGGTCCTGTGAAAATATCATTTGTGAGGGATCATAGGCATCACTTACATAATATCATTACATGAGGAGGAGTCCTATATATCATTTTTATAAGTGGAAATAGGGTCATCTTATTTCGAAAAAAACCTTAGGACTTGCACTAAACTATAGGCCATTATATGGGTGTAGTCATATAATTCTTCTAATCAAGGAATACATTATACGGATTATTTGGTACATGGAGGTTCATGATGTGAATATTATGATCAATTTGACTCCCAATTCCCATGAGATCAGTTCTTGGTGTGAGAAAAAAGGGTTATAAAATAATCAGTCTAAACTTATATGGATACATGCCTTGTGTTTTGAGAAAATCCAATTAATTTTTAATGTGGATATTAGGACTTTGGATGGTTTCTTACATTTACTGGGTTTGGATGGAATCAAAGCCATTGTAGGTTAGTTTTTTTCTTTATTCATTGTTGGAAGATATTATATGATCATCCCATGAAATTGATTCTATCTTGGAGGTGGAAATAACATATATATGGTTGGAATTACGCTGAGGTGTATTACGGTTTTATCTCTAGACATAATAAGGCATCAAACATATGTTGGTAATGGATGGAATCATAGTTCTCATGGATTACATTGATTTCTTCATACACACAATGTATTCTATAATATGGTTTTTTTCATATCATCCCACTTATCAAGACTTACACTGAATGGATTCTCTAATATTGGGGTAGACAAATAATGCCACTGAAAATGAAATACCCACTAAGGATTCCCCATAAGGGGGTAGTATAATAACACAACTTATCAAGGATTACATAATGAGTTTTGAATAATATATCCCTTCATTAGGGTTAAAATGGAAAGGGATACCTAAGTGACATGGCCTACAAATCTGACTGACATATCTTCATTGAAATGTAATCATTTATGAAGATGTATAAACATGTCTTGGTAGCTTTACAAACATGTATAAATATGATCACATGATACATTTGACTTTTTTGAAGGTTGTCTTGTATCCTGAATCACATATATAGAGACCACAACATCATTGATGATGACTTTTATAAATTATTTCTTACTGTATTCATGTCATGTGTAGAGGACATCGCGATATCAAATCCGAAATTTCTTGATGATGTCGCTTGATCTGGTTTGATTTTCTGGAGGACATTGTGAGATCCAGCATGACATGTATTGGGGGACCCCATGATCTGGCTAGCATGTTAGGAGGATATCACATGATCGATAATGATGTCTCTAAAGACCATCACATGATCAATAATGACATGAAAAAAGGGTGATGCATGAATTGGCTAGATATCTTGTCGGAATTTTCAAATCGATCTATCAAACTATAGTGTCAATATTTAATTTTTGTGACACACCCAAAAGAAAATTAAATATCTAGATGGAGATCACAGATGAAATAGTGAGACTCATTTGTCATTCTTAGAGGATGATGGTATACTTCATTGACATGTTTGGTGTGCATCACATCATCTAAATGGCTTGTTAAGGGCACCTCAAATGATTCTGGATATAGGTTCCTGTACTTCCACATAATCAAGATGATTCATGTGAAGTGAAATAAGATTATTGAATCTACCCTTGCATTATCCTCAAATAATTTAGTATATTAGTATATAATTTTGTTTCATATGTTCTTTAGAATCATTAATTGTTATCTTCATTATGTTTCATATAATTCAGTAGATATGTGATACATAATTTGAATTACATGTCAAATACCATAAAAGTCCCTCATGTGATATTAAGATATCAATTGAAGTTTCTAGTAGTTCCTCAATATCGCTTTGGTGATTCCCATAATTTTATATGGAGAAAACCCATTACCTATGCGAGATTGGATGTCCTAATAAGTCAAATCATGCGCTACGATGTGCAATAGATTGTGGATACATGGATGCATGGATTAATTTTTTTCTGTGGGGGGGGGTATAAGCCTCAACACCAGTGTTATAATTTTTCATGTCTGGAAAACATTTCAAATATTTGGGGTAGTGTAGGTTGGGGGATTTTGTGTTACACTCGTCACAAGATCTTGTCATGGGTTATTCAGGGGGAATCACATGATGATGAATAGACACATGAATCTTCCACGTATTCTAATTTTATTAGACCCCGAAAAATCACAAGGAATTATAAAAACAACTTTTAAATGAAAAGTGGGTTTTACATGGGCATTCCAACTTAACAGGGGTATTCACAAGATCAATACTCCAATAAAATGGCCTTCCCCTGATAGAAGATGGCTTCTCTAGCATGTTTTGTGAGACAAAGGTGGAATGTGAAGTAGCCTTCATGAGGTTATACTGACATTCCTGAGGGTATCATGGGGTCATGAATGATGGGGGGATGCATGATTCATTTTTATATTATGGGTAAATAACTATGTTTTCATAAATCCATTGTATCTTCCCCTCGCAAGATGCATTCATTATCTCTACTTTTTTCCTTGATTATTTTATAATGGTGGGGGATCTCGCGACATAGTGTGAATGTTCTTGAATTAACAAACATTCCTCATCTATGATTAATCGCATTAAAAATAAAGGATCATGTGGTGATGTGTGACCATTGTCATGGGTGGGAGTTCTATTTTTTTGTACAGAGCTGAATAGGGGGGGAATGACTGGACATTTCATGAAACCATCAATGATGAGGTTGAGATGCGATAGGGATTTTTAGAGACAAGGTATACATATCTCCATGAAATTTTCTATGTCTTTCAGACCACATGGGTGTGTATTATGATGATAAATGACCGATTTTTTTGGGTATCTTCCCCTGTTATTTCCATTATTTTTTATAAGGGATTACAATATTATGATTTTTTGTGAGTCTTTTTAAATTTAATAACTCTAATAATATGTAATAAGTCATTTGACCAATAATAGATTCTCTAGTGGTGTAAAAATAATTCAGTGTAAATCTGTTATGTTTTCCTTATGAGGAGGCAGTCGCAATGATGAGTCGATTTGACAAGTTTCAGACCCTTCTTGTAGTGAAGGTGTCATTCCAACAGTCTCTTTTTAGAGAAGTTACACTGGTCAACAAGGCTATTTTGCGGTCTTTTAGTTCATTAGGTAATGTCACCAGAATATATAAAACCACATAAGGCATCTTCCTTCTTCATATTTTTAATCTTTTTTTTAAAAAAAATTGATGATTGGAATGCATACATTTATTTACATGTCTCGTGATGTAGTGTACTTCACTTTGTAGCCATAATATGATCATTAAATATCAGTGATGATATTTCAGGAATAATATTATTTTGTTGGTTCTATGATACCCACTGGTTTCGTCACATGATTATTTTTACTACTCTGTGAATCACTTGAAAATGTCAAGGCCATGCGATAATCAGTCTTATGAAGAGTGCTGTCATTACGATCTATTATTTTATTTATGAAGACCCCATGATCTCTATGAGAAAATTTATTCATGAATTATTTTGTTTATAATGAATCCCCTAATGATTAATGTGATTTTCATGAGGATACTAGAGCAATGAATTTTTTTTGACATAATCATTCTCTTTCCTATCTAACATATTCAAGAAAAAAAATTAGTTGGATTCTATCTCTCATACATTTTCCCCCAATCCTTCAATTAAATAACCAAAAAAGATTAATGGACCACCAAAATTATATCATAACAATTCAATATCCTACATTCCACCATGATGTTGATTCAACATGGGTAATTATGATAAACATTATAGGGGTGATCCATTAGGAATATCCACTTTTTGAATTCTTTACAATCTAGGAGTTTAGCTATAGAAATGATGCCACTATCCATTCATATAATTAATCAATAATACCTCAAAGATTGATAATAGAAACCCATAACATATTATGGGAGAACTTATCATATAATGGAATTTTCATTGATGAGGGGGGTGTATATATGGAAATTCATTGATGTTTATACCAACATTAATCGATTAGAAAAATTGTGAACATGACTCATATTTCCAAATGTTTGGTTGAGTATTGTGGATATCCACAACCTGTGAAAATAATTGTTGACTTACAAATAAATAATTATGATTAGGGGGAAGTGTTTAATTGATTATTATTGTCCATTTTATGTGAAATAAATTTGTTATGAATGTTACACAGTGTTGATGGAAATATATATGTATGAGGTTTTCTGGATCTGAAAAACATTTAGTTACTATAATAAGAAAATGATTTCAGACTTGATTAGTCATTGGATCTCTTATACAAACACATTTATCCAAATTAATAGTGAGGTGGAAATTATTCATGGAAATGTTAAGAAGATCTGTATTACACCCATATTGGGAGAGATATATGATATGTATCTCCCACCTAATGTCTATGTGGTATATCATAGAAAAGTATTCTTCTCTAATTGGAGAGTTGATTTGGATTGCCAAAAAGTCCCTCCCAAAGGATCCACTCAATGTGGGAGATATCATGTTCAATATGTGTGAAAAATTATACACCATGAAATCCAAATCTAATATAGAAACCATTAATCCAAAGGTCTAGCCTATGAAGGACTCCCATAGTATGGAGTGTGATTTCTAGCATACAATTGAGGAATTGATATTTCATGATTAGGGATGGTAGGTTATCACTAGTGTAGACTGGACTGTTTAGCTAGATAGTTTACTTGGTATGTACCAAAGTGGTTACATTCATTTGACAATGGAAAATTTTAGAGTTATAGTCTCCACATTAATGAGGGAAACATTATCTTCAAGAGGGAAGAGTATAATGTTAGGCATCTAAGTGTTATAAAAAAATTATCACCTATTACGCCATACATTTAGGGGAAGATCCCCTAAAAAATCATAGGCTTGTTTCATGTTATTTGGGCTGTATAGGGGATCATCTAATTGGTTATGAGTAACAAAACTTCCAGAACAACCTTAATTTATATCCCATTCCATTTTTTTCAAATGACTCAGTGGGATAAAAATTATTACACTATTTGATTAAAAGGACCATGCTGTTATTATTAATCCTGACCACTTCTCCCACAAACAACATCATCCATTTACCATTGATTGTATGGTTGATAATATTTGGGGAATCCTAGATGTCTAGACCTATATGATTTCACATAGTCAATGAATAATTTCTCCAAGAATTCATGGGGACCTTTGATATAAATGGTTCACACCATGATGGTTTTGTCGAAAATTATTGATTTTGCAGTCGATGTGTCCCCCCTATTAAAGTTTGATATGAAAATAATTGGATGATGGATTTCTAGTTTTTGATAATTTTCACCCCAGAGGAGACTCGAGATGAGATAAACTGCCCCCATGGGATGTATAAATTACTTTTTCATTGTTCCATTATTAGGTTTGTATCTACTCGTATAATAATTTTCTATTATATATATTAGTACGTTAATCTAACCAACTACCATCAACTATTCAATCTAATAAAATTTTGGTAAACAATACATTCAGAGAGGACGATGTACCCCACCCTAAGAACCTTGTAAGGAAATGAGGTGTTTAAAACTACCATTATTGTCATTATAATAGCCATGTAGTGCATAAAATTGGTGAGGTAATGATGAGGGAAGATACATTAGCATCATTGTTTCCTATCACATTTCAATAGTTGATGTGCTAGAGAAAATTAAACTGAGTGGATGAGCTCTGGGCCATACTACACCATGCTTAATTACCTTTTATAGGGTCATATCTTGTCACAAACCACTAGAATTCATTCAAATACCAAACAATGGAGGTCATGGAATTCCTCTAATACCTTTAAGTAATGTTGGAATGCGTCATAGTTTAGGATTTTTATTCTAATTTTTTTTAATATGTAGAGCTCTATGTCAGGTTGATTGTTTTCATGGATGAAAAAAGTCATTCCATTAATGAGGATTTGATAATGACGATCTTTCTCTTCGGATAAATGGTTATGTTATTATATCAAGCATACTAAAGTCATTTATGTTTTTATTCACACTATAGTATTCCTGATAAGACCATCAAATTCTTTTAACCCATGTATATTCATACCAAGGTACATCCATTAGAACTGAGTTGAGTAGAGACCAGGTGACCTATCATGACGTATCATTTTTTCTACATTAATTGATGTAGGAAGAACATTTTATTCCTATTGTGAGACCCTTATCATCATCAACATCAATAGTACCATACATAATTTTTTTGGCGTCGATGCTTTCTAGAGATATTTCCATAGAGGGGAATTGGAGAAGAAAGCATTCTAAATTTTTGGAGGCTTCTCCCCCATAATCCCTATGTATTTATAAGATTTGTCTCATTCTATATTAATTAGTTATCTTGAATCACATCTTGATTTGTAAAAAATTTGATGACCCCCCATCAAGCCCTCTTGGATAATCAGTATGTTCCATTGAGGTTGCGAGTGAGAATTTAATTTAATTAACAAAACCTTCTCTATAATGAGTATCGCATCCAAAAAAATAGATGGATGATGTGTAGGTTCCATTAATAATGTTATATATTGTAGTTGTTACAGTATTCATGCCATTTTATCCTTCACTGGATATTTTGAATTTCGAAGAGACTATTATATATTGATATTAAACTACTATGATAACCTTGATGGGGGAATATTTCATAGATGGTTAATACATATTCCAAAATTTGACAATTTTTTAAATTTTCATCATGTTATCTAACATTATATGTTGTTTCTAGAACACAGAAGGGTGATGAGCAATGAACATAATTGGGTAATGAACAGAGGGTTCCACAAAGCATCTTGTCGAAAGAGGGTGATTCCTCTTCATAAATGGATGGTGTCAAGGGAATAAAAATTTTCAGTGATGCAATTGAGAATGGTATGTATCTAAAATCAGTCATATCTATTGGTTACCCAGTGATATCTTATAATTTATCCATTTAATAATAAAATATTGTTCTCTATGTTATTTTTACTTCCCTAAGAAGCACATAGGTTCAATTACATTCTTATTTAGGAATTACTCTTTCTATGTTTAATAATATAAGGGTTGGTTCAATTCTTATACCATTGAAGACTATGAGGATGACTACCTCACATAGCTACCTTGTTTTTAGAAAATGTTCATATTTACAAAAAAAGGATTATATTAGGGTTCATATTATTTTTCACTACAGCTGTAGATGTTGTGGCATATATGGTGGGAGTTCTTGAATTTAATCATGGTTCCCATTTAGAAGGGCTAATGGATGGACTGGATGAACTTTGATTCATTTTTACCACCCTTGGTAATTTGTTCTTTGATTATAACTCCCTTGAAAATCATTATAAGAAGGTGATATCTTTGAGGAGGAAATGTTCCATTTAATTATGATTTATAGAAGATGAGGAATCCACATCAATAATGCAAATCTTGTAAAGGGCCTTAATCCAAGGTTCCCCAAGTGCGATGGAGAATGTAGGATCTCAGAATGTAGTTAGTGCTCTGAAGGTAGAAATTGAACTTCTCTAGTCTATAGTAAACTATATTCAATAAGATCAATCCCAAGTCCTTCATTCAACTCAAATATCATTGAATAATGTACTTCAATAATAGGAACTCTCGTACATGATGGGTACAACCAGTCATGATAATGTTTCCAGAGCAGAGAAGATAGAGCGGACTGCAGTATTGGAAACTAAATTTTTTGATCAAAAATTATAATATATTAACTCTCTAAAGTAGAGTATTTGAAAGAAAAATGATTCCTCTAAGAACATGTTGTGAAATATATGTAATTTTTAAACTTTTCATTTTCCTGTATATTCAAAGGGGAGACTGTGATATTTAGATATTCCTCCATCAATATGTTATCAACAAATAGATCTACCAAACATTATATTTGATTCTCCAGTTTCATTTCCTTCATGATGTTAATGATATCTCATTGATCTGATGTTGTATGAATCAAAAATGATACACATCCTATGTATTATATCATGAAAAATTGAATTGCTTGATTTGAATGATTAAATCATAACGGATTTTTCTATAGAAATGCTGATGAATGATAACCATCATGAGATTCCTCACTATTGCATCTAGTCTAGTTTTCATTAGATTACCTCATTGGAAATTGTATAATTTGGATAGAATTTATGGCCCAGAGGGGGAATTCTATGTCATTGTGAATAGTAGGTGGACCTAGACATCATAGGTTGATTTTTTCAATGCCTATATTGTGGACCTCAAAATATTCGTAAATCATTACTTAATATAGACGTATTTTTTTCGTAAGATTCATATAGGGGAAGAAATATTGGGCATGTACTCATATTTTTTTCATGCTTCTATCTTAATAGTTTTTGATCTCAAAGAATTATGTTTTTTATATACCTTTAAAACTAATTAATTGGTGTTCTATAGTTTATGTCCCTTTATCTTGGATCTTATATTGATTTAGTTTAATTACATTTTTCATTAAATTTCTATCACTATAGTTTAATTTCATTTTTCATGGAGACTTTATCGCGATAGTTTATTGTCTGTTAGCTCATACATTCTATCACTACAATTTAAGGTATTCGATATTATACCATCCATTGTTGAAATGTATGGTCTTTTATAATAGAACATCTATTTCATTTAGTATTCCACTTTCGAAGTAGAGTTTTCTTTGTAGTATAATTTCATCTTCTAAGGACGTAAATATGTTCTCAGTATATCATATTTCTAACAAGAAATCTAGTAATATGCATTTTAAATAATTTACATAAGGACATGATTGGTGAATATACAATATGGGGAAGAAATACTAGGGATGACCCAAAATACTCTAGGGTGTTGACTTCCACCATTTTTTGTCTGGGCTCATGAGGATTAGAGTCCCTTTCTGATAAAGACATGATGCCTTAAATCGGCATTTCAAATTCCTTATACATCAATCGCATGGTCAAACAGTGGTTTCTCTACTCTTTTCCTAGGTAATGACTTATTTATTAGGGTAATATTGGTTGAGAGATAAATACTAAGGATTATAGGACCACTTGGATAAATGGGAAGTGGGTGATTTAATTCATAGACCAAAAAGATGAACTAACGATTATGGATTGGGGGAGGCAATCTAGGGATGACCCATAACACCTGAAGGTTACATGTTCTGTCACAATGTTACTAGGGACCTCAATGTTTGTATTTATACTCTTATAAGGAGTGTATTCCCCTGTATGATTGTCCATATTTCATATGCATTAATTGCATGGTTTAACAGATGTGTACCAACAATTTTCCATGGGTCTTAAAGGTGTTTTGATGTCAGAGATGACTAAATGACGAAGAAGGTATGGAGAAAAGTCTATATAGGAAGTGTTTTGGAACCATATTAATGTTTTTCTCATCAATAATGGAGGTTCGGATATATTCCATGTGATTTAGATTCATGAGGTGTGGTCCATCAAAATGTATGTGATTTGAGCATTGCATTCAATCAATATGAAATGGTACAAAAAATGGTGATGTAGCATTAAATATGTCAAATCTTCTTGAGTATTATATTAATGGGGATTTTTAATCATTGTATAATGTTCATAGATCATGAGGATGATATGGTAAAATCATACTTGTAATGGATCATAACATTATAAGGTTCTGAGATCATCTATGGCGATGTCATGGATCTTAAGGATTTGGAATAACTTTTTTCAAAGTGAAACATTTGTCTAAATATTAGAGGCACATATGTAGGGTTGATATGAATACATGAATATTATATTAAAGGGTCTCCAAAATATGAGTATTTTTTTTCCATGGGCCCTGGAAGATCTGTGGTGATTCGAGGCACTCAAATAATGATGTGTGAATTATGGAAAATGTAATATTCCTAAATTGTTCGAGCACTCTAAATGTTTTGTCTCTACCAAGTGAACATATTTCCATATTGAAGAGAAGTGAAAAACATATCTCAAAACATTTATTAGACATGGGGTCTAGTGACCATGACACATCTTTTACTAGTGCTACCAAGTATGACCTATAGGATATATTCATTTTTTAAATATAACTTAAGTTTGACCTAAAATCTTGAGATGATGAGTTTAATGAGTAAAGACTTCATTCATACTCAGGTCACCCGTTTTAGGATTTCAACTAGAAAATTTTCATCTAAAATTCTCTAGGTATTTATGGTCTTGAAATTTAGACCATCCAGAGATAGTTTTTATGTTCATACAAACTTAAAAATAATGCAAGAAGCTTACGGTCACGATGCATATAGACCTAATATGTTGTAAATGTTATAAAATTGCATAATTTTTGAAACCCTAGGTATTGAATACTCCAATAAACAGATGATAAAGAGATTAAAATGTTTTAAGTCTTGGCTTGATGTTATTAGGTTAGTAATAATGATATAGAATGATCATTTTTGGGATATCCAAGAGCACCCATAAGTTTTGAGTTCCACCATGATGATGACATCCTTACAAGGATTAGAAACCCATTCTTATAGAGCTAGGATATGTATGCTTAGTAAGTATGTGCCCCAATTCATTAATAGAATGGTCATGTAGAGTGATATAATTTCCTTTCCAACGGCCATGAAATGTTTGTGGAAATATGAGGTTCTTATAGAATGATGTGTGATTAAAAGGATGAGGGCCCTATGGGTTGTTAGAAGAATAGTAGACTCTAGTGGTCCAAGGTTAGGCTTATTTTATCCATTGATAATGAAAAATACTAGGTCATGACCTACACATTTTAACAACATATAATTAGGATGTATTTCTTTCATTTTATTTTAACATAATGAGGTATAAACATGGAAACCAATGTGAAAAAATGTTCAAGATTTCATTGCATTAACTTTTAACTAGTCAAAGAATTTAGATGTATAAAGATTATTTTATCTATGTGAAGGCTTATTTGTGGATTTTCATACATAATATCCTTCCTTAGGATGAAATATCTCTTGTGAGATTCTAGATCTTATTTATTCATAAGAGAAATGATCTTGTATGAGTGAGACCTCTTTGAAAATAGGTATATGATGCTTTTCAGGTAGTTCAATGGCTTGTGGCATGGTAATTCACTACATAGGTCTAGAAAATATTCATTTTAGGGTGAATTTTTTTTCATTTTTATGTTGTGGTTGAACTTAGTATTAGAGATCATAGGGTCACTACATATCCTCTAGTTCTATAAGTCATTCCATATATAGTTTCTTCATAAACACTCTATGTGTAGGTCTTACCCACACATTGTAATAGGGGAAAATGAATTTTATTATGCATGTACCAACTAATCAAATATTATTGCATCACTACAGATACAGTGAGGTCAAGAATAAATCCATGCATAGTTCTTGAACAACAAACACTCTACATAGCTCTAAACCATACATATCAGGGGAATTATTTCGATTAACTATTTTATTTTGTCCATTATTAGAGATCTGGGAATCAATATGTATACGTAGTTGATAGGAATAAATCCACACATTATCCTTTAGAAGACATATAGTTATATTCCATGTGGCAAGAAAGTAGTATCTCTAACAAATAAAGAGAGTATTGTGGATAGAACCAAGACATAAGATATGTGGGTCACTATGTATCATGTAATGAAAGGAATAGAGACATACATATTTATTAAATAATTGATCACTATTCCGGTATGATCCATACATAATGGTGGGGTAATTTTATGTTTAATTTTTATGGATAGGGCCAAAATTGGAGGTATGGGTTTTAATAAATATTATGTTATGATTGGAATCATGACTCCGTGAATTCTATAGTAGAGGTCATGTGGGGTACAGAAACCATGAGTGGTCATCCTCTCATGAAAGGTCTACAATAATGTGTAGTTTTTTATTAGGCCAATTAAATTAACCTTTTATGTAACACCCCGAGATTCCATGATATGCTTCTCATTCAATAATGCAATAGCTTGCATTGTACGCAACTTCGAGTTCTAACACACCGCAACTAATCAGAGTAGCCATTATAAATATTAATAACCACTTTTTAAATTTATAGAAATTTTATATTTCAAAATGGACTAAATTTTTGTATTCCTAATATTGAAATTATCCTATGTTGAATTTTTTTTAATTTTCTGAGAACATCCAATTTTTAATGAATAGTGACAAATAATTAAAACAACTTTTTTAATAAAAATAATTTATAGTGATAAGTTATACTATTGAGTGGTTTTAAAGTATAATTAGAATATATTTTTACCATTTTATCCAATGGTGTTCATTAGAATTAATTTCACTTTGAAATTGGACATAAACAATTGTCAATCTTTTGATATATATTGTTTCTTAAAAACACGCTATTTGTTGTGACAGCGGGAATTAATTATATAATTAATTAATGAAACTTATATGTTTGTAATTTCATAAAATAGACATAATTTTTTAATTTGTAATATCAATTATATCTTAGGGTGAAATTTTGGCATTGTTCTAAAAAACTTCAATTTTTGATGAATAGTGAAACCACTAAGTGGTAGTTAAAAAAACTGATTTTTCGTTTAAATGAAATATTACCACTTCTATGATTTTATTTTCAAAAATCCAACATATATGGTTGTCATTAAGAAGTAAAATGTGGTTCAATGAGATTAAAATAATTTTTTTGGTGAATAGTAACTTTTAAGATCTTAATCGCGATTAGAGGTAATTAGTGTAGTTTAAGGTAAAAATAATGTTTTAATAATATGAGATGAGCTTGACACATGTCCTACCTCATTGGATGAGCCATGGCCGACCAATACAATCCATGGGTCAACTTGGGGACCCCATGGAGCCACTTTGGTTGGAAAATGACATTAAAAACATTTTATTTAATGTTAAAATAAAAATGTCACAAACATGAGTTGTTTTACTAAAAAAAATTATTACATGGGGTTATATAAGTTAACTTTTTGACCATAAATATTCATTAGAAATATAAGAAGATTTCCTACATTATGGGTATTTTTGTATAATTTTTAGACATTAAATAATTTAAATTTTTAATGACCCAATGATGATGCATCGATTACCTAATTAATTAACGATTTAAATAAAATGAAACGATAATGTAATATCCAAGGCTTACACTTGTCCAAAGCCTATTGGATGGGTATATCTAGAACCCTTATCACCTTAGCCTCGAATTATATACGTGTGGGACCTCTAAAATCTGAAACACATTTTATGATAAAGTGACTTTTCTTTACTTTCCAAGAGTGCCCCTCCTCTCCACTTATAAAATGTCCCCACCTCTACCACATCATTCACACATTCAAGCCATTTGGCTCGGCCATCCTCTGCCCAAATACTCTCCGAACTTCCCCCTCTTATTCCTAGAAGCCTCACTTTAGGCAGAACTCTTCCCAAGGAAGCCTTTGGCTCAAATCAAAAAGAGTTACCCGATTTTGAGGTAATGTCTTCTCTAATGTTGTTTTGTTTTATTTTTCTTCTCCAACCCCCTAAACTCTTTTTATTCATTTCTTTTGTAACAACACCAGTATCCTCAAAATACTAGGATGTTTTTATAATAAGGATTCGAGCTACACTTACACACACCTACATCTAATGGTTAAAGAACATACTGTTTTTGTGGATGGCGAATTTTTGCCTCACGAAACGATGATTGTTCAACACTCATATAACACCTTCAAAGGTGGCCATTAAGATGACACTATATTTATATATGACATACAATATGTTTATGTTTTACTTAAGGTTCTTTATTTCCCATTTATGTCATACCTTTATGGTTTCCATTATGGGTAAACGCGATATTTTCATTTTAGGAAGTGTGGACTACCGCCCCCTCAAAGTGATTTGGATCGTTAATACCATATGTGGGATGTATAAAGGATGGAGTAAATGGTATTATATGCTATATTATACTGGAATTATATTATAAATTTATATAATTATGATTTAATTACATTAAATATGAAATAGAAATGATAGTAGCGTTCATGCATACGTACGGCTTACCGTCTCCATGAACGGTGCATTTCATTTCTTACCTCTAAATGTTACGTAATATTATGAATGAATGTATACACTGTATATATATGATATATATGATATCTAAATCATTAATATAATTCTGGATATAATGGATATTTCACCACATGAACAACTTGTAATTATAAGAAGTTTATTGTTGACTCAAGTACCAAAGATCGACAAAACGACCGTTATTAACTTAAATAATTACATAACGTGCATAACATTTTAATAAGTGATATAAAAGGGATAATGAAATTGAAAATGGTTCTTAATAAGGTAGATATTAACTATAGTATATTATTTAGGAGGTTAAAGAACGGTTAAGTCAAGTCGGACACGAGGTAAGGGGATTTCTTAACCCAACTTCCATTCTTTGGGTTAATCTCCTACTTTCAAATTATGTCATGATATTATTATGTCCTATTTTGTATTTTTACTTTATTTATGTGTACCTATAGTGAATAAACATAATAGATCTATTTTATTTTAAAAATGATCATTTTAAGGACTTCGTCTCAATCTCATTTCATTGAGGCATATTTGGTTTTATACACAACTTTCTTTTATATGGTGTATAAACCCCTTTGACTTTTACATTTATTCAAAATGAATCTTTTTATACGAAGCATTTACTAAACGAAATAAGAGAATGTTTTTGTCGTACGTATACGGCGACAACGACTTCTCCGCTGCCGTGACCATTATTTGATTTTTGACTTCCTTTACAAGCCATACCTTTTTTTTAAAAGTAAAATAAATACCATGTTTTACCTTTCTTTTTATATTGGCATTGAAACTGGTTTTGAAAGTGTTTTTATTATATCAATGTGTTGTATTGATATCTTGTGATTGAAATGTGGAAATTTTATGTTTCCTTTATGCATGTTTTATGTGATACGATTATGTTATGGTTTATGATATGTTTAAACCTATTCATATGAGGAATGCATTGGACTTAATAAGTGACGAGTGGAGCCCGCTATAGCTCCTAGATGCATCGGTAGGTCTCATGAGACAACTAGACGTGGAATTGGCCGAGGCCCTTTCCCAATTTGATTTATAGTTTTGGCCGAGGCCTTAATCATTTTAGACGTCTTGGCTGAGGCCTTGAAAAAATGTTTCAGAATGTCTGGGATTATGCATTCCATCATTATGAAAGTGGTTATTGATATTGCATGTGATTATTCGACCAGTAGAATATCCATGTGAAGAAGTAAATGGCATTATCTCATTTTACTTTTTCCATATTATGTTGATGTTCAAGTTTAAAAGGCTTTTGTTTTAGTTATACATTGCCTTAAATGTTTATGTTTATTTATGAAAGCTTCCGCAATATTGTTATCCTTACTGAGTATCTGAGCTCACCCCTTTCAATGTTTTAATATTTTACAGGATGTGAAGAAGTATTTTATGAATGACCTGCAGGGATAGACAGAAGAGGATATGAGTGTGGACTTTGAAGACTTTGTTATTGTTTTTTTTCACCTTATGTTGTAATGTAACATTTATGAATGTATCTATTGTTTCCACGGCTACTAAACTAATCAGTCATTCGAGACTTGATCTTTTGTGATCATGCCAATGTTACAGAGTAATGCACCGACTCTGGGTAGCTGGGGTCAGGGAGTTACAGTTGGTATTAGAGGAAGTTTAGTAATAACCTTGGAAGCTAGATTTAGATAAACTCTGATTAGAGCACATAGCCCGAAGATATACTTTAAGGATTAGTATAGAAGAACTTCCTAGAATTTTGGTATTATAGGGATTTTGTGAGTTTTTCGAGAAATACATCCCTGTCTGGATACGAGCAGGTAGAGGCGGCTCTGGCACAGATGTACCTAGGGGTAAACCCGAAAACACCGCTTTGAGATAGACTTGAACGGGAACTGGTGCACGGAAACGGGCCTTGCTGAACTCTTGGTTACGACACTCCCGGGGGATATGCTTACGATAATTCACATTTTATTTACAAACCACTATGAAGGGTTATGAGTATATACTTCCTAAAAGAAAACATTTTTTATGTTTATGGATTATGTCCATAAATAGTTCAATTTATGTTAAGTGTTTTACAAGTATGCAATTATGTATTTTGATTCATAAACTAATCTAGTTTATGCCATTGTTTAGAAATGGCGCCTAGTGGAAGGAATGGAAACTGTGTCAATGCACGAACTCCGTGTAGGGATTGACCTCCTACTCAAGATAATTATTGTGGATCTATAGATACAACTGGTAGGGATCAACTTATTACCATACTGGGACAACTCACTCAGGTTATGAATAATAACCTTACTCGTATGGAGCACCATGATCCGCAACGTGGAGGATCAATGTTAGACCTCTTCATGAGGCAAAACCCGCCAACATTTAATGGGGGTACAAATCCATTAGTAGCTGAGAAATGGATAAATTCCTTAGAGAAAATATTCCATGCCTTGGGGAGTAGCGAAAGGGATAAGGTTATCATGGCAGTTTACCGCCTCACTGGAGATGCCGATCAATGGTGGTCATTGATTCAAAACACAAAGGAAGATGAAGAAGTATCAAGTATGGAATGGAGAGAGTTCAAAGATCTGTTCTTAGAAAAATACTTTCCACATGACCATCAAACAGATATGGAAAGGCAATTTCTGAGTCTGAGGAAGAAGCAGGATGAGAATGTCGCAAAGTATGAGGTTAACTTTAAAAGGTTAGTGAGGCATGCTGCAGATTATATACATAACCCAAGGAGTAAGATTGATCATTTCTTTGATGGGTTAAAACCATTTCTCCATCGAGAATTAGTCTCACAATCCTTCTCGCCATAGGAAGATATTTTCTCGTGTTCTATCAAGACAGAAAAGGAATTCTCTAAGCCTTATGACAACAAAGTAAAGAAAGAGAAGAAGAGAACGGTGGAACACGAGACAGATAAATGGAAAAAGGGAAAGAATGATTTTCCATTATGTGATAATTGTGGGAAAAATCACCCTGGTACTTTTCTAAAAGGAATGGGAGTTTGTTATAAATGTGGGGAAAAAGGTCACCAGGTGCGTGATTCCAAGGGAAAGAAAGAGGCTATCAATGTTGAATGCTATAATTTTATGGAAATGGGCCATTATGCAAATGAATGTCCTAAGCGTCAGGGAAACTTACCTCAGAAAAGGCCAAGGGATCAAAGACAATCTTATGCTGTTACTACAGTTGAAGCAGAATAACTAATGTATTGGTGCTTTTGGACTCATGGATTATATTCTGGTTATTAGAATAATGTGATATATATATATAAGTATTGTACTTCAGTACTTGTTGATTTCAGTAAGGTTTTTATATGATGAAGGTAATTATATTTTTAATATGTAACAATAAAAGAAACTTTACTTTGTTTGGGAAATCTGATAAATTGATTTTGGAATTAAGAGACCTTTTAGAGAATGTCTGGACATAGGTATTTTGGATAACTATAAAGGTTGGAGTGGATTAAGTTGATCATTGGATAGTATTGTTTAAGGTTAAAAAATTTATGAAGATTCTTTTAGGAATATTATAATACAATAGTTTTAGGAAAAGGTCAACCTGCAGGGTGGGGCATAACCCGTCGCGTCGGACAAAGCTGCAGGAATCGAACCCACAACCATAGTGCAACAGGCCTTTATTTCCTACCACTAGCCTACAGGAAGTCCCTGGTTATTACAAAATAATTTTACTAATCTAAATGGTATGTTTTAACATTTTCAACCTTATACAATTAGGATAAGTATAATATTTTTGAGTTCTATTCTCTTTTTGAGTGAAAGATGAGTTGAAGGTTGAAACTCTAATTGTCAAGCATAAATATATATATACCTATCTCTTATTCAATGAATAAATTAATTCTTAAAACTATAATAAAGGGATATTAAAACAAAAAAATGGGTTATCCTAATACATTATGTCTTGTTGAACTGATGATATATTAAATCAACATAGATTGAAGGCTTTGAGGCCCTCAATTTGACAGTTGATTGTGATTGATGACCTCAATCACTCCGTACAAATATTTACGTTTTTCCTCCAATTATATGTCTCTAATTTCCCCCAATTTTCTCCTTATCGAGATCATAATTTGGTGGTGAATTTCTTATTTCCATTCCCCTCTTATTAAGGGTAAATTTTATTAATCTTATTTCCGATGTGGGTTTTCCACAAAGGTATTTTCTCTTTTCAACCTTTTATTTTCAATGAAAATTTTCAAATTGCGAGGACGCAATTTATTGAAGTAGGGGAGAATGTAAAACCCTGAGCTTCCATGATACACTTCTCATTCAATAATGCAATAGCTTGCATTGTACGCAACTTCGAGTTCTAACACACCGCAACTAATCAAAGTAGCCATTATGAATAGTAATAACCACTTTTTAAATTTATAGAAATTTTATATTTCAAAATGGACTTCATTTTTGTATTCCTAATATTGAAATTAGCCTATGTTGAATTTTTTGTAATTTTCTGAGAACTTCAAAATTTTTTTGAATAGTGAAAAATACTTAAAACAAACATTTTTAATCAAAATAATTTATAGTGATAAGTTATACTATTGAGTGGTTTTAAAGTATAATTAGAATATATTTTTACCATTTTATCCAATGGTGTTCATTAGAATTAATTTCACTTTGAAATTGGACATAAACAATTGTCAATCTTTTGATATATATTGTTTCTTAAAAACACGCTATTTGTTGTGACAGTAAGAATTAATTATAAAATTAATTAATGCAACTTATATTTTTGAAATTTCATAAAATAGACATCATTTTTGAATTCGGAATATCAATTATAACTTAGGGTGAAATTTTGGCATTGTTCTGAAAAACTTCAATTTTTGATGAATAGTGAAACCACTAAGTAATAGTTAAAAAAACTGATTTTTCGTTTAAATGAAATATTACCACTTTTGTGATTTGATTTTCAAAAATCCGACATACATGGTTGTCATTAAGTTGTAAAATGTGGTTCAATGAGATTAAAATAATTTTTTTGGTGAATAGTAACTTTTAAGTTCTTAATCGCGATTAGAGGTAATTAGTGTAGTTTAAGGTAAAAATAATGTTTTAATAATATGAGATGAGATTTACACATTTCCTACCTCATTGGATGAGCCATGGCCGACCAAGACAATCCATGGGTCAACTTCGGGACCCCATGGAGCCACATTGGTTGGAAAATGACATTAAAAACATTTTATTTAATGTTAAAATAAAAATGTCACAAACATGAGTAGTTTTACTAAATCAATTATTACATGGGGTTATATAAGTTAACTTTTTGACCATAAATATTCATTAGAAAGATAAAAAGATTTCCTAAATTATGGTCATTTTTTTATAATTTTTAGACATTAAATAATTTAAATTTTGAAAGAGACAATGATGATGCAGTGATTATCTCATTAATTAACGATTTAAAAAAAATGAAAAGATAATGTAATATCCAAGGCATACACCTGTCCAAAGCCTATTGGATGGGTAGATATAGAACCCTTATCACCTTATCCTCGAATTATATAAGTTTGGGACCTCTAAAATCCTAAACACATTTTATGATAAAGTGACTTTTCATTACTTTCCAAAGGTGCCCCTCCTCTCCACTTATAAAAGGCCCCCACCTCTACCACATCATTCACACTTTAAAGCGATTTGGATCGGCCAAAATCTGCCCAAATACTCTCCCAAATTCCCCCTCTTACACTTAGAAGCCTCACTTTGGGCAGAACTCTTCCCAAGGATGCCTTTGGCTCAAATCAAAAAGAGTTACCCGATTTTGAGGTAATGTCTTCTCTAATGTTGTTTTGTTTTATTTTTCTTCTCCAACCCCCTAAACTCTTTTTATTCATTTATTTTGTAACAAAACCAGTATCCTAAAAATACAAGGATGTTGTTATAAGAATTATTATAGATACACTTACACACACCTACTTCTAATGGTTAAAGAACATACTGTTTTTGTGGATGGTGAATTTTTGCCTCACGAAACGATGATTGTTCAACACTCATATAACACCTTCAAAGGTGGCCATTAAGATGACACTATATTTATATATGATATATAATATGTTTATGTTTTACTTAAGGTTCTGTATTTCTCATTTATGGCATACCTTTATGGTTTCCATTATGGGTAAACACGATATTTTCATTTTAGGAAGTGCGGACTACCGCCCCCTCAAAGTGATTTGAATCATTAATACCATATGTGGGATGTATAAAGGATGGAGTAAATGGTATTATATGCTATATTATACTGGAATTATATTATACATTTATATAATTATGATTTCATTACATTAAAAACGAAATAGAAATGAAAGTAGCGTTCATGCGTACGTACGGATTACCGTCTCCATGAACGGTGCATTTCATTTCTTACCTCTAAATGTTACGTAATATTATGAATGAATTTATACACTGGATATATATGATATATATGATATCTACATCATGAATATAATTCTGGATATAATGGATATTTCACCACATGAACAACATGTAATTATAAGAAGTTTATTGTTGACTCAAGTACCAAATATCGACAAAACGACCGTTATTAACTTAAATAATTACATAACGTTCATAACATTTTAATAATTGATATAAAAAGGATAATGAAATTGAAAATGGTTCTTAATAAGGTATGTATTAACTCTAGTTTATTATTCAGGAGGTTAAATAACGGTTGAGTCAAGTCGGACACGAGGTAAGGGAATTTCTTAATCCAACTTCCATTCTTTGGGTTAATCTCCTACCATCAAATTATGTCATGATATTATTATGTCCTATTTTTTATTTTTACTTTATTTATGTGTAACTATAGTGAATACAAATAATAGATCTATTTTATTTTAAAAATGATCATTTTAAGGACTTCGTCTCAATCTCATTTCATTGAGGCATATTTGGTTTTATACACAACTTTCTTTTATATGGTGTATAAACCCCTTTGACTTTTACATTTATTCAAAAGGAATATTTTTATACGAAGCATTTACTAAATGACAAAAGGTAATGTTTTTGTCGTACGTATGTGGTGACAATTAATTCTCCACCGCCGTGACCATTATTTGAGTTTCGGCTTCCTTTACATGCCATACCTTTTTTAAAAGTAAAATAAATACCATGTTTTACCTTTCTATTATTTTGGTATTGAAAATGGTTTTGAAAGTGTTTTTATTATATAAATGTGTTGTATTGATATCTTGTGATTGAAATGTGGGATTTTATGTTTCATTTATGCATGTTTTATGTGATACGATTATGTTATGGTTTATGATGTGTTTAAACCAATTCATATGAGGAATGCATTGGACTTAATAAGTGACGGGTGGATCCCGCTATAGCTCCACGATGCATCGTTAGGTCTCATGAGACAACTAGACGTGGAATTGGATGAGGCCCTTTCCCAATTTGATTTATGGTTTTGGCCGAGGCCTTAATCATTTTAGAAGTCTTGGCCGAGGCCTTGACAAAATGTTTCAGAATGTCTAGCATTATGAATTCCATCATTATGAAAGTGGTTATTGATATTGCATGTGATTATTCGACCAGTAGAATATCCATGTGAAGAAGTAAATGGAATTATCTCATTTTACTTTTGACATATTATGTTGATCTACAAGTTTAAAAGGATTTTGTTTTAGTTATACATTGCCTTAAATGTTTATGTTTATTTATGAAAGCTTCCGCAATATTGTTGTCCTTACTGAGCATTTGAGATCACCCCTTTCAATGTTTTAATATTTTCTAGGATGTGAAGAAGTATTTTATGAATGTCCTGCAGGGATAGTCAGAAGAGGATATGAGTGTAGACTATGAAGACTTTGTTATTGTAGTTTTTCACCTTATGTTGTAATGTAACATTTATGAATGTATCTAGTGTTTCCATGGCTACTAAACTAATCGGCCTTTCGAGACTTGATCTTTTGTGATCATGCCAATGTTACGAAGTAATGCAACGACTCTGGGTAGCTGGGGTCGGGGCGTTACATTTTAGTTCAAAATCATTCTTTGAGATCTCATAGTGTTCCTTTTAGGTTCTATTATTGATTAATATGATATACTAATTTGGATCTATTATAACTTAACCGTGTGATAAACTCCATATGAAAATTACAAATCTTATGTGATCTAATTTCGGTGTGAGAAATATTTAATGGAAAATGTTCCTCATAGTATATATTCAATTGGACAAATGACATTAGCCAATAATTTTTACATCGTGTGGTGAGGATGAGGGAAAAATTGTGTGAAAGATGATTAATTTTGATTTTGTGCCTGAAACATATGTTTTGGGAATCACTACATATCCTATGATGACATGAATCTAGAAACACATTGTTCTTGGAAACCATGTTGTTTAGTGTTATGTGATGATAATTCATCTATGATGCTTACTGTATTTAGGTAAGGAAAAGCTTTCTAAAAATTGAGAAAATAAATATTTGGGATCAATAATATTTTATGTCTGAAGCTAATGATGATAGGTGTTGTTCATTTTAATGAATTTACTCTTAGAAAAAATATACTATATTTTTTAACCACTCTCCATTACGACCGGTTCAATGCAATTTAACATCCATGTGGCCCAGATGTGTTTCATATATATTAACATCATTTGGATGGGTTGAAAAAAAATCATAATGTAATCTATATAGATTATTTCTTGAGAAACCTCACATTGGTGGGGGGTTCATGTGTTTATCATTTATTTTTTCTAATCAGTATGCTCCATTATGATAGAAGTTATGTGTGATAAAAAAATTCAATTTAGGTTCTATATTAAGATGTGTCTTTTTTAATATCATTGTGTTCTAAGATCCAATTATTGTTATCCATGAAGGAAAAAACAGATGATAACTATTTTATTTAGGGGTTGAGTGATCAGATTCATATCGACATTGATTGTTTGTATTGTATTCAAATTATTTCATTCAAGTGACATTATATGTTATAGATTATTTTCTGATCTCTCATCATCTTATAGTTTCATATAGAATGATATTTTACATGAGAGGAAATTGACTTCTATGGGGAACACTACGTTGGTTCCATACACCAATGAATATGATATTTCTTATACATTACTATGCATGGTAGTATGCATAGACCATAAAATATAGACTAGCATTTACAATGATGACTTTATATCCTTGTTAAACATATTCTATAGTATATTTGATTTATTACTTTTGACGGATAATATCTATCCATTTTCCATCAAACATTAGTGGGAATATTTTTTGGCCTTGATTATATACTCTAAGAGAAATTTCTTCAAAATACTAGAACATAAGTCAATAAAATGTTTCTTCAAATGTAGTGTAATGAACTATAAAGCTTATTAAGTAATGATACTTCTTTAAATTAATGATATTTTTCACCAAAAATTCATTGAGGTTTATTTCCTCACCCCCTATGAAAATAAATTTGTATTATTAAAGATATTGTTATACTTCTTACTTTTGACTAGGGGATATGGTCCCACAAAATACATTCCCCACAAAGAAAATATATTGGAATACATAGCTACATGTATTAATTATGGGGTATGATGTATATATTTTTCATAAATATGGAATGAAAAAGGTTTCACATAAAATTATAAAGATTCATGTATCATGTTTTTTTTTTGTAGTAACCCAGCCTCCTAATTTGGTGTGTGATACTGGTCCTATACTAATGAACATTATAGGAGATGGTATGAATTTTTTTGATGATGGATGGAATATCTATTTTCTATAATGTATTGCGTTAGATTTCTATTGAATCCCTGCTTGTAGTGGGACTGTTTTTCATTTGGATTATCATTTAAGGTAAATTTCACATCATGATGCTAAATTTGTTCCGTTGTAGCTCAATCTATTTTGAGAGTCCCATTTTAGAGATTATATATTATGGGGTCCATCTATCTAGGGGTGGATATTGGTTCATCATGCTTTAGGGGGTGTTGACCTGATCAATTTCCACCATGTTGTAAATGATGATTGATGAGAACATTCCTAAGTGTGTGATGATGATGATAACTTCCTCCTAATCATGGTAGGGAAAGACTATGGTTGAATTAGCCCATGCATTAACATAATCATTTTTTGATCATGAAACATGATGAAATATGGGATCAGTAGGTAATTATTTTATTACCCCATTAATGTATCAATAAACGGTTGAATTGTTAATTTTATATGGAATAGTTTCCATTGATATTCTTCATCACTAGATTAAAATCATTTTTTATGATCAAGTAGGCTATTTTTAGATACAAGTCTTATTCTATGAAATTGAGGAGGGATTTTTATTCTTCCTTTATAATCATGAAGCATCATATTATGAGAAAAATTAGGAAGAAATTACATTGTCTGGGGAAAAAATACAATACCTAAACCATAAAATTGATTTTTGGGTTATCCATTCTCTTTCAATTATGACATTTATTGGGGCCATCAAAATAAATCTCCTTATACGATGACTTTCATTGGAATAGAAAGCTACATTATCGTAAAGATCAATGTCTATTGTAGTATATTATCTAGCATGGTGTGCCTTGAGGAAATCAACCATTCCTTACACTTTCTGTAACTTCTGTGACATGAAATTGATGTCATACTATTTTCGAATGACATACCAATGGTCCAAATGACCTATAATCATTGTACGGAGATGTGTTTACATGATATGATCAATATGAGAGACCAGGTGGAATTAATAGTGCTGTATAGAGTGTATAATATTTTATTTACCAAAAATAGTAATGTGAGAATGTTCTTCTTGACATAAAAATATTGATTCTATGAACCAAGATTAGTTTGGATGATGTATTAGAAAATGTTCTTCCCTACATAATTTTTATATGTGAGGCGATCACCAAGGAACCGTTCCATAGTGGCCACATATATTATGAGTGGCTTCAACTCCACTAGTGGCATCATGACCAGTGGGTGTAGAATATAATTCTTGAAACCCTCAATGAATTATTTATAGTCCACATACAATCGATAAAATATTAATTTCATCCCCTTCTTGGTGAAGGGGAGTTATTTTCTTCTTTGTTGGATATTAAACAACTAATATAGTCATGTTTCCCTTAAATCCTCCTCAGTCCATTGATTTTGTGATGGGGATAAATCTCCAAGATTGTTTTTGTAATTTTAGGATGACTTCAATTTCAATGTGGCATACCACAAAAGTTAATAATCATAACTGATGTTACCCTAAATTTTTTTTCATTGGACTCATCTTCATGAAATTATAGTAATTTTTCATTGTCTATTTGATAATTCACGTAGTGATTGAATCAATGTTGAGATATTACCATTAGGCTTTCATCATAACATTCGAAAAATCATTCATACAAGGGGTTAAAGATAGGTGTATAGAGAATATATCTATATAATCATAATTCATTAATCAAAATGTAATCACAATATAAGAAAATATACCTTGGTGTGCAATAAAGGCAATGTATTGTTTATATTTTTGGACCATCATTATCTTATTGTATCGTGAGTAGCCATCCATAATAGAATGTGCATGGAATCTAATAGATTAATCGATCATGAGTTCATTGATTTCAATTGGGAAGCCTTCCTTTGGTCAGTGATTATTAGTGTCTTTGAAACTCATGGATACCCTAATCAACCCATTCATATTATTGATTGGGATGATATTGGTTTTCCATTATATGTATTTTACTTCATATAAAATTTTGATATAGTCAATTTATAAATTTCAACCTCTACATGTGTATAATGATAGGGGATCATCCTCATGGATGACCTTTTGAAACATTGTTGATCTTCTGGTAAACCATGATGATTCTTAGAAATAAATGGATTCACTCATGAAAATTTGGTATTGTTCCAATGGAATTAATATTAATATTGATTTATAAATGAAATATACATCTCTTTCTTCTATAGAGGCATGGAAAAACAAATAAATTTTGGTTTCATGTCTCCTCAAATTCCTTGATTCAATACCATATTCTCATAAATGATGTTGGAGACTCCTTCCTTAAATGATATAGGTGTGTTCCTATTTTTATCCTCTTATTCATACTGAAATGAGTCTGCGGAGGGTTATTCAGATGATGTCGACAATATGAGGGACACTCTATCAAATTTAGAATGAGTGAGGCCATGAGATAAGAAATTATTATCCCATTATAATAGATTTTTTGTTGATATATTATAAATAGGAATTTTATTTATAATACATATTGCGATATAAGGTTTTGGAACTATAAGATTTAGTCCACTATCTCAACTAGGTTTATGGGTAACATATAATCTCTGTGGAGAATTCTACAAGGATTTGGAGCAGTGGTCCCCAAGCTGTTGGGGATTGAAACCAGTTTTTTTTCATCAATGGTTTTTTGTTTTATTTCATATTTATAGAAAAATTTATCAGAATATGTGGTTTTTAAAGTCTCAAAGGGATAATTTTTCCCATGTAGTACATCGACCATTCCATCAAGGGGTTTTCAAGAGTTCATATATGTTTTATGGTCCCTATGCATAGATGTGGAACCAAGGCCTTTTTTTGATGACATTATATATAGAGTCTTGCAAGATAACCATAAACTCAGTATTAGATCTATGATCCCAAACATAATTTTGAGCTTTATCATCACAAGAGATATTCTATCATTCAAATCATACCCATTATTGGTTATCATTATAGGATATTAATATACATTAATATATCACATTCAGTGAAGGGTTCACATTATGATAATTTTTTCACTATAAATATTTTTAATATGGTGCCTTCAGCTGGTGACATTATCATGTTTTCCTAAAATACATAGGATCCTAATGTGTCCCTATAGATTTTTTTCCTATTAATGTTATGTTAACTAGATGGAATTATGAAACTATAATTTCAATTTCTCCCCTCGATAAATCTCACAAATAATGTCTTTTGTCTCAAACTTTTATTTGATCTAGAGGGATTCAATTAGTTCCTCGTTGAGTTATATTGAAATATGGATGACATTTTGTATTGATATATTGGTTTGTACAACAACCATATATTTTAGAATGTCATTATTTTTTCCCATAGATCCTCACTTACTAGGGTGGGGTTTCTTTTTATTATGCTATTTAGGAGTTGAAGAATTTGGGGTGGATAGTCCTGGTGATTCTTCAAAGGTCAGGGGAATATATTCTACCATTGGCATATGTTTTTCTTGCCTACCCCATTGTATTAGTTGATCATCTATTATCCCCCTCTCTAGGTGTTCATGTATAAAAATTGGTCATCGATGACCACCGAAGGGTTTTGGGAAACCACCACGTCTCAGTTTTATTTATTGGAGTGTTTTACCATAGGTCCCAATAGTTTATAAGTCTTATGTGGCGATTTGATCAAAATATTTTGTCTGAGTACACTTTTTCTATCATATGCACCCTCAAAACCTTCACCTACATCATACGACTCCCCAGTAATGTATGGAAAACTCATACAATGAGATAAATTAATCATTTGATAAGGGGTATTCCTCTTTAAGTATGTTAATAGAAATAAATATGTGATTTTTTAATGATGAGTGTTCCATTAGGAAGGGAGGTTTCGGTGAATCATATTTTCAAGGGAAGAAATATTTAAGAGTTAGATATTGTGTCAGATTTGATTATGAATCTTACTATTTTATCTGTTCTGATGTCTGATGGTCCCATTATCCTTAGGAGGGAATGTTTTATTTAACCTCCCTTTGTTAAAAGACAATTATAGATTAGTAAAGCTATGCTCTTATGGTGGCATGATCTTGGCCAAATTATTTTTGATTCATCTAGTTGTTGAAGTTCTATCTCAACATGGATGGAACATTTTATCAGTCACCTTTCTCTTCTGACTAGGAAAATGTTATTCAAGTCACATCTGTTGATAAGTTATCTGACATCACCTATCTAGAATTGAAATTATTTAATGGGTTCTATTTAAGATGAAATAATCCAGAGTGTTATGACCTTTTAATCTATTAAAAGGTATGTAGTTATGATTATGGGTGAGGATGACCTCACTGGGATTCTTGGGGTATGGTATCATAGATTTTTTTCCTCTATAAATAAAATAATATAACCTGGGGAAAGATTGTTTTGGAATGATTATGTATTATTAATCCATTGATCAAATCAAGAGAAAACCATATCTATTTTATCTTATGATTGAGAGTGATTTGAGGATATTTTATCTTGATAGTATGTCATTGATGTTTCATGACATTCCAAGTCTCATGAATGGGAACTGCAACTAGTTTGAGGTTAATAATAGTACTGTTAACCATTCTGATAACTTTTCCCTATACTGACGTAATGAGTCATGATTTTTCATGGGTCTTCGAAATGTAATTTCCCCAAAAAAACTAATTTATGATTTCTCATAGAATACTATTGAATATTTCAGTGGATCATAGTTGTCTTCCACACGACATGGATATTATCTATTATGATTTGTAGAAATTTCTCCTTTAATATATTGATGAGTAGCCAATAGTAAATACCTTTCCATATTGATAAAAAATCAAATAAAATTTCATTTAATGATTCTTTCAATTCAGAAAGTAAAAAAATTTACTTTTTCATCAGTTTTGAGCTAAACTAGTAATGGATTTGAGGAAAAATGGTTTCTCATCCTATAATAGATCCTTATAGAAAACTTTTGTACAAAACAGTTGTTAGCCCTATTATATTCTATACAAAACACCTATGCATGGTCACCTCTTATTGATCTTGATGGACCATCGGCATACTGAATCGGTATACAAAGTGTTTAAGATATTGTTTTGGGTATCTTTCAACATTAAATTTATAGATTGTTGGATTTTCAAAATTGGATGTGAGAAATGTTTCATTCCCCCTTACAAGATATTCACTATTCTCATGCTACTTAGGTCTATGTATCCATTTTATGTTCTACATTTTAGTATCTATGAAATCAATGGACCTGAGTAGTTCAAGAGGTACTATTTCATAAGCCAACTCTCTTCTACAGGGAGAAATAGGGGTTTTTTGAGGTGTATATGTTTTAATGTCCTACAATTTCTCAATTCATTCTAAGATTGAATGATCACCCAAGAGAGGGAGAGACTATTTCCTGGTTAGAGAGTAGTCATGGTCATTTTTAACGTTCTAATTTATGTATAGCATCATACTAGATCAGAAGCCAGTCTGATTCTTAGATTCTATTCTTTCTGGAGGACTAGAACTGTGAATGAGACTATTCATCTCTTCCAACAGATGATACCTTGTGGAAATGTATCCCCTGAGTATCTCCTCATTGTGCTGTTTGATACTTCATTTCTCACTCACATATTATGCCAACATCTTCTCTGAGGAGGGATTCTCAGTTTTTTTGTGTTCATTGGGATACAACCACAACATTACCATTATCTATGGCAGTATTCCTCTATCAAGGTTGTGACTCTATATTTTTAGGTTCCATTTTTTTTATTATCCCCTAGTTTTTGGTATATATTGCCTCTGCGGGTGCATCCGGATCCCCCTATCATGGTATATTTCCCATATTGTTTCCCTCTACATTTGTTTCTTGATCCACAATAAATATTGTGTTAATGGTTACAACATTTTTAGAAGGTGTAATGTAAAATGGTAGTTGTCTCATTAATCTCAATAAAATAGTATTATTTTGTAATGATTTCATTATGGTCGCTTCCCAACCCCATTGACATATTGATCTTATTTCCAGATTTCATCCCTAGAGGGTTTTGATTTAATTTTATGTATGATCCTACCATCTTGGATTATGATTATTGTGATGTGGAATACTGATTCCCTTAATGGTGATGAGGATGATGAAACTATCTATAGTCTTATGGTATGGGAATTATTCAAGGACACCATTTTTATTGGAAGATCCTTTAGTTAAGGATCTAATGATTCCAATAGAGGATTAAATGATTAATGTGATGGATATTGAAATATAAATTCACTCACCCTATAGTTATTGGAATGATCTAGAAGCTTCATTATCTTTCATAGGACCCACTAAATGGATAATGAACATGGGGATGAAAATAGAGATAATCATTCCCCCATATTAGCGGGATGGGGTTTGTTTGTAGTTTCTACTAATTTGTGGTGGATCATCTTATATATTCATGACATGAGGAATATAGGTGGTGGTATATGTTCCCTTTGACGAGAGGGCTAGGTTCACTTTTGTACGTCTTCTATTGATGTTTACATTGTGACATTTATTATTTGGTCTTGCTCTATTCACGTAGGTGATGGGTGTAATTAATTCTAATGATGGGAGTCATTATTTAAGAGAAGATGTATGGTGGAATGAAATTTCATCTTTTTTATCTCCAATGTGTGCCCATTTCATTGAGTTTATATGATTAAATTTTATTTTACTATCCTCTGACTAATTTTTGAGATAATGGAATTATTTTAACATGGTTTTTTTATAATGACTAACTACATTGTATGTTATACAGTCACCTAGTTTTTTCAAATGCTATGACATTACAAGGAACAATATCATGAGGATTCTATTTTTCAAGGGGTGAGGTGAATTAAAAAACACCATAAATTCCCCATAATAGAATATAATTCCCTGAAGAGTCTTTGGTGATCAGTTTCACAGGAATAGTGATGTAATGATAGAGATCATGTTTATTATTTATGTTGTGATTTCTTGAAATTATATTTGTTCCAAAGAGATGGAAACTAGGCCTAGCTAACAATAGATTATCATGATGGTATAAGGGTGAAACTCATACACTAGATATGGGAGCTGTCTAAACTTATATCATATATGAGTAAACCATATATTTCTACACTGATAAGGTATTAACTCTTTCCCTATATCATCTAGGATCTCATAGTCAAAAATAGAACTGGTATATAACATGTTATGAAGTTTTTTATTGTATAAATATCTATATATATCAAGGATGGGATCCTACTCATCATACATACATACATTCATCAAGTAAAATCATATAATGTTCTTCTTGGGGTCACATTCAGACCAGAGTATCTTTTTATGGATTCATATGAGAAACAATAATGTTTCACCAAGATGTTTCAATAACCTATATATATTAAGACATACATATTTTTTGAATCTCTGTATATGGATGTGTCTAGGGCATGGGAAAATTTCCTTTTCCACGCGTTCTATCACAATATAAGTATTTACCATGCAAGATATCTAGAGTAGTGTCCCTATGACTCATTCTCACACAACCATAGAGAGGAATAAAGTGTTAATGATCACATTCTATTTCATTTTAATAGTTAGCAACCCTAGTGGTGTTTTTAATAGCTCTTGAACTACCAAAAGGACACTAAATTAGAGAAAAATATGATTATGGGAATAATTAAACATCATGGAAGGAATATTATGACATTTTTTTCTATTTTTTAGTGATATGCGCCTTTTGAATGATGGATTCTGGACTTTTTTAATAATCATTAGGTGTTTTGGAAATATGAGCATAGTACTAATAATCTTTAGGAAAATATAAATGATCTTCTTTGTTATGGGATGGTATGTGAGCTTACCTTGAGGCATGTGATACACTAACATGGTAATCCCCAATCAGAATGAATATATGATCCAACTTATGAGACTTGGGAATATGTCACCAATTATTTTCAATTGGTATATTATCTCATCCCGAGGCATGTTCTACACTCACTAGGTGAGAACTATTTCAAATGTGTCTATGATCCATGTATGATTGATCATACCCCATAAAGATATTCTGATGGACCTCTGGAATGGGAGAAGGGATATGAGAGTCCTCATTTATGGACTTATAAGGGTTTTGGTGAAATATCTAATCAATAAAAGTAGAGATATGAGCCTTGATTTTGTTATTTAATAAAATATTCAATATAGATTCACTGGAATGAATATGAGAATATCCTGATGTATGTTCCACTCTTACATGGTGATATTCAATCTAAACAGGATATGAGCCTGATCCTAAGCCTTTGAAGCATGCCTCTAGTTTTTTATTAGAATAAGAGCTTATCCCGATTCATGTTCCTCCCTCCCTTGTTGAGCCCCGATAAGAATGATGATATGAGTATAGTCCTGGGCCATTGGAATATTTTACTCTATCTTTTATTATACTAATGTTCCTCTATAATGGAGATTTTTTTCTCTCAATCGGTGAACCCTGATTGGAATAGGAATATGAGCACAATTCATTGCCTCTTCCTTTATCGGAATATAATGATAATCCTCCTAGATGGGTGAATGAATATTCCCTTGATTATAAGAAACAACATGTTTACACTAAAGAGAGTGTTGGTCAGGTGAGGTCATTCTGATGCCAGTATGGGTTTCAGTAAAATCTATATTTCTAAAATAGTCATTGGTGGATGAAATGATATGGGGATGATTATTTTTTTAGAGTAGTATCTATAGTCTTTAAGACACCATGGAAATTGGGAAAGAATAATTTTATCATTGTAGACATGATATTTTCCCAATCATATATGTATCAGTAATATAATTATTCATTATTATTCTTGTTCTAGCCTTTTTTATGCATAGACTTGTCAAATATAAGATGTAATTATTTCATTAGAACACCATATTAATTTTATTGAGGGATTTATGTTGGGTATTACATTATTTTTTTATTACATACTATAAAAATATCCAGATCAATGGTAAAATAATCATTATCTTATTGAGAGATTCACTTTTGGTTCAATGTTTTTGTTTAGTCGAATGATTATGCATGATGATTCAAAAACATACATTTTGAGAGTGGTTAAATGTGATACACAATAATTTACAATGGGTTAAATATGTTTTCTCATTCATAGGAACACTAGAAATTCCCCCATCCATAATTATGTGTGGACATGATTTCCAAAGGCAGGTGATTAATTGAAATTTCCTGACCAATGATGCCTAGGGACTCATATTGGTCCAGAGGATGGAAGTTCACGCTAATAAAACCCTTTTTTGGGTAAATGTTTTCCTACTAAAGGATTATATTATATATTTGTGATATGTTAGTGAATCAATACCTAATACCAATACATGCCATGTTTCCATAACAAAACAATCAGGTATTGAGTCTCTCAATGTTACAAGTTAATTTTGATTACAAATCCCATATGTATGTTTCTAAGGTTCTTTACCCATTTATCATTAATGATTAGCTTCATATATATTGAATCCTTAAAACCAGTCATAGTAATATGTATTGTCAACCATTGAATCCATTAATATTTTGCAAATGGGATTGACCCATCATGAGGTATCCTACATTTCATGTTTATATATAGAATAAAAACCATCATAGATTGGGAAAATCAGGACTTTTAACATCATGTTGTAGTGTTATATGTGAGGGAATATAGGCAGTAGGTATTTGAGCTTGATACATGAGGTGGAATCATATGTTTCATGGTTATAACATATATCATATTTATAACGATTTTTTTATTCCCTTGAGTGTTTCCTTGAGATGGATGCAATTATATGCAGGTAGTCATATCATACTAGTAATCAGTGATTATAAAGTAAGGATTCCCTAGATAATGTACATCCATTAAGAAAATGATATCAACATTATGAATCCCATGTCCCACATGAACCATACTCATTGTGAGAAACAATGGATTGTATGTTATCAGTATCACTACATATGGATGTAGGACATGGTTAATGGGATTTCCATATATTTTTATAATGAGGATCTTGGGACATAAGACAGAATCCTTTTTATCATAGTTTTGGTGGGAATGTGAATCATCATAGTTCATTTTCCTTATTGATCTGCTACTGGATGAGGAAGCTCGATCATCCCATTGGAATTATTCTTTCATGTTGTGGGAATTTTCAATGACATGGTAGGACATACAATGAGGTGGATTCCCATTTGATCATGGGAATTAGAATGGTATCCATCATATCCTAGTTTTGGTAGGAAAAAAATTTATTATAGTTCATTCTCATCAATTCTTATAGAAAATGTTTTCCTTGGTATTTGTCTAGTCATATCATACCACCGATCGATTCTTGAACATTGAGTATTCCCTAATATACTCCATTCATATTATGCCACTGATTGGGTCTTTTACAATATTTTTTATTAACTTCGGGAAGTCATATCATAAAACAGATCAAGTATTATAGGAAAAGGATTACCTAATATGTTCCATGCATAGGGTTACCATGTCCTAAGATATTTTCATGACATTGATTGGTTGTCTACCTAACATGTCATTATTGTCTATTTTCCTTGTCTGAAGATATCTAAACATGTCCAAGATTTATAACAGACATGTCTAAAGAGGATTAAATGATTAATTTATATTTCTAAAGCATGTGGTAAAACATAAGTGACCTATAAAGGGATAATATAATGATAAATTATTTTATTTCATGATATTTCCACACGATCTAACATTCATATTTGGGGGACATCATCAAATCCAAGCTGACAATATTGTAGGGTGTCATAACATCTTGATAGTTTTTCAAATAACATAGTGGGATCTATAATAACATTTCTATAGGTCACCACATGATATTTCTATCATTTTTAGGGGATTTAACATGATCCAGAATGGAATACCATAAAACCGTCACATGATCAATGATGACGTTCCTAGTGGTTGTAACGTGACCTTGCTATTAAGACAAGAGAACATTGGGAGACCTATTTATCAAACTCTTGTGTGACTACATACATCATTCAACAAGTATAAATGAAATAAAATGACATATATTTAGACCATAGAAGAAATTATGATACTTGTGGCATACTCGATGGGTGTCGTGAAACTTGCTTGGCTTATCGGGAAAACATCTCATGAGCCAAATGGAATGCTGGGGGGACGTCGTATGACTTGGGAGACATGTATCAATACATTCGTATGATCTAGAGGATTCATGAAAAGTGCATGAATATCAATAAATATTTCCTTGAAGTGTCCTCCCATATTTTTGACATTTAATTTATATTATTGAATCATATGTGATAGTGGTTTTTATAGTGTTATATTATTTATGTTTCACATGATTCAGTATATTTGGGATACCTCCTTCATAATACCCATCTAAAATGGAAGATGTGTTTTTCATGATCTCAATTGATCATGTGAATCTCCTAGGTATTCCTTGTGGTCCCTTAGGTTGATTATTAGATTTTACATGGTGAAAGTTTTTTATTGGGAGATTAGACGCCCAATGATGTGTACTCATGTTCTCCTAAGATGTACCATGATTTTCATAGACTAATAATGTTCAAGAACTGAGTAAGTTTCTCATCGATACTAGATATGAATAAACAAAAAATAATAGAAACTCATATCTCCTCATTCCCTTATCATTGTGGATATTGGAATATCTATAGATATCTAAATGATCATTTATAGTCTAACAACATGAAAAGAGATATTGTATAGCATATTTCTCAATTCATGGTATGTCAACAAGTCAAGGATAGGTGATAGATTTATGAGGGGATATTATGTCCTTTACCAACAATCTAATTGAAATGGAAACAAACATGGGTTTCATATATAGACACCCCATGAAATATAAATTCAAAAAATCAATTTTGGTTGTTTTCAATAACATTATGAAGTTCGTACACATCATTGATATCAGATACAATTCCTATATTGATCAAAATTTTCAGATATATAATAATGAAGATGTATGGTTTCATGGTGTAAGATATTGTATTATATCATATTGATAACTATGGTTTACCTCGATATAATGGTGAATCCATCAGTATTCTTTGGGAATAATGTAATGTTTCTGTATTTCTTAGTATCCTCATATGGACTGTCAAAATTCCTGGGACATTCATCCCCAAGATTATATGTTTTAATCAAATTCTTCATATTTCTAATGAGGTTGGGATCTACACCATCCTCTAGTCAATTATTCATGTGTGAGTATCTTTTAGTTGAGAATTTAGAAGGATCCTTTTAAATACCTCTATATAATGAAGTGAAGAACCCCAAAATGTTTGGATTTTGTTCAAGAAAAAATGATATTGGTTCCTAAAAACCTTGGGAAATTGTAATGGTGGTAATATCTATACTTCACCAAATAAAAGAGGCTCGGAGTTGATAAAAGTTTTATGCTGAAAATAATTTGTAAGGTCCTGAATTTAATGTAGGTAAGAATGTATAATGGTGAATTTCTCAATAGAATGAGTTTACCATATTAAAAAATAACGGAAAGATGATACCAATCTATATTGGTCTTTTAGATATTATTTATCTATTGGAGATTGTTTCTTTTTAGTTTACAATCCCACTTAATATCTCTCATGTGCATGATGTGTTCCATGTACCTCTACTGAGGATGTGGTTACTTAATCCTTCACATGAATTGAATAGATTGGTCTTCCATTATGTAATGATATCTCATACAAAGAACTTGTAATAGAAATATTATCTCATATAGATATCTTACTCTGGAACAAGACAACTCCACATGAGTATGTTACCTATTCGAATCATAAATTTAAGGATGCTATATAAAAACCAAAGGATGTGGTAACCCAGAGAAATAATCAACTATTTTTATCTGAGTGACATATTATCAAGGTGAATGTTAGTTTTATGTGTGCTATACTTTAAAACATGATATTTTATGTTATTTATGTGGAATAAAAGTGAGGTATTCGATAAACTGATTAACACCTAACCCAGCTTCTAAATTAATCATGAAATAATAATCATATCTAACCTAGATATTCAATTAATGGTATTTATACTAATAACCTAATTATAAAAATTATTTATAATTTTATTATATTATTCAAATTTATTGATCTATTTATTATAAAAAATTAAACAATATTATGTAATGTCAATTTTTTATTCAAAGCTAATTTTTCATCAAAAATTGTTATTATTTTATTTTTGACACGGATATTATAATTATTTTATAATATTTATAAAAATATAGATGAGTTAATTAATATAATTTTCTAATAATAATTTCTATAATATCTTATGGTGATATTTTTATGATTTTTAAAAATTTCAATTTTTAGTGAATAGTCAGAATATCTATTTTTTTAGAAAAATATAATTTGATATAATTAAATAAAATTATTTATAAGTTAAATAATGATTTAATTAAACATAGTTATTCTATAATATTTACATGAATTTGACAATACATCATTAAAATATATTATGAAATTCAATGTGTGTCCCTCCCCTCACATATAGAAGGTCACCACATATCCTCTAGTATTCACATAATTTTATCTTTATATCTTAAGAAATTACTACTCCCACACCCCTCTATATCAAATTTATTCATCATAGATCCCAATGTATTCTCCTCAGACTTATCTTTCGAGTATTTTTCTGTAAGTTATAGGAGGTCATTCAAAGAAGAAGTATAAATCATAACCAATCTCTTATAATTTTATTTCATCACACATAAACTATAAATAAATTATACATAAAAATAGTAAGAATATTGTATCATAAGTATAATGAGATTTTTTATTATTTTTGAACAACAATTTACCACTTCTTTTTCATTAAAATTGATGTTAATGTACTGGTCCTACGTACGTGTAGAGTACCACCACAAAATTTTTAAATCATTCATTTTACATAACCATATTTGATGGTTGGTTATAATAATAATTTTTAATGTATACATGTGTTTGATGTTTATGTGATAATAATGATTCTTTAAAGGTGGTTTATTATTTCCCATTTTTTCAGTTCTATTTATCGAAAAATGGAAGCATAACACATGCGATCATACAGACTAATGGGTCCACATAGTAAGATAATTAATTTTTAAATAAAAATTTATATCATGGTTTTTAAAAATGTAGATAATGAATATATATTTAATTTATATCATTAAAAACATTTATTAGATGAAGTAACCAAGATCAATGTTCTTGAATTATATTTTTTGATCAAAACACAAATGAAAAATAAAGTCGTTAACAACCAAAATGATGATGATAATGATAAAATTTTAATGATTGGGTGAAAATGTTTTAGAAGTAAAAAATTTATGACTTGTTAGTTGTTAACATGTATACATTATATATTTAATATAAGTTAAAATTTTTAACAAAGGAATTTATAGTACATATAAAAAATAGAAACTTCAATTAATGGGTTATTATTATAATCTAGTTTTTTAAAAGGATTAATTTTTATTAACATTCATATAATAAAATTATATGAACTATATCTAAAAAGATAGTTTTTTTATTATCATCAAGTTATTTCTAGAGATTTTTTTTAATTTCATTTTCTCCCCATATTTACTAATGTCATTAAAACAAATTTTATAAGGAATGAATACATTACTACTATCTTTGGTCATTACTCATTTCATCCGTAATAATATTTATATAAATTTATTCAATAATGATGTTCACATTGTATAAATATTTAATAATTTCAATTTTTCCAATTTTCTAATTTTCATATAACATTCATAACATATTCGTTTTCTTTTATACTAATGTGTTACATTTGTATCTTTTAAAAAAATATGAATATAATATTTGTTTTTCCAAAATACACATAAAATGTATTTTCTATTTCCTGAATTTTCATTTCCATTAATATTCCACTAGATGTTTCAATTATTCTTTTATAATATAATATTCTCCAAAATATTTTTCTAATATTTATATAATAAATATTGAAGTTCAATGTGAAATTTGTATTTTCAATATGAAATGTTCCAAATATATTTTCTGAGCATTTCCATATATTACAATATCTTTATTTGTTTGATACTCTATTATATAGATATGATAAAATCTAGCATCTTTATTAATTATCTACATGGTTTATTATTATGATGACGAAATATTGATGAAACTCTTTTTCTTTTACAAGGGTTATGATATTCATAAATGATAAATGTTTTCATTACATTATGGTATATATATAAATGGATTATGATTATGTGATAGGTGGGTGAGTTTTTTCCCTCAAATTAACTGGATAACTTTTAGTGTTATATAAACTCAATGGGTATATTTTATTTTTTCCCAAGTCCAAATGTAAGTACACATTATGTTATCCCAAGCCCAAAAGAGGGTAATATATCAATTTTCCCGATCCTGTTGTATGTATAATGGTGGTGAGCGCCAGCATAACATGTGAGAAATGACTTATTTGGTTACCTTGACATATTATTTATATGATTATGATTATTACACGTAATATTATACAATTTTATAACATTATCATAAGACAATCTTATATTCTCATGGATCATGTTGTTTTTGGATTCCATTAAAATTAATATATCATGAACTACCATGTTTTCTTTCATGACTCAAGATTATATGAATTTTTGTCTATTGATTTTCAATGTTATGACATTTTCTAATCAAATTATAATTATGGTAATATTACCAATGATCATCTAATGATATATTCAATTTTTACCATTTTTCAGCATTTAACCTATCAAATAACTATTTCCTTTTCCCAATGACATCAAAATAGGTTTTATGTGTGATATGTCTATGTAGGGAAGTAGTTGAAAATAAATAAGTGGAATATTAGGTAAATATTTCATGAACCATTTGTTTTGGTATTAATGATAAAATAGTCAACAAACCTTTTCTAATCAGGTGTCAATTATAAGTATTTTTAGTTAATATTCATAAAATAAAATCAATATTATATTTCAATTATTATTGGGTCACTATAACTATTGTTAATTACTCTATAATTATATCCACACCACAATACTGCACCAACAAAACCACCTCCTAAATATTTTTCCACATTTTTATAAACAAAAAAATCAACCACTACATAAACATCAATCCCTTCATATATAAATTTTGAAAATTCTTAAAAATAAATATTATAAAAAAAAAATTTATCCTTCTAAAAAATACCATTACCCTATTATAATATATTATATGTTTTTCACAAACAACACAATATGAATAACAAAAAATAATTTACCCAAAATCGATTTGTAAATTAAAATTACCCTCTTCCATTACATCATTTATGTTGTTTATCAAATTTTATTTTTTCGTCATAGATTTATATAAATATTTTATAAAAGTATAAAAAAACATACTACAGTAATCAATAATTGAAATAATAATAAAACCCGTATAGCATGCTCAATTCAGTAATAACATTGTTTATTCATAATCATATTACAATATTATATAGGTCAATATCAATTTTTCATTAAATGAAATATTATGTTTGAATATTATAGATCAATAATGTAATTAAAGTATGTATTTATAAAAACTCAACCATAACTAGAGAATCAATGTCACAGTATTGAATATGAAGACAACCAACGAACACACACCATAAAAAATCCATAAGAATCCTTCAACATCCTATGGAACAACATGCCCCATCAAATACCTGCACAAAATAAAAAAAATGATACTATATTAATGAAATGTATAGAATATAAGACATTCAAAATGAATTTTTTTGACAGTTACCTTTTATCATTAAATATCAATCTAACATGAAAATGAAATTGTATCCACTAAGGAATATATGTGGTATGAAATATGGGCCCTAAAAAAATTGAGAATACATATATGAAATATGAATAATTCATTATCTGTGACCAATTTATATTATATACTAATTAACACAAAAAAAATAAGAAAAATTTCTTCATGAATCAATGGTGTTTGGTCATCCAAATGCACCATATTACATAGAGAATTTCCCATAGAATTTTTAGGGTATACACAATTAAAATAGGTAAAAAATAGGTTGATCATTATGAAATTTCAATAATACTTCTAAAATTTTTGAACACTCAAATATCTTGGTGAAAACCATGAACATAATTTCTCAAACCAAACATATCTTAAAAACCCATGATGTAATGTAGTTCATCGTGGTATAATGACCTCCAAGAAATATATAATAAAAAAATTCATAGAAAATCTCCCTATAGTGAAACATAACGCTACACATGACAATCCAACTAATCCATATATAACATATTATCTATAAATAAAATTAGAAACACTAAAATATCATGTTTTAGGATTCATAGGGAAAAATTATTCCTTATGAATTAACACCAGGGATCACAATGCATCCAATACAACTCCAATTAGCGAAATACAATGGCCCTATAATCAATGTGAAGTGACACCTTTCATGGAATGATTCGTTATTGTTTCTAAATAGTCAACTAAAACTACACCATGTGTACACTAATATCGTGCAATATTCTTCCTATCATCTTCAATACAACAAAATCAAAAATTATAGGTTCAAGGGAAATAAATACGGTTATAAATATTTAAATAAATGTATTAATAACATTATATGACAATAAATATCATAACACATTGAAATAAATTATCATTTTATTAAATAGATTATTTAATATTGTTATGGGAATATTTATTAGGTGACTAACGAATAAAAATTATATTCATTTAAGAAGGTGTGAAACACTAATTGAACACGTGTTATAGGTGGTATAAAGTAGTGGATCATAAAAAATGCCTTAATGAAAATAAATTTTCTATATGGCGGGGAGAGCCAATTGAAGAGAAAATATCCTCAGAGTCAGAGGGCTTTAACTTATCACCACCAAACAATCTGCCTCTACTCCCCCCTCAATCCATGTGTTTCAGATCATAACATGTTACTTAATCAACTAATTGAATTTTTTTATTAATGTACATATATAAAAAATGAGGGTTTTGAGAGACTGTATAATAATCTAATAACTGAAAGACGTATCATATTTTATAGTGAATATATATATTCTTATATTGTTTTCTATATTTAGTTTCCTCTATAGATATGTTATATATTTTTTTATAAATAAAATTTTCAAAGGATAGATTTCATGAATTAGAGATCATGATGAATGTTAATCCACCCCTACCGAAGAACTAATTTTTGGTGACTATTACCCTTACCAATATTTTTCTATATACATCATTTTTATTATACAAAAAAACACAAAAATATTTTTCAAAGTCCAGTGATTAAATTTTAATGAGTAAGAAGATTAAATATACTATCAAATGGGTTATGTAATGATTAAAAATAAATTGGGGTAAATATACATTAAATTAAAAAAAATAACATTTGGTTATTTTATGGTGTAAAAAATTAATAGATGAATTTAAAATTAAACCAATGTGGTAGATAAAGTAACACATGAAACTATCTTGGGTATATAAATGTTATATGATCATTCAGATATGTTATTCCATGTAATTATAATTTTAAATAATTCATTATAGGTTGATAAATACTATTTAAATAATTCTATATAATCTATGAATAAAAAGATAGTTTAAAATATTTATTCTGTTCAATGTCATGTCAAATATGATTTATTAAATATTTAATATCAATGATTAATTTTTATGTTATACTAATTTGATATTTTTTAATCATTTTTATTTTTTATTTGAAGGAGGATTGTGATTTAAAAAGGCTAATATTTATTTTTATGTTTTAGGTGTTTCATTTTGTAACTGGAATTTGATGAGAATTTTGAATAAAAGAATAGAATTTATAATAATTGAGTAGTAGTAACATTATCTTTTCATAATATTGGTTCATAAATTTTGTGTCTACATGTGAATGCTCAATTATTTAGGTCATTTTGTGATATTGAATTGATAATTCCAAATATTTCATGAAATATCTCAATAATCATGAGATAACTATTATTTATCAATAAAATCTGATAATGATGTCTTATGGGTAAATTTATTTATTTTCCAATACTTTCTTAATATTTATTGTAAAATAATTTATGATTTCTTTAAAAAAAATAATTCAAAATTATTGTGAAATGAAAAATGAAATTCTTTGGTATCTTTTCTAGATATTCATGAAAATAATGATTTTGATTCATTGATAAATTTTTTGAGTTCATATTCCAATTAAAATTGTTAAATTCTGTATTTAAAATTTATATGATCTGTAAGTAATTAAATAATTTTCATGGTTGTGGTCCTTGAAGATAATGATATTGAAATAAATATCCATCTATTATTTTTAATAACATAAAAAATATGAAAAAACGTTATTTGATATATAATATTAATTTTTTTTAAATTTATGTTGATTTCATAAATGAAATATAAGTAGGAAATACCCATGATGGAATGATTATATACATGAAATTGAAATATTTGGATCCAAATTAACTGATTGACGATTAAATATTAGTAATATTGAGAAACTCTGTGTGGTCATATTTTGATCAACAATAATCAATAGATATAAAGAATACTAGTTTTAAATAATCCATTAATTAATGAATATAAAATATATTTCTTATTGTTATTGGAAATATCAAAAAATAATATAATCTATATTGATTTAATGAAACATAAAGTCTAAATAAGTTAGTTTATTTCAAAATTATTCATTATGAATATAATGTTTCTGACAATTCTTAATGGTATTCCAATTTTTATGGTATATTTATTATATATTCTTATAGAATTTTTTATTAACATTAATTAAATGAGTGATATAATTTATACCATTGAAAATACCATAAATAAAAAGGAAACGTTATTCCACGATATGAAGTAATCCTCATAGAAATATTATTTATATTTTTTTATATCCTTAAATTCATTTGATACTCTACGACTTTACAACAAAAATTAAATAAAATGAATTCAATTTTACAAATTAATGGATAATATTATCTTAAAAGATAATGTATGGGAAAATTTATTTCTATACTCCACGTTGGTTCTTATAAAATAACATAGTCTTCAGTAAAGAATTTTTTTTAATATTAAATGATGTAATAAATGATTTGGTTAAAAATTACCATAAATTTAAATGCTTTATTTTATTTTTTCTATAAATATACAAATTAATTTTGTTCATCCATACCAGAAAACAATTTTGTGATCATATTGAGAGAGAGAAATACTAGTACTGAACCTCATGCTTTCGGGAATATATTTTTTAGTATTGTTAATATTGTCATGTATTATATATCATATGTTTTTGTTTGATAACATACCTACCTTTTAATATTTCATCATGATATATTCAATATTTATAAAAAAAAATTTAATGGATTATGTAAATAATGAATGTTATTTAAGTAAAATTTAAATAAAAAAATAACTTACATATTTCCTTTGTAATGTTGGTCTTCATACGAATTCATATAATGAGGTGACCATGATATAATAGACTCTTCAATTGAAATAATAATATTTATTTATTAATTACAATTATTTCATTTAATTTGGTAGAAATAATGACTCATTTACATTCTACCAAAGGAGAATCCGAAAATAAATCACCATGGGTTATATAAATCATTTTCATTTTGAAATCATTTCACTGACTTCTTTTATTAAAGTAATTAAATTAATTCAAACCAAAATATCATAAAGTTGTCATATTTTTATATGGAAATAAATTGGTTATAACATTTCAATTTTTTAAAAATTATTTTTTAAATTAGTTCTCTATTATATAATTTTATTAAAAAATAATTCATTATGATTATCACATATTGATGAAAGACTAATATTATTTTTCTATCACATAAAAAATTATACAATATTTTGTTTTATTTTATTTTTCTTCAATGTTACATGCCATAAAAACACTTATGTATTGAGTAACTTCTAAATTTCACCAAGACACCTTTACAATCACCCATATCATTTAATATATTGATATCAATAGTTATGAAATATAAGGAACTAATTCCTAAACATATGGACATTACTTTATTGTTCCTGTCAATGAATCCATAATAATCCTCAAAAGTACATTTCAATTTATTTCAAAATGAAAATACAATAGAAATATTATTTGATTTATTTTTTATGTTATGGTGGTTGGACACTCATCCTCAATGTTTCCTTCATGTTAATATCTCCCAATTAGTTTTAGAAATGTTATAATTAAATATATTATCCATTGTTTCAGATATGCATCCAACTATGACACATGTATTCTATTCTTAAAATATCATCCTATAAATATTCCGTTATAATATACCATATATTTTCTGATATAGTATATTATAGAAGAAAATAATTTAAATATTTTCATCTTCATATTTTTATTTCATTATATATACTATATGTATCCATAAAAGTGTAGTTACCTAAACAATTATTGGTGAATCACCAATAATATGATGTTAAATCATTATTTACTACATTTTTTACAAATTAACGTGTGTTATTCATTGATTTAATTGTATATTTATATCCTATTAATTAAAAACCCATACATATATATAATGGAAAAATGATCACCACAAAAACACTATATATTTACTGGATTACTTCCCAATAAGGATTATTGTGTACTTGAAGTGTCTGATATCTTCTAAGACAAATATTAAACCATTCTTTTGATTAATATAATAATATAGAGTGATCAAGGATTTTTTCAGCCATGATACATTATGAATTTAATTTGACTATATTATCAAAATATATAATATTTTTAAGGAAACTATATGTCATTATGAAAAGGATCACAATTCAAATTTTGGATTGCCATTCATGATTAAATTTGTTTTCAACTATTATTAAAACAAAAAAACACTCAGATTACCAATGATAAATATTCCCCCAAATAAAAATTCTCTATAAATATTTATTTAATCTTGATCATAATGTGTTCACCATAATTGATTCTAAAAAATATCATCAATTTTTTCATTCTGTGAAATTTAAATATATATACTGATCAATAAGTATAATAATTTTATTTAAACCAAAATTCACATATATAATAATAATTATTAATTATTATTTTTGAATAATATTATTATATATATAATTATAAATTTTTTGTATTAATTTTGTCAAAATTAAATCTATGTTATAAGTGTATAACATTTTTCATAGTTTAATCATTTATTATACTGAAATATAATGTTAAATAAATTCATTTAAATCTCAACAGATTTTGGAATTTTTTTATTATCACTATATTGTATTGAAAATTATCATATAAATTATTTATGGATATATGTTCTCTAATTAAATTTATTTTCATCCATATGTTTGATAAATTTTATATAGAAATATATAAATAACACAAAATCACATCACCCATAATCAATGTCCACTCTTCTATCTATATTGTAAATTGATTATATAATAAAACATACTCCATTATTTTTATGTCCAATTCATTACACAATCTAAATAGAATTTAGTTTATTAATTTTTATATTAAAAGTATTATTTATATATATTCTTATGAAAAATTAAGAAATTTTTAGTGGGACATTATATTTTTCATATATTGTTTTATTTTCATTCATAAAATTTTTATGGAAAATAAAACATTTGGTTTACTGTAAAATACATTTTAATCAATAAAATATTTGATTTATTGGTTTTAAGAATCATAATTTTGTTTCTATAAACCTATTATTGGTTTAAATTATTTTATAATAACTAAAATTTCTATATTCTTCATGTTCATATCGTAACACTTTATAAAAAATTATTCTTTACTAGTAAATTAATATTATATTATTTGGATTAATCATTCAATCACAATTAAGATATATTTCATGATTTCAAAAATATATTATATACGTAGAATGAAATTTTTTACGTATTCATTTTAAGATAATTTTATTAATGAAAATTATTATCTATATAACATTTATGTTACTTAATATTAAATAAAAAAATATTAATACATATAAAATATTTTTTAAATTTATGAGACATGATCTATAGAATCTAAATTATTCTTTGAAAATATTATACAATAAGAATCCAAGATTATTAAAAAAACATGTATATAGTAATATAGTTCGATTTATTTCAATATAGTTATGAAATGTAGTAATAATTATATCTTCTATGGGATCCAATCAATGTTCTGTGAATAATGATATGTATGTTCAATACATAATGGCTTCCCATAGTACAAATTACATTCACAACGCTTTAAAATATAATTTACTACACCACTTTAATTTATAAAATATGTTAAAAAATGTATATTCAATGTTATCCAAAATAAAATCGTTTATCCTTCCATGTTTATATACACTATGGAACTATAAAATGTTGAGTGCAATTATCATTATTATCCAAATTACTCTTACAAATCTACCTATTTTTTCATTATTATTTGAGTGTTTTCATGTATTTTTATGATTATGTATTAAAAATCAATTATAGTATATAATTTAATTAGATTTTCAAAACACCTTATATAATGGGTATTCAATATCGAATAAAATACATACTGTATAATTTTTTTATTAAATGATATGTGATCAATTAAAAAAATAAAATTATAAATAATTTTTCATCCTTTATATTGGATGAAATTTTTATACTCTAATAAATTATGTTTTATAGGAATGGGATTGGGTGGTTGTGATTTCTGAGTTTTATTTTATGCAATGGGAAATGTATTCATCCCTAAAATTAAATAGAAAAGGTTTTATTCCTCACTATATCATAGTCAATCTAGGATCCCTATTTATATGGTTTTAAGCATAGTGTTGTGATAATTATTCAATTAATGATTTGATTGTGTTAAATATAGAAATTCTTTTGAGAAATATTCATCATGAAATTAAATTACGACGTGGTAGTCTAATTTTTTTTTCATGTATAGATTTTATTTGTAATAAAAATGAATATTATTCTAGGAGTAAAATTATCATGGTCAACCTCCTTGAGTAAAATAACATGGTTTAGTGAACTATAAAAACCCCTATTTTAATATAATTTAGTTCATGACTTTATCTAAAAAATTAACATATCGAAAGCCTAGAGGATCCAAAGGATTAGTTTCAGTTGATAGTTTGGAATATATTATTAAAAAATTCAATAAAAATACAAAAAAAATATTTATATGTTTCATATGGTCCACTTATATACCATGTATCTTTATATTTTCACATGAAAACCTAGGAATATAAATAAAAAGTTGTGATAAGTAATGTCTGTATTGTAAAATACAAAGAATAAAATAAGGTAAAAAAATTCCCAAGATACATGCTGAATATCAAGGTCACATAAATGGGAAGAGAATAATAATATTATGTAATGAGGAATCATATTGCATGATAACATAATTGTATTATATGAATGTGGAAACAAAGCAAAATTGGAGATCGAAAACATTAGTCAAGGAAATAAACAATGAAAATCTAAAATAGTGTGTCTAATATAATATCCCAAGATCTATATATCGAATCTCATGATATATAAACAATAAAAAATAAAAAAGTGGGAGATATAATTTTAGAACCACCCTTTACATTGAGCTCATATACATAAAAAAGTATGCCACAAAGATCATACAACATACGGTTGTGTTTCATCAATTTTAATCCCATTAATATGGAGATATTTTTATACACATTTAAAAAAATTAATGAAGGAAAGGTAAAACTAGTTGAATAACAATTCTTGTAAATGTATATAGTTATATATTAGATAATAGTTTTTCATGTAATATCATATGATAATTTTGGTAGAATAATAGGCGAACATAAAAGTTCATAGAGGTGGTGAATGAAATAAAAATCGGTATCATATTACCTTTTAATAAAATTTAATGTAATATCGAACCAAATCCCAAAAATAAATACTTACAAATAAAATAGTATAAAATAATGAATATTCATATACAATATAGAGGAGGAGAGGACCCCTTTCTCTGAAAGGGTGCTTCTAAAATCCTTGTAGGAGCTTCTAAAGAGATTTAGTTCACCTTGGGAGTAAAATATAGTATAAATTTTAGAGTCTGTTTATGATTTTCTTTAGTGAAGTATAATCTATGAATGAGTGGGATTGTATAGAAAGATTGAGAATAATTTTTTTTACTAATATTCAAACATAGTAGTTGGACTCTATATGATATTGTAAAGAATTCCACAAAACATCCCATTATTTATTCCATGGATTATTCTTTGGATGAAAAGATTACATTTTTATATTTATACGAACAAAATTCAATATATTAATACCCTTTTTTATGTTGATGTGAATCCTATTTATAAATATTAAATTTTAAAAACCTAAAATATAATATCGGATTTGGAGGATTCTTTAAGGGTTTATGAAATTAGTCAAATAACATAAAAAATTTGTTTTAAAGGTAAATTATTCATTTTGTTTTTTGTAACTTGTATGGCGTATATTACATAACTTTTGGGGTCATGTTGTTTTCATAATACATAATATATATTTTTACCGTATTTAATTTTCAACCAAAAATTTTATTCTCTCATAAAATTATGAAAAAAATTGATGTTATAAAATTTACAAATATGATTTTATAAATAATAATAGTTTTATAAAAGTAATTATATATGTATGACATTTATAATATTTAAATCACAGATTCATATTTTTTAAAAAATAATAGGGTTTATACTATGAAAATTTAATGATCCTTATAAATATTACATTTAACTTTGTAAAATTATTATTTTACTTATAATTATTATATACTATTTAAATATAATATTTTATTAAAATAACAGTTACATCTTAAATTATTTAATTCCCCAATTATAATGAGTTGATTGAAATAATACATTTTCCACAAATATCCTTTTCATTTCAATTTATTAAGATATAATTTTTTTTCAATTATTTATTTTACATTATATAAAAAAATTAGTAAATAAAATCATGGTTTAAAACAAATATATATATAAATTCATACTATGAGGTTCTATATATGTAACCCCGTATTAAATCAGTATACACCCTAATGGTATGGTGTGTGCTAGTGATATTTTCTTATGGTGGTCTAATGTAGATAGTTTGGGTCATGATTTCAATTACCATTAAATTATCATATAAATGGTACCACTCATGCTTTTGTCATCTAATCTCGTATTGGGATTGGTTATATGAAAAAACCAAAAAAAAATTATTATCCCTTAGATACTCTATTAATTGGGATTCATAGGGTATAATCCTATAATTCTTGGTCATAAAATCCTTTTTCTATGTCAAATGGAATCTATAATAACCTTAAACATACTAATACTAATGGTCAATATACAATAACTATGTTATCAAAAGATATTATTCTAAATAGACCTTTAAATCTAAGAGTTGATATAATGATCACAATATAACCAATGCAGTGCATCTCATTTATATAATTATAATACATGACAAATAATTTATTCTTTGTAATTGGGAATTTCATTTATAAAAGTTCAATACGATTCATGATTCACCCTTTAGAAATTTATCTTTCAAAATATTCATTTAAAAAATTAAACATGGTAAGTGTACTTTTGTTCTATCACCACTTCTAGTTCCCATTTCACTTCCATAAACAATTAATTATACTACGACATTATGACCAAGTGATTTGTATTTTTTCATTAGAAATTTTCTTTACAATATATCATCATTAATGGAAGAACCTCATATGATAAACCATTCTAGAGCAGTAATACCATTTCATTCAGTGTCGGTGAGGGGTTTAATATTAATTCCTTAATAGGGATACATGGAACAAAATATGTACATGAGATTTTTATGTGGGATTTATAGTCAATATGTAAATTATTCCGTAATATAAATGATATCAAAGGGTTTGTTTTATTCAAGACCTAACTTTCCCTTATCACCAAACATCATAACATTCTTCCTTGGTGATATATGATTGATTAATTTATCTATGTTCTCAATCTATAGGTTCGATATATGCTTTTATTTTTATATTATCTCTTGTACTTTTCAAATTTCATGGGGTAGTGAATGGTTTGATCCTTCTTGGTCATTACATGTATAAGATCTTACCACATTTCCTTCCACAATACATCCAGTCAGAAATATGGAGTTCAAAAACTCCCCCATACAAAAACTCTAATGGTTCCATTTGTATACTTGTATCGAAACTATTGTTATATGATAACTCTACTAGGGGATTGTATTGATCCAAAAATCATATAAAATCGGATGAGTAAGATCTCAGTAAAGACTAAAGAGTTTAAATTGTATATTCATACTGACTTCCCATCTGAGGGTGATAATAAATGTTGATTCATAGTTCTATATTTAATTTTAGGTAGGTTTCTCAAAATACTAATGTTAAAACTATGATGTTGATTACATATAAAAAAGTGTATCTTCATATAGTCTTATAACATTCCTTATGTATATCATGGTGAGTTGTTCAATAGATAAATCTTCTTTGATATCAATGAATTCTATAGATTTGGTAAGGTTATCAATTACCACTTAAATGGTGTTATTCTCATTAGTTCTCTTGGGGATTCCTATAATGAAATCCATTATTATGTTTTACGATTTCCATACCAGTATAGAAAATGGTATCATAATAACCATGTAGTATATTTTTATTCCTAGACTTTTTATCATAGAAAGCATCGAGGCACATACTTTTCAATCTCCATCATCATGTTATCCAAAAAAAATTGCGTGTAATATCTCCACATCGTAGTAATATAGGATTAATGGATTCAGATTGTATATGTTCCACATCCAAAAGTTACCCTTTTCAGATATGGTTTTTACATGGCACATATATACATTCCAAAACTTAAAAATTTATTATTTAATAATTTAAAAATGATGCTATTAACTACAAATTTCTAATGTAACTCATCAACATTATCGACCTCCTAGATTCTAACAAAAATAGATGATCAAGAAACGATTTTAGAAATATAATATAAAGGTCCCTAAATTATTCCCATATACATCTTTGAGACTATGTCATCAGAGCTTCAAAATATTTCTCTCACTGAAATAATCCTCTGTATTGAGATGATAGTATAAACAAAGATTCATCCACTTATTGAACATGTGAAGAATTAAAGGGAAACATTTACTGCATAGGGTTATTTCCTTCTCTAAAACATTAATATCAACTTCATAAAAGTAAATCCAATCTATTCATATAATAGCATAGTATTTTTATAAGAGGAGTATCATATGGTTTTCTGGGAAATTAATCCCACAAATTCAGATATGGGATGTGTATCATTTAATTTTTAAAAAAAATCAAGGAAGTGGTTTTCAGAAAAATAATTATAGTAGTTAATTGATTCTCACAGTGCCCTAGTTCATTTTTATTAATTAATTGGATGATAATTTATTGGTTGACTATAGGAATACATTCTTCAATCATAGTGGTTGTTGTATACCTTATTAATTTACTAGATAAGAGACCTTATTTCCATCACCTAAACCATTTATATTGCATCTTCAGATAATTTATCATGTGTTTCATCCAAATTTTTTGACATGTGTGCCGTTATAATTTCATAACCCTATTATATTTCTCTGTCATACCACTATAAATGCACTATATTTCCGTATTCTTTTCCATTTGATGTAATTAGTATTTGTGATCTATATTCAAACATTGAGGAAACATATGATAATTTTCTCCTTGATATTGAAGACACTAATGGATGAGGAATTTCATATACATGTATTTATCCCACAAAAGTGGTGGTAAATGTTACGTTCTTGGTAAATGATGAAGTTTGATGTTTATTTAGAAATCCTTTTGAATTTATCTTCATACACCCTAATAGATTCAACATCCTTTTTATAGAGGCTATGGAAATCATACTCCATTTTAAGATAGAGAGTACGAGGGGAATATTTGTTAAGAAACATTTTCCAGAATTACATCCTCTTTATATTTTTTATCTCACCCTAGATATTTTTATTTTTTACCCATATCTTCCTTTGATAATATTCACCCTCGTTATGATAAACATATTTCATTACCTTCTCTTAATAAAATCATTAAAGGATGTATAATATAATTTCAATGGATTTGTTCCACTAATACATGATTAATGGACTAGAAGACCTAATGAATTTTGAGAGACATTTTTCCCTTATTGGTGAATATTTTATGATTCCTTTTCTTAGTGGGATTTCTATATTTCCCTTGATTAATGATTCTATTCAAAACAACACTCAATTTTATATATTTTTCACAAATTTTCATATTCCTCCACTCATTGGATTGGGAATCTCATTTGGGATGTCATACAATTTCCCCACACATTGGTTGTCGACCAGGTAATCATGTTTCTATGCATTTACCGAAAATAATGTGAAAATTTGGGGTGATAATTTTTTAACTATTATTATCATAAATAAGAAAACGTGAAAATTAAAGGGATAACAAATAAATGATGTATTTGGTATAACATATTAATTTCATTATTTCAATCAATGTTATACAAGATCTATTTCATGAAATAAAATCTTATGTTCAGTTATTGTTTAATTAATATTGGTTGATATGGATCTTTTAAATTTACAAATTCATATTTCCAAGGTGTTTCAAACTATTTGCGTATCAAGGCCTATTATCATGTATCTGGTGATGATAATACATATCTAAATGCCCCATTTTCAGGTTATTAACCATATATGATAATTCCAAATTCTATGGAAAAATAGAATTCAGAGTCTAAACATATAATCTATCGGATTCAATAAAAAAATTTATATTCATATATGGTTTAAAAAATGATTGGAATATAAATTCTATAGTTTTTTGAATTTAAATTCAGTGGATTTTGGAGTCTAGATTCTGAGGAATTTGGAGTCTAAATTCTGAAGATTTCAGATTCTGAATTCATTAAAATTTTGAGTCTGAATTTTAGATATTTAGGAGTATTAATTTCATATAATTCATAAATTAAATTTCAAATAATTCAGATTATGAGTTTATGATAATTTAGAGTCTGAATTTCAAAGAATTCGAAATCTGAATTTCATATAATTTGGAGTCAGAATTTCACATAAATATGAATCTGAATTTTTGAGAATTTAGAGAATGAATTTCATTGAATATAGAGTTTGAATATTACAGATTCTGAATCTTAATTTATGAAAAATTAGAGGCTATATTTTAGTTAATTAGAAGTATTAATTTCATAGAATTAAATGTATGAATATCAAAGAATTTATAGTGTGTATACAGTAAGACTAGGTATTTTAAGAAAATGTATGATTCTATGATTTTTGATGGAGATGATAATTTTTTTTCATTAGTGAAAAATTAAATATGGTTTTTGAGTAGACAATGAATATGATAATAAAAACCAATTTAAGGGTAATTTATTGCGTATAGAAAGAAAATTTTCCTTAAGAAAGTGAATCCTATAGAATGATAATTTTTCTTAAGAAGGCCTGTTTGATATTTTCAAAATGTAGAGGTATGGAAAAATAATAAGGAAACTTATTGAATCAGTAATATCCACCTTTTTAAAAATCACAAAGAAGCATTCATAAACGAATACAATAGATAATGAATTATTTTGAACTATAAATGAAAAACTAATCTCCCTTTACATATGAGCCATGATGATTAAGATCAACTCCCCCCTTGGGTTTTGAAATACCTAAGTATCATATTCTTGTTTTCCTTAGAGAAAATACTTTTTCTTGCATAAGAATTACTTCTTAAAATAGGCCGACTTACTAAAACTCCCCCTTACTTAGGGAATTCTCTTATTTTTACGTAATATTATTTTGATCATTCTTTTATCCCAATTTATGATTTTAAAAACTAAAATGAGAGAAATAAATAATTTGGAACCTAAAATATTAGCACTATATAAAAAAATTTATTGAAACAAATTTTTTCATTATGCTAGGAAAATGTTATTGAAGATAAAGAAATACTACAGAAGATCAGATTGGCATGAAATTCATTCATCCATCTTCTCTATCGGCATGATCTTCTACAAGGTGGCCTTTAAATTATTGATCTCTTTATTATCTTCCACAAACCACTTGAGTAACCGATCTTGATCCCAATTCTTCTTTCCAAAGCCTTTATTGTTTTGGGTAATATAGTGGAAAATGGTTGAAAACATATATCATAGTTCATATATGGATCCTTTTTCCATTTATTGTATTTTTCTTTACCTATAATGGGTAAAAACATTAATGTCATGGAAATTATCAATATGTTAACAGGGAGTTAAAAAAGGTATAAGGGTGAAAACATCATATAAACATGATAAGATTCTATTTTATAACATTAAATTGAATCATAGTCATCCTATAAAATAATTATATCCATTTGGATCCTCTTTAATAGTAATATTAATATATATTTATTTAATACATTATTTAATTTCATGAGTACCCATCCTCTCACCTATAGAAGGGGACGCCTTATCCTTTCTCATTATATCACATTCATCATTTTAGTTTAACCAACCCCTACCCTATTATCTTATAAACATACTTATGTTAGAATTTGAGGTTCTCTTATTCATAAAATACCATTCCTAGGGTTATAAATTGGTATCTAAAAAGGTATACTAAATAAGTGGTAATCATCCAACCTATCGTCTTTCAATTTATATCTTCTTCTACCTCATTCAAATATTATTAATTCATGATTATAAAATTTTTAAATTATATTAAATATAATAATATGATGTTAATTTAATTAAATAATGTAACACCAGGAGATTAAAAATGAAAAAAATTCCAACAATGTAAATGATATGAACCACTAACTTTGCTTGAGTTACACGCATGACTGTGTTTTATTAGACAACAATATAATATTAATATAATTATATAACGTAATTTTTATAATATATCCATTAAATTTGTGGGTAATAATGGGATTGAATATGTTGTGATAATATATATTTTAACCCCATTTATTATCATTCTATTAATTCATTAGAAAATTTTTATCATTCAAATGAAAAAATAAAGGTTTTCTGAAAAAACGTTTTTTCTAAAATATGTTTTAATCATTCATGGAACAAATAATTTAGAATGTATTTTTAAAATTTTTATAAAAATTAGGTGAATTAAAATAATTTAAATATAGTATTAAAAAATAATCATATGGTGAATTTTTTATTATTATAAAATGTTTAATTATTTCCTGAATATTGAAAAACTCTGAATTATAATTGAAAACATTATCTTCACCTTAATTATTTAAAAAATTAAATTATGATAACCCGGATCATTAATAAATATTATTTTATGATTTATTAATTAATATTAGACATAATTCATATTGGAAGATCATGAATCTCATTATCATTGGAATTAAGTATGTTTCATAAAAACATAAATTTATAAATATATCATCTTTATTGAAAATTTCCATAACATGGTCATATTATTCCATCATACATAGAATTTTATTAGATAACATGGGGAAATGCATAACAAATTGGTGAGATATAAATCCTATTATGGTAATAAACATGGAATAACCTGAAGAATGTAATAAAAGATATACAATATGTATATTAATGGGGAATAAATGAGTTGATAATCATAAACATGAACTACGAGGCATGATATAGAATTAATACATAACAAAATCATGTAAAATATGGAAAAATCATAAAATAAATCATCATAATCAATGTTAAAGGATAAATTACTTAAAATCATGATTTAAAAATTATCCATATTGATTAGGTTCACTCCCCAATCATTTTCATGATGTCTCGTGAGTCTATGATTTAAACAATGCATTCTAGTGCTAAATAATATTTGGTTCACACTTATCTTTTATTACATTACCATGATTAAGTGTTCCACATATATAATAAAACATAAAATAATTTATCACCACATTTTCTTACAATATCACGGATTGGGGGATGAATACATATATGTTCCCAATAAAAGAGTTATATGTTCATGATGTTAAACACCCATGATATTAATTGCACCCATGTATTCAAAACCCAACTATTTGACATGAAAAATCCTTGTTGAACTTCGGCATTGTACTAGGGGGTATAAATGTCCATATAAGGTTTCGTGGGAGTTAAATAGTTATATAATTATATATAAATAAAATTGAATGTACTATGTTTATGGATCAACATATAACATCATTAGGAATTTTTGATAAAATACACATGATAATGGAGACACATGAATAAAGAAGACAATGATAGGTTCCCCTACCTTTAGAGTGTGAATCCAAATACTTACGAGAAGCTTATTACAAGACTAGGTGAACCATGGTAGGGATTCAAATAGGTTAGGGATCGGTATGGAAGTGTCTTATGGTTTTTGGGTGAAAATAAATTGGAGTGTTGAAGGGTTTATATTGAAAAAGTGGTGTGTAGTTCTTTATTATTAATTTAACATTGGTGTTGGACTCTGTATAATAATATAATCAAAACCACAATCTGTACCTTGGTATTATACCATGGTTCATACCAAATGGTAGTGGTTTTAATTATTTTATATTTCCAAGGTCCTAAATTATTAAAATATTACCATTTGTAATGTGCAAATGATTCATGTACTTGTTGAAATGATTCCAAATCACAAAAATTATTATTGTTTGTATGATTCATAAAGGATTTATTAAACCAAAAAAATACCTAAAATAAAAATATGTTTTATGGAGAAAAATTATTCGGTCTTGTATAAATTGTTTAGTATTTATTACATTTGTTTTGGGTCAATATTGTGTCATAATACACATTGAATGTTTATTCGGTATTTAATTATTAACCTAATATTATACAATCTGATAAAATTGTGAAAAAATCTCTGATGGATAATTTTATGAATATTATTCCAAAAATAATAATTATTTTATCCAAATGATATTTTAAATAAATTATTCTTCACTTTTTAAAACTCACAATCAGCATTTAATGAAAAATGTACGGTTTTTTATTAAAATATTAGATTTCAAACAATTATAAAAATTAAATTTGAATTTAAAAAATTATTTTCTTTTTCATATTTAATAATAGATATTTAATAATAACATTTTATTCAAACAATATTCATTTAAAAAATCCAATAATTATTCAATGTAAAAATATTAATTTAAATTGAATAATTCCCAAAAATATAATATATGATTTATTGTATCAAAAAATCATTTATAATAATAAGGTCAAAATTTATTCATTATTATCTAATATATAAATATTCATATTATTAGGGTATTGATACATAGCTCTTTAATATTCCATAAAACACTGTAAGGGTATAGTCGGTGATAATGAGACTTTTATAGTGTGGTTTAATGTACATGGTTTGGTTTGAGATCTCAATGAGGTTGAACATCCCCCGTAAATGGTTTATCCCCTACTTAATTTGAAAAATATCATCTTGACCTTGGTCAAGGAAAAACTACCTTGATTCAATATCCCTTGTAAGCTCTAAAAAATGGGATTTATATGGTATGATCCTGCTAATTGATACCATCACATCCATTGTATGTGTCAATTAGATTGGTGAAACCCCTATTTTTATATTAATTATATAGTCACTATTCAATTTCTATATTATAAATCATTGTGATATATAAATATTGTTTTAAATCTGAAAAAATATAATGAAATAAAAAAATATCATGCTTTCTATATGCAGAATATATAATTATCCATTTAATTGAATAGCAAGGGGAAATTTATTAATAAATGTTAATTTGTTAAAATCTTCACATCATTAGAAAATTCAATCTCAAAATTATCAATTATCATAATAAAATAGATTATAGTAATTATGTTTCATCACTTCCTCGGATCCACATGTTTCTTCTCTAAACATTTGGTTTCTCCACCACACGGTGACCATGTGCATTGTATTATTCTACAAAACATTGTATGTACGATCTATGATCTTAAAAAATTTCTCCTCATATAAGAGGTAATTATCCAATGGTACCACATATATATTTAGTACATGTGAGGTGTTTGGTATGTACATTCTCAATATTGATTCATGGAATACATCATGAACCTATGATAGGTTAGTTAAGAGTTGTAGTTGATAGGATGCATCTCTGTTGTGGTCAATGATCTCAGTGGGACAGATTTATCAGAGACTAATCATTACATTAATCCCAAATCTCATTACATTATTTAATGTAAATATACACATGAATAACATGTATCTTACCTCAACCTCTAGGACACATTGGTGTTTGTTAGCATAAATATATTGTTGAGACATACTATAGTTCATGTGATGTTGTGTGGTCTTAAACTTTTCCACCATTTTCTCAGTCATTTCATGGCCTAGCACTTTTTGTTCCCTAACATAATCCAAACCTGAATGTTTTCTTCACAAATTCAAAAAAAGGGAATCATAGTTAGCAATTTTGGATTCTCTAGTGAGTATTTTTATTGTTTGATAACTCGAAATGATGAATTTGTTGATCTTTTCCTTCTTTGAATTCAATTGAGTCTCCTCTCAAAATGTCCTCAAGTGTCTAGACAATCTACTCTAATTTGAAATTTTTTTGGGGTTAGAAAGAAATGATGATGTTCAACTCAGTATTTTGAGCATGTTGGATAGCCTTCCCTTACATGGAGGTAAATCTTGTGTCCCAATCAGATATAATCTATTTTTTTCTATGTAGCCTCACCACATATCAAATTTATATCCATGTATGTAAGTTAAATGAGAAGTACTCTTGAATTGAAATGAAGTGATGAATCATTGAAATATTATCTACCAGAACCCATATAGTATTACTCCCCCTTGATGTCTCCATATAACTAGTGGAAATTTTCATGATGATTTATTCCCATTTCCATGAAACTTTGGGTAATGGTAGAATCCCCCCCTATATTTTTTTCTTCTATCACTTGCTGACATACAATACATATTGATGTATATTTTACAATCTATTTATTCCTATTTCCTAATCAATAGTTCTCTCATAGATCTCGAACCATCATCATGATTATATGATGGATAGAGAAGGTCAAGCTATGTGTACTATCTGACAACCCATTCATTATCTTCGCAATTCGTGATAATCACGGTCTTGAACAAAATAATTCAACTCCATCATCATTAACATTGAAATATGAGGATTAAGCTCTTCTTATATCTCCCACCATCATCATAATTCCAACATTATATTTTTGGGAATCCTTTTTCATCTTCAGAACAGATTGTTGAAAAATCATTTGTGAAAGGTTTTATGAATATCCATACCTTATGTTTTTTATGTCCATAATTTCCTTATCGACAAAGATTTCATCCCTCTCAATTATCTTCAATGAAAACATTTCTAGAGCATTTATTCTTTGAGAATCGTCAAATTAATTATCATTCACATGATTTTATTAGATGTAGTATTCATAGTCCTTGACCATATCTGACCTTCATAGTATGTGCATATTCAGATCCTTCTGTGTGAATATATACATGAGTCTCTTATGATCCATATATTATTAAAACATCCCTATAAATAGTTTATTCATCCATATTCCCAAAAACAATGATCCCTATTTCTAAATCTATATCATAAAATTTGTAGACCTATTCATGAAATGTCAATTTTCTTGAGGAATGGGCAGTCAAATTGCATTTTTCATTAACATTTATCCAAATAATTTCTCTAAATCATGTCTATATTCTGAAAATAGTTCTCCATTTGTAGGTAATGCATGTATAGTTAAAGTCATAATCATCCATTTTAATTCATTGATTACCACTAAAAATTCATCATTAGAAACAAACATAGCATCCTACTTAGTTAGTTTGATTTGTGGGTTTGAAAATTATGATAAATTTATCAAAGGATGATGACAATTCCCTGCTAATCCACACAAACTACATATCTCTACCAATATGTTGGTCTCACACATACATCAATATCTTTTATATTGGAAGGTTTCACAGATATCCCATTTCATGTGATTATATTACCCAATAATTAAACCTTATTCAACAAAAAACTCAAATTTTTTTACATCTCATAAAGATTGTGTTTTAATATGTTTCATTGAAGAGTTATTAAATTATCCTCATATTCCTCATATATTTTGGTCTACATTACAATGAAATCTATAAAATCAACCATAAAACTCTCAAGGAAATAATTATATATTATTTCAAATAAGTCCATGTATGATTACATAAAATTAATGATTCTAAATGTCATTATAGTGAACACATACTTCATGTACCGTAAATAGAATGTGGAAAATGGGATATACTCATTCATCATCCTTACATGATAATATACTGACAAGAAGATCCACTTGGGAGTAGTATTGTACTCCTTGTAGTTGATCAGAAAGTCCTAAATCTGTGATAGAGGATACCTGTTCTTTATCGTAATCTTCTTGAGTTCAAAATAATCAATGGAAAGGTGCATTGACCTATCCTTCTTCTAGATGACGAGGACTAGTGCACCACAAGTTGAAGAACATTTGAGTGTAAACCCTTTTTATAAATCGTTCTATAGTTTTTTATTCACCTCTCCATGATCCACAAGAGTCATTGTATATAGATTATTTGATACCGTTAATTTCTTTTGTATAATATTGATTTAAAATTTGGCCTCTCGTCTAGGGTTAAGACTAAAATATTCTTATGGAATAACTTCTATATATTCCCTAACAATGGGAATTTATTCAGGTATGATATATTTCTTAGACCCACCCACTTGAGCATGATATGGTTTCTTTTTGAGTAATAATATCAATATTAGATATTTTTTTTCTAAATAATAATAATCCATCTCTTTTCATTTTATGGAATAAGAGGATGATTCCTGATACAAATATTTATTTCCTTCACATGGAAATTTATGTTTCCTCTATATAGGTAAATCGAATCCATAAAAATAATTTCATAAAATCTCTCTAAAGGTAGTATGAAAATGTCCACTAGAATGTTCAACACATAAATTTTGAAATGAGAGGAGTTATATACATGGGATTAAATAATTTCCCCATTTTTAATTTTCACTAACATCTCTACTTCTGTATATTGTATTTGTTATTTAAAATTTCTACTAAACATTGAAATTTTTAATGAATATATACCACTATGGTAGAGAACCATACCATTCACAATTTTATTATATTTCTAAACATTTAAATTATTCAAAAAAAATTAAAGATATATATTTTTGGAAAATTGAACACATAAAAGGGAATCCAAAAACATTATATTGAAAAATTTTAAATGGAATTTAATAATTAACATATAAATTTCTAGGCTTAAATATTTGTAATATGTGATAAATTTACATAATGGAATATTATGGGAATTGATTCAACTTAATAAAGGATTGAAATGAGCTTCTTATATTAACAAATAATATCCACTGGGAGAGTAAAATCAAGTTTACTGCAATTCCCATTGTTGTGCACCCATTATTAATTGAGTCCATCTTAACATGATGTTTTCGGGTTTTACCACTATATATATTTGTGCTAGTTCTCCATCGACATGTAGTATCAATAAATGGTATTTTTTCTTGGAAACTACATACTTAATACAATACCAATATTTAGGGTTATATTATTATGTTTTTTATTATCTATATGGTTTTTGAATGAGAAATATTGTTAAATACCATCAATTTACTAAACATTTCATTGATATAAACTATGAACAATTTTCAATTAAATACCCAATAATTCATTATTTATTATCTAAGATTACACATCATAAAACCTAGAAGTTCCATAAGGCCAGTTATTTTGGGAGTTATGTACATTAGGTAACATATTAAAATATAATGAACATATTATTTATTAAAAATTCTTTTACATTTTCATATTTATTCATCATTAGTAAAACTGAATGAGATAAACAGGGGATATACATACTAAATTGTTGATCTAAAAATACTAGTAAGGGAATAAAAATGGAATAACCCAGATAAATGAATACATTTTGGAAAATAGGCAGATCAATGGGAAATAATGGGGGTGAGAATCAATCATCTGAATAATCTACAATCCTATTAGTGGCATCTCCCTGTTTCTCTCTCTTGCAAGGGTTTCTCCTCAGTGGTAGCTTAGAGTGGGGTCGGCCATAGTGTGGGCCTCATGCATTGTCTCCCTCTCTCTTTCATTTCTTGAAACTCTTTTATCATTGTAATCTCTTTGGAGGCAGCCACTACACTCTCTTGGGTGAAGGGTCTCTGATTTTGGAATGGCCATCATGTTTGGTTGGCTCCAGTCTTCTGCCTAAACGATGGTGTTGGCACTCAGAGCCCTAATCCTTTCTTTCCCTTCCATAGTCTCACATTGTTCTGCACCCCTATATGACGAATCTAGAGCAGTGGCATTGGGAGATTTTCAGATATGCGGTTCAGTAGCTATTGGCATACCCGACACATCCCTTTGAATATAGTGTTTTTTCAACAACAACATATTATTGATGTTTTCACATTTTTATCTTAGTTTAGTCTTTCTTCCTCATGTCAACAGTAAACTTTTTAGGATTTTTCAGAGTTTTCCATTTGGTGAGATTATTATTATCATCTAGTCATGGGTCACACTCATATCTAGTTTTTGTGGAGTCCATTAGAGTTATATTTGACGAAGAGTTGATGATGGTGTCATTTTGATGAGGTTGGTTCTTCTTTGATGGTGGTTTGATGAAACAGTGAGTTGCATTTATGGTGTTTCTGTTTCACATTATTTTTCAATGATTCTTTCTTATAATAGTGTTACAGGATATTATGGGGAAATTATGTTGATGATGTTCATCACATGGGGATGACTACGATTAGTTGTTTGGACGACGGCAAGGGTGATAGTTTTTTAGGTTCTTTTGTTTCAAGCTATGGTGACAACTTATTCCAGGAATTTCTGATAAAGGAGATGAAGGAGACAAAGGAAACGATGAGGTGGGTCGATGTCAGGGGCATGGATTACGGATTATCACTGTCCAAGTATATGTGTCTGGAGGCATCTTGTGAGATTTTGAATTTTTTATGAAACTGGATTTCTTATTAGATATCTTTTTATTTTGGTGACCTGGTAATCACATATATGGTCCAATTCCCACTCACCCTAAATGTATTTTTATTAAAATCAAATAAATATTTATTTTTTATTCAAAACATATGAACAATGATTAATGACATAGCATGAAAACATAAAGAAAACATGGGAAAAGGGGGAACATCATAAAAAAACATTATAAACATAGGTAATATAAAACATCCATGAAATAATGATATAAAAAATTTCCTGATTGTGTTAGATTCACTTCATAATCCCTTTCATAAATCCTATTATGAATAAAAAATTGCACAACCCATTGGAGTGATATACAATTGTAGGTGCACCTGTCACATTGTATTCATTCTTAGGACTAATTTTTTCAAAAAAGATCTTAAAACATGGAATCATTTAACATCACATTTTCATCAATGATCATGGACTATGAAATTAATAAATGTAACTACCCAAGAAAAGAAGAATATATTCATGACTTTTAACACCCTTTATAGGAAATGGATATGTGTATTCAACAACCAATAGTTTGGCATAGAAAATCATGGTGAAAATTTTATACCATAACAGTGGTGTATAAATGATCAAGAAACAGATTAATAGGAATGAATGGTGTCTATCACCAATTAGAAATAAAATGGGTGGTAATGGGGAAATATAAAACAAATCCCATCATTCAGAAATGATGATGATAGTAATTTGATAACTAATAAACTTGAATAAATATTATAATGATAAGATTTCATAACATGAGAGTGTGATACCAAATGTATGTGAGGATCTTATTAAGAGCTTTGGGAACCTTGTGAGGAATATGGAGTAGGTAAGGATAATAAATGTAACACCTAAAGATTTTACGAAAAATATTCTTTTTAATTTCATTAATGTCTTGTGTTGTATGCTACACCAAAAGGAGCTTGCACAACATGCATCCCTGACTTGGCTTGCATTACACGCAAGCGCGACCTTCCACGATTGTGTGTGTTGTATGCAATACCATGTTTCGCTAAACAACGATATGCTATTAAAATATTATTAAAACTAGCCGGTATGAATAGTAATAACCACTTTTTGAAATATTGTGAAATTTTTTTTCTAAATGGACTTCATTTTTGGATTCGGAATATCTAAATTAGCTTAGGGTGAAATTTTGGTACTTTTCGGATAACTTTCATATTCTGATGAATAGTGAAAATTACTAAATTTTAATTAAAAACAAATTTTTTAATCAAAATAATTAATAGTGATAAATTATTAATTTTAGTGGTTTAAAAGTATATTTAGAATATATTTTTACAATTTAATACAATGTTGGTCATTGGATGTAATTTCACAATTAAACCAGACATACACAACTGTCAATCTTTTGATAGTTATTATCTCTTAAGAACACAGTATTTGTGTTGACGACGGGAATTAATTTTGAAATTAATTAATACAACTGATAAGTGTTGAATTTGGTAAAATAGACATCATTTTTGAGTTCATAATATCAAATATAGCTTAGGCCTAATTTTTGGTATTTTTCTGGAAACTTCCATTTTTTGATGAATACTGAAACCACTAAGTGGTAGTTAAAAAAATGATTTTTTCATAAAACCTAATTTTACAGCTTCTTTGAGTGGAATTTCAAAAATCCGAGAGACACGGTTGATGTCAGTAAGTAAAATGTGGTTCAATGAGATGAAAATAATTTTTGGTGAATAGTAACTTTTTACTTTTTTTACCACGGTTAAAAGTAAATTGGGTAATTAAGGGTAAAAATGATATTATTATTACCCTAACACATGTCCTAATTCTATTAGAGAAGATTAATTCGACCAAAAAAAACCTTAGGAATAAAATATGACCATTTAGGCCCACTTGGATTAGATTAGGACATTTATTATTATTTAATTCAAAGAAGAGTTAAAAGAGTTAAAATCAAAGTTTATTTACTAAAACATTTTTAATATAGGGTTATACATAAAATAAATTCGATTGAAAAAATATTAATTAGAAAGCTAATAAGATTTACTACATAATGATATTTTATTTATATTTTTTATACATTAAATAAATTAATTTATTTATGACACAATGATGATGCAGTAATTACCATAATAGTGAAAAATTAGAATAATTGATATTATAAATACCCAAATAAATATAATTTCAGACTTTTTATGAATTAAACTAATTTTCTAGGTTAATATGGCATGTTAGAATTGATTTAATTAACTTTGGTTGAAGTAATCATTCTGTTATGAGTTCACAAAAATCAACTATTGAATAGTGTCAAAATTGACATAAAATAATTTTTAAAACAAATATTAAATTATTGATTGTAATTTTATTCCTAAAAATCTAAGGTTCGGCAAAGATACTTATATCATGATAGGTGTATCATTAATGGACCACTTGGGGGTCGCTTGGTTGTATATGGTATGTTTATTAACAATATAATATAAAAATACAAAGTGTCATGGTAAATGTCAATCTAATTAACTAAGAGTTAAAACTAAAAGATAAGTTTAGTATAATGACCTAAACTTGTCTAAAGTATATTCGATGGGAGGATTGGGACCCATCCCCACCTTAACTTCGAAATAAATCAGTTTGGAGCTATTTAAACCCGAATTTGTGTTTATAATATAATAATATTTTTGGTTACTCCAAAGGTGCCCCTCTCCTCCCTTATAAAAGGGAACCTCCTCCCCCTCTTCCTCACACCACTTTGAGCCTTCAATCTCAGACAACCCATGCCCATTTCACTTCCCCACTTCCCTAGAAACATCCTATAGGTTCTGGTCTTCTTCAAAGACCTATTTTAGTGCCCTAAAAGGAGGACTCAATGAAGCACTTTAAAGAAGATGTAATGTCCGTTATCGATTCTTTCATCTTTATTTCTTCTTCCACTTCTTCTTCTTTAGTGGTTTCATTACGAAGTAATAACATCAGTATCACTCATATACTGATATGTTATTATAAGTATGAAACAACCCTATTTTACCATCTATCCATCCTACGGAAAAAGAAATCACCGCGCGTGCGTACGTACAGAATACCGTCTCCACACCGTGGTGTAATCTATTTTCCACCACCACCTTACTTGAATGGGTATAATGGTGTAAATAATTAATATATATGACTATTATAAAGTGATATTTATTTTTAAATATTATACATACACTCCAATACAATTCCACGATCATAGGAACGATATCATCACTCGTGCGTACGTACGGAATACCGTCTCCACGATGTGATGCGACTCGTTCTACATGATCTTCATTTAATAATGATTATATGAATGAATTGAATGAATTGAATGAATTAATATGATATATATTACACTAATACCATTATTTAACTGAGGTATCTATAACCTAAAGAGAAGAATAATAATTTATTCGACAAAACACGCATAAGAACAAAAATTAATAAATACCCGAATAACAAGTAGTAATGAATTATTACTAAAAGAAGCTAAGGACATGACCATATATGATATCATAACAATAATTATGATTCTGGAATAAGTAAATAACATTATTTAAATCATTATACAGGAGGTTCGGACACTTACGAAGAAAATCAGACCTAAGGTAAGGGAAATATTACAATCTCATTTTTATCTGAGATTGTTTATACTTTGGAATTTACTGGGGTGTATTTTATCATCCACATCCATGTTTCCTCAATATGTAATATTTATATCCTTATACAATAGTTTATATCCAATTTTACCCTTCGGTGAGTTTTTAGTAAAAGATATGAAATGATTCTTTTGTCATTATTCCTACGAGGTACTTTTTGACATTTCCGAAAAAAGTACGAGAACAATGTCTTTTTAACTTATACGACATGAATGGATTTTAAAAAAAATATTTTCAAGATTCTTCCTTTACAAGTTTTCAAGTTTATTTTTAATCAAATTCTATTATTTTAAAATTGTATGACATGTTAAGAAAGGAAAAATGTTTTTGAAGTAAAAAGGATATTTTCCTCAAGAATAGAGTTCAAGAGTTTTATCAAAATAATTTTCCATCTAAGATAATAAAGGGTTTTGTCTCTATCCATATTATTACATTGATTTGATTATGTTGTGATGGAAATATTTTTATGAATTCCTTTATCTCATATGAATTGTTTTATGATATCCCGATGTTTAAGATTCCCATTTTTATTACATGGGTTATGCAATGATGTATGATTTATGATTTTGTGGCACACATAATAATGGTATCATTATGAGATGGGTGGGACCTATATCTGCCTCCAATGTAACAGTCCAAGATTTTATGAAAAATATTCTTTTTAATTTTCTTAATGTCTTGTGTTATACGCTAAACCAAAAGGAGCTTTCACAATACACATCTCTGAACTGGATTGAATTATACGCAATCGCGACCTTCCACGATAGCGTGTGTTGTACGCAACACCGAGTTTCGCTAAACAACGATATTCTATTAAGATATCATTAAAACTAGCCGTTATGAATAGTAATAACCACTTTTTGAAATTTTGTAAATTTTATTTTTCAAAATGGAATTCATTTTTGGATTCGTAATATCGAAATTAGCTTAGGGTGAAATTTTGGTACTTTTCGGATAACTTTCATATTCTGATGAATAGTGAAAATTACTAAATTATAATTAAAAAAAACTTTTTTAATCAAAATAATTAATAGTGATAAATCATTAATTTGAGTGGTTTTAAAGTATATTTAGAATATATTTTTACAATTTAATACAATGTTGGTCATTGGATGTAATTTCACATTTATACCAAACATAATCAAGTGTCAATCTTTTGATAGATATTGTTTCTTAAAAACACGCTATTTGTTTTAACAGCGGGATTTAATTATAAAATTAATTAATGCAATTTCTATGTTATGAATTTTTTAAAATAGACTTCATTTTTGAATTCTGAATATGAAATATAGCTTAGGATGAAATTTTGGCATTTTTCTGAAAACTTTCAATTTTTGATGAATAGTGAAACCACTAAGTGGTAGGTTAAAAACTGAATTTTGCTTAAAACTTAATTTTACCATTTCTGTGAATGGAATTTCGAAAATCCGAGAGACACGGTTAATATCAAGGACTAAAATTTGGTTCAATGAGATGAAAATAATTTTTGGTGAATAGTAACTTTTTACTTTTTTTTACCACGGTTAAAAGTAAATAGGGTAATTAAGGGTAAAAATGATATTATTATTACCCTCACACATGTCCTAATTCTATTGGATAAGTGAAATTCGATCAGAAACAAACTTAGGAATAAAATATGACCATTTAGGCCCACTTGGATTAGATTAGGACATTTATTATTATATTATTTAAAGAAGGGTTAAAAGAGTTAAAATCAATGTTTATTTACTAAAACATTTTTAATATGGGGTTATACATAAGATAAATTCGACTATAAATATTCATTAGAAAGATAACAAGATTTACTACATAATGGTTTTTTATTTGTAATTTTTAGACATCAAATAATTTAATTTATATATGACACAAAGATGATGCAGTAATTATCTTATTAATGAAATATTGACCTAATTGATATTATAAATACCAAAATAAATGTAATTTAAGACTTTTTATGAATTCCACTAATTTTCTAGGTTACTATGATATATTAGTGTTGATTTAATCAACTTGTTTAGAACATATAATTCTGTTATGACTTTTAAAAAAATCATATATCAAATAGTGTCAAAATTGACACAAAATAGTTTTTAAATAAAATATTATATTATTAATTGTTATTTTATTCCTAAAAATCTAAGGTTCGGCCAAATGACTTATATAAGGATATATGTATTAGTAATAAACAATTTGGGGTTCGTTTGGCATGTTATATTAAGTGTATTAACCATATTGTGAAAGAAAACAAAAAGACACGGTAAAAGTTAAATTATTTAACTTAGAGTTAAATCTAATTGATAAGGTTAAAATAATACCCTAAACTTGTCTAAATCTTATTGGTTGATAGTATTGCGACCCATCCCCACTTTAGCTCCGAAATAAGACCCTTTGGAACCATTTTAAAACAATTTTGACTTTAATATAAAATAATATTTTGAGATATTCCTAAGGTGCCCCTCTCCTCCCTTATAAAAGGGCACCTCCTCCCCCTCCTCCTCACACCAATTTGAGCACTCAAGATCGGCCAAACCCTGCCATTTTCTACTCTCCACTCCCCTAGAATAATCCTAGAGGTCCTGGTCTTTTTCAAAGACCAATCTTAGTTCCCTAAGTGGAGGATTCAAAGAGGCGTTTCAAAGAAGAGGTAATATCCATTACCGATCTTTTCAATTTTTTTCTTCTTCATATTCTTCTTATTTAGTTGTTTCATGATAAAGTAATAACATCAGTATTAATTACATACTGATATGTTATTATCAATATGAAACAACTCTAATTAACCTTCTATCCATCCTACGGAAAAAGGAAATCATCGCGCGTGCGTACGTACGGAATACCGTCTCCACGCCGTGGTGTAATCTATTTTCCGCCACCACCTTAATTGGATGGGTATAATGGTTTAATGAGTAACTATATATGATTATTATAAAGTGATATTGATACTGAAATATTATGCATACACTTCAACACAATTCCACGACCATGGGAATGATATCATCACTCGTGCGTACGTACGGACTACCGTCTCCACGACGCGATGAGATTCATTCTCAATGATTAACCATTCATGAATGATTATAAAGTATATATAATAAGTAATAATAAAATGTATGACATAATAATGATAATGGAATTATTTATATGTATGTCATCTACTTAATTCCATTCAATTCAATAAGGAAACGAAAACAGCTTTCATGCGTACGTAGGGACTACCGTCTCCATGAACGGTGTATTTCTTTCCATTTACTGATTTATTATATATGTATATTCTGAATATATATATATATATAAATCATGTTTTATATTCTGGAATTAAGTAATCATGATCTATGTAATCATATGAATAATTACAAGTTAAAAACACGAACGACAAATGTGACGATTTTACCCAAAATGCTACTTTAACATGAATTTACAAAAGAACGGGTAATATAAAGTCATAAGTGGACCATATATGATATAATAACAATGAATATGATTCTGTAATAAGTTAATGACATTATTTAAATCATTATACAGGAGGTTTGGATACGTACAAAGCATATCGGACATAAGGTAAGGGAAATATCACAATCTCATTTTTATCCGAGATTGTTTATTCGTAAGTATTTACTGGGGTGTATTTTATCATCCAAATACATGTTTCATCAATATGTAATATTATTTCCATCCACCTACAATTTTTTAAATCCATTTTTACCCTTCGGTGAGTTTTTAGTAATATGCATGAAAGGAATCTTTTGTCGTACGAGGTACTTTTTGACTTTTCTGACAAAAGTACGAAGAATGTTTTTTTTAACTTATACGGCATGAATGGATTTTTAAAACATTATTTCCAAGAATCTTCCTTTACAAGTTTTCAAGTTTATTTTTAATCAACTTCTTTTATTTTAAAGTCGTATGACATGTTATGAAAGGAAAAATATTTTTGAAGTAGAAAAGATATTTTCCTCACGAATGGAGTTCAAGTATTTTATCAAAATTATTTTCCATCTGAGATAATAAAAGGGTTCTGTTTTTATCCCTATTATTACATGGATTTGATTATGTTGTGATGGAAACATTTTTATGAATTCCTTTATCTTATATGAATTGTTTTATGATGTCATGTTGTTTAAGAATCCCATTTTTATTACATGGGTTATGCAATGATGTATGGTTTATGATTATGTGGCACACATAAGAAAGTATTCATTATAAGATGGGTGGGACCTATATCTCCCTCCAATGCATTGGGTAATGATTTTATATCTCATGAGATAGACATGGCTGAAATGGTAGGTTATACCGGTTTAGTGAACCAGGACTGAAACGAGGGCTACTCGATTCAGAAAGGGACTTTTTCCACTAAGATAGTCTTGGAAATGAGTCTTGACTAACAAGAAATGATTCTCTATGATTATGTGTGAATGTCACAAAGATTCATGTTTTATGTTATGATTATTGTGATTACATTTCACTTCCATGATTTACCCCATGTTATGAAATTATGATCTCTTTTGCAGGTTAAGATTTCCAAAAGTTATGTGCTTATGTATATGATGTGATTGATATTTCTCTTGTTTACCTTTACTGAGCATTTGAGCTCACCCTTTTATGTTTTTTCCCCAGGATATAAAGAAAGGTTTTAGGTATAATAAAAAGGAAGATCTTTATGGGAGATGTTGAAGATCTTTCACCAGGATTAGATGATTATATTCCGAGTTTCCAAAGACACTAAACTATTACGGTCCTTGTGTGTGTGTTTTTGTTATGTACTAAGTATTCCACAAATGTAATGTAATTTCCATGTACGTCACGCTTCGGGTCTCTACAGTTGGTATCAGAGGAAAGGTTTAGTCAACCTTTGGAAACTAGGATGCGAAAACGTTAGTAAGATCCCTAGAGATATTTCTAAGGTATGTCTAGGGATGTCCCTAAGGATAAGTATACGTATAGGTTATAGTACTAGAATTATGCTAAAGATCATAGAATTAAACCTAAGATGTTAGATATTAATGGTACTCCCCCTTTATTATGTTGTTTTCCCTAGCATGATTTTTGCCTCTCACACTATTCTTTTTGGGTTTTAGACGATGGCTGGAACCCGAAGGAACCGTGTTGATCAATGCAATGGACAATGCAATGATTGTCCTCCTGAACAAACAAATGTTATGGGAGATGGAGTGAAAAATCATATTGCTATACATACACACGCTATGAATCATTCTGGACTTCCAAATGAGCAGAGAAGGGAAAAATATTCTATTGAGTCATTCATGAGGCAACGTCTACCTTCTATTAGTGGGTCTTCCGATCCAGTTGTTGCTGAACAGTGGATCAGTACTACTGAAAAGATATTTTCAGTTCTTCAATGTTCTGAACATGATAAAGTCATCTTAGCAGTATATCGTTTGGAAGGTGAAGCTGATCAATGGTGGAATCTTATCAAGAATATGAGGACAAGATATGAAATTGAGTCCATGGAATGGGACGAGTTCAAGAACTTATTTTTCAATAAGTACTTCCCTCTTATTATTCGAACAAAGATGGATAAGTAGTTTCTTGAACTAAAGCAAAAGGATGATGAATCTATTGGTATATACGAAGCAAATTTTACAAGACTTGCAAGGTATGCATCTGGCATTATCATCCAACCTGAAAGTAAAGTTGATCGATTTTTCAGTGGCTTAAAACCAAGTCTTCGAAGGGCATTAGCTATAAGAGACTTCAGTAGCTATGACGAAATTGTGCGTTGTGCTATCAAGGTAGAAATGGATGTTGGTGTTACATATCCATCTCATGGTTTTGACAAGAAACGAAAGATGGATTTCAAGGAGAAATATCAGAATAATGGTGAAAAGAAGATGAATGTTTCCTTATGCACAAAGTGTGGAAAGAAGCATGGTGGAGATTGTCTTAAAGGGACTAGAAAATGTTTTAAGTCTGGAAAAGAAGGTCATCGAGCAGCTGAGTGTCAATGTAATGGAAAAAGGGATTCTAATGATGTGAATAAAGCAAACACTGCAGAGAACGCACCACCAACACTTCAATGCTTCAAGTGCAAGGAAATGGGGCATTATTCTAATAAATTCCCTAATCCAAGGATTAGTGATGATCAACATGAGTGACCACTGAAGGCAAAGGACAAAGGGAAGTCACATGCGATCACTATTGGCGATGTTGAATATGACAACGATGCGGTGGAATGATTAAGTGTTTATGTAATGAGATTCCAAAATAATATTGTATCATGGAGTATTGGAATATTTATGTATTGGTTTAATGTGGTATTCAAAGTGATTGAGATATTTTTGGAAATAAGATGATATGCGCATAATGAAGGGAAAATGAGAAAACGAAATGTTTAATAGTATTCATGAGCTCATGATTTATATAAGGACTATGTGATATCATTGTTTGAGTATATATAATTTTGAGGATTTTGGTATGTGGAAAGTGTTAAATTTTAACTGCATTCATGTTTTCACTAAGGTATTCAAGAGAATACATGATTAAGGACTTTGAATGTTTGGAATGTGACCAAAAAAACATATCTTATGATATATGGGGATCGACGATGGTGTTAAATCTCTGGTAATCGTTTTCACTTTGTTGTGAGAGTGGATTGCAGTATTATGGATAAGCCTAAAGATTGGAATGGATTATGTTGGACATAAGTTAGTATTGTTTAAGGATATAATTTTTCTTTATATTATTGATGGGATGTTATAGTAATATAGTTTTAGAAAAAGGACAACCTGCAGGACGGGCGACAGCCCATCGCTTCGGACAAGGATGTGGGAATCGAACCCACAAATGAAGTGCGACTGGCCTTTATCGCCTACCACTGGCCTACAGGAAGTCCCTGTTTAGTAGAAACTAGTTTTATTATATTAAGAAATATGATATATGAAGTATAAGTCCATTTTATGAACCATATATGATTAATCTCACTATAGAATGACTTATGTATATTTAATAATTTTTTCTAACTTTTTTGTTTGAGACAGATGGAATGACCCGTCATTCTATCACATGATCTGCTAACACTTCACGAATAACAAATTAAACTTCATTTATTTAAGAGATGAAGTGGAAATTGTTAAAGGCACGAACAACAGTGAGATTGTACCAAAATAAAGTAAGTATTTATTCTAATTCAAATTCTTTAACTTTAGGGAAACGATCTTGAAAACCAAAAATGTTATCCTAGTGCTCGTATATCTGATGAATCAGATGGTACCTTAGATCGTCACAAATCTATGGCTTTGTGATTGTTGGCTATTTCATAGCCATGTTCTCTACCACTCTCTATTAGAACATGATGGTTAGATTTCTCTTCCATATCGATATTTTTACCTATGTGGAAACCCAGCTATTAGTTTATTTGGGTAACCGTTACGTTTCATACTTTCGTTATTAAAGATAGGTTTTGGTATTCCTTTTTACGATGTGGGTTTCTATTAAAGAAACTTTCGAATAGTAAACTATTTATAACCCCGACGAATTTCGAGGGAGAAATTCATTTTAACGGGGGTAGAATGTAACAGCCCGAGATTTTATGAAAAATATTCTTTTTAATTTTATTAATGTCTTGTGTTATACGCTAAACCAAAAGGAGCCTTCACAATACACATCTCTGACCTGGCTTGAATTATACGCAATCGTGACCTTCCACGATAGCGTGTGTTGTACGCAACACCGAGTTTCGCTAAACAACGATATGCTATTAAGATATCATTAAAACTAGCCGTTATGAATAGTAATAACCACTTTTTGAAATTTTGTAAATTTTATTTTTCAAAATGGAATTCATTTTTGGATTCGTAATATCGAAATTAGCTTAGGGTGAAATTTTGGTACTTTTCGGATAACTTTCATATTCTGATGAATAGTGAAAATTACTAAATTATAATTAAAAACAACATTTTTAATCGAAATAATTAATAGTGATAAATCATTAATTTGAGTGGTTTTAAAGTATATTTAGAATATATTTTTACAATTTAATACAATGTTGGTAATTGGATGTAATTTCACATTTAAACCAGACATAATCAAGTGTCAATCTTTTGATAGATATTGTTTCTTAAAAACACGCTATTTGTTTTAACAGCGGGATTTAATTATAAAATTAATTAATGAAATTTCTATGTTATGAATTTGGTAAAATAGACTTCATTTTTGAATTCGGAATATGAAATATAGCTTAGGATGAAATTTTGGCTTTTTTTTGAAAACTTTCAATTTTTGATGAAGAGTGAAACCACTAAGTGGTAGGTTAAAAACTGAATTTTGCATAAAACATAATTTTACCGCTTCTGTGAATGGAATTTCGAAAATCCGAGAGACACGGTTAATATCAAGGACTAAAATGTGGTTCAATGAGATGAAAATAATTTTTGGTGAATAGTAACTTTTTACTTTTTTTTACCACGGTTAAAAGTAAATAGGGTAATTAAGGGTAAAAATGATATTATTATTACCCTACACATGTCCTAATTCATTTGGATAAGTGCAATTCGATCAAAAACAAACTTAGGAATAAAATATGACCATTTAGGCCCACTTGTATTAGATTAGGGAATTTATTATTATATTATTTAAAGAAGGGTTAAAAGAGTTAAAATCAATGTTTATTTACTAAAACATTTTTAATATGGGGTTATACATAAGATAAATTTGACTATAAATATTCATTTGAAAGATAACAAGATTTCATAAATAATGGTATTTTATTTGTAATTTTTAGACATCAAATAATGTAATTTATTTATGACACAATGATGATGCAGTAATTATCTTATTAATGAAATATTGACATAATTGATATTATAAATACCAAATAAATGTAATGTAAGACTTTTTATGAATTCCACTAATTTTCTAGGTTACTATGATATATTAGTGTTGATTTAATCAACTTGGTTCGAACATATAATTCTGTTATGACTTTCACAAAAATCATATATCAAATAGTGTCAAAATTGACACAAAATAGTTTTTAAATAAAATATTTTATTATTAATTGTTATTTTATTCCTAAAAATCTAAGGTTCGGCCAAATGACTTAGATAAGGATATATGTATTAGTAATAAACAATTTGGGGTTCGTTTGGCATGTTATAGTAAGTGTATTAACCATATAGTGAAAGAAAACAAAAAGACACGGTAAAAGTTAAATTATTTAACTTAGAGTTAAATCTAATTGATAAGGTTAAAATAATACCCTAAACTTGTCTAAATCTTATTTTTTGATAGGATTTAGACCCATCCCCACTTTAGCTCCGAAATAAGACCCTTTGGAACCATTATAAACCGATTTTTACTTTAATATAAAACAATATTTTGAGATATTCCTAAGGTGCCCCTCTCCTCCCTTATAAAAGGGCACCTCCTCCCCCTCCTCCTCACACCAATTTGAGCACTCATGCTCGGCCAACCCCTATATTTTCTCCTCTCCACTCCCCAAGAATAATCCTAGAGGTCCTGGTCTTTTTAAATGACCAATCTTAGTTCCCCAAGTGGAGGATTCAAAGAGGCGTTTCAAAGAAGAGGTAATATCCATTACCGATCTTTTCAATATTTTTCTTCTTCAACTTCATCTTATTTAGTTGTTTCATGATAAAGTAATAACATCAGTATTAATTACATACTGATATTTATTATAAATATGAAACAACTCTAATTAACCTTCTATCCATCCTACGGAAAAAGGAAATCACCGCGCGTGCGTACGTACAGAATACCGTCTCCACGCCGTGGTGTAATCTATTTTCCGCGACCACCTTAATTGGATGGGTATAATGGTTTAATGAGTAACTATATATGATTATAATAAAGTTATATTGATACTGAAATAGTATACATACACTTCAACACAATTCCACGACCATGGGAATGATATCATCGCTCGTGCGTACGTACGGACTACCGTCTCCACGATGCGATGAGATTCATTCTCAATGATTAACCATTAATGAATGATTATAAAGTATATATAATAAGTACTAATGAAATATATGACATAATAATGATACTGGAATTATTTATATGTATGTCATCTACTTAATTCCATTCAATTCAATAAGGAAACGAAAACAGCGTTCATGCATATGTAGGGACTACCGTCTCCATGAACGGTGTATTTATTTCCATTTACTGATTTATTATATATGTATATTCTGAATATATATATATATATATAAATCGTGTTTTATATTCTGGAATTAAGTAATCATGATCTAAGTAATCATATGAATAATTACAAGTTAAAAACACGAACGAAAAATGAGACGATTTTACCCAAAATGCTAATTTAACATGAATTTACAAAAGAACGGGTAATATAAAGTCATAAGTGGACCATATATGATATAATAACAATGAATATGATTCTGTAATAAGTTAATGACATTATTTAAATCATTATAAAGGAGGTTTGGATACGTACAAAGCATATCGGACATAAGGTAAGGGAAATATCACAATCTCATTTTTATCCGAGATTGTTTATTCGTAAGTATTTACTAGGGTGTATTTTATCATCCACATCCATGTTTCATCTATATGTAATATTATATCCATCCACCTACAATTTTTTAAATCCATTTTTACCCTTCGGTGAGTTTTTAGTAAAATGTATGAAAGGAATCTTTTGTCGTACGAAGTACTTTTTGACTTTTCCTACAAAGTACGAAGAATGTTTTTTTAACTTATACAGAATGAATTGATTTTTAAAACATTATTTCCAAGAAGCTTCCTTTACTAGTTTTCAATTTTATTTTTAATGAACTTCTTTTATTTTAAAGTCGTATGACATGTTATGAAAGGAAAAATGTTTTTGAAGTAGAAAGGATATTTTCCTCAAGAATGGAGTTCAAGTATTTTATCAAAATTATTTTCCATCTGAGATAATAAAAGGGTTCTGTTTTTATCCCTATTATTACATGGATTTGATTATGTTGTTATGGAAACATTTTTATGAATTCCTTTATCTTATATGAATTGTTTTATGATGTCATATTGTTTAAGAATCCCATTTTTAGTACATGGGTTATGCAATGATGTATGGTTTATGATTATGTGGCACACATAAGAAAGGATTCATTATAAGATGGGTGGGACCAATATCTCCCTCCAATGAATTGGGTAAAGATTTTATATCTCATGAGATAGACATGGATGAAATGGTAGGTTATACCGGTTCAGTGAAACAGGACTGAAACGAGGGTTACTCGATTCAGAAAGGGACTTTGTCCACTAAGATAGTCTTGGCAATGAGTCTTGACTAACAAGAAATGATTCTATATGATTATGTGTGAATGCCACAATGTTTCATGTTTTATGTTATGATTATTGTGATTACATTTCACTGCCATGATTTACCCCATGTTATGAAATTATGATCTCTTTTGCAGGTTATGATTTCCAAAAGTTATGTGCTTATGTATATGATGTGATTGATATTTCTTTTGTTTACCCTTACTGAGCATTTGAGCTCACCCTTTTATGTTTTCTTTTCCCCAGGATATAAAGAAAGGTTTTAGGTTTAATAAAAAGGAAGATCATTATGGGAGATGTTGAAGATCTTTCACCAGGATTAGAGGATTATATTCCGAGTTTCCAAAGACACTAAACTATTACGGTCCTTGTGTGTGTGTTTTTGTTATGTACTAAGTATTCCTCAAATGTAATGTAATGTCCATGTATGTCAAGCTTCGGGTATCTACATCCAATGCATTGGGTAAAGATTTTATATCTCATGAGATAGACATGGCAGGAATGGCAGGTTAAACCGGTTCAGTAAAATAGGACTGAAATGAGGAGTGAACTCGGTTCAGAAATGAACTTTTTCCACTAAGATAGTCACGACAATGAGTCATGACTAATAAGAAATGATTCTCTATGATTATGTGTGCAAGCCACAAAGCTTCATGTTTTATGTTATGATTATTGGGATTACATTTCACTACCATGATTTATCCCATGTTATGAAATTATGATCTCTTTTGCAGGGTAAGATTTCCAAATTGTTATGTTCTTATGAATATGATGTGATTTATATTTCTTTTGTTTACCCTTACTGAGCATTTGAGCTCACCCTTTTATGTTTTCTTTTCCCCAGGATATAAATAATGTTTTTAGGTAAGGAAAAAAAAGTGGAAGATCTTTACGGGAGATTTTGATGATCTTTCACCACGATTAGAAGATTACGTTCCAAGTTTCCAAAGAAACTAAGCTATTACGGTCCTTGTGTGTCTGTTTTTGTTATGTATTAAGTATTCTGCAAAAGTAATGTAATGTCCATGTACATTAATCTTCGGGTCTCTACAGTTGGAATCAGAGGAAAGGTTTAGTCATCATTTGGAAACTAGGATGTGAAAACATTAGTGAGATCCCTAGAGATATTTCAAAGGTATGTCTAGGGATGTACCTAAGGATAAGTATACATATAGGATATAGTCCTAGAACTATGGTAACGATCTTAGAATTTAACCTAATATTTTAGATATTGAAGGTAATCCCCCTTTATTATATTGTTTTCCCTAGCGTGATTTTTACCTCTCACACTATTCTTTTTGGGTTTTAGACGATGGCTGGAACCCGAAGGAACTGTGTTGATCAATGTAATGGACAATTCAATGATTGTCCTCCTGAAAAAACAAATGTTATGGGAGATGGAGTGAAAATATTATTTCTATACTTACACAAGCTATGAATCATTCTGGACTTCCAAATGAGCAGAGAAGGGAACAATATATTCTATTGAGTCCTTCATGAGGCAACGTCCACCTTCTTTCAGTGGTTCTTCTGATCCACTTGTTGCTGAACAATGGATCAGTACTACTAAAAGGATATTTTCAGTTCTTCAATGTTCTGAACATGATAAAGTCATCTTATCAGTATATCGTTTGGAAGGTGAAGCTGATCAATGGTGGAATATTATCAAGAATACAAGGCCAAGAGATGAAATTGAGTCCATGGAATGGGACGAGTTCAAGAACTTATTTTTCAATAAGTACTTCCCTCGTATTCTTTGATAAAAGATGGAGAAGGAGTTTCTTGAACTAAAGAAAAAGGATGATGAATCTGTTGGTATATATGATGCAAATTTTACAAGGCTTTCCAGGTATGCATATGGATTTATCAGCCAACCTGAAAGTTCAGTTGATCGATTCTTCAGTGGCTTAAAACCAAATCTTAGAAGGGCATTAACTATAAGAGACTTCAGTAGCTATGAAGAAATTGTGCGTTGTGCTATCATGGTAGAAATGGAAGTTGGTGTTACTTATCCATCTCATAGATTTGACAAGAAATGAAAGATGGAGTTCAAGGAGAAATCTCAGAATAATGGTGAAAAGAAGATGAATGTTTCCCTATGCTCAATGTGTGGAATGAAGCATGGTGGAGATTGTCTTAAAGGGACAAGTAAATGTTTCAAATGTGGAAAGGAAGGTCATCGGGCATTTGAATGCCACAATGATGGGATGAAGATGTCTAATGATGCAAACAAAGGAAGGGATACACAGAATGAACCTACTACACTTCAATTCTTCAAGTGCAAGGAAATGGGGCATTATGCTAATAAATGCCCTAATCCAAGGGTTAGTGATGATCTACATGAGCAACCACTTAAGGCAAAGGACAAAGAGAAGTCACATACGATCACTATTGGCGAAGATGAATATGAAAATAATGTAGTGGAATGATTAAGTGTTTATGTAATGGGATTCCAAAATAATGTTGTATATAGTATCGTGGAATATTGGAATATTTATGTATTGGTATATTGTGGTTTTCAATGGTACCAATAACCATTGAATGTGATTGAGATATTTTTGGAAAAAAAAGATGATATGCGCATAATGAAAGGAAAATTAGAAAATGAAATGTTTGATCGTATTCATGAGCTCATTACTGATATAAGGAGAAAGTTATATCATGGTTTGAGTATATAGAATTTTTGGATTTTGGTATGTGGAAAGAGTTAAATTTTGACTGCATTCATGTTTTCACTAACGTTCAATGGGTATTCATTCTTCAAGAGAATACATGATTAAGGTATTCACATGTTTGTAATTTGACCAACAAGACACATCTTATGATATATGGGGATCAACGATGGTATTAAATATCTGGTAATCATTTTCACTATATTATGAGAGTGGACTGCAGTATTATGGATAAGCCTAAAGATTGGAATGGATTATGTTGGACATAAGTTAGTATTGTTTACGGATAGAATTTTTTTCGATATTATTGATGGGATGTTATAGTAATATAGTTTTAGAAAAAGGACAACCTGTAGGACGGGCGACAACCCATCGCGTCGGACAAGGCTGTGGGAATCGAACCCACAACCGAAGTGCAATTGGCCCTTATCACCTATCACTGGCCTACAAGAAGTCCCTGGTTATTAGAAACTAGTTTTATTTTCTTAAGAGGTATGATATATGATGTATAAGTTCATTTTTGGAACCATATACGATTAATCTAACAATAAGTTGGACTTATAACTTTTGTTAACCTTTTGTTTGAAAGAGATGGAATGACCCATCATTCTATCACATGATCTTCTAACACATAACGAATAACAAATTCAACTTCATTTCATTAAGGGATAAAGTGGAAATTGTTCAATTCACGAACAACAGTGAGATTTTACCAAAATCATGTTAGTATTTCTTTTAATTCATCAACTTTATGGAAATGATCTTGAAAACCAAAAATGTTTTCCAAGTTCCCTTATATCCGATTAATCAGATGGTACCTTAGATCATCACAAATCTATAGCTTGGTGATTGTTGGATTTTTCATAGCCATGTTCTCTACCACTCTCTATCAGAACCTGATGGTTAGATTTTTCTTCCATATCCATATTTTAACCTATGTTCTCCTACGTGGAAACCCAGTGATGAGTTAATTTGGGTAACCGTTACATTTCATACTTAAGTTTTTAAAGCCATGTTTTGGTATTCCTTTTTACGATGTGGGTTTCTATTAAAGAAACATTCTTGTAGTAAACCATTTATAACCCTGACGAATTTCGAGGGCAAAATTCATTTTAAGGGGGGTAGAATGTAACACCCCAAGATTTTACGAAAAATATTCTTTTTAATTTCATTAATGTCTTGTGTTGTCTTCTACAGCAAAAGGAGCTTGTAAAACACGCATCCCTGACTTGGCTTGCATTACACGCAAGTGCGACCTTCCACGATAGCGTGTGTTGTACGCAATACAATGTTTCTCTAAACAACGACATGCTATTAAAATATTATTAAAACTAGCCGTTATGAATAGTAATAACCACTTTTTGAAATTTTTTAATTTTTTTTTTCAAAATGGACTTCATTTATGGATTCGGAAAATCAAAATTAGCTTAGGGTCAAATTTTGGTACTTTTCGGACAACTTTCATATTCTGATGAATAGTTAAAATTACTAAATTTTAATGAAAAACAACTTTTTTAATCGAAATAATTAATAGTGATAAATTATTAATTTTAGTGATTTTAAAGTATATTTATAATATATTTTTACAATTTAATACAATGTTGGTCATTGGATGTAATTTCATATTTAAACCAGACATAAACAAGTGTCAATATTTTGATAGTTATTATCTCTTAAGAACACGCTATTTGTGTTGAAGACGGGAATTAATTTTTAAATTAATTAATGAAACTGATATGTTTTGAATTTGGTAAAATATACGTCATTTTTGAGTTCATAATATCAAATATAGCTTAGGCCTAATTTTTGATATTTTTCTAGAAACTTTTATTTTTTGATGAATAGTGAAACCACTAAGTGGTAGTTAAAAAAATGAATTTTTCATAAAACTTAATATTACCACTTCGGTGAGTGGAATTTCAAAAATCCAAGAGACACGGTTGATTTCAGTAAGTATAATGTGTTTCAATGAGATGAAAATAATTTTTGGTGAATAGTAACTTTTTAGTTTTTTTTACCACGGTTAAAAGTAAATAGGGCAATTAAGGGTAAAAATGTTATTATTATTACCCTAAAACATGTCCTAATTCTATTGGATAAGATTAATTCGACCAAAAGCAACCTTAGGAATAAAATATGACCATTTAGGCCCACATGGATTAGATTAGGACATTTATTATTATTTAATTCAAAGAAGAGTTAAAAGAGTTAAAATCAAAGTTTATTTACTAAAACATTTTTAATATAGGGTTATAAATAAGATAAATTCGATTGAAAAAATATTCATTAGAAAGCTAATAATATTTCCTACATAATGATATTTTATTTATAATTTTTATACATTGAATAAATTAATTTATTTATGACACAATGATGATGCAGTAATTACCATAATAGTGAAAAATTAAAATAATTGATATTATAAATACCCAAATAAATATAATTTCAGACTTTTAATGAATTAAAATAATTATAAAGGTGAATATGGAATGTTAGGATTGATTTAATTAACTTTGGTCGAAGTAATCATTCTGTTATGAGTTTCACAAAAATCAACTATTGAATAGTGTCAAAATTGACATAAAATAATTTATAAAACAAATATTATATTATTGATTGTTATTTTTTTCCTAAAAATCTAAGGTTCGGCCACTATACTTATATCATGTTAGGTATATCATTAATGGACCACTTGGGGGTCTATTGGATGTATATGGTATGTTTATTAACTATATAATATAAAAATACAAATTGTCATGGTAAATGTCAATTTAATTAACTAAGAGTTAAAACTAAAATATAAGGCTAGTATAATGACCTAAACATGAATAAATTCTATTGGATGAGAGGATTTATACCCAGCCCCACCTTAGCTTTGAAATAAATCAATTTGGAGCTATTTATAACCGAATTTGGCTTTATAATAAAATAATATTTTTAGTTATTCCAAAGGTGCCCCTCTCCTCCCTTATAAAAGGGCACCTCCTCCCCCTCTTCCTCACACCACTTTGAGCCTTCAAGCTCGGCCAACCACTGACCATTTCACTTCCCCACTTCCCTAGAAATATCCTATAGGTTCTGGTCTTCTTCAAATACCTATTTTAGTGCCCTAAAAGGAGGTCTCAAAGAAGCACTTCAAAGAAGAGGTAATGTCTGTTACCGATTCTTTCATCTTTATTTCTTCTTCCACTTCTTCTTCATTAGTTGTTTCATTATGAAGTAATTAAATCAGTATCACTCATATACTGATATGTTATTATAGGTATTAAACAACCCTATTTCACCATCTATCCAACCTACGGAAAAAGAAATCACCGCGCGTGCGTACGTACGGAATACCGTCTCCACGTCGTGGTGTAATCTATTTTCCATAACCACCTTACTTGAATGGGTATAATGGTGTAAATAATGACTATATATGACTATTATAAAGTGATATTGATTCTGAAATAGTATACATACACTCCAATACAATTCCACGATCATAGGAACGATATCATCACTCGTGCGTACGTACGGAATACCATCTCCACGATGTGATGCGACTTGTTCTACATGATCTTCATTTCATAATGATTATATAAACAAATTGAATGAATGAATATGATATACCAAGGAAGGTGGCCAGAGGCAAACCCCTGACTATTTATTACAATAAACAAAAAGTGCATAAAGAGCGCGCCACAAAGTAAAAGTCATCACATGTCATACATATTGAAGTGCATTGTGTTGCATTTGTTGTCAATGAGGCATGAAGTTGTCTTGGAATGAATGGAAGTCAAGGAATGTCACGATGTGAATGACAAAGGTTGTGATGGTGTTGGTGGTGAAGGAGAATGGCCATGGAACATAGAGGAATGTCACTTAGGAGATTCACTAAGTGGCATTGGAGAATATGGTTGAAACATTCTCCATGTATATCTGACGATTGTTGAGCTGTTCTTTAAGTTCATAGAACTTGTATCATGATGATACAAAGTCACAACATGATTAGAAGACCATGCATTGTAGTGACAATGCATGAGGAGTTGAAGAAGATCCATCCACAAGTCCTAAGTGGATGAAGTGAGCTGAAGAAGTCCATGCACTATCACTTAGTGCATGTGAATCAGAAGATGTTCCAATTGATCCCTGATTGGATCAATGAAGTTTATTGAAGAAATATTTGATTCAGGAGCTCGGTTGAAGATGAAGAAACCTTCGGGAATTCCATTCTTAAATGTTGATCATATGTTGAAGAAGAATGGAGGAATTCTAATGAAGAAGATTAATGCTTGAATTCCTAAGAAGAAGAGAGAAGAAATGGCTTAGAGGAGAAAGGGCATTTGGCATTTTACACTTAAGTACTTTGTATACTTAGTGTATATTCAAGCAAAAAAATATGCCAACCTCAAGGGCCAGCCTTAAGGGTTCAACCCAAGGCACATGTGGGAACCAGTCACCATGCCCAAGGGGATCCCATGGGGCCAGCCCAAAGGAGGCCGGGGCCGTGTATAAGCCCCGAGCTACGCGGTGGTGAAGTCCGCGCAGCGCGCGCGCCCGAAGGCACGCATAGTGGGCGCCAGTGGCTCGCCCGAGTGGCAAGAGTGGGCGCAGAGCGCGCCCGCAGGGAGAACACGGTGCGGGGCGGCACCGTGGAGGGAGGAGATTCAATTGAGTGTGCTGGGGGAGCGGCATGTTGATAAGCCGCGAGAAAACCTCTCGCCATTTCGATGTGGGACGCGGATTTTTTCCGCGGGAGTAATCCTGGCCGCACGATCAATCGCGCGCCAGATCTCGGCCGCACAACTGATCCGCGGCGAGGCGATCAGATCCAGGCCGCCCGATGTATCTCCATCGCCGCATCCAACGGCCGTGGCTTCGTCCTCTTCCTCGAGCCCGAGCCGAAGCCACCCGCGAGCCCCGCTGAACCAGGCGCCTCCCGAGTGATGTTTTTGAGATTCCGGCCATCTCTCTCGAAGCCGAAGGCACCCTCGTGCTCGTCTGGACATACCGAATCCATCCATGCAATAAAGAGAGCATGCATGCAATGTTTGGAGGATTTCGAGTTCGGCCGAGGCAAGCAAAGCTGCCGAGGCCACGTGGTTCGTGTTTTGCATGGGATGAGCCTTAACCGAAGGCCGTGCATGCGTTATAAATCGCATGCACGTGAGGAAAAATAAAAGAGAGAACCCGCGTGAAACAGAGGAGCAAAATAAAGATTTGGAAAGTTTTTAAAGATCCGAAGATCTCGGGATTTCAAGATTTAACACGCGGAAGATGCGAGGCAGCCTCTGCCTATAAAAGGAGCACCTGAGGCTCTCTGATGGTTTGCTGATGCGCTGAAGTTTTGAAGTCCCGTGAGCGCATCCCTCTGCCTCGCGAAGAAGAAGCCGCCGCGCAAAGTACTTGCGCGGCTGAAGATCTCGGTGCCACCCGAGGCCCGAAAGAGTTCCCTGCGCGCCTATCTTGCGCGACAGGAAGATCCTGAGCCGCTTTAATTTGCGCGCTCAAGGATTGGCACCCTCACTGCCCGCATACTTGTGTGGCAGGAGGAAGTGCCCGCGGGTGCAGCACTTGCGCGCCCCGCGGTAGGAAGTCTTGCGCGCCCCTGTGTCGCGCACCCTTGCGCGCCTGGTTGCACCAAGTGCACCTACTTGGCAGTGTTGGAGAAGAAGATCCGAGGCAGTACTCCACACCTTTGGTTGTGGGTGCTTGGCAAGGAAGAAGGCCGAGCCCTTGTGCTTGTGTACCAAGAAGACAAGAAGGCCCTACGGGCAGTATCTTGTGCAAAGAGGGAGAACCCAAGGCTTAGTGCCTTGTGTGCAAGGTGAACAAGGGAGGCCGTAGCCTTTGGTGTGTGCAAAGAAGAATAAAAGAGTAAACCTTGTGTGCCAAGAGAAGTGGAAGGCCGTAGCCACATTTCCCCTTGTGTGTGTGCTAAGTGCAAAGAAGGGCAGTAGGTGTTTGGGTGTGTGTGCAAGAAGGGAAGAGAAGGCCGAGCCTTAGTACCTTGTGTGCCAAGTGAAGTGGAATACCACACATTGTGTGTGAAGTGAAAAAGGCCGAGAGGAAGTGTGTGCAAGTGGAAGAGGCCGTAGCCTTGTGTGTGCACACTATTGAAGAACAACTAAAAGAACACTAAAGTGGGTGTGTGCAACAAGAAGAGGAAGGTCACTACAAGTGTATGCTAAGTGAAGAATTTGTGTGTGCAAACTAAAGAAGTGGCCGAACCTAGGTGTGCACTAAAAGTGAACACACTTAGAAGAAGTTGAAAGGAGGACATCCACACTAAAGTAGAACACACTCTAAGTGTGTAAACACATTGTACAAAAGTGTGAAGTTCAGAGAAGTAGGTGTGTGCTTAAAGTGACTACACCCTTTGTGGGTCTACTGCACCAAGAGGAAGAGAAGGAAAGTGCATGCATACATGCATGCACGTGCACACGTGAAGAAAGTTAAATCAGTGGTGTGCATTTGAGTTGTCCAAGACAAGGACTGAGACTGGACCAGACCGAAGATAAAGATATTATTTGTCTGAGCATTCAGTAGATTGAGAAGACCTGATCAACTCAAGTGATCAGAGGTACAGAGCAAGGCCAGCAGTCTTTATCCCAGACTGCTGAGCATACTTGAAGACCTTAAAGTGAAGAAGAGCTACTCGTGCGACTCGAGGAGCCAAGAGAAGACCCTGTGGGACTCAGGGAGAAGAAGTCTTCAGTGGGATTCTGGAGCAGGCCAGTGGGACTCTGGTAACACTGTGGGACGCAGTATAAAGACCCTCCTGTGGGACTCAGGAGAGATACGGTGGGAAGCTGTATCGACCATTGTAATACTAACAGATTATAATGGGAGAATCCATGCTTGGAGAGCATGGCAAGGATGTAGGCCTTTGGTGCCGAACCTTGTAAATCCTTGTGTCCTGTGCCTTTTCATTACTGCATTATCCGGGAAAGGTTGAGAGATACAAGAAGAGTGGATCGAGGCTTTAACCAGCCATAGAGGTTTAATTGATAAGAATCAATTAGTAAAAAGTTTTAAGGGATCACTGATTCACCCCCTCCCCCTCTCAGTGATTCACACTGATCTGGGCACTTCAATTGGTATCAGAGCGAGGTTACCTCTAAAAGATCCAAGGGAGTCTATATGGAGTGCAGATTTGAGGAAATGAGCAACCAGCCTCAAATGGAGATATCTGCCAAGACTCAGAAAAATAGAAATAAGAAAGAGGCCAAGAAGATGAAGAAAGCCTGTCCTAGCTGTGATGAAGTCGAAACAATGAATGATCTTCAGAGTGCACTCAAATATCTTCAGAATACAGTTCCCATGGAAGTGGAAAAGTGTATAGCTACAGGCATCCATGATATTCATGAAGAAAAATCACAGTTAGAAGAAGAAGCCAATGCAATGGAAGATCAACTGGCAAAAAGGGTTGGCATAACCAACACTCTCAGAAAGCTGGTGAATGCCAAGGATGAAACTGTTTCCCTTTGCAATGTAAGATATGAAGATACCTGTGAAGAATTGCAAAGGAGCTCTTCTGAGAAAGAAATATTTTTGATAATGATCAAAGATGTTTTCCATGCACTGGAAAAGAGACACAGAGTTTCAATGGTTGTCAGAGATGCTCAACTTGAAGAAAAAGTCAAAAGGGTGAAGGAGCTTGACAACTCATTGCTTGAAATGAAAAAGGTGCATGAAGACCAGATAAAGCAGCTGGAAGAGAAATGGGAAGGAAGGCTAAGAACTATTGAGGATGAGAAGAACTCCCTCAATATGAAATGCTTAGAACTGGAGGTGATATTGAAAAATCAGCAATCACCCAAAGCCCAAGCCTCCCAGACAGCTGAAAGGAGAAATGTTGCTACTCAAGTATGCTTTGAGCAGGATGATTCTAAGAGAAAGACAACCTCCAATAAAAGTGCAACATCTTCTAGAAAGAAGGTTCCATCCACCCCATCTTGTACTAGTGCTTCTAATTGTGTTTCCAAAAAAAGTGCAGGATGGAAGAATAATTCCAAACAAAAATGGATGAAGACAGTAAAGAAGCAGAGCTCTCCTAAAACAGCACAACAGGTCAAGAAAAGTACCCAACAATCAGAAGGAATCAAAAAGTCAAGATTTGTGGGTCAATGTTGGTGTTGTAACAAGTATGGGCATTGTGCAAAGGATTGTTGGTACAATCCACTGAATGCCAAAGCACAGAGAAAGCCCATGCCTAGGGGGAGCAAGCCAGAAGAAAAGAAGCAGCATCCACAGGTCCAGAGACATCTGTTTACTGCAAATAGATTTGGATTACTTGATAACATCTGGGATGATTGCAAGAGTGGTCAAAAAGATACATGTCAGTCTCCAACTGTATCCAGAGCTCAAAAGAAGAAAAGATCACAGAACCTGGCTCGGAAAGAATCCTTGGGAAGCAATCATAAGAAAGCTGAAAAAGCTCCCAAGAAGATGTTGAAAAAGGAAGAGAAGTCCTTGGAGTCTGAGTCCAAGAAGGGTGATGCATCCAGAAGGACCACCAAGAAATGCTTCTACTGTGGAAAGAAAGGACACATCATGGACCTTTGTAAAGAAGCCATGAAACTAAAGAGAAGCAGACTGAACTCCAAAAGACAATCAATCCAGAAGAAGAAGGGATTGATTGAAAACAAGTTGCCTAAGAAAGGTAGCTTGACAGCATCTAAGGAACCATGTGGAACTTCCAGAACTGGGGCCACTCTACCAAATGATATACTTGTCATATGGCCACATCAGTTGCAACTTGCCAGAGAACTACAAAGAGCTGAAGATGAAGCTCTGGCATTTGCTAAAGCAAAAGGGAAGAAAAAGATTTCACATGAAGATGTGTTGAGATCCACACCAGCACAAACATCATTGAAGATCAAATGTGCAAGTGTGAAGACTGGTGAAAATGGGACATCTCGGTTGAGAGAATCTTCTCAACCTTGTTGTTCACATTGATGAACCAAGGAGGTTCCATCTTATTCCCTTATACTATTGGTATTTACATGTGCTAACATTTTAGGGAATTGAAGATGATGATCATTCTCAGCTGGAGGGTGGTTTGGAAAGAATGGAGTGCACCCCTTGAGGGGGAGCCAATCTGAAGAAGATGGGATTCTGAGATTAATACCATCTTGAGAAAAGTGAAGGTATTCCAATCATACTTTCATCCCTTGTTTCTTAATTGAGTTTATCTTGTCAATTAAGGGGGAGTATGGATTGAAGACAAATGGATGAAAGGGGGAGCTTTATCATTGCACTGAACTTTCTAATGAGTTTTGTGAAGTATGTGCAGGATTTAGCAATTAAGTGTTATATCTGAAAAATTTTCAAACCCCTAAGCATGATCTCACATGTATAGTGAATTTTGGACAGCTTTGAATTCCTTGGTCATATCACTCTTGTTTTCTACACCGGGTTAGCCCAAGTAGACTTAGAGCTGATTTACTAAAGGTTCTTTGCTAAAGAGAACATGTGACATCATCCCTCTCCTAGTGTTTTTCAAGAAGATACTTTTCAATGGGAGGAAGATATTTTTTTTAAGTGAACCACACCACACCTTTGCATTTGATTGCCAATAAGGGGGAGAAAAGATTGGGCACACATATTGACCCATTCATATGTGCTGATGGAGTGTATTGACAACAAATACAAAGGGGGAGATTGAAGTGCATTGTGTTGCATTTGTTGTCAATGAGGCATGAAGTTGTCTTGGAATGAATGGAAGTCAAGGAATGTCACGATGTGAATGACAAAGGTTGTGATGGTGTTGGTGGTGAAGGAGAATGGCCATGGAACATAGAGGAATGTCACTTAGGAGATTCACTAAGTGGCATTGGAGAATATGGTTGAAACATTCTCCATGTATATCTGACGATTGTTGAGCTGTTCTTTAAGTTCATAGAACTTGTATCATGATGATACAAATTCACAACATGATTAGAAGACCATGCATTGTAGTGACAATGCATGAGGAGTTGAAGAAGATCCATCCACAAGTCCTAAGTGGATGAAGTGAGCTGAAGAAGTCCATGCACTATCACTTAGTGCATGTGAATCAGAAGATGTTCCAATTGATCCCTGATTGGATCAATGAAGTTTATTGAAGAAATATTTGATTCAGGAGCTCGGTTGAAGATGAAGAAACCTTCGGAAATTCCATTCTTAAATGTTGATCATATGTTAAAGAAGAATGGAGGAATTCTAATGAAGAAGATTAATGCTTGAATTCCTAAGAAGAAGAGAGAAGAAATGGCTTAGAGGAGAAAGGGCATTTGGCATTTTACACTTAAGTACTTTGTATACTTAGTGTATATTCAAGCAAAAAAATATGCCATCCTCAAGGGCCAGCCTTAAGGGTTCAACCCAAGGCACATGTGGGAACCAGTCACCACGCCCAAGGGGATCCCATGGGGCCAGCCCAAAGGAGGCCGGGGCCGTGTATAAGCCCCGAGCTACGCGGTGGTGAAGTCCGCGCAGCGCGCGCGCCCGAAGGCACGCATAGTGGGCGCCAGTGGCGCGCCCGAGTGGCAAGAGTGGGCGCAGAGCGCGCCCGCAGGGAGAACACGGTGCGGGGTGGCACCGTGGAGGGAGGAGATTCAATTGAGTGTGCTGGGGGAGCGGCATGTTGATAAGCCGCGAGAAAACCTCTCGCCGTTTCGATGTGGGACGCGGATTTTTTCCGCGGGAGTAATCCTGGCCGCACGATCAATCGCGCGCCAGATCTCGGCCGCACAACTGATCCGCGGCGAGGCGATCAGATCCAGGCCGCCCGATGTATCTCCATCACCGCATCCAACGGCCGTGGCTTCGTCCTCTTCCTCGAGCCCGAGCCGAAGCCACCCGCGAGCCCCGCTGAACCAGGCGCCTCCCGAGTGATGTTTTTGAGATTCCGGCCATCTCTCTCGAAGCCGAAGGCACCCTCGTGCTCGTCTGGACATACCGAATCCATCCATGCAATAAAGAGAGCATGCATGCAATGTTTGGAGGATTTCGAGTTCGGCCGAGGCAAGCAAAGCTGCCGAGGCCACGTGGTTCGTGTTTTGCATGGGATGAGCCTTAACCGAAGGCCGTGCATGCGTTATAAATCGCATGCACGTGAGGAAAAATAAAAGAGAGGACCCGCGTGAAACAGAGGAGCAAAATAAAGATTTGGAAAGTTTTTAAAGATCCGAAGATCTCGGGATTTCAAGATTTAACACGCGGAAGATGCGAGGCAGCCTCTGCCTATAAAAGGAGCACCCGAGGCTCTCTGATGGTTTGCTGATGCGCTGAAGTTTTGAAGTCCCGTGAGTGCATCCCTCTGCCTCGCGAAGAAGAAGCCGCCGCGCAAAGTACTTGCGCGGCTGAAGATCTCGGTGCCACCCGAGGCCCGAAAGAGTTCCCTGCGCGCCTATCTTGCACGACAGGAAGATCCTGAGCCGCTTTAATTTGCGCGCTCAAGGATTGGCACCCTCACTGCCCGCATACTTGTGCGGCAGGAGGAAGTGCCCGCGGGTGCAGCACTTGCGCGCCCCGCGGTAGGAAGTCTTGCGCGCCCCTGTGCCGCGCACCCTTGCGCGCCTGGTTGCACCAAGTGCACCTACTTGGCAGTGTTGGAGAAGAAGATCCGAGGCAGTACTCCACACCTTTGGTTGTGGGTGCTTGGCAAGGAAGAAGGCCGAGCCCTTGTGCTTGTGTACCAAGAAGACAAGAAGGCCCTACGGGAAGTATCTTGTGCAAAGAGGGAGAACCCAAGGCTTAGTGCCTTGTGTGCAAGGTGAACAAGGGAGGCCGTAGCCTTTGGTGTGTGCAAAGAAGAATAAAAGAGTAAACCTTGTGTGCCAAGAGAAGTGGAAGGCCGTAGCCACATTTCCCCTTGTGTGTGTGCTAAGTGCAAAGAAGGGCAGTAGGTGTTTGGGTGTGTGTGCAAGAAGGGAAGAGAAGTCCGAGCCTTAGTACCTTGTGTGCCAAGTGAAGTGGAATACCACACATTGTGTGTGAAGTGAAAAAGGCCGAGAGGAAGTGTGTGCAAGTGGAAGAGGCCGTAGCCTTGTGTGTGCACACTATTGAAGAACAACTAAAAGAACACTAAAGTGGGTGTGTGCAACAAGAAGAGGAAGGTCACTACAAGTGTATGCTAAGTGAAGAATTTGTGTGTGCAAACTAAAGAAGTGGCCGAACCTAGGTGTGCACTAAAAGTGAACACACTTAGAAGAAGTTGAAAGGAGGACATCCACACTAAAGTAGAACACACTCTAAGTGTGTAAACACATTGTACAAAAGTGTGAAGTTCAGAGAAGTAGGTGTGTGCTTAAAGTGACTACACCCTTTGTGGGTCTACTGCACCAAGAGGAAGAGAAGGAAAGTGCATGCATACATGCATGCACGTGCACACATGAAGAAAGTTAAATCAGTGGTGTGCATTTGAGTTGTCCAAGACCAGGACTGAGACTGGACCAGACCGAAGATAAAGATATTATTTGTCTGAGCATTCAGTAGATTGAGAAGACCTGATCAACTCAAGTGATCAGAGGTACAGAGCAAGGCCAGCAGTCTTTATCCCAGACTGCTGAGGATACTTGAAGACCTTAAAGTGAAGAAGAGCTACTCGTGCGACTCGAGGAGCCAAGAGAAGACCCTGTGGGACTCAGGGAGAAGAAGTCTTCAGTGGGATTCTGGAGCAGGCCAGTGGGACTCTGGTAACACTGTGGGACGCAGTATAAAGACCCTCCTGTGGGACTCAGGAGAGATACGGTGGGAAGCTGTATCGACCATTGTAATACTAACAGATTATAATGGGAGAATCCATGCTTGGAGAGCATGGCAAGGATGTAGGCCTTTGGTGCCGAACCTTGTAAATCCTTTTGTCCTGTGCCTTTTCATTACTGCATTATCCGGGAAAGGTTGAGAGATACAAGAAGAGTGGATCGAGGCTTTAACCAGCCATAGAGGTTTAATTGATAAGAATCAATTAGTAAAAAGTTTTAAGGGATCACTGATTCACCCCCTCCCCCTCTCAGTGATTCACACTGATCTGGGCACTTCAATTGGTATCAGAGCGAGGTTACCTCTAAAAGATCCAAGGGAGTCTATATGGAGTGCAGATTTGAGGAAATGAGCGACCAGCCTCAAATGGAGATATCTGCCAAGACTCAGAAAAATAGAAAGAAGAAACAGGCCAAGAAGATGAAGAAAGCCTGTCCTAGCTGTGATGAAGTCGAAACAATGAATGATCTTCAGAGTGCACTCAAATATCTTCAGAAGACAGTTCCCATGGAAGTGGCAAAGTGTATAGCTACAGGCATCCATGATCTTCATGAAGAAAAATCACAGTTAGAAGAAGAAGCCAATGCAATGGAAGATCAACTGGCAAAAAGGGTTGGCATAACCAACACTCTCAGAAAGCTGGTGAATGCCAAGGATGAAACTGTTTCCCTTTGCAATGTAAGATATGAAGATACCTGTGAAGAATTGCAAAGGAGCTCTTCTGAGAAAGAAATATTTTTGATAATGATCAAAGATGTTTTCCATGCACTGGAAAAGAGACACAGAGTTTCAATGGTTGTCAGAGATGCTCAACTTGAAGAAAAAGTCAAAAGGGTGAAGGAGCTTGACAACTCATTGCTTGAAATGAAAAAGGTGCATGAAGACCAGATAAAGCAGCTGGAAGAGAAATGGGAAGGAAGGCTAAGAACTATTGAGGATGAGAAGAACTCCCTCAATATGAAATGCTTAGAACTGGAGGTGATATTGAAAAATCAGCAATCACCCAAAGCCCAAGCCTCCCAGACAGCTGAAAGGAGAAATGTTGCTACTCAAGTATGCTTTGAGCAGGATGATTCTAAGAGAAAGACAACCTCCAATAAAAGTGCAACATCTTCTAGAAAGAAGGTTCCATCCACCCCATCTTGTACTAGTGCTTCTAATTGTGTTTCCACAAAAAGTGCAGGATGGAAGAATAATTCCAAACAAATATGGATGAAGACAGTAAAGAAGGAGAGCTCTCCTAAAACAGAACAACAGGTCAAGAAAAGTACCCAACAATCAGAAGGAATCAAAAAGTCAAGATTTGTGGGTCAATGTTGGTGTTGTAACAAGTATGGGCATTGTGCAAAGGATTGTTGGTACAATCCACTGAATGCCAAAGCACAGAGAAAGCCCATGCCTAGGGGGAGCAAGCCAGAAGAAAAGAAGCAGCATCCACAGGTCCAGAGACATCTGTTTACTGCAAATAGATTTGGATTACTTGATAACATCTGGGATGATTGCAAGAGTCGTCAAAAAGATACATGTCAGTCTCCAACTGTATCCAGAGCTCAAAAGAAGAAAAGATCACAGAACCTGGCTCGGAAAGAATCCTTGGGAAGCAATCATAAGAAAGCTGAAAAAGCTCCCAAGAAGATGTTGAAAAAGGAAGAGAAGTCCTTGGAGTCTGAGTCCAAGAAGGGTGATGCATCCAGAAGGACCACCAAGAAATGCTTCTACTGTGGAAAGAAAGGACACATCATGGACCTTTGTAAAGAAGCCATGAAACTAAAGAGAAGCAGACTGAACTCCAAAAGACAATCAATCCAGAAGAAGAAGGGATTGATTGAAAACAAGTTGCCTAAGAAAGGTAGGTTGACAGCATCTAAGGAACCATGTGGAACTTCAAGAACTGGGGCCACTCTACCAAATGATATACTTGTCATATGGCCACATCAGTTGCAACTTTCCAGAGAACTACAAAGAGCTGAAGATGAAGCTCTGGCATTTGCTAAAGCAAAAGGGAAGAAAAAGATTTCACATGAAGATGTGTTGAGATCCACACCAGCACAAACATCATTGAAGATCAAATGTGCAAGTGTGAAGACTGGTGAAAATGGGACATCTCGGTTGAGAGAATCTTCTCAACCTTGTTGTTCACATTGATGAACCAAGGAGGTTCCATCTTATTCCCTTATACTATTGGTATTTACATGTGCTAACATTGTAGGGAATTGAAGATGATGATCATTCTCAGCTGGAGGGTGGTTTGGAAAGAATGGAGTGCACCCCTTGAGGGGGAGCCAATCTGAAGAAGATGGGATTCTGAGATTAATACCATCTTGAGAAAAGTGAAGGTATTCCAATCATACTTTCATCCCTTGTTTCTTAATTGAGTTTATCTTGTCAATTAAGGGGTAGTATGGATTGAAGACAAATGGATGAAAGGGGGAGCTTTATCATTGCACTGAACTTTCTAATGAGTTTTGTGAAGTATGTGCAGGATTTAGCAATTAAGTGTTATATCTGAAAAATTTTCAAAACCCTAAGCATGATCTCACATGTACAGTGAATTTTGGACAGCTTTGAATTCCTTGGTCATATCACTCTTGTTTTCTACAGCGGGTTAGCCCAAGTAGACTTAGAGCTGATTTACTAAAGGTTCTTTGCTAAAGAGAACATGTGACATCATCCCTCTCCTAGTGTTTTTCAAGAAGATACTTTTCAATGGGAGGAAGATATTTTTTTTAAGTGAACCACCCCACACCTTTGCATTTGATTGCCAATAAGGGGGAGAAAAGATTGGGCACACATATTGACCCATTCATATGTGCTGATGGAGTGTATTGACAACAAATACAAAGGGGGAGATTGAAGTGCATTGTGTTGCATTTGTTGTCAATGAGGCATGAAGTTGTCTTGGAATGAATGGAAGTCAAGGAATGTCACGATGTGAATGACAAAGGTTGTGATGGTGTTGGTGGTGAAGGAGAATGGCCATGGAACATAGAGGAATGTCACTTAGGAGATTCACTAAGTGGCATTGGAGAATATGGTTGAAACATTCTCCATGTATATCTGACGATTGTTGAGCTGTTCTTTAAGTTCATAGAACTTGTATCATGATGATACAAAGTCACAACATGATTAGAAGACCATGCATTGTAGTGACAATGCATGAGGAGTTGAAGAAGATCCATCCACAAGTCCTAAGTGGATGAAGTGAGCTGAAGAAGTCCATGCACTATCACTTAGTGCATGTGAATCAGAAGATGTTCCAATTGATCCCTGATTGGATCAATGAAGTTTATTGAAGAAATATTTGATTCAGGAGCTCGGTTGAAGATGAAGAAACCTTCGGGAATTCCATTCTTAAATGTTGATCATATTTTGAAGAAGAATGGAGGAATTCTAATGAAGAAGATTAATGCTTGAATTCCTAAGAAGAAGAGAGAAGAAATGGCTTAGAGGAGAAAGGGCATTTGGCATTTTACACTTAAGTACTTTGTATACTTAGTGTATATTCAAGCAAAAAAATATGCCAACCTCAAGGGCCAGCCTTAAGGGTTCAACCCAAGGCACATGTGGGAACCAATCACCACGCCCAAGGGGATCCCATGGGGCCAGCCCAAAGGAGGTCGGGGCCGTGTATAAGCCCCGAGCTACGCGGTGGTGAAGTCCGCGCAGCGCGCGCGCCCGAAGGCACGCATAGTGGGCGCCAGTGGCGCGCCCGAGTGGCAAGAGTGGGCGCAGAGCGCGCCCGCAGGGAGAACACGGTGCGGGGCGGCACCGTGGAGGGAGGAGATTCAATTGAGTGTGCTGGGGGAGCGGCATGTTGATAAGCCGTGAGAAAACCTCTCGCCGTTTCGATGTGGGACGCGGATTTTTTCCGCGGGAGTAATCCTGGCCGCACGATCAATCGCGCGCCAGATCTCGGCCGCACAACTGATCCGCGGCGAGGCGATCAGATCCAGGCCGCCCGATGTATCTCCATCGCCGCATCCAACGGCCGTGGCTTCGTCCTCTTCCTCGAGCCCGAGCCGAAGCCACCCGCGAGCCCCGCTGAACCAGGCGCCTCCCGAGTGATGTTTTTGAGATTCCGGCCATCTCTCTCGAAGCCGAAGGCACCCTCGTGCTCTTCTGGACATACCGAATCCATCCATGCAATAAAGAGAGCATGCATGCAATGTTTGGAGGATTTCGAGTTCGGCCGAGGCAAGCAAAGCTGCCGAGGCCACGTGGTTCGTGTTTTGCATGGGATGAGCCTTAACCGAAGGCCGTGCATGCATTATAAATCGCATGCACGTGAGGAAAAATAAAAGAGAGGACCCGCGTGAAACAGAGGAGCAAAATAAAGATTTGGAAAGTTTTTAAAGATCCGAAGATCTCGGGATTTCAAGATTTAACACGCGGAAGATGCGAGGCAGCCTCTGCCTATAAAAGGAGCACCCGAGGCACTCTGATGGTTTGCTGATGCGCTGAAGTTTTGAAGTCCCGTGAGCGCATCCCTCTGCCTCGCGAAGAAGAAGCCGCCGCGCAAAGTACTTGCGCGGCTGAAGATCTCGGTGCCACCCGAGGCCCGAAAGAGTTCCCTGCGCGCCTATCTTGCGCGACAGGAAGATCCTGAGCCGCTTTAATTTGCGCGCTCAAGGATTGGCACCCTCACTGCCCGCATACTTGTGCGGCAGGAGGAAGTGCCCGCGGGTGCAGCACTTGCGCGCCCCGCGGTAGGAAGTCTTGCGCGCCCCTGTGCCGCGCACCCTTGCGCGCCTGGTTGCACCAAGTGCACCTACTTGGCAGTGTTGGAGAAGAAGATCCGAGGCAGTACTCCACACCTTTGGTTGTGGGTGCTTGGCAAGGAAGAAGGCCGAGCCCTTGTGCTTGTGTACCAAGAAGACAAGAAGGCCCTACGGGCAGTATCTTGTGCAAAGAGGGAGAACCCAAGGCTTAGTGCCTTGTGTGCAAGGTGAACAAGGGAGGCCGTAGCCTTTGGTGTGTGCAAAGAAGAATAAAAGAGTAAACCTTGTGTGCCAAGAGAAGTGGAAGTCCGTAGCCACATTTCCCCTTGTGTGTGTGCTAAGTGCAAAGAAGGGCAGTAGGTGTTTGGGTGTGTGTGCAAGAAGGGAAGAGAAGGCCGAGCCTTAGTACCTTGTGTGCCAAGTGAAGTGGAATACCACACATTGTGTGTGAAGTGAAAAAGGCCGAGGGGAAGTGTGTGCAAGTGGAAGAGGCCGTAGCCTTGTGTGTGCACACTATTGAAGAACAACTAAAAGAACACTAAAGTGGGTGTGTGCAACAAGAAGAGGAAGGTCACTACAAGTGTATGCTAAGTGAAGAATTTGTGTGTGCAAACTAAAGAAGTGGCCGAACCTAGGTGTGCACTAAAAGTGAACACACTTAGAAGAAGTTGAAAGGAGGACATCCACACTAAAGTAGAACACACTCTAAGTGTGTAAACACATTGAACAAAAGTGTGAAGTTCAGAGAAGTAGGTGTGTGCTTAAAGTGACTACACCCTTTGTGGGTCTACTGCACCAAGAGGAAGAGAAGGAAAGTGCATGCATACATGCATGCACGTGCACACGTGAAGAAAGTTAAATCAGTGGTGTGCATTTGAGTTGTCCAAGACCAGGACTGAGACTGGACCAGACCGAAGATAAAGATATTATTTGTCTGAGCATTCAGTAGATTGAGAAGACCTGATCAACTCAAGTGATCAGAGGTACAGAGCAAGGCCAGCAGTCTTTATCCCAGACTGCTGAGGATACTTGAAGACCTTAAAGTGAAGAAGAGCTACTCGTGCGACTCGAGGAGCCAAGAGAAGACCCTGTGGGACTCAGGGAGAAGAAGTCTTCAGTGGGATTCTAGAGCAGGCCAGTGGGACTCTGGTAACACTGTGGGACGCAGTATAAAGACCCTCCTGTGGGACTCAGGAGAGATACGGTGGGAAGCTGTATCGACCATTGTAATACTAACAGATTATAATGGGAGAATCCATGCTTGGAGAGCATGGCAAGGATGTAGGCCTTTGGTGCCGAACCTTGTAAATCCTTGTGTCCTGTGCCTTTTCATTACTGCATTATCCGGGAAAGGTTGAGAGATACAAGAAGAGTGGATCGAGGCTTTAACCAGCCATAGAGGTTTAATTGATAAGAATCAATTAGTAAAAAGTTTTAAGGGATCACTGATTCACCCCCTCCCCCTCTCAGTGATTCACACTGATCTGGGCACTTCACATATCAAACCCATTCCCACCTCCCGGATTGACATCCTCCGCCGTGGCTGATTCCCATTCTGAACTTTCATATTGCTTGAGGATCTTGGCATACTTCCTTCGGTGATTCAGCTTCTCCAACGAGATCAGCTCTTATGGCGATTGCTTTAAAGAGGACCGAGTAGATATTGGCTTCGGCAGCGTGGAGTAATCCTTCCTCGGCTTTCGACTTGGAGTGACAGGGACCACCTGTCCACGCTTTCCCTTCCCATCTTTTAGAACATCACTATATGACAGCATGCCCTTCCCATTTTCTTTACCACTTTCCAAAGCATCAGCCCAATTCCCAGACACCACACCATAAGAGCCAACAGCAACCTCCCGAGCAGCATTCACACTGTTACAGTACACCATCTCCAAGCAGTGCGGCTGTCCCTCAAAGACTTGTTCATCATTTACAGCCTTTTCTGTATCAACCGGGACAATTTGCATCTCCTGACTAGCATCCAGTGTGATCTCCCCATTCAAATCCTCTTCATTCGCCATGACTTGGAACCTGTTATCAGTCTGAACCTCATTTGGAGGAACAACAGCATGCAATTGCCTCCTGGACTCTATAGGAGAGAGCACATCATTGTATTGCTTCCGGCCCTCTGAGCCCAACCTCCTCCCATCCTCCTTCATGCTATCAATCACCCTTGCAGCACTTACAGCATATTCGACAAAACACGCATAAGAACAAAAAGTAATAAACACCCGAATAACAAGTTGTAATGAAATATTACTAATAAGAAGCTAAGAATATGACCATATATGATATCATAACAATAATTATGATTCTGTAATAAGTCAATAACATTATTTAAATCATTATACATGAAGTTCGGACACTTATGTAGCAAATCAGACCTAAGGTAAGGGAAATATCACAATCTCATTTTTATCTGAGATTTTTTATACTTTGGAATTTACTGGGGTGTATTTTATCATCCACATCCATGTTTCCTCAATATGTAATATTTATTTCCTTCTACAATAGTTTATATCCAATTTTACCTTTCATTGAGTTCTTAGTAAACGATATGAAAGGAATATTTTGTCATTTTTCATACGAGGTACTTTTTGACTTTTCCGACAAAAGTATGAGAATAATGTTTTTTTAACTTATACTGCATGAATGTATTTTAAAAAAAATATTTCCAAGAATCATCCTTTACAAGTTTTCATGATTATTTTTATTCAAATTCTTTTAGTTTACAAATGTATGACATGTTAAGAAAGGAAAAATGTTTTTGAAGTAAAAAGGATATTTTCCTCAAGAATGGAGTTCAAGAGTTTTATCAAAATCATTTTCCATCTAAGATAATAAAGGGTTATGTCTCTATCCCTATTATTATATTGATTTGATTATGCTGTGATGGAAATAGTTTTATGAATTTGTTTATCCTATATGAATTGTTTTATGATGTCCCGATGTTTAAGATTCCCATTTTTATTATATGGGTTATGCAATGATGTATGATTTATGATTTTGTGGCACACATAAGAATGGTATCATTATGAGATGGGTGGGACCTATATCTCCCTCCAATGCATTGGGTAAAGATTTTATATCTCATGAGATAGACGTGGCTAGAACAACAGGTCAAACTGGTTCAGTAAAATAAGACTGAAACGAGGAGTGAACTCAGTTCAGAAATGGACTTTGTCCACTAAGATAATATTGGCAATGAGTCTTAACTAATAAGAAATGATTCTCTATGATTATGTGTGCATGAGAGAAAGTTTCATGTTTTATGTTATGATTATTGGGATTACATTTCACTACCATGATTTATCCCATGTTATGAAATTATGATCTCTTCTGCAGGGTAAGATTTCCAAATTGTTACGTTCTTATGAATATGATGTGATTGATATTTCTTTTGTTTACCCTTACTAAGCATTTGAGCTCACCCTTTTATGTTTACTTTTACCCAGGATATAAATAAAGGTTTTAGGTACGAAAAAAAGTGGAAGATCTTAATGGGAGATTTTGAAGATCATTCACCACGATTAGAAGATTACGTTCCATGTTTCCGAAGACACTAAACTATTACGGTCCTTGTGTGTCTGTTTTTGTTATGTATTAAGTATTCCACAAAAGTAATGTAATGTCCATGTACATTATGATTTGGGTCTCTACAATAAAGGATGGACTCCAAGGCTTTTTATTGTATATAAATAGGAGATTTAATGGGCTTATAAATGAAAAGGGAGGGGACTTCTTTAATATTTTTAAAATGTAGGCGTTTGACTCTATATAATAATGTATTCACTACCACAAACATTACCACGATTTTCTCATATGGGTTAATTACAAGGGGAGTTCTTTAAATTTTTTTATATATCTAGGGGAATAAATTATTAATATATTTTCCTTCGTGATGTTGAATTGATTCATGTTATTAAATAAATTATTTTCAAAACATGATGTTATATTATAGGTTTTAGAGGATTCATAAATTCATTATAAAAATTATAAAATAAAGATAAAAAAAAATATTTTAAATTCTAAACATGGATTTATTTCATATATTCCTTTTATTGTATTTATTAGATTAGGGTTGGTTCATTATGATGTCATGAAACAAATTTTTTATTTTTATCATATTAAATATTTTCTACATATTTTGAATGTCTCAGAAATGTATGATAAATACCCATTAGGTATAGTTGAAATTATGATTCCAATTATTTACATTTATTTTATCAAAATAGTTTTATAAATATGGAAACTTTCAATTTTAAAAATATGAATTGATATTTATTGAGAAATTCTAGGTTTTTTTACAATAACAAATTTCGAACCATTGTAAAAACATAATTTTAATTCATAGTAATAATATGATAGTTTATATTTAATAAATTTTATTGAACAATAATATTTTAATAAAATATTTTTTATTTTAAAAATCTATTACTTAATCAATATAAACGTCTTAATTGGAATTGAATATAACCCAAAAAGCTTATGTATTTGCGTATCCAAATAAAAATATTTTATAATAATAAGTGGAAAATTTATTAATAATTATATAAACTATACCGGATATTATTATTATTATTTTATAGATGCATAAAAATATATTACAACAGAAAACCCCGTAATCTATTGGTGAGTGATAATGATATTTTTATGGAGTGGTTAGGGGCACATGGTCTGGGCCTTGACATTGATTAGCTTGAAAATATACCATAAAGGGGTTTATCAACTTATATTTTTGGATCTAAACTTGGGATTGTTCAGGAAAATATCCATGAAATTTTATATCTCTTGGTTACATCGATAAATGGGATTTATAGGGTACAGTCCAATAATTTTAGGTCATCACTTCTTTTTTCCAATAAAAATTATATTTTCCAAATCCTATATTTTATAATAATCATATAATTTTTATTATATGGATATAATATAATTGGTAGTGATATGAAATTAGATTTAGAATGTGAAAGGACATAATGAATCCAAAAAAGTTCACGTGCTTTCTATATCTATAAAATATAATAAAACATTACATTTAATAGCAAGGGGAAATTTATTTATAAAATATTATTTCATTGTATAAATTAAATATTAAAGTGGTGTTAATTTTTAATTATTTGAATTAATAATGAAAATTTATAATTTAGGCCATTGGAATAATTTTCATATTTATTTTTTATATGAAAACATCATGCCCTTTTTAATCTTTTCACATTAAAAACCTTCATTCTCATTTCGTCTATGGGCTAAATTTTATAATAAATTAATGAACATAAATGAATTTAATTTGACCAAATTAATTTAATATTTGAAATAATAAAAACATTTATTATATCATAAACATAATAAAATATTAAACATTAGTTATAATTTAATATATATATATTTCACTATCACGGTTCAAGAAAAACTATTCTATTGTGGGGTTTTAAAAATGATAATAGTGAAAATGATAGAAAATATGATCTCAATCTTATTATACATGTGTACAAAGACCTTATAAATAAATGTTTTGAAATATATAAATTTCATGATTGATTCCTTTAAAATGATATGTATAATAAGTTATGTATAGACAATGTCAAGAAATAACTGTCCTTTCTTTTAATATATATAAATATTTGTGCTAAGAAAAAAGAAAACATATATTATGATATAATAACTTATTTGAATGAAAAATTATTAGTTTTTATCAATTAAATTTAAATATATCTATAATCAACTAAATATTTTCCATAAATTCATATGAAACATCGATATAATAATTATTTAAATAAAAGGAAAATAAAATAAATGGTATTAAAAATGGTAGATGTAAAATAATTTGAATAAATATTTTTTCCATATATTTTTTAGATAAAAATTACATGAAGTTTATATTTATTATATTTCACTAAAAGTTAATTAGTGATGCTATTAGGATCAATGTTAGTGAATAGTGTCAAATTTTATCCTAAGGTTATTTTTAAATAAATAAGGTTTTATTAAATTATTTTAAATTTTAAATAAACTATCATATAACAAGGGATTTTTAAATATTTATAATAAAAAAAATACATTAAGGTAAAAATTTCTTTTGTAAAGAATATATTAACACCTAAATAGATAAAATATATGTACTATAGTAATGGTTGAAGTGGTATTTTTTCCGGTTGCATACACTTTTGTTAAAATTCATATTAAAGACCAGTATGATTTTAATTTTATAATTATTTTTTATTTCATTCCCCAATTGTTAAAAATTTTAAAATATTACTGCCATTATTTCTAGTCTTATGTTATTAATTATATAAATAATAATACTTGTTATTGTAGTAAAATCTAAATTTTTAAAAATAAGGAAACATATATTATAAAAAACATATGTTTAAAACATGTGTTTTGGGGTGTGGTGTTAATTTTTATCAACTAGAATTTCCATTCAATCCATTATATGTAAATTATTGATAAACATGAGTTGATATTGACCTCCCATTACTGAATAATTTTGTGAATTTAAAAAAAAATTAATCCTCATCTTTTATAAAATGTCATTCACTCCCATTATTTAATCAATCCCCTCAAGAAATTTGGATTGACCCATATATTCCAAAATAAACTCCCAAATTCACTAACGGCATACTAAAATCCTTATTTATTGTATAAATCTATCCTAGGAAGACATTACAACAAATATAAGTAGAATACCGGAAGAAGATTTAGTCTTCTTCAAAGAATATTTTTAATTTATTTTTGTCTTAACCTTCCTAAATTATAATTATATATTAATTATATAATTGTAGAATAATTTTACATATGTGTAGATTTTTCTTTGTTAATGTTATGAAATTATTCCACACACACTTCCATCAGATGGGCTATTGAATCATCATTCATGTCTACGGAAAACTACCACATGACCAAATGTTTTAAATAATTTTTTCATTAAATCCACTAATTATTAAGAATAATGAGGGATTTAAAGTTTATATATAATATTCATAACTTAATTATACATATGGAAACATTATTTATTATATACCCTTTTTTCTTTCATTCCCTATTGGATACAACAATTTTGCTCATTTGTATGAAAGACCACCACCTCGCGAAGTAATGTGATTCATTTTTCAATAACATGTTACATGGAAATTGACAATGGTAAATAAAATGAATATATTTGATATAATTAAATAATAATTATATTCAATAATAATTTTTCATTTTTTTAGAAAATACATCATTTTATTTATTATCCTTTTACTTACTGAATAAGTTATAATGTCATTCGTGGACGTGTGAACTATCGCCTCCTTAAAGCGAGGTGATTCATTTTTCAATCACCACATAACAATAATGATATATATAAGTATACATATTTAAATAATATGATATTTATTATTTAACAATTATTCTAGGAACAAAACATGTTACATACCTACGTCAAATAATGATCATTGAATAATGGAAATGTTATTAATACATATGTAGGGCCTACCATTTCAATGATTGTATCATAGCCCGTCTTTGGAAACCAATATTAATTATTGGTTTATAAGTATAATATATTTATAATTTTTTTTATTAAACTATTATGTTTCAATATATTATTAAATAATGACCACATTGACCATATTAAACATACCCAGTTGGTTTTTGACATGCAATCCAAATATAGTAAAAATATATTACTCAAACATAATCAATTATGTAATTATATATAACATTTCAATAAGTGAAATAAAATTAATAAAATAATTTAAAAATTTCTGATGCAAATAAATAATTAACATATTGTAATTATTCATGAAGATTAATATACGCATGACAAGTTATAATCAATATAAGGGTTTTTATCATATCAATTTTAAGTCTGTGAGATATATACAATATTCAGAAATTAATTTTTCTCATGGTATATATAATTCCCATGAATGTATTTTATTAATCATATAATTAAATTTTACAGATTTATATATCCACTTGTGTATCTATATTTCAATGTTTTTATGGATTCAATGTTATAACAGATTTATAGAATTGTTTTCTCAATATTTCATTTTTAAGACATAGGATATGTCATAAAAATATATTATTTTTCGTGGTGTATAAAATACCCTATAAAAATGTTATTTCATAAATATCCATATTTTATGGACATTGTAAATTTCATTTATATATGTTCTTTCATGGGGATTATGAATCATAGTTATAAATTGATAAGATTCTTGTTATAGTATCAATATTTATCGAGATTTTGTATGAATGACTATGTGATGGTGAAATCGTATAATTACCTTGATTTATATTTTCCATTAGATAGTCATGATATTTTAAAAAAATCCATTTACATACAATATGGTATGTTAAATTTATAAGAACAATTTTTTCGGAAATTATGAATTCATTTATCTATTCGGTTAGAAATCCCTTTTCATCCAAAATCATGTTTTCAAAAAATTGATTTAAACAAATGTCTTAAAAATTTATTTTCATATATGAAAGGATAATTTCTTCATGAAATTTATAAATTTATTTTTATTATTATCTTTTATAATATTTCAATGTTATTTCAATGAAACTGATTTTCAAAATGATTTATGTGTTGAAAATTGATTTTCAAAATAGAAATGGCATATTTTCAAAAAAAGAATTTAATTTTTAATATTTTTTTCAAAGAAAAAAATAATATACACATTATTTAAATATCCCCCATTAGGGATATTCTATATTGATTAAATTATCATCCATTAATTATGTGTCTTATGATTGTTTTATAGATATTTCTATTGAACCCGTTACTTTTCCATGAGTTAATCATGTTTCAAATATATTGTTATAGATGTAATTTTCATCCATGGGTAAGGGTTCATGAAGATAATTTACATAAATAATTCATTCCTTTATAATACAGTTATGGGTGGTTATGTTATTAAACAATAATCGGTGGTTCTGTAAAAAACTAATGATGGGTGGGTCTCTGATATCCATTCAAATGAACTGTGTATTGAAGTCAAATGTATGATTATTCCATTTGTAAGAGTCATTGTATGAGTCAAATATAACTATTTTCCCACATAAAATATATGTTTTATCTAGTATATTTATTGGTTTATAATGATTTATTTTTTCAATATTTATATCACATGGATCATGATTATTCATTTTTTGGACTCTTTAAATTTTTAATGCGTTATTCTATAATATAATTATTTACGATCCACATATTGATGTGTATGATTATTATTATGTTATTTTCATTAACATTGATTAAATTATCATCAACTTATTCACCTAATATACTCAATACTAACATTAATTTGTAAATTATTATATTTTCCATCACTAATCATTAGATCGTTCCATTGTTATGTTTCCTTCGCCTTGGTTATAATGAATGATGTTGAAAAGTAAACTAATTTAAGTTATGTCTATAAAGGATTTTATATGGATTAAAATGATTTTGTAATGAAAAAAGTAAAATCTATGTTAAGTGGGAGAAATTATAATAAAAATTCATGTGATTTGTTCCTGTAGTAGTTTTTCCTATTTGTATAAAACTCTAATACTAAAAGTTCCATGATGATTCATGTTGTCTAAATGATTTTTTTAACATTCTACTATTTGGATGGGAAATCTGGGGTCATATTTATCGACATCAAATCCATGAATATAATGTATATGAATTCAGAACTGAATCTAAGAATGCATGTATTTGGAAGTTATAGTTGGTATCAAATGAAAGGATTATAAAAATAATGATATTATGTTATTTTCATGAGATGTTATATTATGAATTATAGATATCTTAAAAGAACAATATGATAAATGTTGACCATGCATTTAAAGACTTATAATCTCCATTTGTGGTTCTATGTAGTGATAAGTTTGAGGATATTAAGAATGGGTTGGGTGGGTTTTTATTTGGTTTTAGTATTATTCACACCTAGGATAATCATGATGTTTTATTTATAGAGGAAATATTTTTTCATGTTTAAATAAAAAATTTGAAAAAATAATGTTCGGGGGAAGACCCACCCTATCTGGCTTGGTCGTGGGTTTTAAACCCTGATTTTATGGGCGATATGTGTGTATCACATACCATTGGTCAACATGATGTCCATGATAATTATATTATTTTTATAATTAAATGTTACATTTTTTTCAATATCATATGAGATTTCATTTTAGGAATAACAATTGATTAATATTAAAAGAATATATAATAAAATCATTATAATCTATAGGTTTCAATATTCATTAGGAATTTTTGGAATAATTTTTATCTCATTTATAAATGGAATGTTTAAGTTCGAACTATGGTTATAAATTTTGAACATTGGAAATTTATTTGTAAATGTTTATTCATTTTTAAATTATCTTACTACCTTCCAATAATTTTTGGTTTGATTAATGTTTAAAGATTGCAAGAATAGATTTATATCACTATTATGGTTGTGTGGACTTAAAATTTTGATTTCAGTGCTTCATTATTGAATTATTCACCATGAATACGTATTATTTGGAGAAAAATATGATATTGGTGTGGAAACTGAAAACAGAATGAAATTTGACTCATAAAATTACTTTTTATCGATATGTTTTGTGTCTATATGGTAACATGATTAGTGAAATAAAGGAAATTGAATAAAATTATCATCTTATTACCTTCAATTCAAATGAACTGATGGTCTATTTGATCATCTGAGATATTTGGTTTTGAGGCCCTTAACATTCCATTGACCATTCACTTTCTTCAAATCGATTACCTCAATAACTCTATATAGTTATTTACACAATTCCTTTATTCCCACTTATGTTTCAATATTTATAAACCTGGTTATTTATTTTATCATACGACCTTTTTAATTCCCTATCTCTCTTATTAAGAGTATTTTTGTTAACCGGTTTTAAAATGTATGTTTACAATAATAGAATTTTCAAATGTGCATCCTTTGACTTCTAAGATGATGTTCAAAATGAAATAAATAATTTTATTAGTGGGGCATGTTTCTTCACCCTCGTATTTTAAAAGAATAAATTTTTTTAATAGTGTAATTTATAAAAAACATTTACTTGTCCTGATTTACATGCAAGACAATGTTTCAGTGGACCAAAATATAATATTAATATTACTATTTTATACAATAGTTATAACCTAGAAATTAAATTGGGGGGGGGTGTAAGAATATGGCTAACTACCTTATAAATATATATAGTCCACCCACCATTATAATATATATAGTTATTATTAAAAAATAGGATTAATCTGAAAGGAAAAAATAAATGTTTTCTAAATACATATTTTCTCTAAAATGCTTTGTAATTTGGTCTAGTTCACGTAATATAAAATTAATTGTTAAAACGTTTATGAATGTCATATGTATAAATATAAAAATTATAAAAGAATAAGATAAACAATTTCTTAGGGTTTTTTCCCTGATTTTTCTGAGAAGTTTAAATTTTTTATGAATAGTGAAAAATAGTGAATTTTAATTAGTAAATGTATTTTCACCAAAATTATTTGAAAATGTAAATTATATTTTATTATAGTTTTAATATGTAATTAGTTAAATTATAACTAAATTATATTAATGAAGATAATTGGAATAATTTCATGGTCATTCATGAAATAAAAACATAGTGAATTTTTTTAACATTTTCACATTAATACATAGCTTTATTTTCACATTTCTAGGATAAAATTTAAATTAAAATCCAAAAATTATTTGAATTGGATTTGAATTTTTTTAAATATTAAAAATCATAATAATTTATAATATGTAATTAGGTTAAAATAATTTATTACGCAAATGGATAGTGAAAATAGTTAAAATTAACGACCATTGTCAAGGTAAAAACTGCTTTATCGTCTTGTTAAATTAAAAAGGTACGAGTGAAAATGACCCAAGTATTATGTTATTTTTATTTTATGGGTTTATTTAGACCATAGAAATAAAATTAAAGAATATATGGAAATTTATTTCTATATTCTGTTGAAAATGACTTATATAATAAATCATGTAATGAATATGATAAAAAAGAACCTTCATTTCTTTTAGTGTTTAAAAATAATTTGGGACAGAGAAAAAGTCAACACATATTCCATTATAAATAATTATATTAAATATTATTTATTACTATGTATCATCATAAAAAATTATTATTTATATATATATATATAAATGTATATTAAATTTTTAATCACCATAAATGTAGTAAATAGTTAATAAAAAATTATCATTAATAATATTAGAAATTTTAATAATAAAATATGTTGAATGAAATATTTTTTTCTATGAATTTATTTGAACCTAAAATATAAATTAATAGATTTATGTATTGATTATGTTGAAATTAACTAACTATATTAATGCTATTAAGTTAAAGGTAGTGTAGTGTCAAAATTAACATTAATGATTTTTTTAATAACTAATGTTTTATTATATAATATAAACATAATAAAATACATTAATAATCAAATTAATTTTTAATTATTAATAAATATAAAATATTTTTCATTAATCGGCAAATTTTTATTTTAAAATGACTATATTTATTCCTAAATAGATAAAACTCTATTTGATGGTTAAGGTTAATGAGTTGATGATTCACGTTATATGCGCTTCTATTACAATTGATTCTAAATAAAATTATTATATTAATTTTTAATTTGTATTAAATATTTTCCAATAGTGGGTACATCTTTTAAAACATGATTTATGTTATTTCATCTCTTTAATGTTAAATTAAAAGGATAAAAATATTAGTTGTCGTAGTTAAAACTAAACTAGTAAAATTAATGAAACATAATAGGTAAGGAACACCATGTTTAAAACATGTTTTTTCATGATTGTTTGTATTTTATATTGAGCATAAATTACATCCACTAAATTATATTTCACATCTGGAGTCAAATTCGGTTATATTGACAACCTAATAACGAATACATTTGGGTAATTACAATAATGAAACTTATCCACTTTAAAAGGGATCCACTCCAATACATCATAAAACTTATAAATACATTTTATTCAATGATACCCATACAAAAATAACTTCCCAACATAACTAAATTAATCCCATATGACCTATTTTTGACATAAATATTTCATAGTAAGTCTTTAGTAAAAATATATAGAGAATATACAAAGTTATTTTAATGTTCATTAATCAGTATCCTTATTTAATTTCTTCCTCCTTATTTTCAATTGATCTTATAGAATGATGTTATAATAATGTAATTATCTTACATGAATAGATATGATTATATTCCAATGATATTATCTAAAACCACACACAATTCCCTCAAATGGGTAATGAATTCATCATTCATCTGTATATTGAATTACTGCCTCGCAAAACGATTCCATTTGTTTTTTAGTAACACCTCTCACTATTGGGTATTATGATTGATTTAAATATAATATATGATATTTTTTATCATAATTATACCTATGGAGTAATTATATCATATATACCACTTTTTCCATTCAATAAGAGATACAATATCATCGATCGGGTGTACAACGGACTACGACCTCACAAAGTAATGTGGTTTTTTTTTCAGTATCACGTATAATTGAATGTAACTAGGGTAATGATAATTAATATATGTGATATAATTACATAATTATAATATTTATGAAATAATTATAATTATATATATATATATATAATATATCATTTTCTTTCTTACCTTTTCACTCACTGAACAAGACATAATGTCATTCGTGGCTATGTGGACAATTGTCTCCCCGATGCGACATAATTACATTATTCATCAACATATCCCAAAAATGATATGTATATAACTATATATAACTATATTTTATGTTATATATTATATAATTATCATTTTCTAATGATAAAATATTTACCTATTTAAGAAAAAGATCATTGAAATATTTAAATGTTACTCATATATATGTATGACCCATGATCCCTATAAATGTAAAAAAATACATTTTTCATAACCATATTATATTATTGGATTAAAAATAGATTTATAAATATGATAAATTATTTTTTTATTATTATTTTGGATATTTTTAAATAATGAACTCTTTGACAATAGTCAACCTACCAAATTTATTTTTGACACACTAGCCGAATATACTTAAAACATCTCACTAAAAATTAATCAATTAAATAATTGTATATAACATGATAATATCCGAAATAAAATTAATAATAAATTTTAAAAAGATTTTAAATAAAACTAATAATTAATATAATTTTATTTTTCTGGAAAATAAAGTCATATATGAATAGTCCTACTCAAGGTAATGTTTTTCTTGTCTCGCATTGATTTCTATGGGATATATGCCTTCATCGCCAATTATTCATTTGTATGGTATTAATATACAAATGAATGTATTTTTTTGATTATATTTATATTTATAAATATTTAAATATCCATTTTATGATATATATTTTTTTGGGGTTTAATGATTCAATGTTACCAATGATGTATGGTTTTTTTCTCAATTTGCTTTCTTTGTGATTTTTGTTATGTTATACAAGTATCTTAAATTATGAGGTGTATATACTGCACATTTCAAATTTTATATCATGAAACTAATTATTTTAATGATTTTATATGTTTAATTTAATTATATTCTTTAATGGCGATTAAAATTAAAATTTAAAAAGTTTTAATTGTCTTTATTTTCAATTACATCTTTTATCAGGTTTGTGAATGATATTGTCTCTGATGTTGAAATATTATGATTTTCACAATCAATCCTATACTCTAGTAATTAATGATATTATAATGTAATTATTATTTATTCCACTATTTGGTAGTTAAAATGTATTCAAAATTATTTTCATGAAAATTTGACATCATTTCAATCATTTGTTGGATATCTGTTTTCATCTGAAAACATCATTTTAAAAAATTGTATTATAAAAAGATTATTAAAAAATGATTTTCAAATCCTAAGGTTATTTTACTCAATAAAAATTTATTAATTTATAAAATGTTTCTTTATAGTCATTTAATTATATTTTCGATGTAAAATATTTTGAAAATGGTTGTGTTTTAAAAAGTGAGGTTAAAAATGAAAAGGGTATTTTCATCAAAATGATTATAATGTTGTATAAATGGTATTTCACTGCATAATATGTTTTAAATTTTTTTTTATTATATTTAATATGGAATATTTTTTATTGTGTCCATATTAATTGTTTACTTGGATGAATTATTATTTTTTCAAATAAATTATTATGAAACCCATTTCAATTCTATCAGATTATACTATATCAAAGAGATTGTTATCCAATTTTATTATTATCCATTGGTTAATCATTTTTAAAATATATTTGTGTATATTTCATTTATTTTCCTCCATTTATTGTTCTTGTAGATCATTTACATTAATGGGTGGTTCTATTATAAATTATGGACAATGGTTACGTTAGTTAACAATGACGAGTGATTTCAGGAGAATCCAAGGAATAGTGGGTCCCTATTACTCTTCAATGAATTGGGTATGGAATTAGACCATATGATTATTATATATTTAAGAGTGAAAGTAAAAGTGAAATATAAATTATTTCCCAATTTAGTAACATGTTTTATCTCAACTTTTAAGGGATTTGTGATTTTTCATTTGATCAAGATTTATATCACACGAATAATGATTATTGATTCTTGTGAATCTTTCCTCTTCAAAATAATTATGATACATTTTCATGTTTTACGATCCTTATATTGGTGTCTTTGAATATTATTATTTTATAAATGTTTGCAATGTTTATTATATCATTCCATTATGTTCTTCTCATGCTCATTGATGACATTAATTTATTAATTCATAAATATTGCCCTAATAATCATTTGAGAACACCATTCATATCTTCCATTCTCACCAGGTTATAAAGAATGATTCTGAATGAGTTATATCTATATGGGATTTCATCATGATTAATATGGTGAATTAATGATAAAAAAGTTTCAGTTAAATTGTATTAATGATCACTTAATGTCATGTGAATTTTTCTTGTTAGAGTTTTCTACAATTGAAATGCGCTAACCCTAGAAGCCCAGAGCCGATGCATTATTTTATTATATAATAATTATTTCATGGAAACGAATCATGAAGGAATGACCAATTTAGAAGTCTTGGAAATCTAGATTTCATATCTGATACCCATAATATATTAGAAAAAAATAAAACATTATATATAATAAACTAAAATAAACAGAATCCATAAATGATTTCTCAATGTTCTCTTGATCATATAAGAGGGAATGAAACAAAATAAGGGTATCCTAAAATTCATAGTAAGGATAAATAAAAATGAATAAATAATTAGTTGATATATATGTAATGGTAAATAACTTATCACTAATTCCATTATCATAGCTAGATAACGTAAAATTTATATTTAAATGTATGAAACTGAAACAATTCACATAAATCAATAAAATGATAATGAATTACATCCATATATATGAATATGGATAATATCATTGATAAATAACAACGAAATCTAAATTAGGGAAATTAATAATTGTTTGAATTCATATCTAAGGCACATGAAAACCTATTCTATATGGTCCCTTCATAAGATGTTTTATAACCACATATAGAGACATGTTTAATTTTTCCAACTTATTTATCTCATGAGAACAATTTGATGCATCAGAGATCTATATACTGTTAAGGTCCTACACGTTTTTTCCAAACCAAAACATTCATCATATTGAATAATATAAATAAATAACATACCATATCAAAAAAAATTTATTGAAGGAGAAATATAAATTTGTCAATAAATCCGTAAAATAATCTAATTTCTATCAATGATAACAATGTATGTAAAATGTTATACGATTTAGGAAATACTAATATAAACTATATGAGAATATAGATATTCAAGTACATTTCTAATGAATATTTATTACAAAATTTATTATTTTAGGATAATTTTAAAAACCAAAAAATTAAGTGAAATTGCAATGAAAACCATTAAGAACACTCATGGGGAGAATAATCAGAAAACACTCCAGTGTTTCCCATACATCATTAATGTAACAACCTGATATTTTATGATAAGTATTATTTTTAATTTATTTGATGTCATGTATTTTATGCTAAAACAAGATTATCTTGGGCTATATGCCACACTGTATTAGCTTGAAGTATACGCAACACTATTCTTAGATTGTGTTACACACAATTTCAAGTTCATTTCATAATAGTCATTATACGCAACATTGAGTGTATATATATATATATATATATATATATTAAATGTATAAACTAAATATGGTTGGATTCTGTTATACTAAATAATAAAGGATTCTTGCACAACACGGATCCCTGACTTGGCTTGCATTACACACAATCGTGACCTTCCTCGATAGCGTGTGTTATATGCAATACTAGGTTTTACTAAACAACGATATATTATTATAATATTATTATGAACTAGCTGTTATTAATAGTATTAACTAAATTTTTAATTTTATAACATTATTATTCATCTTACACATTTTCTAGAACAAGGTATAAGAACAAAATAAATTTTTCGGGTAAAATACGTATTTTTAAAAAATTGCAGTTTTTCCGCCTTTTGATGGTGCACCCATTATAAATCTAATTTTATACATGTTTATAAGTTCAATTTTACAAATTAATATTATTATTTCGAATCAGGATATAAAATTTTACATTGGATAAATTTTTCATATTATTCTGATAACTTTCATATTTTAATGAATAGTAAAAACACGCTATAATTTAATTAAAAACAAATTTTTTCATCGTAATAACTTATGTGGTTAAATTATAATATTGAATGGTTTTAAAGTATAAATAGAATATATTTTTACCATTTAATATAATGTATGTCATTATCCTTGATTTTACATTGAATTCGTAGGTTAAATAAATTCAATCTTTTGTAATGTTTTAAACAAAAACCCGTTTTCTTTCGACAACAGGATTAATTTTAATTTAATATCTGCAAATTATTTGTATTGAATTTGGAAAAATGGATTCCATATTTTCATTCAGTGGTTCCAAATTATATTAATAGATAACTTTTGGGCTTTATAAATAGTAACAATGGTAAATTTTATTTACCATAGTAAAAGGTAAATTGGGTAATTAAGGGTAAATATAATATTATAAAATTATCCTAATACTAGTCTTAATACAATTTGATGATTCTAATTTGTCCTAAGTCATATTTGGGTCGAAATGGAATCCATTAGAACCCACTTGGAGGTGATTAAGACCTTTAGTTTATTTTATTTAATGGAATGTGAAATATGTCTCACTCAACTTTAATAAATAAAGTATTTTTAATATAAGATTATACAGAATATAAATTCAGATATAAATACTCATTTGAAATATAAAATTTTTTTATTTGTCATGGTAATTTATTTGTAATTTTTAAGAGTTGTTTAATTACCTTATTATCTTATACATTAATGATACAGAAATTATTTATTTAGTGAAAAATCAATAATATAGTTTTTATTGAAATAGTAATACATATTAAAAGGCCAAAAAATCAGAAAAAACATATTATTAGTGTATATATAAACCCTAATCATCCAATGGCCGAATTGTTGACCATTCGGATCCTTATTAAGGAGATTATGACACTTATATTATTTTATTTTAAATGATGCCAATGTTATCCCCTTCATAATTTAATAAATATAACAATTTTAATATTGTGAGTATAAGATGATTAATACTAGTAAAAGTATTATTCTGAAATTTAATATATTTAAATTCATCATAGTATTTTATTTTCGATTTTTATACGATAAATAAGTATATTAAATACTTATACAAAAATGTTGTAGTAATTATTTTAATAAGAGATAAAACAAATAAATGGTTTTAAAAATAAAAAAATAAATATTATATGAACTATTTAATGTACCCCAATAACTTTTTAGATACATATGACCTTTTATAAACCTATTTAAGCTTTTATTTTGAACATAGCTTCTGTATATATTTTATTTAAATTCAAATAAATGAATAGTGTCAAAATTGACACTATTGTTATTTTATAAAAATAACATATTATAAAATTGATTAAAAATAACAAAAATATTTAAAAATTATAAATTTAAATTTATATGGTCTAAAATGTTATAACGTATCCAAATGAAGACAATTCACAACAAATAAGTAATTATATGTTTTAATTTAAAATTTATAATGTTATTACCACAAAATTAAATTAAATTGATTAAATAAGGATAAATCAAGCTGATAATGTTTAAAATAAATTCCTAACATGACTAAATTTTATTGGATGATGATATTAAAACCCTATCTCATCTAATATTAGTATATGAGTCATTTTGGATGTTTTTACGTGGGGTTGGGATTTAATATAAACTAATATTTCTTATATTTCCAAAGGTGCCCCTCTCCTCCCTTATAAAAGGGCACCTCCTCCCTCTACTCCTCACACCAATTTGAGCCTTCAAGTTCGGCCAATCCCTGCCCATTTAACTTCCCCACTTCCCTAGAAACATACTAGAGGTCCTGGTCCTCTTCAAAGACCAATGTTTTTCCCTAAGAGGAGGTCTCAAAGAGGTGCTTCAAAGAAGAGGTAATGTCCATTACCGATTCTTTCGACTTTATTTCTTCTTCCACTTCTTAATATTTCGTTGTTTCATTATTAAGTAATAACATCAGGATTAATGATATACTGATATGTTATTATAAGTATGAAACAACCCTATTTCACCATCTATCCATCCTACGGAATACGAAATTACCGCACGTGCGTACGTACAGAATACCGTCTCCAAGCCGTGGTGTAATCTATTTTCCACCACCACCTTACCTGGATAGGTATAATGGTGAATGTAATGAATATATATGATTATTGTAAAGTGATATTGATTCTATATTATTATAAATACACTTTAATACAACACCATGATCATGGGAATTATATCATCTCTCGTGCGTGCGTACGGAATACCGTCTCCACGACTCGTCAAGATTCACTTTCCATGATTAACCATTCAAGAATGATTATAAAGTATATATAATGAATAATAATGAAATATATGACATTATAAAGCTACTGTAATTATTTATATATATATAGGTATGTATGTCGTTTACTTAATTACATTCAACTCAATAAGGAAACGAAAACAGTGTTCATGCGTACGTACGGCCTACCGTCTCCATGAACGGTGTATTTCTTTCCATTTATCGATCTATTATATATATGTATATTATGAATGTATATATAAATAATGTTTTATATTCTGTAATTATTTAATCATGATCTAAGTAATCATATGAATAATTACAAGTCAAAACACGGACGACAAATGAAACGATTTTACCCAAAACGCTCTTTATCAAGGAATTTACAAAAGAACGGGTAATATAAAGTTATAAGTGAACCATATATGATATAATAACAATGAATATGATTCTGTAATAAGTCAATCTAATTATTTAAATCATTATACAACAGTTTTGGATACGTACAATTCATATCAGACCTAAGGTAAGTGATAATTTTGAAAATCTCATTTTTATCCGAGATTACTTATTTGTAAGTATTTACTTGGGTTATTGCTATCATCCATGTCCATGTTTTATAAAATTGTTTTCATGTATGTTTAAAGTCCTTTTTACCCATTTTTTACTTTTACTACATGGTATATAAGTAACATTTCTTTTTTTTACGTTACGAGGTACTTTTTTTACTTTTCCAGCAAAAGTATGAGAAGAATGTTTTTTAACTTATACGGCATGAAAGGATTTTTACTTTTTTATAAAGAATTATTTTCATGAATATTCCTCCAAAATATTTCATGACTATTTTCAAAAAAATCCTATTCTTTTAATATTTCAAGGCATTTTTTGAAAATAAAATGATTTTGAAGAAAAAAGGATATTTTCCTCAAGAATTCATTTCAAGTGTTTTTCCAAAACCATTTTCCATCTATGATAAAATTATTTCATATGTGTATGTTTCAAGTTTAATTTACCTATGATTTACATGGTTTCACTTCTCTTATGATGAAATGTCCATTTTTTTTATATTGATTATGAGATTATGGGATGATGTTTATGAAACCCATTTTATTCTTTGGGTTGTGATGAATGTTTCAAGTTTATTTTTTGGAACAAGTAAGAATGATTTCATTATGAGATGGGTGGGACCTATATCTCCCTCCAATGAATTGGGTAAATATTTATATCTCATCAGATATACATGGCTAGAATGGTAAGTTAATCCAGTTCAGTAATACAGGACTGGAACGAGGAGTGAACTCGATTCAGAAAGGGACTTTGTCCACTAAGATAGTATTGGCAGCGATGCATTGGCTACTATGGAAATCATATCATGTGATTAATGGTTTCCACAATGACATGTTTTATTCCCATGCTATTTTATCATGATTAATGTTTCCTTATGATCTATGCCTTATGTACTGCCATGTTTTATGTCATTGATCAAGATTTTGAAGATTAAACATTATGTTCATGTTTTTAAGTTCAAAGGTATATGATTTGTTTTGTTTTATCCATGCTTACCCTTACTGAGAATTTGAGCTCACCCTTTATATGTTTTCTTTTCCCCAGGATATAAATAAAGGTTTTAGGTAAGAAAACAAAAGGGGAAAATATTATGGGTGATGTTGAAGATCATTCACCACGATTATAAGATTACGTTCTGAGTTTCCAAGGACACTAAACTATTACGATCCTTGTGTGTCTGTTTTTGTTATGTATTAATTATTTTGCAAAAGTAATGTATTGTCCTTGTACGTCAAGCTTCAGGTCTCTACATTTGGTATCAGAGGAAAGGTTTTGTCAACCGTTGGAAACTATGATGTGAAAACATTAGTGATACCCCTAGAGATATTTCTAAGGTATGTCTAGGGATGTCCCTAAGGATAAGTATAAGTATAGGTTATAGTCCTAGACTTACGGTAATGATCTTGGAATTAAACATAAGATTTTAGATATTGAAGGTACTCCCCCTTGATTATGTTATTTTCCTTGTATGATTTTTTCCTCTCACAGAATTCTTTTTGTGTTTTAGTCAATGGAGGGAACCAGAAGGAATTCGGTTAACCTTGAATCCAATGGAAAAATTGGTGACTATGAGCAACAAATTTTCCTAATGCCTATAGAGAAAGATATTGTGATTATGCCGAATCATTCATCGCGATATATGATTAACAAGGTGAAATTTATTGGTATTCTTAATTCATCACATAAGAGGAAGATAGACTTTTATGCATGCTCACATGTTGAGGAGCATAAAGAAAGGAAGATTGAGATTTCTAAAGAAGGGAAGAACATTAAGGAATAACTCAAATGGAGTGACAAATGGTATCTGTGTGGAGAAAAGGGTCATAGAGTGACAGACTGTTATGGGGATTAACGATGGTATTAACATGATTGTTATCTGAAATCTCTGGTAATCGTTTTCACTATAATATGAGAGTGGACTGCAGTATTATGGACAAGCCTAAATATTGGAATGGATTATTTTGGACATAAGTTATTATTGTTTAAGGATATAAGTTTTATTCGATATTATTGATGGGATGTTATAGTAATTTTGTTTTAAAAAAGGACAACATGTAGGACGGGCGACATCCCATCGCGTCGGAGAAGGCTGTGGGAATTGAACCCACAACTGAAATGCGACAGGCCTTTATTTCCTACCACTGGCCTACAGGAAGTCCCTGGTTAGTAGAAACTAGTTTTATTTTTTATGCGGTATGATAAATAAAGTATAAGTCCATTTTTGGAACCATATACGATTAATCTCAACATAAGATGGACTTATATCTTTTTCTAACCTTCTATTTGAAACAGATGGAATGACCCATCATTCTATCACATGATCTACTAATGCTTCACGAATAGAAAATTCAACTTCATTTCTTTAAGAGATGTAGTGGAAATTGTTCAATTCACGAACAACAGTGAGATTGTACCAAAATCATGTAAGTATTTCTTTTAATTAATCAACATTAGGGAAATGATCTTGAAAACCAAATATGTTGTCCTAGTGCCCTTAGTTCCGATGAATCAGATGGTACCCTAGTTCATCACAAATTTATGGCGTTGTGATTGTTGGCTTTTTCATAGCAATGTCCTCTACCACTCTCCATCAGAACATGATGGTTATATTTTTCTTCCATAACCACATTTTCACCTATGTACTCCTATGTGGAAACCGAGTGATTAGTTAATTTGGGTAACCATTACGTTTCATACTTTAGTTATTAAAGTTACGTTTTGGTATTTCATTTTACGATGTGTGTTGCAATTAAAGAATCTTTCAAATAGAAAACCATGTATAACCCCAACGAATTTCGAGGGTGAAATTCATTTTAAGGGGTGTAGAATATAACAACCCGATATTTTATTATAAGTATTATTTTTAATTTATATGATGTCATGTGTTTTATGTTACAACAAGATTATCTTGTGCTATACGCCACACTGTATTAGCTTGAATTATACGCTAAACTATTCTTAGATTGGGTTACACACAATTTCACGTTCGTTTTATAATAGTCATTCTACGCAACATTAAGTGTATATATATATATATATATATATATATTTAATTTATAAATGAAATATGGTAGGATTCTTTTATACGAAATAATAAAGGATTCTTGCACAACACGCAACCCTGACCTGGCTTGCATTACATGCAATCGTGACTTTCCTCGATAGCGTGTGTTGTACGCAATACCGGGTTTTACTAAACAACGATATATTTTTATAATATTATTATGAACTAACTGTTATTAATAGTATTAACTAAATTTTTAATTTTATAACATTATTATTCATCTTACACATTTTCTAGAACATGGTATTAGAACAAAATAATTTTTTCAGGTAAAATAAGTATTTTTTAAAAAATGCAGTTTTGCCGCCTTTTGATGGGCCATCCAATTTAAATCAAGTTTTTGACATGTTTATATGTTCAATTTTACAAAATAAAATTATTATTTGTAATCCGGATATAATATTTTACCTTGGATAAAATTTTCATATTATTCTGATAAATTTCATATTTTAATGAATAGTAAAAACACGCTATATTTTAATTAAAAACAACTTTTTTCATCGTAATAACTTATGTGGTTAAATTAAAATATTGAATGGGTTTAATGTATAAATAGAATATATTTTTACCATTTAATATAATTTATGTCATTAGCCTTGATTTTACATTGAATTCGTAGGTTAAATAAATTCAATCTTTTGCAATGTTTTAAACAAAACGCCGTTTTCTTTCGACAAAATTTAATTTCTGATAATTCTTTGTATTGAATTTTGAAAAATGGATTCCATATTTGGAATCAAACTACTTTTGGGCTTTATGAATAGTAACAACGGTAAAGTTTATTTACCATAGTAAAAGGTAAATTGGGTAATTAAGGGTAAATGTAATATTATAAAATTATCCTAATACTTGTCTTAATATAATTGGATGATTCTAATTTGTACTAAGTCATATTTGGGTCGAAATGGAATCCATTAGAACCATCTTGGAGGTGATTAAGACCTTTAGTTTATTTTATTTAAAGGAAAGTGAAATATGTCTCACTCAACTTTAATAATTAATGTATTTTTAATATAAGTTTATACAGAATATAAATTAGGTTATAAATACTCATTTGAAAAAAAAATTGTTTTTCTTTATTATGGTAATTTATTTGTAATTGTTAAGAGTTATTTAATTACCTTATTATCTTATAAATTAATGATGCATAAATTATTTATTTAGTGAAAAATCTATAATATAGTTTTTATTGAAATAGTAATACATATCAAAAGGCCCAAAAATCTGAAAAATATTATAATTAGTGTATATATAAACCCTAATCATCCACTGGTAGAATTTTTGGCCATTTTGATCCTTATTAAGGCGATTATGAAACTTATATTATTTTATTTTAAATGATGCCAAAGTTGTCACCTTCATAATTTAATAAATATAACAATTTTAATATTGTGTTTTTAATATTATTAATTCGAGTAAAATTATTATTGTGAAAGGTAATAGATATATCTTTATCATTGTATTTTATTTTTTATTTTTATGCAACAAATAAGTATATTAAATAATTATACAAAAATGTTGTAGTAATTATTTTATTAAGAGATAAACCAAATAAATGGTTTTAAAAATAATAAAATAAATATTATATGAACTATTTATTGTGCTCCACTAATTTTATAGATACATATGACCTTTTATGAACCTATTAAATCTTTTAGTTCGATCATATCTTCTGTATATATTTAATTTAAATTCAAATAAATGAATAGTATCAAAATTGACACTATTGTTAATTTATAAAAATATCATATTATAAAATTGTTTAAAAATCCCAAAAATATTTAAAAATTATAAATTTATATTTATATGGTCTAAAATGTTATAAATTACCCAATTATGGACAATTAAAAACAAATAAGTAATTATTTGTTATAATTTTAAATTTAGAATATTATTACCACAAATAAAATTAAATTGATTAAATAAGGATAAATCATGTTGATAATGTTTAAAATAAATTCCTAACATGTCTAAATTTTATTTTTTGATGAAATTACAACCCTAGATCATCTAATATTCGGATTTGAGTCATTTTTTAAGTTTTTATGTGGGGTTGGGATTTAATATACACTAATATTTCTTATATTTCCAAAGGTGCCCCTCTCCTCACTTATAAAAGGGATCCTCCTCCCTCTACTCCTCACACCAATTTGAGCCTTCAAGATCGGCCGACCCCTGCACATTTCACTTCCCCAAATCCATAGAAATATCATAGGGGTCCTGGTCTTCTTCAAAGACCAATTTTAGTGCCCTATGAGGAGGTCTTAAAGTGGTGCTTCAAAGAAGAGGTAATGTCTGTTACTGATTCTTTCAACTTTATTTCTTCTTCCACTTCTTATTCTTTAGTAGTTTCATTATGAAGTAATAAAATCAGTATCACTCATATAATGATATGTTATTATAAGTATTAAAAAAACCTATTTCACCAACTATCCATCCTACGGAAAATGAAAGCACCAGGCGAGCGTACGTACGGAATACCGTCTTCACGCCGTGGTGTAATCTATTTTCCACCACCACCTTACTTGGATGGGTATAATGGTGAAAGTAATGAATATATATGATTATTATAAAGAGATATTGATTCTGTAATATTATACATACACTTTAATACAATTTCACAATCATGGGAATGATATCATCCCTCGTGCGTACGTACGGAATACCGTCTCCACGACGCGATGAGATTCACTTTCCATGATTAACCATTCAAGAATGATTATAATGTATATATAATGAATAATAATGAAATATATGACATTATAAAGCTACTGGATTTATGTATATATATATGTATATATATATTTATGTCATATACTTAATTCCATTCAACTCAATAGGAAACGAAAACAACGTTCATGCGTACGTACGGCCTACCGTCTCCATGAATAGTGTATTTCATTCCATTTATCGAAATATTATGTATATGTATATTCAGAATGTATATATAAATCTTGTTTTATATTCTAGAATTAAGTAATCATGATCTAATTAATCATATGAATAATTATAAGTCAAAACACGGATGAAAAATGAAATGATTTTCCCCAAAACGCTTTTTAACATGGAATTTACAAAAGAATAGGTAATATAAAGTCATCAGTGAACCATATATGTTATAATAACAATGAATATGATTCTGTAATAAGTCAATGACATTATTTAAATCATTATACAGGTGGTTTGGATACGTACGAAGCATATCAGACCTAAGGTAATAGATAATTTTGCAAATCTCATTTTTATCCGAGATTGTTTATCCGTAAGTATTTACTGGGGTCATTGCTATCATCCATGTCCATGTTTTATAAATGTGTTTTTATTTATTTTTAATGTCCTTTTTACCCATTTTTTACTTTTACTACATGGTATGTAAGGAATCTTTCTTTTTTTTACGTTATGAGGTACTTTTTTTGACTTTTCTGGAAAAAGTATGAGAAGAATGTTTTTTTAAATTATACGTCATGAAAGGATTTTTATAGTTTTATAAAGCCTTATTTTCATGAAGTTTCCTCCAAAATATTTCATGAATATTTTCAAAAAAAATCCTATTCTATTAAAATTGCAAGGAATTTTGTAAAAAGAAAATGATTTTGAAGATGAAAGGATATTTTCCTCAAGAATTCATTTCAAGTGTTTTGCCAAAACCATTTTCCATCTAAGATGAAATTATTTCATATGTGTATGTTTCATGTTTAATGTATCTATTATTTACAAGGTTTCACTTTTCTTATGATGAAATGTCCATTTGTTTTATATGGATTATGAGATGATGGGATGATGTTTATGAAACCCATTTTTTTGGGTTATGATGAATGTTTCAAGTTTATTTTGTGGCACAAGTAAGAATGATTTCATTATGAGATGGGTGGGACCTATATCTCCCTCCAATGCATTGGGTAAAGATTTATATCTCATGAGATGGACATGGCTGGAACAGTAAGTTAATCTGGTTCAGTAATATAGGACTGGAACGAGGAGTGAACTCGATTCAGAAAGGGAATTTGTCCACTAAGATGGTCTTGGCAGCAATTCCTTGGCTACTATGGAAATCATATCATGTTCTTAATGGTTACCACAATCACATGTTTTATTCCCATTTATTTTATCATGATTAATGTTTCTTTATGATCTATGCCATATGTACTTCCATGTTTTATGTCATTGGTCACGATTTTGATGTTTAAACATTATGTTCATGTTTTTAAGTTCAAATGTATATGATTTGTTTTATTTTATCCATTCTTACCCTTACTGAGAATTGGGCTCACCCTTTACATGTTTTCTTTTCCCCAGGATATAAATAATGGTTTTAGGTAATAAAACAAAAGGGCATGATCTTTATGGGAGATGTTGAAGATCTTTCACCATGATTAGAAGATTATGTTCTGAGTTTCCAAAGAAACTAAACTATTACGATCCTTGTGTGTCTGTTTTTGTTATGTATTAAGTATTCCACAAAATTAATGTATTGACCATGTACATCAAGCTTCAGGTATCTACAATTAAAGAATCTAATTAATTATCCCCATGATGTTATAAAATAAAATCAATCATAAAATATCAAGAGAATAAATATATTAATGAAATAACATGTCAATGTGAAAAATATATATCATATAAATGTGATTTGGTGTATAACTACAAATAAGTCTCATTGGAATGTAAATTTTGGTGAAACCACTTACCTAATCTATTATTTATTCTGTTTTGAATTTATCTTCCTATATAGTGGATTAAAATATCTAAATAACTAATATTATAACCATAATAATTTTTTTAATTCCCTGAGAATTTATGAGAAATATTCTTTTAAATTTCATTGATGTATTTTGTTGTATGCTTCACCAAGATTAGCTTGCGCTATACACAACACCATATTAGCTTGTAGTATACGCAACATTATTCGTGGCTTGTGTTGCACACAATTTCATGTTCTTTTGCATGAAATCTAGTTTACACAACAAGTATATATTTTTATCAATGTATAACTGAACTATATTATGATTATGTTATATGAAACACCAAAGGAATCATTCCCTTCATGCAACCCTGATATGGATTGCATTACACGCAAGAGCGACCGTCCTCGATAGCGTGTGTTGTATGCAATACCGTGTTTTTCTAAATGATATATTATTATAATATTATTATGAACTAGCATTATTAATATAATTAACTACATTTTAAATTTTATAACATTATCATTCATCTTACACATTTTCTAGTTCATGGTATGAGAAAAAAAATAAAAGTTTCGTATAAAATAAGTATTTTTCCAAAAATGTAGATTTGTCGGCTTTTGATGGAACACCCATTTTAAATATAATTTTTTACAAGTTAATAAGAAAAAATTTACAAAATAATCTTATTCTTATGAATCAAGATATAAAAAATTATATTAGATAACATTTTGTTATTTTTCTGATAACGTTCATATTTTGATGAATAGTAAAAATACGCTAAATTTTATTTAAAATACCATTTTTCATCAAGATAATTTATAATGTTAAATTATAATATTGAATGGTTTTAATATATAAATATAATATATTTTTACCATTTAATATAGTTTATGTCATTATCATTAATTTTACATTGAATTCATAGATAAAAACATTTCAATCTTTGGCAATATTTTAAATAAAAACCCATTTTTTTACAACAGGAATAATTCTAAATTAATTAGTTCATCTTATGTGCCTTTAATTTAGAAAAAATGGATTCCATATTTGGAATAAGAATGTCCAATTAATTATAATAGTCTACTTATTATTTTTGGGCATTATGAATAATAACTACGATAAATTTTATTTACCATAGTTAATGGTAAATCCGACATTTAAGGGTAACAATAATATTATATAATTCCCATAACACCTTCCAAAATTAGTTTGGATGAATAAAAGTCTACCCATATCACCTACGGGTCGGAATATATTCAATTTATGGAAATTTGACCATAATAATAATGTAATTATTATTAAAACCAAATAAAGTGACAATATGCCACTCTCTTCTATCTTATAAGTGTAATAATTTTAATTTGGTGATAAACTTCATAAAACATCAAACATAAATAGTATACAGAAATCCAATAAATGTATCTACATCATGTGAATTTATATATAGTTTTTAGGGATTAAATAATTATTACCTCAAAAGCTCAGTCAGAGGAGAACCCCTGACCATTTATTAAACAAAAGAAAAGGTACAGTAAATAGAAAATAAGAATGCATGCGAACATCTTGCCCACATCCAACCCATTCCAACCAAAAGAAGAAAACAACATGTCATAATAATAATTACCTTCACCATATCTAGAATAAGTTTCCTTCTCTGTAGTAGTTGATTCCCATTCTAATGGCGTTTCATGTTGTTTCAATATTTTATCATTTTTCTTACTAAGCTTCAACTTCTCCAACGATGATTGCTCCTCAAATTATTTCACACACGACACAAGGGTGGCCCTAATTCCCCTTTTAGATGAAGCAATGGTGACCACTGGCTTAGGCATATGTGAATAATCCTCTTTGGGTTTTCTCTTTGGTGGAGCAGTCATAACGCCATCATTTTCAGAGACCTTCATTCTTCCACTTTGAACAGCGTCACTGAAAGAAGGCCAGATAGCAACACTATTTTCCTTATCACTTTCAGAAATATCTCCCCATTTTCTAGTGACCTTCATAGAGGCATGATCATTTCAATCACCCTTCCGCACCAGCGCAACCTCCACAACAGGTAGGCTCCCTCTTTCCGGCATCTGAGATTCCCTATTCTGATCAATTGGGGAAAGACATTTAGAGTTAGATGTGATGTCCAGATCATCACACACCACCTTCTCCATTTCACTCTGATCAGCCTCTTTTTCCTGGTGAGCATTCTGGACATCTTCAATTGATTGAACACTTTCAAACACAAGGGGTACCTCCTCAACATCGAATCTGTCAAACTGATTGTAGGTGGTGACAACCTTCATTCCCTTGGTCTCACAAGTTTTGCATTCAATAGTTTCAACAATGTTAGGTCCTGATTGACATATGCCAGCAGTGTTCTCCAGCAAGGGCCACTGCCCAACACCCAGATCACTCCTCAATCTATCAAAAATTGTCCTCACTGATAGATTTGGGGACACCAACACCTGCCCATACCAGAAGAGCATGCAGTAGTCGTTTCCCGGTTCACCCTATACAATTGAGCTTGTGGAAAATGCTCCAACAGCACTGCACTACTGGTTGGAGGACTTCCCATCCGAGTAATGCCCCCATTCTCATATCTACTCTCTATCACACCATTTTCAGTAAGGTTTGTTCTCAAGGCCTAATATAAACTAGTATAAACACCGTCTCCACTGCATTTGGTCTTCATCACTTGTGAGGAGCCACCCATCCTACCACTATGACAACCCGATGCCAGATGACCAAAACGGCCACAGGACACACAGTAGGGCATCCATGATTAAAAAACAACTTCCTACATCCAGCGAAACTCTTACTCATCAGTCACCCGAATACAACGGACCAGTGACCTTGCAACGTCATCTTCCACACAGATTCTCGGACAAACAGGATGACTTAGAACCTTAGTACGATGATCAGAACAAAGATATCTCCCGACCATATTCCCAATTGCCCACAGAATCGACAGATTTTGAAAATAACGAGGAAGACTAGGAAGACATACCCACGCCGCGATCGTTGACGGGTCACGATGCATATAGAAATCGAAGCTCCAGTGAAATAGGTAGAAAGACGATCTGTTGCATCTTTGAGGGCCCTGGACCAGGCGGTGATCATCTCTTCATCGGATTCAAATCGAATCGTAAAATGCCTCAGGTCAAGTAAACCAAATACTGCACGATCCTGTAACTTCGAAGAATTAGCGACGAAATGATCAAACAATTCAACCGATGGATGACATAGACAGAATCGAGCCACCAAGGTAAGATTGCAGAGATCCGTAGAACTGTTGAGCTCCGCCAAAAGTAGTGAATGTGTTGGAGCCTCACGAAATAGATCTGGGACCTTCGGTGAGATAGAGATCCTCGGGAAGGGTGGAAGGGAGATTGAGGAGGGTCTGCTCTTCCCATGCGGATGAAGTCGCGATACGCCCCCCTCCGATCAGGAGGGGGGAGAAGGGTCCAGAGATATTCAAGCTAGGTCATTGGAGAAACGGGAGCATCCATCAGCTGTGTGAAGTTTTTCAGATTAAATAATTATCATCAACGATGACACAATAGTGATGTATAAATTATTATATTGATTGAAATATCAAATAAATAATTTTAAAAATAATAAAATAAATATTATATGAACTATTTAATGTGATCCAAGAATTTTCTAGACACATATGACATGTTATGAATCTACTAAATATTTGGTTCAAATATATCCTTTGTGTGGATTTTATTTAAATTCAAATAAATAAATAGTGTCAAAATTGACACAATTGATATTTTATAAAAATAACATATTATTAAATTGTTTAAAAATTAAAAAAATATTCAAAAATTATAAATTGAAATTTATATGGTCGAAAATTTCATTAATTATCCAATTATGGAAAATTCTTAACACATGTGTAATTATTTATAACAATTTAAAATTTAAAATATTATTACCACGAATAAAATCAAATTGACTAAATAAGGATAAATCATGTTGACAAGGACTAAAATAAATACCCAACATGTCTAAATTTTTTTGGCGGATGAAATTAAAACCTTATATGATCTCATATTCATATTTTAGTCATGTTTGAGGATTTTATGTGGGGGTGGTGTTTATTATAAATTAATATTTTAGAGATTTCAAAAGTGCCCCTTCCCTCCCTTATAAAAGTGAACCTCCTCCCTCTCCTCTTCACAACATTTTGAGACTTCAAGATTGGAAAAAACCAATACATTTCTCTTCTACACTTCCCAAAAAACATACTATAGGTACTGGTCTTCTTCAAATTCCAACTTTAGTTCCCTAAGATGAGGTTTAGAAGAGGCGCGTCGAAAAAGAGGTAATATCCTTTGCCGATTCTTTAAAATATATTTATTCTTCTACTTCCTCTTATTTATTTGTTTCATAATAAAGTAATAACATAAGGATCACTAATATACTAATATGTCATTATAAATCTAAACAACCCCATTTCACATTCTATCCATCCTATGGAAAACAAAATCATTGTGTGTGCGTACGTAAGGAATAACATCTCGACACCGTGGTGTAATCTGTTTTCCACCACCACCTCACATGGATGGGTAAAATGGTGTAAATAATAACTATATATTGTTATTATAACATGATAATGATTCTGAGATATTGTATCATCCACTCCAATACCATTCAATAATTATGGGAATGATATCATCACTCTTGCATACGTACGGATTACCGTCTCCATTACGCGATGAGATTAATTTTTCATGATAACTATTCAAGAATGATTATAAAGTAAATATTGAAAAATAATGAGATATAATACATAATAATTCTACTTTATTTATGTATCTATATATATGTGTGTGTCATCTACTTACTTCCATTCCAGTCAATAAGGAAAGGAAAACAGCATTCATGCGTACGTACGACCTATCGTCTCTATGAACAGTGTATTTCATTCTATTTATCGATCCATTATATTATGAGTATATATAAATCATTATTTAAATTCTGGAAGTAATTAATAATGATCTAAGTAATCATATGGATAATTATATGTCAAAACACGGATGATAAATGAAATGAGTTTTCCCAAAACGCTGCTTTAACATGGAATTGACAAATGAATGGGTAATATAAAGTCATAAGTGAATCATATATGATATAATAAATATTATTATGGTTCTATTACAAGTTAATAACTTGTTTAAACCCACTATACTAGAGTCTCGGATGCGTATGGATTAAATTGGACATAAGGTAATGGATTATTTCGTCTCACTTTTATTTCTATGAGACATATGCCTTAATCACTAACTATTTATTTTGTATGGTGTTTATGATTACCATGCATGTTTTACTATTTTTATTATGAAGGATATTATATTTAAATATTTATTTAATTTTCTTTATTATATGACATGTATTATTCCACTAATTATAATTGGTAATGGATAATTATTACAATCTTGTTCTTATCCGAGATTGTTTATTTGTATGTATTTTCTAGGATTATGTTTAACATCCATATCCATGTTTTCTCAAAATGTTTATATAAAATATTTACAATTATTCCATGTATTTTTAATTTCATTATCACCATTTTTTGACTTTACCACATGGTATGGAAGGAATCATTCTTTTTTTTACCACACGAGGTACTTCTTGACTTTACAGAAAAAGTACGAGAAGAATATTTTTTTAACTTATACAGCATGAAATGATTTTTATGGTTTCATAAAACCTTATTTTCATGAAGCTTCCTATACACTATTTCATGATTATTTTCAACAAAATCCTTTTCATTTAAAATTTCATGTCATTTTGAGAATGCAAAATGATTTATAAGAAGAAATGATATTTTCCTCATGTATTCATTTCAAGTGTTTTGTCAAAACACATTTCCATCTAAGATGATGGTATTTAGTATGTTTTTGTTTCAAGTATAATTTATTTATTATTTACATGCATTGATTATTCCAATGATGAAATGATATCCATTTATTTAATATGTATTATGTTATGATGGGATTCTGTTTATGAAACCCATTTTATTCTTGGGGTTATGATGAATGATTTCTGTTTATTTTATGGCACACGTAAGAATGATTTCATTATGAGATGGGTGGGACCTATATCTCCCTCAAATGTATTGGGTAATGATTTGAAACCCATGAAATAGACATGGCTGGAACGTTAAGTTAAATCTGGTTCAGTAATACTGGGCTGGAAAGTCATGTAAATCCGGTTCAATAATGGACTTTGTCCACTTTGATGGTCTCAGAAGAAATGCCTTGGCTACCATGTAAATAATATCATGGTATTAATGGTTTTCCACAATTACATGTTTTATTTTAGCATTATTAATGTCCCTTTATGATATATGCCTTATGTACTGCCAATATTTATGTCATTTCTAATGATTTTAATGTTTTATGTTCATTATTTTACGTTCAAATGTTTATGGATTGTTTTTAAGTTCTGCATGTTTACCCTTACTGAGAATTTGAGCACACCCTTTTTATTTTTTATTTTTCCCTGGATATAGTGAAAGGTTTTTGGTAAGAAAACAAATGGGGAAGATCTTTATGGGCGATGTTGAAGATCTTTCACCATGATTAGAAGATTATGTTTTGAGTTTCCAAAGACACTAAACTAACATGATATTTGGGTGTCTCTTTGTGCCATGTATTTTTTCCTCCACAAAAGTAATGTAATGTCCATGTATATCATGATTTTGGTATTTACAGTTATTATTAGAGAAAAGGTTTAGTTAACCTTTGGAAATTAGGATGCGAAAACATTATTGAGATCCCAAGATATATTTCTAAGGTATGTCTAAGAATGTCTCTATGTTTAAGTATAAGTATAGGTTATAGTCCTAGAATTAAGGTAACGATCTTAGAATTAAAACTATGTTGTTAGATATTCCCCCATTATTATGTTGTTTTCCTAGAATGAATTTTTTCCTCTCCCACTATTCTTTTTGGGTTTTAAACAATTGATGGAACCCGAAGAAACCGTGTTGATCAATGTAATGGACAATGCAAAGATTGTGCTCCTAAACAAACCAATGTTATTAGAGATGGAGTGAAAAACCATATTTCTATAATTACACAAGCTATGAATCATTATGGACTTCCAAATGAGCAGATATGGTAATAATATTCTACTGAGTCCTTCATGAGGCAACATCCACCTTCATCCAATGGGTCTTCTGATCCACATATTTTTGAACAATGGATTAGTACCATTGAAAAGATATTTTCCATAATTCGCAGTTCAAAACATAAAAATTTTATTTTGGTCGTTCACCATTTAGAGGGTGAAGCAGACTAGTGGTGGACTCTAATTATGAATACAAGGCCCCATGATGAAATTGAATCCACAGAATGGGATGATTTCAAGAACTACTTTTTCAATAAGTACTTCCTCATATTCATCAAACAAAGATGTAAAAGGAGCTCCTTGAGCTTAATAAAAAGGATGATGAATCTGTTGGTATATACAAATCGAATTTTACAAGGCTTGCATGGTATGCATATGGCTTTATCACCCCACCTAAAAGTAATGTTGATCGATTCTTTAGTTGCTTAAAACCAAGTCATCGAAGGGAATTAGCTATAAGAGAATTCAGTAGCTATGAAGAAACTGTGCATTGTGATATCAAGTAGAACTAGAATTTGGTGTTACATATCCATCTCATGGTTTTGACAACAAATGAAAGATGGAGTTCAATGAAAAATCTCATAACAATGGTGAAAATAATATGAATATTTTCTTTATGCTCAAAGTGTGGAATTAATAATAGTCAAGATTGTCTAAAAGGTACTAGAAAATGTTTTTACTGTAGAAAATAATTCCATCAAGCAGTTGAGTGCCGAATTAATGGGAAAAAGGTTTCTAATGACGTGAATAAAGAAAAGACTACAGAGAACATACCACTAACACTCCAATGCTAGAAGTTCAAGGAAATGGGGCATTATTCTAATCAATGCCCTAATCCAAGGGTTAATGATGATCGACATGAGAAACCTCTTAAGGAAAAGGACTAAAAGAAGTCACATATGATAAATATTTGGGATTTTGAGTATGACAATGATTTTGTGGAATGATTAAGTTGTAATGTAATGGGATTTCAAAATAGTATCATTGATGCTCATTTATAGTATTATGGAATATTAAAATATCTATATATTGTTTAATTATGGTTTTCAATAATTATATGGTACCAGTTACCATGAAAAGTGATTGAAATATTTTTGGAAAGCAAATGATATGAACATAATGAAGGGATACAAAGAAAATAATAAGTTTGATAGTATTCATGAGCTCATGACTGATTTAAGGACAATGTGACATCTTGTTTTGAGTGTATAGAATTTTTTTGATTTTTCTTAAATTCTGATATCATTCATGTTTTCACTAAAGTTCTATGATAATTCATGTTTGAAGAGAATACATGATTATGTTATTCACGTGTTTGGAATGCGAACAACAAGATATATCTTATGACATATGGGGTAAAAATGATGGAATTCACATGCTTGGTAGATGACCATTCTAGTAATCATTTACTTTATAATATGAGATTGGATTGAAGTATTTTGGAAAATCCTATAGATTGGATTGGATTAAGTTTGACATCAAATATTATTGTTTCAGGATAGAACCTTTTTTGATATTATTTCTGGAAAGGTATAATGGTGATGTTCTAGAAAAAGGCAAACCCGAAGGGCACGCGACAACCCATCGCATCGGACAAGGTTGCAGGAATTGAATGCACAACTGAAGTGTGACATGCCTTTATCGCCTAAAAATGGAATACATAAAGTCCCTAGTTAGTAGAAATTAGTTTTATTTTATTATGTGTAATGATAGATGAGGTATAAGTCCATTTTTGAAACCATATATGGTTAACCTCACCATAGTTGGACTTATGTATATTTAATACCTTTTTCTTACATTTTTTTGTGATAGAGACAGATGGAATAACCAATCATTCTATCGCATGATCTGCTAATACTTCAAGAATGAAATATTCAACTTAATTTCTTTAAATAAGAGATAAAGTGTAAATTGTTCATGGAATGAGCAACGATTATATTACACTGAAATCAAGTAATAATTTCTTCTTATGTAAAAATTCATCAACATTAGGGAAATTATCTTGAAAACCAGAAATGTTGTCCTAGTACACTCATATCCGATGAGTCAAAAGACACCTTAGATCATCCCAAATTTATGTCTTTGTGATTGTTGTCTTTTTGGTAGCCACGATCTCTACCACTCTCCATCAGAACTTGATGGTTAGATTTATCCTCCATATACATGATTTCACCTATGTTATCATATGTGGAAACCCATTACTGAGTTAAATTGGGTATCTGTTATGTTTCCAATGTTCCTTTTTAAAATGATGTTTTAGTATTCCTTTTTACGATGTGGGTTTCTATTTAATAAACATTCAAGTTGAAAACCATTTATAACCCCAATGAATTTTGAGGGAGAAATTAATTTTAAGGGTGGTAGAATGTAACACCCCGATATTTTATGAGAAGTATTCGTTTTAATTTCATTTATGTATTTTTTTTAAGAGTAACCAAGATTATCTTGCGCTATAAAAAACATCATATTAGCTTGTAGTATACGCAACACAATTCCTGGCCCCTGTTGTACACAATTTCAAGTTATTTTGAATAAAATTCGTTTTACACAACACCATGTATAGATTTTAATCAATGTATAACTGAAATATATTTAGATTACATTATATGAAACACAAAAGTATGCTTTCCCTACACGCAACCCTGACATGGTTTTCATTACAAGCAAAAGCGTCCTTTCTCGATAGCATGTGTTGTACGCAATACCCAGTTTCACTAAACGAGATATTATTATAATATTATTGTGAACTAGCCATTATGAATAGTATTAACTAAAGTTTTAATTTTATAACATTATCATTAATATTACACATTTCTTATATCATGGTATGATAAAAAAATAAAAGTTTCGGGTAAAATATGTATTTTTCAAAAAATGCAGTTTTGCCGCCTTTTGATGGCGCACCCATTTTAAATCTATTTTTTAACAAGTTTATAAGTTCAATTTTAAAATATAAACGTATTATTATGAGTCATGATATAAAAATTTAGGTTTCCTAAAGGTTTTATATTTTTCTAATAACGTTCATATTTTGATGAATATTAAAAATACACAATTTTTTTTTAAAAAACTTTTTTCATCAAGATAATTTATATAGATAAAGTATAATATTGAATGGTTTTAAAGTATAAATATAATATATATTTACCATTTAATATAATTTATGTCGATATCATTAATTTTACATTGAATTAACAGTTAAAAACATTTCAATCGTTTGTAGTATTTTAAATAAAAACCCGTTTTTTACAACATGATTAATTTTAAATTAATTACTGCATCTTCTATGTCCTGAATTTGGAAAAATTGATTCCATATTTAGATCTAGTAGATCTAAATTATGTTAATATGATACTCTTTTATTCTTGGGCATTATAAATTGTAACTATGGTAAATTTTATTTACCACAGTTAAAGATAATCATGTAATTAAGGGTAACAATAATTTTACAAAATTACCCTAACAGTAGCCAAAATTCTATTGGATGAATTAAAGTCGACCTGTATCACCTAAGGGTTGGAATAGATTCATTTTATGGACTTTTGACTATGAAAATGATTTAATTATTATTAAATCCAAATAAAGTGATAATATGTCACTCTCTTATATCTTATAAGTTTAATAATTTTAATTTGGTGATAAACTTCATAAAACATCATACATAAAGAGTCTCCAAATATCCCATAATATTATCTACATCATTTGAATTTATTTATAATTTTTTTGGATTAAATAATTATCATTAATGATGACATAATAGTGATGTATAAATTATTTTATTGATTGAAGTATCAAATAAATAGTATTAAAAATATTAAAATAAATATTATATGAACTATTAAATGTGCTCCATGAATTTTATTGGAAAATATGACATGTTATGAATCTATCATTTATTTGTTTCGATTATATAATCTATTTGGATTTTATTTAAATTCAAATATATGAGTGGATTTAAAATTGACATTATTGTTATTTTATAAAAATAACATATTATTAAATTGTTAAAAAATCACAAAAATATTTAAAAAGTATAAATTAAAATTTATATGGTCTAAAATGTCATAAATTATGAAATTATGGAAAATTCATAACACATAAGTAATTATTTATAACATTTTAAAATTTAGCATATTATTACCACAAATAAAATTAAATAGATTAGATAAAGATAAATCAAGTTGATAAGGTTTAAATTAAATTCCCAACATGTCTAAAATTTATTGGATGATGAGAATACAACCTTATCCCATCTCAGCATCTCATTTGAGTCATTTTTTGAGGTTTTTAAGTGGTGTTTGAGTTTATTATAAATTAATATTTTAAATGTTTCCAAAAGTGCCACTCTCTTCCCTTATAAAAGGGCACCTCCTCCCTCTCCTATTAAATATATTTTTAGCCTTAAATATCGGCCAAAACCTATCCATTTCACTTCTACACTTCCTTAACAACATACTAGAGGTCCTGGTATTCTTCAAATACCATCTTTAGTTCCTTAAGGGGAGGTTTAGAAGAGGCGCGCCGAAGAAGAGGTAATATCCATTACCGATTATTTCAAATTTATTTCTTCTTCTATATCCTATTGTTTATTTGTTTAATTATAAATTAACAACATCAGTATCACTCATATACTAATATGTTATTATAAATATTAAAAAAACCCATTTCACCTTTTATTCATCCTACGGATAATAAAATCACCGCGCGTACGTACGTACGGCATACCGTCTCTACACCGTGGTGCAATCTATTTTCCACCACCACCTTACATGGATGGGTATAATTGTGTAAAGAATAACTATATATTGTTTTTATAACATGATAATAATTCTGATATATTCTATCATCCACTCCCATATCATTCAATAATTATGGGAACGATATTGTAACTTGTGTGTACGTACGGATTAATGTCTCCACGACGAGATGAGACTCAGTATTCATGTTAACTATTCAAGAATGATTATAATGTATCTATTAAATAATAATGATATATATTCCATAATAATTATACTTGTTTTATTATATATATATATCATCAACTTACTTCCATTCAAGTCAATTAAGAAAGGAAAACAACGTTCATGAGTACGTATGACATACTGTCTCTATGAACGGTGAATTTCATTCCATTTATCGATCTATTATATTCTGAATTTATATAAATCACGATTTAAATTCTGGAATTAAGTAATCATGATCTAAGTAATTATATGAATAATTAAAATTCATAACACGGATGATAAATGAAATGATTTTACCCAAAACACTTCTTTAACATGGAATTGTCAAATGAACGGGTTATATAAAGTCGTATGTGAATCATATATGATATCATAAGTTTAATTATGGTTCTGTTACAAGATAATAATATGTTTAAACCCACTATACCGGAGTCTTAGACACATATGGTAGAAATTGGACATATGTTAAGGGAATATTTTATCTCACTTTTATTTCTATGAGACATATGCATTAATGAACCACTATTTATTTTGTATGGTGTTTATGATTACCATTCTTGTTTTAAGATTTTTATTTTGAATGATATTATATTTAAATGTTTATATAATATTACTTATTTTATGATGTGTATGATTCCACTGATTATAATTGGTAAAGGATAATTATTTCAATCTCGTTCTTATCTGGGATTTTTTATTCATATGTATTTACTGGGGTTATGCTTATCATCCATAACCGTGTTTTCTCAAAATGTTTTCTTAAAATGTTTAATATTATTACATGTATGTTTAAAGTCATTTTCACCCTTTTTTGAATTTTACCACATGGTATTGAAGGAATATTTATTTTTATTACCATACAAGGTACTTTTTGTCTTTTCCGGCAAAAGTACGAGAAGAATGTTTTTTTAAATTATACGGTATGAACGGAATTTTACGGTTCTATAATGACTTATTTTAATAAAGATTATTATACACTATTTTATGATTATTTTCAAAAAAATCCTTTTCTATTAAAATTACATGAAATTTTGAGAAAAGAAAATGATTTTTAACAAGATGGGATATTTACCTCAAGAATTCATTTCAACTGTTTTATCAAAACTATTTTCCATATAAGATGTCATTATTTAGTACGTTTCTGTTTCAAATATAATGTCTCTATTAATTACATTCTATGATTTTTCTTATGATGAGATGATATCAATTTATTTAATATGGATTATGTTATGATGGGATGATGTTTATGAAACCCATTTTATTATTTGGGTTATGATGAATTATTTGTGTTTATTTTGTGGCACACGTAAGAATGATTTCATTATGATATGGGTGGGACCAAAATCCCACTCCAATGGATTGTGTAATGATTTATATCTCATGGGATAGAAATGGCTGGAACTGAATGTAAAATTAGGTTCAGTAATATAGGGTTGGAATGACAAGTAAATCTGGTTCAGTAATCGGCTTTGTCTACTGTGATGGTCTTGGCAAAAATGCCTTGGCTATTGTGGAAATCATGTCATGTGATTAATGGGTTTTCACAATTACAATTTTTTATTTTATCATGATTAATGTTCTATTATGATATATAACTTATGTACTACCACGATTTATGTCATTACTCAATATTTTGATGTTTTATGTTAATGTTTTTACATTCAAAATTTTATGGATTTTTTTTATGTTCTCCATGTTTAGCCTTACTGTGAATTTGAGATCACCCTTTTTATGTTTTCTTTTCCCCAGGATATAATGAATGGTTTTAGGTAAGAAAAAAAAGAGTAATATCTTTACTGGAGATGTTGAAGATCATTCACCATGATTATAAGATTATGTTCTGACTTTTCAAGGACACTAAACTATCACAATCTTTGTGCATCTCTTTGTGTCATATTTTTAGTTTCCCGCAAAAGTAATGTTATGTCCTTGTTTGTTATGATTAGGGTCTTTAAAAATTTTATAATACCATATTTTATCTTCTTATAATATCACCTTACCCATTTGTTAACAGACATTCATTAATTTCACTATTCCGAGTGTTAAATAACCAGTTTTCTTTTGTGTGTTTTAACATGTTACTCAGTGTTCTAATTAACTAGATAATAGATTTAACATATAACGAATGTAACAAATGAATTAATTATCATATATAATATTTATATATATATATTTGGAATAATTTATTATAATTCCAGATTGGAAATGGAATGCATCGTTCATGGAGATGGTAGATCGTATATATACATGAACGGTGCATTAATTTCATTGTTGTATTTTAATAAATGAAAAATAAATTATATGTAAACTCATGTATAATATAAATCCAGTATCATAAATTTGTAATATTATTCATTTTTATTTTTTAATGTAATATTTAATACATTCCATGTATAACCTGAATGAATCACATTGCATTGAAGGGGCGGTAGTACACAATTCCACAAGAAATGTTATCGTATTTACGCAAAATGGAATGTATAGAGTCATATGATATAATATAAATATAAAGTAATAATGATATTATAAATATAATATATATCACATATATATGAATATTTTCAATCGAAATTATCTGTATGAGAGGCGATAATGGAAGAACAAACAATCATTGTTTTGTGATGCTTTAGTTCGTCATTCACATAAATAATATGGTCATCACCCATTATATAGAGGTGTGTTTAAGTATAGATATAACCAATAATAGAAAAAATAGTATATTTTTAATAATTTTTTAATTATATAATAATTATCTAAAATTAATTTATATGGTGGATGATTAAATGTAATAAAATTTTTCCATTAAATGTGTTAACTTAAAAATCAGGTAAAACATTTTGTTATACCAAAACGATTTTTCAAAGAATGTATTCCAAAATGGAGGATTTAGGGTTGGGGTAAGGGATTTTGGGAATATATTTGGGTAGTTATTGGGCCATACTATGTGCTTTATGAGGATGGAGGATTGGGAAGAAGTACATGCCCTGATAGCAGAACAGGAGTGGCACTCTTGTAATATTTTAACAAAGAATTCGTAGAACATTTTTCCGATTTAATGTTTATCCAATAATGAAAAAAAAGTTATATAAGAGATATTATGGTCTATATATGGTCAACCAATAACTTTATGACAATTGTATAGGTCAATTTTGACATTAAGATTTTGGTTTAGTCCCTTATTATTCCTAATTTAACCTTAATCATTTAAATTAATTTTAATAACATTCACTCATATTTATTGTAAAAAAAATGTTCGAAATAATAAATATTATAAATTTTTATTATATAAAATACTGAATCAACTTTTTCAAATTTCAATCATATATGTAGAATAAATTAATTTAACATTCATCTTGTAGACGAGACGACAATTTGTGTTTTTAAGATAAAAACATCCAAAGGTTTTATACATTTTTACATTCAATTTGGTAGTGAAATTGTTCCCAACGAACTAAAATTGGTTAATTTGTATATAGGTTTTATATTTTTATGATAAAAATCTTTTAAAATCTAATTTATTTCAATAAAAAGTTATTCAAATGGCAGTTTTGAATTAAAATTCTGTATTCTCATCTATTTACTAAAAAATGAAACATCACAAAAAGTACCAAAAATTAAGCATTTTTTAATTTTGATGATTCTCATTCAATAATTATGTTCATTTTTGTATATTAAATTACTAATATTGTTTATATTTTCATTTCATATAGGTTCTCCATTAAAATTAAATTAATCTGCCCTTTTTAAATTGAAGTATTTTATGATAAAATTGTGTTTTTTTATAGTATACTAATCAGATATATGAAATCAATATCAATATATTTTAATTAATATATTGTATTTAAAATTTATATATAACCCCTATAAAATTTAAAAAAATTACTATGTATTATATTATTTAAATATGGTGTAGTGTGTGTTGAAAATCCATTAATGAAACTAAATTTATTAAAAAAATATGTTCAAATATTGTGGAGATACATTTTCCCTCTTACAAAAATTTCATCCTTAAAAATATTAGGGCTAATAACTTATAAATGTTTCTTGGTAGTTCATCTTCAAAGAATCATTTAGTTCCCATGTTGCTTATTCCATTTTTTGATTTCTCTAGAGTGCCTTTAATAGAGTATTCATCTTGTTTCTCATTTCGTGATCTCCGATACAATGAATCTCGTTTGATTTATCATAGTAAAAAAGATCAGGTTCAAAATAAATTTTATTATATGTGATAACTTGTGTTGTTTTAGGATTGTATTTCTTTAATATAGATATATGGAACACATCGTGAACTTTTGAGAGATGTGGAGACATAAAGAGAACAATAATCGATATCTCTAACGTTTTCTAGAATCTCAAAGGATCCTAAGTACCTAAGACTCAATTTCCCCTTCTTTACAAACTAGATAACACCCTTCTATGAATATACCATTAGGAAAAACTGATCTCCCACTTGTAATTATGAATATATTATCTGATTCTTGACATAACTATTTTACCAACATTAATCGATTTCTATAGGATCGTATATAACATTCAATTTTCTTTTCGCCTCTTCAAATACTTATGAGCATGTGACTTTAGTTTCTACAACATAATCCCAACAAGTTGGAGAATGATACCTATTTATATATAATGAGTCAAATGATGTCATTTGAATACTATAATAGAAACAATTATTTTGAGAAAATTCCACCCAAGGTAAGTATTAATCCCACATACTTTCAAATTAAATTTTTCATGACCTCATCTTATCTTATATTGTTTGCATTATTTATTTAGACTATACATCATCTTGAGGATGATAGGAAGTGTTCTAATGAAGCTCGATGTCAGGAGCCTTCTGAAGCCTCTTCCAAAATTTTGAGGTAATGTGGGTGTCTCAATCAACGAAAATTTATAAACAAGAACCATGATGTCTTATAACATTATCAATAAACATCCTTGTCATGTTTTTAAGAGGAATATCTTTTCTTATGGCAAGGAAATATGCATATTTGGTTCTGTGGTCAATAATAACATTAGATTCATGATTCCTTCTAGGATTATTTGTTATTCTTATAAAGAAATCCATGGTAATTCCATCCCACTTCCACACAAGAATATGAATTGTTTCAACGACTCCATTAGAATGATTCCTTGCATCTTTAAATTGTTGAGAAACCAAACATCTTTAAATATAATCCACAATTTCAATTTCATGTTATCCCACCAAATTGTTTGCAGTAATTTCCTATACATCCTTATTCTACAAGTGTGTATAGAGACATTTGAGCTATGAGAATATTCTAACAATACTCTTTTTATTCCATGTATAGATGGAACAAAATCCTCTATCCAAACAGCAGAACACCATATTCACAAACAAAGTCTTCAAATTTTCAACCATTCGAAAAATTATATTTCTTATAAAATTATACATCTATATAATGACAATACATTATCCACTATAATAATTTTTTTTGAAATTATTTGAATAATGATTGATATATATAATTACATAGAATTACCCATATATATATTAATTACATCCATAAAAAAGGACCCTTTTCAATCCGCATTTGGGTTATAACTCCATGATATTTCCTACTCAATGCATTTGCTACCTTATTTCCATTCCCAAGTTAGCAGTGTATTGATAAATCATAATCCTTCTATAGATCGATTCACCATGTTGTCCTATGTCATGATCTTTATATGAGAAGATTTATTTTAGGCCTGTATGATCTACGTATATCTCATATTTCTCCACATAAAGATAATGTCTTGATATCTTCAAAGAAAATATTACAGATTCTCACTCAATATCATTGGTTGGATAGTTATCTTTATTATTTTTCAACATCCTTGATTCATATTCAATTACTTTTCCATATTTCATTTGGATATAACGAAGTCCCTTCTTTGATGCATTACTATATCGGACAAACATGTCATGTCCATTTGGTAGAGTCAAAATAATATCATAGTCAAATCTTCAATTTATCTCATCAAATAATTCCTCACATTCCTTCATCCAATAAAACATAACACTTTTATGTGAAATCTATGTTAATAGGATATCTAATCAGGAAAAATTATGAATAAATCACCAATACTTACCTACTAAACTAATTAATGTATATACATTGGTTATGTAAGTTAGTGTAGGAAATTCATTGATTTCCTTTTTTTGTAAGATAAACATATATTGCATCCTTTTTGAAAATATGGCCAGGAATAAAATTATTTAATATAGAAATCACACTTTCTAAATTTCCCATATAACTCTTCTCATTTATAAATTTATAAGTGATCCACATGCTATTCTCATGTTCTATATAGAATTTCAAATAGAGTTAAATATCATCTATCAATAAAACTAAAAATCATCATGATACTCCTTTAATACTCTGTCCATTAATTCTATAAATATATAGGAATCATTTTCTAATCCATATGTAGCTACTATAAAATTGTAATGCCCATACCTCATCCAAGATGTTTTCATTAGAAGATCTTCCTTCTTTACATGTAATTACTGATATCCCGAATGAAGATGGATCTTTGAGAAATATTATGCTCTGTGATTTTGATCAAAAAATTAATCAATGCAAGGTTTATGATACTAGTTCTTTATTTTAAAAGTATTCATTCCCCTACAATCAATGGATAACCTCATGGATCGATCATTGTTACTAAAGAAAAGGTTATGGGCTCTCCATGGTGAAAAACTATGTCCAATAAATTGCTTGTTACCGAAATCCTCTAGTTAATTCTTCCAAATCACTAATTCTACTATGGTCATTCTATAGTGAGTATTTTATGTTGTCCTTGTAATTGGAATTAAATCAAAAGTGAATTCAACCTAACATTATGGTGGATATCCAGGTAAATCCATAGGAAATATCTCAATGTATTCCTGCACAATTGGTAGATCCTCAATATGAAAATAACATTATTAATAAAAAGATATTTTTTCTCTTCCTCTACAAGAATTTAATTTACTAGAGGTATTATGGGTGGATCAACAAAAGAATTAGGTGAGGACACATATACTCTAAACATGAAGGATTAAACATTTTCCTTACAAATCATAACTTTCATTGTCATGCAACAAATTTTGGCATCATATTTTGAGGGCCTATCTATATTAAGGATGATGTAAAATTAAACATTAGGTATTAAAATAATTTTTAAAAAATTAATAATATTTATTTGTCATAATTAGGAACACCAGAAACATCTTTTTCACATTGATACATCCCTTTGCTATTTTGACTAAAAACTTTCTAATTAAATAAAAAGGCAAATGTTTGATTTTCATAGAAAAATAAATTCATATAAAAGAGTGTGACAGTCCATAATAAAATAATAAATTTGATAAATATTAAGATATGATTAATATACCTACAACCATGTCATTTTCAATTTATACCAAGCTTTCTCTAGTCACAAAAGCTTGCCCAATTTTTATTTTCTTCTTTTGTGGAAAATTCCATAGGTGATTAGGGAATTTTTTTCATAGTGTCTCATTTCCTTGTAATTATAACACAAGACATCATTTATCATATTTTCCCTTAATTTTCATGAACATAGAGATCCTCATCTTTTCATTTATATCAAACTATTAATAACATAAATCATTTCCTAGGGTTACCTATCCCACAAATTTTACAAGATGAGATTATCTCAAACATATTATTTTTCTTTGTATTCAATTTATAATGGATTTCAGAAGAGAACTTCTTATCTAGGATTCCTTTGAATATATTAATTATGGAAAATTACTTTTATATATTAATGACATGTAAAACTATATAATCATATGATAAAAGATTCTATGAAAGTAGAGCCATTATTTTATTTGGTTTAAGACCACAAAATATGTGATGGATCATACACTCTGTTGTTATTTAATAATATATAGAATACCTATATATCCTTGAAAAGGTAGATTCATAATATGGAACACTCTCTTCTTCCTTTTTCATTAACCTATGGAACATTCACTCAATCTAAAATTTTAGATTATTGTGGAATTATTTATTTAATAATGATTCTATAAATGTTATCCATTCCATGAGTTCAATTTCATCTCCCTCCTCAGTGTTCTAAAAGAGGGTCCACCACGAATGAGCCTAAATATGGATACAATAGTCTCTAAGTGAAATATTCTCTTTTTCTCCACATCCAAAGGCCATAAATATATTCTTGAGGGACTTAATCCATATCTCATCAACGATTGTATTATAATTCCCACTATACGATGGGGGATTCTATGGAATAAAGTGATCCAATGTTAAATATTACCATTGTGTAATAGGATGATCCAATTAGGAAGGGTTATTTTTTATAACATTGTTAAGATCCCCTAGTATCACTATAATTTTATCTACTATAATACCCATCATATTGGTTTCTTATGGAGGTAGTCTCTAATTTTTTCAAGTGTATTGATATCATTTGTCTGTCATAGAACCATTTATAAACAATGGCATGCTCTATATTAGCTATTAATATATAATTCCAAATATGGTCTAGGACATAACATAAATTTTCCCCTCATAAATCATAGAATTGTTAACATTAGTAATGTTGGGAGAATCATTATATTTAAGTCATTAATAATGGTGGGTAAAGAAAATGTGAATTACCCTAAGAATATACCCCAAGAGTGTCAAACTAGATTCATAGTAAGGAGTATTTTCATGTACCAAGATACCCCTAGTCATGCCTGAAACACCTTGTCGTTGTAATTAGTCAAAGGTATATATGTTCCAGTACCACCTCCACTTGTAGTATATAGATAGGGATGTATTTACAAGAATACTCACCTAAAACCTATCATTAAAATTTTTTGGATGTTAATCAATACTAATCCTAAAACACAATATTTGGATTATCTTCCTGAATATATGTTTTCAATAACTAGTTTCCAAGGTTTTTTCTAAACATCCTCTAATACCAATTGTAACACCCAGACCTAAGAAGCCCAGAGTCGGTGAATTATCTTATTATATTGGAATAATTATAATGAAAAAATCCTGAAAAAACAAAAAAAATTAGGAGTAATAAAATGATATATTACATACATGATACCCATAAATCATTGGGAAAAAAAACCATTCTAAAAAAAATGTGAAACAAATTTCATCCTTAAAATATTATTCAAATTATCTTCTTCATAACCTAGGGAATGAAATATAATAAGGGCGAACAAAAATTCTTTGTAAGGTTAAATATACCAAAATAAATATTGAATCAATCTATAAGGAAAGGTAAATAACTAAGATAAATTTCAATTTACCCAACTACTCAAGGAATAACTAATATGGAAATGTAATAAACTCAAACACATTCTATAAATCAATAAATTTAGAATGAATTGCATCCATTGATATATCAAAAATAAATTTCGTGGATAAATAATAAATGAATATAAATGGGGTATTAAATTTATTATTGGACATTATGTCTAAGGAACATGAAAACTTATACCGTTAAGACCTTTCCCAATATAGTTTAGAATAGTTGATAGAAACACATTTAATTTGGACAAAATATTTATCTAATGAAAATTTTTCAATGCATCGATGTACTATATAATGTTTGGGCACCACATTTCATTGATAGTACAAATGATTCTGTATATTGAAAAATAAAAATAAAAATTATTCCTTATCAAAAAACTTTACAAATGAGAATTAAATATTTTTCAATAATTACCGAATGTAATCAAATACCTCTCAATGTTCACCCCGTATGTAAAATGGTATGTGTTTTATGAAAAAATAATATCCATTGTTTGAGAATAAGGATAAAAAATTAAATATCTAATGGTAATATATTAAAATAAATTTACTGTTTTAGGATAATTTTCTTAATCAAAAAATTAAGTGAGATTGAAAATATAATCATTAAGAACATTTTTGATGCGTGTAATCATTTAACATTTAAATGTTTCACATAACACTTACAAATAATTAAATCATAATCTGCATGAAGGTATGAAATTAATTAAATCATATAATTCTATTGGAATAATAAAATTTAGGATATTATATTTCAATGTGCATCATATACACCATGTCAAATTGAATCGGTGTATGACAAAAAATATATATTAATGGAATGTAAATTGAGAAGAAATCCCTTACATTATCCTTCCTTTTTGATGTGTTGTCATTATCCAACTGTATAGTGTTTTAATATATGTTAATAAATAATATCATAACCATAATAATGTTTTTAACAACATATATTTATGTCTTATAATATCAGATTACCGGTTTGATAAAAAAAATTATTAACATCACTATTTTAAATGTTAATTTCCCAGTTTTCTCAAGTACGTTTTAACTTGATACTTATTTTTATCATTAATTGGATCATGGTTTCAAAATATTCAGAATGAAAACCATTAAGTAATTATCATATATAAAATGTATTTAATATTTACATATGTATATAATGATTTGATAAAATAAATGGAATGCACTGCTAATGGAGATAGTAGGTCGTATATAAGCATTAATTTTATTTTAATTTCAATGTCATATTTTAAAAGAATTGAATGTAAATGATATGTATACTCATTTATATTATAATTACTTTAACATATGTATGTAATATATTTCATATATGTTTTTTAATACCATCCTTAATACATCCCAAGTATAACATGACCGAATCACATCACATTGAGGGATGGTACTCGACACTTCCACAAGTGATGTTATCATTTTTTTCAAATTGGAATGTGTTGATTTATGTGTTAAAAATGAATTATCGGAGCCTAATGTTATTAAAAATATAGTATATATCATATATAAGTATAATTTCCATCCCAATGACCACTATGAGAGGTGGTAATGGAATAACGAACATTCATTGTTTCATGAGGTGGTAGTACACCATTAACATAAACATAATGTTCGTCACCCATTATACGGATCTGTTTTTAAGTGTAGTTGTAACACATAATAAAAAAATTATATTGAGAATAATTTTGTCATTATATAATCATGATATGAAAACATTATAATGGTTGTATAAGTAAATGAAATAATATAAAACGTTTGAAAGTGTTACCTTAAAAATTGGGTATCTCATTTTGGTTTATACCAAAAAGGATTCCTTACAAGGGTTTCTTACCAAATGATTGATTCAATATTATTGGGAAATAATTTTGGAGGCTATTTGGAAAAATTATGTTTAAACATATGTTTTTTGAGAGGGGTGAGGAATTAGGAGAAGTAGTGGTCTTTTATAGTGGAGGAGGAGTGGAACTCATGTGTTATCTTGAAAAACGAATTCATACCAATATTTTCCTGTTGACAGAGGATCCAGTGATGAAACCAATCTGTTAAACAAGATTAAATGGCCTATATATGACCATAAAGTTGCTTTTAGACAATTGTACTTGTCTTTTTGGCCTTAATGATAAGGTTAACCACTTATTATTATTAATTTAACCATAATCATGGTAATTAATTTTAATCAAATTAACTAATATGTTTTAAAAAAATAGTTAATTTTGTTAAAGATCATAAACTATGTTGATTACAAAGATATAATCCATTTCTCAAATTCAAATCACACAAGTGGATGAAATTAATTTAAATTTATCTTTTATCAGGGATGAAAACAGGGAGTTTTAATGTATAAACCATTAAAATATTGATAACTTTTTATATTCAATTTCAATGATAAATTGACCTTAAAGACAAAATTTGTTAAATTTAAATGTATTCGATTTAATGGAACTTCAAAATTGACGCCAAATAAAATTTAACACTATAAAAATTTTATTCAAAAAAATATATTGGAATTAAAATTTTGTTTTTTTAAATATTTACTAGAAAACCAATTTTCTTTGAAAAAATAAAAAAATTCACCCAAACAAATTTCGTTTTTAATTAAAAATTTTATTTCAATTTTAAATATTAGATGAATAAAATTTTCAGAGTTTATATTTAAAATATTGTTTTCAATAAAATACAGTAAAACATCCCTTATGAAAATATAATATATTATGAGTAAAATCAATTTTTTTTATTTTATTCTTATTTAATATATTAAATGAATGTAAAAATATTTTTATTGAATATTTAATATATAAATTTTCAATATAAACTATATAAAAGTAAAAAAAATGTCAAAGTTGTTTTTTATAAATCTGTTGTTGCATGTGTTGCAAACACAATAATAAAAAAAATTAATATATAAGGAAAATATGGTAATGTATTGGGTTATACACTAATTATCAAAAACTCTAAATGAAAAAGTTCTTAAAGAATGCAACTGATCCAATTTTTCATTTTAATATTATATGTTTCGTATGTAAAAAAATTAGGTTATAATTACTGTTATCAAATCCAAAAATGTAGAGTTTATGACTTTTGTAACAAATATGAGCTTACAATATTATGTCTATTATAAATAACATATTTCCAAACCATTTATCTTCAAAATTTAAATTTATTATTTTATTTTTGTGTATATAAAACTACCACCTCATTAAATAATGTAATTATTTTTCGATAACAAAATTTTATGATAGTATATAATGATTGAATTATTATATATATATATATTATATTAATGAGATAAATGTCATAATGTAATGTTATTATATCATGTATATTTAAACATTTCAATCTATTAAGGGAGGATAATGATATACATGTGTATGTATGGATCACCACTTCCATGAAGGAATGTGATTTTTTTCTTCACCACATAACATGGATAATATATATATATATATATTGTATTTTACGAAATAGTATTATACGTATATTATAATAATATTTTTTCACTATTAAATAATACTTACTCTTTTTAGTGTATGATATTTTAAAATGAATAAATTGCTCTTGTGTACATGTAGCTTTCGCACTTCGTAGATATAACATATTCTTTTTTTTTCTAAGAATCATTAATAAATTTTTAAATAATTACAATTATTGATTAATTTTTTTAATTAAATCATTATTATTATTTATTAGATGGTGGAATAATGAACTCTTATTTTCATTTTTACCTTACCATATTCATTTAGTACATATAATCCAAATATCATCAAAACAACCATTGAAAACAAAATTATGTAATTGTATATACCATAATCATAAATAAAATAAAAGGAATCAAAAACATAAAATATGTTCATAAAAATGGAAATAAATAAAATATGTTTAATATTAAAGAAGAAAACGAACATTGATGATGATTCGAACAAGTGGTAAGGAAAAATTTAACAACAAATCGCATTTTAAATTTTTGAACATTTATTTTCAAAATATTTTTCATCAATGTCTCTTTTTATAAAATTATTTTATAAAATTATTTATTTCAAAAATAATGAAACACAATACATATTTTATATCACTTTTTTAAATTAATTCAATGTTTTTTGAAACGGTATATTCATAAATATTTTTTACCTAATTTTTTGTGTTTATTAATAAAACAAAAAGGGAATATTTTATTTTTACATATACAAAATCAATGACAATTCATACCACCATAACCATTATTTTATGATTGGATTCCATAATAAGATTCATTGTTTTCATCAACTCTTTCCCTATTTTATAGTAATTTTTTATATTAAATTTGGTTTTATGATAATGGGATATACCAGTATGAGAAAATGTTTTTACTTGGAGTTCAAAACAATATATCTACGAAGATTATGAAGGAAATGAACGATTCAATATTTTTATTCATGTTATAGTCCTTGTATATTTTTCATGATCATGTTATGTTTATATAACATTAAAATTAAATGGGTAATAAATATATTCTTGGGAGAATTTTGTTGGATGTTGACCAAATAGGTTTTTTCACATATAAGGGTTCTTCTACAGTTTAAATGAAATGGACGCCCAAAGTAAACTAAAATTATTTTCTAGTAAAAACAATTTTTTTAAGGAAATTGTTTGATTTCAAAATTTATGATAATTATTCTTTTTAAGGTAACAATTGTGTTCTTTTGGGTACAATGTACATTTTTATTAACATATCAATGAAGCAATATCATGTTCTCTATAAGAAAAATATGATTATGATTTTATCTTTTTGTTTAACCATAATGTATTTATATAGAATCCTTAGATATTAAATTTGAATTCATGTATACATAAATAATTACGTACTCTAAAAGATAATTTTTTTAAATGAAAACTTGATTTAATGTCATAACCTTCTAAAATTGGAGTAAACCTATTAGGGTATACCATTTTATATTTATCATTAAAAATAATTTTCTCATTAATAATTTCATAATGCTTTTCATAGGGCTTATGGTTGATTATCAACAATGAATAAGTTAGGATGAATTATCTGATGATCTATAATGAAATTAAAACATTTTTCATTCTAAGAGAAATATATTCTGGTCAAATGGATATTGATTAAATGTGACCACATTGTAATAGTTGGTGTTTGTATGTATGATTTATGACTTATTAATCTAAAAATATGAAGAAAAAACATCGTCAAAATGAAATAAAGTGAATTATTTTATAATGTTTGAATTTAAAGACAGTTTAATTCATGTTAATTACCTAAATAATAATGATATTAGAGAATATTTTTTACAATTTTATTCAAAAAAATATGATTAAATTAATTATTTTTTAATGAATTATTTTTACATATTTTTAATTTTTTTTCGAGACAGTTATTTTATTCGTTAAAATAAAAAAATAAAAAATGAAATGTTTTGTTTTGTTTTTAATCTAAATATATGATTATTTGTTAACATTCTTAATCGATGTTTCTTTATTATAATGTTCCTTTAATAAATATATCATTGCATGTAAATTATTTTGAGAAAAACAATTTTTTTTTAGGCTCATTTTTTCATGGTCCTCATCTTTTTTTCAGGAGCTAAAGGAGTTATATTTGAGTTTTGATTTGGTTTGTGTAACGACGCAGGATTTATAGAATAAACTTTTTTCATATATATTAGTATTTATGAATAAGATATTAATTTTACATTTAGTATGATACTTTTTTTCAGTAGTGTACTCAAAACACAACAACAAGCTTCTCTAAAAACTTATGTTGCACAAAACATTGAGTTATTCCGAAAAATAATATGATAATATTATTATTATTTTTAAAAGGTAGAAAATTTTTAGTTTCTGAATAGGTGGGAAAGAAAAATATAACTGTAATATGATTATACATGTTTGATAAATGTTTTTACATTGATCTAATAAATTTTAGTGGTTTAAAATGAGAATGAATCCAATTTTAAGCATAAAATACACTAATATTTTTAAAATGTCAATTTACCTCCATTTAATGGAAATCAATTTTTAAATCTTGTTTCTGTTATCATTATATGTTATATTTGACAAAATAATTTTTTTATATAATAGGGGCATCAAAATATACATCAGTTAATTATGTTGGGAATATTCTCAAAAAGGTAATTATTAATTAAAAGTAAATAATATTGAATTTTAATACAAAACAACCTTCTAATAGAATTTATTTACATAGTTACAATTTTATTTTAATTGGTTTTAATGTTTAATTAGATTAGTTTTTTTAAATTTAAACAAATTTTGGTCATTGAAAGAAATTTCAATTTTATATTAGACATAAAAAAATGTCAATTATTGATAGATTTTACTTCTTGGAAACCCAATTTTTTGTTTTGAAATGGGAATTAATATTAAATTAATTTCATCCAATTATTTGTTTTTAATATGGAAAAAGAACTCCATATTTGGGATCAAAAGGTCCAAATTTTTTAAATAGATACCTTTTTTTGACATTATGAATACTATCTTCAGTAATTATTGTTATTTACTATTGTTAAAAGGTAAATCTGGTAAATAAAGGTGAAAATTATATTATAATAATACTAAACAACCCTAGTAGATGTCTTAATTATATTGTATGTTATATGTCCAACCATGGGAATCCATTGGTCAATTTTAGGACCCCATGGAGCCACATGGGAGTGATAATGGTATTTTATATTAATAAAATAAAATTAAATCGAAAAGTAACATAAACATGTATATTTTACTAAAAAAATAATTTGGGATAATATAAGTGATATATTCATCTATAAATAGTAATTAAAAATTTAAAAATATTTCCAACATCATTATATTTTATTAATATATATTATACAATGAATAAGTAAATTTAATTATGACATAATAATTATACAATGATTGATTCATTAACAAAGGATTCAAATAAATGATATTATAAATATTAAAATAAAAGTAATTTAATTATTTCGAATCCATCCACGAATTTTCTGGATGATATTGACATATAATATTTTATTTAATGCCTTTGGTTTGAAGTAAACTAGTTTTAATAAATTTGTAAGAAAATCAAATATGAATAGTGTCCAAAATTGACATAATTCATACATTAAATTAAAAATAGTTTACTAAATTATATTAAATTCATAAAAATACATTATTAAGTAAAATGGTCAATACAGGTCCAAATATGTCATAAATTTTATTTTTCAGTAATATGACATGAAATGGTAATAAAATTTAACCACTATATGTAAATAACATGATATCATAGTAAGATTAAAAAAGGTAAATTTAGGGTTAAACCAAAAAGATAAGGACACAAAATATTCAAAAATATTCTAATAATTATTTTATGATTGATATTGGAAAAAAATTATATGATCTTAAAATTAATGGAGTTTTGGTCTATTTTTATTTGAAATTATGTTTATAATAAATTTATATTTTAAGACATTCCTAAAGTGCTCGTCACCTCTTTTATAAAAGGGAGCTTCTTCTTCTCATTATCACACATTTTACAAAGCCATTTAGCTTGGAAAATTAATGTTCAATACTCTTCCAGGAATCCCTTCCTTCCTTCTAGAATCCTTAACATGTGATGAATGAAATTCCGAAAATTGTTTTGGATCAAATCCAATGAACTTATCTGATTTAGAGGTAACATATTCTCTAAGATTCATTTCCTTCATTTTTCCTTCTCCACTCCCTTATATCTTCATTTCATTTGTTTAAATAACAACACTAGTATAGTCAATATACATGGATTTTATTATGGGAATTATTCCAACTACACATACACACACATCTATCTAATGGATATAAACCAATTTTTTCTGTGTACGACAAACTAATGGCCCACAAAACGATGATTCCTCTATTTTTCCCTCTGTCACCTCTCATAGTGGCCATTATGATGTAACTATACATATATATGATATATATAATATTTTTATTGACTCTATAATTTTGTAATCTTTATTTAGAACATTATTATATACTTTTAAATATGTGTAAATACATTAATTTTATTTGAGGATGTGTGGACTACTTCCCCCTCAATGTGATATGACTCATTTATGATATACATATACCATATAAAGTATGGTTTCATTATGTTTGTGAGTCATAGTTGACATAAATACAATATTGATATTATAATATAAATTTATATCATTTTATTATTATTCTTTTAGTATGAAAAGGAGTTGAATGTAGTGTTCATGAGTATGTACGACCTACCGTCTCCAGGAATAGTGAATTTAATTTTCATATCTCCAAATATTATGGATATTATATGTACATATATATTGAATATATATGATATTAAAATCATGAATAATATTCTAAAGATGGCGTAATTTTGACCAGATGGAAATTTTTCATCAAACAAGTTATTTTTGTACACAATTAACGAATATTGAAAAAACAACCAATATTAACATAATTAATAATGTAATTTTTACAACATGATAATATTTGATAAAAAAAGAATTATAAAATTTAAAAATATTCTAAATCAGGTAGAAATTAAATTATGATTATTATTCAGTAAGACCAAGTAACACCTGTGATGAGTCAGACTCAAGGTATGGTAAATCATTACTCAATCTCCATTAATTGAGTTAAATTTCCATGTCATCTGTTTTGTTTTCCAAAAATATGTGTGAATGAAAAATGATTCGTTTACACTGAATATACACTTATATGTGCATATTTTTATTTTTCACACTTATTTATGTCATTGATTTATCATTCATCTAATGATACAATCTTTGTAAGGGGCTTCATCTCAATCTCCTTTTATTGAGGAATATCATAATGTTAGGAAGGCTTATTATCCTATAAGGTGTATATACAACCATTTGACTCATTATATCATGAATTTGTATATTCCCATTATATTTAGATTTTTTAATAATTTTATTCATTAATTATATTTATAACATGGTTTCTCAAGTGGAAAAGCTATATTTAACATTAACGCCATTTTTTATGTTTTAAATATTTATTCTTCTAAAATCATCTATTTCATGTCCAGGTTTTCAAAATGGTTACTATGAAATAATTTATAAGGCATTTTTAAAAAAAAATTAGAATTCATTAAAAATACATGAATGTGTTGGGGGACACATTGATTGAATATGCTCTTTATTAAATGTTTTAAATGGTTTCTAAAATGGGTAATATATTTATATATCTAAAAATATTTTTATTTGATACATTATGGAAAATTTATTTTTACGTTATTATTATTTTATGTGTTATTATTATTAAATGATACTTGGACATTTGATGGGTGGCTTATGATAAACCAAGATGGGTGGTTATGTGATAAACCAAATTATGAGTTGTTCCACGATAATCCAAGGATGGGTGGATTTTTTATAACCTACAATGCATTCAATATGGATGTCAGCAGTATGGCTATACTACTGTGTGATATGTTTGGAAGTCGTCTGTATCATTATTCCATTTATGTATTATTATTTTCCATGTTACTTTTATATTATTTATGTTTCTTTCTATGTTCATTGTGGTAATTTTTTTGTTATAAAAAGGTACGCAATGAGCATATATTCATTGTAGTGTTATTGATAATTATTAATATTTATTATTATTATATTATGATAATGTTTTCATGGATTACATGTTTTCCCAAGACTATAAGTGTTCATTCATTATGTATCAATTAAAAATTGTTTTAGACTACTCCCGGGTTTTGAAATGTTTTTCACAGGACATAAAGAAAAATAGAGGTAAATATGGGATCAAGGAAAAGTTATTATATTAAAACATGAAATGATTTTGTGATTCTTTTTTAATAGTTTTTGTTTTATGAAAAAATAGATATTGAGTAGAAGTTTCTACTTATAATATTCAAGATGTTATGTATATGTCATGACCTAATTCACTAATTCTCTAAACATGAAAAGATCATCAATGTGAATTATAGTAAAATTATTTACTTATATTAAGAATAAGTAATGTTTAAGGTAGGGGCCTTATAGTTGGTATCAAATGAAGGTTTAAAAACATTATAGGTTAGGGTGTTTCATAAGAATAAGTGAGATGTTTTATATAACCACACTGGAAATAATATTAGAAAGGGTCATAGTTATTTTTGATAAATTGAATGAGCTTAATATAACACGAATAAGTATATCTTAGTGTTTTCCCCCCTCATAATATAGTATATATTGATTTTACTAATATAATCACACTGAAATTTTTGGTTTTATAAAATTGATGGATCTACGAGGAAAAAAAGTAACAATAGATGTGAAGGAGGCTATAATGGTTTTCTGAATAATAAACCGAATGAAATGGGAGATGCAATGAGACTTTTATAGTTATTATTATCCAACTATCTCGAGTCCTGATTGACCACTCAATACATGGTGAATTCTCATAGGCATCATATATGCGAGAAAAGAATCCCAATCGATATTCGTGTAATAATCAAAATGTTATTCATATTCAAAAAACATTTTGTCAATGATGTGGAAGGAAACACCTAAGAAAATATTTCATGGGGATGTGAACATGTTATAGATGTGGTTATGAAGGTTATAAAGAAATAACATTCCATGTAAAAATAATCATTCATTTGACTCTATGAATGTGAATGATGTTCATTATGAGAGATTAATTTAATGTTTTAAATGTGGTGTGCATGGTCATTACACAAATAGATTTCCAAAGAAAAAAGATTGATAATGGGATTAATAGGACCATAAAAATATATGTTTACAAATACCTAATTCCTCACCAATTGAAGATTTGTTTCCTAAAAATGTCCAATGAAGGTTTGGATTATTTTTTAGCTAGGGTTTTGAAATTATTTAAATATTATGACACTATTCATGATTTTGTTTTTAAGAAGTAATTATAAATGAATATAATGGATAAAATTGATAAAGTATCGTGAATAATGTTCGATGATTAAGATATCTACATTTTTGGAATTAAAGTGTTATGTTGGAGCTATGGATGAAGATATATTTTAATGTATTAATGATGGGATTACTTTAGAAGACTTCTAGTATTTGTTACAAATATATTAGTTATATAAAAATATTAATAGAGGAAAAATAATCTTTTATTTTTTGGATATAGTTATAAATAACCAATAGGGTTTATATGATAAATGAATTTGAGGCAATAAAAGGTTATTACTTTTTTGGGATGAAAAATGAAATGTATGATATATCCCTTGAGGTTAAAATATGTTAAAGTAATTTTTAAATATTTTATCTCATTTTGGGATTGTTTTAATAAATATATAGTTTTAGGGAATAGACAACTGGTAGGATGGGTGACAACTCGTCGCGTCCGACAAGGCTGTGGGAATCGAATCGACAACTTAAGGGTGATAAGGGTGCATCACCTACCAATGGAATACTTAAATCCCCTTGTTAGTATAGCTTATTCACATTAGTTTAACTGATTTAATTGATCAATATTTAGTTCATTTTTGGATTTTATGCTATATCAAATGGATATCATTAGTATATGAATGTTTTTTAGTGATTAAGTGATAAATGTTACTTATGAAGATGCTATCTCTTTTGGGAACCCTGTATTCCTAAGGAAAATAGAATACAATGGGATTTTATTTGGAGAGTAACAGTTTAATTTATTACGGAAGAATTTTTGTTTTTATTGTGGAAAATGAATGTTTAGTTTATTTATAGAAAATATTAACCGATCATGGAGAATATAGGATTATGATTAGTATTGGACTTTAAGAGTATTCGATATTATTTGGAGATAAATGTTAAAATTTATCATAGAAGACTATGTGATCAAATACTTCTAAATTTTGGTTTTCTATCATAGTTTGGATTATTTTGAAGAATTTTAGGGAAAATTATTTGTTGATTGGTCTTTAATGAGATTTTAAGTACTTTTTGTTGAATTTTGGAGACTATGAGTAGTATTTTTTTTATAAAGGATTCTTGTGTTTAGGGATTATCTGATCATGTACTAAAAATTTGGGTTTTAGATATTCTCTAATGTTATTAGATATATATAGTTCATAATTTTTTATGTGAATCTATATATGTTGATTCTAGTGCATTAGGTGTGACAAGGTCAACTTGAATACTAATCATTAGAATAAAAATATGATTTTTTCTTAGATATTTATATTATGATGAAACTCTAATTGACAAGTATGTATGATTCCTAATGTTATTAGATAGTTTCATAACTAAATTGCTCAACATTATGAAAAGAAACATAAGAAAATTTTGTATATTTTACTTTTCCAACTGGGGAATCAATGATCGAATAACCCATCACATGTTAATAGTTTTTTGGAATTTAGCATTCTCTTGATCATGTTTTCTATCAGTCTACCTTAGAAAATGATGGAAAATTATTCTTCCACATCCATGTTTACCTTCATGGAATCCTTGTATGTGTTATCTCATGTAACCTTTTTACATATCATTATTTCTTTTCAAGTGATAGATTTACTGACTCTTTTTCTGATGTGGGATTTTCATTGATGAATCGAAGACAAATTTTAATTTTGTGAGGATGTAATTTCCTAAAGGAGGAATGATTTAACGGCCCATGTAATTATATAATAACACTTTTTCATATCTATTAATTATTATGAATAAGATAATAATTAAATGATAAATATGATGATTTTTTTGATAGTGTACTCGACACACAACAATGGGTTTCTCTTAAAACATTTGTTTCACACAACATTGAGTTATACCAAAAATAGTAAAATAATATTATTATTATTTAAATGGTAAATAACACCTAGTTGTTATATTGGTGGGAAAGAATAGAAATAACTACAAAATTTTTATACTTGTTTGTTAAATTTTTGACATTTATCTAATATATTTTAGTGATTTAAAATTAGAAAGAATCTAGCTTTACGTATAAAATACTAATATATTTATTAATATTTTTTTATACCACCTTTTTATGGAAAACCCATTTTATGTCTCATTTTTGTCACATTTATATGTCAGTTTTGACAAAGTAAACATCCTTTAAAGAAGTGGGACATAAAAATGTACATTTCTTAAATTTTTTGTTAATTTTTAATTTTTAATGAATAGTAAAAAAATACTATATTATATTTCAAACTGTCGCTTTAATATAATTTATGCATATATTTAGATTATAACATTAATTCATTTTAAAGTGAAAATAGATTATTTTTTTACCATTCGTCCAATGTTAGTCATTAGATGTAATTTAACTTTTAAATTTGATATAAACACATGTAACTATTTTGATATATTTTAGTTCATAAAAACACGATTTCTGGTTTTGAAAATGATAATTAAGACATTCAACACGAATCCAAATTGTTAATCTAGAATGATTAGATAATCCAAGATCAAAACCATGACTCCTTGTGATAATTTTTCAATATCATAAAATATCACTATGATGATGCATAAGAAAATAGAAGCTATTGAGATAAAAAAATCCTTCCAGTTAACACTAGAGTACATAACCTAATCTAAATATTCCATAGGGAATATGAAATTTTTGAGGAAAACACCCACATCGATACAAGCTTGAATCAATATAATTTATATCAATATTTAACCATTATATCTATCTTTATAAAAATCATTATCCATAAATTTATTTCATTTGAAAAAAAATATACACAGAACCTACTTTGGATTTAATTCCATATCAATTAATATCTAAAGCCATTAGGATATGAAAATACACACAAATTATATGGTAATGAGTAGAAGTGAAACGAATTCATATATCCATAGTAATATTATAGGAAATAAATTCATGAACAATACCATAATGAATAACCCAAATCAATAATGGATCAATAATAGGGAATGTGAAACTAGGAAAAACAAATTACAGTAAAATGATATAACCAGAATCCTTTGATATTGAGTCCTACCATAGTCAATTAGTATCATGATACCGATTTACTACCACAAAATAATGAACACATATCCATAATCTCTAGTTCTTCCTCACTAATTAGAAATGTAGATAATCCATTACATGCAACAATTAAGGTTCCCATGTGCATGGTTTTATCAAATCATTTAAAAAACCATGAACCAAATTTTATGAAACATTTCCACAATCAATGAAATACTACTCCCATTTTGTAGAAAAAAATGAGTCAAAACCATCATTGAGGCATTTAATCAAAGACATGATGTTTCTAAATCTGTTATGAAACAAAACCTCTTTAAAAACCACATTACATTTCACCCAATATGAAATTTTATTTATCCCACATTTTTTATATCAAATTAGTAATATTTATGAACTAAACTTTGTGAATTAACAAGTACAAAATAATGTCATCATATCTACTAATTTTATTGGGATACCTAAATTACTAATTAAAAAATACTATTCATTTTCAAATATAGTATTTTGAAACCATGATATTTTTACCACACAACCATAAACCCATAATAAATAACTAAAACCCCCATTAAAACCTATGGATACAAAATTACCATACCATTACAGTTCCAATCATACAAGTTGATAAAAAATCAACTGTTTTATAAGGGAACAAAGAATAAAATGATAGGATAATCAGATATACAATGAAAAAAATTCTTATAAATGTAAGAGAATCACCAAGAGTACAAGGGAGACCCTCCCAAATAATCATGGATATTCTAGGATTGCAGAAATATTGGATTAAGCTGAAATTGGTTTCAATATTATCAGTGGTATCAGGATATAATTATAATTTTATGAAAACAACATGATTAACTTAGTTTGGTTTAATCGTTAGAAAATCTATGTGGTGCCTACATATCCATTAAAATTAATCTCATAAGAACCTAGTAATAGCCACATTGTACGGAAAACCCCAAACAAGTTATATGAAATCCTATGAAGCCACACCATTTAATGTACATTGTTTGTAGGGAGACTCATATGGTTAGTCAAGCTCGGCTCAAACCATGGAAAAATACACTTTATCTATTATATCCATAAAACACAGTAACCACGCGGTTATTACTAACAATGCATAGATATTTCACTAGGCTTGTTTCTCTAAAAAATTATAATTCTCTACCCTAAAATATTGAGTGGTGATAGAACCTCAAATGAGGTAATATTATCCCTAAATAAGACATGGTTGTAACTCGTAGGGCGCCACAATTTCCTCAACCATGAAACATTCTGTCCACATAATGTACTAAGGATTATAGTGTCGAAAAAGGGATGACCACTCATATATCATCAATGATTCCCAATCTCAGATATCATGACTATCATGTCAGTACATCTATAATATGCTAAATAAATAACTTCATAGCCCAAAAAATCTTCTACCATTGATATATAGTATGTAATCCCTACTCAACCACAAAGGATTTAGGATCATAACCAACATCCATTCATTCAATCCAAATTTAATTTTCTAGTTTATAAAGCATGAATTACGATGTATAAAGCATGTCATGAATTGACATCATGTATGATGGAAAATACAACAAATATTAAACTTTAACAGTTAATCCAATGATCTTGAAATGAAAAATAAAACTCGACGCCAACTTATCCTTATGACTGAAATGATGAATTCCAAAACGAGTTGAAAATGTCCGGACAACATGATCACCTTCCATGAACTCCAATGGGTAAAACTAATGATTAATATAGTATTTTAGATTAAAATATCATGTCTCTGTATTCTATGAGATCAACTAAACCTTTCGCATCATCTCTTGAATAAGAACATTCCCACCCAATGTCTGTTCTTCCAAATCAAACCCAAAAAGGACATGTAGTTGGAATCCTATTAAACATTTCAAAGGGACCCATTTTAATAAAATCATGATTATTTTTTTTACATAATTACGCTATGTTCAAATAAACTCCAAATAACAACACCAATTAAGAATAGACACCCTAATGAAGCCCTTAATAATATGAATGTCTCTCTTATTCTTCTCATGCATCCGAACAAGATACACAATGCTGAATTTTAAATGTGTACCCATTCCCTATTTTATAATTTTTCAATTAAATTATTTAAATAATGGATCTATATCACAAAAAATATAATAAGTGCCTCCATTGATATTCATAGCCTCTCATATATACATGTTCATGAGATTATCTTCCTTCTTCATCAAAATAATATGAATGAAATGGAAAGACTTTATATGTAGATCAATAAATACACTAGTCATATCCTTATAACTAAGTGTATATTGTAAACACCAACTATTTTCATTGATATATAACCCCAGATACTCATCGGAATGGATAAAGGTTGTAACAAATAGGATGGTTTATGGTTCTCTACCATATTCTTCTGTTAGGAAAATCATTATGGGATGAAATTTGAAATTTATGGCCTCATCTCTATACCTAAAATTACACATCTATAATCATGATACATATTGGTATAACCATGGTGTTTTGACTAACGAGATTGATGTCCACTATACAACATGTGAGGACCCCCTCCAACCAATGGTACCCATCCATATATGGAAATGAAGAATGAGACATAATGACCCCAAAATACCACCTACAATAGGACATGAGTTCGATAAAATAACAAAAGTTATATAATCACAAATATGTGTTTAATTACCATGATATAGATTTTAAAATAAAGGGTCAAGATGATAAAAAACACTCAAAAAACTCTTACAATAATATATAAAGAATAAATCCAAATACATTATGTGATTTAATAAAAACTATTATGATACTCAAAATAAAATACTAAAAATATCAACATTGATATCAAAAATGAATCTACAACATCATTTGAAAAAATCATTGAACTGGTAATGTCTAAATCTATCGTTAACCCTATTTTGTTGATAGAAAAAATTATATAATGGTAGGGTGACCAAAACTTGTAATCTCTATATGATCCACTAAAACCGCTCTTGAAGAATGATAAATAAGAATAATAAAGAGTAGTAACAAAACAAATCAATCGATCTCCACACCAAAATTAGTTTACTATTATTTTCTTATCCTTATAAAGGATCAAACAAAAATCATAACAAAAAATATTACAAAAATATTGAGAACATATATATGTGTTTATATATGGGTACCCCGTAAAAAATTTCCCACTTTTTCTCACCCTCATTCTGTAACATCTCACAATATGATCTACAATCTCTTCCTTGTTAAAAAATACTCGATGTGATTCAAGAAAAAACCATACCAACCTCATACTCACAATGGGACTATCATGTAATGATTTCTTTTTTATACATATTAATCTCATAATCACCACCATCTAATCTAGGACATAGTGAATTTTCAGTAGCCTCTATATCATGTGCACATGCATTTTACCTTATGTAATCGATAATGATACATTAAAACTTCTAGAAATTTTGATCTAGCATGATCATGTATAGGTTTATTCTATAACCCCAACCCATCACATCCCATAACACATTTGTATGATAAAATCCATGTGATTCCCCACACATAATATTATAGCTAAATTTAAAGAGATATTGATAAGGTACAGTCATCCAACTGTATCCCCACTAGACAATATATTTTGTAAAAGAATCCCAAAACCTCTACTTTTTTATTTCCATACTAAAAATTGAGAGGTTCATAAAAAATAAAAAAACAAGTTTAATATATATATCTTACAACTATATTATGATAAACTACCAATCCATAGACTCTTATGACTCATTCATCATATGGATAGCAAGTTACAACTACCAATGTCATATTATTAAATAATAAATTTTGTATCATATTCCTTATTATTTAATTTATTCTCTATAATTAATAATTTTCCATTTTCATTCTATGATTAAAATTATAATCTTTTAATCTAGGTGATGATGATGTATTAGTATCTTTCATGTATTCCCTTGTATATCATCATCAAAATATAGTATCATGTAGTGATCTTTTTCTTATTTTAGATAATTATCATTTCATAAGAATATAAGATCTCTATGAAAATTTCTAGGATAAAATACAAAACATTCACTAATATTGGATAATTTCAATCTACATCCTGTTTTTGGGAATTGGTTATATAAATATCATTTGTCTTTTGAGAAATCTTCTACACACAAATCTATAAGTAATCAATGATAAGAAAGCCGATATTTGAACTCAATACAAATAACCAATTTTATCATAGATTTCTATATTAAATAACATATATAATCCCATGAACAGACCATTATCATAACAATTAACCCATTCTATCAATATCATCATATCCAGCAATATGCACCACCACCATCATAATAAACTTCACCCCATGCAACTGTCATCATCAAAACTAATATCTTATACCACCATCACAACCTCAATAATCCCTACCCATTATTCATAAATTATTCCATCCATATAAGTGTATCAATTAATCCTACTAAGCATGTAAATCCATATGTTATAAATTAATATTGAATATATTTTTTCACTAAAAAAATTTAATATAAATTATTTCTAAATTAAACAGATAATTCTATCATTTATCATAATATCAAAAACTTCACTCGACCCAAAAGAAATGATTTAACAAATAATTAAATTTTTATTACCATCTTTAGTTAAATTTTTAGTATTGAATGAATCCATGAAGTATTAAAAATAAAAATTTCTATGGTTAATTATTATATATTTAATTTATAATTACACATTAATCAACTATTTCAATTATCAATAGTCATATTGATAATTATTTAAAAATTCATATTTATCATAGTAATGAAATTTCGGTTTTATTTGGTTTATAATTCCCAATATTTTAAATCATGATATATAACTACAAAACAAATTAAAGATTATATAGTAAATATTAAGAGGGGATATTTATCAAATTCTATTAGAATTTCCCAACCTATAATTTTACCCTCCTAGTAAATTATATAAATAAATGATAATTTCAATTTTATTACTATAAATGAAATAAAAATATATAAAATAACTTACATCAATTTTATTTTTGAATTTTAACACCACATCATGCTTTCATTTGATATTAAAAAATAATAACTATGAAATGGAATGTGATTATCTATTCCAATAACATAGATAATATTAAAATCATCAAACCGAATAAAACATGTGATCAAAACATCATTCAATGAATGATAATATAAATATTAAGGGTAATAAAATCACTTTATAGTTATCATTTAATTTTTTTAAAATGTGTTAAAAGATCCTTATAAAGGAAATTAATAGATTCTAGTACAAAAAAATAATTCTTATTTACTTATTTAATTTCAATATTAATCAAAATAAAACAGTGTTTGAAATTAAATATTTATTATTATTTAAATAATAAATAATATTATTTATATTTTTTTTGATAAAATCATTCCCTTTCTCAAATAATCAATTTATTATCTAAATTAATGCAAATTGAGATAAAGGGAATATTAATTCTATTTTAATGTGATAACATTATAAATCACATTATTATAATTATATTTAACAAAATTAAATATATATTTTCTTCAACATGTAATTTCCAGAATCTATGAAAATCTTAATTAACCACCACATGTAATATTCTTCATAATTAAATTTTAAAATAATAACAATAACACATTGACAAAAATAGGCATGAAATAAACTTCCATTTCAATTTTAAAAAATTATTAATATTTTAATACATAAAATATTTATTCATATATATAGTTACATATGGAATGTAATAAATTATGTTATAACATTAAGAAATATCAAAAAATAATGGAGTATATTTTCAACTCTTTCATTAGAAATAATAATTCAGTAAAAAAAATTGTAATTAATTTTTTTCCTTCAAAATTTCCATATTTTCATATAATCTTCTATCCAAGGTTTTTTAATTATTTTTAATTTCATCCAATAAAAAATGAATCTAATGAATGATTGATTACCTTTTTATCATATAATGTATTAGATCTTCTACCTCGATAATGAATTAAAATATCCTTGACAATAGAAAATTGTATGATATATATATATATATAAAGTATGCATGTAGATAAGAAAATTAGATTAAATGAAGTATATTTGAATAATTTTCATAGAAGTCTCTATGAATGTGAATATTGAATCAATGGTTACAATAGGGAGTCCATAAAATTTGACGGTGGGATGAAATATTATTTTTATGAATAAAACCTAAATGTTCCATTGATATCTCAATAAGAACAATATTTTAAATTGCATTTAATATTTTCCCATTTAATTCCTCAAATAACCCATTAAGAATTTTTAAAATTGAGGTTTGTTTACAGACTACATTCAATACTCATAACATGTTCAAAAAAATATTTTCCATATAAAATTCCTCTATTTCTGTTATAACATGTTACAGAGGTATCCAAGATGGAAAACTGTGAACTTATTATTAATTTTCCACCAATAATAAAAATGTACATGTTTCATAACTATAATATAGTTTTACCCTAATGTGACTAGTTACTATAAAATCCTTACTTTTTGAAGTAGAAGACTATGCTCTATAGTGTACAATATTCACAACACCGAGATTAATTGATGAAGTATTTATTATTATTAATTTATTGTTATAAACTTTCAATTAAATTAGACAAAATTAAGAGTATTATATAAATAATGAAATATAAAATTCTATTACTCATTAATAATGTATTGTTTAATTCTTATTAAAATAAGCACATAATGTTTGTAATGACATATTTTTTCAAATTCATTTTCCTCACAAATTTTTTATTACTTTTTTTAGAGAATGATATAATTAATTTCAATAACTTACAAAAACATTTATAATCAATGTAATTTCATTTTTGAAATAATCATATCAGAATTATCTATAGTGAAATTTTGAGAATTTTCTGAAATGAATGAATTTTAATGAATAGTGAATAATATTGATTTTAATTGAAACATTTATTTAATTTTCAAGTACTTAAAAATTAAAATTATATTTTAAAATATTTTAATATTTTAATTGGATCCTTTTCATTATTTATATTTAAATATGGATTATTAAATGGATTTTATTTTTTATATTTTTGTAAAATAATTCTATGTTTAAAAAGGACATTTTTTCGAAAAAAATCATCATATTTTGATGATTTACATTAAAATTAAATGACAAAACGTAAGTATTTAGAGTTTGGAAAATTTTATTTAAATTTTTAATCAGGATTAAATTTTTTTCACTATATAAAATTAATTTTTGAATAATATTAGTATGTTTTGTTAACAGGATAATGGGAAATTTTTTTTATTAAAGTTGAAAATAAAATGTTAACGACAATTAAGTGACCCTAACACTTGTCCCAATTATTTTTTTACTATATTTCACTTTTATGAATTAACAGTTATAATATATGAATTTTTGTTTAATTTGTAGGTTTTGATGACATTTATAATATTATCATTAATGAAAAGTCAAATATGTCACATTCTTGTTCGTTATAATTTGTATATTTTTAATGATGGTACACATTGGATAAGTAAAAAAATAAATAATCATTTGAATGATAAAATATTTATCTTAATCTTGGTATTTTTTTTAAAATTTATTGGATAAAATAATTATCTTAAATGATTACACAACATATATTTAGTAATTTTTTTATTAATGAAATATCAAATAAATGATATTAAAAATAATAAATTACATAAATTTTGAAACATTTAATATACTAAAAGAATTTTAAATTTTAATTTGATATGATATATATTTTTTAAAATATGTTTCCTAAGGTATCTTGTTATATTGTTATTTTTAAAAGTCATAGTGTTGAATAGTATCAAAATAGATAATAATGGTATTTAAAAATAAATAATATTTTATTTATTTATTTAAATTTCCTAGAATTATTAAATTTATTAAATGATAGAATGAGTTTTAAAATTTCATCCATGATCTAATTATGGTTATTTTACTATTTTATAATAATAAAAACAATCGTCAAATAGTAAAAATCAATGATGTCCCTGTATAAGTTAACGAGATTAAATTAGAGTTAAAACTAAATGGCAAGGCTATGATTGTGACCTAATATTTTAGAAAAATTATTCTATGAGTTGATTTGAACCCATATAAATCATATATGATAAAAATCCATTACAATCCATTTGGAATTAAAAATTAATTAATATTAATTTTACATTTTTAGGAAATTTAAAGATTGCTCCTCCCCTCTCCTATAAAACCAAAAATATTCTTCTTATCCCTTCACACTTCAAACACAATTAAAATCATAAATATCTGTAAATATAACTTCCTATAATAGTTTCAGCAATTATAGAGGCATTTTTTTAAGAATAACATCATCGTTATTTATCATAAGGTGATAATGAATATCGATTTTCCCATGATAAGGTATTGTTATTATATATGGGGTTATTATCTTTTATTATTCCAATTCTATAAAATATTCTTCAATGATTATAAATTTATTACTATATTATCCTCTATATCATTAGATTTACAAATTTTTGTGAAATAACCCATCCACATATCCCCTTCCATCAAATGGGACAAGAATTCATCATTTATTTGAACAATATGCTACCGCCTCATGACGCAAAATAATTTTTTTTCATCCTCATCTATTAATAGTAGTCTTAATGATTGAAAAAATATTTATATATAATATTCATGAAATATTTTTCACTCTTAAAATTTTATTTATAATTTACATTCTTACAATTCCTTGTAATGAAAAATAATATCCTTCATGCATATGTGTAGACTACACCTCCTCGAAGTGATGTGATTCATTTTTGATACCTAAATCACATGAATGATATATATATATATATGTTATATAATATTTAAAATATTTTTTTAATTGTATAATTAAAAATTTAAACTTCCCTTCATTCAATATTGATCGATGAAAATAGAAGCCATACTAATATGTACACACATCATGCCATCTCATGATAGTAACATTGTTCGTTATACAAATTATATATAAATATTTGAAATAAAAGTATAATGTACCTATAAATAAGATAATTATGTCAAATTATTATAATGGATATATTGGAACAATGGCCATTTTTACCAATGTCAACTAACCGAAATCATATTACACTTATTAGTTAATGTTAACAAAACATTGAATGTGAACTTAAACAACATTGTAATTGTATATAACATGGTAATATGTGATATTAAAATAAACATAAACATGAAAAATGTTCTTAAGAAAGTATAAATGAAACTAAATTTATTATTCAAGTACATAAATAGTGTATGCAATGAGTTAGAATCCAAGTAGGTGACTCTAAAACTAGAAATTTTCATTTAAAATGTTTTAAAGAGTTGTTTTCAAAATATTTCATCATTTCTATTTTTTTATAATTATTTTTATTGATTGATTACAATGATTATTTAAGAATGATAAATTTATAATTTCTCTCAAATGATTTCAATAATGTATATTTTTAAGGATTTATATAAGGGACATTCTATTAGAAATCACCTTTTAAAATTTATTCTTTAATCACATTTTATGAAAGTAATAATATAATTTTTGTTATCTTATATAGAATGAGATTATTATACTATATGTTAGGACCAAGCTGAATGAAGAGATGGTTAGCATGGATTGTCATTTGTGGATCTTGAGGAAGTTTTCATAAAGGAAAGACACCTTGAATTTATATGAATTCGGAAGCTGGAAGTTTGATGATTCGGAACCGAGTATATTTAACATTCAGAACCTGTTGTTCGAAGAATTCAGAGTCTAGAATTCAGAGTCTATAAATTGGGATGTTTGGAACCGGGAAATTGCAAATTCTTGAAAGCTAGCTAATAAGAGATGTGAAGCCATTAATTGTGATGATTCTTTGTTGTTTTGTAACTCTAAAACTGTGAGTATATGAATGTACTCATGATGCAATAAAAAGTCGTATCAAGAACCAAAAGATATTCTGAGAACCAGAAGTCATTCTGAGAACCTGAAGTCGGGCCGAGAATCGAAGAAGTCGTATCGAGAACCAAAATCCGTTTTGAGAACCAGCAGTCATTCCGAGAACCAGATGTCGTACTGAGAATCAAAGACGTCGTATCGAGAACCAAAATCCATTTTGAGAATCAGGAAGAGCCATACCGAGAACCAGAGTGCCATAACTAGAACTGGTGAAGTCGTATCGATATCCATAGGAGTCATACCGAGAGTTCAAAATCTTCGGTATCGATGAATAAAGAAGGGTCATACCGAGAATTGAAATGGTGTCATGTCGAGGAAGCAATGAAGAGTGGATATGAGAATGTCATGCTGAGAAATCAGAAGAGTAGATCGGAGAATGTGATACCATGAAATCAGTAGAGTGGGTCTGAGAATGTGACTCCAAGAAACCTATGTAACAATGTCGGGTTAGGAAAAGGCCAAATCTGTAAATCAATAGATGGGGAAGATGATTCGAGAAGATTCTAGAAGCGTTGACAAATTATTAATTACTCCTAGATTTCAGGGTAAATTATGATTTGGGTGAATTTAAGGGAGCGGGAAAATTATGTTGGTGTCCCGCTTATGAATAGTTTGGAGAACCTATAAAAGGAGATCAGAGTACTGTGTAAATGGATTGATGGTGTTGTAGTGAGAGAAGCTCTAATAATCTTGAGAGAGAAATAACTGTGTGGCCGACTGAATTTTCATTGTAGTTTAAATTGAAACGAGAATTTGATATTGGTTGACACTGTATTGATTTTCTCGGATTAAAGAATAATTGGGTTGAAGATTCGGTGTGAATGAGAAAATTTGGAGTGAAGAAGAAAATTTGGAGTGTCGATTCAGAGTGTAGATTCGAATTGAGAAAATTCGGAGTGAAGAAGAATAATTCGGAGTGACGAATTTGGAGTGGAGAATCCGAATGGGGAATCAATACTGGCTGTCACTGTATTGACTTTCTTAGACTGAGGAAGACTCGGATTGAAGAATCAGAGTGAAGAAGAAAATTCTGAGTGAAGAAGAAAATTTTGAGTGAAGAATTCTGAGTGGAGATTCAGAATTGGATGTTCTAGCTATAATTGCTATATCTATAGTCCATGAATTCCTTGCCTTTATTTTGGGTATGGAAGTGAAGATTTGTTCTGAACATTCTTAAAAATATTTATTTGAAAGGAAGTGCAGGTAACATAAGTTGTTACAAGAAAAGAGACTTTTCTCTTTTTTGCTAAGAGGGTGTACGCGCACTGGAGTGATTGTTTATCAGTGCTTCACGAGTGTAAGGGTATATCCTACTCATTTTAATCCAAGGACTGTTTTGTTATTGTATTGTATGGTGCTGGATAGTTTCCAACCATACCAAGGACGTAGCTATTCTTATTGAATAGTGATCCTTGTAAATTACTGTGTTCCTTTGGATGTGTTCTTATTCGTTTCTCAGTAGGGAAGTATAAATTTAACAAGAGACAAATGTTGTTCTCATTTTAAGGGAAATTAAAAGAAGAATAAGGGGTACCAATGATTCACCCCCCTCCCCTCTTAGTGGTTCATTACTCAAATTGGGTCCTGACAAGAGGTATCAGAGGGAGGTTGCCTTTGTTTTCCATGCTGATGGGGAATCTGAATTGTGTGAACAATAAAGGAATTCCAGTATTCTATGGGAAGAACTATCACATCTAGAAGAATATAATGTTACCATATCTCATGTCTATTAGTTATGAAGTTCTTGAAGCTGCAACAGTTGGGTTTCCCACCATTGAAGACAATGTTCCACTTACACCTGTTGATAAGATGTTTCTTGAGAATGATGGAAGAGTCAAGAATGATATATTATCTTCACTTTCTGAAAGTGAATTCTTAAGAGTAAAAGGAGTGGACGCAGCCAAAGGTATATGGGACAAACTGAAAAACATATACGAAGTCAATACAAAAGTAAAGAAGGAAAAACTTCAAATCTGAAGTTTGAAGTATGAAGACTTGAAGATGGGAGAGCATGAATCTATTGGGGATTTCTTCACCAGGTTAAACGATATTGTTAGTACCATCGGATGTATTGGTGAATATCTAAAAGAATCTACTGTGGTGGAAAAAATCTTCAGTATTCTTCCTGATAAATTTGATGCGAAGGTATCTTCATTAGAAGAAAGAGACTCAGATACTCTATCTCTTGATGATTTGCATAGCACACTCATTACTTATGAGATGGGAAGCGAAAAGGCTATGAAGACCAAGACAAAGGTTGATAGGGAATTATCTTTCAAATCCAGGAAGTAGGATAAGGCTTAGAATATCTTGATTAAAGAAGATAGTGGTGACTCTTACACTGAAAGTGAGGAATGTAAAAATCTTAACGATATTTTATCCTTGTTTTAAAAAAATGTTAAAAGAGGAAAAAATAAATTCATGGGAAAACTTCCCTTGAATAATCTTGAATGTGGAGGCATTGGCCACTTTTTGGCTAACTATCCTCGAAGATAGAATGAAGAAGACAGTGATGAATAAGAAAGAAAGCCAAGAATGTTATGGAAGAATCATGGTGGTAAAGGAAAGTCGGGGAAATAAAAAAAGTTTTTCAAATCCAAGAGAAAAATATCTCTATCTATAAATGAAGAAAATGAAGAAAGTGATGCTGAATCTGAAAAATCAGTTGAGCATGGTGTTGAGAATACTTTAATTACAACATTAAATGATGAGGATTTCGGAAGTAGCAGCTCGGAAGGAGTAGAAACTCAGCTAGAGATGCATCAGAATGAAGAATTGAAGGAATGTTTAAGGAAGATCAGAAGGTTGGAGATGCTTAACAAAAAGTTGGAAGATGAATGATTCTTAGTATCCAATCAATTCAATGATAAATAATAACTTGAGAAAGAGCTTTAAGACATAAAAAAGTCTCTTGAAGATGAGAAAAATCAAAATGGGCACATGAGTGTTAAGCTGATGGAAAAAGAGGAAGAATTAGAACTCTTTCAAAAGAAGATCACAAATGTTTAATCAAAAAACATTGTTTTCAAAACTCAACTACTGATGTTAGTGAAGGATCTTAACAAGAAAATTCATAGAAAATTCAACAGAATAATAAATTGGTTTATGTGTAGAAGAAAGATGAGAAAGTTACATATGTTTCCAAGACCAGCGTTACTGGGAACATTGAAGTTTCAAGGAAACCTATGTCTAACACTAGTGAAAAAAAAGAAAAATCAGAGAAGGCAGACTTCTAGCAGAGCAATCTTGCTAACAAAAGAATGGTTGGTGGGGCTGAAGAAAGAGAAACAAAGAAGTATCAGAACAAAATCATTAGATTAAGATACTCCTTCTATGGGTTCTATTGGTATTGTGGTGGATTCAAGCATACAGTGAATATGTGTTGGTTCAATAAACAATATTACCATCACCCCACAAGTTATGAAAGGAAGATATTGAGGGGGAGTCAATCCCCTCAAAGGAAGAAGAGTGAGAAGGTTTTCTTGAATAATGTTGAGAAGAATGAAGTCAAGACAAAAAATAGGTCCCAACCTCTGGAGGCCATTTGTGAAAGGTGCTAAAAACCTAGACTCCTTGAAAAAGGATGTCTTGTGTCTTTACCGGCCCAACAAAATGTTCTTAATTTTCAGAAGCCGAAGGTGAAGAAAAAAGTGAAAGAAGAAAAAGTTCTGGTTCTTGAAACTGCTCTAAAAGTTAAAAAGGAAGAATGGCCTTGGATTCATGATAGTGGGTGTTCTTCACATATAACAGGAGACTTGATGTTTCTAAAGAATATGAAAAAGTTTAAATAAGGCACTGTGACATTTGGCAATGATGAATCTTTAAAAAAAAGGTGTTGGATCAGCCATCATTGGGAAGGAAAAATTAAAGTCGAAGAAAACTCTGGATATTGATGGGCTGAAGAAAAACATTCTGAGTGTATCACAATTGTGTGATTATGGTAACAAGGTTATTTTCAATTAAGATGGATTTATTTTGAAAAGTGAAGACAAAGGGAAAATTGTTACCAGAGGCCAATGAACTAAAGGAAATCTATTTCAAGTTGGAAATTCACAAAACTCTTGTTACATGAGCATAGTGGAAGAAAATAAGTTGTGGCATAGAAGACTTGGACACATGTGTCAGAGAAATATGAGAATGTTATCTCAAAGGGACAGTGTTCAAGATATTCTATATTTTCCAAGAAGAAAATATTTGTGTTCCACTAACAGTCAAAAAGGAAAGATTACAAGTGTTGTGCATAATAAGGTTGAAATTTGTTCATAGAAACCACTTGAACTCATACATTCTGATATATGTGGTCCAATGAGAAAACAATAATCATATGGAGACAAGTACTTCATCACCTTCATTGATGATTTTACTCGCATTACATGTGTTATGATTATGAAGCACAAGTTAGATGCCCTAAAAATGTTTAAAAGCTTCAGAAGGAATGCTGAGAAAGAATGTGAGTACTCTGTAAATAATTTGAGAATAGATAATGGTGGTGAGTATAGATGTGAAGAATTTGAAGACTATCTTGAGAAGCATGGGATTCGTCATGAATATTGTTCTCCATATACACCTCAACAAAATGGGGTCACTGAAAGGAAGAACAGAAGCTTGGTGGAAATGGGAAGAACCATGTTTCTTGAACATGGAATTACTCATTACTTTTGGAGGAAAGCTACAAGTACAGTTGTTTATATTCAAAATAAATGTTTCTACAGGCCTCAATCATACAAGACTCTATATGAACTTTTCTATGTCATTACTCCAAGTATGAAGCATGATAAAGTTTTTGGGAGCCCGTGCATTATAAAGAATATTGGTGGAAGCAATGGAAAATTCAAGCAGAAAGGAGAAGATAGAATTTTTCTTGGTTATGCACTAGAAGGAAGAGGTTATTGATGCTTTAACAAAGATACAGGAAAAATGGTGGATGCAGTTGATGTAAAAGTCATTGAAAATCTGGGGAAAGATAAGCTTGTATAGACAGACAAGGAAGATGAGGAAGATGAAGTTAACGATTCTGATAAGGATGAAATGAATTGTAATCCTAATCAAGATGAAGAATCAGATTCATCCATATCAATTGATGAGAAAGGACCATGAAAAACTTATCCAAGTCTAATGAAACAAGTGAAAGCTCAGAATATTATTGGTGATCAACATCACACGGTTCAACGAAGAAGAACAAGTAATTCTATATCACATACTTCCTTGTATTCCAAAGTGGAACCAAATGATGTTAAAGAAGCCTTTGAGCATCCAGAATAATTTCAAGCCATGAATGAAGAATTGGATCAGATTGAAAAAAAAGACACATGGGAACTCGTACCCAAGCCTAAAAATAAGATCATTATTCGAACCAAATGGGTCTTGCAGAACAATTTAAATGAAGAAGGTGAAGTTATTAGAAATAAAGCAAGTTGGGTTTGCAAAGGCTACTCTCAGATTGAAGGAATTGACTTTGAAGAAACATTTTCTCCAGTAGCCAGATTAGAAACTATCCAAATATTTCTTGATATTGCTGCACAACAAGGATACAAAATCATTCAAATGGATATTAAATCCTCATTTCTTAATGGTGATCTCAAAGAAGAAGTTTATATTGAGAAACAATGTGGATTTGTTGTTGTAAAGAATGAATGTTATGTGTGTAGGTTAAAGAAAGCCTTGTATGGGATAAAGAAAGCTCCAAGAGCATGGTATTCCAGACTTTTTATTTTCTTAAATGAGATGAACTTCATGTATGGGGGAGTTGACAACAATCTGTACATCAAAAAATCCAAGATCTTTCTCTCAATGTGGTTGTCTATGTTGATGACATTATTTTTACTGGGAATGATGAAAGATGTTGTGAATGGTTTTTGGAAGAAATGAATAATTTCTTTGAGATTTCCATGTCGGGTGAAATGAGATAATTTATTGGGTTACAAATTTTTCAATATAAAGAATTCATTTTTCTCTCCCAAGTAATGTATGCTAAGGAACTTCTTAAGAAGTTTGGGATGGAAAAATCAAAACATGTGCAACTCCTATCTCAATGGGAACGAAGATAAGAAGAGATGATAAAGGAAAATAATTTGATCAGAAAGAATATCAAAATCTTATTGGAAGTTTGTTATACCTGACCGCATCAAGACCAGATATTGTTTTTGATGTTACCTTATGTGAAAGATTCTAGAGTGATACTAAAGACTCACACTTTTTGCTGGAAAAAGAATTATCAGATACATAAAAGGCACAACCGAATTCGGAATCAAGTATAGTGGCTCAAATAACATTGATTTGTTTGGCTATTCAGATGCATATTGGGCAGGAAATGTTGATGATAGAAGATCCACTTCTGGTGGGGTGTTATTTATAGGAAAAAGCTCTGTTGGCTGGGACTCGAAGAAGAAAAATTATGTGACACGTAGTACGGATGAAGCTGAATATGTTGCTTTCACCATGGCCACTACTCAACTTATCTAGATGAATACATAGTTGGAATATTTTTCAGTTGAAGTGAAGATGCCCTTGCTCTTGGGCTGTGATAATCAAATCAAAATTAGTCTTACCAAGAATCAAGTCCAACATTCCCGTTCAAAGCATATTGACATCAAATATCATTTCATCAAAGATCATGTGGAAAATAATGAACATAAACTTGAATATGTTTCATCTACTGAACATGTTGCTGATATTTTCATGAAACCTCTTCCAAAGGAATCATTCTCAAGATTAAGGTTGAACATGGGTGTCCAACCTATTTCTCTTCAATGCTACGGTATGTTGTTCTGTCCCCTCTCTCTTCTTACATTTGAATTGTTTTTTCAAGGGGGAGAAGTTTTTTGTATAATAAATATATTATTCAAAGAGAGAATTGTGGGTAAGCTGTGAACTCAATACTGCTTGTGTATGTTAACTATTCTAACTGTTTTTTGGAGTGGTTTTAGGAAATAACTTGAAGATGTTTAAAGGATGTATAATGCTGAATATATATAAGCTTAAGATTTATAATGTTGAAGATTTCATTTTCACTACCTATGGACATCATGGTTTTTTTGTCAATGATTCTTGTTTCCTACAATGAGTCAACTCATGTAGGCATAGAATTATTGATAATTAATCCATTGCATAAGGTTACAAAGATTGGTGATTTATGAAAACATGGATGACAACAAAATCCAAAGGGGGAGATTGTTAGGACCCAACGGAAGGAAGAGGTGGTTTGCATGGATTGTCTTTTGTTGATAATGAGGAAGTTTTCATAAAGGATAGACACCATTAATTTCTAGGAATTCAGAAGCTGGAAGCTTGAGGATTTGGAATCGAGTATATTTAATATTCGGAACCTGGTATTCGAAGAATTCAGAGACTGGAATTCAGAGTCTGGAAATTGAGAAGTTCAGATTCGGAAAATTGCAAATTATCGAAAGCTGGCTAATAGAAGATGTGAAGGAATTAATTGTGACGATGCTTTACTGTTTTGTAACTCAAAAATTATGAGTATATGAAAGTACTCACGATTCATGAAAATGTCGTATCGAGAAGAAAACACCATTCTGAGAACCAGAATTCTTTCTAAGAACCTGAAGGCGTACCGAGAATCGAAGAAGTCGTATCGAGAACCAAAATTCATTCCGAGAACCAGAAGTCGTTCAGAGAACCTGAACTCATACTGAGAATCGATGAATTCATATCGAGAAGCAAAATCCATTCTTAGAATCAGTAAGAGCCGTAATGAGGACCAGAATGTCATACCTAGACCTGGTGAAGTCGTATCGAGATCCAGATGAGTCATACAGAGAGTTAAAAATCTTCGGTATCGATGAATAAAGAAGGGTCATGACGATAATTGAAATGGTTTCATGCCAAGGAAGCAAAGAAGAGTGGATCCGAGAATGTCATGCTGAGAAATCAGAAGAGTGGATGTGAGAATGTAATACCGAGAAATTAGAAGAGTGGATCAGAGAATGTGACTCCGAGAAACCTGCGTAACAAGGTCGGGCCTGGAAAAGGCCAAAGCTCTAAATCAAGAGAAGGGGAAGAAGATTCGAGAAGATTCTAGAAGCGTTGAAAATGACTTAATTACTCTGATATTTCAGGAGAAATTAAGATTTGGATGAATTTATGTGAGCAGGAAAATTGTTTTGGTATCCCGCTTAAGCATACTTTGGAGCACCTATAAAAGGATATCAGAGTACTAAGTAAATGTATAGATGATGCTGTAGTGAGAGAAGCTCTGATAATCTAGAGGGAGAAAGAAGTTTGTGGCCGACTGAGTTTTCATTGTAGTTTCAATTGAAATGAGAATTTGATACTAGTTGACACCGTATTGAGTATATCAGATTAAAGAAGACTCAGATTGAAGAATCAGAGTGAAGGAGAAAATTCAGAGCGAAGAAGAAAATTCGGAGTGGAGATTCAGAGTGGAGATTCGAATTGAGAAAATTCGTAGTGAAGAAGAAAAACTCGGAGTGAAGATTTCACAATGGAGATTCGGAATGGGGAATCAGTACTGGCTGTCACTGTATTGAGTTTCAAAGAGTGAGGAAGATTTCGATTGAAGAATCTAGGTGATGAAAAAAATTTGGAGTGAAGAAGAATATTCGAAGTGAAGAATTCAGAGTGGAGATTCGGAATGGGAAGTTCTAGATGTAATTGATCTATCTCTAGTCAAGGTAGTCCTTGCCTTTCTTTTGGGTAAGGAAGTAAAGATTTGGGCTAAACATTATTACACTTTTGAATTTGAAAGGAAGTGCAGGTAACAAAAGTTGTTACAAGAAAAGACACTTTTCCCTGTTGTTCTAAGAGGGTGCACGCGCACTGGAGTGATTATTTCACAGTGCTTAACGAGTGTAATGGTACATCCTACTCGTTGTAATCCAAGGATTGTTTTCTTAGTGGATTGTATGGTGGTGGATTGTTTCCAACCATACAAAGGACGTAGCTATTCTTATTGAATAGTGAACTTTGTAAATTACTGTGTTCCTTTGGATGTTTGCTTGTTTATTTCTCACCGGGGAAGTATATCTTTAATAGGAGAAAAAGGTTGTTCTCATTTTAAGGAAACATAAAATTAGAAGAAGGGGTACCACTGATTCACCCCCCCCCCACCCCTCAGTGGTTCATTACTCTAACTGGGTCCTTACACTATATTAATTAAACAATTTTTTTTTAAGCATAATCAAAATATTTACATTATTATTTTCAAATAAAATATTTTCATTTTTATGTTTTCATATTATTAAAAAGATTTTTTTTTAAAAATTCATAGGTTCATTTCTTCAAGAATTTCTTTATGAAATTTTTATTTGATATGATTATGTAATAGTTCTTGGACATTTGTTATGAGGATTTCTTGCTCCACATAAAACCATGTGCGGTGTAGCTTGTAATATCTCTCTGATTCTTTGGGAAAATAGATGTAGTTAGCCAATTATGTTTCACCTAAGAGAATATAGGAATATTCTATGATGGTTATTCCAAATGTATCATTGATGTTAAATCCCAATGTTTATATTAGATCTATAGTATATGTAATAGAGATATAGAAAATTATCTTAAATTTTACCAATTTAAAATTCATGTGCTTGTAAATTTGATTTCATTGAAATCGTATGACATAAAAAATGTAAGATAATGACCCTTGGGGAAATATGAACCATTTTTTATTTAAGAAAGTATTTATTAAATAATTTTCATTCATGATTTTTAGGGTTTTCCTTGGACTAATTGTTTACATTAATGTATGTCCATTATTGGTCCTTTATGCTTAGTCCTTTTTTTAAAATGTTTTTAACTAGTGTTAAGGCAGTGTATGGATAACGATGAGGTAATGGAAGAATTTTTTAATATTTATTTTGAAAATAGTTCATCTTTTATTTCAAAAAATTCTATTTTATGGAAAAAAGAGGATATTGAGGACAAATGACCTATTATAGTATATGCGTTCACTATGAATGATTTTTCCCTAATAATCTAATACTCTGAACTAAAATGATCTCTAGTAAATAAATAACGTGATGTATTTCTAATGTCACTAGAATATTATATTCATATGGTAGATTCCTTAAAATTGGTATCATAATAGTGTTAAAAAATCTTTTGACATTAAGATTATTTCTAGTGATTTATTATTATGGGTTATTGATATCATCATTTTTTATAATTTTATGTTTAATCATAATATTATTATATTTTATAAGCCTTTTTGGATTGATTTTATGATATTTTAAGGTGGATAATAATATTTTCAGTGACATTTTGTTTTTTTGAGGTAATTATGGGTAATTACTTTTTAAGATGAAAAATATAAAGTGTGAGATAACCTTTTATGTTAAAACATTTTATTAATTTTTTAAATAATAATGTTATTTTGAGGATGAAATCATATTTTTTGGAATGTAATATGTGATTACTTTTTAAAAAATGCATATACCATACACAATTTGGAAGACCATAGCGTCTAGCAAAGCCATTGGGCTTGAACCCATAGCCAAATGGTGACATGGGCTCATCACCTACCATTTTCTTACATGATGTCCATGTTAAAATAAAGAAAAATATTTATTTCAACTATCTAAAAGATAATGGTTATGTTGATTTTTGGGGACAAAATCATTTAATTTTATAATTCAATGTGATTGAAAGTGTATTTGGTGGTTTTATAATTAATATTATTTTGGAAGAACATAATAATTTTTGGAAGAAGTATGAGAAAAAGTAAATAGAATATCATGATTATTTTTTTGAGGAATAAAGGTTGTAATATTATTTTGCAGATTTATAATTTATTGAAATTATTAAAATATATTTTACATTAAATTATTTGGGTATATAATTTTTGGTATGAGACTTCAAAATTAATTAAATTTATTTGAAAATAAATGTTAAAATATATATTATATGAATGTGTGATAAAATCATTCAATTGTTTATGATTCAATTTCAGTCTACTGATTTTTATAAGAATTTTTGTGGAAGTTTTTTTTTCTCTTGATTGATTTCAAATGTTGGAGAATGGGTAATTTTTCTTCCTTATAATGGTTTAATTTTTGGGAGAATTATGTTGCATTTGCTTAACCATTTTTTGTCTAATCTGTAATGATTGGAGGAATGGAATTTTAATCTATTTGTGGATTTAGTGACCTATTGATGATGTTTATAATGCATCAGGCATAATATTTTCATATTAAATACATGTTTTTTGGAGAAAATATTTGAGACTCAATTGTAAGTTGATTAAATGATGGAATTATACTGATAATGTATGCATATATCCTTATTTTCTTTGTCCATGTAGTAAAATAATTGAAAAAATCTATGAAACGTGTCTTGAAATAAAATGGAATCTAATTACTTTTCTTACTAGGAAATCAATGACTTTTTATTCTATCACATATTTATAATTTTTTTGATCCTTCACTTTCTCATGAATATGTTCTCTATAACTCCCTATTTGTATATGGATTATAGATTTTCTCTCCTATGTCCATGTTTTCTATTATAGAAACTTGGTTCTGTGTTATTATAGATGACCCTTTTACTTCCCTTTCTATATTTTAAAGTGGAATGTATTTTAATCATATCACTTATGTAAGATTTTGGAAAATGTATTTGAGAAGTAAAAACTCGATTACCTAGCCTAAATTAAATATTTCAAGGAAAAAGTTTCCCAAAATTCAAAAACTCTAACGTCTAATTTTTTTAAATAGAAGTAAAATGTTTCTTATAATAAAATATATAAAACATTAAGAATAAAAAACATAAAAAAAATATTGTTATTATGTGACTATTATAACCTATCAGTAAAATCATCATAAATGAATATTGTAAATTTTATAATGAAATATAATATTCTCCAATGAATTTTTAATGTATAAATTTATTCTTATAAAATTAACAACATAATTATTTAAAATATATTTTATTTTATAAATAAACATTCATCAAGATAAAATTTTATTTCTTTTGTTAGTGAATTATATTATAAATTTTCCAAGATTTTAGAAATTTGATTTAATGAAATAAATAATTTTCTATAAATTATAATTTAAAAATTAGCTAATGTTTAAAATTTATGAATTTAATAAAAGTTTTACTTTACAATGAATTGTAAAAAATACCTATTTTTTATTGAAATATTTTTTAATTTCATGTACTTTCAAATTCATATTATATTTTAAATTTTGTTTGAAATTCCATTTTTTGCATTTAATTTGAAATAATACAATTATGGTTTTTGACATTGATTTTATACTTTAATATATCATAAAAAATTTTATAATATAAATTTAATTTTTTCAAAAAATTGTTCTTTGTTATGTTTTGATCACTAAATTTTAAATTAAATAATAAACAACTTTTTTTAATAATTGATGTCATTTTTGGAATCAGGGGGTATGAATTTTTTAAATAGGAAAATTTTATTTTTTTCCAATATAAATAGAAATTGTAGTAATTTATGTTAACATAGTTAAGGGTAAATATAGTAATTAAGATTAAAAATAAATTGTAAAAAGGACCATAAAATGACATATAAACACGCCCTAATTTATTTTTATTATTAAATTTGGTCCATAATAATTTTGTGTTCAAATATATGTTCTTTTCAACTAATTCAAAATCATTATGACCTTTATAATGTTTTATTTAATAAAAATTCAATGATGTCACAGTGTTTTTATTAACAACTGTTATAATTTTAATTTTATGGAATTGTGTGTATATGTTAAAATATAAAAAGTATTTTAAAACCTAAAATATTTACCTTCCTCAATGAAATATGTTTAAAAAAATTTATATATTAAATTACCGTAAATGCTACACAACAATGATGTAATAATTATAATATTAAAGGAAATATAAAATAAATGTTATTAAAAATATTGAAATAAATATAATTTCGGAAATTTAATGTAATAGAAAAATTATATTGATTATTTTAACATGATAGATAGGTGTTAAATTATTTTTTTCTATGTTGTCTTGTTGAATTTTATCTTATTTAAACTCAATATAATCAATAGTGTCATAATTGACATTAGTGATTTGCTAAAAATAAATAATATTTTATTAAATGATATAAAATTCGATAAATATTAAATTTGGTAAAATGAATAGGATAAGGTTATAAAAAACCCTAATCCCAATATTTTTCATTTTCATTTTATGAAAAATAGTTACCATCATAGATTAAAAATGGGGTAAATGTACGAGCTTAATGGGTTAAAAAGGGTAAAACTACATACTAATGTTATGAATGTGACCTAAAATAGTCAATAAATTATTGGAAGGATATTATTCATTCCAAATTCCCTCCAATTGCCTGAAGGCCATAATTGTTTTATTGATTTTTTATAATGCACCATTCAAGGTGTGAGGTGGAACCCTTTCAAGGCCCGTAAGAGTAAGTATTACATGGCACATATGCCTTAGAGGTATTAGTTGCACATAGGTTTCAAACCATACTAACCACCCAGAATAACTACTTGGAATTGCTCCTCCCCAGTATCTTTATCATGAAATCATCTCTCTACCATCGCATGGCTATTCAGAAAGGATTTCCCGTGCATGTACAAGCTTGTCCTGATGGCAGGTGCCATGCCCTCTCATTCTGGCAATCCATTTAGCTTCTACTATGGTGAAAGCACCATGCTCATCCTCTTTCTGAAACATTTTCCATATAGGTTGTCTGGTTTGTTTATGGACTTATGGTGGCCCAAAGGCCTTGAGGTAGCCCGAAGGCCTTACTGTCCCAAAGGCATGGGTGGCCCGATGTCCTTAATGGACTCGGGGAACAAATTGGTGGCCCAACGGCCCAAACAAAGGAATATTCCCAGATAAAATAGTGCCAAATAGTAACTTCTATTGTACAACTATAATACAACTACAGTAACCTAGAAATTAGCCTCCACCTGGATTTAATCATGGGTCGCCTGGATGCACTTAAGGAGTCCTCATCAACTAGGTTGAGGCTCATGTGAGATTTATTCACAATTCAACCCCAAATTGGTTTGTCCAATAAAGACCAAAATAATTTAAAAAACCCTACCCCCATTCAAGAGTCCTTAATTAATTCATATCACCAACCTCTAAAGTATTACGGTGCTGAGTGAAGGGGGTTAAAAAAAGATGAGGTATAGTTTTTATCTGTCTTTTTAGTTTATTTCATATTTCACATCTTTATAATATTCTTAAACCATTAAAAATAATAAATAGAATATACTCTATATATTTCTATGTTATTATGTTAGTGGTATGACCCCTATTTATCTTTTCATACTTCAATTGGGAAATGAATTCTTCAATTTTTCCTTTGACAGACATTCACATCGCGAACCAATGTAATTTTTTATGTAATCATCTCTCAATATTTGTTATAAAAATGTATGTAATATTTTTGTATAATGATTAACGATTTTATTCATTTAGGCCATGAATACCATAGACACATTGGTCAACCCAAACAACATCACCACGACTTTATACAAGACGTAAAAACTCCTAAAAGTAGTATGTGGGATGTATCATTCTCTCACCTTTAAATAATGATATCCTGATCTAAATTCAATCTTAGAGATGATCATACCATGTCTCAAATGATCAAAAATTTAGTTAACACATCGAAGAGGATACTTGTTCATGACTATCATCTAGTTCAATCTCTGGCAATCGATACATATGCACAATGGTCCATCAGCTTTTACAGAATATGACAAGATAACCCCATGGAGATGTACACGCTCATTTGAATGCTTTATATTTAATATATTCTAACTAAAAAATCTACTACCAAATCTCTGATGGTGCCATTCAATATGGATGGATAGAAACTTTCTCAACGCCAATCACTAACATGATCATGAACTCAATCTCTCCCTAGAGTGGTATGCCATTGAACTCATTAAGGGATATTTCACTATAATTGTATAAAACCAAAGAAGAAGAATATTGATACATGCAACCATTATATATAGAATGATTTATGATTTGATCAAGGATAAATTCCAATCTGCCCTGAATTGGTCCTCTGGACCAACCTGATGATCTCACTCACCCTAGTGAAAAAATACATTCTTCTAGAGATTGGTATGTAAAATTCATCCTATAATAGTTGATAATATCATAGTATATATATAAAAATTTCATTCCATGAATCATGTCAAGTAATATCATTTCCAGCATAAATTATTTCTAAAAGAAATAGAAACCACTGATCTCTAATAAACACGCCTGGCAAGGTTTGATATTCTCTAAATGTACTCTAAAAAAAGTTATAATGGTTAAAACACCATCTAATATTTTTATATCCAATTTAAAACTATTTTCAAAATGATAATATAGAAAATAATTTAAAGCTCCTATATCAAACAAAACACAAGCTATTGTAGATGATATAAGAATCGTACCTCTAATGGTAGATAGTATTTCATCCACGTTAGTTAGAGTAGTACTCATAACGTGAAAATGAGATGTACCTCTTCCCTAGGATCCAGTTCTACTACCCAAATATATTTACCTAGATTTTTACTATTTCTTATGCATTGGGGTACCACATCCCTTACCCCATCTTGAACAACTGGTGGATCTTCAGCTAGCATCCTGCTGAGGGCTAGTTTACTCCCTTCATGAGACTAGTGCGTGTGATAATACTATGACACTTGAATGAAGTGTAATGCTCATTTAGAATATATATATATAGGTATACCATAGATATAACCCTTTACTATTGGGTATGAAAACTACTAGTACTTATTACCAAACATTTGATACTAATAGCACTGGATGGGAACATGATCTTGAGTTTCTTTTACCCTCCCCTAACTAGTATTCCCATAAATTTTTTGAGTAATCATTTATAAGGGTTCATCATACCATTTGAGGATGAAATACCTATTCACCCCACTAAAACTGCATTGATTCTGCGCAGATCCACTCACATAATCCCTTTCATGATGAGTGTCTGATTGATCAAGACATCAAATTTTCATATTTTGTGAAAATTTACCTAAAACTAATATGATAATGAATACTTCCCTTGAAATGTGTCTCTCTAGAGATCTCAACAGCTTATAATTATGGAACAAAAAACCATGGGTAGGTAAAATGTCATGCATGGTCTAACACAAAAGACCCTCAAACATTAGATGTATGAACTCAAGATCATTTTCATTCACTCAATGTCTTATCACTAAAATTACTCATGATCGTCCTCACTGAGTCCTTCAATGATATCCCATCCTGTATCCCAGTTTTCTCAATAATATCCTATCAATGATTTTATGGTCCCTGAAAGATATATGTAGCATGTTTAACCCTCCTATTTGTGGATGTCTTGAGATGCTTGAAGATTTTTACAGACTGACTCTATCCAGAAATATGTTTCCTAGGGTCCCCCTTCTATAGTAATCATTGGAAGATACTGCTGCTGAAACACTCTTCTTTGTTCAAACATCAAAGGAATGGTATGAATGGTCTCTCTTTCAATGGATTTCATGTCCCTATGTAAGCTATCTTGAAGATGATAATCTATATGCCTCTAACGAACTATAGAAAAAATTGGTTCGTCTATGAGCATGTCGATTTCCACACTCATAACAATCATGGTGTAGAAGATGAGGAGTTTTCTCTACAAGATAAACACATAGATAAAAAAACTGGCGGGCATTATGGTCAACCAAAACTTGTGACTAAAATTGAGAAACACTAACTCTTGGTCTCTCTAAACCTATAATACAACAATTTTATCATGAAACACCCACACATTTCATTTATCTAGTGAAATTAATATTTCATATTACAGTTCAATAGGAATTTATTTGTCTCATGAAAATATATATGTCCCTATAATGAATAATGAATGTCAATATACTCCTAGGTTCCTAATATGATTCAGGTATCCATATCATTCTCCATACCATGTCACGAGTAGAAATATAATGACATGGTAAGATCATAGAATAATAACCTCACACAATATTTGAATCACCCAAGGTGAAATAACACGATGTGTAAGAATAAAACAATAAAAACAACAATACCAACCCTAGGGAGTTAGATATTCCAATGTACATGTGTTAGAAACACCCATGCACAAGATTATTACAATGTCATTACACATCTTAGTCTTTTTTATACCTCTCCAAAACTGTATGGAAAAAAATTAAACATAACATTCTCCTATAATACAACATTCCAACATGCCCTATTTTGACACGTTATGATAGGGTCATACAGTGTTAGTTACGAAAAATCATGCATACCTCCCTATAGGACGTAAGAGGGTTACTAGAATCCGGGGTGTATAATTAATAGTGGGGGGACTATGATTATAGCACCCCTACCCGTGTACCACTTAACTGTTCTAGGATGTGGTTAGACCCAGGACCTCAAGAACGTCTCCCAAAAGCCAGAGACTAAAGAATAATAGTGAGGGATTTGGGTAAGTCCATGGGGGAGACTACCCCATCATTGATTATAGTAGAGAACAACAGAAGATATATATAAAATAGAATTGGCAATAAAAATATCTAGAGTACGGTACAAAAAACATGTATAAACATCAATGATAATGAAAATGTGTTGAAGTTGACTAAATAAGATGTAGAAAATGCAGATGATAGTAGGTCTTATGTTAAGAAAAATTTGAATGTATAGGGGAAAGGTAAACAAGAATATAAAAAATCTTGACAAATTTAAATAAATGAAAACTATTACTACTAGAACCTTGATCATAGGATCAGTCTTCTAATCCCAACTCCATAATATAAATCTAAATCACACATTAGAAGTTGGTTACTCCCCTTAATATGTTCATGTGGTCATAAAGTCTACTTGGGTACAAAAGGAACCCATGTAGGGTTTGCAACATAATCTCAGTAGGTCATAACCCATGGTGTCTAGTCCCTTGCTTTTTTCACATTAATATTAGTATGGTATCATAATAATTTAATGCATGAAATAATATTAAAAAAAATCATTTTATCGGGGTCCGTCTAGACACCCGCCGAACTATCTTCTTCAGCCTATGCCAGTTTTTCTAAACCGAGAGATCGTAAAAGGGTAATATGAGATGTTTAAAGTGTAATTGGATAGACTTTATCCATACATGGGCTTGGCCATGGAGGAAAATTCCTTACATTTCTATTTATAAGTACCATTTATCATTTAAACAAAAATTATTTTTCATTTTTAATTTATTTTGAAAATAACTTATGAAGCCTATTGAGACACCCAGAGCCCTTTTGAAACAATATGAGGAGTTATTTCAGTTATCCCTCATGGTATTATCACCTAATTAATGATACGGATCCCATAAATGGAATCCCCAGGGTGATGTTTCTTATCTCACACCAAGCATGGTGAAAATTCAAAAACTAACCTTTGAGTTCATACATAGTATCATACAAAAGGGCTCAAATCTCTCTCTAAGAATGGTTCAACTAAACATTCCATAGATCATGTCTATAGTTTCTCTCCTATAGAACTATTATAATATATCTAGAGTTTTATATAGATAACCCTTGGAAAACCATCCCAGGAATACCTGGTATCTCTTCCACTGTGGTTACTAGTCTTTAACAATTCTAACACAAATTTTTGAGTGTTCGTCTCAGCGGTCATTAATTCCGATCCCCTTGATTCACCTTAAGAAAAAAGTTTTATCAATTAAACAATAAAATCATTCATAAATAATCATGAAGGATGTTTGATTTCATCTAACTAAACAAATGTTATAATATTTGTCCCATTGGTTAAGCATATATTTTATAAATATTTCACTAATTCATAAGTCTTGATGACTACAAAATGGCTCATTAACAATTGGCCAATCATTTAATTAATTCATCTCACAATGGCCTTGATTATATGGTCTAACTCCTAGACCAGTCTATAATTACATAAAACCTAATTCACTAGGTGTTCAATTTGTAATGAAAGACCACAAGGCTGTTAATACAAATTATAAAAATGGTCTATTTAGGACATAAGTGTAAATCACACCCATTATGTATCCCAATTCAATGGAATCAACCATGTATTTTATTCTCCACATGTTAGGATTGAACTAAACATGTGAAAACAGATATAAAAGATTAATTTAATAGTCATAGGTATCACTAGAATGGTTTAGAAAGTGGCACAATATCTCTATTAAGGAAATGCAATGAAACAACAATAAATTTCATGACCACCTACCATATCCTAGTAGAGAATTCCTTATCCATTTTATCGTTTTATTCAACCAAGACAATATAAAATTGAGAAACCATAAAATTCCTTAAAATAAGGAAAAGGTCATTATACAAATATAGCGAAATGTATAATGGATAATCACTGAGATAGAGGCATGGGGATGGAGGTGCTTACCGTTACAGCTCTGATGCTTCCAAAAGTGGGAGAGACAGATAGGAGATAGAGGATCCACATTTATTCTTATTTTGAGAGGAGAATATGGATTCTTTAAGAGTAGGATGATTCTATGACTGGGAAAATGGAGAAGAATGAATATTTTTAAAATATTAATTACTATATTTTAGAAAATTCACCAAAAAATTGCAGTGTTCAAAGTTTGGCCATGCAGTTCTTCCAAACTGTGTGCCAGCCATGTGCCAGGCACTACTACTTTGTGAACATAACATGGTATATATAACCATGTGGAAACCATTTCAAATATCTCTTCCATGGATTTTAGCTGGCTTACACGATCTTGTGCCATTGAATTCACAGTTGTAGACAGCCCATGCGGTCTAGTTTTCTAAATATTTTTTGAGGTTACGACTTCCAGTGGGCCCAAAAAACCCCTATAACCTTCTTGAACCAATTAAGAAAAACGTTTAGGTCCTTTAAAAAACATTAAAAAATAAATTAATGGCATTTACCATTATGTAAAACTGGGACATTACAACCTTCCATCCTTAGGTCAATGCATCCTTGAGTTTCCCATCTGAGGGTGGTAGGTAGTTGTCTAAGAAGACATCTGACCACTGAGTAGGTACATCGGCCTCCCACACCACGGTCATATCATGTATGAATCAGTTCCTCAAAACCACTTAAACCAAAAAAACTTATATTCCTCAAAGAACATTCATTCATCAATCAATGATATTTTTCAGATGTTCTTCGAATGATGCATCATCTTTTAACTCAATTTTATATTTGTCAAATGAATGAGATGGGCCATCATGATACTATCAAGGCATATATTCATGGAGGATGTTGCGCATGGAATAGTACCTCTGAGGTAACAAAAACCAATCATCTATTATCCTAACTCATTTCAATATCTCGAAAGGCTCTACATACCTCAGCGACAACAAGTCTAGTCTCTTAATTCATCAATGAACCAAACTGGGTGATACACATTGAAATACCTAATGTCCAACATAAAAATTCATTGGTATATAGTGATTATAAGTATAAGGCTTCTTCCCCATTTGATTTGTATACAAAAACGTGGGAAACAACTGCACTTGTGTTAATGTTTGAAGAGTGAGAGGGGAGGCCCAATAGAGCTACCTCGCCAACCTCAACCCATAAAAAAATGTAAATGTCTTGGTCTACTTTAGAGGGACTCATACAGATCCATTTAATTCAGTCCATGAAACTGTTATTATATTAAAACCCAACAAGAGGAATATTCTTTTCTCAGTGAGGGCCAAAATCAAGGATACACAACCATAGAAAATTGTTCAACACATGTATGGTCCTCTCAGACAACCCATTAGATTAAGGGAAATACACAGTACATAAGATTACCTATGAACCCAGTTCCATCTTCAACCATTTTCATAACTATGATGTAATGTTTTCATCTTAGTTCAATATTATAGAATGTGGCTGATTAGATATCCTATCAGACTAAGGGTAATAGAGCGTACATAAAACAACCAATGAATCAAGTTTCATATTCTTCCATTCCCATTACTATGATGTAAAGTTGGAATCTTAGTACACCATGATTGAACGGGGCACACCATGATGCTTCACTATGTCCCATATGTATAACCTTTCAATATCATTAAGAGATAAGGACACCCATATTGGTTAGGAAGTCCACAACCTTGGTCACTCTTTCAATGATCTCACATACCGCATTTCTACATTGAGTGGATCTTAGCATGACCATAATGAAATCTATGGTGAATTCATTCCATTTCCACTGAAGAATATATTGTGATTATACATGTAAATAATTTTTCAGGTGCTTTTCCTTCTCCTTATATTAGGTGGAGCATCGAGAAATAAATCCTTGTATATGAATATTCATTCATGAAAACTAGTATTGATGATTCATATATCTATACATCTTGGTAAGACTAAGAAGAACTGCATAATGGTGTAATTTTCTTCCCTCGTCAAACCTTCCATTATATGGGAAGGTGCTCATACATAACCATAAATTAGTACAGTCTTACTTCCATCCATAATAAATCTTGTAGGTAGATTCTCTCACATGATTCTCTCCATCAAAATAAGTCCCTCGTAATCATATAGATGTCATATTTTGACTCATTCCAGAAGAGTGGATGTGACTACAAGAGATGCAAGACCATATTTTCCATGATTATTCCTGAACATCCATATACATCTCATAATATAGATCCCTTAATTTTCACTCACTGCATGCCCCTTGATGGAATGCATCTGAGTTTTATAGCATAGAGAATCAACCACTGCATTACACTTTATGGGGTTATAACCAAGAACTAAGTCAAATGACTGCTTTTTTTCATCCCACAATTTTTTCCTCATATTAATGTCCCACTAAGTGGAAATAGATTTTAGGCGTTTATAGTTTGTGAAAATGAAAATCCTCTATCCAAAAATGATTGTTTACAATAGTACAGAGCATGAAACAAGGATGTTAGCTCAATGTCATGTATAGGATAGCTCCGCTCATGTTGCCTCTGGCGGGGGTATCAACATTTCACAACTAAATCACCCACCATAAAATTGTTATCCATCTATATTCATAAATCATCACAATATATTGTACAACCTCTTCAAGGTGTGGGATGAAACAAAATTGGATTTATAGTGATTCTTCCCATTCACTCATGAAATGTTACCTCACAATCTTTAGTCCAATAGAACATCACAACCATCATTCTTAATACCATAGGTCGCACTACCATGCATGATATTTTGTGTATGAAATACCTATAATATCAATCCAGCCCTTCAAATCTTCTTATGTCAAACATATTCATGGTATGCTTCCAAGAAATCATAATAGAAACCTTCTTTGGGTCAACTGATATTCCTTCCATAGATATGATATGACCTAAGAAGTCAACATTGTGGATCGAAAAGAGTCATTTACTATTCTTAATATCTATTTTGTTTTCTCTAAGTGTACTCATCCTGATCTCAAGATGATTGGCTTGGTTATGTCTAGAGCACGAATACAATATGATGTCATCTATGGTGACTACCACAATTGAGTCAAAATACGGGTAGAAAATATGATTCTTTAGATCCATGAAACTACTAGTTTATTCATCAAACCAAATGGCGTATCCAGATATATGCATAGATTGTCCCCACATTAGAATTTTGTATGTGGTATGTCTGATAGAATCACATGAACCTAATGGTAGAACAAAACCAAATATATTATATAGAAAATTGTTTCACATCATAGATGGTTGATGAGGTCATATATACCAAGACAGGAATTTCAATTCTTCGTCATAATTTGTTTTTGTCAGCGATAATCCACAGACAATATTATTTTAATATCCACATTTATAGAGAAAAATAATGGTGATACCAATGGTGATGTGTTGGGTAACATGAAACACATAGATTCTATTTAATTAGGATGTCTCTTGAGTTCCTAGATATCCATGGGTGTTATCCTATACAAATGAATTGACCCAGGTGCCACACATGGAACATGATCGATAGTGAACTAGACCTCTCCCTCCAGAGGTATTCAAGAGAACTCTTCCTAGAGAACTTACCTATAATGTACCAAAATAGGAGGGAATTATGCTAAATGAATCCCCTGATCTCTCATAGTTTGACTTTCTAGCTAGGCTGTCCTCCCACACAACTGAGTATGCTTGAGTCCTGTAAGAATGGATTAAATATCCCATTATCACATATGGTTATATGTGTTTCCCTCAAGAAATGTAATGGAAACCTTGTGATGATACCAATCCACCAGGGGTCGATAAGGAACAAGACAATCCATATCAGGAATTGTGTCGAATCCCACCATCACATTGACATAGATATTCTATATAAAATATTACCCATCTACCTTAAGGGGGTATCTTAGCACTGATGTGTGTTGAGAAAGTGTTGTTTTCAACAATACTTTATATTGTTATTTAAAGGGGGAGTTTATATTAATACTATTTCTCTTTATTATAATTTTGATGCTCACAAATACCCTTAATTATTTTCTAATTATTTTATTTGTTAAGAATTTTCACGAATTTATCATTTTATTTTACTCTTGAAATTACGGGAATTTATTACTAATGTATTCATATTTTAGTGTGTTCTAGAAACACTGTTCATGCGCTACTTATTCGGTATCTGCTTGAGCGTGTTCTGGAAACACTGTTTATACCCTACGTTGATAAACGTAGAGTATGGATAGAAACCATGTGTACTTTTTGAGATAAGGAAAAAGTAATGTTAAACAACCATATGTCATCAGAAAAGTATGGAAGAAGAACCCTATGTTAGGAAGGAACCCTACATTTGAGATATCAGAAAAGTATTGAAGGAGAACCATAAATAAATATTAAACGTTACATTTGTTTCTCAAAAGTATGGTTCATCAACCTTACATTTGAAAAAAACCATACATTCATGGAATAGTATGGATCAAGTAAAAGTATGGATCTTTTATCATACGTTTGAAATTTGAAAAAAAAAAGTATGGATGACCAACCCTCCGTTTGGAATGAACCTTACATTTGTTGTCAAGTTTACATTGTCAACCTTACGTTGTCAACCTTACGTTGTCAACCTTACGTTTGAAGTATATTTCATAAACATTTCGTTCAGAGGACACATACAGCTGAACTTAACCTTATGTTTGGCGTCATAGAATTTAAAGTCAATATTTTTATGCAACAGTCAATACACTGATAATTAGGCAGATTTCAAGCCAGATTTAAAGCTGATTTTAAAGTACGATTTTGACTGATTCAAAACTATTTCATCAATGATTTGATAATCGAATTAAAATGAGATTTTTATGCCGAGTCTTCAGGGTTGTTACGACTGCTCTGTAAATTCAAATATTTGAATATCACAAGTTAAAATGAGACTTTTGTGGATCTAATTTTACAGGAGAAGTTCTTAACGTTCTTTTATTTATATGGGATTTTTTATAAACTGCATCAATGATTATTGATATTGTGTGATCTTTTGATTATTCTAAAAGGAAGGAAAACAGATATTACTGAAACACACCGATTTGCTGGATCAAAATGAGCATCAAAACTCTGTTTGTTAAAAGATGAAGGACTGCGATAGAAGATTCATTTATTCTACAATTAAGATCTACTGTAAATTTTCAACTTATAAAGTTGTGAATTATATTTCTAGATCTACTACAACGGGATCAACTCAGAACATTTCTTATGTGATGATTATTATTTGTGAAGGCGACGATCTATCTACTGTCAATTTCATGTTGTTACAATTGTGACGAACATTTGGAAAGTATTATCAAAATATGAAAATATTTTCATTCTATTCAAGAGTGATCGACTTCTCATACTAAGCTATGTAGGTTCTGTAAGTGAACGAGAAGGATTTGTTTTCCTTGGATAATAAAGTTGTCAAATCCCTGTACTTAGTTGTGAACTGTCCTGTTGAAACGAGGACCAGATAGTGAAAATCACCAAGCTCGTGGAGTAGAGTGTTGGTGGAGTGGACTAGGGGCCTTCTGTTCCCTGAACCACTATATATCTTGTGTTTCTGCAATTTAAATTTTCTCTATATCATTTTATTTGATTAATGTTAAAACGAAGAACACAATATATCAATGATTTTTGAAAAGACACAATTCACCCCCCTCTTGTGTATATTTGGTGTAATCTGATCCAACAATTGGTATCAGAGGTTGAGATTTCTGACAAAGCTATAACATGATGAATTTGATCATACACAGAGCAAGATGACTGATACAAGAGAGGGAATGTCTATGGTCAGAGCACCATACATCAATGGAGAAAACTATGGATTCTGGAAGTCTCGAATGATTATCTATTTGAAAAATCTTGGATACAAAGTCTATTCTAAGATTCTAACTCCATATGAAATACACGAAAAACCTAAAACATGGAGTGCATCTACTGAAGCAGAATATGATATGAATTTGAAGGCAATGAATGCAATTATATGTGGTCTAGGACCTAATGAGTTTAATAGAGTATCTCAATGCCCAATAGTACATGAAATGTGGAAAACTATTGTTGTTGCTTATAAAGGAACTAATAATATCAGGGAAATGAGATATGAAACTTCTAATCTTAAATTTGATACATTCAGAATGGTTGAAGGTGAGAGTATTACTCAAATGAATAGAATTTTGTCATTGATTATCAATAACACAACTTCCTTGTGAGATCCCATTAAGAAAGCTGATCTTGCTTTAAATGTGTTGAGAGTACAGCCTACAAAATGGAATGGAATCTCTGCAGCAATCAGAAAGTCGACACATGTCAAAGATTTAACCATGAAATAACTGATTGGAACATTAATTATGTATGAAGCGGAGATGGAATATGAAGCTAATGAACATAAATTACTTATCAAAAGAGAATATACCACCTTTAAAGCATCATCACAGATCAAAAATAAGAAGATGAAAAAAATGAAAAAGAGAAGACAAAGTGTTCTATGTTATCTAATTCTGATGTGGAATTGGCTCAGGTAGCCTAAAGATTCACATAATTTTATAGAATTAGAAGAGGCTACAAAAAATCCTATAACAAAGATGATAAATAAGTAAGATGCTATGAATACAAGAAAATGGGGCATATCAAACTGGACTTTCTCAGCTAAAAGATGATAAGAGAAAGAAATGTTTTAAAAGAAATTACTATGATCATAAAAATAAGAAAGCCATGAAAGCTTGATGGAGTGTATCTGAGGACTCCAGTAGTAATTTTCAATAAGACTTAGAGAAGGAGGAAGAAAATCTGAAATCCAACATGTGTTTTATGGAAGAAACAGATGAGGTACAATCTTACTACTCTTCTGATTCTAGTTCTGAATCTAATTACTCTAACGAAAAACATACAACCTACTACAATATTCTTGGAGAAAAATATGACTCTCTATTTAAGAAGAATATGTCTTTAATGATTGTTCATAAGGCTATTTCTGATTAAATAGATACAATACTGAAACAATATAAGGCGTTAACTGAAAAATTTGATTCAATTAATTCTAACAATACAGATTTTGAATCAAAGATAAAATCACTACAAACTGAAGTAGAAACTTATAAAACTGAAGACCTTGTTTTTACTATAGGAGAAAATACATTAAACAAAAACCTTGGGAAAAATTTAATTAAAAAGGAGAGATTTGGAATTGGTAGTAAATGTGAAAAACCCAAGCTGTACAAAGACTATTTTATCCCATGGGAAAAAAGACTAAATTGTAATTACTATTGAATAAGAGGGCATATTTCTAAAAAGTCTTCTTAATACAACCCCGAATAAGTGGCATTATGAATGATCTTATATTAAATTATCTATTCGACTCATGTGAAATTAAAAAAAAAAGCATGTCTGGATTCCCAGATCCTTGCTTGCTAACACTACTGGACCCAACAAAATATGGGTACCAAAGTAATCTATGTAAATGTATTTTTAGGGAGCCGATCACAAGAGAAAAAAAGGAAATATGGTATATAGAAAGTGGCTGCTCAAGACATATGATTGGAAACAAATTGAATTTCTCTACACTCACTCAAAAAGATGGTGGACTTGTCACTTTTGGTGGCAATGCCAATGGAAAAATCATTGGTATTGGAACAGTTGGAGATCCGGAAACTGTCTCAATTAATAAAGTACTTTATGTAAAAGGATTGAAACACAATCTGATAAGTATCTCTCAACTATGTGATGATGGATATGATATTGATTTTTCTAAAAAAAAATTGTTCTGTTTTCAAAAATATATTGCTTAAATTTAGAGCACCAGGAACTGATTATGTGTATACCCTGGAATTAAATTCCTTGTGTGAACAACAAGTAAATTTCTTGACTTACAAATTAAATGAATCTTGGATCTGGCATAGTAGACTTGGAAATTGTAATATATATGTTTTAAATAAGTTATCTAAGAAACATTTAGTTTCTGATTTGTCTAGTCTAAAATTTGAAAGTGAATGATTCTGTGATACATGTCAACATGGAAAGCAACACAAATCATCCTTCAAATCTATTATAAAAATTGCTACATCTAAACCTCTAGATATTATTCATATTGATTTTTTTGGACCCTCAAGAGTAGCAATCTTGGATGGTAAATTATATGTATATTTTTTAGTTGATGACTATTCTAGATTTACATGGATTTTCTTGTTGAAATTGAAAAATGAATCTTTTACTTTATTTGATAGTTTTTGTAAGGCTGTTTAAAATGAAAAAGGTTTTAAAATAATTTCATTAAGAATTGATCATGGTGGAGAATTTGAGAATCAGGAATTTAATTTCTTTTACTCAAATATCGGTATTAAACGCACCTTCTCTGCACCTAGAACACCTCAAAAAAATGGAATTGTTGAAAGAAAAAATAGGACTATTCAGGAAATGGCTAAGACTATGCTAAATGAATACAGCCTTCCTACATACTTTTGGGAAGAAGCTATAAGAACATCCTACTATATAATGAATATATTTTAAATTAGACTTATTTTAAAAAATACACCCTATGAACTTTGGAAGAACAGAAAACCTAAAGTTAACTACTTTTAGTTTTTTGCATGCAAGGTTTACATCATAAACACCATGGATAATCTTGGTATGTTCGATCCAAAATATGAAGAAGGAATTTTATTAGGATATTCAGCTACTTCCAAAGCTTATAGAATCTATAATAAGAATTCATGGATTGTTGAAGAATCAGTTTATGTGAAATTTGATGAATTTGATCCCTTTGAGAAAAGGACAGATCAAATGGATGAATCTGACTCTAATAATAACTTGAGTCTTGAGAACATGAAAAATGATTTTGAAAAAGATATAAACAAAATTCAGTCTAGTTTATAAGAACATGATACTGGAGAACAAATGAGTGTGTTTCCTAGACAGTCTAGAACCCTAAATAATCACCCTTTAGAAACTATAATAGGCGACTTAGATACAAGAATACAAAATAGAAGAAATATAAGAAATATTGTAGAATTCTCTTCCTTTCTATCCCAATTAAAACCCAAGACTATAGAAGAATCTTTAGATGCTGACAGCTGGATGATATCAATACAAGAATAATTATACCAGTTAAAAAGAAATGAAGTATGGGAATTAGTTGAAAGACCACAGAACTATCCAGTAAAAGTAACCAAATAGTTCTTTAGTGATAAGAATGATTATCAAGGAATAATAACTAGAAATAAATCTAGACTTGTAGATAAAGGATATAATCAGGATGAAGGTTTAGATTATGATGAGACCTTTGCACCTGTAGCTAGACTAGAAGCCATTAGAATCCTTTTAGCCTATGCATCTCATATGAACATTAAATTATTTCATATTGATGTTAAGTAAGCTTTTTTAAATGGTTAATTAATGGAGGAAGTTTATGTTGAGCAACCACCTGGTTTTGAAAATTCTCAAAAACCAGATTCTGTTTTTAAACATACTAAAGCTCTCTATGGCCATAAACATTCACCTAGAGCTTGGTATGAATGATTATGCTCTTTTATTTTGAAAATTGATTTTACTGTTGGAATGAAAGAAACAACACTGTTTAAGAAAACTCTGAATACTAATATTTTATTGGTTCAAATATATGTTAACGATGTAATTTTTGGATCAACTAAAAAAACCCTTTGTCATGATTTCTCAATGTTAATGAAAAATGAATTTGAAATGAGTATGATGAGAGAACTAAATTTCTTTTTAGAACATAAAATTTATCAAAAAGATTTTGGAAATGTTTTGAATCAAAGAAAATATATTACTGATTTTTTGAATGAATTTGGACATGAAAACAGAAAGACATATATAACTCCTATGTGTACTAATATAAAACATGATTTGGATGATACTGGAAAATCAGTTGACAATAGGTTATATAGAGGCATGATTGGTAGTTTATTATATCTTACTGCTAGCAGGCCGGATATAATGTATTTAGTATGTCTTTTTGCAATATTTCAATCAAATCCTAAAGAATCTCATCTAACTCCTGTTAAATGAATTTTTAGATATTTAAAAGGAACTATTTTTCAATCTATTCTTTATATAAAAACTTATGATTTCAATTTTATTTCATATTCATATGCAGACTTTGGGAGTTTTAGATTAGATAAGAAAAGTACATTAGGAACTTGTCACTTTTTAGGACAATCTTTAGTGTCATAGTCAAGTAAGAAACAACATTTAGTTGCCATGTCAACAGCTGAGGCAGAATATGCTTCTGCTACCAGTTGTTGTGCACATGTGTTGTGGATGAAAAACATTCTTATGGAATTTGAACTAAATTTTAATAATACATATATTTTATGTGATAATACTAGTGTTATAAATATTTCAAAAATCCTATTAATCATTCTAAAACCTATCATATTGATATCATACATCATTTTATAAGAGATCATGTTCTTAAAAAGGATATATCTTTAGAATTTGTAAGTACTGAAATTCAATTTGCTTATATTTCTACTAAACCTCTTCCCACTACTAGGATTAATTTTCTTAAGGGGGGTCTAGGTTTATTTGATTTTAAATAAAATTGTATTTTACAATGGTAGTTCTTTATTTTAATTCTGCTTAAAATAATTTAGCTATTTTTTTCAAATAGAATACGTTTCTTTTCCCCACGTAATCTATTTTATTTATTTTTAAATATATTTAATGATTATTAAAAACATTGGAATTAAGGTTGTCAGAAACCCTTTTGACGTCTAAACCATATCATTTCTTTCTAAACCTTTTCAAACCTGCAAACTCCACCTCTGCTCGTGAACCCTAATCATCGAACCTTCAGAGATTCTCACAGAGATGGTAAGGACTAAAGGATCCAGTGAAGCCGAGACAAGAAATGCCAAGAGACAATGCTCTAAAGGAAGAAAAATCGTACAGGGAAAGGTAATCGATCTCGACTGGTTATTTCAGAAAAATCTACTATTGTCACAAGCACTGTCGTTTCAGAACCTTGAACAGACGTTCAACAGTGAAAATACGGAATTTTTGTATAATGTAAAACATAGATACTTCTTCAAATCTATACAGTTTAGTCTAGGAGATACTGAGGACAGTATGATGGCTAATATAGAGGAGAGAGATTTCTCAATCTCATCAGTAGAAATTGGTCAGATTCTCAACTGCCCTCATGAGGGAGTTTTTCATTTCGATTTGAAAAATATTGGAGATTCTGTGCAATAATAAAAGGAAATAATGTCGTTTCTTTTTTTATTAAGACTATAATGAAAATGTTTATTAAGGAAAAAGAGCCTGATCAGAAAATTTTTGTCAAATTTTTGCAAACAGGGATTGCATCGAGGATGTCTAAGATGGAAAAGGTATTTTATCCCGATATGTATATAATATATGTTTTTTTATAAGTAATTTCAAACTCAATTTTCCTAGGCATATGGTTAGAAACCTAAAATATTGTTTTCATAGTGATTCTCGAATGAACTTTTATCCTTTTGGTCAATTCATTTCCAAGTTGTTGCTTAAGAAGGGCATGGTGAGATTGGTGGATGCCTGAGTACATTGTCATCACAGTAATGTGTTTAATGCTGAATCATTAAGGAATATTGGTTATTTCTGGAGTACTATCAATGAAAAACCTCTTCCAATAGAAGGAGATTATGGATCAAAGAGTGATCAAGCTAAATCTGCAATGTCCAGGGAGGGACAAGCTGAATTGAGAGTCAGCACTGTGGCAAGGAGGATCAGATTTGAAGTGGTAGAAACTGAGGAAGAAAGAAGTCAAGAGTGTCTTCAATCTCAGAGGAAAAGACCTGTGACTGAGGAACATACGTCCCCTGATTTAACTACAGGATATTTACTCTCTTACTACTTTGTTCGAGAATGGGATGTTGAACATCCTCAAGAACAGAATGTCACTGTTACAAATCCTGATCATTAAAGGATTGTAGTTGAAAGATCAGAACAACAGGCTGTAGCTGATGTTGCTGTTGACAATCAAGAAGAAAAGGAGGCAGAGCCTAGTGAAGAAGTATCTAGACCTCAAGAAACTCAATAGAATATTATTTTATATATTTAATTAGATAAAAAAAATTGCAGATATTCGTGATGAGCATTATTCTAAAGCTCACACAGAAGTTCTTCAAGAGGATTTTTCTATGGAAGTTTCTGGAAAGTACTCTGAGGAATAATCTGTGTACCAACCTACTCAGGACAAGGAGAAAGAAAAATCTGATTCGGAATCATTACATTTATTACTACTACATCACACAAAAACTGAGAATGTGAATCAAGCACAGGGTGCTTCTGATTCAAGGAATCAGGAAGCTGAAGATTTGTACAATAAATTATCTCAACTAAAATTTTAGAATGATTATCTGAGAAGCATGTTAGAATCTGAATAGTTGAAATTTCAAAATCTTAAAGAGACTACTATTTTAAGACAAGAAGAATAAATTTTTAAAGGGGATATGATTAATATTGTTTCCAAATTAAAATATGAAATGTTTATGATGTCATATTTCTCATATCTTAAGTTGTTTTTGGAGACACAATTTGCATCTGTTTGAAATAGTGCTGCTAGTGGATCAAGCACTTCACCTGATTTAGTCAGATTATTTCAATCTATCACAGCTGCAATGAGCAATATGAATGAAAGGATGCAAGATCTATATTGAAATAGTGCTCCATTATTTGTTCTCTTAGATAATTAGAAATTTGTAGATGATCAGTTTACATCCAGTGAGCCAGGAATCGATTCTGTCTTAGAAAAATTCACAAAGAAGCTGTCTTTGTTTATGGAGAAAGAAGAAAGGATTCACGAGTTTTTCAGAGTCAATCTAATTGAAGATATTCATATGAATCAAAAGGCCAGAGAACCTATTATTATGCTTGGTGATTGATTAATGAAATGTTTGAGAGAACAGTTAGCAGAAATCAAGTCTACAGTCCAGCGTAAATAAACCCTACCCGTTCACTGCAAAAAAACCTTGATTCCTACGTCTGTCATCCTTGTATCTATTTTTGACTTTTAATGAAAATATATTTCTTTATTTCTGTTTGTTTTACTGTCTTTATTTTGATATGCCAGTACTTCAGATTTAATTATTAATAAACACTTAATAATATCATTTACCTATATTTAACTGCAACATTAAATGTGTTAAAATCCATGATTTATCATTATTTTTTTATATCACTAAAAGGGGGAGAAATTTGGGTAAACACAATATTTTATTTTAAAAACCTTATTTAAATGATTTCCTATATATTTAATTTTTTTTGGATTTTACAGATTTATTCTGATACAGTCGTTTATAATAAAGGGAAATTTTCTTTTACTTATTATTCAGAGGGAAATTTGGATTAAACTAGAAACATTTATTTTTAAAGAAAAAGTATTTTATTTTCATGAAGGGGGATAAATTTTTATTTATTGAAATGATTTTGTTAAAATTAAATATTGTTATATCCTCTAAAAATTCTAAAACATTATGTAACTAATTTATAAAGTTAATTTCATTTAATTAGTCTTATTATTTAATGGGTTTTGTGATCATCAAAAAGGGGGAGATTGTTGAGCAAGTGTTATTTTCAAAAATACATAATATTCTTATTTAAAGGGAGAGTTTATATTAATGCTCTATATCTTTATGATAATTTTGATTCTCACAAATACCCTAAATTATTTTCTAATGATTTTATTTGTTAATAATTTTGAAGGAATTTTTCATTTTATTTTACTCTTGAAATTATGGTATTTTATTATTAAAGTATTTGTATTTTAGCGTGTTCGGGAAACACTGTTCATACCATACGTGGATAAACGTTGCATAAGGATAGAAACCATGTATACTTATTGAGATAAGGAAAAAGTATGGTTAAAAAACCTTATGTCATCGGCAAAATATGGAAGAAGAACCCTACGTTAGGAAGGAACCCTACGTTTGGGATATCAGAAAAATATGGAAGGAGAACCGTACATAAATATTAAATGTTATTTTTGTTTCTCAAAAGAATGGTTCATCAACCTAACTTTTTTAAACAAACATACGTTCTCGTAAAAGTATGGACAAAGTATAAGTATGGATCTTTTATCGTTCTCTTGAATGTTGAAGAGAAAAGTATGGATGACCAACCCTATGTTTGGAATGATCCTTACATTTGTTGTCATGTTTACATTGTCAACCTTACGTTGTCAACCTTATGTTGTGAACCTTGTGTTTGAAGACAATGTCATCATCCTTACGTTCAGAGGATGCATACAGTTCATCTTTAGCTTTTGTTTGGCGTCAGAGAATTTAAAGTCGGCATTTTTATGCAACAGTCAATACTCTAATTATTAGGCGGATTTCAAGCCAGATTTAAAGATGATTTTAAAGTACGATTTTGACTGATTCAAAAATATTTCATCAATGATTTGATAATCGAATTAAAAGGATATTTTTATGTCTAGTCTTCAGGGAAGTTACGACTACTCTATAAATTCAAATTCTTGAATATCGCGAGTAAAAAGGTGAGTTTTGTGGATCAAATTTTACAGAAGAAGTTCTCATCATTCTTTTATTTATATAGGATTTTTAAAAAAATGCATTGATGATTATTGATCGTGTGTGATATTTTGATTATTCTGAAAAGAAGGGAAACTGAGATTACTGAAACACACTGATTTTCTAGTTCAAAGGAGCATCAAATCACTGTTAGATAATAGAAGAAGGAACGCGATAGAAGATTCTTTTGTTCATCAACGAATATCTACTATGAATTTTCTACTACTGATGTTGTGAATTATATTTCTATATCTACTGCAACAGGATCGACTCAGAACATTTCTTATGTGAAGATTATTATTTCTGAAGGCGACAATCTATCTACTGTCAATTGCATGCTGTTTCAATTATGAAGAACATTTGGAAAGTATTTTCAAAATACGAAAATCTTTTCTTTCTATTCTTGAGTGATCGGATTCTCGTACTAAGCTGTGTAGGTTCTATAAGTGAACCAGAAGAATTTGTTTTTCCTTTGATTGTAAAGGTGTCAACTGTATGTACTCAGTTGTGAACCGGTCTGTTGAAACGAGGACCAGATAGTGAAAATCACCAAGCTCGAGGAGTAGAGCATTGGTGGAGTGGACTAGGGACCTTATGTTCCCAAAACCACTATACATCTTGTGTTGCTATTATTTAAATTTCCTCTGCATCATTTTATCTGATTAATGTTAAAAGGAAGAACACAATCTCGTAATGATTTTTGAAAAGACACAGTTCACCTCCCTCTTGTGTATATTTGGTGTAATCTGATCCAACAATGTGTAACATCTTATTGAACACCCATTGGTGAGTCATGTGTCATGACACCACTGGAATACTCGATTTGTAAACCAGGACATCACATTCATGAAGTAGACATATTGCAGTGTGATGTGCCTATATTGAATTTGGAATGTACTAAAGTAGAGACTTCTATAATATAATCAATAAATGTAGACAGCCTTGGACACTAATCATTTGTCTTAGGAAAAATAAAATATATGACTCTTAAAATATTAATCCCTTGGATGTCTGTATAGCCTGAGCATGACCACACTACATACGATGGAATTTTGAAGCCTGATTTCCTCAGCCTCGACCACTAGTTTGGACTATATAGTATAATCTACCATCCGGACGAGGAGTCAGTGACCCTATACCTAAAGGGAATGGTTCTAAAGAACCTCACTCACTTATCAACAAAATAAAGGATTAGTAGAAGAATTGAAGGTGACCCTTCCTGAAATAAGAAAGTCACCCGATCAGTTTTCTCACACTCCAGGCATTTTTAGGTACTAGCCAAATACACTGGTCGCACCTCACAAGGAAATAGATGTGTGCCACCTCTCTATTACTTCCCCCAATGTGTACCCTTAAATTGTTGCTTATTTCCATCGTATAACCCATTTTTATACTACCTAGTAGCATAAATTTCATATTTCATGACCCCTAACTCAATTAGGATCCACTAACTGATATGGAACTAGATTACAATCTCTGATATGGTGGGTAGTTAAAATCCATTCACCTTTGAAATGATAGCATATGTAAGGCAATTATAAAAGAGACTTTCAGTAGTCATCTATTCACGAGTTATTGTCAGTTGTAAACACTACAATTCAGTAAATCAAGCTGAATATTCCATCAGATACATGTCACCATGCACATGGACTCTGAATTCCAGAACATGATATGTTCTCAACGTATAAGGGAATAAGTGGTCAATGAAAAGAGTATATAAATCTACCCATACCATATCATGATGTTGATAGAGAAAAGTAAGAATGTCCCACCTAGTTTTGCAGGATTCATTTAATAGAGAGGCCACAAGCATAACCCTCTACTCTAGAGGCAACTCAATGTGCTCAATGATATATACCATTGCATGAAACCATGATTAGTCATCATTAGGTATTAATTACCTCATTAAGGGGGGAATATTCTGATTCTAGACATCCCAATTCATTTCTACCAAAAATGGTATAGGTCGAGGTACACACAATAATGATTTCCTGAAGTGGGGAAAACTATCCAATAATTGGGAATCAACACCCATTGTAATATCTAGAGGGGGTTCCTCGGCGGGAACTATAAGAGGTTTCATAGGTGGCTTAGAGACCACCACCTCATGAGTATTCTCACCTCCATATTCCTAGAGTATAGCATGAGGACACCATGGTATACTTTCACTAAAAATTCCAACTTAATTTCATAGAAATATTTATAACAGATTGGGATTGATGTAAAATAGTGAATGAAAAATTATCCAATTAATGAATCACACCACTCTACCTACCCTAGGTTCCTGTTCTGGGTGAATGAATTAGTCACAGATAGAATGAAATATATATAATTAGGAGGTATGAACCATAACCCACTACTGAGTTAAGTTCAGGCTATAGTCTCACATACATGCTAACTATTCCATTTATAAAAAACATGTTAATTTTAATTAATTTTACTCATTGTTTTTTAATTGTTTAATAGAATTCTGATCCAGTTAATGGTGTAACAAATTCCAATTCATAAGGGTCCATACATGTTATAAATTAACGCAGGCACATAAATTAACATTATCCTAACAAAAAAACAATATTAAAGGGTGTTAAAATCCTAAATAGGTGATTTTATTGATTGAACTACCCTTAGATATCATCTATCAAAACAATGATGTAGTTGAATTGGTAAATTGAACCATTTATTTCATCATCATATATATTACCAAACTGAAAATCATAACAACATGGTGCAAACATCAATAACATGAATTATAGTAAATACATGTAGGAACATAGATATGGCACAGAAACATTCATGGAAATTAATATCCAACTATTCATAGGATGTTCCACGATTCAACGATTCAATCTTTTTCATTGAGAATGGTCCAAACAACCCAATAATGTTAAACCAATGTCGAAAAAAACATATATCAATTGAGTCACGCAATCTTGAAATCCATGGAATTGTAATAGAGGAATCATTAATTGAATTTACCCAACCCATTTAATTTGGATTTCTGTTTTTATGTGGTGTTGCTACTCTGATATACAACTCACTATAAAATTTCAATAAAGGATCCTCATATCTAAACACAATCCACATGAAAAAAGAAAATAATCCTATTATACCACTTTGATGCATTGCACCATGAGTTCCACTCAATAGTAGACCAAAGAGGTTGGTAAGAATACATCAATCACATCTCCCCAAACAGTAGAGGCTAGTGACTTGTGGTGAGATACATCGTTTACTCCATGAAAATATTATGCATGAACTTATTAGAGAAGAGTGGAGCCAAAGATTTATATTAAGTAAATGATGAAATGAAAATATCTAGATATTAGTTGAATCAAAACTTATAAAAATGATAGATAATAAAATAATGTGTGAAAGGTGAATAAATATGATATTGAAATGGATGATGATTTTATCTCATTTTTTATACAAAATATAATTAAAAAATTGAATGGGATTATTGCATATACAACATTCTTATAAGATTACAAAATAAAAAATATTCTCCAGTAATAATAACAATTATAGGATCATTCCTCTACTACATGCTCTATCTTATAATGATAACTCAAGCATTCTCGGTTAGATTCTTCCCTTTGTATATACACGAAATCATAAAGTCTTACCAAGTACCAAAGGCATGTAAGTAGGGTTCAAGACGTAATCCCAGTAGCCCATTAGCCATGCTGTATATGACAATACATTTCATGACACATTAATATAATTATTGAAGCATAATAATTAAATTAAATACAAGATAAATAAATAAAATCATTGGAATGGGTTTCATCTGGGCACCCACCCAACTACCTACTTTGGCCTAAGTTGGTGTGTTAGAAAAAAGAGAGCCTACAAGGGTAAGGTGTGATGTATAAATTTATAGAGTTTAGACTATACCCAAGCTTTATCTTGGTCATGGAGTAAAAGTACATATGTTTCTATTACCAATGATCATTTATCATTTTCAAAATGATCATTTCCCATTATAATTTTATTTGAAAACCCCCTATGAAATATTGAAACCCACCCAGAGCATGTCTTTGAGAATATGAGTAGACACTCCAAGTATTTATCAGGGGATTATCACAAATAAAATAGTAACGATATCATACATCATATCCCAAGGACGAAGTTCCACATCTCCCTCCATGAATAGTGAATTGTCATCTACTAGCATATGATTTCGTACCTGGTATCACACATAGGTTCATAATTCTCACTCTAGGAATGGTTCAACTAATAATTCCATACATCCCTTCCATGGGGTCTCACATATGGAACCTTTATCATTAGTCTGGAGGTAAATATCATTAGATCAAGGAGAATATGTTGTAGGTATAACTAGTATCACTCTTTTTGTGTTTACTAAGATTTAAAAATTCTAACACAGCCGAATGGGAGTCTGTCTAAGGGGTCTATATGATGGAATCCCTTGATTCACCATCGTAAACAAGGAGAAATAATTAAAAAAGTATAAAATTTATACAAAATAAATTAGGAGCTTCCATATCTTTTAACTGAATTAATCATATCAGATTACATTGGGTGTATTTCATTAAGACATATGTCTCGTGCAATATGGCATGGGGAATTAATAGTTATCCAATTCTCTTGATTATAACATATTACTAAGGTATTTTTCGTAAGTTATAACTCATGTCCAACAATTTAATTACCCAAAAAAAGTATCAATGTATTAATTATGTGAAAACCCACAGTAAGGGATTAAATACAAATTAAAAAAGGGAAATTTTGGACATAATTATAGGGAACACTCATTGGGGTGGCCAATGACAGTGAAATAAACCATGGAGGTTATTTTCTTTTTTTTTCACACATCATGTGTGAAACCACTCATAAAAAAGTTATTATCAAATTGGAGGTATCATTTGAAGTGTGTGATGAGTGGCATAATAGAACTATTTACAAATTGAAATTAAATGATGAGAAAAGGTCATGAGAACATACATTATCATATTAGATCTTGTATAATCCTATTTCAAACATTCACATGACCTAGATAGAATGAAAATGGATAATCATTCAAATACCTTGAAAATAGGGTAAGTCATTACACCAAAATGGTGTAGTTGGAAAAGGAGAAACCATGAGATAGAGGTATGGAGAAGGAGTAGCTCACCAATATTGTTATCATGCTTCCTATAGTTAGAGAACCAAATAATATATATAGGATACACATTGATTACTAGTTTATGTATAAAAAATTATTCTTATAGAAGGATGATTCTCAGCTGCTGGAGGAAAAACAAATAGAAGAAATGAATGTTTTAAACCATTAAAGTGGATAATTTATTAATTTCTATTAAAAATTACAATGTGCACTATTTGGATGCACTATTTTGCTAAACCATTTTCCAACCATGCACAATTCACTTCGACATATGTAACAATGCACAATTTGTTACATGTTTTGACTAAGTGTTATCAAACCATCCAAAACCTCTTAGCCACTGATTATAGACAGCTTTCATCGTCATATTCCTTGGGTCACACTATTATAGACAAACTAGGTTGCCCAATCTACTACATGTTTTTTTTGTTCTGCCTTAGAATAAGCCTCACAAGAACCTGAAACCCTCTTGAACCTCTTAAACAACACAATTAAGTCCATTTAAAGGGATAAGAATCAAACAATTAAATAGTCTATACTTTAACAAAAATCTAGTACGTTGAATTACACATAGTAAGAAGTGTTATAGCAGAAGAAGAAATCATAGTTTTATATAAATAATCAATGTCAATATGTAGTGGCAAAAATAGTAAAAAAATTGTATAATAAAATAATTAAATTATTATTAATATAATGAGGTGTTGGAATGAAAGTAAATGTAATTATAGAACAATACAAGAAAAAGACTAGAAAAAAAATAAATAACTCAAAGTATTGGGTCAAGATCCCCACATCGTTCCTACGTCTAATCTATAGGCCATCCACAAAAAATTAATCAATATTAAAATCATTTTACCTTCCCTAAACCTACATCCAAGAAATCTTCCAATGTACCAAATGGTTCCGCAAATTGAGTGTGAGTGTAACATAACTGGTCGACACCACCATATCTAAACGAAACTAGTCTGATAAGAAGTTTATGAAATATAGAGATAAGAAGGTGTATTAACTAACTCAATGATTAATAAAACACAACTAAAACCTACTTGGGTTCTGGGATGGAATATAAACGAAAATGTCTTACAACGATGCCAACCACAAAAATATATCATAGGTAAAATAACCTTGTTCGCTTCCATACTCGAATATATTAGTGTATGTCTTATAACTATACCAACCATAACAGTATAACCATGGTATACTGACATCAATCTATTTCGAGATCCCTCAATGCATTTTAGCATCTGAGAAGAAATCCTTGTAAGAATTAAATCATGGGACTGGCCATTACCCTCCCTATATAATAATTATAAAATGAGACTCGGAAAATCCCACTAAATATTAGAATTACATAATATAACTATACATGTTCTAGGGAAAATCCATATATAGAAGAATTATATCATGAAATGTAACACCCTAAGATTCAACAGTACATTTCCCCTTTGAATAATGTAATAGCTAGCGTTGTACACAACTTGGAATTGTAGCACACCACGTCAAATCAAACAAGATGTTATAAATGTTAATACCAAATTTTTTAAATGTTATAAATTTTATTTTTCAATATGTACTTAATTAATGTGTTCGGAATATCAAAATTATCTTAGGATGAATTTTTGGTATTTTCCTGAAAACATTCACTTTTTGATGAATACTGAAAAACATTGTGTTATTGTTTAAAACCGACATTTTAATTAAATAATTACTTATTTTATTTAAATTCATATTATATAAAAATATATTCATAATACCTATATTTTTTCAATGAAATTAATTGGAGTCATTTTATAATAATATTTGATATATAACATTTTATTGATCTTTTTACGGTCTTTTACCCACCTTCTAGTCGCATTTTCAAATTTGCATAAAACAAAATTTTACCACATCAGTGAATTGAATTTAAAAGATCCATCAGACACAATTGACATCGGTATGTTAAATGTGGTTCAATAAGATGGAAATATTTTTTAGTGAATAGTAACCTGTCACTTTTATTTACCATAGTAATAAGTAAATATGGCAATTAAAGGTAAAAACTGTTATTATAATTGTCCTAAAAAATTTCCCAATTCTATTAGATATGATTATTTAGACCAAAAAAACCTTATATAAATAATATGATCCTTTGGGTCCACTTGTATTAGATTAGAGAATCTATAATTATTTTATTTAATGAAGAGTTAAAAGTGTTAAATTAAAATTTTAAAAAAAAATCATTTTTAATATAGAGATGCACAAAAGATAAATTCAACTATAAATATTCATTATAAATATAAAATGATTTCCTTCATAATAGTATTTTATTTTTTATTTTTAGATATTAAATAAATAAATTTAGTTATGACACATTGATGATGTTGTAATTACCTTATTAATGAAATATTAAAATAATTGATATTATAAACATATAATTTTTTTTAAAATTGAAACTTTTGATTAATTACACGAATTATATAGGATTTTATGACATGTTACGATTGATTTGAAAAATTATTCTAGGTGATAATGTTCTTAGGACTTTCACAAAAAAAAATACCAAATAGTTCCAAAATTGACATGAATGAGTTTTTAAAACATATACTAAAATATTAATTGATATAATATTCCTCAAAATCTAAAGGATTAGCCAAAGAACATAGATATTGTTATATATATTAATTATTAACCACATGGGGATCTCTTAGGTTTTTATATTAATTTTATTAACCATATAATATAAAAATTCAATGAGACATGGTAAATTATAAACTATATATCCTAAGGTTGAATATAAATGATACGGTTAATATAGTGACCTAAACATGTCTAAAACCCATTGGTTGAAGGCTATTATACCCATAGCAAACTTAGATTCGAAATAAATCATTTTGGATCGATTATAAACAGAAAATGATTGTATAATAAAATAATATTTCAAGCTTTTCCTAAAGTGACCCTCACTTCTCTTATAAAAGGCTACTTCTATTTCTCTAACAATAACACCTCCAAATCCATTTGGATCGGCCTAACACTACTCAAATGTCACCACAAATACCTTCAATTCTACCTAGAGACCATACATTGAGCATAAAGCCAACCTATGGTGCCCTTTTGATCAACTCAAAAGGAAGCACCTGAAAAAGAGGTAATAATTTCACCACATCTTTCAACGATATTTTCTTATTCCACTTCCTCTTTATTTCATATTTCCATAAAAAAATAATAAATCTATTACATTAGACATACTATGATGTTATTATAAATATTTTTCAATCATATTCATTATTCTATCAATCTTATGAATGACATGTCACCATACGTGCATACATACGGCTTACCATCACCACGTTGTGGTGTAGTTTGTTATTAAGACACTTCATTATTTGAATTGTTATAATAATGATAATAAATTATGATAATAATAAATATAACATTTTAAGGATTATTTATATATGATATAAGATCCAATTACTTACTATTTTACCATCAAGAGAATGATATTGTCACCCGTACATAATTACAGACTACCATCTCCATGAATGCGATGAAATTTATTCGTCATCATAACCATTCAAGAATAATTTTCATTTTATGATTAAAAATAATGTTTAAGAACATAATATTATTCAGGATATTAATAAAATACATTCTATCCATAATAAACATGGATTTCATAACAAAACATATAAATGAGAACAAATCAGTTAACACCTGAAACAATGATACTTCTGAAATATTATTAACAATGTAATATTAGAAGACCATATATGATATCATATTAATGCATAAAGTTCTTGTATAATTTAATAACAATTTTTAACTAATATATAGGAGGTTAAAGTACCCTTGATCATGGAAAAGTACAAGGTAAAGGTTAATTTCACAATATTTTTATTATCTGAGGATGTTTATACATGAGAATATACTGGGACCTATTTAGCATTCAAATCCATGTTTCATAAACCTGGGTTTCAAAAAGTATTTATTATTTCCTAGAATATGGGTTTAAGTCATTTATACCCTTTTTTAACTTCTTATGAGATTTTTTTAAAGTAATCTTTCCATCATTTTCTAAACAAGGTCCATTACAACCTTTTCAACTAAATTAAGGAAAGAATTTTTTTATTTTCTATAGAAGGTGCGGCTATTTTCTTCCATTTTAACACCTTAATGGCTTCCATTACAAGCATATAAGAATATATTCCAAATAAATTATTTATTTTATAATTATGTGACCATTAAATTATTTCAGAATATAAAGAGGTATTCATGAAAAATAGTTTTGATTTCATATATGTCAACATCGTTTGATGGATTTAACCCATGCTTGATGTTGACTTATTATAATACAACCATTCATATAGTTTGGAAGGTTCTGTGATATTTTTGAATATAAATGTGTTATTTTTATACCATTCATGGTTTATGGTTAATGTTTTAACATTTCATAATCTAGTTTTAATATGAATTTTTATGTTATGTTTCAACCTTTTCATATGAGGAATGTGTTGGACTTAGTATGTGACGGGTAGAGCCCGCTATATCACTTTGATGCATCAGTAGGTATCATAAGAAAAACTAGTGTCTTGACACAATACCTTGACAAAATATTATTTTTAATCCTGGCACGAAGCCTTGACTATGTGATTATGATGGACGGTATTATGCATTCCACTATTATGAAATTGGTTATTGATATTAAATGTGATTATTCGACTAGTAAAATAACTATGTGACTATGTAAATTGCATTATATGATTTAACTTTTCCATATAATATTGATGTTTATGTTTAGAAGGTTTTTTATTTAATAATATACATTTTCGTAAATGTTTATGCTTATTTATGAATATTTCAGCTATATTGTTATCTTTACAGTGCATCTAAGCTCACCCCTATCTATGTTTTATTTTTACAAGGATGTGAAAAGTATAATATGAATGACCAGTAGTGATAGTCTAAGGGATATGAATGTTTTCAAAGGATACATTTTTTTTGTTGTTTTTCATTTTATATGCAATATAAAATTTATTTATTTATCTAGTACTTCCAAATATACTAAACTGATCGATCATTATGGATTTGATCCATTGTGATCATGCCAATGTTATGTAATAATTCCCTGACTATGGGTAATAGGGGTCATGACGTTATAGTTGGCATCGAATAAGTTTAGTAAAAACCATGGAATCTAGATTTAGAAAAACTATGAATAGAGAACATTAACCTAAGATAAAAATTTTGGACTAGTATAGAAGAACATCCTATAATCTTGGTAATGTAGAGATTTTTTATATTTTCGAAGCAATACATTAATGTCTAGATAAGAGCAGGTAAAGGTGGCTCTGGAAAAGATATACCTAGGAGTGAAAACTCTGATAAAGAGTTTTGGTGTTGACCCGAGGAATCCTGTTACACGACAAGGGGTCTTACAGCACTCTTGGTTACAACACTCCCAGGGGATATGCTTATGATAATTCACATTTTTTAAAAACCATTATTAAGGATTTATGAGAATATACCTCATCAAAGAAGAAATTTTTATATTTATATAATATATACATAAACTGTTCTATTTATGTTATGTGTTTTACATGTTTGGAATTATATACTGTGTTTTATATACTAATCTAGTGTATGCCTTTGTTTAGAAATGACGTCTAATGGATGTAATGGAATCTTTATCAATGCACGTAATCAATTTAGGGATTTCCATCCTACTCAAGATAATTATACTGAAGCTGGTGATGAAATTTTGTGTTGATTGGCTTATCAACATACTAGGACAACTCCCTCTGGTTATGAATAATAAGCTTACCTTTATAGAGCACCCTGATCTACAACGTGGAGTATAAATGTTAGAATAATTCATGATGAAACAACCACCAACATTCAGTGTTACTACAAATTCATTTGTAGCTGAAAATTTAATAAGTTCTTTGTAGAAAATTTTTAATGCTTTGGGGAGTAGAGAAAGGGAAACAGATATCATTGTAGTTTATCTTCTCATGGGAGATGAAAATCAATGGTGGTAATTAATTAAAAACACAAAGGAGGATTATTATGTATCAAATATAGAATGGAGGGAGTTTGAAGAGCTTTTCATAGAAAAAATACTTTCTTCGTGACCATCAAGAGGATATAGAGAGACAATTTCTTAGTCGAAGTAAAATGTAGCATTATAATGTTGCAAAGTATAAGGGTAACATTACAAGGTTATAAAGGCATGCAACTAATTACATATGAAACCAAGGAGTATGATTGATAGATTATTTAATGTGTTAAAACCATTTGTCCATCTAACATTAGTCTCACCATCATTATCATCATACAAAGATATTCTCTCATCTTATATCAAGATAAAAAAGGAATTCTCTAAGTCTTATGACTTTAAAGAAAAGAATGAGAAGAATAGATGTGATGAACACTGTAAAAATGGAAATAAGGGGAATAGGGGAAAACAAAATATCTATCTTGCGGTAAATGTGGGAAGAAACACCCTGGTACTTGACTGAAGGGAATGGGAGTCTGTTACAAGTGTGGTGAAAAAAGGCCACCAGGATCATGATTTAAATTGAAAGAAATAGGCCATCAATGTTCAATTATATAATTTTAGAGAAAAGGGGAATTATGAAAATGAATTTCTGAAGTGACAAGGAAACATACCTCAGAATAGGCCAAGGGAGCAAGGAAAAGCTTATGCAATCACTACTGAAGAGGTTGATGCTACGAAAGATGGGGTGGCAGGTAATTTAATGGTTTTCTAAAATTTAACCAATGCTTTATTTGATTCTCATCACAATGTTTTATATCTTCCTACTTTTCTATGAAAATTAGATATTTATAAATTGATTTAACAAGGCAGTTATCTGTCAAAACTTATAAGAGAATTATAATTTCAACACGGATTTGTGAATCAGTTCCTATTAGGGAATATAAATTATATTTATCTTCAGATCTAATTGTCATACCCAGGATTGAATTTGATATAATAATAGGAATGAATTTAATTTTGGACCATTAAGTGAATATTTAATGTAAGAAGAATGAGGTTAAAACGTTTTATGATGATAAGATTTTTTTAATGTTAGAGAAGAAATGTCACCAAATGATTTTTATCTTGATCCACCCACTGTAGCTCTAAAAAATTAAATTTTTGGGGAGGAAGAGAATTAAATAACTAAGGCTGAGGAAAGGAATGTTCAAAAAAAGGACGTACATATTATTCCAGAATATGTGTATGTGTTTCTAGAGGATTTACTTGGAAAACCGCCTAATTGATAAATGGAATTTTCCATTGATTTAATTCCTAGTTCACGACCCATATTGATGACATTTAATATAATGTACATGATTGAATTAGTGTAACTAAATAATCAACTTGAGAAATTGAGTAATAAGGGATTTATTCTCCCTAGTGTTTCTCTATGGGGAGCCCTTAACTTTTTGTTAAGAAGAAAGATGGATCTATGAGGTTGTTCATTAACTATAGGGTGATCAAAGTTATAATTGTAAAGAACAAGTATCCCCTTAATTGAATTTATGATTTTTCTGAACAACTTCATTCATCTGAATATTGTTCAAATATTGATCTTCAATATTGATATCATCAGTTGTGTGTGAAGAATGAAGAAATTTCGAAGACAACTTTTCATACTAGGTATGGGAATTAGGATTTTACTGTAATATCTTTTGGATAGAATAATGAACCCTTCAGTTTCATTAATTTAATGAATTTAGTTTTCAAGGAATATCTTGATGAATTCATTGTGGTATTTATTGACTATATCATGGTTTACTCAAACATCTAAGAAGATTATGAAAATCACTTGCACACTATTCTAAAAACCCTCAGAAGAAATGAATTATATGGGATGTTATGCGTGTGTGAATTCTATCTTCATGAAATTTCTTTTCTTAGCCATATTTTATCTAAGTATGTAATCTTTGATGATCATTCTATGATAAGATAAATACAAGAATGGATATCACTGATGAGTATAACTGAGGTACACAATTTTATTGGTTTAGCAAGTTATTATCGGTGTTTCGTATATAATTTTCCCCAACTGGCTAACCCAATATCCAAGAACACATGTAATGTGGATAAATTTGTTTGGAAAAAACAGTGTAAAGAATGTTTCAAAGAACATAAGATGAGATCAGTCAATGCTCTTATCTTGACTCGACCATCAGGGAATGATGGGTTAGATATTGATACTGATGAATCAAAGAAAGGACTCGGTTGTGTCCTGCTACAGAATTATAGAATTATTACATATGCATCAGAGCATCTAAAAATTCATGGGTAAAACTGTCCCACTCATGATCTTGAGTGTCTAGTAGTAATAATTTCTCTAATTCTATGGATACACTGAAATTATGGAAAAAATGAGATATTTAAACTGATTACATTAGATTGAATTATATTTTCCCACAAAAAATAACTCAACATGAGAAAAATTTGATGGCTTAAACTACTCAGGTATTATGATTTCACTATACACTACCACCTGAGGAAGTCAAATAAAGTGGAAGATGCTTTGAGCAGAAGGGGTCATAGAGTTTTGAACAAGATGAGAGTTGAAAGGGATCCTATGTTCATGTATCTTGTAAGGATGGGCATGAGAATAATCTTTAATGTTTAAAAATCAAAAAAAATCAATTGGTTGCCAAAACATATTCACTAGAAAGGATAATGAGTTCTCAGATTGATGATGAGGAGTTTCAAAAGATGATTAATGCTATGAATGATGGGAGATTGAGTGACATCCTATATGAAGATGAAATTTTGAAATTTGGGAGGAGCCTTTTTTTTCCCAATATACCTGATCTAAAAAGGTAATTGTTGGATGATTCACATAGCATCTATTTCTTTATACACCCTGGTAGCACTAAAATTCATAGAGATATGAAGGAATTTTTTTTTGTATAAAATGAAGAGGGAGATTCCACATTATGTGTTAAGATGTATGGTTTTTTAATAGGTGAAGGCTAGAAGAAAACATACTAATAGAGCCAAAATACCTCTTCCCATACCTAAGTGGAAATGGAATTATATTACAATGTTTTTAATAGGGATACCAAATAATCCTATAAAGAATAATAAAATATGGGCTATTGTTGATCGTCTTAATAAGTCATCAAATAATCTTTCTAAAATAGATGATTTACCACTTGAACATTTAGTAATACTATATATTAATGAAGTTATAAGACTTCATGGAGTAGACCTATTGATTGTTTCTAATCATGATCCTCGATTTACATAATGATTCTAGAAAATTCACTAGAAGTCCTTGGATACTGAACCTCGTTTTAGCACTACCTACCACCCTGAAACTGATGGACAATCACAACAGAAAATTCAAACCTTAGAAGACATGTAGTGTCTTTCTCACATAAAATTCATTTTATGTGGGATCAATGCGTACCTTTGGTAGAATATTACTATAATTATAGCTTCCATTCATGTATTTAGATGGCGCCATACGAAGCATTATACAGAAACATATGTCACGCAATAACATTTCGGGATGATGTTAGTGAAAGAGAACTTGTACATGCAGAACATGTTGAGTAAACAATATAAAAGGTGAAAGTTATCCAATCATGTATCAAAGTATCTCAAATTATGAAAAATAGCTATGCTGATAACCAATGGAATGACATGGAATTTCAAGTAGGAGAGCATGTTTTTTCGAAGGTATATCCATGGGAGGGTATTATATGATTTGGTAATAATGGAAAATTTATTCCCTGGTACATCAGACCATTCGAAATTATAGAACGAATTGGAGTTGTATGTTATCATTTGGCAGCACATCCATATCTCTTCAAAGTTAATGATGTGTTCCACAAATCACTTTTAAGAAAATATATGCTTGAACCAATGCATGTACTCATCTATAATGAAATAAAATGAGATCCCAACCTATCTTATTGTGAAGATCCTATCAGAACTCTTGATACTGGAGAACAAGTATTGAGAAATTGGACGACACGTTCGATAAAATTTCTATGGAGAAATCTTATGATGGAAGAGGCAACGTAGGAAACCGAGGAACATATGGTGAAGAACCACCAGAAACATTTTATGCAGTAATATTCTAGAAATTTAGAGGATGAAATTATTTGAAGGGGGATAGAATTTAACACCCCAATCTTCCACGGTACGTTTCCCATTTTAATAATAGAATAGCTTGCGTTGTACGCAACTTGGAGTATTAGCACACCGCGCCAATTCAAACAAGCCGTTATGAATCGTAATACCCAATTTTTGAAATTTTATAAAATTTATTTTTTTAAAATGATCTTTATTTTCGCGTTCTGAATATAAAATTAACTTTGTGTGAATTTTTTGTATTTTTCTTATAACATTCTATTTTATATGAATAGTGAAAACACTATGTTAAGGTTTAATACCGACATTTTATCTAAATAATTAGTAGTTTTATTTAAAATTAATATTAGGTTAAAATAGATACATAATACCTATATATGTACAATGTAATTCATTGGAGTCATTTTATAATATTAATAATATATATATATAATTTTATAGAACATTTTACCCTCTTTTACCCCACTTCTAGACGCATTTTCAAATTTGCATAAAACATAATTTTATCGACCCTATGAAATAAATTTCCAAAAACATAGAGTCAAATTTGACATCAGTATGTAAAATGTGGTTCAGTCAGATGAAAAAATCTATTTGTGAATGGTAACTTTTGACATTTTATAACCACGGTTAAAATTAAATATGGTAATTAAAGGTAAAAAATGATATTATAATTACCCTAACACATGTTGTAATTATGTTGGATAAGTGTATTTCTACCAAAGAAAACCTTAAGAATAAAATAGGATCTTTTTGGGTCCACTAGGATCAGATTATGACATTTATTATTATTTTATTTAAAGAAGAGTTAAATGTGTTAAATTCAAATTTTCATAACTAAAACATTTTTAATATAAGGATTAACATATGATAAATTCGACTATAAATATTAATTAGATAGATAAAAATATTTCATACATAATGGATGTTTATTTATAATTTTTAGACATTATATAATTAATGTTTTTTATGACACAAAAATGATGTTGTAATTACCTTATTAATGAAAGATTAAAATAATTGATAGTATAAATATCCAAATAAATGTAAATAGATACTTTTGATTAATTAAACGAATTTTATAGGTCAATATGACATGTTAGTGTTTATTATATGAATTTTATTCTAAGTTATAAAGTTTTTATGGATTTCACAAACACAAAATACCAAATAGTGTCAAAATTGACATAAATTAATTTTTTTTAAAAATATTATATAATTAATTGATATAACATGATTATAAATCTGAAGGGTCTTCCAAAATACATTGATAAGTTATATATTTTAATAATGAACCACTTGGGGTTCTCTTGGATTTTAATAGTATATATATTAACCATATAATATAAAATTTCAAGGAGGCAAGGAAAATGTTAAACTATTTAACCAAGTGTTAAATTTAAAATATAAGGATAGTATAGTAACCTAAACCTATCTAAAACCTATTGGTGGTGAGGTTTTTGTCCCATCCCCACCTTATCCTCGAAATAAATCATCTTAAAGCCATTATAAACTGAATTAGATTGTATGATAATATAATATTTCATTCTTTTCTTAAAGTGACCCTCTCCTCCCTTATAAAATGGTACTTCTCCTTCTCTCTAAATCACACCTCCAATGCCATTTCGCTCAGAAAAAACCTACTCATATATCCTCCCCAAAACCATAAATTTGACATAGAGGCCTTACTTTGATAATAAATCCATTCTAAGGAGCCCTTTTGAAAAACTCAAAAGGTAATACCCGAAGAAGAGGTAATAATTTCACCACCACATTCAAAGTTATTTTCTTCTTCCACTTCCGTTTTTTTGTTGATTCCATAATAGAATAATTACAGAAATACCTTATACATACTATGATATTATTATAAATATGGTAAAATCATAATAATTATTATATTCATCCTATGAATGAAAAGTCACCATACGTGCGTGCATACAGCTTATCGTCTTCACGTCGTGGTGTAGTTTGTTATTCAAAGACTTCATTATTTGGATGGGTATAATAATGAGTATACTTGATGTAAATAATAAATATAACTAGTTATGTATTCTGTATATATGATATAATATCAAATTACATATGATTTCACCATCAATATAATGATATTTTCACTCATGCGTACGTAAGGATTACCGTCTACACAAACACGATAAAATTCATTCCCCATCATAACCATTCAAGAATAATTTTCAATTTTTGATGAAAAATAATAATTAATAAATTAATATAATTATGTATATGAATAAAATACATCTTATCCATACAAAAAAGGATTTCAAAACCAAGCATATAAAATAAAAACAAATCAAATAACACTTGAAATGATGATACTTCTAAAATGTTATTAACAAAGCAGTATTAAAAGATCATATATGATATCATATTTTTGTATGAAGTTCTTGTATAATTTAATGAAAATTATTTAACTATTATACAGGATGTTAATGTACCCATGATCATGGTAATGTTTAATGTAAGGGTTAAGTTTTCCATCTATTTATTATCTGAGATTGTTTATATGTGAGTATCTACTTGGACCACTTTTTCATCCACTTCCATGTTTCTTAAAAATGTATTTCAAAAAATTATTACAATTTCCAAGACTATGGGTTTTAGTCATTTATATTCTTGTTTAAGTTTTTATCATATGTTTATAAAGGAATCTTTCTGTCGTTTTCAAAACAAGGTCATTTGAGGCATTTTTTAAAAAATTAATGAATTAATGATTTTTTAACATATACAGCGGGTTCGGCTAATTTCCACCACTGTAACACCTCTAAATATTCATTTAAAACCATATAATAATACATTAAAAAAAATTTATTTTATAAATATGTGAATTTTAAATTATTTTAAAATAGAAAGAGATATTTTCCCAAAAATTTTGATTTTATCTTTCTCAACATCCATTGATGGATTTTATACTTTTTTGATGTTGATTTATTATAAGAAAATAATTCAAATTTTATTTAAGGTTCTGTGATATGTTTTACTATAGAGGAATTTATTTATACCATTCATGGTTTATGGTTAATGGTTCAACATTTTGTTTGCTAGTTTTAATACGAATGATTATGTTATGTTTGAACCTTTTCATATGAGGAATGCATTGGGATTAGTATGTGATTGGTGGAGACCACTATAGTTCTTCGATGCATCTGTAGGTCTGATGAGACAAACAAGTGTTTTGAAACAAGGCCATGAAAAAAAATCTTATTTCAAGTCTTGAAACGTGTCCTTGAATATGTGGTTATGATGTTCGGTATTATGCATTCCATCATTTTGAAATTGGCTGTTGATATTTCATGTGATTATTAGACTAGTAGAATATCCATGTGACTATGTAAATGGAATTATTTTATTTATCTATTCCATATTATACTGGTGTTTATTTTTAAAAGCCTTTTTAGTCATATTAATTACCGTAAAATTTTGTACTTATTTATAGAAGTTTTAGCTATATTGTTATCCTTAGTGAGCAATTGAGCTCACCCCTTCATATGTTTTGTTTTTTCTAGGATTTGAAGAATAATATTATAACTGGCCTACATGGATAGAATAAAGGATATGAATGTGTTCAAAGGAGAAAACATTTTCGCTGTTTTTAATTTTATATGTAATGTAAAACTTATATATGTATATATTACTTCTAGGGCTACTAAACTGATCTATATTTAAAGATTTAATCCCTTGTGATCATGCCAATGTTATGTAATAATGTACCGACTATGGGTAAATGGGTTTGGGGCGTTATATGAAATGAAATCCCTATCATACAACACACATATCAAAATATCACATCACATTTCTCATTGGTCAATAAGTAAAATTACCATTCTTCAATCATATGGAAAATGAAATTTTATTTAAAATTGATTAACAATTATAACAATAATAAATATTCCACAATTTTTGGATTCCATAATAAGAAATCACCTTAGGTCACAAGTCAGGCTAAATAAACATGAAACCATTATCCAATTCCAATATATTCATGGTTTCCTAAGCCAATGGGTTGCCATAAGAAATAGAAAATCCAATTAAAAATAACTGAATTCTATAAACAATACCAATTATATTTTATTCAATTTTAGTGCAAATTTCATTGGTGAAATCACAATATTAAATATAATTGGAAATTATCAAACCATAAGGTTATGTGTATGACCCCTACCTATTAATAATTACGTAATAATTCATTGATTGGAAAACACCCATGAGGAAGAAGATGAAGAAGATTGAAAATATTCTCCAATATAAAAACGGATCAGGATCAAAACCAATAATGTAGTTATGAAATGGATTTCAAAAAACCCTTTAGAGAAGATGTAATAGAAATAAAATGATGAAAACCCCCATTTATTTTGTATTTTGTTCACAAATGGGATTTCATAAAGAGATTTTTGAACCACAAAATCAATTAGATATATCCCTAGAGTAAATTGGAATGGAGAAACTATGGATTAGAATGAAAATAATCCATATAATATGTTTAATATTTTCAGTTGGGTATTTACAAGTTGTGTAATGTGATTGCACAATGTGTAAATGTTTTTAATGTAATTCTATGAATATCATAACACCTCGGATTTATATTATTAAAACACTTGAACATTTACATGACATGTGATCCCTTTACACAGCCTATGAATGTTCAATAATTAATTTTTTATCAAATATTCAATTAAAACATTATGAACCAAATTTAATATTCCTCAACTCACTATGAACCCATGAAATTATTTTCAAATTTATTCTAAGACTCAATTAGTTCAATCAAGCATACATCCACAAACTTTAGGTCATTTTCTATAAAAATAATTCTCATCTTGGATACTCCATAGGACTACTTTTGATTCCCTGAAACCCAAGACCTCATTTATTCAAATAAAAATATATTATTTGAAAATGGAACTAAAAAATGATTAAACAGAAACATAGAGAGATAGATACTTACAAAAAAAGTGATCTAACATGGATAATGTTAAAGGAGTATTTATTTTACCCTCTATTAATGGAATCAATTTTCAACCATCATGATAATTATTCACATTAAATATTAAATTATATTATGTAATTTATTTTTTCATATTAATTGATTTTGAACAAGTTTTAGGACATAAAATATATTTTCCCAAGTGAAATGAAATTTTCGACAAAAAGAATTTTAGTGGTTTTTATAGCTTCTTTTTTATGTTAAGAAATTTTTCATCATCTAATATGACTCACAAAATTGTTTATGATTTGTTTTTAAAATATATTTGTTATGGAAAATTTGTTTCCTTAGTAAATATTACATCTTTATTTAAAAAATCATTTTCCATCTAATATGAAATTAGTCGATGGTACTAATTCCTACCTAGGGATATCATCTATGGATATTAGTCATATTATATTGTGGAATGATTTATGTTTATGATGTAATTATTTTTATGAAACCTAATTATTTTCAAAGGATATTTTATGAATAAATGATTAAATAATTATGAAACCTATCTCTTTTTTTATATGTTATGATATGATGACAATTTTATAAAACCCATTTCATGTCAGGACAAGTAACATGTTGAATTTTTTATGAAATTTTGGCACACATCAGCAGGATTTTCATTATATGATTGGTTGGTCATAAATTTCTATCCAATTCATTGGTTATATATTTATATTTAATGAGATAGAAAGGATTATAATGGAAATTTTACCATGTTCGGTAATGGAAATTATAATCTATGAAGGTCTTGATAGTGAACCATGACTACTATGATGGCTTGGGGACTAAAGCCATTCTACTATGATATCTTTGGTATTAAGCATTAATTACTATGGAAATTTTTGTATCTACATATGTGTTTCCCACAATTCAATGTCTTTTTTAAATATTATGGCCCCTTGAATAATGATATTTTATTTCCACATGATTAATGTCTTATGAAATTCCAATATTTCATCTATGGGTATTTATTATAATATTTTATGTACATGGTATGGATTAAAATTTTATTCACAGGTTCTCATAACTTTGTGATCATGTTATTATTATTCATATCCCTTATTTAACCTTAGTGAGCATTCAAGATCACTTAATGTTATGTTTCATTTCCCCTTGTTGTGATGAAAGGAATTATTTATGGTGTTTTTAATAATATTTCTAGGTGAGATTATTATTATAAGATCCATATAAGATATTTCATAAAAACTAATGATTTTTTCCAATATATAATGTCAGTATTATTTTATGATCCTATTGAATGTGCTTATGTACAATAATGATTTATCATCTATAAAAATGTAATATCTACTTATGACAAGCACTGATAATTCTAGTTTGTATCCCAATATACAGTTATTTAACCATTGGGAACTAGGATTATAAAACATTACTGAGATCCCTATAGATATAACTATGGAAATTATTATGGACACATCTATGGATGATTATAAGGATGAGTAAATTGACATGAATTTGTTTTGGTATTTTGGTAAAGTATATAATGAGTTGTTAACAAATATTTCATCTTTATATGAATACTATTAGCAGATGTGGCACTAAAAGAGAGGTACCTAGGGGTAATAACCCTAATAAAGGTGCATTAAGATGGAAAAAATCATCAACTAAAGAATGAAAATTGGCATTGAAGCAGACCTGCTCTTACACTCCCAATGGATATTCATTTAATATTGAAACAAATTTGTTAACATTTTTGGAGGATTTTAATAATGATTGTGAATGATCCCGGAAAACACTATGGTGTCATAGATTGAAAAAATTATTTCATTAATTAGACATCCCATAATAATTTTTCATGATTTTTTGGTCTCCCACATTGAATATTGATACTGACACAATGGTTTTTGGTTTAATTCAATTGTGTTAACCTGAACGATCTAGAATAAAATTGATTGTGATTGGAAATGTGTGGATGAGAAACCAAACAGGATAATGGATGGAGTGAAGGATATTGTGACTATCCCTAATCAGATATTGTGATATATGATTATGAACATATACCTTATGAAACTATAATAATCTCCAAATAAAAGTGGGATATAGTTCAATCAGAATTTAGGTGGTGGAGGCCAGGGAGGAAACAACATTTTTTTAAAATGTTAAGAATGTTGGATGAAACACCCATGTGGGTTCCAGAGAAAAACGTAATGATTTTTTTATGTGTGTAATATGATGAAACTAATATTTGTAGAAGGAAAAATAAATGTACAGTTAACATAATGGATGATAATAATGGTTAACATAGTATATCTTTTATTATAAAATATCTTATATTTTATATATCTAGTAACTATGAAAATATATGTCCTCAAGATAAAATTAATGAAAAAAATCTGAAAGGTTGTATGTGTAATGGATATTGTTTGGCGATTAAGATATGAAAGTGACATATTAAAGGAAATATTCTCAATGGTATAATATGTCATATATTGTTTAATGGATTATGAATAATTTTTCATAATTGATGTATTTATGTATTGTAATTTAATGAATCTATTTTTATTTTTTGTATATGGGTTACTAGAATCCTGAAACATCAATGGATTATTCTATTGTAGTTTGGAATTAAGTAGTTGTAAGAATTTTACAATGGTGAAAATGGCCTAAAAATGTGGATTAATGGGAGGTGATGTTTTTATTAAGGGACTATAAACATTAATATGTTCTTGATATTATAAAAATAATGTTTTTTAAAAGAGATTATTTTAATGGATAATGTAAATTGGATTGTATTGATTTCCATGGAGATGATTCATGATTGGGTGATAAAAAATTTTATGATATCATTTATAGATTTTAAATGATTTTTTGATTTTTGGAATATAATAAATTTTCCGTGATTTAACTAAGGGTTTGAGTAACAAGTAAATTTTTGAATGAAGTTATGTTTTCTTTAAGGTTATTTAGTCATTTTGTATATTAAAATGTCTCACGGGAATATATGGGTTATATATTCACTTATTTTATAATATGTAATTAAGAGATACTTTATACTGATTTGGGGATTATTTATATTTTTATCTATGAAAAATAGAGACATTATTTATAAATATCATTATTTCAATTTTTTATATACTTGGTGGAGCATTATTGTTATCTATTCATTGAATGGGATAAGATGATATTTTGATGTTATATGATAACCTGTGAAAAAAAAACTACTATTTTTTAGAATGTCAAGGAATAAAAGGAATGAGTTACTATTTTTTAAATCTTATTATCCACTGGTTTTTCAGGCATTAAAATTCATCAATTACAGTAAATATATAATGTGTAAATTAATCAGTGCACAACCAATATATTTGGTTGTGCATATAAAAAGGATTGAAATGATGTATATCTTCACATAAAAATACATCAACATTTGAAAAAGGATCATGGAATAAAATATTGAAATCTTACATTCATTTATAATGAATGAATGGTCTTTTTTCCTATCACGGATTTATATGCTTTTGGTCATTAAGATTCTTTAGAAAATTTTATAAATCTATTTAAATCATTATTTCGGTGTTAGTCTTCTCTTTTACGTCCATGCTTTCATATACCACATATGATCTCTTATTTCAAAATCTATTATGTCTTATTTTGAATGACCATCACACTGAATTTTTTTTTATTTTCATGTGAATGTTTATTAATCATTTTTAGGATGTTTTCAACCAAGTAAGATATTTTCTAATGTTAATTACCTATTTACAAAATATATGTTCAAATTGTAAAGATGTGATCTATTAAAAGTGGTATAATTTAACTCCACAATAATTTTTAAATTTTTTTATATATAAATAAATTTTATTCTTTTTATATTTCAATAATATTAGTCACATATTTTATTTTTTTTACTTGCGGAACTAATTTTAGTTTTCATTAAAAACGACACTGACATTAAATGAAACATAAAATAATATTCAAATATTATTATTTAATATTGTAGTTACCACCTAGGATTTGGTATGGTGAGTATGAGTAAAATCAAAAAAATTATAAAAATATATAGTTTACACATTTATATATAATTAGGTCATTGGTAACCAATTAATTATTAATGAAAATTAATATTATTGGAAAACAAAAGAAAATGTTTTTTAAAAAGTTATTTTATGTGCACAATGGATTTTCAGAAGAATAAATCAAAAAAGTTCTCTATGGTTTAATGATTTTATAGACATTTATTTTTTTATATATTTTAAACATTTTTTAACATGAATATGTTTTTTCTATACAACATATAATAATAATCCCCCTTTATGATTAATAACTAATTTTTTTGGAATAGTGAAAGATACTGATTTTTTCGAGAATTCTTATTTCTTTTAAACTATTTAAAAAAATAAAAAAAATATTGTTTGAAAATTAAAATCTGTTAAATTATATAAAATTTAATACAATTGATTAAATTGTAATAAATTTAATATTGAATTTAGTTATAAAAATTTTTATGATTTTGAAATGTTTCTCTTCGGAAAAATATTTTCTCATCCTGATTGCAAAAAAAAATTAAATAAAATATTAAAAATATTGTGAATATAATTTAAAAAAATTAATTATTTATTTGTAATATGAATAATATAAATTATATAATAATTTAAACATAGCCATCTACCATAATAAATAATAAAAATAATAAAAATTATTTATCATGTTTAAGGTAAAATTGGTTTACTATGTGATTAAACAAGAATGAAAAGAGTTAAAAATTACCTTTATGTTTTCCAAAAAATTTATATGTACATAATTAGAAATTATATTTTGTATTTTAAATAATTTACCAATTTTTATCATTGTCTAATTTGTATAATGTCGATATACATTTAACCTTTTTAAATTTAAATGTGTTCCGCTCACCTAACTTATAGAATGCTCCCCCTCCCCTCAGATGAAAAATTCCCAAAATGAGTTGTTTGGCCAGTCTGAGACAAAATCAAATTATTAATTTAATAATTTCATCCTATTATCCATATACTGGTAATTATTTAATCCTAAAAATAATTTTTTGTAATCGAAAAAAAGTTGTCCGAAGAAACTATAACGTCCCTAACCAAGATTTTTATTTTATATCATCCTCTAGCTCAATAAATTATTGTTAAATCATAAGGATATAATAAACATATTTTATTCAATATAATATTATATGATTTTTTTAATACCATAACCAAAAAATTTAAATACTTTAATTAAATTTGATATGAAGCCATCATTTGTATGTACAACGGACTACCACCTTGTGAACTGATGATATATATTTTTACATTTCCATATATAATGGATTAATATAAATGTGTATTAAATGTATATAAATGATTTTTATTATATTATTATACTTGTTTAATTACTATATCTCATATTCATTCTAAATTCCAATCCTATGAGAATACGATAATGTCACTCATGTGTACAGTGGACTACTACCATGTGAAGCGATTTGATTCATTCAGGAATTTAATATATGGTAATATGGATGGTTTCAATTAACATTTATTTTATATATGATGTCAAAATTATTCTATATTGTTAATTTATCATTTACCATTCTATCTTTTAATCCATTGAAAAATTTTAAGCAATCCTTATGTGTACGTACAACTTATCGTTTCAATGAATCATGAATTTAATTTTACATCACTTACATTTATAGAATAGTATAAATACATATATATGGAATATATTTCATTTTATAGAATTTTTAAAATTCTACATATTATACAACAATGATAATTTTATTAGGTCAATAAAATAACATATATAAAAAAATACACAAAAAACCAAGTAGTAATTACCTGAAACAAGATTTTAATAATTAATTTTGGTGAAACATGTAATGCATGGTCATAAGTAAATAATTTATCATATGATGAATTACATTATGGTTCTGTAATATATATATATAATATTTTTACACATATTATATATAAGTTTTTAACATATTAAATGGATGTTAATTCTTAATGTGAGTGATTTCTAGTTTCTTTATTATTTCTAGGAGACATATGAAAATTAACCACTAGTTTAATTTTTGTAGTGTATATACTTCCCCATAATGATGTTATATTATTAATATCTTCATATTAATTATATCTTATAACTAATTTTATATTATTTTTTGTTTGGGTTTATTATAAAAATATTTAAAATGTAGTAAGAGGTTTTTGTATCAATTTAACTTTCCTTTAGACAAATTCCATATTCACGACATGATTATTTTATTTAGTGTATATAATTCAAATTTATGTACTAATGATTACTTTTCATAAAATTATGGGTGATTACATATATATTTTATGATATCTATTCATGGTGTTTATGGTTCAAAATATACCTAAGCATAAAGGTATTTTGAAAAAAACTTCCTTCTTATACATAAGTCATATAATACAATTATCATTTCTTATGAGGTTTAAATACTTCCCCATTGACATTAAAAATTATGAATTTACATAATGTAATGATAATTTATTTTATAATTAATTTTATTCTTTCATTGAGGGTTATTCTTCATTGTTACCAATGTGGTAAGCGTTTTATAATATAATTTCATTATTTCGTAGGATTTTAATTATGTTTGCTTCTGATAATGAAATATTATGAACTATCTCTCAAAAAACACATGAAATTTATTCAACTATCATTATTTACAGTGAATACATGTTTTCTATTCATTTTTATCTCTTAATATTCCTATGAGTTGAAAATGAATATTTTAAGAAAAATCTTCTTCATTTCTCACATCATTTAAAGACCAATTTTTTATCCAATATGATATATTTTTAAAACATTCTAAAATTATTTTTATATTTCTAAATTTATATATTAAATAATCTTTTACACATAATTTAATTTTTCATATTTTCTTGACAATAATCCTCAAATCTTTTTCCATGAAATTCCAATTTGGATTTAACCTAAAATGTGAAATTAATATTTATTTTAATAAGTATGGTCGAATAAAATTTTCCTCTATCATGAATATTATTTTCTTTTAGTATTCCTTTATTTATAAGGATTTTATAAATGAAATTTATTAAAATATGGTTTTTAAAAAAATTATAATTGGTAACAATAATTTTCTGATGAAGTGTTTTACATGATTTACAAGTCATCCTTTATATGTTTACAATGCTTATTTTCAAGTAAATGGTTTTCTAAAAAATTATGAATTTTCATTAAAAAAATTATATTAAATGAATTCTCATTTTCCTGAAGAAATTTTCTGATTGTTTTTATAAATCATTTTCCTTCTAAGATGACAGTTTTGGATTTTAAATTTTCTTTACTAGGGAAATTACCAAAAGATGTAATTTTTATTATTTCTATAAATTATTTATGTTTATGATGCATGGTGTGTATGAATATAGAATCATTTTATATGTTATGATATTATTAAATGATTAAATAATTATGAAATATATATCTTTTGAATGGGTTATGATATGGAGAATTTTTTATGATACCCATTTCATTTCATGGGTTATGATATGATAAATATTTTATGGTCATGTATGAAACATAAACATGGTTTTTATTATGATAAGGGTGGAAGCTAGATCACCATGAAACACATTATGTAATTTTTTTATCTCATGATATATATATGACTTGAATGGGGAGTGAACCTTTTTGATCATGGATATTTTTCTTCTATGATGGTATTGTGATTCATCCTTGAATACTATGATGAATAGGAGATTTAACCAATTCCACTCTAATTTCAATCAATGAGATACTTGGCTAATATTAAAATTATATTTTATCCTTATGTGTATTCTATAATTCCATGTATTATATAATTGTTATTCTATCATGTATCGTTTTATTTTATTTTCATTAGATTAATGTCATATGAGGTAAAAGTGTTTGTTCCATGAATCAAGATTATGATATTTCATATATAGGGTATGGATTTTTAAAAAATGTTATCTTGTTATCATAACCTTATGTTCTTGTTTCTTATTCATCTCCTTTGATCACCCTTACTAAAAATATGGGATCACCTTTTTGGATATTTGGTTTCCATAGGTAACGATGAATGGTTTTATGGAGAGTATTTATTTAAAGAGTACAACAGAGGATCATTTTTATAAGGGATATTGATGATTCATCGTGAAATAATAATACTTTAAGTTTACTTTTTTAAAATACATTATACCTTTATGATTAATAAGAATTTATTCATGTAATGTAATATATATTCAACTAAAAAAATATATTATCTAAGGATAATAATCATAGGACCCAACAACTCGTATCTAAGGATATAATTAGTTATCCATTGGAATCTAGGATGAGAAAATATCAGGGATACCAAAGTATATATTTTGAAAGGATGTTTAAGGATATATATAACAATAATCCTGTGCAAGAGTCATAATATGAATAAATATCTTAGAATGGTGGTAATGTTTAGATTGAGTGGTTTCCATGAAATTTCATCCATGTATCGATATTACAATTTTAACTTCTCAATGATTATAGGTAATGAGGGTAATAACCATGAAATGTTAGCAGTGATGTGGACTCATTCATCCCCCTGTGCACAAGAACTTGCCTTCATGGACACATGGGTTGACATTGATAGGGGATATTTGTTGTAAATTGAATAAATCATTATATAAAATCATGATGAATTTTAATAATGATTGTTATTGGTCTATGTTATTCCAATGATTTCATATATTGGTAAGCACGTGTTATGAATTAGACCTTATATATGTGATTTTATTGATTAAATAGCTTCCCATTACAAATATTGTTACTCACACAATGAATTTTTATTTTAATATATTGTAGGAATTATATGTAATGATATTATAATTGAATGTGATAGATAATGTGTTGATGAGTTACTAAATGAGACCATGATAGGAGTGAAGGACTTTATGATTATTCTTTATTAGTTATCATGATTTATTACTAACACCATATACCATAACCAACTCATTGAATCATCAATTAAATTATTGAAAGAGTTTATTAAGTGTATATGTGGTGGAGTATATTGGATAAAGAATATTAAATATCCTATTTTTCATGAATATGGGAAAATGAAATCAAGTGGATATATTATAGTAATGGAAATTTTTTTGAGTGTGGAAAAGAATACAATTATTGTACATATAGTGGGAAAATGTGATGTTTTGAAACCAATGGATGATAATAATGGTCACCCAATGAAGTCATCAATAGTTTAAATTTTCAAACATAGAAATTTTGAGAATTATGCACATCAAATTCATTAAGAAAAAACCCATGAGGAAAATATAAAGGTATTATGAGTAATGGTTATATTGTTAATGATGATGGGACTATAAATAACTAATGAAAGGAATGAAATTTTAAGGAATAAGACAAAGATTTATGGTTATTGGTTTATGATGAATGTGGAATGGTTGATGTATTTATTTATTGGGATTACCAGAATTATATTTTTATTAGTGTTATTTTTGTTATTATAATCATTTAACTCCAATGGATTATTATTTAGTAGTTTTTCATTAAGGATTATCAGGAATATATTAAATGGTATTGATATCCAAGAAATATTATTTAATAGAAATGTAATATTTTAATTAAGGGAAGATATCAATCAATCTTTTCCTATTTTTGAAGAAATGGGGTTATTCTAGTTTAAATATTTGATTCTTATGGATAAATGAATTTGGATTGTATTGAAAAACATTGAAATGATTAATGATTTAATGAAAATGTGTTCAATGATTTCACTGTTTATTTTAAATCATATTTATTTTCTGAATATATTCAATCGTATTTGATTTTATTTAATGATTGATTTTTGAGTTAATTATTGAAAAATTTATGTTTTATTATGGTTATCTCGTATTACAGGATTTTACAAAGTTTTGGAAGAAATTATGATTAATGTATTAATTTTTTTGGTATGTAACATTAAGATCTATTTCATATTTTTGGGGTATTAATGATATGTTAATTTTTCAAATTTAGTGACCTTATTTTTAAATTTTTTGCGTTCAATTTTTGACTATAAATGATATATTATTGTGTTCAAAAATTCATTGAATAAATTAATTTTAACTCTTGATGTTTTTTCATAACATGTGGTAAAAATTATTTTTTTTATAATATCTAGATATATATGAAGAAGTTATCATTATTTTTAATTAATTAATTTTTGTGCTTCAAGCATGTAAAAATTATCCCTTATAGTAGAGATCTGATTTCAATATTGGACATGTAAAAAATAGGATGGCATTGTTCTTACGAAGTAGAATGAAAATATGTTCTTATATACACTAATGGAAATTATTAAAATTTATTGAAAAAAGATATTGAAATAAAAAAAAATTGCCTTCATTTTTTATGACAAGTTTGTGTTTTATCCAATAATGGATTATATTTTTGTGGTTATTAACGTTCTTTGTGAAAAAATCTCTACCAATATCCATCAGTATTTGGATGTTATTTTTCTCCTATAGGTATAGAATTTCACCTCAAACTATATTCTCATTTTTTGAAACATATTATGTTTTATTAAAAATAACATTAACACATCCCTTTATATATTTTCAAAGAAATTTTTTTATTAACACTCTTTATGATGTGAGTTTCCCAAAAACATATTTTCTAATGTTAAATACTTGTTTAGTGAGAATAAGTAGAAATTGGGATGAAAAAATTTATTGGGGGGTGGGGGTGGGGGTAGAATGTAAAGAGCAATGATTTTATGAAATATCTTTTAAATAAATTTTTTAATTTCGCTATTTTTTATTACAAAAAAAATACTATTTTGATATTTCGTTTCATGAAATAAGAATTGTATATTTAATTTCAGGGAACAACGAGTTTAATAAAAATGTGACATTATATTAAAATATTATTATAAATTATGATAGTTATCAATAACATGGTGGAATGGATGGAATGAATAAGAATAACTAAAATAAAAAATTTATAGTTTACACATTTATATATAATTATTTATTTGATGGCCATTTAATTTGAAATGAAATAAGTTTTTTTGAAAAATGCAAATCATTTTTTGAATAACTATATTTGTTACCAAAGACACATTTTTATTAAATTAATTATACATAATAATTTGGGGAATTATTTTCATTAAAATAATATTTTATACATTCCATTAAATTTATTAAATTCATCTATTGTTTTCTCTTCACTAGAGGTAAGAATAACTCCAAATCTACGCTAATACCCGAATTGTTCAAAAAATAATATTTTTCTCCTATTGAGATTTGACTTTAAAATTAATTTTTTAAAATTTTAGAAAATATATTTTAAATAATAAACATTTTTTTAAAATCTGGATGTTAAAAATTTCTTGGAGTGAATTTATAATGAATTTTGGAAATGTAAATTTATTTGATGAATAGAAAAAAATACTATTTTTTTATAATATTCATTTATTTTAAAACATTTAAACATGTAAATGTTGATTTAATTTGGTTTTAATAGGTATAAATAAAAACATATTATATATAAATTAATCTATTTTTATTATTTTAAGAAATGTCATATTGAATTTCATATAAAACTTTCTTAATTTTATGATCATTTTCTAATGAAAAAATATTGTGCTCATTGTCATTGCTGAATAAATTTGAAATTTTATTTTGTCACTTATTTGAATTTAACAAGAAAATTTTATTATTTTTTTTAATTTAGAATAATTTATATTATATGATACTGGAAACATAATTTTGGACAGAAATAAATACTAATTTTTTTAAAATTATTACATAGTTTAATGTCAAAATATGTATTTTTTATGGTTAAACTAAATGGATAGGGGTGTAAAATATTCATTAAAAATTTAAAAAACCATTTTTATAGAAAAATTTAAACCTTATATCACATAGTTTCCTTATTATCCCATTTTTTATCTTTTTTTCATGTTCAAAACATGGGTAAACTGTTGTCTACCCAAACATTAAAAGTGTGCCACACACATAACTAATAAAAGGACACCCCATATCTTATACTCTTTAAACATTAAAAGACCATTTGAGCACATATATTTCAAAATGAATTCCCTATTTCTTGTATATCATCCTATTTTCCTTATTTGTGTTTGAAATAAAACCTATGTATTATTTTAGTGAAAAAAAATTTGTTTGAAGAAGACGTAACATCTCTATCCAAGTGTTTTATAATATTTTTTACCCCACTCATTAATTAATTTTTAAACCATGATGATATAATATTAAATATTTATCCCTTATACTGATAGCTCATTAATTTAATGTATCTTCATCTTATTTAACCTCTTCCCCCATAGTGTTTACAAAATCATTATTTAGGTGTATGTTGGACTACTGCCTTTAGGAACCAATATTAATAGTTTTCCAATTAACACCTCTCAGGACTGAATATATTTGTTGATTAAATAGTTATACATTAAATAAATTATAATATTATAATTTTTGAATTATCGTATCACATATTTCTTCTAACTTTTCATTCTTGGGGAAATTTGATATTACCAATCGTGTATAGGGTAGACTACCACCTCACAAAGTGATGTGATTCGTACACAATTTACACGGATGTTAATAAGGATTTATTTAATGAATATATGTGATAAAAATTGATTATAAATTATCATATAATCATTTTATATTATATACAATTTTTTCAATCAATCAATCAAAAAAATGTTAACATCATTCAAGAATATGTACATCCTACAATCTCCATGAATAATGTATCTTATTTCCATTCACAAAATTTTATGTCATACTATAAATAGATATGTAATTGATATTTATAAAATTTATATCATGGATTAAATTCTGTAAATTAGTTATTCATGATAAATATTAGAGGACAAAAATAACGAACCAAAACATATATGAAAAATAGTTAGTAGTTACCCAAATATGTTTTTATCAAGGAATTTTTGAAAAACTAGTAAAAAAATCATAAGTAAACCATAGAAGGTATTGTAAAAATTATTATGGATCTGAAATATTTTTAAAAAAATTATATTTATTATAATGTAGGATTGAATGTATATTATATATGTTCTAAGTTAATGTAATATCTTTCTTGTCTACCATTTATTTCTGGGAGACTTCTGATAATTCAACACTCATTTCTATTGTGTGGTGTATATAATCCCCCCATTAACATGTTATATATTTAATATAATTTTTTCATGATTTTTAATTTTTAATTTTATTTTATTAATTATTTTTTCTTATGATGTAAAATATTTTGAAATTTGTAATGGATTTCTATGACACTTTTATTTTCTATGAGAAAAGTTCAATATTCACCACATGTTTCTTTAATGAGGTGTTTGTATTCAAAATGAATGAATTTTATTTTTATTATAAAATCAATTATGGGGGTATACATAGATATTTTAATATATCTCTATCATGGGATTTAATATTCCAATGATTCCGAATCACTGATGAATTTTTTTCTACAAATTTCTTCATTAAGAAATATTTAAAATTATACACCAATATTCTTGTATGAGGTGTTTATAAATCCCCATAAACATTTAATATCATGAATTTATATATTCTAATGATATTTTATGTTAGATTTGGTGTTATTATTTCAACTATACTCATGAATTAATGTTACTGAAGTGGTATGGGTTTTATAATAGAATCACATAATTTATTTAGATTGTCTACATTTATACTTTTAATGATGAAATCATAAGAACAATATCTCAAAAAATTAATGAAATATATCCCCCCTTTAGAGTTATTTAATTTAATCTTATAATTTATTGGGATTGTCTACGTTTATCATTTTTATGATGAAATCATAATAACAATATCTAAAAAAAACTAATGAAATATATACCTTCATTTTATGTATTGAATTTAACTATTTTCAATTCATTTTAATCTTTTTAGGTATACTATATTTAAAAATAACTATTTAAATAAAAAAGGTCTTTTTTCTTTATTTAGAAGCAAACAAATTTTTCTTCCAAACCCATGTTTTCTAAAAAAAATTATTCTGAACATTAATCAATTGATTCATTGAAGGTAATTTTATCAATGTTTTCCTTTATTGAAATAATTCATGAAAATAATTTTCATGTCATTTTACAAATAAATTCCATTGGATTTTATAGAAAAATATATAGGATTCTTTGTTTTAATGCATATGACATGAATGTAATTTACCACCATCATGTCCATCTTTTCACGATTCCTTTATAATTAATAATGTTTCATTGAAAACAAAATCATTTTTTGAATGTATTATGTCTTAATAATTACTTTCAAAAATAGAAAGGTTGATTATCTCAATATTGGTTTTAGATAATTTTTAATGAATCTTTAATATATATTCAAATTTTATTTTCAAATAAAATGTTTTTACCTAAAAATATGATTTTTTGGGGGAAATACCTCAATGAATCATTTTATTGTATTTTAGGTTTTTGATTTTGTTGTTAAATTCAGATAACCGATAAACAGTATGGGTGGTGTTGGAGAAGTAGGCTTTTATAGTAGTGTAGTTTCCTAGTGTCTCCCAAATTATTGGGCCTAAAAATCAGGTTTTTTTTGGAAATGGGTTTTTTTTAAATGGGTTCATAGTTTTCAGACTGCAACGAACATCTTAGAGACCAAAACCATGTATGATAAAAGGATTAGGGAAATCATTAAAGGATGATTTCCATATAATAGTATCATGTGGGGCTCTAAGAACACTACACATACTATATGGTGAAAATAGTCCATGAAAGGTTCATAGTTCATAGGAGGCATGTAATTTATGAATTGAGGTGGTGATTCAAGATTCCCTAATGTTGTTATTTTTTGGTGGAATTCATCTTCCACTATAATAGATAAAACTATTACGTTGACTCCATAGCATAGTTTGTAGTTATGTTTATATCGCATCAATGTTATGGGTAAATCAGATGATTGAGATTTTCTAATCCATTTTCCTATATAAATACCCCTTATCAGATCCTTATAGATAGATTTATTTTCATTAGAAACAATTGTCATAATGGGAATAATTCAGCAATGTTATATGCGAACTATGAGGGAAATTCCTACAAAGGAGGTAGTTCACACGGAATAGTTCATGATAGGGGTTTTTTTGTGGGGCTCTGTATCTCACAAATGAGAAGGTTTCTTAGAAGAAGGGATTGTCTCTGAAAAAAGCGGGTTTCCATAGAAGAGGGACATTCCATGGAAGAAGAGGCTCTCTACGAATGTTGGGGATGTCCATGGAAGGATAGGTGGTCCGAAAAGCACTGCTACCACATGGTGAAATGTAGTTCGTGGAGGACTCAAGGGTGTTTATGTAGGAATCAATGAATTTCTAAAAGGAACAAATACAATTAATTAAATTAATTTCTACAATATAATATTACACCGACATGTTTATTTCATCTATGGGTGAAAATAGAACTTCAATAGAGAATATACCAACAATTTAGGCTGCATTCATTCATGAAAATTAAGGAACCTAAAAGTCTATAATATAGGGGTGATTTCCATCTAATAGTAGTGATAAATGAATGTTAAATAAGGTGATCATTTCCACCATAAGTAAGATAGAGAAAGAGATATATGGAGGGAACCTTGGGAGTGTATTGAGTAGATCCTACACATTGTAAAGGTTGTGTGCTTGAGAACAAAAGTGATCTACCCTATTCCATGTAATTCTGTAGTGTTTCTTAGTGGATTTCATACATCAGAACATCATATTTTTATTCCCTTGGAAATAGTCTAGTGAGGGTGAATCAAGTAATATTATTGTATCTCAAAAATTATTTTAATTATATTCATACATTTCAACGAGAAAGGGTGAGAATTTTGTTTTTTTATTAAAGGAATATGATCAGAAGGGGAAATAGTTTAAACCTATCATACCCTGATACCCCCCCTATCAAGGTTTTTAACCTAATTGGGTTAAAAATTATAGGGTGATTGTAAATGTTATTTCTTCTCTATCAGTTGAAGAAATATAGTTTTTTAATCCCAAAGGGATTTTGTTATTCGAGGGGATCAATTTTCACTCATTGAAGAATCTGATATAGAACTACTTATGATCATTAATAATGGATTTATTTACAATAGATATTCATTTAATTTTAGAAAATGTTGATAGTGGTGCTTTATTAGTAGCTGAATGAATGTAATTTCATGTATTCTCTAATGTAATCAATGATTTTGGAAGATCCTTATTCAATCCTTATATATAAAGGTGATTTTGTGTCTTTCATCACATGAAATGTGGAAAAAGATTTTGAATATTTATAAGGGTAAATCAAAGGAGAGGGAAAATAATTTATTGGTTCTAAGAAACAAGTATGAGGATCTCGGAATACACCCTAATTAGTCTGATGATATATTTTTTGATCTAGTAAATGTTTTTGTTGAAGATATCTATAGCCTGGGTGAAATTATTAATGATATAATGATAATTAAGTGTATCTTAAGAAAACATCCATCATAGTTCAACCTAAATGGGTTTGTATTTGAAGATAAAGATCCAATGGAGCTTTCAATGGAAAACATGTGCAGTACACATGTAGCATATGAAATGAGCAATGATGATAAATTTTTTTTGGAAAAGTTTAAGTCCATATAAGTGGAATTCAAGACCATGTTGAATCTCTCCATTGAATATTGATAGGTTTATGGTGAGACATATTAGGTGATATGAGTACTTTTCTCGAAACCTCAAAGACGAAAGGGAATGTTCTAATAAAAACTTCATCTTTCATGATTTCGATTTTGAAAGGATAGAAATATTTTTACCAGGATCCCCATGAAGGTTTAAGGAGATGAGGAGGAGGATGTTTTAATTACCATGAATAAGAATTCATCCTGCATGAAAGGAAAAAACATTATGCGATATTTCATTAAAAGGAATTTATTTTTTCAGGAGAAGATGCCAATTTAGAAGAATATAAGGCAAAAGTATTGGAGGACTGAAATGATTATAATTCTTATTCCATGGTGGGATTTGTTACAAATTTAATATAGATAGGACTAATAGAACATTTTTAAAGATAGGTTGAGGAAAGAGTTGACCATAAGGTTTAATTAGAGGGAAATCATGAGGAAATAGATGTGTGGAGATTCAAAACAAAGAAAGGGAACATAGTGGTTTGTGATGCCAAAAATTATATGCAATGGAAAGAAGAAGAGAAGTATAAGATGAATGATGAAATTTAAATATTGAAGTCTTTACTAATATAGATCTTAATTATGGTTTTTTAGTACATGATCAAAATTGAGGAAAAAATATAGAATTCAATAGTATGAATGACTCATATCAAATCCAATGTATCAATGAACCAAAAGTGGAAGTTGTCGATTTTAGTGGATGTGTTAATGATCAATAAAAAATATTGAATCTTAGTATGACTTCACAAAATGATATTATACAAAATACATAAAGATGAATGTGAATCATAGTATCCTAGTAGAGAAGATGCAACAGTCCAATATAAATAATGAGGCTTGTATGGGGCTTGATTGAAAACATAAAGTAGTAAATTTTGATGTCAAACCACAACTACCACCTCCAAGATTAATGATTGATTTGGATATAGAGAAATATCATAGGATTCATTGAAACCAAAGGGAAATTAGTGGTGTAGTCGTGATACACAGGAATGCAAGCCACATTTGAGTATATAGTTGTGGAAGGATGGGACACTTAGAAAATATTTTCTCCATATCTAATAGGAATTGAATGGAAAAAAATAGAGGCAGTTATATAGAATTAATTATCCAAGAACATCATTTGATGGTCACTTTTTCTGGTGTAGCGTATTCAGTCACAAGGAATAATACTTTTGATGGACATTTTAAAAAATGTGCTGAATGAGAATGCATGTGGTTATAAGAAGAAATTCATTGTATCATTAAATAATATTAAAATGATAAATTATTTTTTGGCATTTGAAAATGATGTTTTTTAATAATACATCAAGGATTATCAAGATCATAAATTTTTATATGGAATTAACTCGTAGAAAATGATAATGATAAATAGAGATGAATAGGTAGTGGTGGAATAGATTTATTTTAAAGCATCATATTGCACTGGAATATATATCATTGCTTGTTGGTGCACCTCATATATAATTTTATGTAAGGATTTGGTAGCCGATGTAGGGTTTGAAAATGAAGGTATCATACTATTTTATAGTTTTGAATTATTGAAAATTATCACTCTAAGAAAATATAACATTTGGTGAAATATATAAGACATGTAGATTTCATGGTTTAAGAAGGGTTTAGTCACAATTTACTAATAGTTAAGAAAATGTGTTATTCAGAAAATTATATAAGCATGTATAAGAAAATATGTTTCAAAATATAAAATGATGGTTTAGTGGGTTTTCAAGTAAATCATACAAAATATAATCTCCACCTTTTAATTGGAGTATAATATATGATATTTTTTGTCTATGGATGAATAATTAAATTTATGTCATAAATTCTTTAATAATTTGATCAAAACATCATTGTAATATTTTGTAAAATAAAATGCATCTTGAGACTCCCTAGATTATCATGTGATCATACCCATACATGTGATCTGTGTTTACAAGGGAATATGGATCAAAATTCATATAAGTTAAAAGAGAAGAGGTTAAAAAAATACTTGAGTTGGTGCAAGTTAATGTGAATGGACCAATATCAACTAGGGATATAAATATAAGGAGATGTTATGTTCTCTTCATTGATGATTTTATAAAAATAACATGTGTTTTAGTAATCACTCATAAATTTTAGGTGTTCATTTTCATAAAAACATATCAAAGGGATGTTGAGAATATTTTGAGTCAAACAATAGGGAAGATTCAAATAGATAGTTGATAAATAGTTCACAAAAACCAAATTGAATGATTATCTCAAGAAAAAATGGATAAGGTAAAAAGATTCAATTTTAATAACTCCGTAGAATAATGGTGTTGTTGTGATACAAAAACCAAATTGTCAAAAGTATGGATAAAACAATGAAAATTGAGAAATACCTTCCAGCTATTGTTTGGAAAGAAGTAGTGATTAAATAATAATTATGTTTGAGTGACGAAAATAAACCATATTATATATGGTAGGGATGTAATCCATCATTTTAGTACTTTAGAGTCTTTTGATGTATGTGTTTCATTCTTAATAAGGAGAAACAAGGGGTGTTTGAACCCCTTAAATATTAAGAGATATTTCATGGAAACTAAAAAAAATACATATATATTCTTCAATAATATTCCAGTAAAGGTGGTTGAAATCCATTATGTGACTATAGTAGATAAGGATCATAATCATCAATAGATACATGATCCTTCCCTATAGTATAGTGATGAAGAGATACATAGACCAGGGGTGTCCCTATTTTAGAGGCTAGTTTAGTAGGATATTAATATAAAGATAAGGATGAGCATTAAAAATATCTAAAAAAAGTTTTAATAGGAGATATGAAATTGATAGAAATGTTATAATTAGCAATCATACAACACTGGTGTAGACAAGAAGGATGATGAATAAAATACAAGCATCGATATTATCAAAGGTAAAGCCTAAATGTTTTGAGGAAGTAACATGACATATAAACAGGGTTTTGGATTTGAATGAGATCTTTACCAAATTTAGAATAACTAGACACTAGAGGGTTCATTGAGGATAGCATATAAGAATTCCATTAGGAATAAATGGGTCTTTCAAAATAAAATAAATAATAACAACACAGTGATTCGAAACAACGGATGATTGGTGTGAAACGGGTACTCAAAAATAAAAATTCTCGATGTGGATGAAACATTTTCACCTATTAAAATTTTATAGACTATTAGATTATTCTGGGTAATATCATTTCAAATAAAGTTCAATGTTTTCCAGATGGATGTCAATTCAGCATTTTTGAATGGGGTTCTAGAAATAGATGGTTATATTGACCATCCAGATCATTTTCTAATTCATGAAGATGAGAATCATTTATTTACATAATAGAGGGAACTATATGGATTGAAGAAATCACCAATAGTTTGGAATTCAAGGATATTTTAGTTTTCGAAGAAGAACAGTTTTCAAAGTGGTGGATTTGATTGTAAAATCTACGTAAACATTGATAGTAAACAAAGAATGATAGTGCTAGTATATTTAGATGGAATAATATTTACAGTATTAGATGAAGCATAATCTAATTTATTCTCCATATTCATAAATGTGTATTTTAAAAGACTATAATTTTTGAAATAATGTTTTTACATGGATTACATGCCACATATGGGAAGAATGAAACATTGATTTCTCAATCTAAATAGGCCGTGTTAGTTTTGATAATGTTTGCAATAATATTTCCAAATAGATGATGAATAAAATTGATACATGGATGAAATGCTCTTGAGATTATAAAGACAATGGAGTTAATGTAACAAAATACATGAAAATCATTAGTAATATATTGTAATTGAAAGCGAAAAGAACTGATAATGTTTTTTCTATATGCCATGAATTATGGTCTCAAAAAATCCAATAGAAAAACACTTTCTTGAATTAAAAATAATACTTTAGTATACCACGTGTATGGTGAATTTTGGTTTTATATGAAATGAAAATTATCAGCAATAGTTATTGCGTTGTATATATAAAAATTGTGTTGGTATTTTAGATGATATAAAATCAACATTTATTAGTGCATTCTATCTTAGAAGGTTCAGTAATCCTTGACTAATGAACATACAATATTTTATTTCACATTTCTCAACAAAAGCAGAATATACTACATCTACTGTAGTATTCCCACAGTTAATGTGGACAAAGCACCAATTTGATGATATGAGAGTTGAAGTGAAGTCTCCAATAAGAATCCATTCTGATAATTAAATTCATATAAATTTTATAAAAAATCCAGTTCACCTGTCATGATCAAAAGCACAATAAAATAAAGTACAATTTTTTTATGGATATTGTGGATAAAGGTTCTGGGAAGTTATAGTTTTTTTCTATAGAATTATAGGTTGCAAAATTTTTGAAAAAGGTCTAAACCGTATAGATATTTAATGTCATGAAATGGATCCAGGAGTGCATTTGACTCCCTCGATATGATAAATTGTGGATTTGGGTCCCCCTATTTGTGATGGATGGTGTTTTTTCCTAAATGGGTTGATTTTTATTTCTTACCATATTGTAGACCTCAATGTAGTGTCCTTCACGTTTTTCAAAAAATTGGGATAAAATTAATCCATAAAAGGTGGGAAAATGTTCAAATCAAAAAAGGTGGAGAAACTGATTTGAGGTTGAATAGACGGGGATGTTTAAATCTTACGATGATAAATTTTATCATTCAATGATTATATAAAATTAAATATGTGATTAATGAGGAATTTAGTTGAGTCGTTTTGGAATGAATTGATTCATCGATGAACTATTAATTATACTATTGTTTCTCATGCCGATCTTGTTTGAGGAAAACATAGAGTGTGAGTCATGTAAATATTTTATCATAATCATATTCAGAAGAAGTGAATGTTTCCTGTAGGAGGATGAATCTTTAATAATATATCAAATTGTGAAGAGTTGGAAACAATCCAAATTGTGTGATTGTTGGTAAAAAAATACCTTAAAGAATTACTTCAATGTTTTTCGAGTGTTAATTTTTATTGATAAATCTAAATGGCTATGAAATAGTATGGTTAGTTTTTATAAAACATTTTTTTAAGGTGGCATTGTATCCCAATATTTACCAAAATTTTGGACGTTAAAATTATGAGTTTGTTTCTGGTACAGAATTGATTAGGAAATGAGAAAAGATATATTTCTGAATAGAAGCACTATATCGACTATGATATGTGCTATGCAGACCATGTAGAAAATACAGTTTATAAAAGTATCATAGTTTGAGAGAGGATTGTCATTTGCATACTGGGGGGTTATTTCAGATACCACAAAGGGATGTACTGATTGTGGAAGAAATCATCGACCATATAAGATCATTGCTCTATTTGGTTCACATAAAATAGTTCAGATTAAATAATTTAATAATTTAATGTTTTGGGTAAATTGGATTAACTGGTTGTGCGGATCATGTTTCAAATATAAATACACAAAATCAGACCATTAATCATAGAGTTAATTTCGTTATAAAATATCATCACTTTGGGAAGGATTTGATAAAGTATAAATTGGGTCATGAGGGATACTTATTCGAAGGATGTAGTTTAGGGGGAACATGTCATGAAATATGTTTTTCCAAGGCTCTATAGATAACAAATAAAAAATATCCATAGAAGAAGTGGTTTCTTGTATAAGTAGGGAGTTTCATTGAAGATGGGGTGGTTTGTGAATGGAGGGGTGGTTTGCGAAAGGATATGTGGTCCAAAATGCACTTTATCCCCATGGTGCAACACAATTCATAGATGAACCAACATAGTTCACAAAGAATTCAAGGATGTTTTCAAATACACTAAAATAGTTCATGGATGTAATTTCAAAAAAAAAACAATATACAGAAAAGATGATTTCATCTATGGTATAATATAAAACAAAGAAAGAGAATCTACGAATAACTGAGTTTTTGTCCATCTAAGAATATCATGAAAACTACAACACCATAAAATATGTGTTAATCCTTTATAAGAGTAGTGAGAAAAATAAGTAGAAGAAGGTAATTATTTCTTCAAGTTGTGAGCTAGAGAAAGAAACATAGATATTTAACCATGGGAAAGATGTTGGCTAACCCTAAACATTATATGTGCAGTGATTCTAGTCATATAAGTGATTTAACTCGAGCCTTGTAATTTGGTTGGGGGGCTTAGTGGATTTGGAACATTCACACGTCATCATTGTTTGAACCTTGGATGTAACCCAGTGAGGGTGAACAATGCAAAATTTTTGTGTATCTTGCATGATTTTAATTTGGATCATAAATTTCTATGTGTACGAGAGACAATAATGTTTTTTAAAATGAAACAAGATCTGAATGGGTTGTTTTTTATTCATTCATTCCCTAATTCAACACTATCTAGGTATTTAACCTATTTGGGATAATATAATGATTTGTTTTAAAAATTGATTGTCAATGAAAAACTCATTTTACTCAATACATGTTCTAATTTTATTTTAAAAATAATTTCTAATCTTATGTTACATCTATTGATGTTACCTATGTTTTATTGGGGATATGATACAAGGACTGCATTATTATTTATTATTTTAATGGTTTATGTTTATAATGTAATTTTCTGTCTGAAACAAGTAATATAATTTTTTTTTCTATGATGATATTATGAAATGATTATAAAACATTTCTCTATTCCACATGATTTTATATAACTGAATGTTCATGAAACCCATATCATTTCATGGGTTTTGATACAATGAAATTTTTAGGATGTTTTGGAAAACATATTTCTGATTTTCATTATGTGATGGGATAGACCCATATCTATATCCAATCACCTAGTTATCATTTTGTATCTCAGGTTATTGAAAGGACAAGAAGAGGGATTGAACTCAGTTTAGTAAGCTATTGTATTCACAATAATGGTATTGGGAGTGAACCTAGACTACTATGATTGTTTGGGGCGTGAACCCATTCCATGTTGATAGTCTTCATAGTGAACATTAGAAACTACATATATGATTTTTATTGCTTATTTATATGAAACAATTTCGTGTCTTATGGAAATTTAACACTCTTAGGAATAATGTTCTCCTATTTTCTTATGATTTTTGTCTTCTTAACTAAAAATAGTTCTTCCATGAATAATCATTATGATAATTTATTTAGAGGGTATTATTTTCAAATATTATGTTTTTTCTATCAAAAAATTAGGTTCATGTTATTATTATATATCTCCCTAGTTTTCCATTTTTTATTATTTGGGCTCTCTATTTCCTTTCCCTCCTTTCCCCATGTCATGAAAAATGATTTATGCAGGGTATTTCGAAGATAAGTGCTATGTGGGAAGATCATTATAGGGGATTTTGTTGATTTTTCATTAAATAAAAAACTTTTCAATCATGTATCCAAAGTAACTGTACCTATATGACCCTAAATATGTGTTTGTATATTGTAATGAATATTAATCTTAAATATTTAGTATATATGTATGATATGTTTTGGTTTCTAAAACCACCACCTGGTTTATTTTATGATCTAATAATATGAACATATCAAATATGAACTATCCTAGAAAAATAACTTCTTATACAAAAAAATTGTTTAGAATTATTTTCATATAGTTTATTTAATTTATGTTTTTTTAGTACCATAATTTTATGATCATTGTTTTTTTTTCAACACACTTAAAATAAAAAAAATCATCAGCAATTAAAAACGCAAAAGACCCAAATAAATAATGAAATTTACAATTTAGCATCGTCATAAACACTACAAGTGTGTGAATCAGAATAAATGTCATTAAAAAACCATTTAATTTCTTTACATACTCCAGACCATTTTATTAGGAATATCCTGCACTCTGACTCTTTGACGATGGTTCCATGATTGATATTGATTCATAGTAAATAAATGGACTCTCTTTAGTTGATCAATCCTGTCATTAATACAACAAAATTGATATGTGTACATAACATTAACTTAATTAGTATTTTAGTAATCAACACAATGTCAGAGGCATCAATTTATCTTCATTACAAAGAGAATCAATGAATCCCAATGCAACATACGTAGAAAACAAATTCCTTGAACTTCAATATCCTCATTTTGAAAATTAAAATCATTAAAATCTATAGAATAAATTTGAGATGATGGGAATGAGATGGTAATCATCAATAAGAGTAGGTAAATACAATACCTGCATTCTCTAGAGAATGATAATTCATAGAAATTACCAGGAAAAACTCAATGTACACATACAACATGGTAGGATGTAAACCACTTTAAAACGTGTTTATGAAATCGTGAAATATATTTTTCAAATTGAATTAGATAATTATATTCTCAAGACCAACAATCATGTCCCTTATGAAGCCAGAATCCTAGTCACCCAAAAAGAAAAGAGTAACCTAATCATAAGATAGATAATAAAATTAATGATGATAAAAAAATAAATATAGGATACAAAATAAACACTGTAATTAATTCCAATGACAATGTCCATAATATCAGAATCGAGACCAAAAAATCCCACACGAACCCAATGTATGAAATCCTAACCTCTCACTCAGAACATTTAAAACATTTCTTTCTTACTATTTACCAAGGTTGTGATATGATCTATCATAAACGGAATACAATTTGAGTATAATACGAACACACAAATCAATGAAAATGATAAAAAACAATGGGATTCACTAATTTAAAAAATCAAGACAATATGGGACAAAACATACATAGTATATCTCATAGAAGGTATCCGCAATTCAGACTCTTATTGTTCACACACATAAAAATAAGGGTGGCTAGCCTCTTATTAACTCAAATAATTATTAATTGTATCATTTCCCTATATTGAATCAAAATAAAAACCACTATTATTTTTTACAGAACATGCCTAAAAGCCTTAGGGTTGACTAGATCTATCCCGACTAGCTTGGGATATTATTCCACAAAAATTTATAATATTACTAGATTTTCCCCAAAATTTGAAAATATAGAATGAAATAATATATTTTAGATTACCATAGATTATTTTCCCACACTAGATTCAAACCTCCATGTTCTGACATAATAATCCACTTAAACTACTCATTTTGTAATCTGATCACCCCTTTTGTGCTATTTATTATGACATATAAAACACCCTTGACAATATGGGATATATTAAAACATATAATCATTGATATGTTTGTATTATTTATAGTCTAAAAATCAATTACATCAAAATATGTCAGTACGAATATAAAAATAAGAATCAGTGTAAACATTTTCATATGTATTATTTCTGTCTAACTAGCCTTGAGTTACTAATTGAAGAAAATTTCAGGATATAGATGGATCTAATTGGTCAAATGGGAATCATATTATATAATAATATTTCATTAGGATCCAATGTACACAACTCCCATTCCTTCGACATAGACAAAATTTTAGGATATTATTTATAATTTGAGAACTTCTATATTGTTTTCCATGTGATGTACTTAAGTAATTTATCTTCCATGATAGAGTCCCACCACATCCTTCATGTTCCATAAACCATATATGTTCAGAATTATAGAATTGATTCCTCTAGAGTATTTAATGAGTGGAATACATTTTTTATTATATCAATCCAATCCTCCATCATTCGGGTTCCTCTGTCAGCAGGAATTATTAATCTATTACTCATAATGAACTCCCAATAAATTTCCACCCTCTATTATATATTTCTACAACATGCTTGACCTGGGGATTCGATATTTTCAATTACCAGTTTCACCAAATAAGGGTTAGTTAGAGGCCTTTCTATTAGAATATACATAGGAAGTTCTTCCTTATGTTTCAAATAGAAAATTTTAGGTACAGTTATCCGCTAAACAGAAAATATAGCATTTCATAAACTACAGGACATATCTTTGAATAAAAAATGTACTTTATTTACCAATATTAAAACCCTTAAACAACAAAATTTTATAAAAATTATAGATTAAATGAACTATATGTTAATAAATCAGAAATAAATAGAATGACATGAAAATTATTTTCTATGTAGTAAAATAATTTAAAATATTTATTCATAAAAATCACGTCTAATGATAGATGAAAAGTCATTGAAAAATCATGGAAACTCGAAGATATATATAAAATTGAAGTGGTTAGGTACCCATCATAACATACTAACCACGTAATGATGGGGTTATCTCTATTTTAAAATAAAATATAATCCAATCCCATGTTATTTCATCTCAATTAAATATATGTTATGGATTTGATACCATATATTAACAAACAATCCCATGCCGACCAAACAAATCACCCATGTTGGTTCCAAACAAGGCATGATGTGGGTTCCTGAATTCCACTGGTTGGAATCAAGCACATTTGTATCGACAAACAGAACTATGAGAATGATTTATCCCAAAAATATAACCAAACATGCCTTCTGTATTACATGATAATAATAATGAATTAGATATCAACAATGATGAAAATGTACACAACCATGAGACATAAGAATCCAATCCAAATTTCCACACCTAGAAGTAGATAAACACTATGAACATAACAAAGTCTTTATGTTAACTCTTTTACCCACAAACTCAACCCATTATTAATACTACATCAAACTAGATATGCTAAAAAGGAACATGATATTATTCCCCATACCTGTATTGTGAAAAACATCATTTTCTTATGCCCAATGGAATATGCAAGGTGTGGGTAAAAATCACCATAGGATTCCAAAATGACTGAATATATTTTTTTCAACATGAAAATATTATTCTTATATTTTAAAAAATAATATTAATAATGGTATTTCATTTGAATGAAATTTATAAAAATAATAAATTTAGTTATTTTTCAAAATAATCTTTATCCAAATCCAAAATGATATAGAAATCAACATGAATTAAAATGTAGATGAATGTAGTAAAAATAATATGTATCATAAAAATTAATCAACTAATTAATAGAATCATAAACAATGCCATCAAGAAAAACATCATGAAGAAATAGGATCTTGCTTATGGTAATATAGAACAAGGACATTCAAGGAACACTGATGTAATGTCATGGGTTTTCAATATATTGTTTTTAAATATGATATTGATTACATTCATTATAATGTGTAATGATGAAATATAATTTTGGGGCCTTGTAACACCCTGATATTTTATGAGAAGTATATTTTTTAATGTCTTTTGTTATATGCAACATCAAAGTAATCTTTCACTACACACAACACTAGCTTGGCTTGCGTTACACGCAATGACGACCGTCCTCGATTGCGTGTGTAGTAGGAAATACCGGGTTTTACTAAACAACGATATCTTGTTATAATATTATAATGGGCTCTCCGTTATGAATATTATTAACTAAATTTTTAATTTTGTAATCTTATCTTAAATATTTTCTAGAACATGGTATGAGAACAAAATAAAATTTTCGGGTAAAATAATTATTTTTCAAATATTGTAGGTTTTCCACCTTTTGATGGTGGACCCACTTTAAATCTAGTTTTTGACATGTTTATAAGTTCAATTTGACAAAATAGAATTTTTTATTGTAATAAGGATATAAAACTTTAATTTGGATAAAGTTTTCATATTATTCTGATAAATTTCATATTTTAATTAATAGTAAAAACACAGTATATTTTAATTTAAAAAAACATTTTTCATCGAAATAATTTATATGGATAGATTATCTTTTTAATTGGTTTTCAACTGTAATTATAATATATTTTTACCATTTAATCAAATTTTGGTCATTGGAGTTAATTTCACTTTGATTTTGGACATAAACAAGTGTCGATCTTTTGATAGTTATTATTTCTTAAAAACACGCTATTTGTTTTGATTGTGAGAATTAATTTTAAAATTAATTAATTAAAATTAAATGTATGAAATTTTGAAAAATAAACATCATTTTTTAATTCGGAATATCAAATATAGCTTAGGATTAATATTTTGTATTTTTCTGAAGAACTTCATTTTTTTAATGAATAGTGAAACCACTTATTGGTAGTTAAAAAACTAACTCTTTCATTTAATTAAAATTTTACCACTTTTTTGAATTGAATTTCAAAATTCCGACATACATGGATGTTATCAAGAAGTAAAATGTGGTTCAATAAGATGAAAATAATTTTTTATGAATAGTATCTTTTGACTTTTATTTACTGTGGTTAAAGGTAAATAGGGTAATTCAAGGTTTAAAGAATATTATAATAATTCAAAATTACCTTAACACTTGTCCTAACCATATTGGATGAGTAGTGGCTGAGAATGGGCATCCTTGGGTCTATTTTATGACCACATTGAGCCACATGGTAGTGATAATGACAATTTTGATTAATTAATTTAATGTAAAGACAAATTTGACATTAACAAAAATCTTTTAGTAATTAATTTTTATAAGGGGTTATATAAATTATCATTTTGACTATAAATATTCATTGGAAATCTAAAAATATTTCCTACATGGTGTTGTTTTTTTATAATTTTTAGACATCAAATAAATTAAATTATTCATGACACAATAATGGAGCATTATTTACCACATTAATAAATGATTTAAATAAATAAAGTTATAATGATTAAAATATTTTCCAAAACTTGTCCAATTCTGATTGGAGGATTTTTTTTCGACTATGAGTCATCTTATATTCATTTTTAATGATTTTTTTCCTTTTGAAACTAAAGATAAATTTATAGTAAAATAATATTTTCACACTTTCCAAAGGCGCCCCTCTCCTCCCTTATAAAAGGGCACCTCCTCCCTCTTCTCTTTACACAACTTTGAACCTTCATGCTCGGCCAACCCCAACCCATTAATATTCTCAACTCCCCTAGTAATATTCTATAGGTCCTGGTCTTCTTCAAAGTCCATCATTAGTTCCCTAAGAGGAGGATTCAAAGAGGCGTGTCGAAGAAGAGGTAATATCCGTAACTGATTCGTTCAAATTTATTTGTTCTTCTACTTACTATTCATTGGGTTTTTCATTATGAATTAATAACATCAGTATCTATCATATACTTATATTTTATTATAAATATAAAACAACCCTATTTCAAATTTTATCCATCCTACGGTAAATGAAATCACCACGTGTGCGTACATATGGAATACCATCTCCACGCCCTAGTGTAATCTGTTTTCCACCACCACCTTACTTGGATGGGTATAATGGTGTAAAGAATAACTATTTATGATTATTGTAAAGTGATATTAATTCTGAAATAGGATACATACACTTCAATACAATTCCATGATCATGGAAATGATATCATCGCTCGTGCGTACATACGGCCAACCGTCTCCACGATGTGATGCGACTCATTATACATGATCTTCATTGAATAATGATTATATAAATGAATATAATTAATAAATATGACATATATTATACTAATACCATTCTTGAAATGATTTATCTATAACCTAAGAAGAATAATAAAAATTTATTCCTAAAAACATGCATAAGAACATAAAGAAACAAACACCCGAATAAAAAGTAGCAGTGAAATATTACTAATAAGAAGATAAGAACATTACCACATATGAAATTATAACAATAAATATGATTTTTCAATAATTAAATGACATTATTTAAATCATTATACGGGAGTTTCGGATATGTACGATGCAAATTGGACCTATGGTAAGGGAAAATCTCAGAATATCATTTTTATCTGAGACTGTTTACTCTTCAGAATTTAATAGGGAATATTTGTCATCCACATCCATTTTTACTCAATATGTAATATTATTTATATCCTCCTACAATTTATTAAATTCAATATTACAGTTTTTTGAGTAAAATATTTGAAAGGAATCTTTTCTCGTTTTTAGTACGAGGTACTTTTTGACTTTTCCGGCCAAAGTTTGAGATAAATATTTTATTAACTTATTCTACATGAATGGATTTTTATGATTTCAATGAAAATTATTTCCATGAAGATTCCTTTACAAGTTTTCATGTTTATTTCTAATCAACTTCTTTTAGTTTAAAATTGTATGACATGTTAATAAAGGTAAAATGTTTTTGATGTAGAAAGGATATTTTCCTCAAGAATGGAGTTCAAATGTTTTATGAAAATTATTTTCCATCTAAGATAACATAGGGTTCTTTTTCTATCCCTATTTTTACATTGATTCGATTATGTTATGATTGAATTAAATTTAGGATGTCCTTTTATCTTATATAGATTATGTTATGATGGCAAGATGTTTAATAATCCCATTTTTATTAGATTGATTATGCTATGATATATGATTTTGTGGCACACATAAGAATTGTATCATTATGAGATGGGTGTGACATATATCTCTCTCCAATTCATTTGGTAAAGATTTTTATCTCATGAGATAGACATGGCTGGAACAACAAGTTAATCTGGTTCAGTGATACCAGACTGGAACGAGGAGTGAACTCGGTTAAACAATGGACTTTGTCCCCTATGATGGTCTTGGAAATGAGCCTTTACTATTATGAAATTATTTTCTATGATTATTTGTGTATGCCACAAAGATTAATTTTTTAGGATATGATTATTGGTATTAAATCTCACTACTATGATTTATCCTATGTTATGATATTATAATCTCTTTTACAGGTTAAGTTTTTCAAAATGTCTTATTATTATGAATATGATATGATTTATATTTACTTTTTTACCCGTAATGAGCATTTGAGATCACCATTTTGTATTTTTTCTTTTACCCAGGTCAGGAAGAAGGGTATTAAGTAGGATATGCCAAAAGGGACTCTAGATATGATGAAATAAATGGGAGACAATGTAGATTCTTTATGAACCAGTTGTTTATGTTTCCCAGTTTCTAATGAAATTATACCTATACGGTCCTAACATGGGTTTGCAATATGTTTTAGTAAGTATTATTCAATTCAGATGTAATAACCATGTATGTTAAGTATGGGTTGTTATAGTTGGTATTAGAGGAAAGGTATAGTCATCCTTTGGAAACAAGGATGTGAAAGCCATAGTAATAACTCTAAGGATATGTCTAAACATAGAACCCAATATTAGTGTTTTATAAATGGCCATGAACAACCTATGATAAGACCTAATATATGAGATTTTATTCTTGATTATGTGGTTTTCCTATTGTGAATAGTGTTGCTCACACTATTCTTCTTTGTTTTAGTCAATGGATGGGACCAGAAAGAACCTTATTAATGCTAAATGTGATGGGAAATGAAATGATTGTAGAGACCCGAATCGTGACGTACATAGATATTACATTACTTTTGTGGAATACATAATATATAACAAAAACAGACACACAAGGACCGTAATAGTTTAGTGTCTTTGGAAACGTGGAATGCAATCTTTTAATAATGGTGAAAGATCTTCAACATCTCCAATAAAGATCATCCACGTTTTGTTTCCTTACCTAAAACCTTTCTTTTAATCCTGGGGAAATATAAAACATAAATAGGGTGGGATAAAATGCTCATTAAGGGTAAAAAAAGAAACATCAATCACATCATATTCATAAGAACAAAACATTTTGGAAATATTACCCTGCAAAAGAGAACAAAATTTCATAACATGGGATAAATCCTGGTAGTGAAATGTAATCACAATAATCATAACATAAAACATGAAGCTATGTGGAATACACAAAAAATCATAGAGAATCATTTCTTATTTCCTCAGGACTCATTGCCAAGTCTATCTTAGTGGACAAAGTCCATTTCTGAACTGAGTTCATTCCTCGTTTCATTCCTGTTTCACTAAACCGGTTTAAACTGTCGTTCCATCCATGTCTATCTCATGAGATATAAAATCATTACCCAATGCATTGGAGGGAGATATAGGCCCCACCCATCTTATAATGATACCATTCTTATGTTTGCCACAAAATTATAAATCATACATCATTGCATAACCCATGTAATAAAAATGGGATTCTTAAACATTGTGACATCATAAAACAATTCATATAGGATAAAGGAATTCATAAAAATAATTCCATCACAACATAATCAAATCAATGTAATAATAGGGATAGAAACATAACCCTATATTATCTTAGATGGAAAATAATTTTGATAAAACACTTGAACTCCATTCTTGAGAAAAATATCCTTTTAACATTAAAAACAATTTTCCTCTCTTAACATGTCATACAATTTTAAACTAAAAGAAGTTGATTAAAAATAAACGTGAAAACTTGTAAAGGATTATTCTTGGTCATTATGTTTTAAAAAATCCATTCATGCCGTATAAGATAAAAAAACATTCTTCTCGTACTTTTGTCGGAAAAGTCAAAAATTACCTCATACGAAAAATGAAAAAATATTCCTTTCATATATTTTACTAAAAACTCACCGAAGGGTAAAATTGGATTTAAACAATTTTAGGTGGATGGAAAAAATATTACATATTGAGGAAACATGGATGTGGATGATAAATTACACCCCAGTAAATTCCAAGGTATAAACAATCTCGGATAAGAATGAGATTGTGATATTTCCATTTCCTTAGGTCTGATTTGATTTGTAAGTGTCAAAACCTCCTGTATAATGATTTAAATAATGTCATTGACTTATTCCATAATCATAATCATTGTTATGATATCATATATGGTCATATTATTAGCTTATTATAAGTAATATTTAATTGCTACATGTTATTCGGGTGTTTATTACTTTTTGTTCTTATGCGTGTTTTGGTGAATAAATTTTTTTTCTTCCTTTTTTAGGTTATAGATACATCATTTCCAGAGTTTTATTAGTGTAATATATATCATATTTATTCACTCAATTAATTTATGTAATCATTATGCAATGAAAATCATGTAGAATGAGTCGCATCACATCGTGGAGACGGTATTCCATACGTACGCACGAGCGATGATATCATTCCCATGATCGTGGAATTGTATTGAAGTGTATGTATACTATTAAAGAATAAATATCACTTAAAAATAATCATATATATTAATTCTTTACACTATTATACCCATCCAAGTATGTTGGTGGTGGAAAATAGATTACACAACGGCGTGGAGATGGTATTCCGTACGTAAGCACGCGCGGTGATTTCGTTTTCCGCAGGATGGATAGATGGTTAAATAGGGTTGTATCATACTTATAATAACATATCAGTATATGATTGATATTGATGTTATTAATTCATAATGAAACAACTAATGATGAAGAAGTGGAAGAAGAAATAAAGTTGAAAGAATCGGTAACAGACATTTCCTCTTCTTTGAAGCCCCTCGTTGAGACCTCCTTTTAGGGCACTAAAATTGGTATTTGAAGAAAACCAGTACCTCTAGGATGTTTCTAGGGAAGTGGAGGGAAGACAGTTATAGGTTTTGGCCGAGCTTGAAGGCTCAAAGTAGTGTGAGGAAGAGATGGAGGAGGTTCCCTTTTATAAGGGAGGAGAGGGGTACCTTTGGAAAAACTAAAAATATTATTTTATTATAAAGCCATATTCGGTTTTAAATAGACAAAAATTGATTTCTTTCGAAGCTATGGTCGGTTTGGGTCTAAATCCTCTCATACAATATAATTTAGACAAGTTTAGTTTACTATTTTAACTTTATCATTTAGATTTAACTTTAAGTTAGATAATTTTACTTTTATCATGTCCTTTTGAGTTCATACACTATAAGATTGATAAACTAACTTTAACTAACCAAAAGAACCCCAACTTTTTTATTATTAATATATATAACCTTATCTAAGTCATTTGTCCAAACCTTAGATTTTTAGGAATAAAATAACAATTAATAATATAATATTAGTTTTAAAAACTATTTTATGTCAATTTTGACACTATTTAGTAATTGATTTTTATAAAAATCATAACCGAATTATTAGTTAGAAAAAAGCTAATTAAATCAATACTAACATGTTATATTAACCAACAAAATTAGTCTAATTCATTAAAAGTCTCAAATTACATTTATTTGGGTATTTATAACATCAATTATGTCAATATTTCATTAATAAGATAATTACGGCATCATCTTTGTTTCATAAATAAATTAAATTATTCAGTGTCTAAAAATTACAAATAAAATACCATTCTGTAGGAAATCTTTTTATCTTTCTAATTAAAATTTATAGTCGAATATATCTTATGTATAAACCTATATTAAAAATTATTTACTTATTAAACATTGATTTTAACAATTTCAACCCTTATTTAAATAAATTAATAATAAATGTCCTAGTCTAATCCAAGTCGGCCTAAACGGTCATATTTTATTCCTATGGTTGTTTTTGTCGAATTACACTTAACCAATAGAATTAGGACATGTGTTAGGGTAATAATAATATCATTTTACCCTTAATTACCCTATTTACTTTTAACAGTGGTAAATAAAAGTAAAAAGTCACTATTCACCAAAAAATATTTTTATCTCATTGAATCAAATTTTACTTACTGTTATCAACTGTGTCTCTTGGATTTTTGAAATTCCACTCACAGAAGTGGTAAAATTAAGTTTTATGTAAATTTGCAAATTCTCCTAGGAGGTGGGTAAAAGACGGTGAAAAGTTGAATAAAATTTTTATATATCAAAAATTATTATACAATTACTCCAATGAATTACATTGAACTTATATGGGTATTATGTATCAATTTTGACCTTAAAAAATTTAAATAAAACAAATAATTATTTAAATAAAAAGTCGGTTTTTAAATAGTAACCCAGTGTTTTCACTATTCATCAAAAATTGAAAGTTCCCAGAAAAATACCAAAATGTCACCCCAGGCTAATTTCGATATTCCGAATCCAAAAATGAAGTCCATTTTGAAAAATAAAATTTAAAAAATTTCAAAAACTGTTTATTACTATTCATAACGGCTAGTTTTAATAATATTTTAATAGCATATCATTGTTTAGTGAAAATCGGTATTGTGTACGCCGCAAGCTATCAAGGAAGGTCGCGATTGCGTGTAAATCAAGCCAAGGTAGTGTTGTGTGTATTGAAAGATTCCTTTGATGATTTATATAAAATAAAAACAAAATATTTCTTATAAAAGTCTCGGGTGTTACCTTCTACCCCCCTTAAAATGAATTTCGCCCTCAAAATTCGTTGGGGTTATAAATGGTATACTACTTGAAATTTTTTTAATAGAAACCCACATCGTAAAAAGGAATACCAAAAATTGGATTTAAAAACTAATGTATGAAATGTAACGGTTACCCAAATTAACTCATAACTGGGTTTGCAAGTAGGAGAACATAGGTGAAAATATAGATATGGAAGAAAAATCTAACCATAATGATATAATGGAGAGTGGTAGAGAACATGGCTATGAAGAATCCAACAATCACAAAGCCATATATTTGTGATGATCTAAGGTACCATATGATTCATCAGATATAAGAGCACTAGGACAACATTTTTGGTTTTCAAGATCATTTCCCTAAAGTTGATGAAATTGGAATTAGAAGAAATACTTTCGTGATTTTGGTACAGTATCACCGTTGGTCGTTCTTTGGAAAATTTCCACTTCATCTCTTAAAGAAATGAAGTTGAATTTGTCATTCGTGATGTGTTAGTAGATCATGTGATAGAATGATGGGTCATTCCATCTGTCTCAAACAAAAGGTTTGAAAAGTTATCAAAAAATACATAAGTCCATCTATAGTGAGATTAATCATATATTGTTCCTAAAATGGACTTATACTTCATATATCATACTGCATAATATAATAAAACTAGTTTCTACTAAACAGAGACTTCATGTAGGCCAGTGGTAGGCGACACAGGCCAGTCGCACTTCAGTTGTGGGTTCGATTCCCACAGCCTTGTCCAACGCGATGGGATGTCGCCCATCCTGCAGGTTGTCGTTCTTCTAAAACTACATTACTATAACATCCAATCAATAATATCAAAAAAACATCTATCCTTAAACAATACTAACTTATTTCCAACATAATCCATTCAAATATTTAGGCTTATCCAAAATACTGCTGTCCAATCTCATATTATAGTGAAACGATTACCAAAGAGTTTATATAACAAGCATGTTAATACCATCATTGATCCACATATATCATGAGATATGTCTTGTTGGTCACATTCCAAATATTCGAAGGCCTTAACCATGTATTCTCTTGAAAAATTAATACCCATTGAATCTTAGTAAAAACATGACTACTGTCAAAAGTTAACTCTTTTCACATACCAAAACCTCAAACCATGATATAACTATTTCCTTATATCAGTCATGAGCTCTTGAATACATTCAAATAGTTCATTTTCTCCTTATCCCTTCATTATGCGCATATCATCATTTTTCCAAAAATACCTCAATCACTTTCCATCGGTACCATAAAATTATTGAAAACCACAATAGACCAATATATAAATATTCCAATATTCCACGATACTATATAAAACATTATTTTGCAATCTCATTACATAAACACTTAATCATTCCACCACATCGTTGTCATATTCAAAATTGCCAATAGTGATCGCATGTGACTTCCCTTTGTCCTTTGCCTTAAGTGTTTGCTCATGTCGATCATCACTAACCCTTGGATTAGGGCATTTATTAGCATAATGCCCCATTTCCTTGCACTTGAAGCATTGAAGTGTTGGTGGTTCATTTTCTGCAGTCTTTTCATTATTCACATCATTAGAAACCCTTTTTCCATTACTTCGACACTCAACTTCTCGATGACCATCTTTTCCACACATAGAACATTTTCTAGTCCCTTTAAGACAATCTCCAACATTCTTCTTTCCACACTTTGAGCATAAAGAAACATTCATCTTCATTTCACCATTATTATGAGATTTCTCATTGAACTCCATATTTTGTTTCCTGTCAAAACTATGAGATGGATAAGTAACACCAACTTCCATTTCTACCTTGATAGCACAACACCCAATTTCTTCATAGCCACTGAAGTCTCTTATAGCTAATGCCCTTCGAAGATTTGGTTTTAAGCCACTGATGAATCGATCAACATTACTTTCAGGTTGGATGATAAATCCAGATACATACCTTGACAGCCTTGTAAAATTCGATTCGTGTACACCAACAGATTCATCATCCTTTTTCTTTAGTTCAAGAAACACCTTCTCCATCTTTGTTCAAAGAATACGAGGGAAGTACTTATTGAAAAATAAGTTCTTGAACTCGTCCAATTCCATGGACTCAATTTCATCTCTTGGCCTCATATTCTTGATAAGATTCCACCCTTTATCAGCGTCACCTTCCAAACGATATACTGCTAAGATGACTTTATCATGTTCAGAACATTGAAGAACTGAAAATATCTTTTCAGTGGTACTAATCCATTATTCAGCAACAAGTGGATCAGAATACCCACTGAAAGAAGGTGGATGTTTCCTCATGAAGGACTCCATAGAATATTGATCCCTTCTATGCTCAATTGGAAGTCCATAATGATTCATAGCTTGTCTAAGTATAGCAATAAGATTTTTCACTTCATCTCCCATAACATTTGTTTGTTCAGGAGGCCAATCATTGCATTGTCCATTCCATTGATCAACACTGTTCCTTCGTGTTCCAGCCATCATCTAAAACCCAAAAAGAATACTGTGAGAGGAAAAAATCATTCTAGGGAAAACAATATAATAAAGGGGTAGTACCATCAATATCTAACATCTTAGGTTTAATTCTAAGATTTTTACCATAGTTCTAGGACTATATCCAATACGTATACTTATCATTAGAGACATCCCTAGACATACCTTAGAAATATATCTAGGGATCTCACTAACATTTTCGAATCCTAGTTTCCAAAGGTTGACTAAACCTTTCCTCTGATACCAACTGTAGAGACCCGAAGCTTGACGTATATAGATATTACATTACTTTTGCGGAATACATAATACATAACAAAAACAGACACACAAGGACCATAATAGTTTAGTGTCTTTGGAAACATGGGACGCAATCTTTTATTCGTGGTGAAAGATCTTCAACATCTCCCATAATGATCTTACACTTTTTTTTCCTTACCTAAAAACTTTCTTTTAATCATAGGGGAAAATAAAACATAAAAAGGGTGAGTTCAAATGCTCAGTAAGGGTAAACAAAAGAAATATCAATCACATCATATACATAAGAATATAACATTTTGGAAATCTTAACCTGCAAAAGAGATCAAAATTTCATAACATGGGATAAATCATGGTAGATAAATGTAATCACAATAATCATAACATAAAACATTACACTTTATGGAATACACACATAATCATAGAGAATCATTTCTTACTATTCAAGACTCATTGCCAAGACTATCTTAGTGAACAAAGTCCATTTCAGAACCGAGTTCATTCCTCGTTTCAGTCCTATTTCACTGAACCGGTTTAACCTGCCATTCCAGCCATGTCTATCTCATGAGATATACAATCTTTACCCAATGCATTGGAGGGAGATATAGGTCCCACCCATCTCATAATGATATCATTCATATGTGTTCCACAAAATCATAAATCATACATCACTGCATAACCCATGTAATAAAAATGGGATTCTTAAACATCGTGACATCATAAAACAATTTATATAGGATAAAGGAATTCATAAAAATAATTCCATCACAACATAATCAAATAAATGTAATAATAGTGATAGAAAAAGAACCCTATATTATCTTATATGGAAAATTATTTTGATAAAACACTTGAACTCCATTCTTGAGGAAAATATCCTTTCTACTTTAAAAACATTTTTCCTTTCTTAACATGTCATACAATTTTAAACTAAAATAATTTGATTAAAAATAAACATGAAAACTTGTAAAGGAAGCTTCTTGAAAATAATGTTTTAAAAAATCCATTCATGCCATATAAGTTAAAAAAAACATTCTTCTCGTACTATTGTCGGAAAAGTCAAAAAGTACCTCGTACGAAAAACTACAAAAGATTCCTTTCATATCTTTTACTAAAAACACACCGAAGGGTAAAATTGGATTTAAACAATTGTAGGTGGATTTAAATAATATTACATATTGAGGAAACATGGATGTGGATTTTAAAATTCACCGCAATAAATTCCAAAGTATAAACAATCTCGGATAAAAATGAGATTCTGATATTTCCCTTACCTTAGGTCCGATTTTCTTCGTAAGTGTCCAAACCTCCTGTATAATGATTTAAATAATGTCATTTACTTATTCCAGAATCATACTCATTTTTATGATATCATATATGGTCATATTATTAGCTTATTATTAGTAATATTTCATTGCTACTTGTTATTCGGGTGTTTATTACTTTTTGTTCTTATGCGTGTTTTGTCGAATAAATTATTATTATTCTTTTTTTAGGTCATAGATACCACATTTCCAGATTTTTTTTAGTGTAATATATATCATATTTATTCACTCAATTCATTTATGTAATAATTATGCAATGAAAATCATGTAGAACGAGTCGCATCACATTGTGGAGATGATATTCCGTACGTACGCACGCGCGGTCATATCATTTTCCGTAGGATGGATAGATGGAGAAATAGAGTTGTTTCATACTTATAATAACATATCAGTATATGAGTGATACATATGTTATTAATTCATAATGAAACAACTAATGAAGAATAAGTGGAAGAAGAAATAAAGTTGAATGAATCAGTAACTGACATTACATCGTCTTTGAAGCGCCTCTTTGAGACCTCCTTTTAGGGCACTAAAATTGCTCTTTGAAGAAGACCAAGACCTATAGGATGTTTCTAGGGAAGTGGAGAGGATAAATTGGCTGGGGTTGGACGATCATGAAGGCTCAACATGGTGTGAGGAAGAGAGGGAGGAGGTTCCCTTTTATAAGGGAGGTGAGGGGTACCTTTGGAAAAACTAAAAATATTATTTTATTATAAAGCCATATTCGGTTTTAAATAGCTTCAAATTGATTTATTTAGAAGCTAAAGGTTGGATGGGACGAAATCCTCTCATACAATAGAATTTTGAAAAGTTTATTTTACTATTTTACCTTTTCATTTAGATTTAACTTTAGGTTAGATAATTTTACTTTTACCGTGTCTTTTTGTGTTCTTACACTATAAGGTTAATAAACATACTATAACAAGCCAAAAGAACCCCATGTTGTTTTTTATTAATATCTATAACCTTATATAAGTCATTTGGCCTAACCTTAGATTTTTAAGATTAAAATAACAATTAATAGTATAATATTTGTTTTAAAAACTATTTTATGTCAATTTTGACACTATTTAGTAATTGATTTTTGTAAAAATAATAAAATAATGATTAGTTCGAAAAAAGTTAATTAAATCAATAATAACATGTAATATTAACCTAAAATTTTAGTGGAATGCATAAAAACTAAAAAATTACATTTATTTGGGTATTTATAACATCAATTATGTCAATATTTCATTAATAAGGTAATTACTGCATCATCGTTGTGTCATAAATAAATTAATTTATTTAACGTGAAAAAATTACAAATAAAATACCATTAGGTAGGAAATATTTTTATCTTTCTAATGAATATTTATAGTCGAATATATCTTATTTATAACTCTATATTAAAAATTATTTACTTATTAAACATTGATTTTAACTATTTTAACCCTTCTTTTAAAAAATTAATAATAAATGTCCTAATCTAATCCAAGGGGGCCTAAATGGTCATATTTTATTCCTAAGGTTGTTTTTGGTCGAATTACACTTATCCAATAGAATTAGGACATGTGTTAGGGTAATAATAATATCATTTTTACCCTTAATTACCCTATTTACTTTTAACCGTGGTAAATTAATGTAAAAAGTAAATATTCGCCAAAAATTATTTTCATCTCATTTAACCACATTTTACTTAATGAAATCAACCATTTCTCTCAGATTTTTGAAATTCCACTCACAGAAGCGTTAAAAGTAAGTTTTATGTAAATTTGCAAATTCTCCTAGGAGGTGGGTAAAAGACGGTGAAAAGTTCTATAAAATTTTTATATATCTAAAATTATTATAAAATTACTCCAATGAATTACATTGAACTTATATAGGTATTATGTATAAATTTTGACCTAAAATAAATTTATATAAAATAAATAATTATTTAAATAAAAAGTCGGTTTTTAAATAGTAACCCAGTGTTTTCACTATTCATCAAAAATTAAAAGATTCCAGAAAAATACCAAAATTTCACCCTAGGATAATTTAGATATTCAAAATCCAAAAATGAAGTCCATTTTGAAAAATAAAATTTAAAAAAATTCAAAAAGTATTTATTACTATTCATAACGGCTAGTTTTAATAATATTTTAATAGCATATCATTGTTTAGTGAAACTCAGTATTCCGTACGCCACATGCAATCAAGGATGGTCGTGATTGCGTGTAAAGTAAGACAAGCTAGTGTTGTGGGTATTGAAAGATTCATTTTATGATTTATATAAAATAAAAACAAAATATTTCTTATAAAAGTCTCGGGTGTTACAATTATTGTCCCCCTGAGCAACCAAATGTTATGGGATCTAGAATGAAAAATCTTGTAGCCATGCTCACAAAACATTCTCAAGCTATGAATCATGTGGGTCTTCCAAACGAGCAAAGGAAAGAGAATCATTCTGTTGAATCCTTCATGAGGCAGCATCTACCTTCATTCAGTGTGTCTTCTGATCCATTAGTGGCTAAACAATGGATTAGTACCACTGAAAAGTTATTTTCAGTCCTGCAATGTTCTGAACATGATAATGTCATCTTAGCAGTATATCGTTTGGAATGTGAAGCTGATCAATGGTGGAATCTTATTAAGAATACGAGGAAAAGTGATTAAATTGAGTCCATGGAATGGATCGAGTTCAAGAACTTTTTTTTCAATAAGTACATACCTCGTATTCTTCAAACAAATATGGAGAAGGAGTTTCTTGAACTGATGAAAAAGGATGATGAATCGATTGGTACCTACAATGAAAATTTTACAAGACTTTCAAAGTACACTTCCAGAATTATTATCCAACCTGAGAGTAAGATCGATCGATTCTTTAGTGGCTTAAAACCATTTATTTAAATGGCGTTATCCAAAAGGGACTTCAATAGCTACGAGGAAATTATTCGATGTGCTATCAAGGTTGAGATGGAGATTGGAGTAATCCATCAGTCATATGGGTTTGATAAGAAGCGGAAAATGGAATTCAAAGGGAAATACAAAGACCACAATGAAAATATTATGAGTTTTCCCTTATGCTAAAAGTGTGGAATAAAACATTGAGGGAATTTTATTAAAGGGACAAGTAAATTTTTTATGTGTGGAAAAGAAGGTCATCGGGTAGTTGAATGTCGAAATAATGGGAAGAAGATGTCTAATGACACGAACAAAGAAAGGGATACACAGAATGCACCTCCTACACTTAAATGATTCATGTGCAAGGAAATGGGGAATTATGCCAATATATTTCCTAATCCAAGGGTTTTTGATGTTGATCGACGTCAACAAACTATTAAGGCCAAAGACAAAAGAAATTTAAATGAAATTTCTATAGGCGATGTGGAGTATGATTACGATGTGGTGAAAGGTACACTTACCATCCACTCTAATGTAGAAAATGTTATATTTGATTCTGGATCCACCCACTCTTTTATTTCTGAAGAATTTTCTAAGGGTATAGTCGTACTGCCTCAACAATTAGATGTTGAGTTAGCTGTGACAACTCTTAATGGCACGATGGTTGCATGAAAAGTTTCTAATTCTTCTCCAATTGAAGTTTGTGAGAAAGTGCTTCCTGCAAATCATGTGATCCTTCCTATTGTGTAATTTTATGTTATTATTTGCATGGATTGGCTTTCTTTATACGGAGCTCATATCAATTTCCAAATAAGGGAAATAACATTTATTATTCCCGGTCAATCTACTATAATTTATCGATGCAAGGATGAATATAACCTTCCAGTAGAAATTTCTTCCATATTATGGGTCTTGATTCACATAAATGAATGTTATGTATCTCAAATGGTTGGAGAGAAACTCATGATTAAGAATATTCTCATTGTAAAAGCGTTTGATGATGTCTTTCCGAAGGTATTTCTAGGTCTCCCTCCAAATTTTGAAGATGAGTTTTCAATATAACTCATACCGGGTGTTATGCCCATTTCAAAGACACCTTATCGAATGGCCCCAATTGAGTTGCATTAATTGAAGAAGAATCTCTAAGAGAATCTTGATAAGGTTTTCATACACCCCAGTGTATCACCTTTGGGGCATATTTTTTGTTTGTTAAGAAGGAAGATGGATCAATGAGACTCTGCATTGATTATGGGGAACATAACAAGATCACTATCAAGAAAAAATATCCTCTCCCATGCATTGATGACTTATTTGACCAACTATGCGAAGCTCAATACTTTTCAAAGATTGATCTTCGTTCAGCGTATTAACAATTAAGGGTAAAAAAGGAGGATATACCAAAGACAGCTTTTCATACAAGGTATGGACACTATGAATTTATAGTGATGCCATTTGGTCTTACTAATTCCCCTGCTATCTTCATGGATCTAACTAATACATTCTTTAGAGACCATCTTGATCAGTTTATGGTAGTCTTTATAGAAGATATTATTGTCTATTCAAAGCACAAGTAAGAACATAAAGATCACTTGAGAATTTTATTAAAGACCCTATGAAAGGAGAAGCTTTATGCCAAATTTATCAAGTGTGAATTTTGGCTTCAAAAATTTTCATTTTTGGGTCCCAAAATCACAAAAGAGGGGATATCTGTGGATCCAGCAAAAACAGAGGTTATCGAAAGATATTCGAGACCAACTACCGTAACTGAGATATGAAGTTTTCATGGTTTTTCTGGATATTATCGACGTTTTGTGAAAGATTTTTCAGGATTATCTAATCCACTCACCAGGTTTACTCGAAAAGGAGTTAAGTTCGTGTGGATGGAGGAGTGTGATGAGAATTTCATGTATTTGAAAAGAAGGTTATCCAGTGCACCTGTGCTCACACTGCCTTATAATGGAGAAAGGTTTTTGATCTACTGTAATGCATCCATGAAGGTATTGGGGTGTTTTCTCATGAAAAGAAATATGGTTATAGCTTATGCCTCAAGACAGTTGAAAATCCATGAGAAAAATTACCCAAATCATGATTTGGAGTTAGCTTTGGTAATCTTTGCATTAATGATTTGGAGGCATTATCTTTATGGTGAATGGTGTGATATTTATACTGATCATAAAAGTTTAAATAATATTTTCACACAAAAGGAGCTGAATATGTGCCAAAGAAGACGGTTGGAGCTGATTAAGGATTTCGACTTCTCAATTCATTACCACCCTGGGAAAGCAAACAAGGTGGCAGACACATTAAATAGACAAGACCATGCTAGGTTATCCATGATGAGGATCACAAAAGATCCAATATTTATGGATTTATAATGAATGGATGTTGTAATTATAATGGAAGGGGAAAAATATTATCTTTCTCAAATGAATGTTCAACCATCTATACATGTGAGATTAAAGAGGCACAAAAAGAAGATGTAGAGTTACAAAAGAAGGTGAGAAATGAACCTGAATTCAACCTTGATTGTGATGGGATAATAAGGTTTAGCAATCGGGTTTTTGTTCCTCCAATCCCAGAATTAAAGAAGGCGCTACTAGATGAGGCTCATAGTTCTTCATTCTCTATTCATCCTGGAATCACGAAGATGTATAGGGACATGAAAGATTACTTCTGCTAGGATGGCATGAAAAGAGATGTTGCTGAATATGTCTCTCGATGCTTGGATTGTCAGCAGGTTAATGCTGAGAGACAGAAGTCTAAGTATATGTTACAACCATTACCCATACCAGAATGGAAATGCGAAAACATCACTATGGACTTTGTCACTAGACATCCTAAAACATCCAAAGGCTATAATGCTATTCGGGTTATAGTTGATCGTATTATGAAGTCGGCACACTTCATTGCTATTAGAGAAGATTTATCTCTGGATCAGCTTGCCAGGATATATGTGAAGGAAGTGGTAAGATTTCATGTAGTACCACTTTCCATTAAATCTGATCGAGATCCAAGGTTTACCTCGATGTTTTGGCGAAGTCCTCATCATACTTTTGAAACAGAGTTGAATTTCATCACTGCTTATCATCCTCAGAAAGACGGTCAGTCTGAGAGAATAATTCGAACTCTAAGAGATATGTTAAGATCTTGATCTATGTATTTTAAAGGTGGTGGGATCAACACCTACCTTTGGTGGAATTTTCTTATAATAATAGCTTTCACCCCAGTATTCAGATGGATCCTTATGAATCTCTCTATGGAAAGAATTTTAGGACTCCAACATGCTTGGATGATGTTGAAGAAAGAAATCTATTAGGACCTGATCATGTTGATGAGATGGCAGAAAAGGTCATATTTATTCAGCAACTCATTATAGAATCTCTGAGTAAACAAAAAAAGCCATGCCAACAACTGAAGAAAATACCTGGAACTTAAAGTGGGTGATAAAGTGTTCTTACAAATATCTCCTTGGAAGTGAGTAATGAGATTTAGAAAAAAGGGAAAGTTGAGCCCTAGGTATATCGTTCCTTTGGAAATACTGGATCATGTTGGGAAGGTAGATTACCGATTTGTGCTTCCACCGAATCTTTCTCAAGTTTAGGATGTGTTCCATGTATCCCTCCTGAGAAAATACATTCCTGATCCTTCACATGTACTAGGCTCAGAAGTTATACCACTACAGCAAGATCATTCTTATAAAGAATAGATGATAGAGATTCTGGATCGTAGAAAAAAAATTCTATATAAAAATAACACTTGCTTGGTGAATATTATATGGAGGAACCACCAATTAGAAGAAGCTACATGGGAGCTTGAGGATATGATGAAGGAGAGGTATCCTCATCTGTTTGTTACAAAGTGACAAATTTTGAGGGTGAAATTCATTTAAAGGGGGTAGAATGTAACAAACATATATTTTATGAGAAATATATTATTAATGTGTTATGTTATACTCAACATCAAATTAATCTTTCACTACACACAACACTAGATTGGCTTGCGTTACACGCAATCACAGCCTTCCTCGATAGTGATTGTAGTACGCAATAGCTGGTTTCACTAAACAACGATATATTGTTATAATATTATTATGTAATAGCATTAATGAATAGTATTGACTATATTTTGAATTTTATAACATTATCTTACATATTTTCTTGAACTTTGTATGAGAACAAAATAATATTTTTGGGTAACATAAGTATTTTTTTAAAAATGCAGTTTTACCTCCTTTTGATTGAGCACCCACATTAAATCTAGTTTTTGACATGTTTATAAGTTCAATTTGACAAAATAAAATTATTCCTTGGAATAACGATATAAAATTTTAATTTGGATTAATTTTTCATATTATTCTGATAACTTTCATGTTTTAATGAATAGTAAAAAAACACAATATTTTAATTAAAAAAAACTTTTTTCATTGCAATAATTCATATGGTTGGATTATAATTTTAATTAGTTTTAAAGTGTAATTAGAATATATTTTTACCATTTAATCAAATTTTGGTCATTGAAATTAATTTCACTTTGAATTAGGACATAAACAACTGTCGATCTATTGATAGTTATTGTTTCTTAAAAACATGCTATTTGTTTTGATAACAGGAATTAATTTTAAAATTAATTAATTCCACTAATATGTTTTTAATTTGTAAAAATAGACATCATTTTTGAATTCTTAATATCAAATACATATTAGGCTGATTTTTTGTTATTTTTCTGAAAAACTTCAATTTTTGATGAATAATGAAACCACTTGGCAGTAGTTCAAAAACTGACTCTTTCATTTAAATGAAAATTTCCACTTCTAGGAATTTAATTTCAAAAATACGACATACATGGTTGTTATCAAGAAGTAAAATGTGGTTCAATAAGATGAAAATAATTTTCTGTGAATAGTAATTTTTGACTTTTATTTACTGTGGTTAAAGGTAAATAGGGTAATTCAACATTAAAAGAATATTATAATAATTATAAATTACCTTAACACTTGTCCTAATCTTATTGTATGAGTAGTGGCCGACCATGGGAATCCTTGGGTCTATTTTTTGACCCCATTAAGCCACTTGGTAGTGATAATGAAAATTTGGATTAATTAATTTAAGGTAAAGACAAAATTTACATTTACAAAAATCATTTTGTAATTAATTTCTATAATGGGTTATATAAATTATCATTTCGACAATAAATTTTCATTGTAAAGTTAAAAATATTTCCTACATGGTGGTTTTTTAGATAATTTTTAGACTTCAAATAAATTAAATTATTTATGACACAATAATGATGCAGTATTTACCTCATTAATAAATGATTTAAATAAATAATATTATAATGATTAAAATATTATCTAAAACATGTCCAATTCTGATTGGATGATTTTATTTCGACCATGATTCATCTTATATTTATCTTTAATTATTTTTGGACCTTTTTAAACCGAAGATAAGTTTATAATAAAATAATATTTTCACACTTTCCAAAGGTGCCCCTCTCCTCCCTTATAAAACAGAACCTACTCCCTCTCCTATTTACACAAAATTGATCCTTCAATCTTGGAAAACCCCTGAACATTACTCTTCTCAACTCCCCTAGTAATATTCTAGTGGTCTGGTTCTTCTTCGAAGACCATCATTAGTGCCATAAGAGGAGGTATCAAAGAGGCGTGTCGAAGAAGAGGTAATATCTGTTACCGATTCATTCAAATTTATTTCATCTTCAACGTACTATTATTTAGTTGTTTAATTATTAAGTAATATCATAAGTATCACTCATATACTGATTTGTTATTATATATATTAAACAACCCTATTTCACCATCTATCCATCCTACGGAAAACTAAATCACCGTGCGTGCGTACGTACAGAATACCATCTCTACATCGTGGTGTAATCTGTTTTCCACCACCACAATACTTGGATGGGTATAATGGTGTAAAGAATACCTATATATTATTATTTTAAAGTTATATTGATTATAAAATAGTATACATACACTTCAATACAATTCCACGATCCTTGGATCAAAATCATCGCTCGTGCGTACGTACGGCCTACCGTCTTCACAATGTGATGCGACTCGTTCTACATGATCTTCATTGAATAATGATTATATAAATGAATATAATGAGTATGTATTATATATATTACACTAATACAATTCTAGATATGAGGTATCTATAATTTAAAAAGAATAATAATAATTTATTCGACAAAACATGCATAAGAACAAAAAGTAAAGACCACCGAAATAACAAGTAGCAATGAAATATTTCTAATAAAAAGACACGAAAATGGCCATATATGATATCATAACAATGAGTATGATTATGTAATAAGTCAATGACATTATTTAAATAATTATACAGGAGGTTCAGATACGTACGAATCAAATCGGACCTAAGGAAAGGGAAAATCTCGCAATCTCATTGTTTTCCATGATTGTTTATACTTCAAAATTTACTGGGGAATATTTATCATCCAAATCCATGTTTCCTCAATATGTAATATTATTTCTATCCTCCTAAAATTTTTTAAATCCAATTTTCACCTTTTGTGAGTAAATGATATGAAAGGAATCTTTTTTCCTTTTTAGTACGAGGTGCTTTTTGACTTTTCCGGCCAAAGTATGAGAAGAATATTTTTTTAACTTATATGGCATGAACGGATTTTTATGATTTCATAGAACATTATTTTAATGAATATTACTTTAAATGTTTCCATGTTTATTTTTAATCAACTTTTGTTAGTTTAAAATTTTATGACATGTTAATAAAGGTAAAATGTTTTTGAAGTAGAAAGGATATTTTCCTCAAGAATGGAGTTCAAGTGTTATATCAAACTTATTTTCCATATAATATAATATAGTGTTCTGTTTCTATCCCTAATTTTACATTTATTTGATTATGTTATGATGGAAAAAAATTTATTATGTCATTTCATCTTATATGGATTATGTTATGATGGAATGATGATTAAGAATCCCATTTTTATTACATGGGTTATGCTATAATTTATGATTTTGTGGCACATATAAGAATGGTTTCATTAGGAGATGGGTGGGACCAATATCTCCCTCTAATGCATTGGGTAATGATTTTTATCTCATGTTATAGACATGGCTGGAATGACTAGTTAATCTGGTTCAGTGATACATGACTGGAACAAGGAGTGAACTCGGTTCACTAATGGAATTTGTCCACTATGATGGTCTTGGAAATGAGCCTTGACTAATATGAAATGATTTTATATGATTATGTGTGTATGCCACAAAGTTTCATGTTTTAATTTATGATTATTGGGATTACATCTCACTACTATGATTTATTCCATTTTATGATATTATGATCTCCTTTTCAGGTTAAGATTTTCAAAATGTCATGTTCTTATGAATATGATATGATTGATATTTCTTTTTTTACACTTACTGAGCATTTGAGCTCATCCTTTTGTATGTTTTATTTTCCCCAGGTCAGGAAGAAGGGTATTAAGTAGTCTATTCCAAACGGGACTGAAGATATGATGAAATAAATGGGAGACAATGTAGATTCTTTATGAACCAGTTGTTTATGTTTCCCAATTTCTAAAGACACAATTCCTAAACGGTCCTACCTTGGTTTTTTATATGTTGTAATATGTATGCTTCAATTATGAATTAATAACCATGTATGTAATGTATGGGTCGTTATAGGCATACTGTTCCTAATTTTTTTTAAATTGGGTAACTAAAATAAATACCGTGCACATGGGGTTTTCCAGAAAGTGCAGAATAATATCTAAATGGGATCTCAAATTAGAAATTTGAGGGCACTGTTGAAGACATTATGCAAGTATTGCACTATGTGTTACATAATAATAGTCATCACATGTTTTTTGTATATATTTTTACATAGGTGTGGAAATGAATAAAATAATTGTGAAAAATATATTTTATTTCAAATGTTTGCTGCTCTGACTGGTTATATTTTATAAAATGAAATTATGTCTAATTTCTATTGTTTTATGCATAAACCCCAAACCTCTAGAGTGTTTTTGAAGTGAGAGATCCCTATATAATCATCTCAGTTGAATGATGACATATTGGTGAACATGTCACCTCAGATTCGCTGAATAATTCCCATGACAATGAAATCAGATCGTTCTTCATCAGTGATCAAACCAAATAGTGGTTGGGCATGAATATTATTTGGATTTCATTGCTGTTCTTTATTTTTATTAAAAATTTCAATTAACAGATGAATATATTGATTCATGGATCATGCATATTATGAGATTGGATTATTTTATGATTTTTTCGAGAGAATTACTTATTATTATTAATTTTTTCATATTTTGTTCTAATGCATACGGATCAAGATCTATATGAAAATAAATCATGGTTCATTCATCTCGTTTGAATTCATTTCTACCCCGATTCAACGTTTATCATTGGAATTATTCATTGGCCCATGGTTTGACATGTCATCGAGGAATCGATCATTTCACACATGTTTAATGCATAATGATATGATATTTTAGGTCAGGACTTAGTACGACAATATATATTTGTGACAAAAATAGTACAGAATGGGTTGAACTATATCAGAAGCATCCAATTTCATGTAAGACACATGGTCAATGATTTATATAAAGAAAGTTCATTTCACGAATGGATTCGACATCTAGATTTCAAAAAAATCCGTACAAGTGTTCCCCTAGAGTAGATCCATGAGTTTCATCGTGATTGGAGCATGATTTCAAGGAGATTTCGGTGTAGGCTTGAGTGGGAAGAAGAAGAAGGCGTTTTTAGAAAAACATGATATATATAGTGTGTGGTACATGGGGAAACCACATGTATCCCTGCTTTTTGGATGAATCAGCATATACTTGGGGAAGTACATAGAAATGGGGTGGATTAGACAGTTTTCTCACATAGAATGAACTCCCCCACATGAAAAGTATTGAACCATGAACATGGGATACCAAGTGTATCGATTCACGATCATGGGTACACAGTCTTAGGCCATTTACTAGCACACGGATGACGTACATGGAAGTGACCCAGTGTATAGGGACACAATGTGTATGCCCTATACACATTGTGAACTCTTGTATACTACATTGAAATGGTTTGAACGATATAGGTCAATTACGTAGACAAAACTCGGGTTCAAGGAAAATATAATGTAACCCCTTTACACATATTTTACTCTTTCATTAATTACATAGATCTATTATCATTAGTATAATTGAAAATATTCGTTAGGGTTCATTCCAGTGGTTGTTTCCCTGAATGCTGGAATGAATAATTTCCTACTCCTATGACTATGATCCCTTTGGCAGGAAATCTTGGATAGAGTTAATGGAATCCCCCCAAGAGAACAAGAGTAGGATCCTATTTTAATCTCTGTGTACTGGTTAGAGTTCTGAGTATCTACGTGACCAATCAGATGGGGCATTGATCCTATACTATGAGGGTTAATCCCAATGGAGTTGTTGTTATAACCACATGGCCCTAGTTATGACGATCATTATTGTATAATAATCGGTTCATATATTTTATTTTATATTATCTCCCAATAATATACCTGATGATAGGTACCTATTGGATTGGCATCATTAGAGCTATCACAATCAAGAGTGTGTTCTCTCGGATGAGTTCTTTGGGGAATCTTTGAGTTGGAATCATATGCTGAGTATACAGTGGTTTTTTCTTACCTCTAGACTCGGTATCTTTGATTGAGTATTTCAAGATATTATTGTAATATGTGTTGTATAAAAACACCTATGTATATCTTACTATACAATAATTTATTTTATGGTTTTTAGTTTCGGTGTGTCCTTCTGTGTATTAGTATACTCAATCATGTCCAGGCTTTTCTCGCACATGTCATGTCTTTATTGACGACCATCCTTTTGAAAAATTACTAGGAAAAATATGAAAATAGAGTTATTATTGAAACCGGATATACCATGGTCTGATCGTGCCGATTTTAGACAGTTGTCCCAGTACCATAACTTTGATGTTGGACCTGTATTATAGACTCTTTTGGCTGGATAATTTTTGAATTCGTTTGGATTACATTAATTCCATTCACAATCTATTTATGCGACGTAGATGTATCCATTCATCAGTTTTTTGGATATTTTTTAAATTTATGAATTTTTGTTTGATTTATAATGTGTACAGGTTTATAAACAATTCCTCCCATGTTATTTATATGCCTACTCGGTGCTGGTCACCATCCCCTGGCCTATTAGAGGCCGACATGGGGAGTTGCGGCATAGACCACCTTGGGATAGGTTGTGACAAGGTGGTATCTGAGGGTGTTGATCAGTTTTGTTATAGGATCAGAATTATATGAGATTGGTTTGTTGAAATAGTGTTTAGTTATTCATGTTCATCTATCAGGCTTGCGAATCCAGTGGTTGTGCAGCGACTAACAGATCCATACACGAGGACTATGATAACTAGCATTTTCACTTGTTACATGGGAAAACTGGTTACAAGGAAAACAATGTCACAGACATCATATAAGAATGGGTTTTGTTTCCCTTTAAATCTAGATTCAACTCCCTAGATATACTCATTGATAGTGTGACATCTTATTTACCTTTAGGATTCTACTAGGATAAATTCTATCTTGAATTCAGCATGATGATCATGAGGATGATCCCCTCGGTAATGAGGATTTAATACCGGGATGAATTCCCGATAAATTTCCTCCATGTGGTGCATCATCCATACCACCTGTAGAGAAGCTCATGGTACCTATAGTACCAGATGATTAGGTGTGCAGGCAGAGCGTGCTTCATGAGATTCAGTAGAAGATAACCCTTAGGTTTTGGAAGATATTGACCTAGAGGATCCTGAGGAATGTCTTGATGATATGGAAAAAAATTTCATCTAGTCAGCACAATAATAGTTTAGATGGTGGTCCTGGTAGTGATCCATCATCTCATATTAGTAGGGCGATGGTGGGGTTGAGTTTCCCTATCTTATGATAAGGAAAATAATTCATGTGTAGAGATTGGGAATCTATAAAAAGAGGGGTTCTCACTAGCTATAACGATGCATGTACATATCAATGAGTTTCTACTGGTCTATTAGGGAAGCACTTCAGTAGCTGAGTATTAATTGTGGTTTACCAAAATAAGTAGGTTCTCGATGGATATGGTTCGATATTAATTATTTAGGGATCATACATTCGAGTGACACCTATGAAGATACATATGGTCTAGTTTTATTCCCATATTCACTACTACCTATTTTGGGGTTCTTGAGAGATAATTGTTAGTAAAGAGTTTCATGGATGAGAAATTACAATTGGTTATTTTACGGAGTGGCTAGTGGGAGTATAGACATTGGTAGCAAGGAGGTGACCTTAGTCTTAAGGAGCTGGACTTGGGGTAAATTTGAGGAGGAGGTCCCAAGAGAGAGGATATGTATTTCACGACTCACAAAGAGGGTCCATTCAACCCTGATGGAGGTTGTTCTGATTATCTGAACACATGGTACCTATCTACCAATATTATCCGACCACCCATACAACTAATAGAGAAATCATTTATGGGACAGATAGGCAGAGAGAGCGATAGGATTAGTTAGATACCAAGAGTAGTAGATTTGAAAATGTATATGTTAGTCCATAGGGAGGTGGTCGATGTTTCTAAGTGTTACAACTACCACCCCCACGTGCTGCACACCATTTTCAGCCTGCTATAAGATAGGGGAGGGGAAATACAGACACAGTAGATTCTTATGAACCGAAGGATTTGAGATTGATTCGTGGTAAGATATATGTATTTCTTACTTTAGATATAGTACAAATAGACCAAGATTATAGTCATTAGTGTACCACTAAATATCATGTTCAGGAAAAAGATACATTGATTCAACAGTTCACTCAACCATTACACAACAAGACTCCTAGTGGAGAACAGATGGCTATCACACACTTATGTTGACAGTGTGACTATACTTTTAGAGGTGAGAGTTTCTATTGGCAACTCTTGGTAGATGCGGCTAGGCCTTTTTATTACATTTTTAGTAATAATTTGTTATCCAGTGTTCATGATCATATTAAATATTTTAGAAAAACGGTACAGTGTGCCAATAGGGGAGAAACCATATATTATTTTGTAGGTGAAAAGGAAGATCAACCAGTGCATGGTAGACTCATGCATAGGCGGTGCAGATGATTACTAAAAAGTTTCCCAGACTAACCCTTGGTGCATGGGATGTTATGAGTTTATAGTTTCATGCAATGGGGGTGGATTATGAATATGTATTACTTGAATATGTTCTGGGTTTACCTCTCCACTAAGAGATAAACTTCTCAACTTATCTATACCTCGAGACGACATCAATATCTTCTCCAGTATATCTACTAGCATCCATAGTGCCGCATGAGATAAGGATACAATTGGATGACTCATAGAGGAAGGGATTTATGAGACCCTATTTTTCACCATTGGAAACCTCAGTTTTGTTATCCAAGAAGGAATATCGGAGCAAGAGGTTTTTTGTGCACTATTTGTGCTTAAACTAGGTGTCCATGAAAAACAATTATCCACTACAACAGATTTGTGGCCACTTTTATTAGATGAGAGGGTCAAGATGGTTATCTTATATAGACCTTAGATCATTCAATCACCATCCATGAGAATGGTATGGGGATATACCCAGTACAACATTCAAGTGTCTCTACAATCACAACGAGTACTTGGTGATCCCCTATGACATGATGAATATCCCAATAGTGATCATGGGACTCATGAACCATATCTACCAAACTTTTATAGATCGGTTCTTGGTTATATTCATCAATGATATGCTTGTATAATCAGTGTCCAAGGAAAATCACATGAGGCACATGATGAAAGTTCTAGATATACATTAAGATCGCCATCTTTATAGAAGGCTCTCAATGTGCTAGTTCTCAATTCATGTGTTCCCCTTTCTAGGACATGTTTCTTCTGCAGATGGAGTGGAAGTGGACCTCGTCATTTTCGAGGTAGTGTTAGCATGGGATCCACCTAAAAACGGGATTATGGTGTGGAGAATACTTGGCTGGGGAGGTTATTACAAGAGATTCATATATAATTTATCAAGAGTATAAACATCCATAATATCATTTACTCGAAAGGGGCATCCTTTTTTGTGGATAGAAATGTGAAAATATGATTTTAAATAGTTGAGATATATTTAGATGACCCCTCTCATCTTGTGTTTCTTAGAGGATGGGTTCATGTAGTTAGTGGTTTATGTTTCATTTAAAACCTATTTTAGTTGTGTTATGATGTATAGGAAAGTAGTGTTTGAAGACGTGTCATCCCAGTTGAGACCAATTGAGAAGAACTATGTTAACCATGATCTTGTGTTAGTATAGTTAGTATTCATGTTAAATATGTGGTGACACAACCTAATGATAAAGGGGTTTATAATCTACTATGATAAAACGGGTCTTAAGTATATCTTCTCTCCAAAAAATTTTCAACTTGTGATAGTGGTGATGGATAGAGGTTCACCGAGTCTATAACCTAGAAATGTTTTATAATAATACTAAAGAGGACATGGTAACAAATTCTCTACGAATGATATATTGTTCAACATTCCAGAACGAGGATTCAGTGGAGTTGGCCTCATTGCAGTTATCCTTTATGGATTGGGATAGAGAAGCCTACATCCAGTCAATGGTTGTCACACATCCACTCTTACATATTATTAGGGAGTTATGTCTTTGGGATACAGTCTGTGATACCCTGTGTGTTCATATATCCATAGGTCATGCTCTCAAAGGATTTTATAAAGGTAGGTAACAAGTCAAACCTTTCAATGGATACATGATAGTACCAGAGACATTGTGGGCGGAGTTTTAGAGAGAGTTTGATACATATCAATTGGTGATACATCCAGCAATTGGAGTGATGTACTGAGGCCACCAAAATCAGATTTGGAGGCCAAAGATTAAGATATTAACTGAAGAGTTTGTCTCTCAATGCATTACTTGTCAACAAGTGAATGTTGAATACCATGTTCTAGTTGGTGTGGAATAAAAAATTGGGCATCCATAATATATGTGGGATAGAATATCCATATACTTTGTGATTGGATTAACACCTATTTATAGGGGACATTAAACCTTCATGGTGAACCTAGACTGACTCATCATGTTGTCCAACATAATAGTTATCTGAGAACAGAGTTAGGTAGAGTGCTCTAGACGCCTATACATGAAAGAGATAGTATGAATCCATGGACATCCAATGGGGATTATTTCAAAATTAATAATCACTTTAAATCAAGATTGTGGAAGGTATTATAGTGTTTCGGTCCTCGTGATGCTTGAGCACAACGTTTCACCAACAAACCAATGACTAAACTGAAGAACCCTTTTAACTAGTGGAGGAGATGTTTTGAGATTGAATTTTAGAAATTAGTTGTAATTGGGAGGATAACCTACCACTTGTGGATTTCTCATAAAAAACAACTACCATTCCACCATCGATATGGAACCATTCATGTCTTTGTACAAGTGACCATGCAGGTCAGCACTTTATTGGACTATCTTGGGATTGTATTCACCCATGGTCCTGGAGTTAGTGTGAGATAAACTATACAAGGTTTTGATTTTTCAAGGCATGATGTAGAATATATAGATCAATCAAAAATATTATTCTGAATGGTGATGATGGTCATTGGAGTTTGAGGAAAGAGACCATGTGTTCCAAGGAGTTTCACCACAATGTGGATTACAGAGGTTTGGATGGGGTGATGTGCAATCTCTACGGTTCTTTCAACCTAAATGGATAATATTTAGAGTTGGTGAGGTGGAATACCACTTATACATATCATGAATATTATTTTCTTTGAGTATTCCTTTATTTCTATGGATTTTATAAATGAAATGTTTTAAAATATGTTTTTTTAAAAATAATTATAATTGGTAACAATAATTTTCTGATGAAGAGTTTACATGATTTTCAAGTCATCCTTTATATGTTTACAATTTTTATTTTCTAGTAAATGGTATTCTAAAAAATTATGAATTTTCATTGAAAAAAAATTATATTAAATGAATTCTCATTTTCCTCAAGAAATTTTCTGACTATTTTTATAAATCATTTTCCTTCTAAGATGAAAGTTCTGGATTTTAAATTATCCTTACTAGGGAAATTACCAAAAGATATATTTTTTATTACTTCTATAAATTATTTATGTTAATGATGCATGGTGTGTATGAATCTGGAATCATTTTATCAGTTATGATATTATTAAATGATTAAATAATTATGAAATATATATCATTTTAATGGGTTATGATATGTAGAATGTTTTCTGATACCCATTTCATTTCATGGGTTATTAGATGATAAATATTTTATGGTCATGTATGAAACATACACATGGTTTTTATTATGATAAGGGTTGAATCTAGATCACCAAGAAACACATTATGTAATTTTTTTATCTCATGATATATATATGACTTGAATGGGGAGTGAAACTTTTTGATCATGGACTTTTTTTTGCTACGATGGTATTGTGATTCATCCTTGACTACTATGAGGAATAGGGTATTTAACCAATTCCACTCTAATTTCCATCAATGAGATACTTGGCTAATATTAAAATTATATTTTATCCTTATGTGTATTCTATAATTCAATGTATTATATCATTTTTATTCTATCATGTATCCTTTTATTTTATTTTCATAAGATTAATTTCATATGAGGTACACGTATTTATTCCATGAATCAAGATTATGATCTTTCATATATAGTGTATGGTTTTTAAAAAAAATGTTCTCTTGTTCTCATAACCTTATGCTCTTGTTTTTTATGTATCTCCTTTTTTCACCCTTACTAAGCATATGTGATCACCATTTTGGATATTTGGTTTCCATAGTTTATGATGAATCGTTTTATGTAGAGTATTTATTTAAAGAGTACAATATAGGATCATTTTTATAAGGGATATTAAAGATTCATCGTGAAATAATAATACTTTAAGTTTACTTTTTTAAAATACATTATACCTTTATGATCAATAATAATTTATTCGTGTAATGTAATGTATATTAAACTAAAAACATATATTATCTATGTATAATATTCATAGGACCCTACAACTGGTATCTAAGGATATGATTTGTTATCCATTGAAATCTAAGATGAGAAAATATCAGTGATACCAAAGTAGATATTTTGAAGGGATGTTTAAGGATATATATAACAATAAGCCTGTGGAAGATTCAAAATATGAATAAATGTCTTGGAATGGTAGTAATGTATATATTGAGTGGTTTCCATGAAATTGCATCCATGTATCGATATTACAATTTTATCTTCTCCATGATGATAGGTAATGAGCGTAATAACCTTGAAATGTGAGCATTGATGTGGACTCAATCATCCCCCTGTGCACAAGAACATTCCTTCATTGACACATGGGTTGACATTCATAGGGGATATTTGTTGGAAATTGAATAAATCATTATAGAAAATCATGATGAATTTTAATAATGATTGTTATTGGTCTATGTTATTCCAATGATTTCATAGGTTGGTAAGAATGTGTTATGAATTAGACCTTATATATGTGATTTTATTGATTAAATAGTTTCCCATTAAAAATATTGTTACTCACACAATGAATTTTTATTTTAATATATGGTAGGAATTATATGTAATGATATTATAATTTAATGTTATAGATAATGTGTTGATGAGTTACTAAATGAGATGATGATAGGAGTGAAGGACTTCATGATTATTCTTTATTAGTTATCATGATTTATGACTAACACCATATACCATAACCAACTCTTTGAATCATCAAAGAAATGAATGAACGAGTTTATTCAGTGTATATGTGGTGGAGTCTATTGAATAAAGAATATTCAGTATCCTATTTTTCATGAATATGGGAAAAAAATAAAGTGGATATATTATAGTAATGGAAATTTTTTTTGAGTGTGGAAAAGAATAAAATTATTGTACATATAGTGTGAAATTGTGTTGTTTTGAAACCAATGGATGATAATAATTTTCACCCAATGAAGTCATCAATAGTTGAAATTTTCAAACATAGTAATTTTGAGAATTATGCAAATCAAATTCATTAATAAAAACCCCATGAAGAAAATATAAAGGTATTATGAGTAATGGTTATATTGTTAATTATGAGGGGACTATAAATAATTAATGAAAGGAATGAAATTTTAAGAAATAAGACTAAGATGCATGCTTATTGGTTTATGATGAATGTGGAATGATTGATGTATTTATTTATTGGTATTACCCGAATTATATTTTTATTAGAGGTATTTTTGTTATTATAATCATGTAACAACATTTGATTATTATTTAGAAGTTTTTCATTAAGGATTTTCGGGAATATGTTAAATGGTATTGATATCCAAGAAATATTATATAATAGAAATGTAATATTTTAATTAAGGGAAGATATCAATCAATATTTTCCTATTTTTGAAGAAATGGGGTTATTCTATTATAAATATATGATTCTTATGTATAAATTAATTTGGATTGTATTGAAAACCATTGAAATGATTAATGATTTAATGAAAATGTGTTCAATGATTTCACTGTTTATTTTAAATCAAATTTATTTGCTGAATATATTCAATAGTATTTTATTTTATTTGAAGAGTGATTTTTGAGTTAATTATTGAAAAATTTCATGTTTTATTATGGTTATCTCGTATTACAGGATTTTAAAAAGTTTCAGAAAAAATATATGATTAATTTATTCATTTATTTTGGTATGTAACATTAAGATCTATTTCATATTTTTTTGGGTATTAATGATATGTTAATTTTTCAAATTTAGTGACCTTATTTTTATATTTTTTGAGTTCCATTTTTGACTATAAATGATATGTTATTGTGTGTAAAAAATCATTGAATAAATTAATTTTAACTCTTGATGTTTTTGAATAACATGTGGTAAAAATTAATTTTTATATAATATCTAGAGATATATGAAGAAGTTATCATTATTTTTATGTAATTAATTTTTGTGCTTCAAGTATGTAAAAATTATCCCCTATAGTAGAGATCTGATTTGAATATTGGACATGTAAGAAATAGGATGGCATTGTGCTTACGAAGTAGAATGAAAATAAGTTCTTATATGCACTCATAGAAATTATTAAAATTTATTGAAAAAAGATATTGAAAAAAAATTGACTTCATTTATGATGACTAGTTTGTGTTTTAACCAATAATGGATTATATTTTTGTGGTTATTAGCATTCTTTATGAAAAAATATCTACCAATCTCCATCAGTATTTGGATGTTATTTTTCTCCTATAGGTCTGGAATTTCACCTCCCAACTACGTTCTCATTTTTTGAATCAAATTTTGTTTTATTGAAAATAACATTAACACATCCCTTTATATATTTTCAAAGAAATTTTTTTATTAACACTCTTTATGATGTGAGTTTCCCAAAAACATATTTTCTAATGTTAAATACTTGTTTAGTGAGAATAAGTTGAAATTGTGATGAAAAAATTTATTTGGGGGGGGGGTGGGGGTAGAATGAAAGACCAATGATTTTATGAAATATCTTTTAAAAAAATTTATTCATTTCATTATTTTTTATTACAAACAAATACTATTTTCATCTTTCATTACATGAAATAATAATTTTATATTTAATTTCAGGGAACACCAAGTTTAATAAAAATGTGACATTGTATTAAAATATTATTATAAATTCTGATAGTTATCACTAACATGTTGTAATTTATGGAATGAATAAGAATAACTAAAATAAAAAAATTATAGTTTACACATTTATATATAATTATTTATTTGATTCACATTTAATTTGAAATGAAATAAAAAAATTTGGAAAATGAAAATAATTTGTTGAATAAATATATTTGTTTCCAAAGACACATTTTTATTAAATTAATTAAACATAATAATATGGGGAATTATTTTCATTAAAATAATATTTTATACATTCTATTCAATTTATTAAATTCATCTATTGTTTACTCTTTACTAGAGGTAAGAATAACACCAAATCTACACTAAAACCAGAATTTTTCAAAAAATAATTATTTTCTCCTATTGAGATCTTACTTTAAAATGATTTTTTAAAAATTTTATAAAATATATTTAAAATAATAAACATTTTTTAAAAATAAGGTTGTTAAAAATTTCATGGAGTTAATTTATAATGATTTTTGGAAAAGTAAATTTATTCGATGAATAGGGAAAAATACAATTTTTTATAATATTCATTTATTTTAAAACATTTAAACACTTAAATATTGATTTAATTTGGTTTTAATAAGTATAAATAAAAACATATTATATATAAATTAACCTATTTTCTTTATTGTAAGAATTTTCATATTGAATTTCATATATATATATATTTTAATTTTATGAACATTTTCTTATGAAAAAAATATTATGCTCATTGTCATTGCTGAATAAATTTGAAATTTTATTTTCCCGCTTATTTGAATTTAACAGGAAAAATTTATCAAATTTTTATATTTAGAATAATTTATATTATATGATAGTGGAAACATAATTTTGGACATAAATAAATACTAATTTTTTTAAAAATTATTACCTAGTTTAATGTAAAAATATGTATTTCGTAGGGTTAAACTAAATAGACAGGGGTTTAAAATATTCATAAAAAATTTAAAAAACCATTTTTATAGAAAATTTTGATTCTTATATTACATAGTTTCCTTATTCTCCGATTTTTTATCTTTTTTTCATGTTCAAAACATGGGTAAACCATTGTCTACCCAAAAATTAAAAGTATGCCACACACATAACTAATAAAAGGACAAACAATATCATATACTCTTCAAACATTCAAAGACCATTTTGAGAACATATATTTTAAAATGACTTCCTTATTTCCTTTATATCATCATATTTTCCTTATTTGTGTTTAAAATTGAACCTATGTATTATTTTAGTGAAAACTATGTTGCCTGAAGAAGACGTAACATCTCTATCCAAGTGTTTTATAATATTTTTCACCCCACTCATTAATTAATTTTTAAACCATGATGCTATAATATTAAATATTTATACCTTATACTGATAGATCATTAATTTAATGTATCTTCATCTTATTTAACCTCTTCCATTATAGTGGTTACAAAATCATTATTTAGGTGTATGGTGGACTACTGCCTTTAGGAACCGATATTAATAGTTTTCCAATTAACACCTCTCAGGACTGAATATATTTGTTGATTAAATAGTTATACATTAAATAAATTATAATATTATACTTTTTGAAGTATCTTATCACATATTTATTCTTACTTTTCATTCTTGGGGAAATTTGATATCAACAATCGTGTATAGGGCAGACTACCACCTCATAAAGTGATGTGATTCGTACACAATTTACACGGATGTTAATAAGGATTTAATTAATTAATATATGTGATAAAAATTTATTATAAATTATCATATAATCATTATATATTATATACAATTTTTTCCATCAATCTATCACAAAAATGTTAACATCATTCAACAATATGTACATCCTACAATCTCCATGAATAATGTATCTTATTTTCATTCACAAAATTTTATGTCATACTATAAATAGATATGTAATTGATATTTATAAAATTTATATCACGGTTTAAATTCCGTAAATTAGGGAATCATGATAAATTTTAGTGGGAAAAAATAACAAACCAAAAAATAAATGAAAAAAAGATAGTAATTACCCAATTATGCTTTTATCAAGGAATTTTTGAAAGACAAGTAAAAAAATCATAAGTAAACCATAGATGGTATTGTAAAAATTATTATGGATCTGAAATATATTTTAAAAAACATATATTTATTATAATGTAGGATTTAATTTATATTATAGATGTTTTGAGTTAATGTAATATCTTTCTTGTCTAGCATTTATTTCTGGGAGACTTCTGATAATTCAGCACTCATTTATTTTTTGTGGTGTATATAATCCCCCTGTTGACATGTTATATATTTAATATAATATTTTTCATGACATTTAATTTTTAATTTTATTTTATTAATTATTGTTTCTTATGAAGTAAAATATTATGAAATTAGTAGTGGATTTCTATGACACTTTTATTTTCTTTGAGAAAAGTTCTATATTCACCACACGTTTCTTTAATGAAGTGTTTTTATTGAAAATGAATGTATTTTATTTATATTATACAAAAAATTATGGTGGTATACATAGATATTTTAATATATCTCTATCATGGGATTTAATATTCCAATGATTCCAAATCACTGATGAATTGTTTTCTACAAATATATTATTTAAGAAATATTTAAAATTATACACCAATATTCTTTTATGGGGTGTTTATACATCCCCATAAACATTTAATATCATGAATTTATATATTCTAATGATATTTTATGTTTTATTTGGTGTTATTATTTCAATTATACTTATGAATTAATGTTACCGAAGTGGTATGGGTTTTATAATATAATCACATCATTTATTGAGATTGTCTACCTTTATGATTTTAATGATAAAATCATAAGAAAAATATCTCAAAAAATTAATGAAATATATCCCCCCTTTTGAGGTATTGAATTTAATATCATCATTTATTGGGATTTTCTACGTTTATCATTTTTATGATGAATTCATAAGAACAATATCTAAAAAAACTAATGAAATATATCCCCTCATTTTATTTATTGAATTTAATTATTTTCAATTCATTTTAATCTCTTTATGTATAATATATTTAGAAATAACTATTTAAATACAAAAGGTCTTTTTTCTTTATTTAGATGAAAACAACTTTTTCTTCCAAACCCATGTTTTCTGAAAAAAATAAAAAATATTTTGAATATTAATCAATTGATTTATTAAAGGTAATTTTATACATGTTTTCCTTTATTGAAATAATTCATTAAAATAATTTTCATGTCATTTTAAAAGTAATATCCATTTGGATTTTACAGAAATATATATAGTATTCTTTGTTTTAATGGATATGACATGAATGTAATTTACCACCATCATGTCCATCTTTTCACGATTCCTTTATAATTATTAATGTTTCTTCGAAGACAAAATCATTTTTTGAATGTATTATGTCTTAATAATTAATTTCAAAAATAGAAAGGATGATTATCTCAATATTTGTTTTAGATAATTTTCAAAGAATTTTTAATATAGATTCAAATTTTATTTTAAAATACAATTTTTTACCTAAAAATATGATTTTTTGGGTGAAATACTTCAATGAATAATTTTATTGTATTTTAGGTATTTGTTTTTGTTGTTAAATTTAGATAACTGATAAACAGTATGGATAGTGTTGGAGATGTAGGAATTTATAGTAGTGTAGTTTCCTAGTGTCTCCAAAATTATTGGGCCTAAAAATTAGGAGTTTGTTTTTTGGAAAGGGTTTTTTTTAAAATGGGTTCATAGTTTTCAGACTGTAGAGAACATCATAGAGACCAAAAACCATGTATGAAAAAAGGATTAGGGAAATCATTAATGGATGATTTCTATATAATAGTATCATGCGGGGCTCGAAGCACACTACACATACTATGTGGCGAAAATAATTCATGAAAGTTTAATAGATCATGGGAGGCATGTAATTTATGAATTAAGGTGGTGATTCAAGATTCCCCAATGTTGATATTTGTTGGTGGAATAAATCGTCCACTATAGTGGATAAAACTATTACGTTGACTACATAGCATAGTTTGTAGTGAATTCTATATCGCATCGATGTTATGAGTAAATCAGATGATTTGGGATTTTCTAATCTATTTTCCTATATAAATACCCCTTATCATATCCTTATAGATAGATTTATTTTAATTAGAAACAATCATCATAATGGGAATAATTCAGCAATGTTATATGTGAACTATGAGGGAAATTCCTACAAAGGAGGGATTTCACACGGAATAGTTCATGATAGAGGTTTTTTGTGGGGCTCTGTATCTCACAAAGGAGAAGGTTTCATGGAAGAAGGGATTTTACTTGGAAGAATTGTGTTTCCACAGAAGAGGGACATTCCATGGAATAAGAGGCTCTCTAAAAATGTTGAGGATATCCATGGAAGGATAGGTGGTCCGAAAAGAACTGCTACCACATGGTGAAATGTGGTTCGTGGAGGACTCAAAGATGTTTATGTAGGATTTATTGAATTTCTAAAAGGAAAAAAACAATTAAAGAATTTAATTTCTACAATATAATATTACACCGACATGTTTATTTCATCTATGGGTGAAAATAGAACTTCAATAGAGAATATACCAACAATATAGGTTGCATTCATTCATGAAAATTAAGGAACCTAAAAGTCTATAATGTAGGGGTGATTTCCGTCTAATAGTAGTGTGAAATGAAAGTTAAATAAGGTGATCATTTACACCATAAGTAAGATAGAGAAAGAGACATATGGAGGGAACCTTGGGAATGTATTGAGTAGATCCTACACATTGTAAAGGTAGTGTGCCTGAGAAAAAAAGTGATCTAGCCTTTTCCATGTAATTCTGTAGTGTGTCTTAGTGGATTTCATACATCAGAACATCATATTTTTATTCCCTTGGAAATAGTCTAGTGAGGGTGAATCATGTAATATTATTGTATCTCAAATATTATTTCAATTCTATTCATAAATTTCAACGAGAAAGGGTGAGAATTTTGTTTTTTTTATTAAAGGAATGTGATCAGAAGGGGAAATAGTTTAAACCTCTCAAACCCTGATACTCCCCCTGTCAAGGTTTTTAACCTAATTGGGTTAAAAATTATAGGGAGATTGTAAATATTATTTCTACTCTCTTAGTTGAAGAAATCTAGTTTTTTAATCCCAAAGGGATTTTGTTATTCGAGGGGAACAATTTTCACTTATTGAAGAATCTGATGTAGAAATTCTTATGATCATTAATAATGGATTTATTTACAATAGATATGAATTTAATTTTGAAAAATGATGATAGTGGTGCTTTATTAGTAGCTGAATGAATTTAATTTCATGTATTCTCTAATGTAATCAATTATTTTTGAATATCCTTATTCAATCCTTATATATAATGTTGATTTTGTGTCTTTCATCACATGAAATGTGGGAAATGATTTTGAATATTTATAATGGTAAATAAAAGGAGAGGGAATATAATTTATAGGTTCTAAGAAACAAGTATGAGGATCTCGAAATACACCCAAATTAGTCTGATGATATATTTTTTTATCTAGTAAATGTTTTTGTTGAAGAAATCTATGGCCTGGGTGAAATTATTCATGATATAATTATAGTTAAGTGTTTCTTAAGAAAACATCCATCGCAGTTCAAACTAAATGGTTTTGTATTGGAAGATAAAGATCCAATGGAGCTTGCATTGAATAACTTGTGCAGTACACTTGTAGCATATGAAATGTGCAATGATGATAAAAATTTTGTGGAAAAGTGTAAGTCCAAATAAGTGGAATTCAAGACCATGTTGAATCTTTCCATTAAAGTTTGATTGGTAGATGGTGAGCCATATGAGGTGATGTGAGTACTTTTCTCAAAACCTCAAAGACCAAAGGGAATGTTATAATAAAAACATCATCTTTCATGATTACGATTTTGAAAGGATGGAAATATTGTTACCAGGATCCCCATGAAGGTTCAAAGAGATGAGGAGGAGGATGTTTTAATTACCATGAATAAGAATTCATCATACATGAAAGGCAAAAACATTATAAGATATTTCATTAAAAGGAATTTATTTTTTCAGGAGAAGATGCCAATTTAGATGAATATAAGGCAAAAGTATTGGAGGACTGAAATGATTATAATTCTTATTCCATGGTGGGAGTTGTTAAAAATTTAATACAGATAGAACTAATAGAACATTTTTAAAGATAGGTTATGGAAATAGTTGACCATAAGGTTTAATTATATGTAAATCATGAGGAAATAGATGTTTGGAGATTCAAAACAAAGAAAGGGAACATAGTGGTTTGTGAGGCCATAAATTATATGCAATGGAAGGAAGAAGAGAAGTATAAGATGAATGATGAAATTTAAATATTGAAGTCTTCACTACTATAGATCTTAATTATGGTTGTTTAGTATATGATCAAAATTGAGGAACAAAGTATAGAATTCAATAGTATGACTCAATCATGAAAATATCAAATCTAATATATCAAAGAACCTGAAGTGGAAGTTGTTGATTTTAGAGGACGTGTTAATGATCAATAAAAAACGTCGAATCTTAGTATGACTTCATAAAATGATATTATACAGAATACATAAAGATGAATGTGAATCATAGTATCCTAGTAGAGAAGATGCAACAGTCCAATCTAAATAATGATGCTTGTATGGGCCTTAATTGAAAACCTAAAGTAGTAAATTTTGATGTCAAACCACAACCACCACCTCCATGATTAATGATTGATTTGGATATAAAGAAAAATCATAGGATTCATAGAAACCAAAATAAAATTATTGGTGTAGTTGTGATACACAGGAATGCAAGCCACATTTGAGTCTATTGTTGTGGAAGGATGGGACACTCAGAAAATATTTTTTTTTTCATATCCAATAGGCATTGAATAGACTAAAAAATAGTGGTAGTTATATAGAATTAATTATCCGAGAACATCATTTGATGGTCACTATTTCTGGTGTAGCGTATTCAGTCACAATGAATGATACTTTTGATGGACATTGTAAAAAAAATGTTCTGAATGAGAATGCATGTGGTTATAAGAAGAAATTAATTGTATCATTAAATAATCATAAAATGAAAAATTATTTTTTAGCATTTGAAAATGATGTTTTTTAATAATACAACAAGGATTATTAAGATCATAAGTTTTTACATGGAATGAACTCATAGAAAATGATAATGATGGATACAGATAAATATGTAGTGGTAGAAGAGATTTATTTTAAAGCATCATATTACACCGGAATATAGATCATTGATTGTTGGTGCACATCATATATAATTTTAAATAAGGATTTGGTAGCCGAAGTAGGGTTTAAAAATGAAGGTGTCATACAATTTTGTAATGTTTAATCCTCTAAAATTATCACTCTAAGAAAATATAACATTTGGAGAAATATATAAGACATGTAGATTTCATGGTTTAAGAAGGGTTTAGTCACAATTGACGAACAGTTATGAAAATGTGTTATTCTGAAAATTATATAAGCATGTACAAGAAAATATAATTCAAAATTTAAAATGATGGTGTAGTGGGTTTTCAAGGAAATCATAAAAAATAGAATCTCCACCTTTTAATTGGAGTATAATATATGATATTTTTGTCTATGGATGAATAATTCAATTTATGTCATAAATTCTTTAATAATTTTATCAAAACATCATTGTAATATTTAGTGAAATATAATGCATCTTGAGACTCCCTAGATTATAATGTGATCATACCCATACATGGGATCTGTGTTAACAAGGGAATATGGATCAAAATTCATATAAGTTAAAAGAGAAAAGGTTAAAAAAATACAAGAGTTGGTGTGTGTTAATGTGTATGGACCAATATCAACTAGGGATATAGATATAAGGAGATGTTATGTTCTCATCATTGATTATTTTATAAAAATAACATGTGTTTTAGTAATCACTCATAAATTTTATGTGTTCATTTTCATAAAAACATATCAAAGGGATGTTGATAATATTTTGGGTCAAACAATAGGAAAGATTCAAATAGATAGTTGAAAATAGTTCACAAACACCAAATTGAAGGATTATCTCAAAAAAATGGTTAAGGTGAAAAAAATCAATTTTAATAACTCCATAGAATAATGGTGTTGTTGTGATAAAAAACATAATTTTCAACAGTATGGATAAAACAATGCAAATAGAGAAATACCTTCCAGCTGTTATTTGGAAAGAAGTAGTGATTAAATAATAATTATGTTTGAGTGAAGAAAATAAACCATATTATATACGGTAGGGAAGTAATTCATCATTGATGTACTTTAGAGTCTTTGGATGTATGTGTTTCATTCTCAATAAGGAGAAATAAGGGGTGTTTTAACCCCTTTAATATTAAGAGATATTTCATGGAAACTCAAAAAAATAAAAATATATTCTTCAATAATATTCTAGTAAAGGTGGTTGAAATCCATGATGTCACTATAGTAGAGAAGGAGCATAATCTTCAACAGATACACGATCTTTCCCCATAGGATAGTTATGAAGAGATACATAGACCAGGGGTGTCCTTATTTTAGAGGCTAGTTTAGTAGGATATTAAGATAAAGATAAGGATGAGCATTAAAAATATCTATAAAATGTTTTAAAAGGAGATATGAAATTGACAGACATGTTCTAATTAGTGATCATACAACACCGGTGTAGACAAGAAGGATGATGAATAAACTACAAGAATCGATATTATCAAAGGTAAAGCCTAAATGTTTTGAGGAAGCAGCATGACATATAAAAAGGGTTTTGGATATGAATGAGAGCTTTACCAAATTTAGAATAACTAGACACTGGAGGGTTCATTGAGGATATAATATAAGAATTCCAATAGGAATAAATGGGTCTTTCAAAACAAAATAAATAATAACAAAATAGTGATTCGAAACAACGAATGATTGGTGTGAAACGGGTACTCCAAAATAAAAATTCTCAATGTGGATGAAACATTTTCACCTATTAAAATTCTAGAGACTATTATCTTATTCTGGATAATATCATTTCAAATAAAGTTCAATGTTTTCCAGATGGATGTCAAGTCAGCATTTTTGAATGGGGTTCTAGAAACAGATGGTTATATTTACCATCCAGATTATTTTCTAATTCATGAAGATGAGAATAATTTATTTATATAGTATAGGTCTTTATGGATTGAAAAATCACCAAGAGTTTGTAATTCAAGGATATGTCAGTTTTTGAAGAAGAACCGTTTTCAACGTGGTGGAGTTGATTGTAAAATCTACGTAAACATTGATAGTAAACAAAGAATGATGGTGCTATTATATTTAGATGGAATAATATTTAGAGTATTAGATGAAGCATAATCCAATTTTTTCTCCACATTCATAAATGTGTATTTGAAAAGTCAATAATTTTTTAACTAATGTTTTTACATGGATTACATGCCACATATGGGAAGTATGAAACATTCATTTCTCAATCTAAATAGGCCATGTTAGTTTTGATAATGATTGCAATTATATTTCCAAATAGATGATGAATACAATTGATACATGGATGAAACACTCTTCAGATTATAAATACAATGTAGTTAATGTCACAGAATACATGAAAATCATTAGTAGTATATTGTAATTGAAAGCGAAAAGAACGGATAATGTTTTTTCTATATTCCATAAAGTATGGTCTCAAAAAATCCAATAGAAATACAATTTCTTGAATTGAAAATAATATATTAGTATACCACGTGTACGGTGAATTTTGGTTCTATATGAAACGAAAATTATCAGCAATAGTTATTCTATTGTATATATAAAAATAGTGATGATTTTGTAGATGATATAAAATCGACATTTTTAGTGCATTAGGTCTTGGAAGGTTCAGTAATCCTTAACTAATGAAGAATCAATATTTCATTTCACATAGCTCAACAAAAGCAGAATATACTACATCTAGTGTAGTATTCCCACAGTTAATGTGGATGAAGCACTAATTTGATGATATGAGAGTTGAAGTGAAGTCTCCAATAAGAATCCATTCTGATAATTAAATTCATATAAATTTAATAAAAAATCCAGTTCACCTGTCATAAACAAAAGCACAATAAAATAATGTACTATTTTGTTATGGATATGGTGGATAAAGTTTATGGGGAGTTAGTTTTTTTTCTATATAACAACAGGTTGCAAAAATTATGAAAAAGGTCTAAACCGTGTAGATATTTAATTTCATGAACTGGATCCAGAAGTTCATTTGACTCCCAAAACATGAAAAATTGTGGATGTGGGTCCCCCTCTTTGTGATGGATGGTGTTTTTTTCTAAATGTGTTTATTTTTATTTATTACCCTATTATAGACCTCAATGTAGTGTCCTTCATGTTTTTCAAAAAATTGGGATAAAATTTAGCCATAAAAGGTGGGAAAATGTTCAAATCAAAAAAGGGGGAGAAACTGATTGGGGGTTGAATAGACGGGGGATGTTTAAATCTTACAATGATAAATTTCATCATTCAATGATTATATAACATGAAATATGTGATTACTGGGAATGTAGTTGAGTCGTTTTGGAATGAATTGATTCATCGAAGAACTATTCATTATACTATTGTTTCTCATGCCGATCTTGTTTGAGAAAAACATAGAGTGTGTGTCAAGTAAATATTTTATCACAATCATATTCAGAATAAGTGAATGTTTCCTGTAGGAGGATGAATCTTTAACAATATATCAAATTGTGAAGAGTTGGAAACAATCTTAATTGTGGGATTGTTGGTAAAAAAATACCTTAAAGAATTACTTCAATGTTTTTCAAGTGTTAATTTTTATTGGTAAATCCAAAAGACTGTGAAATAGTATGGTTAGTTTTTATGAAACATGTTTTTAAGGTGGAATTGTATCCCATTATTTTCCAAAATTTTGGGCGTCAAAATTATGAGTTTGTTTCTGGTACAGAATTGATTAGGAAATGAGAAAAGATATATTTCTGAATAGAAGCACTATGTCGACTATGATATGTGCTATGCAGACCATGTAGAAAAAATAGTTTTTAAAAGTATCATTGTTTGAGGGAGGAATTTCATTTTTATAATGGGGGGTTATTTGAGATACCACAAAGGGATGTATTGCTTGTGGATGAAATCATGGACAATATAAGAACATTGCTCAGTTTGGATCACATAAAATAGTTCACATTGAATAATTTAATAATTTAATGTTTTGGGTAAATTGGATTATCTGGTTGTGCAGATCATGTTTCAAATATAAATACCCATAATCGGACCATTAATCATTGAGTTAATTTCGTTATAAAATATCATCACTTGTGGAAGGATTTGATAAAGTATAAATTGGTTCATGAGGGATACATATTCAAAGGATGTAGTTCAAGGGGAACATGTCATGAAATGTTCTTTTCCAAGGATCTATAGATCACAAAATAAAAAAGATCCATAGAAGAAGTGGTTGCTTGTATAAGTATGGAGTTTCATTGAAGATGAGGTGGTATGTGAAGGGCGGGGTGGTTTGCAAAAGGATATGTGGTCCATAATGCACATTCTCCCCATGGTGAAACACAATTCATAGACGAACCAACATAGTTCGAAATGGATTCAAGGAAGTTTTCAAATACACTAAAATAGTTCATGGACGTAATTTCCAAAAAAAATATACAGAAAATTTGATTTCGTCTATGGTATAATATAAAACAACGAAAGAGAATCTACGAATAACTGAGTTTTTGTCCATCCAAGAATATCATGAAAACTACAACCCCATAAAATATGTGTTAATCCTTTCTAAGAGTATTGAGAAAAGTAAGTAGAAGAAGGTAATTATTTCATCAAGATGTGAGCTAGAGAAAGAAACATTGATATTTAACCTTGGGAAAGATGTTATCTAACCCTAAACATTATATGTGCAGTCATTCTAGGCATATAAGTGATTTAACTCGAGCCTTGTAATTTGGATGGGAGGCTTAGTGGATTTGGAACATTAGCACATCATCATTGTTTGAACCTTGGATGTAACCTAGTGAGGGTGAACAATGTAAAATTGTTGTGTATCTTGCATGATTTCAATTTTGATCATACATTTCTATGTGAAAGAAAGACAATAATGTTTTTTTACAATGAAACAGGATCTGAAGGGGTTGTTTTTTATTCATTCATTCCCTAATTCAACCCTATCTAGGTATTTATCCTATTTGCTATAATAGAATGTTTTGTTTTAAAAATTGATTGTCAATGAAAACTCATTTTACTTAATACATGTTCCAATTTTATTTTAAAAATCATTTCTAATCTTATGTTACATCTATTGATGTTACCTATGTTTTATTGGGGATATGATACAAGGACCCCATTATTATTTATTATTTTAATAGTTTATGTTTATGAAGGAATTTTCTATCTGAAACATGTAATATTATTTTTTTCTATGATGATATTATGAAATTATTACAAAACCTTTCTCTATTCCACATGATTTTATATAATAAAATGTTCATGAAACCCATATCATTTCATGGGTTTTGATACAATGAAATTTTTAGGATGTTTTGGAAAACATATTTCTGATTTTCATTAGGTGGTGGGATGGACCCATATCTATATCCAGTGACCTAGTTATCATTTTGTATCTCAGGATATAGAAAGTACAAGAAGAGGGATTGAACTCTATTTAGTAAGCTATTGTATTCACAATAATGGTATTGGGAGTGAACCTAGACTAATATGATTGTTTAGGGTGTGAACCCATTCCGTGTTGACAGTCTTCACAATGAACATTAGAAAATACATATATGATTTTCATTGCTTATTTATATGAAATAATTTCATGTCTTATGGAAATGTTACACTCTTAAGAATAATGATCTTCTATTTTCTTATGATTTTTGTCTTCTTAACAACAAATAGTTCTTCCATGAATAATCATTATGATAATATATTTAGAGGGTATTATTTTCAAATATTATGTTTTTTCTATCAAAAAATTAGGCTCGTGTTATTATTATATATCCCCCTAGTTTTCCATTTTTATCATTTGGTCTCTCTATTTCCTTTCTCTCCTTTCCCCATGTCATGAAAAAATTATTTATGCAGGGTATTTCGATGATAAGTGCTATATGGGAAGATCATTATAGGGGATTTTGATGATTTTTCCTTAAATACAAAACTTTTCAATCATGTATCCAAAGGAACTGTACCTATATAACCCTAAATATGTGTTTGTATATTGTAATGAATATTAATCTTAAATATTTATTATATATGTATGATATGTTTTGGTTTCTAAAACCACCACCTAGTTTATTTTATGATCCAATAATATGAACATATCAAATATCAACTATCCTAGAAAAATCACTTCTTAGACAAAAAAATCGTTTAGAATTATTATCATGTAGTTTATTTAATTTGTGTTTTTCTGGTACCATAATTTGATGATCATTGTTTTTTTCAACACACTTAAAATAAAAAAATCCACAATTAAAAGCACAAAAGACTCTAATAAATAATGAAATTTATAATTTAGCATCATCATAAACACTACAAGTGTGTCAATCAGAATAAATGTCATGAAAAAAAACCATTTTATTAACTTACTTACTCCAGACCATTTTATTAGGAATATCCTGCACTCTGACTCTTTGACGATGGTTCCAAGATTGATATTGATTCATAGTAAATGAATGGACTCTCTTTAGTTGATCAATCCTGTCATTAATCCAACACAATTGATATGTGTACATAACATTAACTTAATTAGTATTTCAGTAATCAACACAATGTCAGAGGCATCAATTTATCTTCATTACAAAGAGAATCAATGAATCCCAATGTGACATACATAGAAAAATAATTCCTTCAGCTTCAATATCCTCATTTTGAAAATTAATATAATTTAAATCTATAGAATCAATTTGAGAAGATGGGAAGGAGATGGAAATCATCACTAAGAGTAGGTAAATATAATACTTGCCTTCTCTACAAAATGATAATCCATAGAAATTACCAGGAAAAACTCTATGTACACATACAACATGGTTGGATGTAGACCACTTTAAAACGTGTTTATGAAGTCAAGAAATATATTTTTCAAATTGAATTAGATAATTATATTCTGAAGACCAATAATCATGTCCCTTATGAAGCCAGAATCATAGAAACACAAAAATACAAGAGTAACCTAATCATAAGATATATACTAAAATTGATGATGATAAAAAAATAAATATAGGATGCAAAAGAAAAATTGTAATTAATTCCATGACGATGTCCATAATATCAGAATCGAGACCAAAAAATCCCACATTAACCCAATGTATGAAATCCTAACCTATCACTCAGAACATTTAAAACATTTCTTTATTACTATTTACCAATGTTGTGTTATGATATATCATAAACAGAATACAATTTGAGTATAATACGAACACACAAATCAATGAAGATGATAAAAAACAATGGGATGCACTAATTTAAAAAATCAAAGACAATAGGGGACAAAACATACATAGTATATCTCATAGAAGGTATCCGCAATTCAGACTCTTCTGGTTCACACACATTAAAATAAGGGTTTCTAGCCTCTTATTAACTCAAATCATTCTTAATTTTATCATTTCCCTGCATTGAATCAAAATAAAAAACACTATTATTTTTTTACAGAACAAGCCTAAGAGCTTTAGGCTTGACAAGATCTATCCCGACTACCTTGGGATATTATTCCAAAAAAATTTAAAATATTACTAGATTTTCCCCAAAATTGGAAAATATAGAATGAAATAATATAGTTTATATTAACATAGACTATTTTCCCACCCAGATTGAAACCTCCATGTTCTGACATAATAATCCACTTAAACTACTCATTTTGTAATCTGATCACCCATTTTGTGCTATTTATTATGACATATAACACACCCTTGATAGAACCCTATGACAATATGGGATATATTAACACATATAATCATTGATATGTTTTTATTATTTATTGTCTACAAATAAATTAATTCAAAATATGTCATTATGAATATAAAAATAAGAATCAGTGTAAACATTTTCATATGTATTATTTCTGTCCAACTAGCATTGAGGTACTAATTAAAGACAATTTAAGGGTATATATAGATATAATTGGTCAAATGGGAATCATATTATATAATAAAATTTCATTATGATCCAATGTACACAACTCCCATTCCTTCGACATAGACAAAACTTTAGGATATTATTTATAATTTGAGAACTTCTCTATTGTTTTCCATGTGATTTACTTAAGTAATTTATCTTCCATGATAGAGTCCCACCACATCCTTCTTGTTCCATAAACCATATAAGTGCAGAATCATACAATAGATTCTTCTAGAGTATTTAATGAGTGGAATATTTTTTTTATTATATCAATCCAATCCTCCATCATTCGGGTTCCTCTATCACCAGAAATTATTAATCTATTACTCATAATAAACTCCCAATAAATTTCCACCCTATATTATATATTTCTACAACATGCTTGACCGGAGGATTGGATATTTTCAATTACCATTTTCACCAAATAAGGGTTAGTTAGAGGCCTTTCTAATAGAATATACATAGTAAGTTCTTCCTTATGGTTCAAATAGGAAATTTTAGGTATAATTATCCGCTAAACAGAAAATATAGCATTTCATAAACTACAGAACATATCTTTGAATAAAAAATGGACATTATTTACCAATATTAAAACCCTTAAAAAACAACATTTTATGAAAATTATAGATTAAATGAACTATATGTTAATAAATCAGAAATAAATAGAATGACATAAAAATTGTTTTTTTTGTAATAAAATAATTTAAACTATTTTTTCATAAAAATCATGTCTAATGATAGATGAAAAGTCATTGAAAACTCATGGAAACTCGAATATATATATAAAATTGATATGGTTAGGTACCCATCATAACATACTAACCACGTAATGATGGGGTTATCTATATTTTAAAATAAATTATAATCCAATCCCATGTTGTTTAACCTCACATAAATATATGTTATGGATTTGATACCATAAATTAAAAACAATCACATGTCGACCAAAAAAAGAAACCATGTTGGTTCCAAACAAGGTATGATGTGGGTTCCTGAATTCCACTGGTTGGAATAAAGCACATTTGTATCGACATACAAAACTATGAGAATGATTTATCCCAAAAATATAACCAAACATGCCTTAGGTATAACATGATAATAATAATGAATTAGATATCAATAATGAAGAAAATTTACACAACCATGAGACATAAGAATCCAATCCAAATTGCCACACCTTGAAGTAGATAAACACTATGAACAAAAAAAAGTCTTCATGTTAACTCTTTTACCCACAAACTCAAGCCATTATAAATACTACATCAAACTAGATATGCTAATAAGGTACAAGATATTATTCCCCATACATGTATTTTGAAAAACAACATTCTCTTATTCCCAATGGAATATGCAATATGTGGGTAAAAATCACCATAGGATTCCACAATGACTGAATATATTTTTTTCACTATGAAAATATTATTCTTATAATTTAAAAACTAATATTAATAATGGTATTTCATTTGAATAAAATTTATAAAAATAATACATTTAGTTTTTTTTCAAAATAATCTTTATCCAAATCCAAAATGATATAGAAATCAACATGAATTAAAATGTAGAGGAATGAAGTAAAAATAATATGTATCATAAAAATTAATGAACTGATTAATCTAATCATAAACAATACCATCATGAAAATAATCATTAATAAAAAGGCTCTTGCTTATGGGAATACAGAATAAGGACATTCAAGGAACAATAATGTATTGTCTTGGGTTTTCAATATATTATTTTTAAATATGATATTGATTACATTCATTATAATGTGTAATGATGAAATGTAATTCTAGGGCCTTGTAACACCCTAATATTTTATGAGAAGTATATTTTTTAATGTCTTATTTTATATGCGAAATCAAAAGAATATTTCACTACATACAACAATAGCTTGGCTTGCGTTACACGCAATCGCGACCGTCCTTGATTATGTGTGTAGTACGAAATACCGGGTTTTACTAAAAAACTATATCTTGTTATAATATTATAATGGACTAGTCGTTATGAATATTATTAACTATATTTTTAATTTTATAATATTAACTTACATATTTTCTAAAACATGGTATGATAACTAAATAAATTTTTCGGGTAAAATAAGTATTTTTCAAAAAATGCAGTTTTTCCGCCTTTTGATGGCGCACCCACATTAAATCTAGTTTTTGACATGTTTATAAGTTCAATTTGGCAAAATAATATTCTTCCTTGGAATAAGGATATAAAATTTTAATTTGGCTAAATTTTTCATATTATTCTGATAAATTTCATATTTTAATGAATAGTAAAAACACCCTATATTTTAATTAAAAACAACTTTTTCATCGCAATAATTTATATGGATAGATTATCTTTTCAATTGGTTTTAAACTATAATTAGAATATATTTTTACCATTTAATCCAAATTTGGTCATTGCAGTTAATTTCACTTTGATTTTGGACATAAATAAGTGTTGATCTTTTGATAGTTATTGTTTCTTAAAAACACGCTATTTGTTTTGATTATACGAATTAATTTTAAAATTAATTAATTCAACTTATATGTTTGAAATTTGGAAAAATAAACATCATTTTTTAATTCGGAATATCAAATATAGATTAGGCTGATTTTTTTGTATTTTTCTGAAAAACTTCATTTTTTGATGAATAGTGAAACCACTTAGTGGTAGTTAAAAAACTAACTCTTTCATTTAAATAAAATTTTACCACTTTTGTGAATTGAATTTAAATATTCCGATATACATGGTTGTTATCAAGACGTAAAATTTGGTTCAATAAGATGAAAATAATTTTTGGTGAATAGTAACTTTTGACTTTTATTTACTACGGTTAAAGGTAAATAGGGTAGTTCAAGGTTAAAAGAATATTATAATAATTTAAAATTACCTTAACACTTGTCCTAAACATATTGGATGTGTAGTGTCCGACCATGGGCATCCATGGGTCGATTTTGTGACCTCATTGAGCCACTTGGTAGTGATAATTACAATTTTGATTAATTATTTTAATGTAAAGACAAAATTGACACTAACAAAAATCTTTTAGTAATTAATTTTTATAAGGGGTTATATAAATTATCATTTTGACTATAAATATTCATTGGAAATATAAAAATATTTCCAACGTGGTGGTGTTTTTTATAATTTTAAGACATCAAATAAATTAAATTATTAATGACACAATAATGGAGCATTATTTACCACTTTAATAAATGATTTAAATAAATAAAGGTATAATGATTAAACTATTATCCAAAACATGTACAATTCTGATTTGATGATTTTATTACGACCATTAGTCATCTTATATTCATTTTTAATGATTTTTGGCCCTTTTTAAACTGAAGATAAATTTATAGTAAAATAATATTTTCACACTTTCCAAAGGTGCCCCTCTCCTCCCTTATAAAAGGGCACCTCCTCCCTCTTCTCTTTACACAACATTGAACCTTAATGCTCGTCAAACCCCTACCCATTAATCTTCTCAACTCCCCTAGTAATATTATAGAGGTCCTGGTCTTCTTCAAAGACCATCAATAGTTCCCTAAGAGGCGGATTCAAAGAGGCATGTCGAAGAAGAGGTAATATATGTTACCGGTTCTTTCAAATTAATTTCTTCTTCTACTTAAACTTCATTAGTTTTTTCATGATGAATTAATAACATCAGTATCTCTCATATAATGATATTTTATTATAAATATAAAACAACCCTATTTCACCTTTTATCCATCCTATGGAAAACGAAATCACCACGAGTGCGTACATACGGAATACCATCTCCACGTCGTGGTGTAATCTGTTTTCCACCACCACCTTACTTGGATGGGTATAATTGTGTAAATAATAACTATATATGATTATTTTAAAGTGATATTGATTCTGAAATAGTATACATACATTTCAATACAATTACATGATCATGGGAATGATATCATCATTCGTGCGTACGTACGACCAACAATCTCCACGATGTGATGCGACTCATTCTACATGATCTTCATTGAATAATGATTATATAAATGAATTTAATTAATAAATATGATATATATTACACTAATACCATTTTTTAAATGATTTATCTATAACCTAAAAATAATAATAAAAATTTATTCGACAAAACATGCATAAGAACATAAAGTAACAAACACCTGAATAACAAGTAGCAGTTAAATATTACTAATAATAAGATAAGAACATGACCACATATGATATTATAACAATGACTATGATTTTTTAATAAATCAATGACATTATTTAAATCATTATACAGGATATTCGGATATGTACGATGCAAATCAGACCTAAGGTAAGGGAAAATCTCGCAATCTTATTTTTATCTGAGACTGTTTATTCTTCAAAATTTACTGGGGAATATTTTTCATCCACATCCATGTTTCCTCAAAATGTAATATTATTTATATCCTCCTAAAATTGATTAAATTAAATCTTATACTTTTTTGAGTAAAATATTTGAAAGGAATCTTTTGTCGTTTTTAGTACGAGGTACTTTTTGACTTTTCTGTCCAAAGTATGAGAAGAATATTTTTTTAACTTATACGACATGAATGGATTTTTTTTTGATTTCATGGAAAATTATTTCCATGAATATTCCTTTTCAAGTTTTCAAGATTATTTTTAATCAACTTCTTTTAGTTTAAAATTGTATGACATGTTAAGAAAGGTAAAAATTTTTTGAAGTAGAAAGGATATTTTCTTCAAGAATGGAGTTCAAATGTTTTATGAAAATTATTTTCCATATAAGATAACATAGGGTTCTTTTTATATCCCTATTTTACATTGATTCGATTATGTTATTATTGAATTAATTTTAGGATGTCCTTTTATCTTATATAGATTATGTTATGATGGCATGATGTTTAAGAATCCCATTTTTATTACATTGATTATGCTATGATATATGATTTTGTGGAAAACATAAGAATGGTATCATTATGAGATGGGTGGGACATATATCTCTCTCCAATTCATTGGGTAATGATTCTTATCTCATGAGATATACATGGCTGGAACAACAAGTTAATCCGGTTCAGTGATACAAGACTGGAACGAGGAGTGAACTCGGTTCAATAATGGACTTTTTCCCCTATGATGGTCTTGGAAATGAGCCTTGACTATTATGAAATTATTTTCTATGAATATATGTGTACTCCACAAAGTTTAATGTTTTAGGCTATGATTATTGGGATTACATCTCACTACTATTATTTATCCTAAGTTATGATATTATGATCTCTATTACCGGTTAATATTTTAAAAATGTCTTGTTCTTGTGAATATAATATGATTGATATTTCTTTTTTTACCCGTAATGAGCATTTGAGATCACTATTTTGTATGTTTTCTTTTCCCCAAGTCAGGAAGAAGGGTATTATGTAGGATATGCCAAAAGGGACTCTAGATATGATGAAATTAATGGGAGAAAATGTTGAATCTTTATGAACCAGTTGTTTATGTTTCCCAGTTTCTAAAGAAATTATACATATACAGTCCTACCATGGTTTTGTTATATGTTTTAGTAAGTATTCTTCAATTCTGATGTAATAACCATGTATGTTAAGTATGGGTCGTTATAGTTGGTATCAGAGGAAAGGTATAGTCAACCTTTGGAAACAAGGATGGGAAAGCCTTAGTAAGAACTCTAAGGATATGTATAAACTTAGAACACAATATTAGTGTTTTAGAAATGGCCATGAACAGCCTATTATAAGACCTAATATGTGAAATTTTATTCTTGATTATGTGGTTTTCCTATTATGAATATTGTTTCTCACACTATGATTCTTGGTTTTAGTCAATGGATGAGACCCGAAAGAACCATATTAATGCAGAATGCGATGGGAAATGCAATGATTGTAGAGACCCGAAGCTTGACGTACATAGATATTACATTACTTTTGCGGAATACAAAATACATAAAAAAAACAGACACACAAGGACCGTAATAGTTTAGTGTCTTTGGAAACGTGGAACATAATCTTTTAATCATGGTGAAAGATCTTCAACATCTCACATAAAGATCTTTCAATTTTTGTTTCCTTACCTAAAACCTTTCTTTTAATACAGGGGGAAAATAAAACATAAAAAGGGTGAGCTCAAATGCTCAGTAAGGTTAAACAAAATAAATATCAATCACATCATATTCATAAGAACATAACATTTTGGAAATATTACCCTACAAAAGAGATCAAAATTTCATAACATGGGATAAATCATGGTAGTGAAATGTAATCACAATAATAATAACTTAAAACATTAAGCTTTGTGGCATACACACATAATCATAGATAATCATTTATTATCAGTCAAGACTCATTGCCAAGACTATCTTAGTGGACAATGTCCATTTCCGAAACGAGTTCATTCCTTGTTTCAGTCCTGTTTCAATGAACCGGTTTAACCTTCCATTCCAACCATGTCTATCTCATGTGATATAAAATCTTTATCCAATGCATTGGAGGGAGATATAGGTCCCACCCATCTAATTATGATACCATTCTTATGTGTTCCAAAAAATCATAAATCATACATCATTGCATAACCCATGTAATAAAAATGGGATTCTTAAACATCGTGACATCATAAAACAATCCATATAGGATAAAGAAATTCATAAAAATAATTCCATCACAACATAATCAAATCAATGCGATAATAGGGATAGAAACATAACCCTATATTTTCTGAGATGGAAAATTATTTTGATAAAACACTTGAACTCCATTATTGAGGAAAATATCATTTCTACATTAAAAACATTTTTCCTTTCTTAACATGTCATACAATTTTAAACTAAAAGATGTTGATTAAAAATAAGCTTGAAAACTTGTAAATGAATATTCTTGGAAATAATGTTTTAAAAAATCCATTCATGCCGTATAAGTTAAAAAAACATTCTTCTCGTACTTTTGTCTGAAAAGTCAAAAAATACCTCGTGCGAAAAACGACAAAAGATTCATTTCATATCATTTACTAAAAACTCACCAAAGGGTAAAATTGGATTTAAACAATTGTAGTTGTATGGAAATAAAATTACATGTTGAGGAAACATGGATGTGGATGATAAAATACACCCCAGTAAATTTCAAGGTATAAACAATCTCGGATAAAAATGAGATTGTGATATTTCCCTATTCTTAGGTCCGATTTGATTCGTAAGTGTCTGAAACTCTTGTATAATGATTTAAATAATGTCATGGACTTATTCCGAAATCATACTCATTGTTATGATATCATATATGGTCATATTTTTAGCTTATTATTAGTAATATATCATTGCTACTTGTTATTCGGGTGTTTATTACTTTTTGTTCTTATGCGTGTTTTGTCGAATAAATTCTTATTATTTTTTTTATATTATAGATACCTCATTTCCAGAATGGTATTATTGTAATATATATCATATTTATTCACTCAATTCATTTATGTAATCATTATTCAATGAAAATCGTGTAGAAAGAGTCGCATCACATCGTGGAGACGGTACTCCGTACGTACACACGAGTGATGATATCGTTCCCATGATCGTGGAATTGTATTGGAGTGTATGTATACTATTTCAGAATCAATATCACTTTACAAAAATATTATATATTAATTCTTTACACCATTATACCCATCCAAGTATGGTGTTGGTGGAAATTAGATTACACCACGGCGTGGAGATGGTATTTCGTACGTACGCACACGCGGTGATTTCGTTTTCCGTAGGATTGATAGATGTTGAAATAGGGTTGTTTCATACATATAATAACATATCAGTATATGACTGATACTAATGTTATTAATTCATAATGAAACAACTAATGAAGAAGAAGTGGAGGAAGAAATAAAGTTGAAAGAATCGATAACAGACATTACCACTTCTTTGAAGCGCCTCTTTGAGACCTCCATTTAGGGCACTAAAATTGGTCTTTGAAGAAGACCAGGACCTCTAGGATGTTAATAGGGTAGCTTAGAGGAGAAATTGGCAGGGTTTAGCCGAGCTAGAAGGCTCAAAGTGGTGTGAGGAAGAGAGGGAGGAGGTGCCCTTTAATAAGGGAGGAGAGGGGCACCTTTGGAAAAACTAAAAATATTATTTTATAATAAAGCCATATTCGGTTTTAAATAGATCCAAATTGATTTATTTCGACACTAAGGTGGGGATGGGTCAAAATAATCTCATCCAATAGAATTTGGACGAGTTTAGTTTACTATTTTAACCTTATAATTTAGATTTAACATTAAGTTAGATAATTTTACTTTTACCGTGTCTTTTTGTGTTCTTACACTATAAGGTTAACAAACATACTATAACAATCCAAAAGAACCCAAAGTTGTTTATTAATAATATATATAACCTTATCTAAGTCATTTTCCCGAACCTTATATTTTTAGGAATAAAATAACAATTAATTATATAATATTTCATTTAAAAACTATTTTATGTCAATTTTGACACTATTTAGTAATTGATTTTTGTAAAAATCATAACAGAATTATTAGTTCAAAAAAAGTTAATTTAATCAATAATAACATGTCATATTAACCTAGAAAATTATTGGATGTCGTAAAATGTCTCAAAATACATTTATTTGGGTATTTATAACATCAATTATGTCAATATTTCAGTAATAAGATAATTATTGCATCATCTTTGTGTCATAAATAAATTAAATTATTTAATGTCTAAAAATTACAAATAAAATACCATTATGTGGGAAACCTTTTTATATTTCTAATGAATATTTATAGTCAAATAGATCTTATTTATAACCCTATATTATAAATTATTTACTTATTAAACATTGATTTTAACTATTTTAACCCTTCTTTAAATAAATTAATAATAAATGTCCTAATCTACTCCAAGTGGGCCTAAATGGTCATATTGTATTCCTAAGGTTGTTTTTGGTTGAATTAAACTTATCTAATAGAATTAGGACATGTGATAGGGTAATAATAAGATCATTTTTACCCTTAATCACCCTATTTACTTTTAACCGTGGTAAATAAAAATAAAAAGTTACTATTCACCAAAAATTATTTTCATCTCATTGAACCAGATTTTACTTAATGTCATCAACTTTTTCTCTCGTATTTTTGAAATTACACTCACAAGAGCGGTAAAATTATGTTTTATGTAAATTTGCAAATTCTCCTAGGAGGTGAGTAAAAGACGGTGAAAAGTTCAATAAACTTTTTATATATCTAAATTTATTATAAATTTACTCCAATGAATTACATTGAACTTATAGGGGTATTATGTATCAATTTTTACCAAAAATAAATTCAAATAAAATAAATAATTATTTATATAAAAATTCGGGTTTTAAATAGTAACCCAGTGTCTTCACTATTCATCAAAAATTGAAAGATTCCAGAAAAATACCAAAATTTCACCCTTGGATAATTTCGATATTCCAAATCCAAAAATGAAGTCCATTTTGAAAATTAAAATTTACAAAATTTCAAAAAGTGTTTATTACTATTCATAATGGCTAGTTTTAATAATATTTTAATAGCATATCGTTGTTTAGTGAAACTCAGTATTGCATACGCCGCAATCTATCAAGCAAGGTCGCGATTGTGTGTAAAGAAAGCCAAGATAGTGTTGTGTGTATTGAAAGATTCCTTGTATGATTTATATAAAACAAAAACAAAATATTTCTTATAAAAGTCTCGGGTGTTACATTCTACCCCCCTTAAAATGAATTTCACCCTCGAAATTTATCGGGGTTATAAATGGTTTACTACTCGAATGTTTCTTTAATAGAAAACCACATTGTAAATAGGAATACCAAAACAAGGCCTTAAAAACTAAATTATGAATTGTAACGGTTACCCAAATTAACTCATCACTGGGTTTACACGTAGGAGAACATAGGTGAAAATATGGATATGGAAAAAAAATATTACCATCATGTTCTGATGGAGAGTGGTAGAGAACATGGATATGAAAAATCCAAAAATCACAAAGCCATAAATATGTGATGATCAAAGGTATGATATGATTCATCAGATATAGGAGCACTAGGACAACATTTTTGGTTTTCAGGATCATTTCCCTAAAGTTGATGAAATAGGAATTAGAAGAAATACTTTGGTGATTTTGGTACAGTCTCATCGTTGGTCGTTCTTTGGAAAATTTACACTTCATCTCATAAAGAAATGAAGTTGAATTTGTCATTCGTGATGTTTTAGCAGATCAAGTGATAGAATGATGGGTCATTCCATCTGTCTCAAAAAAAAGGTTAGAAAAGCTATCAAAAAATACATAAGTCCATATATAGTGAGATTAATCATATATGGTTCTTAATGGACTTATACTTCATATATCATACTGCTTAATATAATAAAAATAGTTTCTACTAAACAGGGACTTCTTGTAGGCCAGTGGTAGGCGATAGAGACAAATCGCACTTCTGTTGTGGGTTCGATTCCCACAGCCTTGTCTGATGCGACGGGATGTCTCCCATCCTGTAGGTTGTCCTTTTTCTAAAACTAAATTACTATAACATCCCGTCAATAATATTGAAAAAACATCTATCCTTAAACAATACTAACTTATTTCCAACATAATTTATTCAAATATTTAGGCTTATCCAAAATATTTCTGTCCAATCTCATATTATAGTGAAACGATTACCAAAGAGTTCATATAACAAGCATGTTAATACCATCGTTGATCCACATATTTCATGAGATATGTCTTGTTGGTCACATTCCAAACATTCGAAGGCCTTAATCATGTATTCTCATGAAAAATGAATACCCATTGTATCTTAGTGAAAACATGAGTGCTGTCAAAAGTTAACTCTTTTCACATACCAAAACCTCATACCATGATATAACTATTTCTTTATATAAGTCATGAGCTCAAGAATACTTTCAAACATTTCATTTTCTCCTTATCCCTTCATTATGTGCATATCATCTTTTTTCCAAAAATATCTCAATCAGTTTCCATCTATACCATAAAATTATTCAAAACCACAATAGACCAATACATAAATATTCCAATATTCCACGATACAATATACAACATTATTTTGGAATCCCATTACATAAACACTTAATCATTCCACCACATCATTGTCATATTCAACATTGCCAATAGTGATCGCATGTGACTTCCCTTTGTCCTTTTCCTTAAGTGGTTGCTCATGTCGATCATCACTAACCCCTGGATTAGGGCATTTATTAGCATAATGCCTCCTTTCCTTGCACATTATGCATTGAACTGTTGGTGGTGCGTTCTCTGCAGTCTTTTCATTATTCACATCATTAGAAACCCTTTTTCTTTTACTTCGACACTCAGCTGCTCGATGACCTTCTTTTCCACACTAAAAACATTTTCTAGTCCCTTTAAGACAATCTCCACCATGCTTCTTTCCACACTTTGAGCATAAGGAAACATTCATCTTCTTTTAACCATTATTATGAGATTTATCCTTGGACTACATATTTCATTTCTTGTCAAAACTATGAGATGGATAAGTAACACCAACTTCCATTTCAACCTTGATAGCACAACACACAATTTCTTCATATCTACTAAAGTCTCTTATAGCTAATGCATTTCAAAGATTTGGTTTTAAGCCACTGAAGAATCGATCAACTTTACTTTCAGGTTGGATGATAAAGCTAGATACATACCTTGTAGGCCTTGTAAAATTCGCTTCATATACACCAACAGATTCATCATCCTTTTTCTTTAGTTCAAGAAACTCTTTCTCCATCTTTGTTCGAAGAATACGAGGGAATTACATATTGAAAAATAAGTTCTTGAACTCGTCCCATTCCATGGACTCAATTTCATCTCTTGGCATCATATTCTTGATAAGATTCCACCATTGATCAGCTTCACCTTCCAAACGATATACTGATAAGATGACTTTATCATGTTCAAAACTTTGAAGAACTGAAAATATCGTTTCAGTGGTACTGATCCATTGTTCAGAAACAAGTGGATCAGAAGACCCACTGAAAGATGGTGGATGTTGCCTCATGAAGGACTCAATAGAATATTTTTCCCATCTCTACTCAATTGGAAGTACAGAATGATTCATAGCTTGTGTAAGTATAGCAGTAAGATTTTTCACTCCATCTCGCATAACATTTGTTTGTTCAGGAGGAAAATCATTGCATTTTCAATTCCATTGATCAACACGGTTCCTTCAGGTTCCATCCATCATCTAAAACCCAAAAAAATAGTGTGAGAGGAAAAAATCATGCTAGGGAAAAAACATAATAAAGGGGGAGTAGCTTCAATATTTAACATCTTAGGTTTAATTATATGATTGTTACCGTAGTTCTAGGACTATATCCTATACGTATATTTATCATTAGGGACATCCCTAGACATACCTTAGAAATATCTCTAGGGATCTCACTAACGTTTTCACATCATAGTTTCCAAAGGTTGAATAAACCTTTCCTCTGATACCAACTGTAGAGTCCCGAAGCTTGACGTACATAGATATTACATTACTTTTTCCAAATAAATAATACATAACAAAAACAGAATCACAAGGACCGTAATATTTTATTGTCTTTGGAAACATGGAACGTAATCTTTTAATCGTGGTGAAAGATCTTCAACATCTCCCATAAAGATCTTACACTTTTTGTTTCCTTAACTAAAACCATTATTTTAATCATGGAGGAAAATAAAACAGAAAAAGGGTGAGCTCAAATGCTCAGTAAGGGTAAAGAAAAGAAATATCAATCACATCATATTCATAAGAACATAACATTTTGGAAATCTTACCCTGAAAAAGAGATCAAAATTTCATAACATGGGATAAATCATTGTAGTAAAATGTAATCACAGTAATCACAACTTAAGACATGAAGCTTTGTGGAAAACACACATAATCATAGAGAATCATTTCTTTTTAGTCGAGACTCATTCCCAAGACTATCTTAGTGGACAATGTCCATTTCTGAACCAAGTTCATTCCTCGTTTCAGTCCGGTTTCACTGAACTGGTTTAACCTGCCATTCCAGCCTTGTCTATCTCATGAGATATATAATATTTACCCAATGAATTATAGGGAGATATAGGTCCCACCCATCTCATAATGATACCATTCTTATGTGTGCCACAAAATCATAAATCATATATCATTGCATAACCCATGTAATAAAAATGGGATTCTTAAACATCGTGACATCATAAAAAAATTCATATAGGATAAATGAATTCATAAAAATAATTCCATCACAACATAATCAAATAAATGTAATAATAGGGATATAAACATAACCCTATATTATTTTAGATGGAAAATAATTTTGATAAAACACTTGAACTCCATTCTTGAGGAAAATATCCTTTCTACTTTAAAAACATTTTTCCTTTCATAACATGTCATACAATTTTAAACAAAAAGAAGTTGAATAAAATAAACATGTAAACTTTTAAAGTTAGTTTCTTGGAAATAATGTTTTAAAAAATCCATTCATGCCATATAAGTTTAAAAAAACTTTCTTCTCATACTTTTTTCAGAAAAGTCAAAAAGTACCTTGTACGAAAAACGATAAAAGATTCCCTTCATATCTTTTACTAAAAACTCACCGAAGGGTAAAATTGGATTTAAACAATTGTAGGTGTATGGAAATAATATTAAATATTGATGAAACATGGATGTGTATGATAAAACACACCCCAGTAAATTCCAAAGTATAAACAATCTCGGATAAAAATGAGATTGTGATATTTCCCTTACCTTAGGTCCGATTTGCTTCGTAAGTGTCTGAACCTCTTGTATAATGATTTAAATAATGTCATTGACTTATTCTAGAATCATAATAATTTTTATGATATCATATATGGTAATATTCTTAGCTTATTATTAGAAATATTTCATTCCTACTTGTTATTCGGCTATTTATTACTTTTTGTTCTTATGCGTGTTTTGTCGAATAAATTCTTATTCTTCTTTTTTTAGGTTATAGATACCTAATTTCCCGAATGGTATTAGTGTAATATATATCATATTTATTCACTCAATTCATTTATGTAATCATTATTCAATGAAAATCATGTAGAACGAGTCACATCACATCGTGGAGGCGGTATTCCGTACGTACGCACGCACGGTGATATTGTTTTCCGTAGGATGGATAGATGGTGAAATAGGGTTGTTTCATACTTATAATAACATATCGGTATATTAGTGATACTGATTTTATTGATTCATAATGAAACAACTAATAAAGAATAAGTGGAAGAGGAAATAAATTTGAATGAATCGGTAACAGACATTACCTCTTCTTTGAAGCGCCTCTTTGAGACATCCTTTTAGGGCACTAAAATTGGTCTTTGAAGAAGACCAGGACCTCTAGTATGTTTCTAGGGAAGTGGAGAGGAGAAATTGTCAGGGTTTGGCAAAGCATGAAGGCTCAAAGTGGTGTGAGGAAAAGAGGGAGGAGGTGCCCTTTTATAAGGGAGGAGAGGGTCACCTTTAGAAAAACTAAAAATATTATTTTATTATAATGCCATATTCGGTTTTAAATTGATCCAAATTGTTTAATTTCTAAGCTAAGGTGGTGATGGGTAGAAATTCTCTTATATAATAGAATTTGGACAAGTTTAGTTTAATATTTTAACCTTATCATTTAGATTTAATATTAAGTTAGATAATTTTACTTTTACCGTGTCTTTTTGTGTTCTTACACTATAAGGTTAATAAACATACTAAAACAATCCAAAAAAACCCCAAGATACTTATTATTAATATATATAACCTTATCTATGTCATTTTGCCGAACCTTAGATTTTTAGGAATAATATAACAATTAATAATATAATATTGGTTTTAACAACTATTTTATGTCAATTTTGACAATATTTAGTAATTGATTTTTGTAAAATTAATAAGAGAATTATTTGTTCGAACAATGTTAATTAAATCAATACTAACATTTTATAATAACCTAGAAAATTATTGGAATTCAAAAAAATTGTCAAATTACATTTATTTGGGTATTTAGAACATCAATTATGTCAATATTTCATTAACAAGATAATTACTGCATCATCATTGTGTCATAAATAAATTAAATTATTTATGTTCTAAAAATTACAAATAAAATATCATTATGTAGGAAATCTGTTTATATTTCTAAAATATTTATAGCCGAATATATCTTATGTATAACCTTATATTAAAAAAGTTTTTCTTATTAAAATTTGATTTTAACTATTTTAACCCTTCTTTATATAAATTAATAATAAATGTCCCAATCTAATCCATGTAGGGATAAATGGTCATATTATATTCTTAAGGTTATTTTTGGTCGAATTAAACTTATCCCATAGAATTAGGACATGTGTTAGGGTAATAATAATATCATTTTTACCCTTAATTACCCTATTTACTTTTAATCGTGGAAAATAAAAATAAAAAGTTACTATTCACCAAAAATTATTTTCATCTCATTGAACCACATTTTACTTACTGAAATCATCCGTTTCTCTCGGATTTTTGAAATTCCACTCACAGAAGTGGTAAAATTACGTTTTATGTAAATTTGAAAATTCACTTAGGAGGTGGGTAAAAGACGGTGAAAAGTTCAATAAAATTTTTATATATTTAAAATTATTATGAAATTACTCCAATGAATTACATTGAACAAATATGGGTATTATGTATCAATTTTGACCTAAAATAAATTTAAATAAAATAAATAATTATTTAAATAAAAATTCGTTTTTTAAATAGTAACCCAGTGTTTTCACTATTCATCAAAAATTGAAAGTTTCCAGAAAAATACCAAAATTTCACCCTAGGCTAATTTCGATATTCCAAATCCAAAAATGAAGTCCATTTTGAAAAATAAAAATTACAAAATTTTAAAAAGTTTTTATTACTATTCATAACAGCTTGTTTTAATAATATTTTAATATCATATCGTTGTTTAGTGAAACTCAGTATTGCGTACGCCGCAAGCTATCAAGGAAGGTCGTGATTGCGTGTAGACAATGCAAGATACTATTGTGTCTATTGAAAGATTCCTTTGATGATTTATATAAAATAAGAACAAAATATTTCTTATAAAAGTCTCGGGTGTTACAATGATTGTCCCCCTGAGCAACCAAATGTTATTGGATCTGGAATGAAAAATCTTGTAGCCATGCTCACACAACATTCTCAAGCTATGAATCATGCGGGACTTCCAAATGAGAAAAGGAAAGAGCATCATTGGATTGAATCCTTCATGAGGTAGTGTCTACCTTCATTCAGCGGGACTGCTGATCCATTAGTGGCTGAACAATGGATTAGTTCCACTGAAAAGATATTTTCAGTCCTGCAATGTTTTGAACATGATAATTTCATCTTAGCAGTATATCGTTTGGAAGGTGATGCTGATCAATGGTGGAATCTTATTAAGAATATGAGGCAAAGGGATTAAATCGAGTCCATGGAATGGATCGATTTCAAGAACTTATTTTTCAATAAGTACATACCTCGTATTCTTCGAAAAAAGATGGAGAAGGAGTTTCTTGAACTGAAGGAAAAGGATGATGAATCGATTGGTACCTACGAAGAAAATTTTACAAGACTTGCGAATTATGCTTCCAGTATTATTATCCAACCTGAGAGTAAGATTGATCTATTCTTTAGTGGCTTAAAACGATGCCTTTAAAGGGTGTTATCCAAAAGGGACTTCAATAGCTATGAGGAAATTGTTCGATGTTCTCTCAAGGTTGAGATGGAGATTGGAGTAATCCATCAGTCATATGGGTTTGATAAGAAGTTGAAAATGGAATTCAAAGGGAAATGCAAAGACCACAATGAAAAGATTATGAGTTTTCCCTTATGCTAAAAGTGTGGAAAGAAACATTGAGGGAATTGTATTAAAGGCACGAGTAAATTTTTTATGTGTGCAAAAGAAGGTCATCGGGTAGTTGAATGTCGAAATAATGGGAAGAAGATGTCTAATGACGTGAACAAAGAAAGGGATACATAGAATGCACCTCCTACAATTAAATGATTCAAGTGCAAGGAAATGGGGAATTGTGCCAATAAATTCCCTAATCCAAGGGTTGTTGATGATGATCGACGTCAACAAACTATTAAGGCCAAAGACAAAGGAAAGTCAAATGAAATTTCTATAGGAGATGTGGAGTATGATAACGATGTGGTGAAAGGTACACTTACCATCCACTCTAAAGTACCAAATGATATATTTGATTTGGGATCCACCCACTCTGTTATTTCTGAAGAATTTTCTAAGGGTATAGCCATACTACCTCAACAATTAGATGTTGAGTTACATGTGACAACTCTTAATGGAACGATGGTTGCATCAAAGGTTTCTAATTCTTCTCCAATTGAAGTTTGTGGGAAAGTGCTTCCTGAAAATCTTGTGATCCTTCCTACTGTGTAATTTGATGTGATTCTTTGCATGGATTAGATTTCTTTACACTGAGCTCATATCTATTTCCAAATAAGGGAAATCACATTCAATATTCCCAATCAATCTACTATCATCAATCTATGCAAGGATGAATATAACCTTCCAGTGGAAATTTCATCCATCTTATGGGTCTTGATTCAAATAAATGATGGTTATTTATCTTAAATGGTTGGAGAGAAACTCATGATTAATAATATTCCCATTGTATGAGAGTTTGATGATGTCTTTCCGGAGGAATTTCTAGGTCTCCCACCAAATTTTGAAGATGAGTTTTCAATATAACTCATATCGGGTGTTATGCCCATTTCAATGTCACCTTATAGAATGGACCCAATTGAGTTGCACGAATTGAAGAAGCAACTCCAAGAGAATCTTGATAAGGGATTCATACGCCCCAGTGTATCACCTTAGGGAGCAGCTATTCTGTTTGTTAAGAAGGAAGACGGATCAATGAGACTCTGCATTGATTATCGGGAACATAAAATGATCACTATCAAGAAACAATATCCTCTCCCACTCATTTATGACTTATTTGACAGACTAAGCGGAGCTCAATACTTTTCAAAGATTGATCTTCATTCAGCGTATCAACAATTAAGGGTAAAAAAGGAGGATATACCAAAGACAGCTTTTCATACAATGTATGGACACTATGAATTTATAGTGATGCCATTTGGTCTTACTAATTCCCCTGCTATCTTCATGAATCTAAATAATATAGTCTTTAGAGACCATCTTGATCAGTTTGTGGTTGCCTTTATTGACGATATTATTGTCTATTCAAAGCACAAGTAAAAAACAAGAAGATCACTTGATAATTGTATTAAAGACCCCATGAAAGGAGAATCTTTATGAAAAATTTATCAAGTGTGAATTTTGGATTCAAAAAGTTTCATTTTTGGGTCCCAAAATCTCAAAAGAGGGGATATCTATGGATCCAGCAAAAACAGACGTTATCGAAAGATGTTCGAGACCAACAATGGTAACTGAGATATGAAGTTTTCTTTGTTTTTTTGGATATTATCGACGTTTTGTGATAGATTTTCCATGATTATCTAATCCACTCACCAGGTTTACTCGAAAAGGAGTTAAGTTCATGTGGATGGAGGAGTGTGATGAGAATTTCATGAATTTGAAAAGAAGGTTATCTAGTGCACCTGTGCTCACACTGCCTTATAATGGAAAAAGGTTTTTGATCAACAGTGATGCATCCCAAATGGTATTGGGGTGTGTTCTCATGAAAAACAATATGGTTATAACTTTGCCTCAAGATAGTTGAAAATCCATGAGAAAAATTACCCAAATCATGATTTGGAGTTAGCTTCAGTAATCTTTGCATTAATTATTTGGAGGCATTATCTTTATGGTGAATGGTGTGATATTTATACTGATCATAAAAGATTAAATTATATTTTCACACAAAAGGAGCTGAATATGTGCCAAAGAATATGGTTGGATCTGATTAAGGATTAAGACTTCTCAATTCATTACCACCCTGGGAAAGCAAACAATGTGGCATACACATTAAGTCGAAAAGACCATGATATCTTATCCATGATGAGGATCAAAAAAGATCCAATATTTACGGATTTACAATGAATGGATGTTGGAATTATAATGGAAGGGGAAAAATCTTATATTTCTCAAATGAATATTCATCCATCTATACATGTGACGATTAAAGAGGCAGAAAAAGAAGATGTAGAGTTACAAAAGAAGGTGAGAAATGTTCCTAAATTCAACCTTGATTGTGATGGGATAATAAGGTTTAGGAATCGGGTTTGTGTTCCTCACATCCCAGAATTAAAGAAGGAGATACTGGATGAGGCTCATAGTTCTTCATTCTCTATTCATCCGGGAATCACAAAGATGTATAGGGACATGAAAGAGTACTTCTGGTGGGATGGCATGAAAAGAGATGTTGCCGAATATGTCTCTCGATGTTTGGTTTGTTAGCAAGTTAATTCCGAGAGACAAAAGTCTAAGTGGATTTTACAACCATTACCCATACCAGAATGGAAATGGGAAAACATCACTATGGACTTTGTCACTAGACATCCTAAAACATCCAAAGGCAATAATGCTATCTGGGATATAGTTGATCGTCTTATGAAGTCGGCACACTTCATTGCTATTAGAGAAGATTTCTCTCTGGATCCGCTTGCCAAGATATATGTGAAGGAAGTGGTAAGATTTCATGGAGTACCACTTTCCATTAAATCTGATCGAGATATGAGGTTTACCTCAATGTTCTGGCGAAGTCTTCATCATACTTTACATACAGAGTTGAATTTCAGCACTGCTTATCATCCTCAGACAGACTGTCAGTCTGAGAGAATAATTCGAACCCTAGAAGATATGTTAAGATGTTTCTCTATGAATTTCAAAGGTGGTGGGATCAAAACCTACCTTTGGTGGAATTTTCTTATAATAATAGCTTTCACTCCAGTATTCAGATGGCTCCTTATGAAGCTCTCTATGGAAAGAATTGCAGGACTCCAACCTTATGGGATGATGTTGGGGAAATAAATCTATTAGGACTTGATCTTGTTGATGATATGGAAGAAATGGTCAGATCTATTCAACAACACATAAGAGAATCTCTTAGTCAACAAAAAAATTCATGCCAACAACTAATGAAAATACCTGGAGCTTGAAGTGGGTGATAAAGTGTTCTTACAAATATCTCCTTGGAAGTGAGTAATGAGATTTAGAAAGAAGGGAAAGATGAGCCCTAGGTATATCGGTCCTTTGGAAATACTGGATCATGTTGGGAAGGTACCTTGACAATTTTTTCTTCCACATAATCATTCTCAAGTTCACGATGTGATCCATGTATCTCTCCTGAGAAAATACATTCCTGATCCTTCACATGTACTATGCTCAGAAGTTGTACCACTACAGCAGGATCTTTCTTATGAAGAATAGCTGATAAAGATTCTGGATCATAGAAAAAAAAATTTATAGAACAAGACCACTCGCTTGATGAAAATTATATGGAGGAACCACCAATTGGAAGAAGCTACATGGGAGCTTGAGGATATGATGATGGAGAGGTATCCTCATCTGTTTGTTACAAAGTGACGAATTTTGAGGGTGAAGTTCATTTAATGGGGGGTAGAATGTAACACCCAGATATTTTATGAGAAGTATGTTTTTTAATGTCTTATGTTATACTCAACATCAAATTAATCTTTCACTACACACAACACTAGCTTGGCTTGCGTTACACGCAATCGTGACCTTCCTCCATAGCGATTGTAGTACGCAATACCGGGTTTCACTAAACAACGATATATTGTTATAATATTATTATGGACTAGATGTAATGAATAGTATTAACTATTTTTTTTATTTTATAGAATTATCTTACATATTTTCTAGAACTTGGTATGAGAACTAAATAAAATTTTCGGGTAAAATAAGTATTTTTTTAAAAAAGCAGTTTTGCCGCCTTTTGATGGAGCACCCACATTAAATCTAGTTTTTGACATGTTTATAAGTTCAATTTGACAAAATAAAATTCTTCCTTGGAATAAGGATATAAATATTTAATTTGGATTAATTTTTCATATTTTTCTGATATCTTTCATGTTTTAATGAATAGTAAAAACACGCAATATTTTAATTAAATCCCACTTTTTTCATCGCAATAATTCATATGGTTGGATTATCATTTTAATTGGTTTTAAAGTTTAATTAGAATATATTTTTACCATTAAATCCAATTTTGGTGATTGGAATTAATTTCACTTTGAATTAGGACATAAACAAGTGTCGATCTATAGATAGTTATTGTTTCTTAAATACATGCTATTTGTTTTGATAACAGGAATTAATTTTAAAATTAATTAATTCTACTTCTTTGTTGTGAATTTTTAAAAATAGATATCATTTTTGAATTCATAATATCAAATATAGCTTAGGCTGATTTTTTGGTATTTTTCTGAAAAAACATCAATTTGTGATGAATAGTGAAACCACTTAGTGGTAGTTTAAAAACTGGCTCTTTCATTTAAATGAAATTTTCCACTTTTGTGAATTGAATTTCAAAAATACGACATACATGGTTGTTATGAAAAAGTAAAATGTGGTTCAATAAGATGAAAATAATTTTTGGTGAATAGTAACTTTTGACTTTTATTTACTGCGGTTAAAGGTAAATAGGGTAATTCAAGGTTAAAAGAATATTATAATAATTATAAATTACCTTAACACTTTTACTAACCTTATTGGATGAGTAGTGGCCAACCATGGGCATCCTTGGGTCGATTTTTTGACCCCATTGAGCCACTTGGTAGTGATAATGACAATTTGGATTAATTAATTTAAGGTAAAGACAAAATTGACATTTAAAAAAATCATTTAGTAATTAATTTCTTTAATGGGTTATATAAATTATCATTTCGACAATAAGTATTCATTTTAAAGTTAAAAATATTTACTACATGGTGGTTTTTTTATAATTTTTAGACTTCAAATAAATTAAATTATTTATGACACAATAATGATGCAGTATTTACCTCATTAATAAATGATTTAAATAAATAATATTATAATGATTAAAATATTATCTAAAAAATTTCCAGTTCCGATTGGATGATTTTATTTAGACCATTAGTCATCCTATATTCATCTTTAATGATTTTTGGACCTTTTGAAACTGAAGATAAGTTTATAATAAAATAATATTTTCACACTTTCCAATGGTGCCCCTCTCCTCCCTTATAAAACAGAACCTCATCCCTCTCCTCTTTACACAACATTGAGCCTTCAAGCTCGGCTAACCCCTGACCATTACACTTCTCAACTACCCTAGTAATATTCTAGTGGTCCGGGTCTTCTTCGAAGACCATCATTATTGCCATAAAAGGAGGTTTCAAAGAGGCATGTCGAAGAAGAGGTAATATCCGTTACCGATTCATTCAAATTTATTTCGACTTCAACGTACTATTATTTAGTTGTTTCATTATGAAGTAATATCATAAGTATCACTCATATACTGATTTGTTATTATAAATATGAAACAACCCTATTTCACCATCTATCCATCCTATGGAAAACTAAATCACCGCGCGTGCGTACGTACGAAATACCATCTCTACGCCGTGGTGTAATCTTTTTTCCACCACCACCATACTTGGATGGGTATAATGGTGTAAATAATAACTATATATGATTATTGTAAAGTTATATTGATTATAAAATAGTATACATACACTTCAATACAATTCCACGATCCTGGGAACGATATCATCGCTCGTGCGTACGTATGGCCTACCGTCTCCACGATGTGATGCGACTCGTTCTACATGATCTTCATTGAATAATGTTTATATAAATGAATATATTGAATAAATATTATATATATTACACTAATACCATTCTAGATATGAGGTATCTATAATATAAAAATAAGAATAAGAATTTATTCGACAAAACATGCATAAGAACATAAAGCAAAGACCACCTGAATAAAAAGTATCAATGAAATATTACTAATAAAAAGATACGAAAATTACCATATATGTTATCATAACAATGAATATGATTCTGTAATAAGTCAATGACATTATTTAAATAATTATACAGGAGGTTCGGATACGTACGAATCAAATCGGACCTAAGGAAAGGGAAAATCTCGCAATCTCATTTTTTCCATGATTGTTTATACTTTAGAATTTACTGGGGAATATTTATCATCCACATCCATGTTTCCTCAATATGTAATATTATTTCTATCCTACTAAAAATTTTTAAATCCAATTTTACCCTTCTGTGAGTTAAATATATGAAAGGAATCTTTTTTCGTTTTTATTACGAGGTACTTTTTGACTTTTCCGGCCAAAGTATGAGAAGAATCATTTTTTAACTTATACGGCATGAATGGATTTTTATGATTTCATAGAACATTATTTTCATGAAGATTAATTTAAATGTTTCCAATTTTATTTTTAATCAACTTTTTTTAGTTTAAAATTGTATGACATGTTAATAAAGGTAAAAAAAATTGAAGTAGAAAGGATATTTTCCTCAAGAATGGAGTTCAAGTGTTTTATCAAAATTATTTTCTATCTATTATAATATAGTTTTTTGTTTCTATCCCTATTTTTACATTTATTTGATTATGTTAGGATGGAATTAATTTTATTATGTCCTTTCATCTTATGTGGATTATGTTATGATCGCATGATGTTTAAGAATCCCATTTTTATTACATGGGTTACGCTATAATTTATGATTTTGTGGCACACATAAGAATGGTTTCATTAAGAGATGGGTGGGACCAATATATCCCTCCAATTAATTGGGTATATATTTTTATCTCATGTGATAGACATGGATGGAATGACTAGTTAATCTGGTTCAGTGATACATGATTGGAACAAGGATTGAACTCAGTTCAGTAATGGAATTTGTGTACTATGATGGTCTTGGAAATGAGTCTTAACTAATATGAAATGATTTTCTATGATTATGTGTGTATGCCACAAAGTTTGATGTTTTAATTTATGGTTATTGGGATTACATCTCACTACTATGATTTATCCCATTTTATGATATTATGATCTCTTTTTTAGGTTAAGATTTTCAAAATGTCATGTTCTTATGAATATGATATGATTGATATTTCTTTTGTTTACACTTACTAAGAATTTAAGCTCAACCTTTTGTATTTTTTCTTTTCCTCAGGTTAGGAAGAAGGGTATTAAGTAGTATATTCCAAACGGGACTCTAGATATGATGAAATAAATGGGAGACAATGTAGATGCTTTATGAACCAGTTGTTTATTTTTCCCAGTTTCTAAAGACACAATTCCTATACGGTCCTACCATAGTTTTTTATATGTTGTAATATGTATGCTTCAATTCTGAATTAATAACCATGTATGTAATTCATGGGTCGTTATAGGCATAGTGTTCCTAAAATAATGTTTTAAAATTAGGTAATTATAATAAATAACGTGCACATGCGGTTTTCCAGAAAGGGCAGAATAATATCTAAACGGATGCTCAAATTATAAATTTGAGGGCACTGTTGAGGACATTATGCAAGGATTTCACTATGTGTTACTTAATAATAGTCATCACGTGTTGTTTGTATATATTTTTACATAGGTGTGTAAATGAATAAAATAATTGTGAAAAATATATTTTATTTCAAATGTTTGCTGCTCTGACTGGTTATATTTTAGAAAATGAAATTATGTCTAATTTTTATTGTTTTCTACAGAAACCCCAAACCTCTAGAGTGTTTTTGAAGTGATAGATCCCTATGTAATCATCTCAGTTTAATGATGACATATTGGTGAACAAGTCTCCTCATATTCGCTGAATAATTCCAATGACAATGAAATCAGATCGTTCTTCATCAGTGATCAAACCAAATAGTGGTTGGGCATGAATATTATTTGGATTTCATCGCCGTTCTTTATTTTTATTAAAAATGTAAATTAACAGATGAATATATTGATTCATGGATCGTGCATATTATGATATTGGATTATTTTAAGATTTTTTCTAGTGAATTACTTATTATTATTAATTTTTTCATATTTTGTTCTAATGCATATGGATCAAGATCTATATGAAAATCAATCATGGTTCATTCATCTCATTTGAATTATTTTCTCCCCCGATTCAAAATTTATCATGGGAATTATTCATTGGACCATGTTTTGACATGTCATCGATGAATCGATCATTTCACACATGTTTTATGCATAATGATATGATATTTTAGGTCAGGACTTAGTATGACAAAATTGATTTGTGACAAAAATAGTGCAGTGGGTCGAACTAGATCAGAAGCATCCAATTTCATGTAAGACACATGGTCAATGATTTATATGAAGAGAGTTCATTTCAAGAATGGATTAGACATCTAAATTTCAGAAAAAAATCCGTACAAGTGTTCCCTTAGAGTAGATCCATGAGTTTCATCGTGATTAGAGAAGGATTTCAAGGCCATTGCGATGTAGGCATGAGTGGGATGAAGAAGACGGTTTTTTTAGAAAAACATGATATATACAGTGTGTGGTACATGGGGAAACCACATGTATCCCCCCTTTTTGGATGACTCAGCGTATACTTGGGGAATTACATAGACATGGGGTGGATTAAACAGGTTTCCCACATGGAATGAACTCCCCCACATGAAAAGGATTGAACCATGAACATGGGATATCAAGTGTATCGATTCACGAGAATGGGTACACAGTCTTAGGCCATTTACTAGCACAAGGATGACGTACATGGAAGTGACCCAGTGTATTGGGACAAAATGTGTATTCCCTATACACATTGTGAACTCATTTATACTATATTGAAATTGTTTGAACGACACATGTCAATTATGTAGACAGAACTCGGGTTCAAGGAAAATATAATGTAACCCCTTTACACATATTTTACTCTTCCATTAATTACATAGATCTCTTGTCATCAGTATAATTGAAAATATTCGTTACGGTTCGTTCCAGTAGTCGTTTCCCTGAATGCTGGAATGAATCATTTTCTACTCCTATGACTATGATCCCTTCAGTAGGAAATCTTGGATAGAGTTGATGGAATCCCCCCAAGAGAACCATAGTAGGATCCTATTTTAATCTTCATGTACTGGTTAGATTTCTGAGTATCTACGTGACCAATCAGATGGGGCATTGATCCTATACTAAGAGGGTTAATCCCAATGGAGTTGTTGCTATAACCACATGGCCCTAGTTATGAAAATCATTATTGTATAATAATCTGTTCATATATTTTATTTTATTTTATCTCCCAATAAGATACCTGATGAGAGGTACCTATTGGATTGGCATCGTTAGAGCTATCACAATCAAGAGTGTGTTCCCTCGAATGAGTTCTTTGGGGAATCTTTCAGTTGGAATTATATGCTGAGTATACAGTGGGTTTGTCATACCTCTAGACTCGGTATCTTTGATTGAGTGTTTCAAGATATTATTGTAATATGTGTTGTATAAAAACACCTATTTATATCTTACTATACAATAATTTATTTTATGGTTTTTAGTTTCGGTGTGTCCTTCTGAGTATTAGTATACTAAATCATGTCCAGGCTTTTCTCGCACATGTCATGTCTTTATTGACGACCATCCTTTTGAAAAATTACTAGGAAAAATAGGAAAATAGAGTTATTATTGAAACCGGATATACCATGGTCTGATCCTGTCGATTTTAGACAGTTGTCCCAGTACCTTCACTTTGATGTTGGACCTGTATTATAGACTCTTTTGGCTGGATAATTTTAGAACTTGTTTCGATTACTTTAATTCCATTCACAATCTATTTATGTGATGTAGATGTATCAATTCATCAGTTTTTTGGATATTTTTTAAAGTTAAGAATTTTGTTTGATTTATAATGTGTAAATGTTTATAAACAATGCCTCCCATGTTAGTTATATGCCTACTTGGTGCTAGTCACCATCCCCTGGCCTATTAGAGGCCGACATGGGGAGTTTCGGCATAGACCACCTTGGTATAGGTTGTGACAAGGTGGTATCTGAAGGTGTTGATCAGTTCTATTATAGGATCGGAATTCTATGAGATTGGATTGTTGAAACAATGTTTAGTTATTCATGTTCATCTTTCAGGCCTGAGAATCCAGTGGTTTTGCAACGACTAACAGACCCATACACGAGGACTATGATAACCTGCATTTTGACTTGTTACATGGGAAAACTGGTTATAATGAAAACAATGTCACACACATCATATAATATTGGGTTGTGTTTCCCTTTCAATCTAGATTCAAATCCCCAGATATACTCATTGATAGTGGTACATCTTATTTACCTTTAGGATTCAACTAGGATAAATTCTATCTTGAATTCAGTATGATGATCATGAGGATGATCCCCTTGGTAATGAGGATTTAATACCGGGACGAATCCCCGATAAATTTCCTTCATGTGGTGCATCATCCATTCCACCTGTAGAGAAGTTCATGGTACCTATAGTACCACATGATTAGGTGTGCAGGCAGAGCATGGTTCATGAGATTCAGTAGAAGATAAACATTAGGTTTTGAGAAGATATTGACCTAGAGGAGCCTGAGGAATGTCTTGATGATATGGAACAATTTTTTCATCTACTCAGCACAACAATAGTTTAGATGGTGGTCCTGGTAGCGATCGATCATCTTGGATTAGTAGGGCGATGGTGGGGTTGAGTTACCCAATCTTATTATAAGGAAAATAATTCATGTGTAGAGATTGGGAATCTATACAAAGTGGGGTTCTCACCAGCTACAATGATGCATGTACATATCAATGAGTTTCTATTGGTCTATTAGGGAAGCATTTCAGTAGCTGAGTATTAATTGTGGTTTACCAAAATCAATAGGTTCTCGATGGATATGGTTCGATATCAATTATTTAGGGATCATAGATTCGAGTGACACCTATTTAGATACATATGGTCTAGTTTTATTCACATATTCACTACTACCTATTTTGGGGTGCTTGAGAGAGAATTTTTGTTAAAGAGTTTCATGGATGAGAAATTACAATTGGTAGTTTTCTGGAGTGGCTAGTGGGAGTATAGACATCTGTAGCAAGGAGGAGACATTAGTCTCAAGGAGATGGACTAGGGGGAAATTTTAGGAGGAGGTCCCAATAGAGAGGATATGTAGTTCATGACTAACAAAGAGGGTCTATTCAACCCTGATAGAGGTGGTTCTGATTATCTGAACACATGGTACCTATCTCCCAATATTATCCTACCACCCATACAACTGAGAGAGAAATCATTTATGGGACAGAGAGGCAGAGAGAGTGATAGGATTAGGTAGATACCAAGAGTAGTTGATGCGAAAATGTATATGTTAGTGCATAAGGAGGTGGTCGATGTTTCTAAGTTTTACAACTACCACCCCCACGTGATGCACACAATTTTTGGCGAGCTATAAGATAGGGGAGGGGAAATATAGACACAATCGATTCTTATAAACCAAAGTATTTGAGATTGATTCATGGTAAGATATATGTATTTCTTACATTATCTATAGTACAAATAGACCTAGATTATAGTCATTAATGTACCACTAAATATCATGTTCAGGACATAGTTACACTGATTCAACAGTTCACTCAACCATTACACACCAAGAATCCTACTGAAGAACACATGGCTATCACACACTTATGTTGACAGTGTGACTATACTTTTGGAGGTGAGAGTTTCTATTGGAAACTCTTGGTAGATACGGCGAGGCCTTTTTATTCCATTTTTAATAATAAATTGTTATCTAGTGTTCATGATCATGTTAAATATTTTAGAAAAACGGTACAATGTGTCAATAGGGGAGAAACCATATTTCATTTTGTAGGTGAAAAGGAAGCTCAACCAATGCATGGTAGACTCATGCATAGGCAGTGCAGATGATTACTAAAAAGATTTCCAGACTAACCCTTGGAGCACGGGATGTTATGAGTTTCTAGTTTCATGGAATCTGGGTGGATTATGAAGATGTATTGATTGAATATGTTCTGGGTTTACCTCTCCACTAAGGGATAAACTTCTCAATTGATCTATACCCCGAGACGACATCAATATCTTCTCCAGTATATCTACTAGAATCCATAGTGCCTCATGAGATAAGGATACAATTGGATGACTCATAGAGGAAGGGATTTATGAGACCCTATTTTCACCATTGGAAACCCCAGTTTTGTTATCCAAGAAGGAAGATCGGAGCGTGAGGTTTTGTGTAGACAATTTGTGCTTAAACTAGGTTTCCATGAAGAACAATTATCAACTACCACGGATTTGTGTCCACTTTTATTAGATGAGAGGGGCAATATGGTTATCTTATATAGACCTTAGATCATTCTATCACCATCTATGAGAATGGTATGGGGATATACCCAGTACAACATTCAGGTGTCTCTACAATCACAATGAGTACTTGGTGACCCCTATGACATGATGAATATCCCAACAGTGATCATGGGACTCATGAACCATATCAACCAAACATTTATAGATCATTTCATGGTTATATTCATCAATGATATCCTTGTATAATCAGTGTCCGAGGAAAATCACATGAGACACATGATGATAGTTCTAGATATACATTAATATCACCATCTTTAAAGAAGGATCTCAATGTGCTAGTTCTTGATTCAAGTGTTCCCCTTTCAAGGACATGTTTTTTATGCAGATGGAGTGGGAGTGGACCTCGTCATTGTCGAGGTAGTGTTAGCATGGGATCCACCTAAAAACGCGATTATGGTGTGGAGAATACTTGGCTGGGAAGGATATTACAAGAGATTCATATATAATTTATCAAGAGTATCAATAGCCATAATATCCTTTACTCAAAAGGGAATCCTTTTTTGTGGATCGAAAGGTGAAAATAGGATTTTAAATAGGTTAGATATATTTAGATGACCCCTCTCATCTTGAGTTTCTTGGAGGATGGGTTCATGTATTTAGTGTTTTATGTTTCATCTAAAACCTATTTTAGTTGTGTTATGATGTATAGGCAAGTAGTGTTTGAAGATGTGTCATCCCAGTTGAGACCAATTGAGAAGAACTATGTTAACCATGATCTTGAGTGAGTAGAGTTATTATTCATGTTAAATATGTGGTGACACAACCTAATGGTAAAAGGGTTTATAATCTACTATGATCAAAAGGGTCTTAAGTATATCTTCTCTCAAAAAAAATTTCAACTTGTGATAGTGGTGATGGATAGAGGTTCACCGAGTCTATAACCTAGAAATGTTTTATAATAATAATAAAGAGGACATGGTAACAAATTCTCCATGAATGATATATTGTTCAAAATTACAGAACGAGGAGTCAGTGCAGTTGGCCACATTGTAGTTATCCTTTATGGATTGGGATAGAGAAGCCTACATCCAGTCAATGGTTGTCACACATCCACTCTTACATAGAATTAGGGAGTTATGTCTTTGTGATATAGTCTGTGATACCCTATGTGATTATATATCCATAGGTCATTCTCTCGATGGATTTTATAGAGGTGGGTAACAAGTAAAACCATTAAATGGATGCATGATAGTACCAGAGAAATTGTGGGAGGAGTTTTAGAGAGAGTTTGATACATCTCAATTGGTGATACATCCAGATATTGAAAAGATGTACCGAGGCCACCAAAATCAGATTTGGAGGCCAAACATTAAGATATTAATTGAAGATTTTGTCTCTAAATGCTTTACTTGTCAACAAGTGAATGTTTAATACCATGTTGTAGTTGATATGGAGCAACAAATTGGTCTTCCATAATAGATGTGGGAAGGAATATTCATATACTTTGTTATTGGATTACCCCTATTTATAGGGGACATTAAACCTTCATGGTGAACCTAGACTGACTCATCATGTTGTCCAACATAATAGTCATATGAGAACAGATTTAGGTAGAGAGCTCTAGAGGACTATACATGTAGGAGATAGTCTGACTCCATGGACATCCAATGAGGATTCTTTCAAAATTAATAATCACATTAAATCAGGATTGTGGACGGGATTATAGTGTTTCGTTCCCCGTGACGCTTGAGCACAACGTTTCACCAACAAACCAATGACTAAACTAAAGAGCCCTTTTAACTAGTGGAGGATATGTTTTGAGATTGAATTTTAGTAATTAGTTGTAATTGGGAGGATAACCTACCACTTGTGGATTTTTCATAAAAAACTACTACCATTCCACCATCGATATGGAACCATTCATGTCTTTGTACTAGTGACCATGCAGGTCAGCACATTATTGGACTATCTTGGGATTGTATTCACCCATGGGCCTGGAGTTAGTGTGATCCAAACTATACAGGGTTTGGATTTTCCAAGACATTATGTAGACTATATAGATCCATCAAAAATATTATTCTAAAAGGTGATGATGGCCATTGGAGTTTGAGGAATGAGACCATGTGTTCCAAGGAGTTTCACCTCAATGTGGATTACAGAGGTTTGGATGGGGTGTTATGCAATATATATGGTTCATTCAACCTCAATGGATAATATTTAGAGTTGGTGAGGTGGAATAAAACTTATATCTATTTCCATAGTTAGACTGATTACATGTCGTCTTCCACATGTAGCAGATAAGGACGAACGGGCATGACCCATTACACGTTATCAAGTCTGCAGAGCTATACATCATGGATGGAGTGAATATTACTGAGTAACTAATAGTTATTTTTTATTTCCATAATGTTTTCATTATTGTGAAATCAACTTTTTTGTTTCCAGTCTAGTGACTACACAAAAATATCCAAGAGGGGATAAGGAAGCAGGATGATCAGATCCTTTATCAATGCACATATCATTATAATAGCCCATATTTTAGATATTTTGAGTGGTAAATATTTTTTGCGTGGAGAATGTGATGTATTGGATTTCCCAATTAACAGTTTTAAATATTATATGAATTATTTTTGAGACCATGCATTACGCCAATAGGAAATTATGAGGCCCGATGTCTTTGGAGTAAATGTTAAAATATATTAAATATATTAAATTTTAAATGCATGTGGTTTCCTAAAAATGGGGAATGACAACTAAACAATTTCTCAGATTATGAATACGAGAGAACCGTTGAACCTGAACCATTATTTTTACACTAGACATTACATAACCATAGTTGGTGTGGGTTTCTTGTAGAAAATTTCTCATTAGAGTGAAAATGAATAAAACAATTAAATAAAATTATTTCAAATTCTCGACGCAACAACTAGTTATATTTTAAAAAATGATTTTATATTAGAATTTTAGGGTTAGAAACATAACCCTGTAACCTCTTGATAGTATTTAGAGAGAGAAATCCTTGAATAATATTCCTTGGGGAACAATGACAGACTGGCAATCAATGGAACTTAGATTTGATAGATCTGTCTAATGACAATGATGATATATCATTCTTCATCAGGGATCAAAATGAATCAACCTAGGGTGTGTTTTTTATTTAGATTACTTCCTTCTTATGTATTTCTATGAGGAACATGAATCCATCGATGAGCTGATTGATTCATATTCCATTCGTATTGAAGTATGGGATTACTATATGTGTTTTCTATAGAGAATTACATATGATTATTTATATCATTGTTTGATGTCAAATGTAAATGGATTGAGATATATATGAAATTCTATCATAGTTTATTCCCTTATTTTATTTTGTTCTTTTCTCCCCCGAATCAACATTCATCGTTGGAATTTTTCATTGAACTATGATTCAACGCTTCACCGTGGAATTGTTCATTGTGCACATGATTCTTGGAACCACAATATGATATTGTAGATCAAGACTCGTTATGATGAAATAGAGATTTATAGGTAGTAATGGTGAGTGAATCAGACCAGTTTAGAAACTCCCAATTTCTAGTAGAGTGCATCAGAGAAGATCGAGACCAACAAAAATTGTATTAATATGGGTTTAAAATCAGTGATTCTTTTGAACAGTCCAAGTTGGGTTTTTCCAGTGTTTATCCATGAGTTTTAGTGCGATTGGAGATAGATTTCAATGTGACGATGGTGTGGGCACTACCTGGCGGAAGAAAAGGGTTTCTGGAAAAACCCGATACACATGGAGTGTGGCTCATGACAACACATTATATAGCCCACCATTTCAAATGACTCGGAATGTAATTGGGGAAGTTCACAAACATGGGGTGGCGTTCATGGGTTGGATACATGACATATACTACCACAAATTGCAACATATGGACAATGTACCCAGGCTACCCCATGGACTGGTATAGGATCATGGGTAGACGTTCTCCCTCTATGTACTGGAAGATGATTGAATTATATGGATGGGACCGGTGTATAGGGACACAGTGTGTTACCCATCTATATGAATAATTTCATACTCCTTGGACTATGTTCCCTTAAAATGGAAATACTAGATATATTTGATGGGATCTTATCTAGATAACCACAGTGGGATCATATATTCATCTTGTTTCCCTAGTTAGAGTTCTGAGTATCGACTTAACCAATACAACTGGGCGATGATCCTGTACATTGTGGTATGGTCCAAAAGGAGATGTTTCTTTTCACCCCATGGCCCTAGATGTGATCATCGTCTAGGTATCTTATTATCTTAATAACTTATATTATATATTCTCTCTCACAACGAGACTCAATTATCATTACCACTTATGTGGACATAATAAGTTCTATCAGACTCAAGAGTGTTTTCTACTGAATGAGTGATGTTGGGAATCATTGAGTAGGAATTGTAGGTTATGTTTTCTATGTTTTTGGATTTCCTCTAGAATGTGTTTCTTGGATTGAGTGTGTCTATATATTCCTATTATATGTGATGTAGACATATATATTCATAGAGATGACTATGATTTCATTTGTAATATTATTTTTTATTTGAGGTGTTCTTCTGTGTATTGTAATAATCACTCTTACATGGCCTTTGCTTGCACGCATCGTGTCTTGTCCTGAAGATCAAAATTCGGATAGAGTCCTATGAGGATCAGGATGAGACAGAGTGTAGTGATAATAGACCAACTGAGGTGTGTTCTTATGGGTTTTAGACAACAATCACAGTACCTTTACATATGAAAGGACATGTGTGACAAACTCTTTATACTGGGATTTAATTTTTTCATGTTCACCATCCTTACATATTGTTGTACTTTGGTTGTGAGATATAGATGTATGTAGGAATCAATTGTTTATTTGTTTTTACATTTCATCAATTTTTGGTCTTGGAGATGTTTGTTTGTATAGGTTCATATGAAATGCCTCCCATTCTAGTGATATTCATACATGGTGCTAGTCCCCATCCCCTGGATAATTGGAGGAGGGCTTGGGGAGTTGATGTACGGACCCCCTGGAATGGGTCATGATAACTAAGCTGAAATTACTATTTTACTATGATATAAAGTCCTACAACTATCTACCAGTTACAGGCTACAAATTATATTCCACAGTATAATTAGAACATATTCATAACATCCAATGTTACCTCACAAATAAATATCATGTGCATATCCTTATCCAATTACACCCAAAGAAGTCTTGACTTATTTTGACTCTAAATATTTTAAGTAAATTATGCCACTATTTTTAATAATAATGTCCTCTAATGAAGAATTTCCACTATAATTCTTGAAAACACATTTTCAGTTCTGCACTATATTTGTTAAATTTGATCAATAAAACGATGTTCATAACACAATTTCTAACAAAAAACCCCTTTTAAAACAACCTTACAGGCCAAACAAGATGAAATTTAATTGAAAGAAATCCTTGTATATCAAACTAATCATCTTCTTGAAGTAATAAAAAATAGAATTTGAAAGAACCTCATATAAATATTGATATAAGACCATTATATATGGACATTATCCTAGAAAACAAAGGAAACAAAACCTAATTTTAAAATGTTTATTGAAAAATAACTGGTTTGGTCCTCACAGGCCTATATCCAAAATAGACAACAATAATTCCCCATCACACCATCGAAATATAATAATCATAGTCCATTAGGGTTGAAAGAAAATAAAATATATCAAGAGACAATATATGAAAAATAGTACCAAGGAAGAGGATATTCAAAAATACCTTAAAGATATCCACATAAATTAATAGAGAATCTCCAAGTGACTGATGGATAACCACTTAGAGCATCAAGGGTAATATGGGGTGAGCTAATGAGTTTTTCTATGGAGATTAGAGTTATCAATGAATAGGAGTATGATGGAAATTTTTTATTTTTGGGGAACTATCATGGTTCCAATGGGGGGATATATGGTTAAAAGTTAAATGCATTAACTACAGTGAAAAATATTTTTATTGCATGAATATTACATAAATTTTATGTTATGTAATTTAATATTAATACATAAAATAACAAAATGTTTTAGAGTATGAGGAAAAATAGGCCCACACATCACATTAATATAATAAAACATAAAAATTATTTGAATTCTAATTATTTATATTCATAAAAGATATCCCATTCTCCTTATCAAATGTAATCACCTAAGAATACACATCACTGAAATGGGTGAGATTCAATCCCTGTAATGGGTGGGATATAATAGAATAAAAAACTGATAAGAATCAATAGATTTTGGATATGATTAATCATCATCAAATATCATAAGCATGGTTTCATCATCCTCATCATAAGAATGAGGTAAATATTTGATAATTTTATGTAATTTTTCATATGGATTGTAATAAAAAATCAAAACATTGTGATCAAATACCACACATAGTTGTGAAGACATAATGCATCGTCTTCATGCCTAAATGATATTCATAAATCATAAAATTCAAACTGTGGAGAAATATAAAATCATATTCATGTATGATATACAAAATTTCATGAGAAAATTAACATTATCTGATTAATTTGAGACTAATCTAATTTCAAGTCTACTTTCACATCATAAAATGTCAATGATTATGCATTCCACATAAAATGGAAACATATTATAATCATGAACATGAAATAAACCCTTGTAAAGGAATTGATTTCAATAAGTATTCCACGTATAAATATACCTCTAATATCATGTTTGGTTCCCAAATATATAAGAGATGTTATATATCATATTTTTTTTCATTTAATAATAAATGTTCATAAAGTGTCAATGATGTGGTAAGATAATTTTTTTAATAAGTCATTTAATAAATATTATAAAACATTTTTTCTCACTACAAATATGTATTTCAAAATTACGAGACAGGAAAGATAATTTTAAATGCATTTTGATTATATAATAGAAATATACATAGTGGAAATTACCATAATGAGTCCATAACAAAAAAATTACAATGTTCTGTTTGGGAAGTTGTTTTTCTCAAATATTGAATTATTTCATCTCTTTTCAACATCCTGAATAATATAAATAGGTTTGTTAATACATGGAAGAAGAAGGGAATTATTTTCATCTTTTTCAGTCATAATAATTTAAAATCGTTGGATTATATACACTTAATTCCATTATTAATGGATATTTATTTTGAAATCACATTCTCCATAAACTATCACCTCATTCACCAATTTAATGACAATTCATAACTGATATTTACATATTTTTATGAAAATTTTTAAATTTTGGAAATAAATGTTTATAAATTTCTATATTAATAATATATTAGTATGATTATCTATAGTTGGTCTCATTATTTTTGAGATGGAAACAACATCGTGGGTAGTTAACCAACTATTGTAGGGACATTATCAATATGGGATTAAGGATATGTATGAAATAAAAGTAATCATAATTATAACCATTATAGTATGTTAACATCATTAAATAATTGTAGTAATCATCTTAATTAATATAAAAATATTTGGGTTTGAATATAATTGTGTCAAAGAGTAATAGAAGAGGAAAATTTGAGTAAAAGATGATGAAAATGTATCATCTACTCATCGTTACTTCATTCTCATGGAAATAGAACCCTTGAAATAATAGTGTTTATTAAAAAATATTATCCCTAATGAAACTAATGAGATTATGAGAGAATGTTTGTTTAGGTATTTTATTTAATTTTTTTGACATCGAAGTGCTTTTCTAAGGGAGGGTGAGTGGTTATTTATACATTTGTTGAGAGTTATTTTAAGGATAAAATCTTTTATGAAGAATAATTTCCTCAGTATACAATATAATAGTGATATTAATGAAATATGAAGACATATCATAATTAAATTATATTAGATTATACCTATTAAGGATTTCTAAATTCTAATTCATTGTTTTTCTAAAATTATATTTTGGTAAATGATAAGTTGTTATTTTAATGGAATAAATTATACTTAATCATTAGAAAATAACATTTATGTTTGAAAATCAAGTTTATTTTATTTAAATTACCAATATATAAACTTAATTATGACTTTAGTTGTGCCAAAATTTCTTTAAATGATTATGAAATTAATACATTATGAATGATGTAATTTAAAATACTAGAGTAATAAAAAAAGTTATTTTTAATAGTCAGCCAAAACTAATGTATTTTAGAAAATTTGTGGAAAAATAATTGTTAACAACATTCTACATGATTTTTTACATATAAAATAATTTTATCAAAATAAAATTCCATCACACTTAATTGTATATTTTTTTAGAAAAAATTTTATTTTTAAGAAGTGGATTAAAATATTTTATCTAAAAATGTTCTTATAGTTTTGTCATGTTATTAGTATTGATATATATTTTATATTATCCAAATAGTTATTTTTTCCATAATTATTCATGATATATATAATGTTATTTTTTATACTTTTAGGATTCAGTAATATTCTATTGTTCAGGATAATATTACCAAAATTCAGGTTACAATTCATAATAATCACAATACTGTTGTAGACGTCTTATTATCTCATATAAATGATACATCATTAATTCAATAAACAATCACTGAAAATCCTCCAATGTATTTATATTTTCTTATTCTTTGGATTTAAATTTGTTTCTTAATATTATTTTACTTCCCCATTATGTTATCAAATTTGGAGGACATGATTCAAACATATTGAAATGACATAAATATTCCAATTCTAATTTTTTTATTTTCTATTTTTTATTATTGTTAATTTATGAACATTCATGTGATTATTTGTTGAATAATGTAATGATATCTTTTAATAAAATAAATTTTCATTCACTTCACAATGTGATATAATGTTTTAATACTATTTAATAAAACATACGTTATTTTAGATTACAAATATCACTAATTATTTTTTAGTCATTAAATTCATCTCCCATTTATAAATGTTTTTCCATGAAATATCAACTCATTTTCATCACAATGAATATATGGTGTAATTATGTTTTATTTTTCCTTAGTTTCTGTTATTACATCTTCTTTTTATGGTTCTTTCACTAAACATATATAAGTTGAGTTGTCTTATTATGTTGAATATTTTCATAATAATCCAAAAACATAACTCCCTCCTCGTCACAAGAGATGTTAGGGTCCAATTATTTCACCTTCAAACTCAGTACATGTGAATGATCAGGTATGTACATCCATATTAGAGACACATAGAACACATCATGAACATGAACAATTTTTTGTGGAAGTGTTACCTGATTGCCCGCATCTCTTTTCCGATCAATGATATCTTAGGGGATAGTGTACCTAGGGATATGATTTTCATTCATTCTAAATAACATGACTCCCTTTGATAGCGATATTCAAAGGAAAATGTTTTCTATAACTTACAACTCATAGTCCCATTGAAATTTGTCCTCATATCTCTTCAACCAACTATATATAGATTTTATTGATTATTGGGTGGCTTGACCATTATCCTTAATCCCTTGAAGAAGATCAGGTCGAAGTAGCTTTCTTTTACCAACATCATCCAAATCAGTAAGAGTTCTACAAATCATCCCTTACAAATATTCATATTAAGACATTTTTATACTCAAGTAGAATTTTTTGTTTATTAATAACTCAAATAATGTGATATGTTGATCTAATCGACATATTAAATAAATTGAGTAGTCTCATAGAATCTTCTTTAGGGTCTTCATGTTCTATTTATATTGTTATTTAGATTGGGGTGTTATTAGGTTTTAGAATCCAAATCACTATTCATAGAATATTGATGTTTTATCTATAATTTGGAAGTGAACTATGGATCATTATTAGAGAAAATAGTATGGGCTTCCCCATGAAACCTCATAACTTAATTTATGAATATCATATAATTTTTCCAAATGTGATATATTCTAGAGTAGTGATGAATTAAGAATTCTTGGAATTTAAATCCTCCCTATCCTATATCACATTGATTCCTTTTGATCTCTTATGGAGACCAATGACAATTTATATGGTGATGTACTCCCATTTACAAGGGGTGTAATTAATGGTTCCATAATCCTTATGGACTTTTTTCATTCTCCATTTTGTTCTTTTCATACTAATAAATTTGAGGTGTACCCAACGTTATCCATATTTATGATTTCCCAATAGATGTTCTCTTAGTGGTCATGGTATGTCATTGTACATACAAGGTCTATAGTGAAATATGAGTAATATGAATTACCAAACAGTGATTTATTTATCTCATTAGATTTAAGAACACAATTTCTAGTTCCAAATAAAATGAACACATCCTCATTGATGTGGAATTCATGAATTAACCCCAACATTACTTGTTCCACAATCTTTTGATGTTACAAATCAACCATTTGAACATCCTTCATATCCTCTTGAATGGTTGGTCTGAAATCATATGGTAAAGTTCAGTTGTATTCCCTGCCATTGTTTTCTCTAGGTCTATATTTTTATTTCTTTATTGATAGAGAATTTATCAATCCTCATCAGGGACAGTATAATAGTTTATTTCATCTAATAATAGTGGTTAATTTGTCCAACATTACACGATGGTACTGAATTGAGTAATCATAGTCCATGATAAGCAATAACCAGATTGATTAATGCATGTTAGGATATTTATGAGTTCATATAGACAAAATATTCTTATGATCCCTATTTATATCACAATTATTACATTATAGGTTGTTGCACAAAATCATTATGGTAGAGATCAAATCATCTATGTCCGTATTATGCATGAGGTAGGTATACTAATGGACCATCAACAATTATGAGGCCTCGCCTTTGGAATTATAATTATGCATGACTACACAACACAATAATTATTTAGAGAATAACTATATATATCATAATCTTTCTTTATTTGATGATGGTTTGAGTACAAGTGAAATAGTTATTGTTATCATGAGCTCTGTTAATATTTTCTCTCATTCTTCTAGAAAATTATTCATTACCCCTTTCTATGTTAACAATGTATGTGATCAAAAAAGAATAATAAATTTCTCAAAAAAAATGATTGGTATCACCCATGAATGATATGATTATAATGGATCAATGTGAATCCTAAGGGCCTGGTCCATTCCAAAAAAAATTTCTTTAAACAGTCCTTATAAATTCCTTACAGTGTGTTTACATGTTATAAAAATGTTACTAGTTTCATATAAAATTCACACATTTCAGTACATATCATTCATTTGTACCATGCGTAATGACTTTGAAAAATCATTATATGATCTCTATATTCCTACTTCCTATTAGAGTAAATCAGTATATTATCAACAATGACTACTATATATATTTTTAAGATAGATTCAATTCATTAAATTCATGATGATTTTTGGGGCATTAGTAAGTTCCATGTGCATCACTATGAACTAAAATTCCAATACTTTATATGGAAGGCTATCATCAAAATATATTCTTTCTTAACCTTCAGTTGACGATATATTAAATCAATATAAAAAATTTATAATTATTTTCATCGTTCTATATGATCCAATAATTCATCAATATGAGGCATTTGATAAAATATATTAATGGTGATGTTTTTTAGGTACTATTAATTGTTACACATATTAATTTTCCATCCATATTATGTAAAAATAGAAATAAAACACCCTATAGTGATGTTCAATGGAATATGATCCATTTTGTTTTTGAATTATCTTCTATCAATTTAAATAAATCATCTAGTTTCATTAGGGACATCCTATAAGAGAATTTTGAGAAATTTCTAGCTATTAGTATAATATTTACTAAGAACACTAACTCATGATCTGGTGGAAGGTTGAGTTACATATTAAAAAATACAAAAATAATATTAACTGAAAATGGTAATTTACTTATGGTTGATAATTTCCTTCTACCTAATAATTTAGGAATTTTATTTTTCTTCTCTAAGTATCAACACCTAAACCGTTGAGGTATTTTCTAAAATGAGTTCCATGATCTTGCTATCATTTATATAGAATTATAACATGGTTTATGAAGTTTAAATGGTTTTATATTTCTCAAAAGTTGATGTGATTTCTATATAAATAGTGACAATCCATTCCTTTTATAACATAAAATTCTACCAATGGAAGGATTATAGGATTTTCTTGAATAATATTCCCATATACACTAACCAAAATAATGTCCATTTTTTTCCATATATCACACCAGTTTGTGTTTTTATAGATATCCATCCTTTATGGATTTTGGGATTATATTATATAGATCTGGAAAAAATTCATTTTATATTGGAATTCATAGAACTAGAATAAAATAAAAAAAATTCCATTCTTGAGTTAATATATATTTAACCATATAATACATCATTTTCATTTTCCATCTTAGTGGTAGTGATGGAATAATATTGACCATGACCCTTCTGATTTTATTGTTTTTGATGTTGATTACCTTGGAAAACATGTATTTTAGTGCATTTAATTCCATAATGACCTTTTTCCCTATAGTTGAATAATTTCACAATGGGAAGTGCATTTTGATGTTCCATCCTTTACACCTTAATTTTGGATAGATTATTTTTGTCACATTGAAATTCATGAAATTGTTTTACTTGTCCCCCACAAAGTATGCATTTACATATCCTTTTGAGGAAATTACCATGATAATTCAACACATATTTTTTACATGGGGTGGTTGGATATTCATTTTGAATTGGTAATTTTATCCGGTAACCTTAAATTTTATTCTTATGATGTAATATCTATGTCCATGGTACCATTCTCCAAATTCAGCCTCTGTATCGAGTGACCATAAAAATATGTATTTTTAACTATAAATTGTTTGGACATATGGAGCATTAAAATGTTTTGGATTTGAACAATTAAATAAACAAACTATTCTGAGGTCATTCTTAATAAAAACTCATATAATATATTGAAACCCATGTGATTTATTCCTAATAACATGTGAATAAATAATCGCAATTTTTCAAAACATAATGGATTTACTCTTCCATGTTTGATCAAAGAGTTCAAGGGGAAACTTGTTATAAAACATATTTTTAAAATATTCACACTATATTTCATCCATTTTCACCATTATAGTTTTATTCATTGTCAATGGAGATCATTGATCAGCCACTTCATATAAATGATTGATCTCCAAGATAACTTTTTCCTTTAAAAATTATTGGACCGCTAAAAAGATATGTTCTATTATGTTACCACAATTGTTTGATAAGTGGATCATAATAACTCCTAAATGTCGATTGTATTTGCCTATTGAAGAAAACAAGGGATAATTTATCCTTTATAGAGAATATGGATGTTCCATATGGTTTATGTTACTTTTTATACCAAGATAGATTTGGGTTAGATTCATGAATATGTTTTTAACTGCATCTCTAATTTCATTTAGAATGCTTTTCTCAAAATCATTTCTTTCACCCTCAAATGTGCTTTTTTCATCTTCTTCTAGGTTTCTACCATTTTCAAAAATAAAATGGTTTTAGAAAAGGATAAGTCAACAATTAATTAGTAAATAATTAATTTTTGAAAGAAAATTAATTCAAAATCAATATCTAATAGGATACCTAGGTTTATCTATTTTTTCAAATGATGAATTACTTTAATCCATATACAACAGTAAAAGTAATAATTACCTTAATTATATATCATTATTAATTTTAGGAATACATTTTGTAATTTTCCAAAGAATGTCCACCATTGGTGTCAAGTAAAGTGTGGAAAATGATATATTTTTAACGAACCAAGTAACGATCTAGTTTATAACCAATCCTCACTATTGGGGTTACTAACCATATGTATATCTATAACAGAGCCATATAAACATGTGTATATTTGGATTTCTTTTCCTATAAGTATTACTCCATTATACTTTACAAAAACATTGGATTTTTACTGATATATAAAATTATCCATCTGGTTTTCAAAATCATTTTCTTAAACAAATTCTCAATTTAACTATTTATACCAATATTAGAAAAAGCAATTACCCAAATTTTTATTATGAGTCAATTACATCATTTTAACAATTAAAAACATAATAATAATAAATTAAATAATCATAATGATTAACACCTTTGGTTATTAGGAACATGATTAACTTTTACCTAACAAAAAAATTATTTAAATACTTATTATTTATCATCCAAAAACCTATAGAATTATCATTAGTATATTAAATAACCCAATGATAAACATCAATGAATGGGGTGATCTAAAATCTTCGAAAGGGGGGAAATATAAAAATATTAAGAGACATCAATCAATAGCACATGAGAGATAATTGTCAATGTCATCATATAATATGGATGTGAAAATCATCAAAGTATTAAAGGAACCATTTTATAATTGTATGAAGTGTGAAATATTCCCAATAATGAAAATTCATAACAAAATAGTAAAATATAACACATATTTGTGATCAAAATGGAATTAGGCCCATTTATAACATAAATTCATAAATCGTAACATATTAATTGTGAAAAAATTTAAGATAATAATGAAAAATAATTCATAAAATCTCCTGAGATATATCCCAGTACCGAATGAATTAGGGGGTATATAATTCTCAGATGATCCATCACATTAGACATTGTTTATAATCATGTATTCAACATGTAAAAAACATGTATAAAGTATTTTCATGAAAAAATACAATGGGAAGGAATCTATTTCACAATGTATTGAAAATTTAAAAATTAATTTAATAAACTTTATGTTTCCCAAATTATCAATGGAGATAATAATTTTAAAAAATAAAGAATTTTCACTGAATAAGAAACACTCAATATGAGTCAAATATGTGTATTGTAAAAATAAATTATTTTTTATAAATTATTTTATTAGGATGAAAAATATTTTTAACAAGGTGGGAATGTGTATATACAAATACAAATATTAGATAGAATATTTGATTTAAATTTTGAATATATTAGTGGAATGTCTAGACATAAAATCATGGGAAGGAGGACATAACCCATAAGATAGGGAGTGGTATTTGAGAATCCCCTTCCAATAATTCCAATTTTATTTATTCACTTTTCAAACTCATTAATAATTAACATAGGAATATGAAATCATTGAACCATAGTTTAATTAAGATCATTTTTTAAATATTCATGAATTATAATAATTTGTTTCTATTCAATAATTCAATTTTTCTAAGGAGAAAATTTTTTATATAATATTTTCCTTAAAATAACTGGTCATGCTTCGATATAATTATCACACATAATTTTTATTTTAAAATTATTACGATTAAATATTTAACATTATAAATGTGAATATTTATATGTTCATTATAAAAATAACATTCTTTAATCATCCAAAATATTTATGATAATTAGAGAGTGAAAAATTTCTTAATGGGTGTTTAATGGAATGTTGTCATGGCCTTATAGAATGATGATCAAAGAGATGTATAAAATTTAATATACTGTAAATATAAACTTTAATGTGGGTTAAATTAATTAATATAATTTTAATATACATCATAACTAATATTATAGGATTTGGGGTGGAATACACTATATATAAAGAGGAATAGAAGAGAAAAATTTGAAGAAAGTTTAATGAAATCATACCCACATCTCTATGTTGCTTATTTATTTTTGTAGTAAGGTCATTGAATTATTGGATTAAATTAATCTAATATATTCCTAAGTATGATAATGTGTATGAAAAAGGGTATTTTGTGAGATATTTTCTTTTATCTAGTGGGGGAGGAAGGGTTGTCCAATGGATGGGGGATGCGTTATTTATACTTGAGGAGGGGTACTTTAAGGATAAGATATATTAAAAATATATAATTTTAATGTTAACCTATGGAATTGTGATGTTGATATCATTTTATGTCATATTTAAATTATAAATTTTATTTATTTAAATTATTTTATTTCAAAAAATAATTTATTATTTTACCAAAACTAAAAGTGGAAAAATTAAAAATTGTTATTTAAATGGAATATATTAGACTTTATTCGATGGAACCTATGTTTTATGTTTGGAAAAACTTGATATTTTATTTAAATGAAGAATTTAAGAAAAATAAATATATTTTTATTTGACATAAATATATATAAATGATAAGGTAATTATTAAATTGAAAATGATGTAATTTTAAATACACATGTTACGAAAAACAATTATTTTGACTATTCACCTAAAAATTTATGTATTATCTATAATGAAAAGAATCAACCTCAGAAAATTTTTACATAAGGATTATAAGAATTAAATTCATATTATCAAAAAAAAATTATCATATGTAATTTTAATATTTAATAAAATAATTATTAATTTTATACAATAAAAAATATTTTATTCTAAAATGGTCTAATACACTCTTTGAGTTTATAATGTTGATATTTATTTTATTATATTATAATTTTTTATTTTTTCATTAATTATAAATGACTTATATTATTTATATTTCATTTTAAAATTTTAATGCAAAATTAATATCATAATGGATAGGTTACTATTCCCAACGGTTGGTTAACAATCCCTAATATCAATATTAATATTCTCAATGGTCCAGTTACTATTTCTAAATATCACATTACTATTATAAAAATCGTGTCAACTCATATGAATACCACTTTATTCATTCATACAAAATTCAATACAATTCCACCCAATGTTCTATATTTTCTATTTCTACTATGTCGATTGGTTTGTTAATATTCTATTTACATTCTATAGTATTTTTCATAGGAGAATTGATTATAAAATGTTTTAATGATCTACATATTACCATTCTAATTATATATATATATATATTCTTTTTGTGATATAGGTAATTTTCATTGGACTAGTTATTGACTAATATAATAATCACTATTAATGAAAAAGAGTTATTTTTTTATCTTTGAGTTGTACGTGTATAATAATATATCATCTAGAACATAGTTCATCATGAAATATTTTCTATAACACTTACTGTTTTAATAAACTAACCATACAATAGACTCTACCCCTGAATAAAGAGGTTCCCAATTAAATGGGAATTGTTGTATGGATAGAAAAATCTTGTATAATCCATGTGAACATCTCTAGGACAAAAAACATACATATGAATGTTACTCTTGGCCACTAATACTATTATTAAAACATTGAATGACTAAACATGAAATCATTGATCCATATCCCATGGTTACTATAAACCATATGTTGATTGTGTGTTTGACTAGTTTGAAGAATATTTCCAAATTATCATCCCCAGACTCCAAAAAATTTATAAAACAATAACAGTGAAATACTAATCCCAAAATATGACATACCTATAATCCCTAGTTAATCACATGGTTGTTATAGTGGACTATGTAGTTGAGTAGGTTTGATAGTCTAATCAATTATAAAGTAATTTGTTCAAAACTGTATGAATCATTAATAGTGAATCATAGAAGATGATGTTTACGATTCTATATTTTGGATTGAAATTTTGTCTTATATTTTTTATTGTGTGAATGAATTAAAATTTATTTGTCTTTATTACAAGGTAGTTAACTTTAGAATACATGATATCCTCCTTGAAGGAAAACCACATCATCAACTATATAAGCCATAATAGATGTTTCAGTCATCACAATAATATAATCCACACTTAAAATCAGTATAACAAGGTGGTATTAGAGGTTAACCAAGGAATTTCCAATTTACATTGAAATTGTTGAATGATGTTAGGAAATGTGGTAGGAAATCATGGTATTGTGGCAGTGGATTGGTTTGCGATCAACTAAAGGTGGTATAACATAAAGAGAAATTATATCAAGAGGTGCAGAAAGGTACAATATATATCTTCATCAATATCCATCAATTTTATAATATTATAAAACATTAAAATTATTTACTTCCCTTCTATTAGTGATTGTTTTTGAGATATTTTTTTAGAAACCTTTTCAACAACTTTTTTTTCAACTATAGAGGGGACCGATCAATGCTGATTTAATTATTCACATGGTGTGAATTAGATATTAGAAGAAACCATTTGATATGGGGAAACATGATAAAAAACATATATCCATGTTATTCTATAAAATGAATGAATATATACCATTTTATTCAAGATATTATAATTTTTATTAGTGGTGGATGATAAGATTCAATGTGAGTATGGATCTTCCAGTGTTTATTAAGAAGATGGATGAAATGGTTGTGATGTGTGATGTTGAAAGAGTATTTATTGCATCCCAAATGGAATATATAATGTATTTTTTCAAACGAGCCTATACCCTAGTGGTATAGCCTCCTACTAGGAATCCAAAAGCCCCAGGAACAAATTCCGGAAGGGACTAATTTCCGGGTACTGTAGCGGCACTATAGAAATGCACTCTAGCAGTACTACAGCAGCCCTTGAAAATATCCATGCATTTGTATGTGTACCATGATTGATGGCCACCAAAGGGGAAATTACCAGAGCCAATTGAGTTGGTTTCCACCCAAAGAGGACTTCCAATGCAACCAATAAAAAACCACTCTATTTATTTCTCAATTAACTAGGGTTGGGCCTTATACAGAGGTGGGGAAATAGATGTAATGTTGAAAGATAACATGGGAAACATAGGGAAGAAGAAGATCTCCAAGTAATAAAACCACTCATTTTTGACCTAGATAAGGCCTCTAAATGTTTTACACCTACTCTCCACCAACTAAAATGAAATAAAATGCAATCCCTTCCATCCCATCAAACATCTCCTGAGTAAATAAACTCTAACACTCCTAGTTTCTACATGACACATCATGGGAAAAAATTAACTAATGAAAAGTAAAATAATTCCCCTTGGTAGTTATTTATCACCCATAAAATTAGCATACATCCACCCCACATAAATATCCTCAATTAAATAAGAATCTCCTATAATGCATAAGGATAACTCTCACTTATGGCATAATGGTGTGTCTTAGATCATAACACTCATGTTTTTTCACTATCTATGAGGCTATATAATTTCCCAAAGGGTATATCACTGTCATAATATTTGTTTTTCCCCATTAGTGGGTTAATTATTTTATAGTATAGATGTTAAGATTTTTTTCTTCATTTTTGGATTTAGAAGATTAGATTTCTCTTCCCAAACACATTGGCTATGTGGAGGGTATTCTATTCATCATTCTATGGAATATATATATTCAGTTTTTTCGAAACAATTTTTATAATTATATTTATAACATGTTATGTTATGATAGAGATTTTTAAATATTAATTTTGAACAATCATTCAATTATGCATTCCATTTCATAGTCATTTAATGTTTATAATTTATGCTTTGAAAATCATAATTAATATTAAACATTAATTATAGGTATTTTTATCTTTTATTCCATTACATATGAATAATATGTCGTCGTGTAATATGTGTTCTCATTTAAAAATTATTTCAGTAATTATGAATGTATCTTTTTATATAATATTATTTACACTTTAAAATAATTTGTAATAAAAATTTCCTTAGTATAGTTACACCAATATAATTGTTGAATTATTATGATAGATATTATTAAAATAAATGTAGTTAAATCCATGTACATGTATTTTTATAAGTTTAAATTATTGACGAAGACAACATTTTAAATTCATAAATTCTTTTTATCATTTGTTCCACACCTTCCGTTCACTGATTTGTATATTTTTAATCATCAGTAAAATATTGGTGTGTGAGTTATTATTTCTAAATATTCATTTTCTCAAGGATACAGATTATTAACATGCATTGAATGTTGATCTCAATTTGGACTCTGGGTTTTTTCATGACATCATCTTGTTAACGATATGATGATGTGGTTCCTTTTCTGGATAATGGTATCATAGTCATTTCATGAGCCTCCACATTCCCCATATCCCAATATTTCTTATATTCAAGGGTGTCAATTGGTGTTTAGTCCAGGGACACTTCATCATCAACATCATTATTCTAGGAATACAAGTTGGGTTTTAATAGTCGATGGAGTATGCTTATATTTTATAATATCTTATCAATTCCAAATTTCCAATACTTCAATCTTGTTGTTATTCACCTTTGTATCTTGTTATGTTATTGGTGTTGGTATGTATTCTAGTTTATATTATTTTTTACTTCATCTCTATAGTCAATGATGATGCTGTTATATCTATTATTGATCATTTCTATAATAATTTATAATTTTGCTAATTTTTATATTGCTTAATCTCTATACATATATGAATTATCTCAAGGGTGGCTTCTTTATGATGCAAAACATTATTTCGGATTCTCTCCTATAATGATACATTCAATAAATTTATTCTACAGTTCCATTCCACTATGAAAATGATGTTGGAACTTATTTTTCTTATATTGTGTTATTCATTAAGATGGAATTATATAGTTCATGAATAAAATGAATCGTTTCAGAAATTATTCTTTTATGTTATCCAAAGCTATTTACCTCTAATAGAATACAACTTTGTATTTAACTAATAATTATATCAAATTTCTAGAGTCCCATAGAGTCCCATGTTTTTTTATTTACCAAACCTCCATAATATTATATATTGTACGGGTGTTCTAATTTTTTAGTGGTGTTCATAGAGATTACCTTGCACATGTCGATGCTTTTCTACTACTAAACCATTGTACATGGATCTATTTTTTTACTTTCATGTATAGATTCTTATCCATTCTTCTAATCCATCATAATAAATCATATCTAACTTTGAAAAAAAATTCATTCTTATTCTAGGAATAATTTTCATACATTAAACCATTAATGTAGTGATTTTAATTTATTTTATTCCCTATAATATTCAATAATTAATTTTATTTATTAACTTTGTCATTATAATATACTCAATTACAAAAAATTATTGGAATAATATATGAACACTATTAAATATCCATGGATTCTAGTGATGTATGATTCATAATATTCCGATCATAATAATAACGAGACACCACAAATTTTCATAATATTATTTATTAGAAAATAGATATATGTTGTCCTAATCAAATTTTCCATAAATTTGGTAAAAATATCTTCAAAAAAATTTCCATTATTTTTCTATGTTTTGAGTATCAAATTCTATCCTTAAACATTCATCCTCTCCATTTAATTATTATCTCACACAACTATTATAAGAATAATTCCAAAAAATTGATTATTTATTATTAAATAACCAGTGTTATATTGAATATCTAATATATTGATTCAATTTTTACTAGGTTTTATTGGAAATTTTTTAAGAATACATTATCCTAAGATCAAATCCATAATATTTGTTTCTGGAAAATTTCATTAACACACCATTATTTACAATCCATGTTTCATATATTATATAATTGGTTTTTTATTTCAATATTATATAATCAGTAGGTTAAGAAGTTACTTAGGTAATATTGATACATGTTATATATGGTGGTAAATGTTTGAAATTCATTTCCCTATTTGAAGCATTTCCCAAACAGGGTATTATTATGGATTATGTTTTTTCATTATGTGTGATTATAAATGTAAATGGATTAATGGTGTCTACAATAGATTACATTAGGAAAGCAGTAGTGGCCCCCATCATGTCTGTGAGTGGTACTGTCAATTGTCCATCTAATTTGAAGAATGAAAAATTGTGTCAAGAATTTTGAATAGTTCTATAAAGATCTACAAAAAATTGATGTCCTTCAGGATAGTTTATTCACAGTCTTTGGGCTATATTCAGGGTCTCAAGGCCTCAAGGGAAATGTGAAATGAAAGAGGATCCCAAAAATTAAATAAAAGGACCATTAAAAATATCCAAAAATAATAATTCTGGTGGATTATTTTCAAATATTTTGTTGAAGGATGAGGATTGAACCACTATGGTGTCTTAATGTTAGAGTTTTTTCTAATTCTTATACATATCATTCTAGTCAAAAATTATAAAAAATAAAAAATAATTTTAAAAAAAGTGGTGTTATGTTTTTCAAATATTCCATAGGAAAATAGTAAAAATTATAAAAAAAATTATTTTTTATTGACATTTATTTCCATGAACATGTAACTAAATGTTACATATACTGTTCCAAATATATATTAACCTCTGAATATGTTCATCAATGTATCATACCACCTCCCCAGACTACTAATCAATTCTATAATGAATGATCACTATGTGACCTCAAGAACACTTCCCAATATTCCATAATCATTATACTAGTTGTGATGGTCTAGGATAGTACTATTGAGAGATTATAGCCTCCTTATAAGAGTGTACATTAATATTGAAAATAGAAACCTAAAATTGGAATAATACTATATTGGAGTACATATGAATAAATAAATAGTATACCCAATAATGATAATTATGCTTGGAATACATTCATATAAAAACAATCATCCACTAGGTTGGTCATATATAAAAATAAATGGAAGATGTAAATATGATAAAAATGATCCACAATAACTTTGTGCCATATGTCATCTAATGATACTTATACACAATAAGTCATCACGATCAAAAAAACAACGTCTCATCCCAAATTGTTAATGTAACTATGTGAGGGAATCCTTAGGTACGTATCTCCAATGGTGGGCTGAAGAGAGTGTGAGTATAAAAATCTATAGTGAAACACCAATGTGACCCAATACATAACCAGAAATTTTACGATTTGTGCACGTGACATGATCTAGAAAAATATTTAACTTGTTGGATAAAATTAAAAAATAACAATTTTTAAACCTCAATTCAGAGACCCCGATCAACCATACAGCCTTAAACCAATGATGGATGGTCTGTATACATTTCAAAAATACCATTACAATAATAATAATAAAACAAAGCCTTATTCACCCTAGAATACATTAAAAGTGACCAGTAGATGAAAATTACACTAGTATAATGTGATAATGACTTGATGGATAAACTCACCACAACATACATTATAAGGATATGGGAAAGATCTATCACTATTTAAAAACCAATTTAATTCTCTGTCATTGTGTGAGATGGTTCCTTACACAAGATCCCTATCAGTAAAGGAGATGTTACCTTGCTCCACAAATACCTCATAGTCCCTGGAAGAATTCACATGGAAGGACATATCACCTTCCCAAAACAACTATAATCATAGATCCAAATTTAGTGTAGCACCTCCAATAGTATAAAATACCTCCTTACAAGGAAGGTTTTCACTAACATCACAGACCTCCACAATATGAAATTTTATATTATTATGGTCTCCCACCCTACTATGAGATATTTCATTATCAATAATATAATCACTACATGAAGGGAGTTTTCCATACATTTCACATCTCCAAAAAGGAATATATCATATAAAATTATATATAAATTGAAAAATAACAAGGGTTGGTCGAGTTCCTAAACTGGCCATGAATATCAATAGCCAAATTGAACCTATATATGTCATGTCTACAAATAGGGAGCCAAATGGTAACCATAATTTAATAAAAAAGTTATGGAAGACCACCATTATTTCTTGTACAAAATTAAACACCTGGGTCATAACTTATATCATTGATAATTTCACTATTCTCCAAAAATTCTTGACAGAACAAGTTCACCTGGGTCTCAAGGGGTGTTCCTTACTAAAAATAACATAAATAGGTGGCTCATGTCCCATTAGAGTGTGCAATTGATTACTCAATCAGTTCACTATCCCAGCCTATCTAGAATATACCATCATCGGAAAATCATATGTAAAGGGTTAGGGACACTCACCCTTATTTGAATTCAATGATCCTATGGGATCCAATGTGTCATTTTTTCATGATACAACCTAATAATTCCATTTTATATCAATGGATCCTATGAAAAGGTTCACTAATAATTATCCTTTTTAATTCACATGTTCAACACCAGTAATGGAGTTCTTGTTTCATGGAATACCATTAGTCCAACACTCTCATATCAGTTTCTAAGGCATCAACCCAATAAACTAGGTTTTTTGGGGATAAACACATATTTATTTTTATTTCTTAGGATCTCATGAAAGATGAAATATATAATTAATAATATTTTAAAATTACATTAATCATATTAATTTTTAAAAATAGTTCTATCACCATTATCAAAAATCCATAAATACAAATACATAAAAACATAATTTAAAAATCCATAGGATTAGTTCCCGGTCCACCAACGTCATTAGAATCCATTTACCATTAATTTATTCATAGCCATATATCTTTGCTATGCCTTTACCACACCTCAACCATGCTCAATCACTCACCCAATAATCTAACCCAAAACAGAACATCCCAATAAATTAATTAACAACAAAACATATATATTTAAAAAAAATTAATTTAATTCAAAATTTATATACATATAATGTAGGAAAAAACAACTTTTGACAGGTCTCAACACCACCAAACTGTATTCAACAATATATTAGAGGACCCCTATAAACCCTAAAACAATAGGTTTTTTCCATAACATGAAATACTATTTGCATCATTAAATTAGTCCATTTTTCAAGGATAAACCATTGTAAATTCACCATCATGAAATACCTCATCAAAATTAGAAATAAAAAAATGCATATAAAAGTCTGAATTCCCTCTTCAGAAGAATAGTTAATGTCCTTGTGTTTTGGAACGAGTCCACCACAAATTATTGGATTTTCCTTAATGAACATAAAAAATAATGAAAAAATTATACGAAGATGATAGAGGGGCGAAAATATAGGATGAATGGGTGAATATAAGTCAACCATATATAGAAACACCACCTAAACCATGTTGAACCGATGAGGGTTAATGATGAGGGATAGGGGTGGTTGCTATCTAATGAGGGCCTTCATAGGTCACTATTACCTCTAAAATTGAATGGATTTGTTTGTAAAAATATAGACATTACATCGAATAAAAATTTCAAAATAGGCCCCATCATTTGACCTAAGAATTGTTTCTAAATTTCAGGTATCACTAAGACATACCATGAGAACCGAAACCCCACCAATCCGAAGGATATTTAGATCATTTTGGAATTCATTATGATCCCGATGCTAATTCTCATACACCATCCAATTTCATACATGAGGTAACCTATAGTGGCCATCATGGAATCAAAATGAATCCATTTCCACATGTCCAATGAAATAAAAATTCCCTATATACCATCCAAAAACATGTCTCACACGTCAATTATCCCTCCCTCATGAGATCTATATCACTATGATAAAAATCATACAACCACCATTAGAGTGAACTTAAATTATCCAATTGAAAAAAAATCTCAACCACCCATAATCTATTCTCAATTGAAAACATATAGTCGTACATGGACCAACATGGTTGTACATGAGTGGTACTCCAACATTGAACACAACATGTTTACTACTCATGGGAACACCATCATCGGTACTTATCGAAATAATAAAAAAAAAATGGTCATTCCCAACAATGAACATTGGTTTTATCCTAAAAATATTGATTACATTATAAAAATTCATCAATTTCACCTCAATAATTTCCACATTTACAAAAAGAAAGCCACTCCTCTGAACCTTGCTCATTAATATTACCAACCTTAGAACAATCCATTCGTGAAATCACCATCTACCAAAGACTCCATGACACTCACTATCAGTCAATGATTTGGGGGAACCATTATTTTTAGTATTAGTTTAATCCCATGTGTCCTTGGAATGAACTAAAATTATAACTAATACATAATTATAAGGTACAAACATTTCACATTTTCCCACCTTATACCATTAAAATACAACAAATGTTCTTTATTATATTACATAATCATAAAAATCGGATCACACTCCCTTTAGTTATACCATATAAAAAATGACCACACACTTAAACCATTGGCAATGTTACTCTGCATGTATGTATCATTTAACCAGTTATACGCTTTCCACTCCTTTCCAAAATCAACAATTCTTTTGTGTCAAGGTATAACACATAATCACTATCCATCCAAGGGATTGATTTTAAATTTTTATCATCCAACAAAACTCTATTAAAACCCATATAACTGTATCCAAGTCAATAGTTCCATTATATTGAAAATTTGTAACCTCAATTTCCTTCCATGAAACCTAGCCATAGAAATTAAGGTTCTTTTATATTCAAATGCATAAGGGAAACAAAAAAACATAGTTTCAAAACTCAATTTTAACTTATGTGGACCAATATAATACTCAAATCCCCAATCCATGAATATTATCTCTATGGATAAATTAAACCCAAACTATACTTTCACTCTGGTTACCCCTAAATACGGTACCACTCACATATCAAGGTCACTCAACTAACTAATCTCATGATTCATTTCAACATTACACTAGGATATCTTTTATAACATATATGTTATATCCTATATTATTTATGACCCATGGGAATAACAGCTATGATTCCATATCCAATATCAATCAGTATTTCAAGAGAAAATTACCACCTTTATGGTCCACATAAACATATCTAGCATCTTATGCTAAAATATTCAACCCAAAAGGACCAGATTTTCATTTAGCATCCACCCATAGAACAGACCCCTTTAGAATTAGGCATACATACCCATAAAACTAATATCTCCATATAATGACCCATATCCAATTATCCAATGTCAGAATTTTCTCTTTTTTTAGGATTATATTGCATGAAATATGTGAAAACAACATTTAATTTGTTTTTGTTATCTTAAATAATTGCTCCATAACAATATTCAGTCATTAATGGTTTATTAATATGGAATAATGTGACTATACAAACCAACTATGGTCAATAAATATCTCATATTATAGGGATCACACCATCACCGTGTCCATCAAGAACCTCACTATAAATCAACATAACCTTTAATAAAAATAAATATATACATATCAGTTAATATGAGTAAAATTAAGCCAAGAAATTATATGGGAAAATTATATATTTAATTTTTTTAAAACATTAATGCTAAAACATTATGTTTAATGATAATAATCACATTACTATATATATATGTCGTCTGAATCCTATGTATGACATGATGCATGTGGCATCTCATTCCATGATGGGTCATGTAGAAAAATTCAATTAACTGGTTTCCTTCCAATATACGAAGATCCAAATTTCCTAAAAAAAGGCAACTATAATAAATCCCAAACCTCAAGAGCCTTATGGTGTGTAAAAATCATAAACTACTATACCAACTCAAGTTTGGAACACCAATCCCATATCCATGCTAACCTAAACATCCATAAAAATGTGTTCATGATTTACATAGTCGTTTTGTATTATATGATTTGACATATACCTATATCATTATTATACCATCTCAACAAATATAAATACAAAATAAAACCCTTATATACCACATTTTTATATCCCAACACTCAGATCCACTACTCACATTTGGGATATCCATATTTAATCACCTCAACAATACATCCATTTACGTTAAGAGTATTTCTACTATTATTGATGGTATATGGTAGAATGATGGGGAGAGTAAACCGCTATATCAGTGTTCTAAATAATTGTAATAAATGAAATAATCATGAAAGATAATAAAATACTATAGCTTCTATGAATTAATGAACATTCATTCTAAAACTATATTGATGCAGGGTATACCATTATACAAAAATGATCACCAAATGAGATAATCATATATATATATATATGAAATATATATATAATATTTAATAGATCCCCTACAACATGTAATGAAACTTCATTCCAATACCTATTTAAACCAATGATATATAATGTTGGATCTATCCATGGAGATAGTGAAACCTATTATTACAACCAAGTAAGAGTTTGTTTAGTTACCCAAGGCTGATGAAAATCTTACCATAGTATAAATAAAAAAGTTATTGGGAACCACAAAAAGATCCATGTACATAACAAGAAATAAAATTTTATGTGCATGTGTCATTACCTGAATAAATAAATAATTATTGAAAATAAATAAAACAACAATAACTATAATTGATCATTATGATTGTGACCTCAATTAACCATCACTACGTCATACAATGTCATAGTGTATCTAGGAATGTCATTATGACTATCCCTTCATAATAAAATTTATATGACCCTTCCACTACCATATATAGTTATAATTATGCAAGGGATAAATTCACTATGATATAAAGTAAAATGACCTAAGGGTTAAACTTTCCCAATAATATAGTATAATGTTCTTGGAAATAAATATCATTCTATCACATCCCAAGGAATTACTCATCATAAAATTAAATGGTTCATGACATCTATGAACCAATAGTGAGGGAGACTCAATCACATCCTCTAAATACCCCATAATCCATGGCCACTTGAACCTGGTATGACCTATACTCTGACCAAAAACACTATAATCCCCTATCAAAAAATATATATTCCCTACCAGTAGAATCAAATACCTCCCTTCCAGGGCATTTTTCATTATCAACAATATTAAAAACATACTATGAGATTTTTCGATACATATCAAAACCACATTGAGGGAACATTTTACATGACATCATATATAATAATGTTGATAGTAAGGGTTGGTCCAAATTCTAAAATCCACATCAATAATCATATCGTTGACTCCCTTACTCGGTGTTTTTATATCATTGGGGAACTAACTGGGATTCCCTAGGATAATAAAAATGTGGATTGACCCCACCATGAGTCCTCATGCATAAATGAGACACCTTCATAATAAACCATTTTAGAGAATATTTTACACTCCTTAGAAAGAGTAAAAGACAAAACATAACATCATGGGTCTCCAGATATAATCTCTACTAGAAATATAAAAAATATATTTAGAAAATACCATCATAAAGTTTCTGTTCATATAATGTCATTACACATTACCAACCTATCAATAATCTACACATGTTAGTAAATCACATGTCACGGGGATGGTAAAGTCACCCTTAGTTCAATCCAACAGTCGTATCGCCTCTATGATGTCATCAATGTCAATATAAGGCCTACTAAATAGAATAAATATCATGGTAACCTATGAAAATATTCACTAAACCCTATCTATTTCATATAGATAGTGTAACACCACTAAAGGTGATCAAGTGCGAAGGAACACTATTTCTAAAAAGCTCTGCCATCAGTGGGTGAAGCATCAATCTAGTGCACTAAGTCCATGGTGACCAAAGTAATTTTTTTTTAATTAATATGTAAAAATATATGATAAATAATTAAAATTAAAATTAATATTGAATGTTAATTAAAAAACATTATTTTTTAAATGGTGTCCACGTCATTAGTGAAGATACTGTATATAAACATGTATATAAACATTATGCATGATGCTAAATTGTTAGTACTAGGAAAAAAACCTCATTTGAATACATTTCCATTTAATACCTTCATATCCATACAACTCCACCAATATTTTACCTTGACTTATCTAAGCCTGAGCGATCACCTAAGAATTTTACTGAAACATGAACATCCTTATTAAACAATTAGAACCAGAAAATATTTAATTCAAAATATAATAATTTAATTAAAAAATGTTATAACTGGAAAAAACATTGAAAAACATATAATGTGTCCTCAAAACCACAATAACCACATAAAAACACCCACAAGGGGTCCGTTAATGTCCCCTAATCTGGAACTCTTTTACATGGAAAAAATAGGTTGGTTACTCAACCTACAAAATGCATTCATATATGCTAGAGGATGACGACTAGAAGATATGTTATAATAAGTATATTTGGAAGTATATACCTCGAGGAATGATGTTAAAATCCCATTTGAAAATAATATAATGAGAAATATGAGAGTAATAGAAATAGGGGAAATAAAACTGTACTCTAGATAAAAATAATAATTTAAAGCCAACTAAATAATCAAACAAATAAAGTGGAATAATGTAATGATATGATAAAATGTAAAAATGTTTCATGCTAGATGGAATATAAAGAAATATATATGTAGAATCATATAAATCTCATAATGTCCCTAGTCCTAACCCAATGTTGGTCCCCTCTCAAAACAACAACCCATCTTGATATAAAACAATTAACGAATTGGTCTCCTTATGTTGTCCAATCATATTACCTTTTATTCTTCTCAAGTACCAAATAGTGTCCTGAGTAGGCTATGAAAAAAATAATTATTTCGTAACCACAGATTCAAAATATAACTAGTCTCATAATTAGGGTATGAAATATATTGATAAATATTTATTTTTGTTAATCAAATAATACAATACATCTATCATCCTTGTTCATCAAAATTCTATAATGTCATTTAGTAAGATACACAACAATTCCAATCATATCTATACATCCAAATAACATGTTGTTAACCAAGACTTAATATCAATGAAATTTTAATGAAACAATTCCAATCGTAAAAATATATCCATGGAAAAAATTAAGCAAACTCAGGACAAGCCTTCTATATAAGCATTTCAGAATGTATCAAGGCATATCCACGTATATAATAATTTCAACATGTGTCATGGCACAACGTAGTATATTAGAAAAATTCAACTTTTTGGGAATAACCCTGAATATAAGAATTAAAGTATGAGTCAAGGCCTAACCATACATATAATAATTTCAACACAAACTCAACTAGTCATTGTAGAATGTATAAAACAACATCACCACTGATGTCTCAATGGTAAATTATAAAATTTCCATTGACCATTCAATTTCACGTTAATTTATATATCAATTGATATAAATATATTTCCAAAAACAAATATTCCATTACATAGGGATTCAATACCCTGAAATCACTTTATGGACTCATGTCATACTAAACACACCTTAAACCATTAGGTATGTTTTATGATTCATGATTCTCTCACCGAACAGTTTGGCATATTCCAGGTCACATAAACAAATGAATCTAATGTGATCCAACCAATATTAAAATCCTTTATTTATTGTTTATCAATTAATAAACTAATTTTATCATAATTTATATTCGTGAAATCACAATATTTCAAATACAACAAAATTAATTAGACCATATGTTAGGTTTTGTCCCTTACCTTTAACTGGTGATCAAGGAGTTGCTTTTAAAGGGTAACAACAATTATGATGATGGTGTGAAATATCATATGAAAAAAATAATCGACATAGGCCAATATCACATCCAAATGTGGTTCATGTATTCCACTACCCTAACATAGAATAATTGCAGAGGAGGGGGAAATGAAATACAAGGAAATACAAGGAATCAATAGAACAAATGAGATCTCTGGAATGGGGAAACATAATACAAAATCACATGGAATCAATCCATTACTTAGAAGATGAATGATTAATGGATAAATAATGAAAATTGAAACTACTTGACAACAGTGTAAAAACATATCCTAATAAATACATTGAGGGAAGTATTCTTTCCCATAGTTTACTTCCCTCTCAAGTGTTATGATGAAAAAACCCATTACCTCAGGTTAATATTTATCCCTCTACAATATTTCTTGATGTGAAATTTTTATATGATGTGTAATAAAATCATGACTTATACTAGCTCACATGATTTTTCTTGTGGTAGATCCATGTCATGTATCATTTATAAAATGTTTAAATTATCTTCAGACATTTTTCAATCCATTTTCCTTCAAAATGATATGAACAACCTCTAACACCATTTAATTCATGGAAAACCCTAATAAACAAATTTGAAATGTTTATATCCAAATCCCATTATATAAATAAATATAAAATCATAAAAATTAGTTAATTTTTTCAAACAATGTATCTGCATCTATTAATAATATTCATCGTACAAGGATTAATGAAAAAGGAAACCCTAAGGAAATAATTTCAACACAAAAAAACATTATGCGATGTTACCTGAAAAATATGGGTTCATCAACATCTGCACCATATAAAAACAAATCTATGATATTTTAGAACAAAAATTGTGGGGTCTCAGCGATCATGTCTTCCCACTGTTCTGTGATATTAGACTTCTGCTCCCATGTCCCCTCCTAAACACGCAGATGCTTCCACTGCATTCAAAATATAGTTATTGTTCTACAGTGATGATACATATCATTATGGACAAAAATTAGTATTAGATATAGAAAAATGGATGTATCCACACAAATATCTACCCCCTAAATGTCCACTATACGAGAAGGATCTAAATAATATCACCTTAGCTACCACATGTGAAACATACATTGCTGAGAATAGTTTCACCATGGAAGGGATAATTGGTATTCCAATAGACCACCCATTTACACAATCTGAAATAGCTTGATAAACATAAGCTCTCGATTTCTATGTTTTCTTTATACGGTTTTACCACCAAATAGGGGACACATGGACAAAAATTTGATGACCAAACTCAGATTATAGAGGTCATCTATGATTGCCAACATAAGATTTTTGTCTGATCTACACAGTTACCAATAACCACATGGTCAAATAAACATGCTCATATGTATTGTCTATGAGATTACCCAAAAAAACACTAAATCAACACCCTCCCACCAAAAAATAGGTGAATGAAATAGCCTTCCACACAAATCATTGAAAGGTTACTTTAGGACCTACTTATAGAATAATAAATGATATTGAACCACCACTAGTTCCACATATTGCTTCTATGAGACACCAAAATCCAAAACACATGATCATAAAATATCATACAGAACTTAAATTTTCCAATCATATTGATTATCAGGGTATGAATAATAGGTTGTTTAAAGAAGAAATTATTATCCCAGAACCATTTGACTACGTTTCTAGAAATGTGAGTTGATATATATATATATATATATATATATCAAAATCAATACTCCATGGGGAATCGAGAATCATAAATAATGTATACACATAATGACTACCCATAACATCAATAATAATTTTATCCCTAATAGGAAAATTGGGTAACCTTATTCATTCATTACGTGATCACCCATACTACTTTTTTCTTATAGGTTATCCTAGGTAGTCCTATCAAGAAACCCATACAGAAATCATTCTATTTCGTTGAGTAATAAGAACCTATAACCAGACATAGAATATAATGGAGTTTTTATATTCATGAAATCATCTTGATGGAGTCTACCCAAAATATAAAATGTCTCTCAAGACTAAACCCTTTGGATTAGATAACTTATCTAGCATGATCCTGTCGAAAACCCCAAGTATAATTGATTTCAAAGTTGAAGGTAATCATCTAATAGACTCTTGAACATCTAAATACATGTTTTTAAAGAGTTACATCATCCATCAAACATTGCTATAACAACAAATGCCTCTATATTCTTCTTCCATCTCAAATAATCAGCATCAACATTTCCCTTTCCAGATGTATTAGACAAGTCAATGTAAAATGATTCATATACTCAACACACATTCTCTCATAAAGGATCAGGTCCTGTTGGACAAATATGAACATGAGGATCTTGTAGTCCATGTATAACATAATCATATCACTATAAAAATGTGAATCCATCATCTCTGGTCATGTACCACAACATCTAACTCCAAATTTAGAGTAGGTTAATTCATAGCATGATATCTTAGTTGTTTGGATCCATAAGAAACCACATGATCCTCCTATATCAGGACTGCTTTGTGTACAACTCTGTATGTGTCTCAATACATGATATATTCTTTACCAGCCATTAGTAATGTACGGATAGGTGTGGAGGTCACCCTGACATTCATATCCTAAAAATACCTATGAAAATTATTTGAGGAATCAAACTTCAACCCTTTATTCATTAATTATAACATATTTTCTTCCATATGAGAGAAGTCCTAGATAAAGAACTAATAGTAAGATGCTAAACCTAGAAATATCTAATTTTGGAATACATTATTATGCTTATCCCAAGATACCTAGGTTCAAACTTTCCCTGTGTAAACTGAAACCCATAAATTTGAGATGACATGGCTAAATAAGTGCACTATATAAGTCTCGAAATTATTTTTGGTCATCTATTATAAAGAAAATGATATCTATATGCAATAAATATAACACCATAATGTTAGGAATTAACATATTCTAAGTGGGAGTAAATTTATATGTCAACATCAAAATTCCCCACAATCATATCTAGAAAATGATGAAGGATGATATTTATCATGTCCTTGAATATTAACATTTCATTATTCTAACCAAATGTCATCACTACGAACTCATACAAGCTATAACAACTTCTTAATGAATTATGAGGTATGTTAGATGGTCTCAACTTCATCTTTTGGTTTTTTGTTCTAAAATAATTATTGGATAAGATCAAATTATCTCCCAACTAATCAAGGAGATCATCAATATATGGAAGGTGATACAGTTTCTTTACATTCATCTGGATTATTAGTGGATAATACACACATAATCACACACACCCATCATCTTTTTGGATAAAAGAACTCGAGATACCTATATGGATGTACTAGGACATATGAAACACACAAGTTCTAGATATTCCCAATAAACATTCAACTCCAAATGCTCTTTTGGTGTTGTTCTGTTATGCAGAATAGAAAATGGGTCTACTCCCAACACCAACTCGACTGTGAACTCAAAATATCACCTTGAATGTAAGCCTCAGAACTTGTCATTAAATACTTATAAAAATGGTATACCATTAGAGGAAAATTAATTCTTCTATATTCAAAATTAATCTGGAGAAAGAATGCCTATCTGATCTTCAATAAAATATAATATACACTTAATTGGACCTGCAAGGCTAACTTAAAGATACCACTCACCCTTCTAAGAATATCTTCCTATTTCTTTTGATAGAATGTAAACTCTCTTATATTAATGTATTATCCCAATAGTTTATGAATTAATTTTTTTCAAAATAATTTATCATTATATTTATTTTTCATTCACATTACATTGAAAATAATTTATTTTATATTAAATATCTATGTTTGTATTACATTATTCCAAACTCTATGTTAATGATGCACTACAGACAACGTAAATTTAACTTTCTCTACATGGAACACTGAGGTTAGCTTTCATTACAATAAATAATGACTTTCCTCTAGGTCTTTCGTAACACACATGACAATGTTTTTCCAAATAATAATATATTATTAAAATATTATTAATTAATATAATAAGATATAACCAAGAAATAAAATAAGTGATTATTAATAACATTAAATAATTTATGAAAATATTTTGTTTAAAAATATATAATACTAATTAAAAGGTTATCAATTAAATAGAAATGAATATTAAAACCGATTGAATATGAAAGAACCTATAAATTTTTAAACAATCACAAAGACATATTACCCTAATAAATTAATTTAATTATAATTATTGAGTTATATTAATTTAATAAATATATTAGATATTAAATAATATTTTTTTGGTATTCATCCAATAGATTGGATAGACAAAAGATAAAACAAACCTAATTTTATACATTCAAACATATATTTTTTAGAAAGGGTGTTTTGACACCTTTTAATGGAAAAAAATTTATATCCAATTTTTAAACATTTAAAGATTTAATATATCAAAATTAACATTATATCCGGAAACAAAAAATAAAAATTTTGTTAGGAATTTTTTTTTTCTATAAGGTGTTATTTGTTAATAAGGAGTGATAAATACTGGATTTTAATTCCAAACTGCTTTTTCAATTAAACTAATTATTGAGTAAAATTTTATTATAAATTGGTTTAAAGAATTAATTGTATAATAATTTTACCAATTAGGTCAATTTAAGTTATTTTAACAAATTTTACATTGAAATAGTATATAACACATGAGCAATGTTTTAATCATTTTTACTTTAGAAATCCACAGTGTCGTCCTATCAACAGGATTAATTTAAAATTAATTTCTACCACACATGTAATTGGAAATTGGAAAAATGGATTCCATATTTGGAATGAGAATAATTTCTAATTTATATTATGTTTAATTATTTTTGAACAAATTATTAGTGAAAGTAACTAAAACTAATTATGTTAATTAAAGTCAAATTAAACATAATTACGGACTAAATCTTAATATTATGTCAAAAAGAACCTATAAACTTGTCCGAATGAAATTTAATGGACATATTTCGTAACTATCCTAACTTTTATAGAATATTGATAATTATTGTTTCCAATTTCCACAACAAAAACATCAGTGGAATGATCTCTTCAAATATTTAAAAATGTGGCACTCTTTCCCAATAAAATGCCACCACCACTCCATCTTCATCAGAGATATAAAACAACTTAATATCAACCAATATATAAAAAATAAACTAAAAAAAATCCATAAATTCCTCCATGGATCATCCAGTTTGGAATAATGACTTCCAAGGAGACCTTTAGTCACAAACTAAAAGCAGTTACCCAATTAAGAGTTAATGCTTTCTCTTAAGCTCCCTTCATTTATTTTTGTTCTCCACCATGTATACTATCTTTATTCCAATATTTTATTACTAAAAAACTATAATAAATATAAATAATGTTTTTCTATTAATGTTTCACAGTATACATACACACACCTTCATCTAATGTGTAATTAGAATACTATTTATGTGTACCGTGACCCTCCGCCTCAAAAAATGAGGATTGTTCAATTTTCCTTACAGCCTCTCATGGAGGAAATTATGATGGACACATGATTTATATATATTATTTACTATATTTATTCTGTATTATATGATTTTTTATTCAATTTACATCACATTTTTTATTACATTCCATTTGAGGTAAATTTGATCATTTCGTTTGAGGAAGTGTGGACTATCGACCCCTCAAAGCGATGTGATTCGTTCACACACTAAATCAGATATATTAAATACGGGTTCTGTGAAATTATATAAAATATATAAAATTACAATTATAATAAATTTATTTTATATACATATATATATACTGATATGTCACTTTCATTATTTCTTCTGTTACGACTATAAAAACGGAACATCATCCATACGTATGTATATCTTACCATCTTTATGTATGGTGAATTCAATTTTGTACTTCTATATTATATTGATTATTATAATAAAAATAAAATGAATATTAATGATATTTATATCATGATTTACATTTTCCAATCATTATATAATTATAAGGACAAATGATACAACATATTAAAACCCATGTGATGAACAAAGCGAATATTATCCGATGTTAAACCATAACATATGGTGGTTAAAAAGCTAGTAAAATAATGTCTAAATAAAACCATCTATTGATTTAGTTATAAAAATATAGTTATATATAGTATTTATAATAAATTTTTATTTATTATAGAGGTGTTTTGAATAATTATGACGATAGTCAAGACACAAGGTAAGGGGATTTCATCTCCCATTTTATTTTGGTGAGATACGTGATATGTCTATCACTGATTGCATTTTGTGTGGTGTATATAATTACCAAGATTGTATTCTATGTATCTAATTAATACATTTATAGGGTTTTCACATATCCATTATAGGATCTCTCTTTAATGGGGGTAAAATTTAAAAAGAAACCAAATCAGTGAAATAGTTTTTTTCTCAATTTTCCTTCATTGAGGCTCATGTTATGTTATACACCAAAATTATATTTTCGGATGTATATACTTCTATTTTACATGAATTATAATGAATTTCATTATTATCATTATATTTCAAATTTTCTGTAATTTCATTTTCTTATATGTTTGGTATGATCCCATATTAATATGTGATAATAGTTTACCGAAAAAAACTCCTCAATTTTAGAGAATTTTTGTGATTACTCTTCAATTAAAGAAATATGGTGATTCGTGTCTCTAGAAAACTCATTAAATTTACTCTACTCGAGTTATTCATGACATCCTCATGTATTAGAACTATTTTCACTCTTTTTTAATTAATATAATGTCTTTAATTAATATCTAACCATCTCTCTCAAGGGGTAGAAATATACTGCATTCAAAAACAATGTTTTTAAAAAGAAATCCAAAATATCATTATTGCCCATTTTAAAGAAATAAATATTTTATAACAGTTTTATGGTTTTAAAATATTTCTAAAAAAGTTTTTAAAGGAATTTTTAAAGAATTTGGATTGTAAAAATGTTTTATGTTTTATATTGTATTTTAAGGGTTTTAATTCTTTGTTTATAATTTAAAATATAATTTTAAGAGAGAATGGTTTTAAAAAAATCAAGATTATTTCATATGTTTTCATGTAGAAGGTTTTCAAAACATTTTCATGATTAATTTATAAAATTTCGTGGTAAATTATTTTCAAACTGTTTTCATGCATATTTTATAACTTTTCATGGGAAACATTTTTCAAAATTAATTCAGAATGTGTTTATAATATTCAATTTATGTCCAATGAAATAGAAATGAAATATAATTCAAGATCATTTTGTAAGTATTCAAAGAAAATTATTTGAATTTTTTTTTCAAGATCAATATATATGTTTTGAAAGAAAAAGGTTTCCAAATTTTTTTCTAATCAATGTTTATAAGAATTAAATTTTATTCTCATGATAATGGATTTTATATGGTTTTTATGATTTAATGATATATTTTTCCAAAAATAATTTTTATTTTGTTCAAGACATATTGATGTTTCTCATGCACTTCTAGGAATGGATCTAAAGGGTCCATTCACATTATTTCTCCGAATGGGTTATGCTTAATAACATGGTTTTTAAGAAACCCATTTCCATTTCATGTGTTACATGTTTATGATATTTTTTTCTCATTCATGGAATATAGTTTTGTGTAATACTGTAATCATTCATGGGTTATTCAATTCATGATATGATTATGAATCCTATCATTTTTCACATGTTAGGATATGATTACTTGTTTATAATACTCATTTCATTTCATGGGTTTTGATATAATTATTTATGATCTGGTGCCATATGTAAATATGATTTTGTTATGAGATTGGTGGGACCTATATCCCCATAAAATGCATCGGGTAAATTTTAATATTTCATGTGATTGACTAATATGGTATTGGTAATTAACCATGACTACTGAGATAGAAATAGAGTGATCCATGACTAATAAAATCATATGATGGTTGAATTCATGCAACTAAGATGGCCTTGAGAGTGAACCATTCTTTACAATATGGTGTGGGGAGTGATATCATACTACTAAGATGGTTTTGGAAGGGATTACTTGTCTACTATAGAAATCATATTATATGTTTATGTGTCAGGCACAATTCCATGTATTATTCATCTATTGTGCATTCATGACCTACTCTCTTAAATATATTATGATACATGTATTATTAATTTACAATCATTATTATGATTTTTTATATGTGGGTTATGATCTTAAAATTATATTCTCATGTTTCGTACCCTTTTCTAATGTTCTTCTTACATATTTCTTTTATTTACCCATACTGAGCATCTCATCTCAACCCATTTTATATTTCATTTCCCCAGGTTAGGAATAAAACATTTAGGTAGTATTACTATCAGTTGAGATATTTCTTGAAGATTTGGAAGATCTTATACTTGGATAGAATATTATTTTCATGGTTCCAAATACAATAAACTATTATAGTTATCCATCATGTACTATTATAATATAGATAATATTCATCAAAAATGTTGAAATAACTATGTATGGTAATCTTGGGAGTCAATAGTTGGTATCAAGGGAATTTTTTTTCAAAATTTGGAAACTATAATGGGAAAACTATAGTGATATCCTAAGTTATATATCTATTGATTTTACTAGGGATGTTTCTAAGTATATGTATAAGGATAAGTTAACATTTATGAAAATGTCATGGAATTTTGGTAAAGAATATAGTGAGTGGTTTTCATGAAATACATCCTTTTCAAAATACTATAAGTGGATGTGGGTATAGAATAGATGTTTCTTGGGGTAATAACTCTAATGAGATTTTTTGGGCATAACTTGTGATAATCAGGAACATTACAATGGGCCTTTCTAAATACCTAGTTTGGAAATTCCAAGGGATATTAAATGGTAAATCACAAAATCTTCATAAACATATTTGTGGGATTTAAATATATGTCATCTATAAAAGGCCAATATGAACCTATGGTTTCATATTTTGAAGAATGTTTCATGATTTATATATCTTATAACTAATTAGTTTTATAATAATTTCGATTTTTATATGATAATTAAATATCACATTATACTACTTGTTTTGGTTAGTGGTGAAACTAGAAGGATCTTGATTAAATTTTATTACATTGTGTGATTAAATGGAGATAATTCAAGTGGGATGATCACTGGAGTGAAAGATTTTGTGATCATGTGTAATAAATTTTCACAGATCATCATTAATGATGTGTACCTTATCCAACACTTAGAATCATCATGGAAGTGAAATAAGTTATTAGATAAGAGTTTGGGTAATGGAGACCATGGTGGAAATAATATTCAGTTTCTTTATTGTTAAGAATGTTGACAGATTCTTCTAAATGATTTTCATAGAGGAAAAAGAAGATGTTTGATTATGGTAAAGTAGGAAACAAACCATGTGATTGAAAACAAAAAATTATGAGTTTGGATGAGCAAATATATGACAATATCTTCTTCCCTAAGAAATCATTAAATATTATGTGTTTTATGTGTGGAAAAAATGGAAATTATGAATGTCAATTTCCACCGAGGAATGAACCTTAAGAGTATCAATAACATGGAATGAGTAACAGTTACATTGGTGATTGTGATGAGACTATATGTGAAATGTGAAAGGAAATAGATATTATGATTAGATATCCTTGTCAATTGATTAATTATGATGTTATCAATTCTTTATATACTTGGATTCAAAAATTATTAAAGGTTCAATATATATGTATTTTTCTACATATTTTATTCACTACGGATTTACAGGAACACATTGAATGGTTCTGATGGATTAAAAAAATTTATGTCCATAGAAAACACATGATTAATGGAATGATAACAATTAATTTTTCTTCCGTATATTAAGAAAATGTTTTATGGATAATAATATGTGGGATACAAATAAGAAAAATGTATTGTATTGATTACCCTGGAACTAATTATGGACATGTTGACATATAGTTTATATAATTAGGGATAAAGTTTTCCCCATTATTAGATTTATGGAAAAATACAATATACATGTATTAAGGAAGAATTCATATTTTAAATAAGTATTTATGGATATTCAAGTTGTTACCATGTTCCAATAGAATTTACCAAGAGGGTATTCAATTGTTTGAGATGTTACAAAAAAAGCTAATTTATGATATATGGGTGATCAATGTGAAGTTTATTTCTGGAAACTCTTTCTAATGTTTGGGATTTCCATTATTGAGAACGGTAATAAGAATAAAAATTCATGAAAATTTTAGTTAGGAATTGGTGGAAGTATTTATGCATAGAGTTTGTGTCAAAAAACATGGTTAAATTTCTAAATAGTCAATAAAATTATTTCATGGTTGTCCATCTGATTTTATTGGAAATAATATTAGTATGGTTTTCGAAAAGGACATCATGTATGTAGGGTTATAGCCAATAATGGTCGTCAAGTTTGCGGGTCTTGATCCCATGACAGAATGATGTTAATTTTTTTTGCCTACCATTAACCTACGTGATGTCCTAGTTAAAATATAATTATTGATGATAAATAACTATTTATGATCAAATAGAAGTGTTACTTTTACTTTTATATATTATTGTATTAACCATATAGTTTTTTAAGAATATTTATAGATAAATAGTTACTATATCCATTCTTTTGTGACCCTTAAAATCTAGTAAAAGTGTATTTCAACACTTCAAGAATCACATTTATTTTGTGACGTTCATTACACGATGTAATGGATGAATTCAAAATAGATAGTAGCAGTTCTATATAATGAATCTTTATATATATATTTCATTTATGTATATTTCCTTATATTCTTGACCAATAAAAGAATTACCCTAGATTAGTAAAATTATAAAAAGAAAATGTGTTGTCCTAATACCTTGTTATTATTGAAATAATCTCATTGTCATGACATATTTATGACATTGTGGACCAAGATTTTTTTTGATCAATCACATATTTGTGATTGATGACATCAATAAATCCCAATAAAATTTTATCTTTCCCGCCATCTCCTATCAACAATCGTAACCTATGTTCTTTTATGTGGAAACCCTGTTATGTATTATTTTGTGTAACTATTATGGTTACAACATTCAATTTTAAAATGATGTTTTTGAATCCATTAATAAAACGTGGTGTTATGTGAATTAAACAATCAATTAATAAACCTTTGATAACCCATAATTATAAGGGTGATATAGATTTTAAGGGGGTAGAATATAACACACCAATATTTTATGATTTATTTTATCAAATTAATTTGACCGTATGAAAGTTAGTCATTCCACATAAAACTAAAAATATATTATTTTAAATAAAATTATTATTTTTATTTTCTATTATATGCAACACAAATTTAATCATGCATTACACACAATGAAATGAGAAGATTTGGGTCTTCCCGTGATGATGGAGATTGCTAGGTATTTAAAATGAGGAAATCCCTCCTTTATACCTAGGTAACTTATAATGAAGAATTTATATTAGTGGGAATATTTTCCCAAAGAAGATAGATGATTTTTTCGAGAAATTCACTTGCCTAGATATCACCTCATAATGACAAATTGATTTTGGGGTTTCAGATGTTTCTTTTCTCAACATAAAGTAAAATAATGATATCATCAACATGCAATAAGCGAGTGAGAGAATTCAAATTTAATGAAACAGGAATCGGATTGAGACTCCTCAATAAATAAGGACATGTGGATGGTCTCTGGAGACTCATCAATGAATTTTTAATTGGATAACTGGATTGACACTGATATAATCTCTTGATTTTTTCTTGACTAATGTGTTTTGAACACCAACCTTTATAACAGAGATGTCCTATTCTCCCAAAATGATTGTCTTCCAAAAACGATCAAGAATATCATTGATAAAAATTATTTCTCTATCGTCAATGACTTCTTAGTCTTGGAACCTTCTCGCAATGTAATTATTAATTCATAGAACTATTACAACCACAATTTATGTAACTTTGAATTTGATTTTGGTTGGATAATGCTCTTTGAAAAACCATGGATAAAACACGCAAGATTTAATCCTATCTGGAATCATTATCACAATAAGAACCCTATAGATGATCTCTTTCAATCATATGGTATTCAGCTCTATCCAAAATGCATTCTCTACAACAAATATAATGATGATATCAATCATCTCTTTTTTTCTTTTTCCACTGCTTCTGCTCTTTGGAATTATATTTTTGACGTTTTTCACTATAGTTGGTTTACACATGACTATGTAAAATCTAAATTAATGAGATTTGTGGATGCAGACAATTCACAGTAGATTAAGAACATTTTCCTTGTTTTTGACCCTGCTCGTCACCACATGATCTGGTATGATATAAATGATCTTATTCATAATAAATTCTCTTTCGGTCATAATGAAGGGAGAATGTGGATTCTCATTGCCAAGCGTGAAGCAGCTTCGATCCAAAAGGGATATTATAATAACACGGTGGATGACTTTGGATTCCTGTGATGAATCATTATTAATGGAAATTCCTCCCAACCTCGCCGCACTTTTGATTTCATTAGGAGATCCACTATCCCGATTTGTGTTAATGATTATGTGGACGATGCATCCCATGGTCATCTGGGCCCTGTGGGTTGTGGTGAAATATTTATGAATTAAACTGGTCTGACCCTATGATGATTTCATGGTAGCTATATAATTGCCTCTTCACTTGAAGCTAAAATTATGACTACGATTCATTCCATTTTTTTCAAAAAAAATATGGTTGGAAAAATCATTGGATTGAGAGTGACTTGGCCACCATTTTGAAAGATATTTCGAATGGTCTGAAACATATTGCATGGTCGATCACCACCCACTTGATGGGATACATTTGCACTATTTTCGACATCAATTGCAACATCAGTCTTATATCATCATCATCATAATTGTTATGTATTTATTCAAGAGAAAATACAAGAGAACAAAAGCTTCAAGCCATGCAACACCGACCTAGGGGGTCTAAAATAATGGAGACCTAGGGCATCATTGCGAAATAAGTTCACCCCCTCCGGCTTCAAAAAGATGGTAGAGGGTAGGCATGTGACATTGGAGCCATGGATGGCAAGGGAGGCCAAATAATCCACGACATTATTCCCCTCTCTCCATGTATGTGTATCTTTCATGTTGCTCTCTAGAAGTTCCTTACATCACCTAATGATATAAAGTACTGACCATGGAGTGGATCCTTTGTCCAGCAGAGAGTCGTGGAGGATCTTCAAGTCAGTTTCCACGTGGGAGATGTCCATAGCTTTCTGAATACATAGGTTGAGCCCCGTTAGGAGAGCCTTGGCCTCCTCTTGAAGAGCGCATCTGTTACCAAAGTGTGCCCTGAATGAAAGGAGTGCACCTCCTTCCGAATTACGGACCACTCATCCTCCTTGAATGATTCCTAACTTATAGGATCCATCGGGGTTGAGTTTAAGACCTTCTGCTGGGGGGTTCCATTTCACCCACTGTCCTTGCAAACCCACCATGGGGATAGCCAGATCGGGGCAAGCCTGCAGATTATGAAGGCAAGAAGCTTCCCTCCATCGCTTGATAAGGGGGACCATATCCATAAGCAGGCATTTAGATCTCACAATGATCGACCTCCCTGAAGAGCTATGCCCCTCATATATATATGGAAGTGAACATGTTTATTGATGGCCTTTTGAATAAGGGGGTTAATCAAGATATTAAATGTCATGATGATCTTCCTGATAATCTAATTCCCAATCATAACAATGATTTTAATATGTTTCCATCTTTTAGACTCTTGTAACCTTTTTTTTATAATAATTTTTCTTTTATTTTCTGGTCACGAACCACATTATTCAAAAAAAACTCATTATAAAAAACATATATTTTTTCAAACTCTATATGTAAAACTGAGGATAGCTTTCATTACATAGAATAATTAATTTCCTTGATGGCTTCCGTAACATGCATCACTGCATTTTACAGAATGTTCATATATTATTTCAATTTTAATATTTAATATAATAAGATAAAACCATGATGTAAATGTAGAATTTGGGAATAGTATTAACTAATTTATGAAAAAAATAATAATTTATAATAAATATAAAATAATTTAATAGGATATCAAATAATTATAAATGAATAGGAAAAACTGTTGAATATATACAAAAATATTAATATTTTTATAGTCACGATGATCTTTTACCATAATAAATTTAAAAAAAAGTAAATTAGTGAACTAAATTAATTTAATTTATATATTAAAGATTCAAATAAATATTTATGGTATTTATAAAATAGACTTATTATACATAAGATAAGAACAAACCTAATTTGCTTCAAAAAACCCTATATTTTTTTTAATAAAGTTTGATTTAATACCTTTTATTGAAAAACATATTTTAAATCAAAATTTTGAAACTATTATCAACATAATATAACAAAATAAACATTATTTTTGAATATAATAATAAATATTAGGTTATGAATAATTTTTTGTTTTTTACTATAAAGTTTTATGTTTTAATGTATAGATAAAAATAGTGGATTTTAATTATAAAATTATTTTTCATTTAATTTATTTAAAATATAAAATTATATTTAAAATTGGATTAAAATATTAGTTAAATAATATTTATATTAATTAATACAATTTAGGTCATTAGAACCAATTTCAAACTAAAATTGGATATAAAATCATAGCAAACATGAGATAATTATTACTTTAAAAACTCACAGTGTCGTCCCGTAAATGGGATTAATTTAAAATTTATTTATACCAATAATTTTATTGGAAATTTTTAAATAGATTAAATAGTTAAAATAAGAACAATTTAAAATTTCTATTATTTCACAATTATCTTTTGATAACAAAAAATGGTGAAATTAATTAATATTAATTACATTGATTATGGTAAAATTAATCTTAACTAAGGAAAAACCTTAATTTAAAAAAAACAATATGACTAATAAAAATATGAAAAATCCATTGAACGTCTCTATTTATACCTTATCTTTCATTATCTCGACATTGGATAATTTTCAGGTCCACTTTTGTCTTATGTAATGTTGGTGGAATTCTATCTTCAGATATTTAAAAGAGTTCCACTCCTCCTTACCTTTAAAAGGACACCAACTATACCTCTTCAATATACCTCTCAAACCACTTAGTTTCAACAGTGTTATTCCCAATACATTTCAAAAAATCTCTATCGTCCTCTATGAGGCCTCCCTTTTGGAAAAACAGTCTTCCATGTAATCCTTTTGGCGTAATATATTTGGAGTTACCCAATTAAGAGGCAACATCGTACCTCAAGCTCCTTTCTTTTATTTTCCCAATCCACCAACTCCACTCAATTTATTACATTAATATTTTACAAAAACATTATCCAAAATATAATATGATGTTTAATCATAATGGTTAAACCCAAACTAACACACACCTATATTTAAGGGTTAACAAACATAGTGTTTTTGTGAACGACGAACATCTACCTCAAAAAACGATGGTTGTTCAATTTTTATTACCATCTCCTAGGGTGGACATTATGATGGAAAAAATAATTATTTATATTACATGATATATTTTTAATTCCCTTTTTATTATTTATTCCTTTTACAATAAATATCTATTGTATTTCTATTTCGTGTAAATACGATAATTTCATTTGAAGAAGTGTGGTCCACAACCCCCTCAAAGTGATGTGATTTGTTGACACACTACATGGAATGGATTAATGATGGGTTTAGTAAAATAATATGATATATATAACATTATAATTAAAATATAATGATATTATATACAAATATTAAAATATTTCATTTTATTTATTTCGTTCAATATGATAATAACAGGAAATATTGTTCATGTGAACGTACGACTTACCATCTCCCTGATCTATTTGTTCAATATCATAATTTTATATTATATAAATTATTATTATAAAAATATAAATAATATTTAAATAAAGGATTATATTATGGAATAATTATATAATGAAAAAAGTATAACAAATTAATACACATGTGATGTATAAAGAAAATATTATCTGAAGTGATACCCTAGCATAAGATGGTAGACAAGAGCTTAATATAATGTTTTGATCAAACAAAATATGGTATTAACTATAAAAATATCATTTAATGACCCTAAGGCATTCATTTTTTATTGATTTTTGATAATCCACTTTTTAATGGTTTTGGTGGAACCCATACAAGGCTCGTAGTCGTAAGTTTTACATAGCCCACATGCCTTAGAAGAATTCATTTCACGTATGCTTCAAACATTTCATACACCCTAGAATAATTACATAGAACTGCTCCTCCCCTGTATCATGATCATGAAATCATCTCTCTACCTTCTCATGATTGTTGAGATAGGTTTTCTTGTGCATGTACAGGCTTATCATAATGACAGGTTCCATACCATCTCATACTTGTAATATATTTATCTTCTTATATGGTGAAAGCTCCTTACATATCCTCCTTCTACAGCTTGTTCCTTGTAGGTTTTTTTGGTTTGCATCAGCACTAAAGGAGGCCTGAAGGCCGTAAGGTGGCATCAAGGCCTTGAGGTGGCCTGAAGGCATTACTGACCTTAAAGCATGGGTGGCTTGTAGGACATAAAAGAACACGAGAACCAAATTTGTGGCCCAAAGGCCCAGATGGGGGAATAGTCCCGACTGCTACAGTGAAAAATAGTTCCTCCTATAGTACCTGATACTGTACTACTACAGTCCCCCTTATATTACCTGCAACAGTACTGCTACAACACTACAAAAATTATGCCTCCGCCTAGATTTGATCCCAGGTCTCCTGGATGCACATAAGTATTCCTCAGAAATAGAGATGTGGCTCATTTTCTATATAAAAATATAGTTATTTAAAAAATATATAAAAAATTATATTTATTATACAAGTGGTTTTAACGACATCAATGAGATTCAATATGGATGGTATGTGGATTTCATCTCAATTTTTAATTCGGTGAGAGACATTATTTGTTTTCCAGTCCTTCGTTTTTGTGTGGTGTTTCTACTGAACATGATTTTCATAGATATATCTTATAATGAAATTTATGCGTATTCAAATACAAATTTTATAAACATTATTTCATGGGTGTTAATTTTCAAAACATACCAAATCAGTGAATTTTTTTTCTCAATTTTCCTTCTTTAAGACACATGTTTTTCATGCACCTAAATTGTCTTTCAAGATATTTATACATCAATTTAACATGTTATATCATAAATTTCCCTTTTTCATAATTTTTTATGTTCCAGGTAATTTCATTTTCTTATATGAAGAGTATGATCCCAAGTTGACAAGTGATTATATTTTATTCACAAAACAGAGTAGCTTCTATAGATTGTTTATGATTATGCTCCAGATATTGAAATCTCATGATCCATTTCTCATGAAAATTATTGTATTTTCTACACCTCTGGTAATTCAAGATATACTCATGTAATAGTACCATTTCCAATAGTTGGTACATATGATAATGTCTTTATGTAAAATACGACAATCTCTTTCTTTGGTCGGAAATCAATTACATTCAAACACTATTTCTACTAAAATATTTTCAAAGGTGTTTTCAAAAGATAGTTGAAGCCCATATTCAACAAAAAGGTATTTTAAAAAACATTTATTGTTTTCAAATAATATTTTATATGTTATTAGTGCATTTTAAGAAAATGGTTTATAAATATAGTTTTTCTAAAATAAATTTAATTTAAACATTTTAAATATTTATTTATAAGTTTTAAATGAATTTTATAATTAATTGGTTTTAAATTTTTTTCAAGATTCTTTAAAGAGTTTTCATGTAAATGATTTTATGAAAATTTCTATCCTTCAGTTATAATATTTAAATAAAAATTATATTACCAATTTTTTTATGATTCATTGATATGTTTCATGAAAACCTATTTTCAAAATTATTGTATTACTTTTTTCTAAGTTTCAATGTATTTTCAATGAAATGTTTTTCAAAATATTTACTGGCTCCTTTAATAATTTTATAAAGAAAAAGGTTTTCAAAACATTTTCAATACAAATTATACGTTTTTAATGGAAAATTTTTCAAAATTATATTTATGTTTTAAATATTTATTTTTAAAATAAAAAAGAATATTTACCCCTACAAATGTTATGAAATTGTCTTTCGATGTTATTTTCCATCTAAGATGACACCATTAAATGTAACTCATGCCTTCTAGGGAATGATCTAAAGGTTCCATTCAGATTACTTCTAGTGATGGGTTATGTTTAACACCATTATATTTATTTGATATGTTTATCATTCAAAGGTTATATGTTTATGAAATACTTTTATATTTCTTTGTATATTTATTAATGAATACTATATCTCGTCCAAGGGTTATGATATTGATGAAATTATTATGAAACCTGCCTTTTTTCTATAGGTTATGAGATGATTACATATTTATAATACCCATTTAATTTCACGGGTAAGATGTGACTATTTAAGATGTTATAAAACTTGTATGTATGATTTCATTATGAGAATGGTCAGACATATATCTTTGTACAATGCATTGGGAAACGATTTATATCTCATGAGATTGGTCAATAATATTTTGGGAATGATCCTTGACAACTAATATGAACATGGGAGTGAACAATGAATACGAAGATGTTATAAGGAGTGAATTAAGGCTACTAATATGGATATGGGTGTGAAAAATGTCTACCAAGATGGTATAAGAAGTGAATCAATACAACCCAGATGGTCTTGTCAATGATACCTTTGCTGCCACAGAAATAATATTTTACCATTATGTGTTTTCCAAAATTCAATGTTTTATTAATATTTTGTACTTCCATGACTTATGCTCTTAAAAATATTTTGATCAATTTATTATTAATTACCAATATTTCTAATGATTATTAACAAACATGGTATGATTCTCAAATGTTATTCTCATGTTCTAATCCCTTTGTTATTTTTCTGCATACACATTTCCATTATTTACTCTTTTTGAGAATATGAGATCACATATTCTTCTGTTTCCTTTCCCCTATTATGAATAAAAGTTTTATTTATAAGTATTAAATATATATAACTTAATGATAAATGTTTAATATCTTCCACCATGATAGAATATTTGGATTCCATGTTTCCAATGATATTAAACTAATATGGTCCTTGGGAAATTATTATTTAACTTATTGAATATTAATTTAACAGAGAGTAATATACATTTATTTTAATATTGGGTATCTATAATTATCATTTTTTTTGATCTTGGTATAGAAATATACAATCAAAACCAATATTTAAATCGTGTCCCATCATTTCAAGTATAAATGGTTCCTTGAATAAATAGAAACTACTAAACTCTAGAGAGCATTATTCGTAATTTTATATATTATCTGATCGTAATCCTAACCATGTTTTGATGGTCATAAAAGAATTTATTATTTCTATATCCAATCCCAAACCATTTATAAATAGTTTATAAAAGTAATATTATTTCCCTATATAAAAAAATATGTAATGGTATATGATATAAGAATTTCACATCTAACAAAAGAAGGTAATTCATCAACAACAGATTGAGTAGTTTTCATAGTGTGAAAATGATTGTCCCCTCTTACCTTGGCTCTTATATGACTCCACTATGATATTACATCTTCTTAGTACTATTATTGCTTCATAGGGTACCATGTTCCCTTGCTCGTTCAAAAAATTCTATGGAACTCTATCTACCTTTTTACTACGGAGAAGTGGAGTCCTTAACTGACTCGTGTACCTACCCTAATCAACTTCTTCTAGTACACTGCTATATTCAAATAAAAAACCACTATATGTGGCCCATTCTATTGAAATATTGACCCTCCAATGTGGGTATGTACACTGAGTCAACATGTGTCCCATACTTACAGACTTATAGCACTAGAATGGAACATGATCCTGATATTGATTCCCCTTTCCTTGAATACTTTGTCTACTGTTTCCAGGGTGAAAACTATTATAGAAATGATTCCCTCAACTATAAGAATTTTTACCAATTCACCCTACAAAAACATCTTGTCCGCAGCTTGAGGCCTCTCCCAAACTAACCTCCATGATGAGTACGTATTTGATTACATCTTCGTAACATCTTGAATAAAAAACATTCACCTACAACATGTTCTCATAGTAAAGAAAGTTCAAAAAATGTCTAAAAAATGGATATATCATCATAATATAAATATGTGTGATGCAATACATGTTAGTGATGTATTGGATATAATCTAGAATTGAAATTCCGTCAATTGTTTGGTGCATGAATTCATGAGCATTCTCATTACTCATCATCTTGAGATAGAAATGGCTCATAAACTATTTCGAAAATGTATTCCAAGATTACTCTTATCGCTTCTGTGTGTGCTCCAAAATATCCCTCTAACACTTGGATGGTCCAAAATGAATATACACAGAAATCATAACCACCCTATCTATTGGTTTATCATGAAGATTTAATATCATATGGACTAAAATTATCCGTAATATAGTTAATTAGGATGGTTATGGGACCTAAAGGGCTCATACTAGTGTGCAAGGGTTTTCTAAACCGTAACAGAGGTGTTTTAATTAAAGTAGGGACACTATACCCCTTGGTATAGAGTTATAACACCATGATGAATAATCTATGAATAAATATCACATAATCAAAAATAGTGGAAACGAAACAATATATTAGATAAAAAACAATAAAAGGAAATTAAAAATCCAAAAACTAATAAGGACTAATGTAATGATAGGTTGGAAGGTAACTAATGTCATAATGTAAATAATACAGAATAAAATATTTGAAGGATAAAATAGAGACCCAATATTCTTTGGCACTATACAAAAATTGGTGTGATCTAGAAATTAGAGCACATCCAACAATAAAACAATCAACAATAAGGAACATATCCCTTGTCCAATCCTACATCCATTTAATCTACTTGGGTAATATATGATGGCCTTAGTTGGGTGTGAGTATAACGCAGTAGGTTGACACCACCATGTCCAAATTTTTCCATTATAACAAGAACTATATGAAATAAATTGATAAATATGTATATTAATTAACCAATTAAAATAGCACACTAATCAACGTGCATCGTCAGCTAATTAGATTGATTCTAATATTTTCACCTAAACAATTCAATCATATCTATACATCTATATAACCTACTATGAAACTAAGACAGAATATCTCTAGTTGTGTAACATAACCATTCAAACCAATAACATATATCCATTAAGAAATCACACAATCCTAGGCCAATCCATCTATAAATGCATTTCAGCATGTATCAAGGCATTTATTTGTATATAATCATTTATGAATGTGTTATGGATTATCCAGGTATATAATAATTTCATCAAGTTTCGGGTAATAAAATAGAATATAAGAATTTCAGAAAAAGTTAGGGCTTAAATAGAATATAATAATTTCATCATGACATCAAGCTGTCAACATATCAAGGATAAAAAATAATTAAATCATAAAATCTCAATAGTTAATTAAAAATATTACCATTTTTATATATATTACATTCATTTATATATAAACTGATCAACATTCAGGTATAGTAGAAATAAAATCCATTATATAGGGATTTTATTTCATGTAATCACCTAAGGCCTCTACAATGCTTAATACACCTTTAAAAAATTTCCTTGTTCTTACTATTCAAGATTTTCTCACCCAACTGGTACCCATAAGGCTTTTTTCGCAAAACATTAAATCAAAATAGATCAAACAAATATTAAAATACATTAATTACTATTTATTAATGAATAACTATTTATCAATGAATTAATATTTATTAATGAAATACTATTTGTCGATGAATAAATTAATTAGAGAGCATGTAATGTTGGATAAATAATAATATTTCACATAAGTCCCAATTAAAGAGATAATGAGTTCAGGTTTAGACCCATACCATTAACTGATGAAGAACCCATTGCATCCAAATGGGTCAATCTAATGATGAAGAAGGTTCAAAAAGTCAAAGTATGAACCTAAATCAACCCATGTCATGATCACAATAAAACATGGTCAATTATTCCACTTCCTTAATGGAGATAAATAAGAGACGAGGTAAAAACCAAAGACAATTAATTATTATGGATGGATCACACAAATGGTGCTTTTTAAAAGGATTAAAGACTTCTAAAATAACCTGTAATTTTCCTTGTTCAAGAGTAGGATAGATTCAAGGGAGAATTTTGAAAATTACATAAACATTGTATTCCTAAAACCACTAATCCAAATAAATATACAACATGTAACATCCAATCACATTGTGTATTTTCCACCTATGAGTTATACAGAAAAACCCATCTCCTTGGTTTAATTTTAACCTCAATTGACTTTTAAATGATGAGAGTTGTTTACATGAAGTGTAACTACTTCCCACCATGTACTAGTTCAAAAAATATGTTTTGAAATAGATATATATCATATACCATGTTCACAACGTGTAAATACTATGCATAAAATTTTTAGTCCTGTTTCGTAAAACTGTATCAGAACCACCTCCAAAGCCTTCAAAGGTATGGAAAACCCTATAAACCCATTTATATTGATTATATATTATAACATCCCGCCATTTTATAACATAAACTTTCATTACATTACACAAAACTGGGGATCTTTAAGGTCTAGTGTCTTGGAAACCAGGAACATAATACATGAAAACAACATAAAACGTTCTTCTTAAACACTTGAAAGGAGTCTCCTTAAGTTCATTCTAGGTTCATTACTGCATCTCATAACCTGGGGACATACATCAAAAGAATGGGTGAGCAGAAGGCCCAGTAAGGGAAACAAGAGGAACATTTTACATGTGAACTTGAGATACTTCAATAAGGACATGAAAAGAACTTTAAGGCATGAGAAAGAAATCATGAGGCATTTCATAATAAAAATAACATTTTCCATAACTTGAAGATGTGGCTACATAATTTAACATAGACAATCATGAACATATCACCAAGGTCCATCCCCAAGGTGTCATTTGAAAATTACCAAGGTTATTCACCAAGGTATCGTGAAAATTGTAATCTCTAGTGGTTACATCATTACCCAATGAATTGGAGCGCTATCAGGGTGCACCCTTAAATTTTCCTTTATTAACATGTGATCCACATATATCATCATCAAACATTTCATAAATAACCCACATAGCATAAAATAAATGGGTTTCATTTCATAATCATAACGTTTTAAAAACTGCTTTAAAGACGTGATCTTTACGTCACTTTAAACCCACGAAAAGGGAAAGTGGGTCACATGTATGTAAATCCCAGAATTAAAAATAGAAAATTTTGATATATATGTGAATACCCTTTTAGAAATAAGAGCTTTGTGTATTCATTTTATAACATAAAATAATTTTTGAGAAAAGAGAGAGGCATTTTGAGATGAAAATTCTGCAGCATAACGGCTATGTTACAAGGTTTTAGAAAACATTGAAAAGAGAGGGGACATGGGTTACCCACTCATAAATGATCCATAAAACAGTAGGGGATAATAATAAGATGGATATATGTACATGGTAATGAAATTTTAAGGACACACCATTTGAAATGAAAAACCTGGAAGGAAGACAAAAATTAGATTTCTCTAATGAAAATTCGGCAGCCTAACAGCGTCACTTAAAATTCAATATTGACAAGATCAAATAGGGTCTCTCATCATATGATCATAAGAGATCATTATGATAGATATAGAGATCATACCCCAACATATAAAAAGGAACTTGAAATACTTTACATGAAAATCGAACTTGAAAAATGAGAAGGGTGAAAGAATCCCTTAAAAATTCGGCAGCCTAACGACATCACTTAAACATTCATAAAATGAAATGATGAGAGTAATAGGGGATCTCTCATCATATAAGAATGAAAAGGGAATTAAGAAAAATATAAAAGAACATCCTCTCACATAATAACATGGAGCATAAAAGGAATGACATAAAAGAGATTACATGAAAAGAAAGAGAGGGGTCGGATCCCTTACCATAAAACGTGACTCTTGAAACTCAAAGGTTTGGACCTTGAGGGCTTGGGGAACCTTGGAAGGACTCCTTGGGAGGTAAGGAGACCAGAACATCGTTGGGGGAGAGTTGGGAGTGAAAACTAAAGGTGGAAAGGGTGGGTATTTATAGGGAAAGTGAGGGGACAAGGCATTAATGGCCAAGGGACACCTCACAAGTGCTTTTCTCAAACCCATGTTCTCTCTCATGATATATTTCATAATGTTAGTACAAATGGGGCCCCCAAAACAATAATGCATCACCCTTGTCCGGCCAACCCTTGAAATATCTCATGAAATCATCATGACACAGTTATGATGTCATTAAACATACCGAAACCCTAAAACTGTACTTTTACTATTCACTGAAAATTCAACTTTCTCAGAATAGTCCCAAAATTTCACCTTAACCAAATATCAATTCTATGATTTCAAAAATGAAATCCATTTTATAAAAATAATTTTCTAAATATTTTTAATTTAATTTTTAAATAAAAACACTATTCTTCAAAAATTCATTTTTTTCAGAAAGATCCCCTAAAATTACCTTAACATAATATCGATACTCTGAGTTCAAAAATAAAGTCCTTTTTATAAAAATAATTTTCTAATTATTTTTAATTAAATTTTTAATTAAAAAACACTATTCATCCGAAAAAAACTAATACTTGACTAATAATTTATGAAACCGTTATTTACCCATTTTATTGAATCACATTACTTAATCTAGGTGTCTAAATTATATTAAAACTTTCTTTTAGTGAAATTACTAATCCATTTGTTCATATTACTAATCCTAAGCGTAAAACCACTATTCATAATTTACTATTCATCAAAAATTAGGTTGATCTTATTAGACTCCAAATTCCTTACTGAACACTTTTTTAGAAGACCATTTTTTGAAAATCATTACACATCATTAGTTATTTAGGGTTTACATAAACGTTTTAAAATATCCTTTTTTCAAAAATTTATCAAAAAAATATATCCTAAAATTATCCGGACAAAAGAAAATCCACAAACATCACTAAAGGAAGATATCTCAGTTTATTCACCCGAATGGATTACACAAGGAAGCTAGGGTCTCGTCACATAGCCCCTTATAACACCGGCATAAGACCTAAGTGTAAGGTGTGCTATGGTGAGAGAATCTGAGGGAGGCTCAGATAACATTGCCCTAGTAGTAATCTCTACTAACTTGAACTTCTCTTGTAGGCGTTTCCGTTCAAGCTTGACACGCTGGAGTTTGGCTTGGGATTGGTCCAAAGAGAAGCCCACAGATGCTACCTCCTTCCCAACTTTGATAAGTGGGCTTCATAAGGGTCGAGTCTACTAGATGAAGCCATCGACTCCTCTTTCTGCATTGACCATTAACATCTTATTAAATCATTAAGAGTAAGTTAATATACTACTCAAAATGATTGGGTCGTTACATTCTTCCCCCCTTAAGAAATTTTGTCCCCGAAATTTACACTTGAGGCCTAGTCGAAAAGGTGAGGGTACTTTTGCTTCATTGTTTCCTCAGGCTCCCAAGTCGCTTCTTCATATTTTTGATTCCTCCACAACACTTTCACAAGGTGGGTAGTCTTGTTTCGTAGGACCTTGTCTCTACGATCCAAGATCTCCACTGGCTGCCCCTCATAAGAGAGGTCATGTTCCAGTTGTACCACCTCTGGGTTCAGTACATGCGAAGGGTCGGGTATGTACTTCCTCAAGAGAGATACATGGAATACATCATGAACTTGAGCTAGGTTTGCTGGAAGTGCTAGACGATAGATCACTGCTCCTATGCGATCAAGGATTTCATAGGGGCCAATGTACCTAGGGCTGAGCTTCCCTTTCTTCCCAAACCGCATGACTCTCTTCCATGGAGATATTCTAAGGAAGACTTTGTCTCCAACACTAAACTCCAAGTCCCTTCGACGATTGTCAACATAGCTCTTCTGCCGACTTTGAGCAGCTTTTATGTGTTTTTGGATGGCATGAACCTGTTCTGTCATCTCTTGCACGAGATCAGGCCCAAGAAGCTTCCTCTCACCAGTTTCATCCCAACAAGTAGGAGTTCTACATCGCTTTCCATACAGAGCTTCATAGGGTGCCATATGAATACTCGAATGGTAGCTGTTGTTATAGGAGAACTCAACTAATGGGAGGTGTTGATCCCATCCACCTTTAATTTCAATTGAGCATAATCTCAGCATGTCTTCGAGTGTCTGAATAGTCCTTTCAGATTGGCCATCAGTTTGAGGATGATAGGCCGTACTAAAATTCAATTCAGTATTCAGAGCATGTTGAAGACTTCTCCAGAATTTTGATGTGAATCTTGGGTCATGATCAGATACGATGGATAGTGGTACCCCATGCAGCCTTACCACTTCCTTCACGTATATCTTGGCAAGCTGATCCAGAGAGAAATCTTCCCGAATAGAGATAAAATGGGTTGTCTTGGTGAGATAGTTCACAATAACCCATATCGCATTGTTTCCTTTGGATGTTTTCGGGAGATCAGTTACAAAGTCCATAGTGATATTATCCCACTTCCATACTGGTATGGGTAGCGGTTGTAATACCCCCTTAGGAAGTTGTCGTTCTGCCTTTACTTTCTGACACACCAGGCACCTTGTAGTGTAATCAGCAATCTCCCTCTTCATGTTATCCCACCAATAATGATCACGAAGGTCTCTATACATCTTAGTGCTTCCCGGATTTATTGAGAAAGTCGAGCTATGAGCTTCATCGATCAGTTCTTGCTTTATCTCCGGAATAGATTGAACACATAGTCTTGTAAGAAATTTCAATACACCTTCTTGATCAACATTGAAATCAGGGAACTTACCATCCTTTACAGCCTCGAACTTCTCCTGCAGCAAAGGATCTTCTTTTTGAGCCTTCTTGATCTTCTCTAGTAATGAAGGTTGAGAAATCATTTGGGATAGGGTTGATGATGTCCCTTTCCTTATAATTCCCATGTCCAGTTTTACTAGATCTTTAATCAAGGGATCCCCTAGGATCCTCATTGTTGCCAGAACAACAGGATCTTTCCTGCTTAACGCATCCGCGACTTTTTTTTCTCTTCCAGGGTGATAATGAATTGAACAATCATAGTCATTAATAAGCTCCAACCATCTCCTTTGTCTCATGTTAAATTCTTTCTGTGTGAAAATATACTTTAGACATTGGTGGTCAGTGTATATATCACATTTCTCCCCATAATGATAGTGCCTCCATATCTTTAGAGCAAAAACAACTGCCGCCATCTCTAGATCATGTGTAGGATAATTCTGCTCATGATTCTTCAACTGTCGAGATGCATAAGCAATTACCTTGCCATTTTGCATGAGGACGCACACAATCCCTTTCAGAGATGCATCGCTAAAAATAATGAATCCTTCTCCGATAGAGGGTAGTGTTAACACAGGTGCAGTAACCAATCTCTTCTTCAGCTCTTGGAAACTATCCTCGCATTCCTTTGTCCAGATGAACTTAACCCCTTTTCGAGTCAACTTGGTTAGTAGATTAGAAAGCTGTGAAATGTTTTTCACAAACCTCCTATAATGTCCTGCTAAACCAAGGAAACTACGAATCTCAGTTACTGTTGTGGGTTGAGGCCACTCCTCCACAACCATTCTCTTTGTAGGGTCAACCGAGATTCCTTCATTGGTTACGATGTGCCCCAAGAAAGCCACTTGTTGTAACGAAAACTCACACTTGCTGAACTTCCCAAAGAGCCTCTCCTTCCGTAGAGTTTTCAAAATAACCCTCATATGATCTTCATGCTCCTCACGACTTTTTGAATATATCAAAATATCATCAATAAAAACTACCATAGAGTTATCAAGGTAGTCCTTAAAGACTCTATTCATCAAATCCATGAAAATAGCAGGAGCATTATTCAAGCTGAAAGGCATAACAGTAAACTCATAATGCCCATATCTTGATCGGAAGGCAGTCTTTGGAATATCTTCCTTCTTCACCCTCAGTTGATGATAACCAGATCGAAGGTCAATCTTAGAGAAGAATTGAGCCCCGTGAAGTTGGTCAAATAAATCATCAATTCTTGGAAGAGGATATCTGTTCTTCACTGTGATCCCGTTCAGTTCTCTATAATCAATGCATAACCGCATTGATCCATCCTTCTTCTTCACAAAGAGAACTGGTGCTCCCCAAGGAGACACACTCGGTCGGATAAACCCCTTCTCCAACAATTCTTGGAGTTGTTTCTTTAACTCTTCTAGATCCACATTTTCCATTCTATACGGAGTCTTTGATATCGGTTGGGACCCAGGTATGAGTTCAATGGAGAACTCTACCTCTCTTTCTGTGGGAGGTCCAGGTAACTCCTTAGGAAATACATCCATGTACTCCTGAAAAATTGGAACATATTCAATTTGTATGCTCCCTTTCCCTTATTCATCATCACCGATTAACTCCATAAAGAAAGCTATGGGAGGTGCTTCTAAATAGGGATCAGTTCGGGATATCTCTCCTTGGAAGATAACTGTAGGTCGTTCATTCAAGACTACTGAGATTTCCTTACTTCTGCATTTGATCTTAGCATTATACTTTGAGAGCCAGTCCATCCCTAGTATAATGTCGAATTCCATCATGGGAATGACTACTAGATTTGCGATAAGATTGTGCTCACCAAAGTAAACACTAGAGTCTCTAAATACTTTTGATGCAAGGATAATCCCACTTGGAGTCTTGACTGACAACTCTACCTATAGGAGTTCGGGGATTGATTCTATATTCCTTGCAAACTTGGAGGAAATAAAGGAATGCGTAGAACCAGAATCAAATAAAGTACTTGCTAGTTTTGAGAGGACAACAAGAGTACCTGCTACCACATCGTTCGGAACTTCAACTTCAGTTGTTGTGATAGAGAAAGCACAACATTTCTCCCTTGGCCTCTGCTGAGGTTGATGGTGATTCCCCTCCACCGCCCTCGGATTTGGACATTGATTAGAAAAGTTCCCAAGCTGTCCACACTTGAAGCATGTGACTTCGGGTAGGGCCAGAACCATCTTTCCTCTGTCATTAGTGTTGGGAAGTTGAGGCTTCAAATCACTACGACAATTCCGAGAAATATGGCCTTCTTTTCCACACCTATAGCACTTACCACATCCGATCAAGCAGTTCCCCGAATGATTCTTCCCACATTTATTGCATGTGGCATGTTGTATATGCTTTCCACCTCTTTCCTAATCAAAAATTCTTCCCAGGATTGGTTCTAGAGGTCTCCTCTTCTCATTAGATTTGTGAGACCACTGTGTCTCCCCAAACTCTAGTTCAACTTTCATAGCACTTCAAACAATTTCTTCATAGCTATCATAGTCCCTGTTGGCTAGATTCTTCCGTAGATGAGGTCTTAGTCCACCGAAGAATCTATCAACCTTCCCATTAGGGTCCATGACGAAGATTGAGGTATAACGGGAAAGCCTTGTGAAGCTCATCTCATAGGTTCCAACTGATTCATTCTCCTTTTGCTTTAGCTCGAGAAATTATTTCTCCATTCTCGTTCTCATCGAACGAGGGAAATACTTATTAAAGAATATTCCCCGGAACTCTTCCCACTCCATAGCTTCTATCTCTCCTCGTGGCTTTGTGTTTTTGATCAGTGACCACCACTGATCAGCTTCTCCCTCTAGGCGGTAAACAACAAGGGTGACTTTTTCTTGTTCCGAACAATGAAGTACAGAAAAGATATTTTCAATGGAGCTTATCCATTGTTCTGCAACCAATGGGTCAGTAGATCCACTGAATGTTAGTGGTCATTGACGCATGAAGGACTCAACAGAAAGTTGTTCCCTTCGTGGTGAGGTTGTCCTCTCAGCTTGATTCAATTTATTACTCATAACATGAGTCAGTTGGTTCATCATTCGCATGAATGTTTCCATTCCGGCTTCCATCGGAGGTCCGTTAGCACATGGTGCATTGCGGTCACCATCGGCATGGTTCCTCCTATTGCCCGCCATTTTCTAAAATAATAAAACCTTAGTGAGAAAATTAATTCATTTATGGATCTTTTAACTAAGACTTCATGCTTAAACAATTACACTTTTCTATAATTCCTTCATAATGATTCATAAAAATCTTGTGATTAACCAAACATATCACCCGGGAGTGTCGTAACCAAGAGTGCATCAAGGCCCGTTATCGTGCACTAGTTCCCGTTCAAGTCTAGCTCAAAGCGGTGTTTTCAGGTTTTACCTCTATGTACATCTGTGCCAGAGCCGCCTCTACCTGCTCGTATCCAGACAGGGATGTATTTGTTTGATAAACCACTTACTCAATACTTACCAAAATACCAGGAAGTTTTCCTATATTTAAACTTTTCTATAGGGTTCTTCCTAAAGTTTTTATATCCTAATTTCCACAAATAAATAAACCATCCTTTGATACCAACTATAACATCCCTCCATTTTATAACATAAACTTTCATTACATTACACAAAACTGGGGATCTTTAAGGTCTAGTGTCTTGGAAACCAGGAACATAATACATGAAAACAACATAAAACATTCTTATTAAACACTTGAAAGGCGTCTCCTTAAGTTCATTCTAGGTTCATTATTGCATCTCATAACCTAGGGACATACATCAAAAGAAAGGGTGAGCAGAAGGCCCAGTAAGGGAAACAAGAGGAACATTTTACATGTGAACTTGAGATACTTCAATAAGGACATGAAAAGAACTTTAAGGCATGAGAAAGAAATCATGAGGCATTTCATAATAAAAATAACATTTTCCATAACATGAAGATGTTGCTACATCATTTAACATAGACAATCATGAACATATCACCAAGGTCCATCCCCAAGGTGTCATTTGAAAATTACCAAGGTTATTCACCAAGGTATCGTAAAAATTGTAATCTCTAGTGGTTACATCATTACCCAATGCATTGGAGAGCTATCAGGGAGCAACCTTAAATTTGCCTTTATTATCATGTGAGACACATATATCATCACCAAAAATTTCATAAATAACCTACATAGCATAAAATAAATGGGTTTCATTTCATAATCATAACGTTTTAAAAACTGCTTTAAAGACGTGATCTTTACGTCACTTCAAACCCACAAAAAGGGAAAGTGGGTCTCATGTATGTAAATCCAAGAATTTAAAATATAACATTTTGATATATATGTGAATACCCTTTTAGAAATAAGAGCTTTGTGTATTCACTTTATAACATAAAATAATTTTTGAGAAAAGAGAGAGGCATTTTGAGATGAAAATTCTGCAGCATAACGACTATGTTACAAGGTTTTAGAAAACATTGAAAAGAGAGGGGACATGGGTCACCCACTCATAAATGATCCATAAAACAGTAGGGGAAGAGAATAAGATGGATATATGGACATGGTAATGAAATTTTAAGGACACACAATTTGAAATGAAAAACATGGAAGGAAGACAAAAATTATATTTCTCTTATGAAAATTCGGCAGCCTAACAGCGTCACTTAAACTTCAATATTGACAAGATCAAATAAGGTATCTCATCATATGATCATAATAGATCAGTAAGATAGATATAGAGATAATACCCCAACATATAAAAAGGTACTTGACATACTTGACATGAAAATCGAACTTGAAAATTTAGAAGGCTGAAAGAATCCCTTAAAAATTCGGCAGCCTAACGGCATCACTTAAACATTCATAAAATGAAATGATGAGAGTAAGAGGGGATATCTCATCATATAAGAATGAAAAGGGAAGTAAGAGGAATATAAAAGTAAATCCTCTCACATAAGAACATGGAGCATAAAAGGAATGACATAAAAGAGATTACATGAAAAAAAGAGATGGGTCTGATCCCTTACCTTAAAACGTGACTCTTGAAACTCAAAGGTTTAGACCTTGAGGGCTTGGGGGAACCTTGGGAGGAATCCTTGGGAGGTAAGGAGACCAGAACTTCGTGGGGGGGGGGAGTTGGGAGTGAAAACTAAAGGAGGAAAGGGTGGGTATTTATAGGGAAAGTGAGGGGACAAGGCATTAATGGCCAAGGGACACCTCACAAGTGCTTTTATCAAACCCATGTGCTCTCTCATGATATTTTTCATAAAGTTAGCCCACATGGGGCCCCCAAAACAATAATTCATCACCCTTGGCCGGACAACCCTTGAATTATCTCATGAAATCATCATGACACAGTTATGATGTCATTAAACATACCGAAACCCTAAAACTGTACTTTTACTATTCACTGAAAATTCAACTTTCTCAGAATAATCCCAAAATTTCCCCTTAACCAAATATCAATGCTCTGATTTCAAAAATGAAATCCATTTTATAAAAATAATTTTCTAAATATTTTTAATATAATTTTTAAATAAAAACACTATTCATCGAAAATTCATTTTTTTCAGAAAAATCCCCAAAAATTACCTTAACATAATATCGATGCTCTGAGTTCAAAAATAAAGTCCTTTTTATAAAAATAATTTTCTAATTATTTTTAATTAATTTTTTAATTAAAATACACTATTCATCCGAAAAAAACTAATACTTGACTAATAATTTATGAAACCGTTATTTACCCATTTTATTGAATCACATTACTTAATCTAGGTGTCTAAATTGTATTAAAACTTTCTTTGAGTGAAATTACTAATCCATTTGGTCATATTACTAATCCTAAGCGTAAAATCACTATTCATAATTTAATATTCATCAAAAATTAAGTTGATCTTATTAGACTCCAAATTCCTTACTGAACACTTTTGTAGAAGACCATTTTTTTAAAATCATTACACATCATTAGTTATTTAGGGTTTACATAAACGTTTTAAAATATCCTTTTTTCATAAATTCATCAATAAAATATATCCTAAAATTATCCGGACAAAAGAAAATCCACAAACATCACTAAAGGAAGATATCTCAATTTAGTCACCTGAAAGGATTACACAAGGAAGCTAGGGTCTCGTCACATAGCCCCTTATAACACCGGCATAAGACCTAAGTGTAAGGTGTGCTATGGTGAGAGAATCTTAGGGAGGCTCAGATAACATTGCCCTAGTAGTAATCTCTACTAACTTGAACTTCTCCTGTAGGCATTTCCGTTCAAGATTGACACGCTGGAGTTCGGCTTGGGCTTGGTCCAAAGCGAAGCCCACAGATGCTACCTCCTTCCCAAGCTCTGATAAGTGGGCTTCATAAGGGTTGAGTCTACTGGATGAAGCCATCGAATCCTCTTTCTACATTGACCATTAACATCTTATTAAATCATTAAGAGTAAGTTAATATACTACTCAAAAAGATTGGGTCGTTACATATATACACTCCTATAATTCAAATAAAAATACATCCATGAACAATAGGTATGTTTATGAAAAAAAATCATCATAATTGAAAAAAAACTAGTCCAAATGGTTTAAAGAAAAACGAATAGCCAAGGAAATAATTTCAATAAAAAAACACAAAGTTTTACATTCCTTTAAAAACAAGGGATATTAAAAGTATCATATTGACCCCAAAAATCTAATTGAGATGATTCACTAACATAAACTTTTTTCTTCATCATTAAAATAATTTAATTTTCATGTAAACCCCATATATGAATCATAATAATGATATACCTCTTGGAAACGTGGAACGATGGTATGTAGATGTCATCTATGTATGTCATCTTTCTATGTAGGGATAATTCCCATTAATTTTGGATTATTACAATATCATATGATGGAATAATCTATAATAACTAATGAAAAATAACAATAAAGTGATATTTGTTAGAGGGGTGAAATGATATAGTATGAAAAATTGATATTAGCTTGATCCTCCGTAGAAACACCACTAAAACCACACCAGAATAAAGGATGATAATGGAGTGGGAAATGGGGGAGGTGTTTTGGATGATGAGAGAATTTGGGGGGGAGGGGTTCTAATTCCCCTCAAATTTAAAGGGTCGTCAATCATGACATGATGTATTTTCCACAACTAAAAAAATCAACATGCTCAATAAGGTAGTCAGTGGACCCTATACGCTAGCAAGGCTACTACTCAAACCAATGGTAAGCTGGTGGCTATACTATTAGCTCATCCATCCCCAAACGATAATAAACACATGTCACGGGTTCACCCAAATTTCATTTCATGTGTAAAAAACCTTTTTTTGTATGTTCCAAGCATCATAATTCCCATCAAAATCATAAATCAAAATATGAATCTAAAACAGGACAAACATTATAACCCATAAAGATTACAACAGTTGTACAGATGATGGTTCATAAAATCATCTCAATATTTTATTTTGAAAAATGTATGATACTTAGGGATTTTGAAAAAAATTAGGGTTTTATATATGTTTTATCAATAAAAATATTACATTTAGGAGAAAGGATTTCTGTATCATTACTCAATTGATTTGTATATTATATATCCTATATCATTTATCATCAAATTAAGACTACTATAATGTTATATTGAATAAAATATAACACTTCTCAATCATTTATTTATCAACACTATAAATATTTATATAAAATCTAAAATGTTCTCCTATATAAAATTTTCTATGAAATTTTAATGTGTATGAAAAACAATTTCTAGCTAATATTCTTGTTTAAAATAATTTTATTATATAGTCCAACTCAAAATAAGAAATATATGCTATGTAACATAAATTCATTGTGTGTTGGTTAAAAGAATTCTCTTTGGATATTCTCTTTTATGAAACTTATTTTGTTCTCTGGAACCATGTATTCTAATATTTGACTATATTAAACAATCACTAAACATATACTTGATCTCCAACATGATCACGTGTAATGTTTCTTTCGAAAACAATTACTCAATATAAAACATCAGTTCATTATACAATTTTCATACATTGTATAAAAATATACATGTTGTTTTAACTTTTATTACTTCATTTGGACATTAATTATTATATAGATAAGATCAAATAAAAACATAAAAATGTGTTATGAATTAATAAACTAATGTTTTATTAAAATAAGTAAAATTTTTTTAATACAGTAAATTATTAATATTTTTTGATTGATTGGATTACCTATTTGAAATAGTTTCCTTTAGCTTAACATCAGTCAGTTAAATCATCTGATCAAATTATGCTACATTGTTATAATTTAGTATTAGTTAAAAATGAGTTCAGAAAAATGCACCACACTATACAAAATGTTCTTTCGTACACATGTACCATGTTTAAAAGATTATTCTCCATAACTGAAGTCCAATGTACATAATATATTTTTGAGTTCTTAAATAAAAATATGTTGTTTGTATTTTCATCATATAGATGATTAAAAAATTCATTTAGTGTTAAATACTGAAATATTTTTTAGGACTCGAAATTGTTATTTGTAATTTTGAAAACATTTTATATCATTTTATAAATTTTTACTATGTTTTTTCTCAATGATATTATCTATGTTATATTAATGAATATGAAAATATATAATTAATAGACCATATGATCACCCATATATTATTTTTGTCCAATATTATAAAATTTTTAAATAATTTTTTAATTTTATTACGATATAGTATTAATATAAATGATATTTATTTAAATCCAATTATTATTTAAATATTTATAATTAAAATAATAAATTTCTATTTATATTCCTCAATAAAAATCACATGGTAAAAATCAATGTATTTAGTAATTCATTTATGATATTTCAAAAAAATTGGTGACAATTCATCCATAAATTATGAAAAAGTTCCCAAATTTTTAACCCATAATATTTTCTCAACCTCAATCAGGTATCATCCTGAATATTAAATTTAACCTCCCATATATCTCATAATATCACTATTTACCATTTAATTCCATATGAATGATACAAATTTTTTATATCATTCTCCAAAAATGAAAATTATATTTTATGAGACATTTATGGAAGATGTCAATATGCTATAATTATTTCCTAATGCAGAAAAGTGATAGCAATTATTTAGTAAAAAAATAATTAAATGTTTGTGATATCCATGCCTTGATAAACACATGTATAATAATATATACTAATGACCTATGAATAATAATATATGAATTTATGATTTTATAGAATTTATTATTGTAATAATACATATATTTGAATGTATTAGGGTGGAATCAGATGATGGGGAATTCTAGAGAATGTTTTCATAACACCTTCAATGAAATATATAGTTGGAGGGAACTTGGTGCATAATAAAATTTAATTTTGTAAACAGTGTCTTGTAAATGGGCCCTGAAGCCCTTGGACCCCTTGGTTTGTTAATCGGGGTGGAATGGGTACCTAGTAAAAAATTAAATATCCATGATTGATTCAAGGTATGGTTTTAGTGTTCACTAATATAATATACCATTTAACTCCATTTATAAAAACCAGTCATCCTCCTAGAATCCTCACCTGAACAGATATTAATGTGTGTTCTATTATTATTATCTGAAATTAGATAATAATGTGAATGGGAAGGATAAATAGATATAATTAACATTTATAGGGTATGGATATCGGTTTTTTATTCTTAACCTGATTTAACTATAACATTAAAGATATATATGTATATACCATTTTACATACTATTGTTAGAAAAAAACTAAGCTACAAACAAATTATTATAGAATCAATGGGTTGGGAGTAAAGATTATGGGTATAGGTGTTTCCCTCCGTTTTTGTAGGAGTTTATTTGATGGAATGTGTAATATAATGTTTTTTATTATGTCAATATAGGGGTTGACTTTTATAAAATAATATAAAATTCATTCACATCTGATGGATTAATAAACCATGTAACTCATCCCTTGGGGATTGGGTGATTTCATGGAGAAACTTTTACATTATTTTTATTATGTTATTTCTAGGTTGAATTGTGATTTTTTTATGATTGAAAGCATATGGAACAAATCTATATAATATGATATGTACATGAGATTTGGTTTCAGAACATACTTTAATTGAGTGGGTATTTCTATAATGATTTTCAACAAGGCCTCACTCTCATCGATTGTGTGTTAGCCTGAGATTTTGTTATATATTGTACCCCGGGTAATGGGGAATTGGTCTCTCTAGGTGGAATTTTGGATAATTTATAATTTCATAATAACCACTCTATATGGTATCTATAGTGGAAATATGTTATAGGATAAAAATACCCTCCAACATGAGGATGAAATAGTTATGATTAGGATACTTGGTGGCTCAACTAATGAAAGATGACCTGATTTTTCTATATATATGTAAATCATTTATTTCTATTCATGTATCAAATCATATATTACAATCACACATATGATAAAGACGAATTAGTGATTTTCTACTAGTTTATATAGTAATTGTTGTTCTGAGTAAAGATGAAAATAGGTGGTGAATTACCTTCAAGATAAATTTAATAAATTTATACTTGACATAGAAGAATCCAAATAATTAAATCTAGAAACTAATGTACAAGGAGTTTAAATGATGTAAAAATGAAAATATAAAAGGAAAATAAAATGATATTTATAATGGATTTTGGATGTAATACATGTTCAGATCCCTACATCTCCTCCCCTCACAATCTGTGAGATGTATTAGTCGAACCCTTATTCGTTGTTGTTTATATATATAATCCAAGGACCATTAATTTTAGTGGTTATAGAAATAAACACATTTACATGTATATGATCATATTATTTATTTTCTTGGTACCATGAAAATGAAATTCAGGTTTATCCTCTTTGTACTTGATGCTATAAAACCAATTCTCATAGCATTAAATGTACAGATCAACTGTACCTCACAATTTGAATGGATGTTATCACCGATAAAGATAATTATTATGTTATTTTATTAAATTATTATCCTTGAATCAGGCTTTGATTACCAAATAATGAATATAATAAGAAAACTGTGGTAGGAAGAGAGATAAATGAATGTGTAAAGACCCAAAATTTCCATGTATATTTTTTAAAAATATATGAGAATTCGACGACTCCGTTAAAATTGACGGAGTGTGATTCCGATTCCCGGTGTTTCCGGAATGATTTTCTGAAATTTTTATCAGGTACGTTCGTTAAACATGAGAGTGGGGTTTTGTAACTATTGATCTAGTGTATGGATTTTAAATCCGTGGGAACCGATGAACTCATAGCACCTATATTTGATTATGGATACCTTCACATCGACCATAGTAGTCCGAGGGTGAAAGATAGATTTTGGGTTTTTCGTGGAAGAATAAAATAAAATAAAAATGTCTACCATTTTTATTTTTTTTTTGCAACCACCTATGTGGATGTTATAATGGTGGGAACCACCTTAACTAAATCCCCCCTCATGGGTTATGTTTTTCGAGACCACCCAATCCTAAACCCCGCAAATTTAAATTCAAAGGTGGGGACCACCAGATCCTTGAACCTCCCACATAAATTTGGGGAAGTCTCCTGAACCTCACCCACTTTAATTGTGCCACACAAAATATTTATTCTTCCAATTAAATGATTCCAACTTAATGGTTCCAATAATTTAAATGTTAAATCATATTTTTTTTTTCACCTCATCCTTCGAGGGAGTATTTTTTGGATGGAAAAGGAGGGGGGAGAACTTGTTAAAGCGATTCTTCAATGAAGAATGCCATTGAAGAACGTTCTTCATAAATCAAGGAAGAAGATGACGTATGTTCCCCACATTGAAGCATGGTTTTTAAAGCCATGATCATTGGCACCTTCTTCACCTTATTCGACTTCTTTCTCATTCCAACATCAACAGTAAATCGAGGTAGGGGTTCAGTTTTTTATGATTATATATTCTCAGGTTCTCCCTTCTATAACATAGGACACTGATCAACTCTATAACTAGTGGATCTGTGGAGGATTGATTTTATGGGCTCAGAAATAACAATCATGAGAGGTTGTAGAGTTTGATGTTCTTCGTGATGGAGGAGGGTGGTAACAAACCTCGATGGGGCGTGAGAATGGAGGCCGATGACAGTGGCTGTGACGGAGGAACCAGTGCAACGGACTCGCTCCGTTGCCACCGCCGCTCTACAACCACCGCTGCCGCCAGCCTCCGCCGCCCCACGGCGTCGGGCCGTCCACGACCTCGGCCGTCCGCGGCCACCGCCGTATACGACCACTGCCGATCGTGGCCCTCTCTTCCACCCTACAGCCCCGCACCATCCGCGTCCCCCGCCGTCCATGGCCGCTACCTCTCGCGGCCCTCTATGACACCCTATGACCTCACGAACCACGGCCTCTGCCACAAGGCGGTCCACTATACTGCCTCGCCACCTCGCAACCCGCGGCCTCCGCCGCAACGTGGCCCCCAACACCACCCTGTGGCCTCACCGCCATGCGGCCCTCCTGGACGCCCCACAGCCTTGCCACCCTGCGGCCCTCCGCGCCGCCCTATGAATGTGCCACCCTCATAGCCCCTATGGCTTCCGTGCTGCCCTCATGGCCCCATGGCCTCCGCACCTCCCTCGCCCCCCCCCCCCTCAAGACTTATTCCACCGTCAATGTCCCGCGACCCCCACACCGCACCTCGGGCTTCCACCCAGTGCGGGCCAGGCCAAACCCATCGGGCTGGGCCCGACCCTGCAGGTCCGGTCGGGTCGACCTAAACCGATCAGGCTCAGGCTGGGTTGGGTTGGGTCGGTCTGACCAGGTCGGACTAGACACTGACCCACTTCAACCCATTTACGCTCTTTTTGAAATAACTTTGGCACTGGGCATCCGTTTGACGAACCATTAGCGGTGTTGTAAACAATGGAGAGAAACAACCCTTTGGTATACCCCAATTAATTTTTGGATAATGTTGATATTTGGTCAGGTTGGATCAAGCACGAATACAACCCGGCCCTTGGGACTAAATGGCTAATAACTCAAAGACCATGCGTCTGATTGACGCACCGTCTATTGCATTGAGAGCCCTATGATGTGGCTGTCCATTGTGATAAAGCTTCATAGGAAAAAGTGTCATTTGATGTATCAACAAGTGGCTTGAGGATCGGGCCCTCTTGGAGAAGAGCAAGCCTAGTGCGGGAACCCTGTAGCAGGTTGTGACATGATGAATGAATAGCGATCCTGTGTGGGTCAGCATCGAGCGGTCTTGTGTGGTTCAGCACCACGAAATCATATTTGGGTCAGCACCAAGCCATCCTATGTGGGTTAGTACTGAGCGATCCTCTGTGGGTCATCACCGAGTGATCCTGTGTTGTTAGGCACCGGGCAATCCTGTGTGGGTCAACACCTAGAGATCCTATGTGTGTATGAAGATGTACTATGATCCTCCATGGATATGAGGATGATTAGTGATCCTTCGTGGGTCTCCCTCTTAAAAGAGTATGATAATTCAGTTGTTACATATAATCATCTCTACCACTATTCTTATGAAATACCTTGTGTGAGCTGTGTTCGTACCTATGTGGTACGTTTCACTGTGGTAATACCATGGTGGTGTTATTCTGTATGGTGTACATGTTTGGTACTTACCTTCATGGTATTCCTACCTTTGTGGAACTGTTGAGCTTTGGGCTTTTGGGTTGGACCATCTATTTCCTCTTGATTGATATGGGTATACTTGATAACTTATGAATATGTATGGGCATATACCTATTTAGGGTTGATTGTTGACGTCATGCTGTGTGGTCTATCATTTTTGGATTTTACTAGACCATAAGGGTCTCGGGGTCCCTACTAAGTATTGTAATACTCACCCCTGCATGGGCTATGCCCGCACATCATAGTTTTTGGTGTTGATGATAGATTACACTAATAGAGGATGAGAGTATCAGGAATTGTTGTAGCTCGGATGTGGACCTTAGATGAGGCATACCGCAGAGATTACCGTTCGAGAGTTGTACCTACCCTTCAGGTAGGATCCTTGTCATGTGATCACAGGAGCTGTTCCAGTTTACTTGTACATTCAGTTTCTTGTACATTCTAGTTGGGCTTGTATTCTGGCCCATTTTTAGTTACTGCACTCACTCTGTTTACTATTCAGTTTACATGAGTTCTTATCTTGAAGTGTTCATGGTTATGTTTGTTTATAGGTTATAAATGCAACACCTTTTCAGTTATAGGTAATATGCCATCAGTTCTAGTCGTCATCCCCTAGACTATGGAAGGTGGGCTTGGGGTAGTCACGACACGGGCCCCGGGGGATGGTTCGTGACAGTAAGATAGCATAATAATTTGAGAAAGGTGATAAAATTTCACTCTAGAATTATCCTTCAAGGAAACCATATCCATGTAATAACCCTTGGGGTTTATTTATAGCCCCAATGGATTTAGTAATGTTTAAGAGATTTTTATGGTCTTAGTGATCCCTTAGTGGTGGAAATAATGTAGTTACAACAAACAAAAATTGATATTTTTCTAAACTACACAACATAAGATAACTGGTGGGTTTCATTAGCCAAAATGTTTCAGCTAGAAAGAAGTGGTGTTCTATCAAGGTTACACCATTAATTCAATGGTTTCCCACAATAAATCTTATGCCACCTACTAGTGGATGACTCTAATAAAGGCATGGACTCTCTTTTTAATTAGTCTCTTTGGTCTTCTACTTTCCCTGAAAAATTCCTAATATATAAACACAAAAATCCATCAAAATAAAATTCGATTAACACAAATATTTGTTTGTGATCATTAAAACCACCAATGAGAGTGATATTTACAATATTATCTCTCATTTTGATGATAACAACTACAATAGAGATTAATAATATAGTAGGACGCATGATTTATTTTTCAGGAATTTAAGCAACAAAAATTTTAGTATTTATTTACGTAATTCATCAATGATTTAAATTTTTTTATTTTTTAAGGGTATAAGTAATTAAGTTAAAAAAAATTGAAATACATTTGAAATATAAGAACTATCAACCTCAATTTAAAAAAAATATCCATTTAATTCACATTATAGTCTTCTCCCCCATTGTGATTTTGATCATTCCATAAAAACGTTAAAAGGAATAATATTTTTGATATCACTTTTTATAAAAATTTATAATTAAAAAACATTCATTTCAAAAATACAGTTTAATATCTTAACACAATAATACATTTAATTTTATGAATGTACTCTCACAAAATATGATTATCAATGAGGTCATAGAAACTAGTTAGTTAAATAAGGGTAATGAATTCATTAATATGGATTCATATAAAATAAATTTAAAATTTGAATTTTCTTAAGACCATAATTATTTTGTTTTTGAAAGTTACAAGACTATTATTTTATATTTAATATATTACTTAGAATTTCATAAAATAATATTTTTAGAACAATATTCCAAAAATAATGGATTTCAATATTTCAAATTAAAACATTTAAAATTTTAAAATAGAACACCATATGTGTGTTTACATAAAGATGGATCTTTGAATTTAAAAAAGTTAAAATAATATTTTAAAATTAGAATCTCTCTTATAAAATTTATGTTTTAATAGGTTTCTCTCCCCTTAAAATAATTCATACATTAAAATGTAGAAGGAGGTCCACCAAGATCATTTAAATGAAATATTATATAATCTAGAACAATGACACCCCTAAGAGAGTGAAATAGATAGATCAATAACATTGGGGTTAAAATATTATAATAAATAATAAAATAATTTACAACATAATGAAAACAAATTCATTCAATAAAGATGATGGTGACAATTTAAGTAATATTCAAATCCTTTTCAAATTTAATGGAATTAATTATAAGTGAATAATTCTTATCTCCCTCTTAATAAAATCCAAATGATTAACTTCACAGTGTATTGGGATGATACTTGCCAGTTGAATATTATACAAAAAAATATAAAATGATTTCACATTTTTGGAAAGGGTATCCAATATAATAATTCATAAGGCCAACTTGATTTGTGAATAATTTTTTAACTCTAATATTATAACTATAAGTCCCAACATTTTAATGCATAATTAGTACATGGTCATAAATTAATCTACAATCCAGGAGAGTGTATTTCATCAAATAATTTAGGGGAAGAAATTGCATATAGAAACATATTATTCCCAATTAAAAAAATGTGAATTGAATTTTTTATTCTTGACACACTATAATTATATATATTTTCCAACTATGTGTAAAGACTCACTTTTAATTTTGATATGTAATTATGATCCACAATTTTTTATCTAAAAAAATATCATGGTCAAAATATCTATTGTTTTGATAAATATGATTTTTTTGTTCCATTTAAAAACTATAAAGTTATTTCAAGAGATTTAAAATTGGATTTATTTAAACTATCATGAGATCCTGTATAATGGAATAAACTGAACCTAATTTATATATTTTTTCACTAATATAGAGAAGACGCCCAATCATATCTCCATAAAGATTATTTTCCATCATCTTACCATAATAATCCAATGTAAAATTATAAGAATAAATATTTTGAGTAATAATCTACCATAAATTATCAGTTGCAAAAATACATAAAAAATTATTAATGTAGTTTATTTGTAAAAAAAAAGATTCGTCCATTTTTTGATAAATATTAAAACCAATGAAAAATATGAATTCTCATATTATTATCATTTAATATTACATATTCATTAAATTAGAAAATTAATTATGAATAGGATATCACATTGAACAAAAAATTTCTTCCACCATATAAATTTGAACAATCTAATGGCCATTAAAAAACTTTATAGAAATAATTTTGTGTAATACATTCCCATTTTAAATCCATTTTCTATCGGAAATTTGGTTATCCTGTCATACAATGCTTGAGAGTATATTTTAAATCCCTAATGTTATTTTATTCTATTGATAACATGATATTAATATATTTAACACTATAAATGTGTGGTTTTCCCCAATGTTCTTTTATAAATAATATAATTTTTGAATAATATTTTAACATCCATTTGAAAAAGTATAAAATATTTCTATAAAAAATGTCAAAAGAACCTTTTTGATTCTAGAATCAAGGCTCAAGAAAGGGTATATCAATTATTTATTAATTAATCTATTATATTCTCATTAAAACATGTTGAGAACAATTTATGGGTGATATTTATGATCCCATAAAATTTATTTCTCAACATAAATTTTGTGTAAATAATGGGTTGATACTACGCATATTCCATAAGAATATAAAGAATTATTTCAAGTTAATTGATTCGATTCCTTTTGAATGTAATGAACCCAATTTCCATTATTAATGGAAACATAATGATTTTACGTATTAATTTCTAACCTAAAATATTGATGTTCGACATTGTTTAAAATGAACTTCCTAGTATGAGTAACTTCTTGAATATCATGGAAAAAATTTTCAAGAGGATGGTCAATAGACATTGCCTATTATTTTGGTTTAGAACTACATTGGATTTATACATAAATTTATTAATGTTAGTGAGGTTCATTTTAAATAAAATTATCAACTACTAGATCAATATTATCATTTTTTGGAAGAGTATTGGGAAATTTTCATCAAATTTTATGTCCATCAGTTCTTAAAGGAACTTTTTCCTTTTATCTAAAACCTGATAAGAATTTCTTGAGTTGGAATACCAAATAATGATATATTGATATGGTTTAAGGAAAAATCAATCAATTTTATATTTGGGTTTTATAATGAATCATTTACAATAAAACACCTTAAAATAACAAATTTTAGGTAATTTACCTTAACAATACTCATAAGGGATCATTTTAAGAATAAATATTTGTAATACACGGTTAATTGTTTAGCATGGCGTATTGACCACATAGAACTAGAAATATTCAATGATATTTCATTAATTAAGGTTGTTTTGAGTGAATAGTAGGAAAATATATATTGAATAGTTCAATAAACCCATTTTTTAGGTCTTCTAGGAGTAGGAAAAGAGTGGTGATTGACATTGGAATAAAAAAAATTATTTAAATCCTTATTCAAATACTCTACCAAATTAGTAATCTGATGGTAAATTATCATTTTTCATTTTTCATTTTTTATATTATTTTTATATTTAATAAATCCCTCATGGTATATATATTTATGTTTTATCAAATAAAACATTTTATATATTGTATAATCATTATCAATTACAAATAAGAACAATTATTCTTCTATATTATCAATTTTGGTCAGTATTAAAACATCATGGTGTATAATTTTATGTTAAATTGAGGTTATAAATTATTTTTTTAACCTAATAGATGACTATTTTATTTACCAAGTTGTCCGAGTACACACATTATGAAATTTATTAAATTCCATGTTGGTAAATATCATAGATGATGTTTCCGGTTTAGTGTCCCTTGGAGTGCATACTCAAATAGCCAAGGCAACTATTCCATTGACATAAATAACTAACTTTTTCACTAATATATTTTTCATTTTTTATTTCAAGATATTTAAAATCTATAACATAAACATTTTAAAATATAGAATTGAAAAATAAATGCACAATATAGGAAAAAAAACATTTCCATGAAAAATATTTAATTTAAATTTACAACAACTATCACGTAATAGACTAATTGTATGTAAAATAAGAATTATTCCTTTAATTTATAAAAAATCGTCAACGAATGAATAACATTTAATGAAAATTAAATACATAATAATAGTCTTACACTTTCAGTTTTTGAAAAAGGAGTCATTCCAACCATTAAGCTCCTCATGGTGGTTGATCTCAGTATTGTAACATCCCAGGTAAATGAAGAATAATAATTTTTCATATTTATTAATATTTACGAATTAAATATTAATTTTACGTTAAAGGGGTTTCTATGTTCGATAGCGTACCCGATACGCAACAAAGAATTTCATTGAAATATTACGTTGCAAACTAGTAATAAAATAATATTATTTTAAATGGTAGTTAACACATACCCGTTGTATTGGCGGGAATGGACAGAAATAACTAAAATTTGATTATATATGTTTTTTAAATGTATTTACTTTTATCTAATAAATGATAAAGGCTTAAAATACGGAAAGAATTCAATTTTTGGCATATATACCCTAATTTTCACTAAAGGTTCACTTATCACCTTTTGATGGAGAAACGTCATTAAATATAGTTTTCTTCACTCTTGTACCTTCTATTGGACCAAATAAAACTCTTCTTTATAATCGGGACATCAAAATTTACTTTGTGTAAATTTTTGGTATTTTTCGGATAAAGTTTATTTTTTTAATTAATAGTGTAAAATGTTGTATTTTAATTCAAAACCTATTTTTAATCTAATTTATTTATATGATGAGATTATCTTTTGAATTTGTTTTAAAGTGAAATTAGAATATATTTTTACCATTAAATACAATAGTGGTCGTTGGAATTAATTTCACTCTGACATCGAACTTAAACTAGTGTCAATCTTTTGATACTTATTGTTTCATAAAAACACGCTATTTGATCTGAAAGTGGGAATTAATTATTAAATTAATTAATGGAACATATTTGTTTTGAATTTTGTATAATGGACTTCATTTTTTAATTCTTAATATCAAATATAGCTTATGGTGAAGTTTTTGGTATTTTTCTGAAAAACTTCAATTTTTGATTAATTGTGAAACAACTAAGTGGTACTTATAAAAATTGATTTTTTCGTTTAACTGAAATTTTACCACCTATGTGTTTTTAATTTCAAAAATATAACATACATGGTTGTCATTAAGAAGTAAAATGAGGTTCAATGGGATTAAAATAATTTTTTTGGTGAATAGTAACTTTTATGTTTTTAATCGCGATTAGAGGTAATTAGTGTAGTTTAAGGTAAAAATAATGTTTTAATAATATGGAATGACCTAGACACATGTCCTACCCTTATGTGATATTTCATGGCAGACCAAGACAATCCATGGGTCAACTTGGGTACCCCATGGAGCCACATTGGAAGGAAAATAACATTAATATCTTTTTATTTAATGTTAAAGTAAAAATGTCACAAACATGAGTTGTTTTACTAAAACAATTTTTAAATGGGGTTATAAAAGTCATATATTTGACTATAAATATTAATTAGAAAGATAAAAAGATTTCCTAAATCATGATATCTTTTTTATAATTTTTAGACATTAAATAAATCAAATTATTTATGGCACCATGATGATGCAGCGATTACCACATTATTTAATGATTTAAATAAAATGAAAAGATAATGTAAACTCTAAGACCTAAACTTGTCAAAAACCTATTTGTTGGGTATATTTAGAACCCTTATCACCTTATCCTATAATTATATCTATGTGGGACCTTTTAAATCCGAAACACATTTTAAAATAAAGTAACATTTCATTACTTTCCAAGAGTGCCCCTCCTCTCCTCTTATAAAAGGCCCTCACCTCTACCACCTTACCCACACTTCCAAAGCATTTGGATCGGCCAAAACATGCCAATTTTGTCTCTCCACATCCCTCTCTAACTCTTAGAAGCCTCAATTTTGGCATAAGTCTTCCCAAGGAAGCCTTTGATCTAAAATCTAAGAGAGTTACCCGATTTTAAGGTAATGTCTTCACTTGTGTACTTTTGTTTTATTTTGCTTCTCCGACCCCCTAAAATATTTTTATTCATTTCCATTGTAACAAATCCATTATATTCAATATAATAGGGTTTTGTTATAAGAATATTTCACACTACACTTACACACACCTACATCTAATGGTTAATGAACACACTGTTTCCATGGATGGTGAATTTCTACCTCACGAAACGATGATTGTTCAATATTCTTCCAACACCTTCAAAGGTGGCCATTAATATGTCAATATATTTATATATGATATATAATATGTTTATGTCTTCATTAATATTCTTTATTTTTCATTTATTTCACACCTTAATAGATTCCGTTATGGGTATACGCGATATCTTCATTTTAGGAAGTGCGGACTACCGCCCCCTCAAAGTGATTTGATTCATTAATGCCATATGTGGGACGTATAAAGGATGAATTTAAAGTTACTATATATGATGTATGTTACATATAAATTATGTATATAATTCTGGAATTAAAATATAAAAACCTATCATTCAGTTTTAATTCCATTAATATGACAAAGAAATGAAAGTAGCGTTCATGCGTATGTACGGCTTACCGTGTCCATGAACGGTGCATTTCATTTCATACCTATAAATGATAATGTAATATTATAAATAAATGCATATGATGGATATATATAATATATATTATATCCAAATCATGAATATCATTCTGGATATAATGAACCATTGACCACACGAACAACATGTAATTATAAGAAGTTCACTTTTGACTCAAGTACCAAATATCAACAAACGACCGTTATCAACTTAAATGACTACATAATGTTTATAACAAGGTAATAAGTGATATAAAAGGAATAATGAAATTGAAAAAGGTTCTTAATCAAGTACAGATTAACACAAGTTTGTTATTCAGGACGTTAAAGAACGATCGAGTCAAGTCGGACCCGAGGTAACGGACTTCATCTCAATCTCCTTTCATTAAGGAATATTTTTGTTTTATACACCACTTTCTTTAATACGGTGTATAAACCTCGTTTACTTTTACGTTTATTCAAAAGTAATCTTTTTATACGAAGTGTTTTACTAAACGACAAATGGAATGTTTTTGTCGTATGTTTGCGGCGACAACGACTTCTCTGCCGCCGCGAGTATTATTTGGTCTTTGGCTTCCTCAACAAGACGTAATGTTTTTAAAGAGAAATAAATACCATATAATCGTTTATGTATTTTGGTATTGAAAATGATTTTTATAATGGATTTGTTATGTCATTATATTTATGTGATATATTGTGATCAAAGTGTGGAAATGTTTTCTTTCCATTATATTTGTTTTATGTTTTATGATTTTATATTGGTACTTGGACATTTGACGGGTGGTTACGTGATAAACCATATTAAGGGTGGCATCGTGGATACCAGGACGGGTGGTTACGTTATAACCTCCAATTCATTGGGTATGGAAGTCGGTCGTATGGATATTCCATTAAGTGATATGTGTGGAAGTTGACCGTATGGTTATTCCATTTAAGTATGTTTATGTCCCAAGTTACCTTTATATGTTATGTGATATTTATATGGGTTTTATGGTAATATTTTGGTTACAAAAGGGTATGTAATGATCTTTTATTCAGTGAAGAGTTTTTACTACTTCATAAAGGTTAAAAGTATAACTTTTATAATGTATACATGGTTTACTTGTTGTTTTGATAAACTAATAGTTTTCATTCTTTGTGTATCCCTTACTGAGCTTTTTATACTCACCCAAAGTTTTTTTGAAATATTTTTCACAGGACTTAATGTGGAATAGGGTCAAGGATGGGATCAATGGAAAGTCATGCTATATAAAACATGGAACTAGACATGTTTCTTTTTAAGAGTTTTTTTATTCTATGGAAACTTAGTAGAAGTGTCTACATTGTAATCTTTTGAGATGTAATAGTTATGTTCTAATTCTCTAAAACTATAAACCTGAAAAGATCCTCAATGTTAATTATTCATTTAATTCAATATTAAGTAAGGTTTAATTCTGAGGCCTTATAGTTGGTATCAAAGGTCGGTTTAAACAACATTAGGATTTAGAAAATTGTTAAATTATAAGTTAAATTAAGGTATGACTGAAATGATATAGTATTTAAAGATTACCATGTTGCTTCGCCTAAGATATTTCTGTGTTTAGAATGGTTTTCCGCAGAGGAAACAAAGAAGCTATGTTGGGACGACATCAGGAGGAAGACAACCTTCCTAATTAGCAACCTGAGATGGTCGGAATTGGAAGTGAATAGTTTGTTGCAGAGATGGAAAAGTTGACTCAGGCTATAAATGGTGGTGGTATCCATGAACGAGATCAGTCAGATCAACCGTAGAGGAACATGTCAGCGGTGGAACATTTCATGAGGCAACATCCCCCATCATTCAGAGGATCATCTAACCCTGTGAAAGCTTAAGGGTGGATTAAAGAACTAGAGTAGATTTTTGATGTCATGGGGTGTTCAGAACATCAAAAGGTTAGTCTTGTTGTTTACCGATTTGAAGGTGAAGCTGATCAATGGTGGTCGATGATGAAAAATATCAGGGATAGTGATGAGATTGATGATCTTCACTAGGACGAATTCAAAGGTATGTCTCTTGAGAAATAGTTTCCTAAGGTGGTTCGTCTTATGATGGAAAAACAGTTCCTAGAATTGAGGAAGGAGGATGACTCAGTGGCTACTTTTGAAGCAAAGTTCACTCGATTGGAAAGGTATTCTCCAATCTTTATATGAGATATTGATAGTAAAATAAACCATTTTTACTCGGGGTTAAAGCAAATGTATCGAAGTGATTTAGCTTCTCGTGAGTTCAAAAGTTATGAAAATCTTGTTCAATGTGCGGAGAAGGTGGAAATGGAATTTTCCGACGATCGGGTGTTCTTTGATAAACGACAGAATAAGTGGTCCAATTGACAAGCAAAGGGGAAGAATTTATCAAAGAATCAAGGAGGTAAGAAAACCAAATATCCATCCAGTGATAAGTGTGGTAAAATGCATCCTGGAGAATGTTTATCCAAGTCTGTAAAGTGCTTTAGGTGTGGTAAGTCAGGTCATATTGCTCGTAACTGTAATGAAGATGATCAAGCAGGCAATGAAAAGTTAGCGGTAAGATGTTTTAAGTGTAATGAAATGGGTCATTATGAAAATGAGTGTCTAATGAAGAACTCAACTATGGGAAAGCAGCCAGACTACAAGCAGAAAGGTGTGGTGAAATCCTTTGCAACTACTTCAGAAGATGTTGGGCCATCGAATGAAGTAGTATCAGGTACAATTTTTTTTGTTCAGATTATGCCAATGTGTTGTTTGATTCAGGGTCTACACATTCTTTCATTTCTGAGAAGTTTTCTAGTAAATTGAAAATTCCATCTCAAGATATGAATCCTGAACTTATGGTAAAAATACCCGGAGGGAAGGTTGAGACAAAAATGAATTATAAGAACTTTAATATCCTTGTGTAACACCCCAAGCTTCCACGGTACGTTTCCCTTCGAATAATGCAATAGCGTGTGTTGTACGCAACCTCGAGCTCTAACACACACCACATCTAATTAAACTAGCCATTGTGAATAGTAATACCTACTTTTTGAAATTTTATAAATTTTATTTATCAAAATGGACTTCATTTTTGGATTCGGAATATCGAAATTAGCCTATGTTGAATTTTTGGTATTTTTCTGAGAACTTCTAATTTTTTATGAATAGTGAAAAATACTTAAAAACAACTTTTTTAATCATAATACTTTATAGTGATAAATTATACTATTTAGTGGTTTTAAAGTATAATTAGAATATATTTTTACCATTTTATCCAATGGTGGTCATTAGAATTAATTTAACATTGAAATTGGACATAAAGAATTGCCAATCTTTTGATATAAATTGTTTCTTAAAAACACGCTATTTGTTGTAACAGCAGGAATTAATTATAAAATTATTTAATGAAACTTATATGTTTGGAATTTTTTAAAATAGACATCATTTTTGAATTCGTAATATCAATTATATCTTAGGGTGAAATTTTGGCCTTATTCTGAAAAACTTCAATTTTTGATGAATAGTCAAACCACTAAGTGGTTGTTAAAAACTGATTTTTCGTTAAAATGAAATATTACCACTTCTGTGATTTGTTTTTCAAAAATCCGACATACGTGGTTGTCATTAAGAAGTAAAATGTTGTTCAATGAGATTAAAATAATTTTTTGGTGAATAGTAACTTTTAAGTTCTTAATCACGATTAGAGGTAATTAGTGTAGTTTAAGGTAAAAATAATGTTTTAATAATATGAGATGAGCTTGAAACTTGTCCTACTCCTATTTGATGAGTCATGTCCGACCAAGAAAACCCATGTGTCATCTTGGGGACCCCATGGAGCCACTTTGGTTGGAAAATGACATTAATATATATTTATTTAATGTTAAAATTAAATTGACACAAACATGAGTTGTTTTACTAAAACAGTTGTTAAGTGGGGTTACACAAGTCCAAATTTTGACTATAAATATTCATTAGAAATCTAAAAAGATTTCCTACATCATAGTATTTTTTTATAATTTTTAGACATTAAATAAATTAAATTATTTATGACATCATGATGATGCAGCGATGACCTCATTAATTAACGATTTAAATAAAATGAGAAGATAATGCAAAATACAAGGCTTACACTTGTCCAAAGCCTATTGGATGAGGAGATTTCTAACCCTTATCACCGTATCCTAGAATTATATAAGTGTGGGGCCTCCAAAATCCGAAAATCATTTTATAATAAAGTGACTTTTCTTTACTTTCCAAGAGTGCCCCTCCTCTCCACTTATAAAAGGCCCCCACCTCTACCACCTCATTCACACTTTAAAGCCATTTGGCTCGGCCAAACTCTGCCCAAATACTCTCCCAACTTCCCCCTCTTACTACTAGAAGCCTCACATTAGGCATAACTCTTCCCAAGGAAGCCTTTGGCTCAAATCAAAAAGAGTTACCCGATTTTGAGGTAACGTCTTCTCTAATGTTGTTTTGTTTTATTTTTCTTCTCCAACCCCCTAAAATCTTTTTATTCATTTATTTTGTAACAACACCAGTATCCTCAATATACTAGGATGTTTTTATAATAAGGATTCGAGCTACACTTACACACACCTACATCTAATGGTTAAAGAACATACAGTTTCTGTGGATGGTTAATTTCTGCCTCACGAAACGATGATTGTTCAACACTCATATAACACCTTAAAAGGTGGCCATTAAGATGTCACTATATTTATATATGATATATAATATGTTTATGTTTTACTTATGCTTCTGTATTTCTCATTTATGGCATACTTTATGATTTCCATTATGGGTAAACGCGATAATTTCATTTTAGGAAGTGCGGACTACCGCCCCCTCAAAGTGATTTGAATCGTTAATACCATATGTGGGATGTATAAAGGATGGAGTAAATGGTATTATATTCTATATTATAATGGAATTATATTATACATTTATATCATTATGATTTCATTCCATTAAATACGAAATAGAAATGAAAGTAGCGTTCATGCGTACGTACGGCTTACCGTCTCCACGAATGGTGCATTTCATTTCTTACCTCTAAATGTTACGTAATATTATAAATGAATGTATATACTGGATATATATGATATATATGACATCTAAATCATGAATATAATTCTGGAGATAATGGATATTCTACCACATAAACAACTTGTAATTATAAGAAGTTTATTGTTGACTCAAGTACCAAAGATCGAAAAAACGACCGTTATTAACTTTAATAATTACATAATGTTCATATCATTGTAATAAGTGATATAATAAGGGTAATGGAATTGAAAATGGTTCTTAATAATGTATATATTAACTCTAGTTTATTATTCAGGAGGTTAAAGAACGGTTGAGTCAAGTCAGACACGAGGTAAGGGAACTTCTTAACCCAATTTCTATTCTATGGGTTAATCTCCTACATTCAAATTATGTCATGATATTATTATGTCCTATCTTGTATTTTTACATTATTTATGTGTACTTATAGTGAATACACATAATATACCTACTTTATAAAAAAATTATCTTTTTAAGGACATCGTCTCAATCCCCTTTCATTGATGCATATTTGGTTTTATACACAGCTTTCTTTTATACGGTGTATAAACCCCTTTGACATTTAAGTTTATTCAAAAGGAATCTTTTTATACGAAGCGTTTTTCTAAGTGACAGATGGGAATGTTTTTCTTTCCGTACTTATGCGGCGACAACGACTTTTCCGCCACCATGACCATTATTTGAGTTTCGGCTTCCTCTACAAGCCATCTTTTTTTTAATGAAAAATAAATACAAAGTTTCAACTTTCTTTTATTTTGGTATTGAAAATGGTTTTGAAAGCGTTTTTATTATATCAATGTGTTGTATTGATATCTTGTGATTGAAATGTGGAAATGTTATGTTTCCTTTATGCATGTTTTATGTGATACGATTATGTTATGGTTTATGATATGTTTAAACCTATTCATATGAGGAATGTATTGGACTTAATAAGTGACGGGTGGAGCCCGCTATAGCTCCTCGATGCATCGGTAGGTCTCATGAGACAACTAGACGTGGAATTGACCGAGGCCCTTTCCCAATTTGATTTATGGTTTTGGACGAGACCATAATCATTTTAGACGTCTTGGCTGAGGCCTTGACAAAATGTTTCAGAATGTCTGGCATTATGCATTCCATCATTATGAAAGTGGTTATTGATATTGCATGTGATTATTCGACCAGTAGAATATCCATGTTAAGAAGTGAATGGCATTATCTCATTTTACTTTTTCCATATTATGTTGATGTAAAAGTTTAAAAGGCTTTTGTTTTACTTATACATTGCCTTAAATGTTAATGATTATTTATGAAAGCTTCCGCTATATTGTTATCCTTTCTGATCATCTGAGCTCACCCCTTTCAATGTTTTAATATTTTCCAGGATGTGAAGAAGTATTTTATGAATGACCTGCAGGGATAGTCAGAAGAGGATATGAGTGTGGACTATGAAGACTTTGTTATTAGTTTTTCACTTTATGATGTAATGTAAGATTTATGAATGTATCTAGTGTTTCCAAGGCTACGAAACTAATCGGTCTTTCGAGACATTATCTTTTGTGATCATGCCAATGTTACGAAGTAATGCACTGACTCTGGGTAGCTGGGGTCGGGGCGTTACAGTTGGTATCAGAGGCCGTTTTTTACTAACCTTGGAAGCTAGATTTAGATAAACTCTGATTAGAGCACATAGCCCGAAGATAGACTTTAAGGATTAGTATAGAAGAACTTCCTTGAATTTTGGTATTATAGAGATTTTGTGAGTTTTCCGAGAAATACATCCATGTCTGGATACGAGCAGGTAGAGGCGACTCTAGCACATATGTACCTAGGGGTAAAACCTGAAAACACCGCTTTGAGTTGGACTCGAACGGGGACTGGTGCACGACAACGGGCCTTGCTGCACTCTTGGTTACGACACTCCCGTGGGATATTCTTTGGATAATTATCATTTTCTTTATAAACCACTATGAAGGGTTATGAGTATATACTTCCTCAAAGAAAACATTTTTATGGATTATATCCATAAATTGTTCAATTTATGTTAAGTATTTTACAAGTATGGAATTATGTATTTTTATTCATAAACTAATCTAGTTTATGCCATTGTTTAGAAATGGCGCCTAGTGGAAGGAATGGAAACCGTATCAATGCACGCACTCCATGTAGGGATTTCCCTCCTGCTCAAGATAATTATGGTGGAGCTAGTGATACAACTGGTGCTGATCAGCTTCTCACCGTACTGGGATAACTCACGCAGGATATTAATAATAACCTTACTCGTATGGAGCACCCTGATCCGCAACGTGGAGGATCAATGTTAGACCGCTTCATGAGGCAACAACCACCAACCTTCAATGGGAGTACAAATCCTATAGTAGCTGAGCAATGGATAAATTCCTTAGAGAAAATATTCCATGCCTTGGGGAGTAGTGAAAGGGAGAAGGATGTCATGGCAGTTTACCGTCTCACTGGAGATGTCGATCAGTGGTGGTCGCTAATTCAAAACACAAAGGAAGATGATGACGTATCTAATATGGAATGGAGGGAGTTCAAAGAGCTTTTCTCATAAAAATACTTTCCACGTGACCATCGAGCAGATATGGAAAGGAAATTTCTAAGTCTGAGGCAGAAGGAGGATGAGAATGTCGCAAAGTATGAGGATAACTTTACAAGGTTAGCGAGGCAAGCTGCCGATTATATACGTAACCCAAGGAGTAATATTGATCGTTTCTTTGATGGGTTAAAACCATTTCTCCGTCGAGCTTTAGTATCACAATCCTTCTCATCATATGTAGATATTGTCTCGTGTGCTGTCAAGACAGAAAAGGAATTCTCTAAGTCTTATGACAACAAAGTAAAGCAAGAGAAGAAGAGAACGGTGGAACAAGAGACAGATAAAGGGAAAAAGGGAAAGAAGGATTTTCCATTATGTGATAATTGTGGGAAAAATCACCCTGGTACTTGCCTAAAAGGAATGGGAGTTTGTTATAAATGTGGAGAGAAGGGTCACCAGGCTCGTGATTGCAAGGGAAAGAAAGAGGCTATCAAAGTTGAATGCTACAATTGTATAGAAATAGATCATTATGCAAATGAATGTCCTAAGCGTCAGGGAAACTTACCTCAGAAAAGGACAAGGGATCAAGGGCAATCTTATGTTGTTACTATAGTTGAAGCAGAATAACTAATGTATTTGTGCTTTTGGACTCATGGATTATATTCTGGTTAATAGAATAATGTGATATATATATAAGGATTGTACTGCAGTACTTTTTGATTTCAGTAAGGTTTTAATTTGATGAAGGTAATTATATTTTTAGTATGTGACAATAAGAGAAACTTTACTTTGTTTGGGGAATCTGATAAATTGATTTTGGAATTAAGAGACCTTTTAGAGAAAGACTGGATGGAGGTATTTTGGATAACTATTAAGGTTGGAATGGATTAAGTTGAACCATGGATAGTATTGTTTAAGGTTAAAGCATTTCTAAAGATTATTTTTGGAATATTATAATACTATAGTTTTAGGAAAAAACAACCTGCAGGGTGGGGAATAACCCATCGCGTCGGACAAAGCTGCAGGAATCGAACCCATAACCATAGTGCGACAAGCCATTATTTCCTACCACTAGCCTACAGGAAGTCCCTGGTTATTAAAAAATAGTTGTACTAATCTAAATGGTATGTGTTAACATTTGGAACCTTATACAATTAGGATAAATAGAATATTTTTGAGTTCCGTTACCATTTAGAGTAAAAGTTGGGTTTGTGGTAAAAATTTATTAACGAATGAAAGTATACATAACAAGTATGTATATTCCCTTACATTCTTAGTAAATCTCCTAAATAAATTCCTCAACATTATAAAATGTAACTTAAAACAAAAATGTTGTTGGTTAACTTTTCCAACTGGGGATTCAATGACCGTTTAACCAATCACAAGTTTGTGATTTTCTTGTAGTTAAACTTTCTCCTAATCCTGTTTTCTATAACTCTCCATCAGACCTTGATGGTTTGTTTCTCCTCCATATCCATATTTTCATAGAATCCTAGAATGGGCTATCTCGGGTGACCTTTGTACTTATCTTGCTTTCTTTTAATGTTATATATTTATTAACCTTATTTCCGATGTGGGTTTTCCACAAAGGTATTTTCAATTTTCAACCTTTTATTTTCAAAGAAAAATTTCAAATTGCGAGGATGCAATTTATTGAAGGAGGGGAGAATGTAACACCCCAAGCTTCCACGGTACGTTTCCCTTCGAATAATGCAATAGTGTGTGTTGTACGCAACCTCGAGCTCTGACACACACCACAACTAATTAAACTAGCCGTTGTGAATAGTAATACCTACTTTTAGAAATTTTATAAATTTTATTTATCAAAATGGACTTCATTTTTGGATTCGGAATATCGAAATTAGCCTATGTTGAATTTTTGGTATTTTTCTGAGAACTTCTAATTTTTTATGAATAGTGAAAAATACTTAAAAACAACTTTTTTAATCAAAATAATTTATAGTGATAAATTATACTATTTAGTGGTTTTAAAGTATAATTATAATATATTTTTACCATTTTATCCAATGGTGGTCATTAGAATTAATTTAACATTGAAATTGGACATAAACAATTGCCAATCTTTTGATATAAATTGTTTCTTAAAAACACGCTATTTGTTGTAACAGCGGGAATAAATTATAAAATTAATTAATGAAAATTATATGTTTGGAATTTTGTAAAATAGAAATCATTTTTGAATTCGGAATATCAATTATAGCTTAGTGTAAAATTTTGGCCTTATTTTGAAAAACTTCAATTTTTGATGAATAGTGAAACCACTAAGTGGTTGTTAAAAACTGATTTTTCGTTAAAATGAAATATTACCACTTCTGTGATTTGATTTTCAAAAATCTGACATACATGGTTGTCATTAAGAAGTAAAATGTGGTTCAATGAGATTAAAATAATTTTTTGGTGAATAGTAACTTTTAAGTTCTTAATCACGATTAGAGGTAATTAGTGTAGTTTAAGGTAAAAATAATGTTTTAATAATATGAGATGAGATTGACACTTGTCCTACTCCTATTGGATGAGTCATGGCCGACCAAGACAACCCATGGGACAACTTGGGGACCCCATGGAGCCACTTTGGTTGGAAAATGACATTAATATATATTTATTTAATGTTAAAATTAAATTGACACAAACATGAGTTGTTTTACTAAAACAGTTTTTAAGTGGGCTTACACAAGTCCAAATTTTGACTATAAATATTCATTAGAAAGCTGAAAAGATTTCATACATCATAGTATTTTTTTATAATTTTTAGACATTAGATGAATTAAATTATTTATGACATCATGATGATGCAGCGATGACCTCATTAATTAACGATTTAAATAAAATGAGAAGATAATGAAAAATCCAAGGCTTAAACTTGTCCAAAGCCTATTGGATGAGGATATTTCTAACCCTTATCACCTTATCCTCGAATTATATAAGTGTGGGACCTCTAAAATCCGAAAATAATTTTATAATAAAGTGACTTTTCATTACTTTCCAAGAGTGCCCCTCCTCTCCACTTATAAAAGGCCCCCACCTCTACCACCTCATTCACACTTTCAAGCCATTTGGATCGGCCAAACTCTACCCAAATACTCTCCCAACTTCCCCCTCTTACTCCTAGAAGCCTCACTTTGGGCATAACTCTTCCCAAGGAAGCCTTTGGCTCAAATCAAAAAGAGTTACCCGATTTTGAGGTAACGTCTTCTCTAATGTTGTTTTGTTTTATTTTTCTTCTCCAACCCCCTAAATTCTTTTTATTAATTTCTTTTGTAACAAAACCAGTATCCTCAATATACTAGGATGTTGTTATAAGATGGATTAGAGCTACACTTACACACACCTACATCTAATGGTTAAAGAACATACGGTTTCTGTGAATGGCGAATTTCTGCCTCACGAAACGATGATTGTTCAACACTCATATAACACCTTCAAAGGTGGCCATTAAGATGTCACTATATTTATATATGATATATAATATGTTTATGTTTTACTTATGCTTCTTTATTTCTAATTTATGGCATACTTTATGATTTCCATTATGGGTAAACGCGATAATTTCATTTTAGGAAGTGCGGACTACCGCCCCCTCAAAGTGATTTGAATCGTTAATACCATATGTGGGATGTATAAAGGATGGAGTAAATGGTATTATATGATATATTATACTGGAATTATATTATACATTTATATCATTATTATTTCATTCCATTAAATACAAAATAGAAATGAAAGTAGCGTTCATGCGTCCGTACGGCTTACCGTCTCCATGAACGGTGCATTTCATTTCATACCACTAAATGTTATGTAATATTATAAATGAATGTATATACTGGATATATGATATATATGACATCTAAATAATGAATATAATTCTGGAGATAATGGATATTCTACCACATAAACAACTTGTAATTATAAGAAGTTTATTGTTGACTCAAGTACCAAAGATCGAAAAAACGACCATTATTAACATAAATAATTACATAATGTTCATATCATTGTAATAAGTGATATAATAAGGATAATGAAATTGAAAATGGTTCTTAATAAGGTATATATTAACTCTAGTTTATTATTCAGGAGGTTAAAGAACGGTTGAGTCAAGTCAGACATGAGGTAAGGGAACTTCTTAACCCAATTTCTATTCTATGGGTTAATCTCCTACTTTCAAATTATGTCATGATATTATTATGTCCTATCTTGTATTTTTACATTATTTATGTTTACTTATAGTGAATACAAATAATAGACCTACTTTATAAAAAAATTATCTTTTTAAGGACTTTGTCTCAATCCCCTTTCATTGAGGCATATTTGGTTTTATACACAACTTTCTTTTATACGGTGTATAAACCCCTTTGACTTTTAAGTTTATTCAAAAAGAATCTTTTTATACGAAGCGTTTTTCTAAGTGACAAATGGGAATGTTTTTCTTTCCGTACTTATGCGGAGACAACGACTTCTCCGCCGCTGTGACCATTATTTGAGTTTCGGCTTCCTCTACAAGCCATCTTTTTTTTAATGAAAAAAAATACAAAGTTTTAACTTTCTTTTATTTTGGTATTGAAAATGGGTTTGAAAGCATTTTTATTATATCAATGTGTTGTATTGATATCTTGTGATTGAAATGTGGAAATGTTATGTTTCCTTTATGCATGTTTTATGTGATACGATTATGTTATGGTTTATGATATGTTTAAACCTATTCATATGAGGAATGTATTGGACTTAATAAGTGACGGGTGGAGCCCGCTATAGCTCCTCGATGCATCGGTAGGTATCATGAGACAACTAGATGTGGAATTGGCTGAGGCCCTTTCCCAATTTGATTTATGGTTTTGGCCGAGGCCTTAATCATTTCAGACGTCTTGGCCGAGGCCTTGACAAAATGTTTCAGAATGTCTGGCATTATGCATTCCATCATTATGAAAGTGGTTATTGATATTTCATGTGATTATTCGACCAGTAGAATATCCATGTGAATAAGTGAATGGCATTATCTCATTTTACTTTTTCCATATTAAGTTGAAGTACAAGTTTAAAAGGCTTTTGTTTTACTTATACATTGCCTTAAATGTTAATGATTATTTATGAAAGCTTCCGCTATATTGTTATCCTTACTGAGCATCTGAGCTCACCCCTTTCAATGTTTTAATATTTTCTAGGATGTGAATAAGTATTTTATGAATGACCTGCAGGGATAGTCAGAAGAGGATATGAGTGTGTACTATGAAGACATTTTTATTAGTTTTTCACTTTATGATGTAATGTAAGATTTATGAATGTATCTAGTGTTTCCAAGGCTACTAAACTAATCGGTCATTCGAGACATGATCTTTTGTGATGCACCGACTCTGGGTAGCTGGGGTCGGGGAGTTACACCTTGTGTGCAGAAAGAATCTACCAGCAAACCTTATTGTTTTTCCTCTAGTAGAGTTTTATGTTATTTTGGGCATTGATTGGCTTTCTTTTTATCATTCTAAGATTGACTGCATAGCTAAAATTTTTTCCTTTCAGAAAGTTTTTTAGTTTCTGTACATTAATGAACCGTTTATTTTGATAAAATATCAGGAAGTTGAGAAACTAGTAAAAGATGGAAATGAATATTACCTTGCACATATTGTTGAAAATAAAGGAACTATTCAGATTAATGATGTGCCAGTGGTAAATGAGTATCTTGATATTTTTCCTGATGAGTTTCCAGGAATTATTCGTGATCGGGAAGTTGAATTTACTGTTGACTTAGTTCCTAATTTTAAACCAATTTCAAAACCCCCTTATCGAACAGCTCAATTTGAACTTTTAGAGTTAAAGAAGAAATTGCAGGAGTTATTAGATAAAGGTTTAATTCGACCTAGCACATCACCATGGGGTGCTCCTGTCTTGTTTGTTAAAAAGAAATATGGCTCGATGAGACTTTGCATTGATTATAGAGCCTTAAATAACATTACTGTTAAGAACAAGTATCATTTTACTCATATCGATGATTTGTTTTATCATCTCCAAGGAGCTCAGTATTTTTCGAAGATTGAATTGAGGTCGGGGTACCATCAGTTGAAAGTAAAATAAGTAGATGTTATGAAGACGACGTTCCATACTAGATATGGCCATTATGAATTTTCAGTTATGCCTTTTGGGTTAACCAATGCACCTACTGTATTTATTGACCTTATGAATAGAACGTTCCCTGAGTTCTTAGATAAGTTTGTGGTTGCTTTCATTGATGATATTTTGGTGTTTTCTAAAACTAAATAGGAGCATGAAAGTCATTTAAGGGTTATCTTGAAAACCTTAAAAGAAAAGAAACTGTATGGAAAATTCCGCAAGTGTGAGTTTTGGTTACAACAAATTTCTTTCCTAGGTCAAATTGTTTCAAAAAATGGCATAACATTTGATCCTGTTAAAACAAAATTTGTTGAAGAATGGAAAAGACCCACAAATGTGACCGAGCTCTGTAGTTTCCTTGGATTGGCAGGTTACTACAGAAGGTTTGTTGAAAATTTTTCACGGTAACCTAGTCCAATGACTAAGCTAACTCGGAAGGGTGTTATGTTTATTTGGACAAAAGAATGTGATGATTGTTTTCCGGAGTTGAAAAGAAGATTGGTGAATCCCCCAGTTTTGGCACTTCCTTCTAGGAATGGTGAGTTTGTTATCTACAGTGATTCTTCGTTGAATGGACATGGTTGTTTCCTTATGCCGAATGATCAGGTAATTGCATATGCTTCACGTCAGTTGAAAACTCATGAGGTAAATTACCCTACACATGACATGGAATTAGCTGCTGTTGTTTTTTCTTTATAAATTTGGAGGCATCATTTGTATGCAGTAAAGTATGAAATATATACTGATCACAAAACATTAAAGTATATATTCACTTAGAAAGAATTGAACATGAGACAGAGGAGATGGCTAGGATTAATCAAGGATTATGATTGTGCAATTCATTACCATCTGAGAAAATTAAATAAAGTGGCAGACGCTTTGAGTCGAAAAAGTAATGATTTATTAACCATGCTACGTTTGGAATGAGATCGTTTGGTTTTTGATTTGATGAAATTTGGCATAGAATTTGTTGGTGCAGAAAGTTATTCTATTTTGTTTCACGTATTAGTGAGATCATCCCTATCAGACAGAATTAAGAAAGCACAGAGGGAAGACAGTGAGTTGCAGAAAAAGGTAGAGCTGGTTAAGAAGGGTAAGTTGCCTGAATTCAACATTGATAATGATTGTGTTTTGAGGATTGTGAAGTGATTATGTGTCCTTGGTGATTCACAGTTGAAGAATGAGTTGTTATTTGAGGCTCATAGTTCCCCATTTTCAGTTCATCCTAGTAGTACTAAGATGTACAGGGATCCGCGGGAGTATTAGTGGTTGGATGGAATGAAAAGAGATATTTCTGATTTTACTGTGAAGTGTTTGACATGTCAACAGGTTAAAGAAGAGTGGCAGTTACCGAAAGGGATGCTTCAGCCTTTACCAGTGCCAGAGTGGAAATGGGATAATATATCCATGGACTTCGTTGTGGGATTTCCAAAGACACCTTGAGGTAATAATGCAATCTGGGTTATTGTTGATCGTTTGAGTAAATCTTCTCATTTCCTTGCCATATGAGAAATTTTTTCCCTAGATCAACTTTCCCGTTTGTATCTTAAAGAGATAGTCAGGTTACAGGGATTTCCTCTCTCCATTTTATCTGACCGTGATCCCAGGTTCACTTCTACCTTTTGGAAAGGCCTTTAGAAGTCGTTGGATACTGAATTAAATTTTAGGACAGCTTTTCATCCTCAATCAGATGGGAAGTCAGAACGAACGATCCAGAATTTGGAGGATTTGCTATGAGCTTTCTCTATGTATTATCAGGGAAGATGGGACCAACATCTTTCTTTGGATGAGTTTTCTTATAATAACAGTTTTCATTCCAGTATACAGATGGAACCATTTGAGGCATTATATGGGAAGCGGTGTCGAACTCCAGCTTTTTGGGATGAAGTGGGTGAAAGGAAGCTGATGGGACTTGAATTGGTAGAAGAGATGGCAGAAAAAGTCCAGTTGATTCAGAAACACATTAGAACAGCACAGAGCAAAAAAAAAAGTTATGTGGATAACCAGAGGAAGGATCTATCTTTCTAGGTATATGATCATGTTTTTCTCAAGGTTTCTCCATGGAAAAGTGTGATGCGATTTGATAAGAAATGAAAGATGAGTCCAAGGTTCATTGGACCATATGAAATTCTAGACAGAGTTGGATCAGTTGCATACAGAGTGGCATTACCTCCGAGTTTATCTCAGGTACACAATGTCAGTCATGTTTCGATGTTGAGAAAGTATATGTCAGATCCATCTCATGTTTTGAGTCTAGAGGTAGTTCAGCTGGAAGAGAACCTGTCTTATGAAGAACAGTCAGTCCAAATTATTGACCACATAGATAAAGTGTTACGCAATAAGGTGATTTACCATGTAAAGGTTTTTTTGAAAAACTATATGGTTGAAGAGGCAACATGGGAATCTGAAAATTCTATGAGGGATAAATACCACCCACTTATTTTGATAAGTGCATAAAATTGCGAGGACGCAATTCCCAAAAGGGGGGAAGGATGTAACATCCCAGGTAAATAAAGAATAATAAATTTTCTTATTTATTAATATTTACGAATTAAATATTAATTTTACTTTAAAGGGGTTGCTATGTTCGATAGCGTACCTGATACACAACAAAGAGTTTCATTGAAATCTTACGTTGCACACTAGTAAAAAAATAATATTATTTTAAATGGTAGTTAACACATAGTCATTGTATTGGTGGTAATGGATAGAAATAACTAAAATATGATTATATATGTTTTTAAATGTTTTTACATTTATCTAATTAAAGATAAAGGCTTAAAATACGGAAATAATTCAATTTTAGTCATATATACCCTAATTTTCACTAAAGGTTTACTTATCGCCTTTTGATGGAGAACCATCATTAAATATACTATTGTTCAATCTTATACATTCTATTGGAACAAATAAAACTCTTCTTTAGAATCATGACATCAAAATTTACTTTGTGTAAATTTTTGGTATTTTTCCGATAAAGTTCATTTTTTTACTGAATAGTGTAAAATGTTGTATTTTAATTCAAAACCACTTTTTAATCTAATTTATTTATATGTATAGATTATATTTTGAATTGGTTTTAATGTGAAATTAGAATATATTTTTATCATTAAATCCAATAGTGGTCGTTGGATTTAATTTCAATTTGAAATCGGACATAAACTAGTGTCAATCTTTTGATACTTATTGTTTCCTAAAAACACGCTATTTGCTCTGACAGTGGGAATTAGTTATTAAATTAATTAATGCAACTAATATGTTTTGAATTTTTTAAAATGGACTTCATTTTTGAATTCGGAATATCATATATAGCTTAGGGTGAAGTTTTGGTATTTTTCTGAAAAACTTCAATTTTTGATGAATAGTGAAACCACAAAGTGGTACTTATAAAAACTGATATTTTTTAAATTAAATTTTACCACCTCTGTGTTTTGAATTTCAAAAATCCGACATACATGGTTTTCATTAAGAATTAAAATGTGGTTCAATGGGATTAAAATAATTTTTTGGTGAATAGTAACTTTTATGTTTTTAATCACGATTAGAGGTAATTAGTGTAGTTTAAGGTAAAAATAATGTTTTAATAATCTGGAATGACCTAGAAATATGTCCTACCATTATTGGATATGTCATGGACAATCAAGAAAATACATGGGTCAACTTAGGGACCCCATGGAGCCTCTTTGGAAGATAAATAACATTAATAACCTTTTATTTAATGTTAAAGTAAAAATGTCACAAACATGAGTTGTTTTACTAAAATAGTTTTTAAATGGGGTTATAAAAGTCATATTTTTGACTGTAAATATTCATTATAAATATAAAAATATTTCCTACATCATTATATTTGTTTTATAATTTTTAGACATTACATAAATTAAATTATTTATGGCACTATGATGACGCAGCGATTACCTCATAATTTATCAATTTAAATAAAATGAAAAGATAATGTAAATTCTAAGACCTACACATGTCAAAAACCTATTGGTTGGGTATAATTAGAACCTTTATCACCTTATCCTTTAATTATATGAATTTGGGACCTTTTAAATCCGAAACTCATTTTAAAATAATGTAACATTTATTTACATTCCAAGAGTGCCCCTCCTCTCCTCTTATAATAGGCCCCACCTCTACCACCTTACCCACACATCCAAAGCCTTTGGATCGGCCAAACCGTACCCATTTTGTCTCTCCACATACCTCTATAACTCTTAGAAGCCTCACTTTGGCATAAGTCTTCCCAAGGAATCCTTTTACCTAAAATCTATGAGACTTACCCGATTTTAAGGTAATTTCTTCACTTGTGTCCTTTTGTTTTATTTTTCTTCTCCAACCCACTAAAATCTATTTATTCATTTCTTTTGTAACAACTCCAGTATCTTAAATATACTAGGATGTTTTTATAAGAAGATTTCTATCACCACTTATACACACCTACATCTAATGGTTAAAGAACATACTGTTTCTGTGGATGGCGAATTTCTACCTCACGAAACGATGATTTGTTCAATATTCTTCCAACACCTTAAAAGGTGGCCATTAAGATGTCACTATTATTATATATGATATATAATATGTTTATGTATTCCTTAAGCTTCTTAATTTTTCATTTATGGCACACCTTCATGGCTTCCATTATGGATATACGCGATATCTTTATTTTAGGAAGTGCGGACTACCGCCCCCTCAAAGTGATTTGATTCGTTAATTCCATATGTGGGACGTATAAAGGATGGATTTAAAGTTATTATATATGATTTATGTTACATATAAATGATGAATATAATTCTGGAATTAAATATACATACCTCTCATTTAGTTTTAATTCCATTAATATGACAATGAAATGAATGTAGCGTTCATGTGTACGTACGACTTGCCGTCTCCATGAACGGTGCATTTCATTTATTACCTCTAAATGATAATGTAATATTATAAATACATTTATATTCTGGATATATATGATATTTATGATATCCAAATCATGAATGTCATTCAAGATATAATGAACCATTGACCACACGAACAACATGTAATTGTAAGAAGTTCACTTTTGACTCAAGTACCAAATATTGACAAACGACCGTTATCATCTTAAATGACTACATAATTTAATAACATGGTAATAAGTGATATAAAAGGAATAGTTAACTTGAAAAAGGTTCTTAATCAAGTATAAATTAACTCAAGTTTATTATTCAGGACATTAAAGAACGATCGACTCAATTCGGACCCTAAGTAAGGGACTTCGTCTCAATCTCCTTTCATTGAGGCATATTTTTGGTTTATACACCACTTCCTTTAATACGGTGTATAAACTCCTTTGACTTTTAAGTTTATTCAAAAGGAATCTTTTTATACGAAGCGTTTTACTAAACAACAAAAGGGAACGTTTTTGTCGTACGTATGCGGCGACAATGACTTCTCTACCGCGGCGAGTATTATTTGGTATTTGGCTTCCTCAACAAGCCATAATGGTTTTCAAATGAAATAAATACCATATACACTATTATGTATTTTAGTATTGAAAATGATTTTTATAATGGATTTGTTATGTCATTATATTTATGTGATATATTGTGATCAAAGTTTGTAAATGTTTTCTTTCCATTATATTTGTTTTATATTTTATGATTTTATATTGGTACTTGGACATTTGACGGGTGGTTACGTGATAAACCATATGACGGGTGGTGTCGTGAATACCAGGATGGGTGGTTACGTTATAACCTCCAATGCATTGGGTATGGAATTCGGCCGTATGGCTATTCCATTAAGTGATATGTGTGGAAGTCGACCGTATGGTTATTCCATTTAAGTATGTTTATGTCCCAAGTTACCTTTATATGTTATGTGATCTTTATATGGGCTTTATGGTAATAATTTGGTTACAAAAGAGTAAGTAATGGTATTTTATTCAGTGAAGAGTTTTTACTACTTCATAAAGGCGAAAAGTATTACATTGATGATGTATACATGGTTTACTTGTTGTTTTGATAAACTAACAGTTTTCATTCTTTGTGTATCCCTTACTGAGCTTTTTATGCTCACCCCAAGTTTTTTTGAAATGTTTTTCACAGGACTTAATGTGGAATAGGGTCAAGGATGGGATCACGGGAAATTCATGTTATATAAAACATGGAACTAGACATGTTTCTTTTTAAGAGTTTTTTTTATTCTATGGAAACATAGTAGAAGTGTCTACTTTGTAATCTTTTGAGATGTAATAGTTATGTTCTAATTCTCTAAAACTCTAAACCTGAAAAGATCCTCAATTTGAATTATTCATTTAATTCAATATTAAGTAAGGTTTAAGGCTGGGGCCTTATATGTATAGTCACTATATATATTCCATGAGTCCCCAATATCAATGTACCATAATGATCCTTAAAAATTTATGATGAAATAATTTTCATTAAAAATAATTAATAGAATAATAATTTTTGTTTTCAAATTTATCTACCCAAAATATTAGAAAAATGACATTTTTTAGACATAATTAAATTAAAAATGTTTTTCAAGAATTTTTTTAATAAATATGAATTGATTTATTACTTTTTAATGATAATTTTTTATGATCATCACTAAATTATTTCATCGATATTTCTATAAAAATTAAAAAATTTATTGTAAACTACTATTTTCTAAGATGACATCTTTATAAATTTATATATGGGTCATCTTGATTAAAATAAAAAACTCATAATGTACTCATTCCATGACACTGTGAAATAAAAAAAATAAATCCATTATTGCATTGGTTAATTTAGAAAGATAATTTTTTATCTTTTTAATGTATTTTATAATTTTTCCATTTTGGTATGGTATTCTAGAAAACCCTATTTTTACATTTCCTTTATCATATTAAATTTGGTAGCACTATAGTTCATTTAATAACAACTGAAATACCTCACATAGAAATTTGTTATTTTTAGAATAATTTTGTTTCTTTTATTTTTATTATTTTAGTTTATCATTTTATATAAAAGTATGATCCTTTTCATTCACAACAAGATTGTAACTTTTTAATCTCATTGAAATTAATGGTAATATCACAAAATAATTTTTTTATTTTAACTATTAATATCTATACAAATCATTATTAAATTTGTTTAGGAATATTATTATGTTGAATAATTTACCTCTTAACATACCTCAATATCATGCATGTAGGACATAGAGATTCCATTAATTTATTCAGATGAAGAGATGGAGTCATAACTTGTACATCATGTCAGCAACATGAAGGGTTTTACCGTACTTCTTATTAGATGACATATTTTTTAGGGAGTGTAATTTTTTTTATGTGACCTTTTTTGCTACACATTTATAATCCTTCATATTATTTAGATTTTAACTCTTCATTCATTCCAGGATGTAATTACATCATATTCATTTTTAATTTGATAATATTTTTTGAATGAGGAGAAATCTAATCAACCCACAAAAAATACTCATCATTGGTCATAAAATAAATGATGATTTCTAAAACAAAGTTTTTGGGATGTCTTTTGCTTCTTGTGAGGACATTACATTGTGAGACCATGAACTACGAATGGATGAATGGATCATATTCCTATTTTATTTTTTGAAATAACATCAACTAATTATTTCCTTCCATTAAAAATATAAATGAAACTTGAAAAAATACCATCTATATAATTATTCGGATTCAAACAAAATATTTCAAAATAACTGTGATATATATCAAACAAAGTATCTATTAAATTTTTAGTACATTAATGGGTAATATATTTTAATTTACACATCTCATGATAATTTTAACAAATTTAAACCATATTAAATTCATTTCAATATAAACCAATGTATAGAGAAATAATTTCATTTTCATCAGGCTCAAAAAAACTCATGTCATATGGAGTACACCTTTCTTTCGTTACATCAGTGGGGTTATATACTTGTATAAAAAGTTATAAACAAGATATATTATTTTTCTAAGAAATATATAAATTTTATATCCCAAATATTAATAGATAGATATTTTAATGTATGTAGAACTTCTCCTATAGTGTCCTTCTAGAGAAACTAGGAGATCTGACAAAGATGGGATCTTTAATTGATCGTTCTATATAGCCAGATAATGTTTCGAAAACCATGTTTTTACTTGAAAAAAATTATTATTATGGTGAAATGTATCTTGGGAATGAGTTTAATTGAATTGTTTTTTTCAAAAATAAATATTAAAATATATTAATAAAAAAAATAAATCTATAAACTAATTTTAAAATATTTTATGTTAAATAGTTTTAAAATTTTTAGATGAAGAATATTATGTTTTTGATAACAGTATTTTAAAATAATTCATGAATGGATACCTATCTATCCTCCTCTCATGTTAATTTTGTGGATTTAATTTAAAAATTCAGTTTTAAAGGTTGTAAAAAAGAAACCCAAACCCATTTTTTATTAAATTTGTTCCAATAAACCCATTTATATGTGTAAGATAAATGGTTTTTAGTTGTATCTAATATGGAACCAAAATTCATTGCTTACATTTTATTGATTATTTCAAAAAATTAAATTCCCCTTTTTTTTAATAGTTGTGATAACTAATTAAATAACACTTAATGGAAGTTAGAACCCATGAAAATGAAAATAAAGATTCTTTCATTTCGCAAGTCCATTGAAGAACACCATAATCACTATAATGTGATTACAATAATAATAGAGTGGGAGAAATAAATATAAATTTAATAGAAAATTAGAATGAGATAAAATAAAAAATTTCTCTAGAATGAATATTCTATGTTACAATTGTAAAAAAACACTAAGAAATTTATTTTATATTTGATTGTTTTTGGGACATACAACACTAAGCATAAATAACCACTTAATACATTTCGTTATAATATATCTCTTGGATTTCTTGCAAAAAATTCTACCCATGTCGAAATGAGTCATAATATAATATAAGGTTAGAAACTAGAAATTAAATTTTTATGTACTAATAATGGAAACCAAATTTTGAAAATTATGGTTATCTATTTATAAGAGAAAAAATATGAATCATTTAATTGAAAAATAAATGATTTTGGAAGAACATTATTATATTTCAAAAAGACGGTCAAGCGATAGATATCACACATAATTTATATTTTATTTCATTCCATTGTTAAACAATTATTTTATAAAATTTGGTTTATTATGTATGTTTTAATATCAAAATAATCTATAGGTGAATTTTTGTGGATTTTTATGAAATGTTTCATTTTTTGATGAATGATGAAAAATAAAAAAAATTATATAAACCCATAATTTTTTATAAGTTATTTATAATGTTATATTATATATAGATTTGGAAATAATGTAAAATTATTGATATCAGTAATATATTAAACCAATTTAGGTCATTTATTTCATTTTTATATTGAGTATTTATATAAAAAATTTGTAAACCTTTAATCATTTTCCCTTTAGAAACATGGTTTTTATCACATTCGCAATATTAATTTTGAATTAATGTCTTTCACTTATATGTATTTAATTTATGAAAATGGATTTCATATTAAGAATTAGAATAATTTTTATTATATAATATGTTTAACATAATTTTTTACAAAAAATATTGAAATGGTAAAACTTAATTGTCGAGGTGATGGTAAAAATGAATTTACAGGAAGTTAAACAAGATTGATAAGGGATAGATTGATAAAAGAACTTATATAAAATATATTTTATATAAATATATAGATATTATCATGTCTATGAATTAATAATACTCAATTTTTAAAATTTTTTATTTTATAATTGTCAGTACACCGTTCTATTTATAAAAAATCACATGTGTTCCACTCACCTCTCATATATATGGCCCCACACTCTCATCGCTTATTCAAACCATCAAACCATATTTTATTGGACATGTACTAACACAATAATTTTAAAATGTAATATAAAACAACATATAAGAATTTTTTTGGGTTGAACTCTAACCTATGATGTTATTTATTTCTTGCCATAGGAATTTACTTAAGAATATGTATTGTTCTTCAATTAGTGTATTTACTTTATTCCTTCCTTCGCCTCCTTAAAAATAATTAATCCATGTAGAAATAAAATAATTAATATGTTTCAAATAATTATATGTTTTTATAATATATTCATTATCTATAATAATCCAATCATCCATTAAATAGGTTATAAAGTCATCATTCTTTTGTACGACCGTCTATCGCCACATGAATAAATGCCATTAATTTCTCTATTACTACCTCCCACTATTGGGTATGATGATGGATATAAAGTATATATATGAAATTTATAACTACATTATACCTATATTATTATTATATCATATATATATATATATATATTATGTTCCATTCAGTATAGGATATGATAACGACACTCTTGTGTTTGACCGACTATCACCTCAGGAAGTTATGTGATTCGTCTTTCACTAACGTATTGCACGGAAGGTGATAAGGATTATGTTATTGAATAAATGGGATATACATGAAAAAATTATTATACTAATAATATTTTTTAAATTTGGAATATATAATAAGGAATTTCATTTCTGACCCTTTCACTCAATTAGTGTTGGTATCAACATTCATGTACATGTGGACTACTGCATCCATTAAGCGATTTCAAACCCTTTTAATCATTACACCACAAGGTTGATATATATAAGTATATTAAAATAAATAATATTTCAATAAAGACATTATGATCATTTTTAAGAGATAAAACATTACATAAAACCTTCACATAAGGATCATTGAAAAATAGAACTGTTACCTATATGTATATATGACCTACCATCTTCATGATCGTAACATACATAATACTTGATAACCATATTTCATGATGATATTTAAAATTATAATATATGTATATGTATTTATATTTATTTCATGATTAATATTAATAATATGATGAATCTATATAATAGTCACATGAATAGAACCATTCATTACAATGATCAAATTAACGAAAAACGCAATTGACCCAAAAACCCATGAAAATAATGAATGTTTTTTAACAAGTCACTGATAAGATGGTTTCAAAAATCATATACGGTTTATGAATTCTAATATGGTTATATTATAAGATAATTATAATTTCAAAGAAAATATAATTTATTTATTAGCACTTTCAAGCAACAATAAGCGTACAGTAAGGATTTCCAATCTCAATTTTCATTCATTAGGTTAAACTTCTACTTCACTAATTATGAAATTATAATATTATGTGTGTAATGAGAATTGATCATTTTATAAATTATTTCAAATAGTTTTATTTTATATACACTTGATATTCATGATCACTTTATTGATTAATCTCTACATCAATGATATGGTCTTTTAAGGGATTTTTTTTTAATTTCTCCTTATCAACGTATAATGTAATGATATGCACTTTATTTTTTAATATGGTTTATATAATACCCCTTTTAAATATAATATAACTTTTAAATTTTAATTAATTTTAATTTATGTTTCAAATTTTATTTCTTCATCCAAGGTGATTTTACTTGAGGGATAGCTAGTGGAAAATAATTTCATAACTCTATTTTTTTCATTTGCATATATTAAATTTTAATCATCATTTATATTTTAAGATAATGTGTGAAATTAATCTTGATTATATGATGTTTTATTTTCACTTTTTCATTTGTTTCTTCACTTGATAGATATAATCAATCCATAGATTAATTCTCACTTCAATTTTATGATAATTGTAAGAGTTTATTATACAATCTATTTCGAATTGAGGCTGTAATTATTGAATTTCAGTTGAAGTGAATTATTTGAAATTTTTTTAATAAAAAAATAAAATTTTATTAGGCAATGTTTATTAATTATATTTTCATATAATATTGTTTTTTAATATTTTTCACTTTAAATATTCAATAAATGTTTTTAAATATAATTTCACTACATTTCCATCATCAATCAGAAATATATTTATTGAATAAAACAATTTCATATAAAAATGTTTTCAAAAATGATATTAACACTTTAAATATGATTTATTAATATAATCGTTTTTCTATTTTTACAATTTAAACTTTTTCATGAATATTCATCATGTCATTTTAAAAATAAGGGACATATAGCTCTCACCAAATAAGTGAAAGGGAATTTTTTTAAGACACTCAACTTGTAAAACATTTCCTACCATCATGAGCACTTCTTGATTTAACGAATTTATTATATTTTTCATATAAATGTATATTAATAATTAAATGTAATTTTTCTTCAAGAAATATTTTAATTTAGTTTTTATTTAATTTTTATTCATCAATGTCAATAATACTTAATTTTTACTCGAATGCGTATGTATAGGATTGCTACAATAATTATTTTTTATATTTATGGTTTATAATAATTTTTAACAAGGAATGTGTTGGAATTCACATTAATATTTAATTTTTTATCCATTATCATTACTATTAAATATTAACTTATTTGTGATAATTGTATATTTAGTTTACCAAAAATATATATATTATTTTCAGAGATATATTTATTTTTTAAATCTTATATAATTTCTACATATTCTAGGATACATTGAAATTTTTCTATTTCACTTGGAAAATATAGGAAAATATTTATTCTCTACTCGATATGAATATTTAATTATAATGGTGATTTTTTACGAATTAAATCTATTTTTCGATATATGATAAATTCCTTGTACAGGTTGACACATGGTGGGGCACAATCATAGATTGAACATAAAATAATTATTAGGTCTCATAAGACCAATGTGAATGAAATAATTATATGGGGTTTTACATATAGTTTTGAATAGCCTTTTGACAGGTTTAAACGATAGAGGTATCCTGATGCCAGAGATTATGATATCCTATAATTATGAATTTCCATCAATGAAATCCTGTTATTATTATGAATGGGATTCACATAATGCTACTATCAATTGCTGATTTTCATTCTCTATATATTTATTAATGTCCAAATTTTTACATTTATTTACATTTATATATTGGTAATTCTACGGATTTATGATATATTATATAGTAATTAACACTTAAAATGTGTTTTATATCACCTATATTTTGATTCATTCTAAGGAACCAATGAAGTTTACTATGCTTGATAAGAGATGATATGATTGTGTGAATAATGTTAATCCTATATGAAATTATGTTTTAATTTATTTTTTAAAATTTTATTTGATAAGTATATATTTATTTTGTTATCATAGAATACAAAACTATTTATTACTTTGGTATGTGACTCTTTAAATTTTAGGCCAATGAAATAATGCAGACATTGGCTCTAGGATAGTATGGATAGGATCTCAACATCATGTATTAGATAAAGACTATTATATTCTTTAGGATGTAAATTTAAGTAAACATATATTTTGGAACATTACAGTATGAAATAATTTAATGGAAAATATTGAAGCATATCTTAATGTTTTGGTAAGGTATATATTATGTAGTTCTTTTCTAGAAATACATCCATCTCCATATACTAAAAGTGGACATGGTTTTGTCCTAGATATACCTAGGGGTATTAACTCTAAAAATGGTGCATTAGTCTGGAACTAATGATCTAATAGTGTATGATAATGGCCCTTAATTTACTCTAAGTTTGAAAAATCAATCAATATTATTAGGATAATTCACATATTCTATGTAGACCATTATGAATGATTTGAATATATGATAAGATTTAATTACCAAGATTAATAATAAGTGGTCTTATATTAGAAATATTGAGTCAGGACTTAGAAAACATATACTTGATTATATGATTTCCTCATATCCTTATTAATGCACATTATATGCTTTTTGATTTTATTCATTTGAAGAAACCTAAAGGAAAAATGTTAACATTGAAAATGAAGGAATATTTTCTGACTATGAGAAACCAAATGGGACAATGATAGAGGATAATGATATTTAGATAATTTATAATCAGCTATCTAGTAATATCAATAATAATATAAACTGTAACAAACTCACAAACTCTCAAAAAAGAGAATGATGGAGTTTGATAAGAGCTTGAGTGACGGTGACCATTGAGTGAATAAGCTGTTATTTTATTTATGACAAAAATATGGAATGATATTACTAATAAAGATTCTCAATATATGGAATGATTTTTTATATATATAATTCAATGTTATAAAGAAATAATTTACTATAATAAATGAAGAGTATTACGGAAGGATATAAATCGCATCATAAGAATCTATCTATAGTTCATTATATTAAATTTGGAGAACTTGGGATTTATCTCAGTAAATTCCATCATCTGAAGGTTAAATTCATGAAAATAATTGTCCTAGGATGAAATAATGAGGGGAAGTATTTATTTCAATTCCCATTTTTTATTATTTAAGTATTTTTCTAAGGGTATTTTTTTGTAAGAATAACAAAACATTTAATGATCATACCGAATTTCATAAACATATATATCCTCGTTAAATTAATATTTATAGATACTATCAAGGGTTAGTGAGTATAATATTTATCATTGTTAAAATGTTATAATGATGAATTTTTAGGTTTTATATGATTGGAGTTTACAAATATTAATGATATTTTTAGAGTAATTTATGAAAAAACAACCCATTGGTTCTGTATAATATTTAGTGAAAAAGTAATTTGAGTGATATTTCATTAATATTTTATAGACATAAGATTAAAATTATTCATAAAATTTAGGTTTGATATGATCATTAGTGAAATTGTAATATATTTTATAATCTAATTCATAATATATCATTATGAGAGACATGAAATGATACTAATTGTGTGGTATCAATCATTATGATGAATAACTTTTCCTCAAATGGATCTCCTTTAATAAAAATTGATAAGGCATTAATGTGTGATGGAATGGGAAATAGGAGTGGACTGAAATTAATTTCCATAAAAAATATTATTTTGATATTTCAATGTATAAGGTGGTCTATTAAAATATAAATTAATTTGACCATATCTACATAAAAAATTAGAGAGAAAATAAAATCCATGAAAGTAAAAAATGAGCACAATAGTTTTATATTTTTTCAAATATAAATGATCCAACTCCCATATTAGCCCCCCATACTAGTGTATATCACCCACTATAAGATATATCACTTTTAAAGGAGAGTGAAAAATCTTGACAAACATCTTTTTCATGGGAGGATGATTATCCTAATTTCCCTTTATTTTATGTGGTTTGACAAAAAACCTTGCTTTACTTTAAGAATACCCAAAAAAAAAAAATTTTGATCAATCCCACGATATATTTTTTTAGGATTATATGGAACCCGATATTTTATAGGGTAAAATCAGGCCCTATATTTTATAGATACAAGACCAACCTATGCATTCATATGAAAAATCTAAACCACTTCTCTGTTAAAACTAAATAGGATGTTTTCCTTCAAATGGGGGAAAATGAACCCAGACACATAAAAGAGTAGTATATTATTCATTTTATTTTATGTGTTTAGTTGAAGCTTCCCTTATAATGGGATACACTAAACCCAACTGATCCTTTTTAATAATAGTATAACCTTATACCTGATTCACTAAATGTGACGATAATATAAAAATAATTATATATAAAAAAGGAATAAAAAATTTCAATCCAATGAATGATTATCGATGATAATTTTTGGAATTTTGATTTGGTTATTCAGAGGGCCATAATTATTTGGAAACAAATATTCATGGGAAACCGGAATTTTACCATAGCTGGAAGTTAAAAAATGAATCTCCATGATTTAGTTGAAAACTATGCACCATGTAAGAGTTAGGTAAATTCACAAATATGTTTATTTATATGATCCCTCCATTATTTTATTTACAAAATAGTGAAGATAATTTTCATCACATTAATATCCAAGATTATCCTTCATTAATTATGAAAATAATATCATCAAATGGATGATTCTTTTAATTATTTATGACATATTGTAGAAATGAAAAACCGCTATAAACAAAAAAATCATTATAACAAAAAAATATTATAGAAATATGTAATATAATTGATCATAATTTCCATAGAATAATCTCAAAACTCATGCATGTCAAGCTATTCCTTTTGTAGAATAATTTAAATTTCAACTTTTATATTTCCATAAATTTTTACTAATCATGATTATTTCCCATAAAAAATTTTCACTTGTATTTTTTTTATAAAAATGAGATAATTAATATCCACATGTGTTAATTTTATATATTATAATATGTGAAACCATTGATTAAAATGAATTATTTTTATGAAAATTGATACATTAAATAAATGTCAATATTAATTTCCTTGATATTTCCAACGATAATATATGAGGTAAACATGTCATATTTCAAAAAAAATTATTTTCGTGGGATAAAAAATTCAGTGTGAATATACATAAATTCTAAATACAATTTAAATCACATTAAATTTATCATCAAGAAGTCAAATTATTATTCTCATGGATAAAATATAATTAATGAAAATTTTTAAAATAAGTAAATCAACTAATATTCATAATAAACATAAACAAAATTAAAATGAGAAACATACAAAAAACGAGACATTTTTCTAGGTTTATGAAAACATAAAAACGCAGAGAACAATATATCTAAAATTGACACTGTATGTTAATTTTTTTATATATTTTATTTTAAACTTTTAAAAATCATATATGAGAATAAACATAGAAATATTGATTTATCTGAATTCATATAATCAAATCTATCAATATATTTGGATTCATGTTTCTGAATCCACTACCAATCAAATTTAACATATCCCAAATCATTCATGTTGAAAAATATTTAATGTAATGTAATTATCGTCATATATGATATTCACATAACCCAAATTCTCACATTTCCAAATATTATTGTATGAAATATATTTTTAATTTTTTTAAGGATTGAATTTTTAAATTTTAGACCTACTCATGACCTTATTGAAGGAATAATCAATTTATCTTCAAGTAGAAATATATTTCCAAACTATCATAATATTTCCATAAAATAAAAAATCAACTTAAACTGACTGCTATAAATTATTTTTATCATTAATATACATTAGAATATTTGTTCAGAAAAAAAAATAGAAATATGAATGAATCATTCATTGAATTATAACATTATTTTTGACCCTAAAGTTAGAGATTAAGAATTTTATTATTTCAGATTATTTTAAAAAAAAATTATTATCATTACAACATAATAATGAAAATTCAATTTGGAGTCTATTACCCCCATTTTTTCATCAAAACATCAAATGTAACTGAATACTAAAATTAGGCTACATGGATGATTTGTCTACATGAGTTGGCCATGTGGGATGATTTTTTATGTGAATTAACTCTGTGGGAATATTAAAATCCTATATAATTGAAATTTCATGGTCTAAAATTATGTATTAATCCCATGAACACAATATATAACTATTATAACCTAATATTAACATTAAAAACATTAAATATAATGACCATTTTAGCAATGAAATATTAGAGTAAAAGTAAATTATTCATTAATAAATATACAGGTATAATTCCAAAAGGCAACACTTAATAAATGTATGACATATTATAACTACAAAAATTAGTGTATTAAGAATTATGATAAATTATATACAATAAGAAATGTTTTATATTTATGAAAACATTATGTTTTTCAAGGATCCAATAAATAAATAAATATTATCTATTTACAAATTATGTTAATCCTTAAAAACATTTATTATCATATGATTTTATTTCAATTAAGGATCACTTAACCTTCTAACCTAATATGTTAATGTTTTTATGAAATAAATCCTTCATAATGATTTTTCTTGTGATTGTGATTTACCCAATCATATCCTTCAAGAGTGTCAAATCGGTGTGTGTTATGCCTATTTTTTAGGGTCTATGTGATGATTGAGTTGTTAACTAATATAACCTTATTATATATGTTTCCCCATGGTATATCTATACTATAGCCTATTTCCACTTGTCATTCCTTGAGGAGGATGTTACTATAAGTAAAAAACAAAATCTCTATATTACTGGAATTTTAGGATATTTTCCATTACAAATACTTATTCCATAGAATTATCCCTAGGGGATTTAATAAATTTATCGTATCCTAATCCCATGAATATTACATATATTGATCAATAGCGTTATCTATACTTTCAAATTATAAACATCCATTCTTTTTATAACATTTTAATCTCCAAATTTATTGTAAACATATTTCATCATAATATTCAATGTTATTGAAACCTTCTCTAATAATAAAGTTACCAGGCCATGAAATTTACCATCCTATAAAAATAATATATAACAAACTATTTATTTAAATACATTATTATTAAATCATTAGTTTATTATGTATGAGAATTAGAAAATTTCAAACCTATAAATTACAATGATCTTCATATCAATTAGATATTTTAACTATAATATAAGAAACTATGTAATACATATTGAATCTACAACATTCCATTTAAATTATCCAAAAAATATACTCCTCAGTATGCTACAAACATTTCATAGCATTATACCCTCGAGAAATAGTAATATAAAAAATGGGTGATCTCAACCACATATTAATAGAAATATTTTAGTAAATTATAATAGATAGATGATATGTATATGATAGAAAATGTATAAAGAGATAATTATCTGAATAAGAGATCATATGCGCATAATAAAATAGTAATTTGATTAGAGAGGATTAAAAACATGACATATCTTTTTTAATAAATAATTTTTTTTTTAATCATGGAAGCATGAAAATAATTTGGAATATCTTTAAAATTTTCATAAAAATACGCAAATTATAATAAAATCAATAAGTGGAGCATACATCAAAGCCTAATTAACTTATTATATCATGATTGGGTGGAATATTATATAACTTTTAAAGCCTAGTATACAAAAAATAACTCTATTTACTCATGAAATTAAATCTACGTACCAAATTATTCTTGAACTACATACTGTTTACCGCATTATGATTCAGTTACAACCCTTCCACCTCATTATGCTTGGGCTATGTCACATGTTCCTTCTTGATCTCACAAGACATCAAAAATGAACCAATTAACTGGAGGGTAATTGTAACACCCCAGGTAAATAAAGAATATGGAATTTTCATATGTATCCATATTTGTGAATAAAATGTTAATATTAATTTAACGGGAATTCTATGCTCGATGGTGTACCCAATACACAACAACAAGTTTCTTGGAAATCTTACATTGCACTCAAATAACAAAATCATATTATTTTAAATGGTAGTTAACTCCTAGACGTTTTAATGGCGGGAATGAACAGAACTAACTACAAAATGATTATAAATTTTTGTCAAATATTTTTTTCCCTATCCAAAAAAATGTTTGTCTTAAAATGTGAATGAATCCAATTTTTAGCGTAAATATTCTAATATTATTTAAAAGGTCTATTAACCGCCTTTTGATGGAGAGCCCTTTTTAAATCCACTTTTTTCCATTTTTATATGTTATATTGGAATAAATAAAATCCTTCTTTAGAATCAGGACATAAAAATTTACTTTGTGTAATTTTTTGATATTTTTCCGGTAAAGATCATTTTTAGTCAAAATGTTGTATTTTAATTCAAAACCTCTTTTTAATCTGATTTTTTATGTGGATATATTATCCTTATAATTGGTATTAAAGTTTATTTAGAATATATTATTACCATTTAATCCAATTGTGGTCATTGGAATTAATTTCACATTGAAATTGGACTTATACTAGTGTCATTCTTTTAACAGATATTGTTTCTTAAAAACACACTATTTGTTTTGACTGTGGGAATTAATTATTAAATTAATTAATTCAACTTATATGTTTTGAATTTTATAAAATATACATCATTTTTGAAATCAGAATATCAAAAATATCTTTGGGTGAATATTTAATGTTTTTCTGAAAAACATCAATTTTGATGAATAGTGAAACCACTAAGTGGTAGTTAAAAAATCTGATTTTCATTTAAATGAAACATTACCAATTTTGTGATTTTATTTTCAAAAATCCAACATACATGGTTGTAATTAGGATGTATATTGTGGTTCAATGGGATTAACAAAATTTTTTGGTGAATAGTAACTTTTAAGTTTTATTAATCGCGATTAAAGGTATTTAGTGTAATTTAAGGTAAAAATAATGTCATAATAATATGAAATTACCTTGAAACAAGTATTACCCTTATTGGATGTGTCATGGCCGACCAAAAAAATCCATGGGTCAACTTGGGGACCCCATGGGGCCAGTTGGGTAAGAAAATTACATTAAGAACGTTTTATTTAAAGTTAAAATAAAAATGTCGCAAACCTGTATTGTTTTACTAAAACAATTTTTACATGGGGATATACAAGTAAAATTTTTGACTATAAATATTCATTAGAAAGATAAAAAGATTTACTACATCATGATATTTTTTATGTAATTTTTAGACATTAAATAAATTAAATTATTTATGACACCATGCTGATGCAGCGATTACATCAATAATTGACGATTTGAATAAAATGAGAAGATAACGTAAAATCTAAGACATAAAGATGTCAAAAATCAATTGGATGGGTAGATTTAAAACCATTATCACCTTATCCTTGAAATATATAAATGTGGTACCATTAATATCCTAAAGTCATTTTATAAGAAAGTAACTTTTCATGACATTCCAAGAGTGTCCCTCCTCCTTCTTAAAAAAGCCCCCACCTCCACCACCTTACCCACACCTATCAAGCCATTGGCTTGGCCAAGATATGATCATTTTATCTATCCAAATCCCTCTCTTCATCCAAGAAGCCTTTTTTTAGGTATAAATCTCTTCAAGAAACCCTTTTGGTTCAAACCAAGGGGAGTTACCCGATTTAAAGGTAATGTCTTATCTTATGTTTATTTGTTTTATTTTTCATCTCCAACCCCCTAAACTATTTTTATTCCTTTATTTTGTAACAATACTAGTATCTTAAATGTACTAGGATGTTTTTATGAAAATGATTCAATCTAAACTTACACACACCTCCGTCTAATGGTTAAAGAACATACTATTTCTGTGGATGGCGAATTAACGCCTCATGAAACGATGATTGTTCAATATTCTCTTAAAACCTTTCATGGTGGACATTATGATGTCAATGTATTTAATATATGATATATATTGTATTTATGTTTTCTATATTCTTCTGTATTTTATATTTAAATCATTCCTTTATGCTTTTCATGTTGTGCAAAAGCGATAATTTCATACGAGGAAGTGTGGACTACCGCCCCCTCAAATGATGTGACTCGTTCATGAAATATATGGAATGTATAAAGAATGAAATTAATGAAAATGTGTGACCTATATAACATATATATTATACTGGAATTATAATATATATATCTCTCATTTATTTTTAATTCAATTAATATGAAAAAGAAATGAAAGTAGCATTCATGCATGCGTATGGCCTACCGTCTCCATGAATGGTGCATTTCGTATCATTTTATCTCAAAATGATATGGAATAGTTGTAGATGCCAAAAAAGTCCGTAACTCCCAGAGGATGTTTCGGACGGACGGAGCGAAGCCATATTCGGGCTCAGAGAACCGGTCCCAATGGCCCGGAAGTGGTGCGCAAAATTAAGGAGGACTAGCATGAAAGAATGTTGTCCACGCGAAGGAGGTCCAGGATTTGTGTAAAAACACCAGGATGGCACGCAAAATTGCGCGCCGGTTCCGCGCGGAGATGCTTTGCGCACCGACTGGTCCTGGCGCGGAAGATTTTGCATGCCGCCTGGATTCCGCGATGGCGAATGCCTATTAATAGAAGGAGACCTCAACCGTTTCAGGGTTGAGGAATTCGGACCAGCTCTCGTGCGCTCAATTTGGACTCCCACGTGTGCAAGATGACTTCTATGTAATTCCCTTTTTCACACAACCTTGCCCCGGGGTTCGTCTTTGTGCGTAACCCCACTGGCTTATGTGAATTTTCCAACTCCTCCGGGTTCTTCCATTGCGCGCAATCCGTTCCCCTTGCGTGCAATCTGTGCCCCTTGCACGCAATCCTTTCCCCTTCAAGAAATCCCATCCAATTGTGTGCAATCCCTTTCAAATTGCGTGCAATTGCTATGATAGGTTTTTCCAGGGACCGACCATTTCCCCGTGTGAAATCGAGGCCCTTTGCGTGAAATCCCCTATCCGCGCGCAATACTCTGACCCAATTGTGCTCCAACTTTGTGTTTTGTGTGCAAACCCTCTCTTTGCACACAAAACCCAGGAACCCTCACCTTGACGCCCCCTTGGATGCCTCTCTGCGCCGACACCCGATGCCTCCCATTTCGGGCATGCATGCCATGCGTTGTTTTCCCATACGGACTTCCATACTCGTAAAAAGTAACCTCAAGGTCCCTTGGGCAGTGTTTCCCGTTGCGTTGCATTGCCTTATTCTTCTTCGCATTACCACGCTAACGGATATTGCTTCTTCGCATAGCCATGTTAACGTGGACCCCTCGATGGTTTTCCCTACGAACCCCATTCACTATGGCCTTTTCGATGCCTTCCCTCCCACAAGGGGTAGAGGGTGTTGGCCATGTATGCCCTAGGGGTGTAGAGAGAACCCACCTCATCTAAGTTGCAGGATGATAAAATGCTAAGCACTTCATCCTTAACACATGATGTTAAACTGTGGTCCGACCCCATGCCTCGCACGCAGGGTCCCCCCCCCCCCCCGGCTCGGAAATTCTTTATGCCCACTCGTCTCCATGGGAATGGATTATTCCTCACATGGAATGAGATCCTCCTATTGGAGAGGCGTTTGTCCACGGGGGAAGGGCTGCCTTAGAGTGCAAGACACTAGCCTCTCTTGGAGAAGGTTGCACCCATGCACCTTCGTACTTCCCCATTGCGAAGGCCAGTGGAGTCCCTTTCCCACTGCACTTTGTCACATTCAGGCCTCCATTCTAAAGTAAGCCTTGGCACCATGGGCTGCTAACCACGCATAAGCCCTCGTTCCCTCTTTGGGCCGCTCAACACGTAAGCCCCTTTGCGCTTCTCACAGACACACCGTTTGCGACGTGATCATCTGGTCCTTATTGTCTATTGTTTCTCACACCGAGCATGACTCGCATGGGCTTAGAGTAAGCATCGACCATGACATCCTCCTATGGGCCGCCTCAGAGCGTAAGCCCCATCCCAGCGAACTACGCGGACTTTGATTCCCTGCCATGGAGATATGTAGGAATCCTTCATGAGGTTCATTCCCACCACCCGGTCGTTCCTACTTCTTCACGTCGGTCCGCCAATACCTTGGGCCGCCTCAGAGCGTAATCCCCAAATTCCTCATCCTGCATGATGTTAAACTGTATTCCCTCATCCCGAATGACGTTAAACTGTATTCCATCATCCCGCATGACGTTAAACTGTATGCCCTCGTCCTACATGACATTAAACTATATGACCTCGTCCCGCATGATGTTAAATTGTATGCCCCGAACAACGTGGACTTTGATCCATGCTAACACATGGTACGTAGGGAGCCTCCACGATTTTCAAGCCCATCACTAAGTTGTTCCGACCCCTCCACGTCGGTTCATAACCACAGTTATGGGCCGCCTCAGAGCATAATCCCCATACCCACCATCATGGGCCACCTCAGAGTGTAAGCCCCATACCTCACAACCATGTCTCATCCTGACATTTCCCTCGAGCCCACGTGCCTCAGGAATCTCATTCCCTAGCCCAAAGATCTTACTTCCTCCAGGCTCTAATCCATGCTTTAGTTCTCATGGTTCACCTCTTCAGGTGTCCCACCATATCACCGGACTACGCGGACTTTGATTTCCTACCTTAGGGATACGTACGAAGCCTCCATGAGGTTCAAGCCCATCACTCCATCACCGATCCTGATCCTCACCCCGGCCATCACATCCTAGTGGGATCATGCCACCTCATTCCACCCCACAGTGTCCGGGAATCCTCCCACGTGTTGTCCCCAACATCGGTGTTCCCCCTAGGTGGTCCTTCAATATGATCCACTCCCACTATTTCGATCAGTCTGATCCTTCTCCGAAAGACGTTAAACTCGCGGCATACCCTGTGTTAAACATGGGAAGCTGGGGAAAACCTCAGATGGTACACAATCCCCCACGTTTTATGTGGGATGCCTCAGGCTTCCGCGCCCTCGAGAAGCCCTATAATAAGGAACAGAAGATAGAAATTCCAATCCCCAGCGTCAAGACATGCTGACGACATCCCAGCGTTACCATTCTCCTCACCGACGGATGCTGCCACTACAAGACCCCTTGGAGCATCTCGACGGAAGCAGCGTAATTAACTAGGGTCCATACAGATATGGCACCGGGAACAAGCTTCACAGAACCGTATTAAATCTATGAGGGAGACCCGGACTAGTTGATGAGCTCCGAGGAGGAATCCACAGAAGGAAGAACCGACATCCCATCATCCCGGTTTTGATCAAGGAGAAAACGTCCCTGAACAAGGAACGGATGTCGCCCACCTTTGGAAAGTGGGAATGTGTGGCAAAAAGGCACGCGTCCTCCCCCCACGTGACGGACGCACGCGCGCCCCGGCATAAAATCGTCGGAAACATAAAATGGTGAACCCGACGTGAAGTTCTTCTCCTCAATATGGGGAATGGTAGCATTCGGGGTGTCAGAAGATTAGAATGTCACCAGGTCCGGACACCTAGCACTGGGACGTGAAACCCACCAGTGGTTGAGGCAGTCAGGATGTTGAGAACTCTGTTCTGTGACGTCCTCAACATGGATCCCTCTCACTGACCACAGAAGACGGAATGATGTTGGGCTATTGGTTGTCGATTTCTTTTCCTGTGAGTACTAATGGGTTCATCTCCATGCTTCCAGTAATCAAATCACTGCATCTGGAGCTCGATCGCCACCTGCCCACCAGCATAGGGGTAAGGTATATACCAGCGTGGCCACACCGCATGATCCAACCTTTTCCACAGTCGTTCCGACTCAAATTGTCGTGATTTTCGGGTTCTCACGCCCCCTCTCCCCGTCAGAGATCATCCAACGAAGGGTGATCAACAACCTGGTTTGTAGGTACGAGGATCAAGGGGTCATCCCCACCAGGGGCATGGCCGGTTTGGATCTAGAGGCAGCTGCGCCTCACCACCATCACCGCCCCTGAGGGCCGCGCCAGGAGCCACCGCTCCCCACTCCAACATTCAACCGATTCGGGAGCCTATCCCCAGAGCACCTTGACACCTCCCTCCCCTACGCCGATGAGGTGGGGGATGTCCGGGTCCGCCCGATCGGAGACCCGTCCCAGGGTTTTACGGCAAGAGCCCCCGCTAGGCTACGTCGACACTGTTGCCCGACTCCCGGGGATGAGGAGTAGGCAATCTTCGTGCTTGTACCACCGGCTCCAACCCATCTGACCGGACACCAGCGTCGGGCATGAGCAGAAGATAATTCCCGCCCTAGGGCACCAACATCAGCAACCACTATGGCCCGAGACACTGCTGACTCCTGTTACCAGACCCCCGCACACGTTGATCAGGGTCAGTCACATGCCCAACTCGGATCGAGGCCCTGACCGCCCTACAGGCAGGTTGGGTTGACTCTCCTGGTCACTGGCACAGGAAATGGCCACCACAGACCAAGTCGCGGTAGTTCCACCCACCATGAAGTCCCACTCCATGCCACTGATCTGGAAAGGAAAAGACTTCCACGTGATAGATACGCTCTGTGTATGGCTCTTTCCAGCACTCACTGCACTGGGTATGAGGTCACTTCCTATCCCGCTGGCCGTGAGTATGGAGCTATTTCATATCTGGTCGCTCACCCACATGTAGGTCCTCACCAGGTCCCTTTAGACATCTGTCTCGGTGCATCTCGCACCCCGGCCTTTAGTCCTCTCTTACCCAGCACTATTGCGGCTAGTGGACACCATGAAGGAAATCATCCTTGCCCTGAGGAGCCACCCAGGGGTAGGATGGAGGGATGTCGTCGCCGTAAGAGGAATGTCAGGGATGTCCGAACGTAAATCAAACCATTCCGTTTCTCGGTCTCTGAGGCAGAGTATGACTCGATGATGGAGCCCACCCCCTGGTCCTATGAGTCAAGGGAAGGGGTGGGGAAGCGGCGCATCAGCCTCGTACTCCCCGAATGCGATATCCGTATGATTCCTGCCCCCCTCCAGAGGTATATCCAGGAGGAAGAGAACTTGGCGTACTCCTAGGGGTTAAACATGCAGTTACCACTGGCCTCCCCGGAAGCACCATCCACCTCATTCAGGGAGGGTGGGGAACTTTTCTGGGGACCAATGGAAGAGTCGTGACAGGACACACCCTCGGCCAGCATCGATACTGTGACAGGAGGCCCATTCTCCGGCCCATCCTATCGTGACGTGGCAGCCAAGACAATGCAACCCTTGGAGGACAACTTAGGATTCGGCGGCCAATCGGCCTGCTCGCCGTATTCTCCTCCGGCATGCCCACCGGCCTAGAGGCCTGCCTCGGAACCGTTTCCAGTTCCCCGGCCATTCTCAGTTGATTAGTAGGCGCAGCAAGGGCCGGATCTCGAACCAGAGTCGTGGAGCTTCTGGAGCATCCTCGCAGTGGGCCACTTCCCCGAGATATTTTGGACGGTTGCAGGATCGGATTTTGATATGCCAGATTCGCTCACCCCAGGAGAGTTTGAATGTTTCCACCAGACTCTCCAGGTAACTCACTCCCGTTTTCTCCATCAGTTGGCGCCTTATCCCGGGAGTCAAGCACATCTCGAAGATATCATCAAGCAGTGACGTTGGGTCGATCTGGATGAGCTCCCCGCGGTTCGGCACCCCGAGTCACTTGGCCACCACAAGGCCCTCCATCAATAATGTGTCCAAGGTTTTCATGTACTTCGCAAATTTATCGAGGAGGCCACCCCCCACACGCATGTCCGGGGATGGGGGCAGTGCGCTGCCCTTCTTTTCAGTACGATTCACCGACAACCTGACTCACTGAGTGGCTCTGAAGGAATGTCGCCAAGGGTAGTGGCGGTCAACATAGATGACCATTCGGGTGGGGGAAACGGTGTGGAAATCCTCGATGGGGACTCACCCCCTAAGGAAAAGCCACTACTAGACCCTTCTGGGAGGATTACTCATCAACATAGGAGCCTCCTAGGTTTCCCCACACCGACTGAGGCACTAAAACTGAACCCAAACATCAGTAAGGGTAAAGAGAGCGTCGAGGCTGTCAAGATCGCAAACCCATCTACCTCGGTACAGAAGGAAGAGGAAGATCCCAAGAAGTCCATGCTACACTAACAGATTTCTAAGAAAAAGCGGCTGGTTGACGAGCTCTTGGTCGAACACATTGCAGAGCAGTGGCCTGACTTTGGTAATCCTAGGCCAGAACAGCAGGGGCAGGAGTACCTACCCCTTGACAAGATTCCCCCAGGCAACCGAGACCATGCCGCGATCGCTGACAGGGGAGAGGCTGGAGCCCATGGAAAGAGGGCGTGATATGTTTCGTTGAACCCTCATGAGTGGTGTGACAACCTAAGGGACCCCGCTCGGTTTCCACCTGCTTCCCCGAGAGTCACTCCACCTGCCGCCCCGCAAGTTGCTGAGCTCGACTACCCGATTGAAGAGCCCGGAAATGCACTTGTTGTTAGAGATCCCCATCAGGACAGGACTCCACATCCAAACGATCTAATGGAAGCAATCATCGCCCGCTTAGAGGCCCTATAAACTTTTCAGGTGGCAATCCCAACAGACGGTGAGCCATACCCAGCATGGGTAGATGACATGCCGGCCCTGCCAGGATTTGGGAACCCCACTTTCGCCCCCTATAACGGGACTGAAGACCTGACATAGCACCTGGCCCACTTCAAATCGAGGTGCGGGCCTATGTTAGGGACTTCGACACATCAGGAGGCCGCCAAGCTCTGTTGCTTCTTTCAGACACTAGAAGGACCATCATTCGTCTGGTACAGCCATCTCCCTGTTGGATCTGTGACTAGTTGGGAGGAAATTCGCAGGAAATTCCTCTACCAGTTCAGTTCCACAACCTGGAAGACGAACATCGCAGTCCTCTTCAGGTGAAAATAAAGGCCCGATGAGTGAGTCGTAGACTTCGTCGCCCGGTGGAAGGGGCTCACGTACTCCCTTGAAATGCCACTAAATCAGGAGAAATTACTGACAATTTGTGTAGGGATCATCAAAGCAGATCTTGTTCCTTCCCTGATTACTCAAAATTACCCCAGAGGGTTTGGGGACTTCTCAGACAAGGCTCAGCGCCTTGAAGAAGCCCTACAACAATCCAGTCAGGCACGCCCTCTACCTCCTGCAATCCCTGCAAGGAGAGCCGTCAGAGCCGAGCCCGCTGCTGTGGCCCAGATAGAGGCCCCCAGACAGCTAGAGTTGATGCCATTGAGGCTAGCTCCGTATCCCCATTGGGTTCCACCCCCTCGGGCACAACCTCCAGCCCAGCAGCGACCGCCTCAAAATTGGCAGGCGCCTCCGCGTAACGCACCACCACCACCTAGGCGAGATAATCAATCTCTGCCTCTTCATCATGATCCTCCAACCCCTAGTCATGTCTAGCCTCCAAGAGCCCCATTTCTAGACATAAGGAATCAGAATTACTCGTTTGATGAGGCCCAGGTCCCTGTTTATTTTCGTAGTTCCATGGAGCAGAGGATTGTGCGGTTTCCAGAGTGTCGGATGCCGGAAGAGGCCCGTCTCACTGATCACCCCAACTACTGCCCTTATCACCAGACCCTAGGGCACACCATCCAGTGATGCTATGTGTTCAAGGACTGGCTCCAAGACCAGATTGACAACAACATAGTAAGGTTGGACCCGGCCTCGGCGCAAGTGGCAGGTGTCTTCATGAGATCAGATGGTATTCATGGAAACGAGGATGAGTGGAAACCAGTTTCCAACCATGGGTCCTAGAATTATAACGACTGGATGGCCTGCAGGACGGTCTCCCACGCCCATGGCCTCATATGTGCCCGCCTGAGTCAGCCAGAGCCCTCAGAATCTGCGAGCGCTACCTCGACATCGTCGTCCTAGCCTACCTCTTCCAAGAATAGAAAGCAGCGGCGCAAGAAGAAAGAACGTGTCCTGCCAATTCCACCATCATCCCGCACTCCTGGCGATTTTATGCGCCAAGAAATGGGGATCCCTCCGAGTCTCCGTCTGGTAGTGGATGACACCTCGAGTGAAAGCCTGGGGTACGCTTCGGTTAACACCGTAGAGTTGGTAAATCCATTTTTGACTCTCGACAATGAGGAATGCCAGGTGGACCTTCCCCATGTCCCCAGCCACCACCAACGTCGGCGGAGCCATGGCTATGTGAATTGCCGGGGCATGGAAGTTGTCACCTCTAGCCAGGCCGTGCATTCCAATGAAACTAGGAAGCATGCCCGATACAGAGCTCAGCACATGTGGCCCCTTTATCTGGTGTTGACAGGTCTGCCTATTCCACCATTTGTGTTGCTGGATCAGACAGAACTACCTCGGCCGTGCAGCGACCAGCTCTGCCCTGCCACCAGCCGACCCCAGCCTTCCGGTCATAATCTAGTAGCCGCTCTCCGGTCTTCGACTAGTGAATGGCCAGACGTTCCTAGTACCAGTCAGCCACCGGACTAGCTGACAGGGCCCGTCATGCCTCCAATCGCAGAGCAGCCTCCTGTAAGCAGAAGCTCACGTTTGGCTCGAAAGTATGATGTTCTGAAGCACCTGGCCAGTATTCTATCAAGGCTCTCTATCCTTGAGTCACTTCGCATGTCATCTGAAATGCATGAGGCGCTCGACATGGCTATAAGGATCCCCCTCCAGTTTGAGACGGAGGTAGCGGCTGCAGAAGCCTTCCACACCGAGGCGATTGAAAATGTCGAATGTCAGGCGGTTATCTCATTCTCCGGTGAATATGAAGACCCTTCCATACAGGGGCACAATCGCTTAATGTACATCACCGGCCAGTTCAATTGCGTGGAAGTATGACGTTGACTTGTTCACACGGGTTCCGAGATTAACCTAACCCCGAAAACAGGGGTTGTCTGAGGATGCTTTAACCCCCTCCGACCTCAGGATCTAGGGTATGACAGTACCAAGAAAACTCCACTCGGAATGATTCGCTTGAAGACCTAGATCGGCGACCTAATTGCCAATACCGAATTCATGGTTGTCTCTCAGGACACCACCTACAACATGTTGATGGGAAGGTCGTGGCTCCACCTTCACGCAACATTCCCCTCATCATATCACCAATGCCTCAAATACTCCCTTAATGGTCAAGTAGGTGTGCTCCAAGGATATCCGTCTCCTTTTGTCTCTTGTGGAGCTCGTTATCTTGACGCCAACTATTACAAGAGAAAGGAAAAGTAGATACTGGCAGGTGAGGTTGAGCCTACCAATCTCACAACTGATCCCTGGGCAGGTTTGGATGATGCTTATGTATTCCCAATCCATTGGTTGGAATCCACAACCCCCAACATGGAGATGTGCTTTGTTGTTTCGGGTACCAGAGGAAGGAATATTTCTGGGTCCAAGCGTCGGAAAGAAATCACCTCGTACTCCTACACCAATCAGGCTCAGGTGATCCCCGAGCCTCCTACCCCTGTACGATATCGAGACGTTAGGCTCATGGAAACGACAGTACGTCATACGTGTCTGTTTCCCCAGGATGGAATCGACCAGCTCAAGCTGACGCGCCACTACTACTTTGATGTCATAAAGCGTGGCCCCTTGGGCCAAAGGCCAGATGGGATTGGATCAACCAGCTTTGTCATCATGTTCTCTATTGTGCGTGAGTCTCCTAACGTGATGACCTATGCTACCCAAGTCGGCACTAGCTTCCCATCAGGTTCTGGCAACCTTGAAATGGCTCCCCCCGTGGATGATCCCTCTATAATTGGAGCAGAGGACATGGAAGATGCTCCCCCTGCCTTTGAGGAGGGCGTCTCCACCACGGTCGACGAGTTAGTGCAGGTGAACCTTGGTAGCGAGGCGGACCCAAGAACCACATTGGTCAGTACCGCTATGCCCCCCGAGGAACGGCAACAATATGTAGACTTCGTTAGACAGCACAGTTATGTGTTCGCTTGGAGTTATGATGAGATGCCAGGGTTAGATACTCAGGTAGCCATCCACCACCTTGGACTTCCAGCATACCATTGCGGGTTCAAGCACCCTCCAAGAAAGATGCACCCCTTTCACTGTGCCATGGTTGAGGGAGAAGTTGATAAGATCATTAAAGCAAACATTTTCAAAGAAGTTTAGTACCCCCAGTGGCTAGCCAACCTTGTGCCGGTTAGGAAGAAGAATGGACAGATCAGGGTCTGTATCAACTACCGTGATCTCAATCGCCACTTCCCGAATGATGATTTTCCCCTTCCAGTGACAGATTTGTTGATCGATGACACATCCGGGTTCCAATACCTCTCCTTCATGGATGGGTATTTCGGGTACAACCAGATCCAGATGGCCCCCGAGGATGAAGATTTTACCACCTTCAGGCCCCCCAAGGTACTTTCTGCTACCAAGTAATTCACGTTGGGATGAAGAATGCAGGTGCCACCTATCATCGGGCCATGAATCACATATTCAAGCCGATTCTCGGGACACTAGTGGAGTGCTACGTGGATGATCTGGTGGTTAAATCTCACCAGTGCCAGGACCATCTCAAATACCATGAGAAAGTTTTCGGCTTCCTCCGTTCTCGCCACTTGAAGATGACCCCGTTAAAGTGTGCCTTCGGGGTCACCTCCAGAATGTTTCTTGGCTTCGTTTTTAGATACCGAGGCATCGAGATCGACCTGAAATGACCAAGTCCATCAGCCAGATGCCTCCCCCATGTAATATTCATGATCTCAGAGGCATCCAAGGCCACATAGCTTATATATGCCGATTCATTGTGAATCTGGCCGGCAATTGTAATCCCTTTTCCCACCTCATGAAGAAAGGCACCACCTACGAGTGGGATAAAGAGTGTCAGACCTCTCTTGAGGAAATCAAGCAGCATCTGCTCCTACCTCCGGTCTTGATGCCACCCATTTCCGGAAATCCACTTATCCTTTATGTGACTGCCCTGGAATGATCCCTCGGTGCACTTCTCGCCCAGAAGAACAACTGGGGAATAAAGAATAGCCTCTACTACCTCAGCCGCATGCTCCAAGATACGGAAATTACGTATTCTCCCATCGAGAAGAGCTGCCTCAAGCTCATATTTGTCGTGCAGAAATTACGGCACTAGTTGCAACACCAGGAGGTATTGCTGGTATCTTAGGTAGACCCGTTGAAATACATTCTGAACCGAGCTATGTTGACCGGCCAATTGGCATGCTGGGTAGTGATCCTCCACCAGTTCGACATCAGCTTCGTACCTTAGAAGTCTATCAAAGGACAGGCATTGGTAGACTTCTTAGCTGTTCATCCAACCTCCATGGATCATCCACTAGATCTAGGCTTTCCTGATGAGGTAATCCTCTCAGTTGATCATGCCATCCCATGATGGAAGATGTGCTTTGACGGTGCCTCCTGGAGCCCCACCAATAAAAGGCTCAATGATCCTAGGTTCAATAGAGTGGGCCTAGGTGTAGTCTTCATCACCCCGGAGCAATCTGTTATGCCGTATTCATTCATGTTGTCAGAAGGATGCACCAACAATGAGGCATAATATCACGCCCTCATCACTGGCCTCGAGTTGGCTCTCGAGATTGACGTACCCCATCTGCATGTGAAAGGGGACTCTGAGCTGGTCATCAAGAAAGTCAATGGTGACTATGTTGTCAGAAAGCCAGAACTCGTGCCATTGCTCGAGTGCCACCTCTGCCTAATGGCTATGTTCCCCTCTCGGCCAGAGGTCGTTCATATCCCCCGATCACAAAACAGTTGAGTAGATGCTTTGGCCAGCCTGGCTGCATCACTTTCAGAGCCCGAACAGGACGACTTGATTATCCACGTAGCACACCGGAGAGTCATTGCTCCCGTCATCTTGGAGGATGATCGTGGCCCACGGGTGAACCATCTCACCACTGGTGCCCCTACGTCAGGATCCTAAGGGACTTCAGATGTGGTAATCGAGACATTTCCTGACTGGAGGACTCCCGTGGTTGAATACCTCCAACACGAAAATCTTCAGTCGGACCGAGCTGAGCGCGAGCGAATCCGATGCCGCGCACCGTAGTTTACCCTTTAGTGCGGTCCTAGCCTTGGGAAGCTCCTCTAAAGGTGCAGATTCAATGGTGTTCTCCTCTTTTTTCCTTCATGGAGTCGAGATCCCAAAGGTCATTCAATAAGTGCATGCTGGTTCATGTGGTGCCCATCAGGCCGGGACGAAGTTGTCTCATCAGATTCGGAGGATGGGGTACTATTTCCCCTCCATGATCTACGACTACATTGAGTTTTCCAAGAGGTGTCATGCATGCCATGTTCATGCTATCTTTGTGCACCAGCCACCAGATCTTCTCCATACTACCAAGTATTCTTAGCCCTTTGAGGTCTCGGGTTTGGATGTCGTTGGACCTTACCCCCCGGCGACCGCCCGCCAGTGCCGGTTCATCCTGACTGCTACGGATTTCTTTTCCAAGTGGGAAGAGGAAATTCCGCTCAAGGAAGTCCGAGCATATTCTATTGCTAACTTTGTGAGCTCCAATATCATCTATCGATTTGGAGTCCCTCACACTATCCTCACGGATAACGAAACCAAATTCTGAGAAACTGAGATGAAGAAATTGTATGCCAATTACAACATTCTCTCTAACCACACCTCCTGCTATCATGCGCAGGAGAATGGAAAGATTGAGGCGTTTAACAAACCCTTCTCTAACATTCTGCAAAAAATGGTTGGTCAGAACAGGAAAAGTTGGCCGGAAAAGCTCCCCAATTCCCTCTGGGCTTATAGGACGACGACTCGTAACTCCACCCAGGTGACTCCGTATTCCCTGGTATATGGAGCCAAGGACATCATTCCCTTCAAGATTCAGTTTCCCTCATTGTGCAAGGCATTCTACGAACAGCAAGCACCAGATTGAGTTGTCAAAATCTGTCTAGCTGAATTGAAGCACTGGACGAAAATAGGCTTCACGCTTTATATAACTTGGAAAGGAATCAGAGAAGGATGGCTTGAGCTTTCAATAAGAAGGTCCGCCTTCGCTCCTTCCTGCAAGGTGACCTGGTGATGGCTCTTAGAGCGCCAATGATTCCAGGCAGGAAACCACCCAAGTTGGAGCCCAAATGGGAGGGGCCTTTCATTGTCTATAAGGTCTATCTCAATGGCGCGTATTCCCTGGTGACTATGGATGGTGAGCGTGTCACTCCTCCCACCAACGCTAGGTTCCTCAAATGGAATTTTTCCTGAGGTCCTTGGGTCCGAGTTCTAAGACCTAAAACTAAGATCTTTCCACAGTCCAGAATGACCTTAAACTACATTTCTTCCTACAACTGGGCCCCTTCCTTCCTAGTTCTACGACCTTCAACTAAGACCCTTATGGTCTAGCGTGACCTTAAACTTCATGCTCATCCTCACTGCAAGACGTTAAACTGCAATCTGGTTAGGCATCCTTGACCAAGGCCCAGCCTCAATCCCCTTGGCCTTCCCAGGCCTCTCAGCCCTTGCCTTCACTCAGAGCGTGCAGTGCAATGTAGGATTAGGTCCTCATTTGCGATGGTTTATCCATTGCGCCATGCGTACCCCCTGGAAGAAGTGCCATGTATCGTCCTGCATGAGGTTAAACTGTGCTTCAAGAACTACGTGTGGCTTGATTCCCATTCTTATGGGATATGTAGGACTGCCTAAACACCTATATTTCAGGTCCAGTCCCATCTCTTAGGAGATCCCATGATCTCCCAGTCACCTCGGGCTTTTGGCATGTCCCTCCCCACGGGGGGACATATATGTGTGGTACATGTTTGTTGGCACTACGCCCCATTCCCTCCGGGACTCCGCCATCATGTGGCCTCTCTCAGACTGAGCCCTTCAATCATTTCTAGTGGTCTGCTAATGTGTTCAGAGTACTATGTTCTAGGACATGGAGTGTCAGATTCTACTTAGGAAAGTTTTCATCCACTTTTCAAGCTTCGGTCTCCCCTTAATTCAGGCCCTAGTATCTTTGACACCCGAAGGGACCCCTATGAACGGACTAGATACAACGCCCAAGGGCTCTCCTACCGTCACGGGCCAACGCCCCCGAGGGTTTCGGGCAACAAATTGATACAAATCCCGCGTTGCGAATGTGGTCAGCGGTTGATGCTCATTTGTTTGACCCTATATCTAGGCTAGCGCGATAGGATGTTGTGTTGTGAACATGGTCATCAGTAATCCTCAGTCGTCACACCGGCTTTTTCAGGCCCTGAATGCTGGTTGCATGATTCATATTATGTTCCACCCCACCGTGTCAAGGTGGAATCTCGACACTCCTTGCACTAACCCTCAGTGCACCCCCACAGGTCAGATGGACCAAGACGCGTAATGGTGTCTCTTTGGGCTCCCGCGATCTGAGCGCTAGAGTCTGTGCTTGGGTTTTTCTTTAAGGATTGCGTGCAGCTTGACCCTCATCCCCATGGGAAACGTGGAGTCTCCCAGACATTGAGTTTTGGGCCCAGCATAGGTGGGAGCTATCATCTCATGCCCCCCCTTATTGTTGGACCCTAGTAGGCCCCTTTGGCCCGAGACCCCTCTCCCAGAATCACCCGCAGTGACGATATGAAGATATGACCTCATCCACACTGGGTATGCCTCACCGCATCGTGTGTATTCCTCAGGTCCAAGCCATATGACCTTAAACTGTGCTGCTATGTGCAAGCCATATGACCTTAAACTGTGCGGCCAGGTCCAAGCCATACGACCTTAAATGGTGATGTCAGGTCCAAGCCATACGACCTTAAACCGTGCTGACAGGTCCAAGCCATACGATCGTAAACTGTGCTGTCAGGTGCAAGACATACGACCTTAAACTATGTTGTCATGTCCAATCCATATGACCTTAAACTGTGCTGTCAGGTCCAAGCCATACAACCTTAAACTGTGCTATTTGGTCCCACCATATGACCATAAACTGTGATGATATTGTCCTGGCCGCACGACAAGAAACAACACTGCATTGTGGTGACCTCCCCATAGGGTAAATCACGATGGGTATTGGTCAATTTCCATTCCATTTGTCAATGCCTGTTATGACTTGATTATTTTGGAGACTCCTAGAGTTCCTTCCCCAGGATGGTCTCTCCACAAAAGAAAAACCATTCACCTTCAAGGTAAAATAATATATATCCAATGTTGCTTCTTTTGGTGCGAGGTCTAGACCCGCACGTCTCCCTCGTCCTTTGCGCAGGCGGCATGTCGTGCCACGCCACCTCTCAAGAACTACATATGGATTGATTATCATACTTATGAGATATGTAGGAGTGCCTGGGCACTTCCCCATGGGCCCGGCCTAACTTTTCGTGTTCGGTACCTCAGCCTAAACACATCCCTAGGAGAACATAGTAAGCAGGGCCTTGCCCCCATTCACTTCGGGTTTCGCAGCCGCTTTATAGTGTGTCTCCCATTACCCTTATCCTTTGGTCCGAGTTCTAGTACCTAAAACTAAGATCCTTTCGTGGTCCTACATGACCCTAAACTGCATTTTTACCTATATATGGGCTCCTTTGGTCCATGTTCTATGACCATAAACTAATATCTCTTAAGAACTACGTCTGGCTTGATTCCCATCATAATGGGATATAGAGGAACGCCCAAACCTTCTATCCTTGGGTCCAGCTCAAGTTTAGCTAATCTTTCTCATCGGTCCCACCTTCGGGACCCCAACCACGGGACTATGGGGCGTAGTGCGGGATCGTGTTCCCATTCACGCTGGGTTTGCGATGACTGTACCTCGCACACCCCATTCCAATGAATTATCCTTATCATTATTTCATCCTACATGACATTCAACTGTGCTTATAGAACTGCGTGTGGCTTGATTATCATCCTTATGAGATACTTAGGAACGCCTGGACATTTCGTCTTGGGTCTAGCCCTAGGGATTACCAAATATCGTCCCTCCTTACTGTCGGTCCCTCAACTTGACTTCATAGGGAGTGGTGTAGTTGCGACATCTACCCCGAATAAGTTTGGGATGCCCCATAGTGATGGTGGAGAGCGACAGTTCTCTCACCAGAGAGGTCCTGTCTAAAAATTGGGACGATCCGTGATCCGGTTGGTACGTCCGCCTAATGGGCCTCTGCCACGGTGCGACAATTTCGGGAGTGTTGGACTCTATTCGAACAAACCACCACACCACTTTCCACGCCTTGTGTGCCCCTTTATTCAGATCATCATCCTCTTTCATGTTCAATGGGACCCCCTATCAGTATGGATAATAGACCTACGGTCCACCTACTGTCTTGGGCCAATGTCCCGGAGGTCTGGTCATGTATGATGGGACCCCCTAACAGTATGGATGATAGACTTTGGTCTGCCTTCTGCCACAATATGGATGATAGATTGTTGGTCCTACTATTGTAGCATTATGGATAATAGACCTATAGTCTACCTGCTTTCCTGTTCCAACATTTCGGAAGACTGATCGGTGATATTTGAGTTAGGTCCCGTGTTCCAAACATGGTCAGCGGTCATCCCTCATTTATTATCCCCATTTCAGGCCAATGTGATATGTATGTTGCATCTCCGCCACGGTTAACAATTATCCTTCATCGTCGCACCCCATTGTGTTCCAAATTCAGGTAACATGATTCAACTTTTCCATCTCCCTATGTTAGGATGAATTTCAATGCCCCCGACATTGCCCCGCTCGTGTGTTAAGGCATGTGGAGGAGATGATACATCGATCGGTCTGAGGTCCCCTCCCGTCGGCTGGACCTCCCTCTTCCCCTCAGAAATCCAAGCCCGAGTTCGGATGCCTGAAGCATGGTTCATTCCCCATAGTTGGATGAAATGATAACACGAGCATCCTTTACTTATCTCATTGGGTGCGACCCACAGGAGCTTAGGGGTGAGTTGTTATTCATTTCACGATTATGGTGAGCAAATTAAACCAAAGGTATAGATAAATAGATTGGTCCATACATGGGTCAAAATTTTGAGCAGTAAAAGAAAAAAGTTCATGAGAGTTCCGACACAAAGCCCTTAAGGATCACAGTGCTGGATCGATCATTCCAAGGTTGTTACCCTTTGGCTGGTAGCCTCCAGGACTTCTTCTCACTCTGTGAAGACCCTCTCTTCATCAGCAGCCGCAGAGCGCAGCTCGCCAACCCTGGCATGTTCCTGCGCCTGCTCAGTTTGAAGAACGACCATTTGGTGACTTCCTTCTGTCAGTTGTTCTTGGGCGTTAGCCAGTTGGGACGTCAGTTGTTCCACGAGATCATAGCACGTTGCGATAAAGGCCTCCTTCTCTACCTCCAACCCTTCGAGGCATTGGACCTCCCTCTCCGCCCTCAGAAATGCTCAGGTGCTCTCCGATATTTCTCGACAATGGAAAATGTCGATTCTCCGGCTACTCTCACATATCTTCTTGGCCATGTAATCACGGACCGTCAGATGAAGGTGCGGAGTGTCAGCCCCTCCGGTGCACAGGAAGCGCAGCCAGGTTTGGAGTGATCCCATCCGCCTCAGCCAATCCGACTGGGGCTGCCTAAGAAAGCACTGGATACACTTCCACCATTTTCGCCCTGTCATCCGGATCTCCTCAACCGCTTCTGAGTCCAAGTCGTCTACCTCCTCGGGATCAGTGAGCCGATACATAGGAATGGAAGCCAGCAGGTCGGCAGCAGGATCTTCCTCAGGGATGTCTTCATGTGGAATAGGATCCTCGACATCCGGGCGACCTTCCTCTCTCGCCCCAATAGCGACAGTGCTTCCGTCAGCTTCCGACCTCGCCTGATGGACAACGCCGCTGATGTTCTCCACCCCCTTCTCACCAATTGTCGGGGCCGACTAAGTGCGGGGAGCCTATTCTGAACGAGGTGGTATGTCCACCACTGGTCCGCTCACGGACAGCCCAGGCTCTACATCCTGACGAGCCTCCAATGTTGAGAGCAATGCACAAGGCATACCCTGATTAATTGGGATCTTTTGATTACAAGCATCAGTATTGAAGCATGGGACATATAAGAACCTAGAGCGTCAACCTCCATTGTTCTGGCCACTACTGGAGATTCCATTACAGGAGACCCCTCTGCGCTTGTCAATTCAATGATGGGCGTCATATCCCCATCATCTCCCATCGGTTCCCCTCCTCCATCCTCTTTTGGGGACACCTGACCAACACTTAGGTTCGACTGAGTGAGGTAGAGTGATGGGTTGGAAATTGAAAAGGAGAATGGATGAAGAAGGAAAATGATTAATGATAGAGACAAACCTTGAGTATCTCGGTTATGTCGAGATCAGAGCCGACAATCTCACCGCTCTCTCGGAGACTCCCTTGGTAGGTCTCCCCCTGCGACCCCTCAACTTCAGGTTCATTTTCTCCTTCATCATCTCCTTCGCCTTCTTCTTCTCCGGTCTCCTCCTCCCCCTCTGAATCCTTGTCACTGTCACCTTCTCCTGGAGGCGTCACTTCCGGATCATGCTCTTGGCCAAGCATCTCTTTCACTAGGAATGGTGGCTCCGTACACCGAACCCTTTGGTGTGCATATGTGTCCATGTCCATCAGATAAGCATGCCGACAATGGAAGTTCACTCTGTCGGTAACTCGAATGAGCCCGGACTCTGGAAACTGGATCCCGTTCTGCGTTATATTCTACCATATGGCTTCAACGTCCAGTGATTGCCGCAGGGTTATCCAGGATGACCACAGTGCCCAGAAAATTGCGTCCTAGGAAGGTTCGAGTAGGTACCTTATCTGATTCTCGGGCAGTTCCTTGGATTCCTCATGTGACCCCTACGGGAAACGAGGTTGTCGAGGCACTGTGTGATGTTCACGCCGCTGAGGTCCCGGCCTACGCAAGCCTCGCTTCCTGATGCACCCCTGGTTCCCCCCTTCAAAGAGAACCTTCTCTTCTCCCCCGTCGCCCAGTTTCTGCGTGGGTAGTTTCGAGTTTCCAGAATCTCTTGCGTAAAATCCCCTCAGGGTACGCAATGGTCCAGTGCTCGACAAACTCAGTTGCTAGGCCAACATTGACCCCGGTGGGAGGAAGGGTGATGACGTCACCGGAGCGGAAAGTGGTGAACATCAACCACATCTGGCGCAGAACGTAGGGATTCTTCTCCTTCCAAACAGCCATGAATACCTTCTTCGGCATTCGTTGGAGGAACCTGAATTTCCTGGTTAATCAAGATGGCATTTAAGGCTCGAATATCACCTTCCCGTCGATCAGAGCAATGAGCACCCCGCCCCGGATGCTCTGAAAATACTCCTGTTGTTCTAGCGAGCCTCACCCATTGTCCACCATCTGGCCGATCAGGGTGGGGAACAGGCTGAAGTTGATGTTTTTTTGGTTACCAATGCAAATCCTCATGCCCTCCTCATTGAGTGTCATAGGCGCCACTCCGGCGATGTTCAGCAGGGATGGTCGCAGGCCGTTGCCCAGAGGACGGATGGTGTTTGGGAAAGTGTACCCGCCGAGATGAGCCGCCTACCAGCCGTGGAAGATCTGGAAGGGGCCACATACCCTCCGAGGCGATCCCCCTTGTGATATGCTTCCCAAGATGTCATACATCTTGGCCAGAACGGGGACCCCCATGTTGAACATTTTGTTAGCGGCCATGGTACCCGCTATCACCAATGTTGCTGGACGGACGCCCATCCTCACGTCCCTCACCGGTAGGAGCCACCTGCTCAGGAAGGCGGCATGGAACCCGGTGTACAAGACATTCGGGTCCCGGGCCTTAATGGTGCGGTAGCCCCACGATTGGTATTTCCCCGCCTCCAGGGTCCTCCAATTCGACCCATCCTTGATCCTCTGAGTCGCGATCGGGCACCGTTTTCCCCGTCCCAGCATCTTGAGTGTCGGGTCCTTCTCAAGGAAATGGATGAACCAGCCCTTGTAGGAAATGTCCTTCAGGATGTCCTTGACCCCCATCCTCTCTTTGGCCAGCTCTAGAAAGTACCACGTCAGCATGGTGGTCCATGACCTTTCTTCACAGGTGTTCATTGGAGGAACAAACTCATCGTATTGGTAGCCCTCTAGTGGGATACCTCCGATGAAGTGAACGTACTAGTGGCTGATGCCAACTACCCCATGGTGAAGGTGGAATGTGTTGGTATTAGGGGACCACCTGGTGAATAGCTCTGGCCCGAGCTCTGGTTGACGATGGAAGTGGAACTGCGACGTCCATACCACCTCAAACATGCAAATATGCCGTAGCCCGGCCCCAAACTAGTCGCAAGTATGGCGGACCCAGAATGCCCAAGACCACTCACTGCTGAAGTTTCCCCTAGACCATAGGTCCCAGTCTTTCAGCCAGCCCTTAGTGTCATCTGTGACGCTCTGACGGAACATTATCACATAGAGGGCCGAAGAATCCTCCACGGTAGGCTCATCCTCAGTAATGGTCCTAGTCGTCGGGTTCAGGACATATACATCCATATGCTTAGTTTCCCTGGCAGGATGGCCATTGTTGGTAATGTTGTAGCGAGGAAGCTCATCCTCCTGGGTCACCCATGACCGCGGTGTGTCCACCTCGAATCCTGGTAGGGGGACCTCCTCCAGGATGCCAATGTTTAAGAGCGGGAGGTTATCGGATAGGGGATACTCCTTCTAGGCTACGGTTAGCAGGTTGAATAATGTTAGGTTGTTGGAAATGATTTCCTTTGTTCCATAAACCTCCTCATTCGCCGCCATTTCAGCTCTACGAGCGGTGGCTTCCCCATCATCAACATGGTTTGCAGCCATCTCAAATATTTTGTGAGTTGCGCAAAATCAGGATGAAGTGCGCGGAATCGGGGAGTGTTTCGGGAAATCTAAAGCTACGACACGAAATCCAGGAGTTGGGCACGCAATTAGCACACTAGACGCAGAATATCCGGTGTAGGAGCGCAAATGATACTGAAATTCAGAAGGAATTACGTGCACCAAAAGAGTTTTACGCGCAGCCGCGGAAGCATTTTCCCGCACGAGAGCGGTATGCCTATCACGCGGAAAAGATTGAGTACAGAACATGGGACCCAGCACCCCTTTTATAGGAAAGGCCAGGGTTCCATGCCGCGTGGAATGAAAATTCCATGATGATCTGTGGTTTTGCGCACCACCTTGGCTTTTTGTGAGGAAAAGGCCCAAGAGATGTACTGCTTCGGCGTTTCCCTCAGAATCCGATCGTTGAGACCACTCGCCGATCCAATTTCTAGGGGGGGAATTTGTAGACGCCAAAAAAGTCTGTAACTCCCAGAGGATGTTTCGGACGGACGGAGCGAAGTCATATACGGACTCAGAGACCCGGTCTGGATCGGCTGGAAGTGGTGTGCGAAATTAAGTAGGACTTGCGTGAAAGAATGTTTTCCGCGCGAAGGAAGTCCGGGATTCGCGTAAAAACTCCGGGATGGTGCACAATTTTGCATGCCCGGTTCCACTCGGTGACACTTTGCGCACTGACTATTCCTGGCTTGGAAGATTTCACACGCCGCCTGGATTCCGCAACGGTGAATGCCTATATATAGAAGGCGACCTCAACCATTTCGAGGATGAGGAATTCGGACCAGCTCCCGTGCATGAAATTCGGACTCCCGCCCGCGCAATATGATTTACAGGTAATTCCCTTTTTCGCGCAAAGTTGACCTAGGGTTCGCCTTTGCGCGCAACCCCACTAGATTAAGTTAATTTTTCAACTCCTCCGGGTTCTTCCTCTGCATGCAATCTGTGCCCCTTGTGTGCAATCCTTGTCCCATGCGTGGAATCCTTTCCCCTTGCATGCAATATCGTCCAATTTCATGCAATCCCTTTCAAATTGTGCACAATTCCTCTAATAGGTTTCTCTAGGGATCGACCATTGCCTCGCGTTCAATCGAGGACCGTTGCGCACAATCCCCTATCTGCGTGCAATCCTATGACCCAATTGCGCTCCATCCCGGTGTTTTGCGAGAAAATCCTCTCTTTGCGCGCAAAACCCAGGACCCCTCACCTTGACGCCCCCCTGGTTGCCTCTCTGTGCTTGCGCCCGATGTCTCCCATGTCGAGCATGCACTCCATGCATTGTTTTCCCATATGGGCATCCAGGCTCGTATGAAGTAATCCCAAGGTCCCTTGGGCGGATTTTCCCATTGTTTTGCTTTGCCTTATGCTTCTTCACATAGGCACGCTAACAGCTATTGATTCTTCGCATAACCACACTAATTTGGACCACTCGATGGTTCGCCCTATGACCCCCCTTCACTACGGCTTTTCCGATGCCTTCCCTCCCACAAGGGGTTGAGGGTGTTGGGAATTTAAGCCCTAGGGGTGTGGAGAGAACCCACCTCGTCCAAGCTGCAGGACGTTAAAATAATAAGCACTTCATCCTTAACACATGATGTTAAAATATGGTCCGACCCCATGCCTCGCACGCAGGGTCCCCCCGGCTCGGACATTCATCATACCCACTCATCTCCACGAGAATGGATTCTTCCTCACATGGAATTACATCCTTCTTTTGGAGTGGCGGTTTTCCACGGGGGAAGGGCTGCCTCAGAACGTAATCCCCTAGCCTCTCTTGCAGAAGGTTTCACCCATGAACCTCCATATTTCCCCACTGCCAAGGCCAGTGGAGTCCCTTTCCCACTGCGCTTTGTCGCATTCGGGTCTCCATCCTAGAGAAAGCCCCGACACCAAGGGCTGCTAACCACGCGTAAACCCATGTTTCCTCTTTGGGCCACTGAACGCGTAAGCCCCTTTCTGCTTCTCACAGACGCACCCTTTGCGACGTGATCGTCTAGTCCTTGCTATCTCTTGTTACTCACACAGAGCATGACTCACATGGGATTAGAGTAAGAATCGACCATGACATCCTATTATGGGCCACCTCAGAGCGTAATTCCCATCCCAGCGAACTACACATACATTGATTCCATGCCATGGGGAGATGTAGGAAGCCTCTATGAGGTTCAAGCCCACCACCCGGTCGTTCCGACTTCTTCACGTCGGTCCGCCAATACCATGGGCCGCCTCAGAGAGTAAGCCCCAAATTCCTCATCCCGCATGACATTAAACTATATCCCTCATCCCGCATGACGTTAAACTGTATTCCCACGTCCCGTATGACGTTAAACTGTATTCCCTTTTCCCGCATGATGTTAAACTGTATGCCCTGGTCCCGCATGATGTTAAATTGTATGCCCCGAACTATGTGGAATTTGATCCATGCTAACACATAGTATGTAAGAGGACTCCACGAGGTTCATGCCCATCACTCAGTTGTTCCGACCCCTCCGCATCGGTTCACAACCACCGTTATGGGCTGCCTCCGAGCGTAAGCCCCATACCCACCATCATGGGCCGCCTCAGAGTGTAAGCCCCATACCACCTACCCACGTCTCATCCTAACCTCTCCCATGAGCCCACGTGCCTCGGGAAGCTCATGTCGCAGCCCAGAGATCTTACTTCATCCAGGCTCCAATCCATGCGTTCATTCTCACGGGTCGCCTCTTCATGTGTCCCACCATATCAACGAACTACATGGACTTTGATTCCCTACCATGGGGATACATAAGAAAACTCCATGAGGTTCAAGCTCTTCACTCCATCACCCATCCTGATCCTCACCCTGGCCGCCACATCCCGGTGGGATCATGCCACCTCATTCCACCCCACAGTATCCGGGAAGCCGCCCATGTGCTAGCCCCAACATCAGTGTTCCCCCTTGGGGGTCCTTCAATCTGATCCAATCTCAGTGTTTCGATCAGTTTGATCCATCTCCGCAAGAAGTTAAGCTCGCGGCATACCCCGTTTTAAACATGGGAATTTGAGGAAAACCTCATATGGTACACAATCCCCCGCGTTCGATATGGGATTCCTCTACCTTCCGCACCCTCGAGAATCCTTATTATAAGTGACAGAGTACAGAAACACCAATCCCTAGCATCAAGACATGCCGACGACACCCCAGTGTGACTATTCTCCTCACCAAAGGTTGCTGCCCCGACCAAACCCCTTGGAGCATCTCGACGGATGTAGCCTAATTAACTGGCATCCATGCAGATATGGCACCGGGAACGAGCTTCACGAACCCATCTTAAATCTAGGACGGAGAACCGGACTAGGTGACGAGATCAGAGAAGGAATCCACGAATGGAATAACTGAAATCCCATCATCCCAGTTTCGATCAAGGAGAAAACGTCCCTGAACAAGGAACAGATTCCACCCGCCTTTGGATATCGGGAATGCGGGTCAACAAGCCACGCGTCCTCCACCCGCGTGACAGACACACGCGCACCCCAGTGTAAAAGCGTCGAAAAAATAGTATAAAATGAATATGTACTACATATATAAGATAATTAAATCATTAATACTATTCTGGAAATGATTTACTTATAACTACATGGACAATAATTTTCAAACAAGTTCATTTTTGACTCATGTACCAAACATCGACAAAAACGTCTTATATGAACTCACATTATTAACTAATTATTATAACATTATAATATGTTTTATGAACTGAATAATAATATTTAAAGGAGTTCCTTAAGAAATTATAAACTGACCAAAGTTTATTATTCAGGAATATAAAGAAATGAACAAGACAAGTCGGACTTGAGGTAAGGGATCCTACCTCTATCATTCTTTTTAAGTACTCTCTTTTATTTCATTTCTTTTAAGATAATCTTTCTTATTTTTGGGGATGTTATTTTATATTCCTCATACTGTAATTTTTATGTTCATTTTATGAGAGACCCTATTTGATATCCTAAAACCATTTTTGGATGTTTTATATGGCGCTGTTAGGATGCTGAGTTTTCGTAAGGGATTTTTCATCTCACTTTTATTCTTGTGAGATTTATGCTACATTTTCCACTATTTAGATTTATTGGTGTATGTACTACCAATTATTCTAATATTTTTTTAATATACTTTCTTTTTTTGTGTATTTACATCAACTTTGTATAATCCTTCTTTCATGGGGTGTACGTTTCGAAAGTTGCCCGAATCGGTAAGGGAACCTTTCACCATCCTCTTTTTAAAAAACTTCATTTTGATGTGTCTTTTAATTTACATATTTTTATGTTGGGATATGTTCGTCTATATCCTTGTTGATGTAAATTTTATGTCCAAATGGAGAGATACCATTTTCTCTCTCATCAAATCATTTTCTAAAATTTAAAGTGACGCCGTTAGGCTGTCGAAATTTAGTAAGGGGATTTCTTAACCCAATTTCAATTCTTTGGGTTAAACCTATACTTCAGGATTATGTCATACTATCAATATGTGTGGATGAACTCTGATTTTTTTACACTTAATAAACTCTTATACTGGGTTTATTTATATTTGTCACACATAATTATGTAATTGATTTATCCTTAATCTAAGGATAATAACTTTGTAAGGGACTTCGTCTCAGTCTCCTTTCATTGAGGAATATTTTGTTTTATACAAAACTTTCTTTTATACGACATATAAACCCCTTTTAATTTTACTTTTATTCAAAAGTAATCTTTCTTATACGAAGCATTTTACTAAACGACAAAAATAAAGTTTATTTTTAATGTACGCTGTGACAATGACCTTTCCGCCGCCGCACGTATTATTTGATCTTTGGCTTCCTCAACAAGCCATAATGTTCTTAAAATTAAATAAATACCATATAATCTTTTATGTATTTTGGTATAAAAAAAGGTTTTTATAATGGATTTGTTATCTAAATATATTTATGTGATATATTGTGCTTGAAATGTGGAAATTTTTTCTTTCCTATATAATTCTTTTATGTGTTATTATTTTATAATGGTACTTGGACATTTGACAGGTGGTTACGTGATAAACCATATGACGGGTGGTTCTGTGAATACCAGGATTGGTGGTTATGTTATAACCTCCAATGCATTGGGTATGGAAGTTGGCCGTATGGCTATTCCATTTAGTGATATTTGTGGAATTCGACGGTATGGTTATTCCATTTAAGTATGTTTATGTCCCAAGTTACCTTTACATGATATGTGTTATTTATATGGGTTTGATGGTAATCTTTTGGTTACAAAAGGGTAAGTAATGATCTTTTACTCAGTTAAGAGGTTTTACTACTTCATAAAGGTGAATGTATTACTTTTATAAAGTATTCGTGGTTTACTTTTTGTTTTGAAAAACTAACAGTTTTCCTTCTTTGTGTATCCATTACTGAGATTTTTATGCTAATCCGAAGTTTTTTTTGAAATGTTTTTCACAAGAAATATTGTGTAATAGGGTAAAGGATAGGATTAAGGAAAAGTCATGCTATCTTAAACATGGGACTAGACATGACTCTTTTTTTTCAAGTGTTCTTGTTTTGTAAAAAAAGGAAACTATGTAGAAGTGTCTTCTTTGTAAACATTTGAGATGTAATAGTTATGTCCTAATTATCTAAAACTCTAAACCTAAGAAGATCCTCAATGTGAATTATTCATTTATTTCAATATTAAGTAATGTTTAAGGCCAGGGCCTTATAGTTGGTATCAAAGGTCTTTTTAGATAACTTAAGAGGTTAGGGTATTCTTTAAGCATAAGTGACATTACCATAATGGTTAAGATTTTAGAAAGAGTCATAGTTTTAGATAAAGTGAATGAGTTAGTATATATTACTGTTTATCTTCCTTATTAGTACATGATAATTTTGTTGATAAACTCACACTGACATTTTTGGTTTTAGTAAATGGATGGATCTAGAAGGCGCCAAAGTGACAACGGGTTTGAAGGAAACTGTGGTGGTTCTCTGATTAAGAGACTGGATGAAATGGGGGATTCAATGAGGAATATCATGGTTATTCTAAACCAACCATCCAAAATAAAAGATTAAACACTTGTACCTTAGTGAGTTCTCAGATGCATCATGTACGAGAGATCCAACTCAATGTGTAAGTTCAGGTAATAATTATAATGGTAACCATTAGGGTTTATATGATCCTTACTTTTGAGGTAATTATGGGTTACTATAAGATGGAAAATGAAAGGCATGAGGTAAAATTGAGGTTAAATTATGTTATGGTTATTTTTGAAGATTTTATCTCTTTTTGGGGAATATTTTAAAGATTATATAGTTTTGGAAATAGGATAACACGTAGACCGTCTGACAACCCGTCACATCGGACAAAGCTGTGGGAATTGAACCCACACCCAAAGTGCGACTGGTTATTAACGCCTACCACTGGACTACGTGAAGTCCTTGGTTAGTATGACAAATTATTTTTAGTCTTATGATCTTATTAATCTGGAATAAGTTGATATTCGGTTATCTATGAAAATTATTTCCCTATCAAGGAGGATATGTGATTATGTTAGTTACTTTTCAATATGAGACTTTAAGAGTAACTGATGTTATTTGGAGATAAATGTTAATTTTTACCTTGTAAGACTATGTTATTAAATCCTTCAAATATTTGGGTTTCTATATTAGTTTGGTTTACTTTTAGGAATTTTATAGACAAATTTTTTATCGAATTGTCTTCCTTGAACTTTGGTTTTTGTTGGACAAATTTTGGAGATTAATAATAGATTTTCTTTTTTATAAAGGATTATCCTTTTTGGTTATTATCTGATCTCTTACTAACAATTATTGGTTTTCATAAGGGTATAAAGACATGGGAAATATATAGTTTTCTTTTGTGGATTAGGAGATTCTCTAGAATTTGATTATTTCACTCTAAATGTGAACAAGTCATCCAAAATTCTAATCTTTTGGACAAAATATGAGTTTGTGTAAGAAATATAATATGAGATGAATGTCTTCATAACAAGTAAGTATGTTTTCTTATGATTTATTCAAGCCCATAAATAAATTCCACAATGAAAAGTAACTTAAAAACAAAAATTTTGTCTTTTAACATTTCCTACTAGTGAATCAAATACCGTTTGACCCATCACCAGTTTGTGAATTTCTAGAGGTTAACATTTTCATAAACATGTTTTCTAGCACTCTCCATCAGAACATGACCCTTTGTTTTCTCTTCCATGTCCATGTTTTCCTACATGGAATCCTAGTATGGGTTAACTTGGGTGACTTTTGTACTTCCCTTTCTTTCTTTTAAAGTGATAGTTTAATTGACTCCTTTTCCGATGTGGGGCTTTCAATGAAATTTCAATCCCCAATTTTAGAATTGCGTGGACGCAATTCCCCAAAGGGGGGAAGGATTTAACACCCCAGGTAAATAAATAATATGGAATTTTCATATTTATCCATATTTGTATTTAAAGGTAACTCCATACTCGATGGCGTACCCAATACACAACAACGAGTTTCTTGGAAATCTTAAGTTGCACTCTAATAACAAAATAATATTATTTTAAATGGTTGTTAATGCCTATCCATTGTAATGGCGGAAATGAACAGAACTAACAAAAAAATGATTATATATGTTTGTCAAATAATTTTACATCTATCCAAAAAAAATTTAGAGGCTTAAAATGCGAATGAATCCAATTTTGAGCGTAAATATTTTAATATTCATTAATAGGTATATTAATTGCCTTTTGATGGAAAACCCTTAATAAATCCACTTTTGACAAATTTATATGTTATATTGGACCAAATAAAATACTTTTTTAGAATAGGGACATCAAAATTTACTTTTTGTAAATTTTTGTTATTTTTCCGATAAAGATCATTTTTATTGAAAATTTTGTATTTTAATTCAAAAAAACCTTTTAATATGATTTATTTATATGGATTGGAATTAATTTCACTTAGAAATTGGACTTATACTAGTGTCAATATTTTAATAGATTTTGTTTCTTAAAAACACACTATTTATTTAGACAGCGGGAAATAATTATTAAATTAATTAATTCAACTTATATGTCTTTAATTTTGAAAAATAGACATCATTTCTGAATTCGGAAGATCAAATATAGCTTAGGGTTAATTTTTTGTATTTTTCTGAAAAACATCAATTTTTGATGAATAGTGAAACCACTAAGTGGTAGTTATAAAATCTGATTTTCGGTTTAAATGAAACATTACAACTTTTGTGATTTTATTTTCAAAAATCTGACATACATGGTTTTAATTAGGATGTAAAATGTTGTTCAATGGGATTAAAATTATTTTTTGGTGAATAGTAGCTTTTAAGTTTTATTAATCACGATTAAAGGAAATTAGTGTAATTTAAGGTAAAAATATTGTTATAATAATATGAAATTACCTTGACACATGTCCTACCCTTATTGGATGTGTCATGGAAAACAAAAACAATCCATGGGTCAACATAGGGATCCCATGGAGCCACCTGGGTATGAAAATGACATTAATAACTTTTTATTTAAAGTTTAAATAAAAATGTCACAAACCTGTATTGTTTTACTAAAACATTTTTTACATGGGGTTATACAAGTCATATTTTTTACTAAAAATATTCATTTGAAATATAAAAATATTTCCTACATCATGATAGTTTTTTTTATAATTTTTAAACTTTAAATAAATTAAATTATTTATGACACCATGATGATGCATCGGTTAACTCATTAATTAACGATTTAAAAAATATAAGAAGATATGGTAAAATCTAAGACATGAACTTGTCAAAAACCTATTGTATGGGTATATTTCCAGCCATTATCACCATATCCTCGAAATATATAATTTTTGTGTCCTTTAATATCCGAAAATAATTTTATAATAAAGTAACATTTCAAGACTTTCCAAGAGTGCCCCTCCTCCCTCTTATAAAAGGCCCCCACCTCCACCACCTTACCCACACCTCTCAAGCCATTGGCTCGGCCAAGCTCGGCACATTTTATCTCTCCAAATCCCTCTTTTCATCCTATAATCCTTCCCTTAGGTAGAAAGCTCTTCAAGAAAACCCTTTTGGTTCAAACCAAGGGGAGTTACCTGATTTAAAGGTAATGTATTCTCTTATGTTCATTTGTTTTATTTTGCTTCTCCAACCCCCTAAACTATTTTTATTCCTTTATTTTGTTACAAAACCAGTATATTCAATATACTAGGATGTTTTTATGATAAATATTATAGCTACACTTACACATACCTCTGTCTAATGGTTAAAGAGAATACTATTTCAGTGGATGGCGAATTACTGCCTCACGAAACGATGATTGTTCAATCTTTTCTTAACACCTTTCATGGTGGCCATTATGATGTCACTATATTTTATATATGATATATATGGTATTTTCGTTTTGTATATGATTCTGTATTTTATATTTAAAACATACATTTATTTTTTGCAAGTTGTGAAAATGCGATAATTTCATACGAGGAAGTGTGGACTACAACCCCCTCAAGTGATGTGACTCATTCATGCAATACATGGAATATATAAAGAATGAAATTAATGAACATATCTGACCTATATAAACTATATATTATACTGTAATTATAATATATACATCTCTCATTTATTTTATATTCCATTAATATGACAAAGAAATGAAAGTATCATTCATGTGTATGTACGGCCTACCGTCTCCATGAACGGTGCATTTAATTTTATTTAATATCCAAATGTTATGGAAAAGTATAAAATGAATATTTACTGTATATATATGATATTTAAATCATTAATACTATTCGGGAAATTATTTACATACAACTACATGGACAATCATTTTCAAACAAGTTCATTTTTGACTCATGACCCAAACATCGACAAAAATGTCTGATATGAACTCACATTATTAACCAATTATTATAACATTATAATATGTGATATGAACTGAATAATAATATTTAAATTAGTTCCATAAGAAATTATAAATTGACCAAAGTTTATTATTCAGGAATATAATGAAATGAACAAGACAAGTCGGATTTGAGGTATGGGATCATACCTCTCTCTTTCTTTTTAAGTAATCTCTTTTATGTAATTTATTTTAAGCTCATCATTCTTATGTTTGGGGATGTTATTTTATATTCCTCATACTGTAATTTTTATGTTAATATTATTAAAGACCCTATTCCATCTCATAAATCCATTTTTGGATGTTTTAAGTGGCGTCGTTAGGCTGCCGAGTTTTCGTAAGGGATTTTTCATTTCACTTTTATTCTTGTGAGATTTATGCTAAAATTGCCACTATTTCCTTTGACTGGTGTATGTACTTCCCATTATTCTTCCCTTTGTATAATATAATTTCTTTTATGTTTATATACATCAAAATTGTATAGTCCTTCTTTCATGGGGTGTACGTTTCAAAAGTTACCCGAATCGGTAAGGGAACCTTTCACCCTCCTCTTTTTAAACGACTTCTTTTTGATGGGTATTTTAATTTACATATTGTTATGTTTTGATATGTTCTTCTACATCCATATTGATGTAAATTTTAAGTCTAACTGATGAGATACCAATTTCTCTCTCATCAAATCAATTTCTAAATTTTAATGTGACGCGTTAGGCTATCGAATTTTAGTAAGGGAACTTCTTAACCCAATATCAATTCTTTGAGTTAAACCTATAATTCTTGATTATGTCATACTATGAATATGTGTGGATGACCTCTGATGGTTTTACACATAATATCCTCCTATATTGGGTGTATTTATATTTGTCACACATAATTATGTAATTGATTTATACTTAATCTATGGATAACGACTTTGTAAGGGACTTCCTCTCAATATCCTTTCATTAGGGATATATTTTGTTTTATACACAAAATTATTTTATACGGTGTATAATCCCCTTTGAATTTTACTTTTATTCAAATGGAATCTTTTTTATATGAAGCATTTTACTAAACGAAAAAAGGTATGTTTCTTTTTAACGTACGTAGTGACAATGACCTTTTCGCCGCCACGAGTATTATTTGATCTTTGAATTCCTCAAAAAGCCGTAATGTTTTTAAAAATAAATAAATACCATATAATCATTTATTTATTTTGGTATTGAAAATGGTTTTGATAATGGATTTTTTATGTCAATATATTTAAGTGATATATTGTTCTTGAAATGTGGAAATGTTTTCCTTCCTTTATAATTGTTTTATGTGTTATGATTTCATAATTTTACTTGGACATTTGATGGGTGGATACGTGATAAACCATATGACGGGTGGTTCCGTGAATACCAGGAAGGGTGGTTACGTTATAACATCCAATGCATTTGGTATGTAAGTTGGACGTATGGCTATTCCATTTAGTGATATGTGTGGAGGTTGACCGTATGGTTATTCCATTTAAGTATGTTTATGTCCCAAGTTTCCTTTATATGGTATTTATTCATTATATGGGGTTTATGGTAATCTTTTGGTTAAAAAGGGTAAGTAATGATCTTTTATTCAGTGAAGAGTTTTCACTACTTCATAAAGGTAAAATGTATTACTTTGATAAAGTATTCATGGTTTACTTTTTGTTTTGAAAATCTAACAGTTTTCCTTCTTTGTGTATCCCTTACTGGGCTTTTTATGCTCATCCAATGTTTTTTGGAAATGTTTATCACAAGAAATAATGTGGAATAGGGTCATGGATGGGATCAAGGAAAATTTATGCTATCTTAAACATGGAACTATACATGACTCTCTCTTTTTTCAGGAGTTCATGTTTTGTAAAAAAAAGGAATCTATGTAGAAGTGTCTACTTTGTAAACCATTGGATTTAGTAGTTATGTTGTAATTATCTAAAAATCTAAACCTGAAAAGATCCTCAATGTGAATTATTCATTTAATTGAATTTTAAGTAATGTTTAAGGTCGGGGCCTTATTGTAATATTGGACCCCACCATCCAAAATCGTTAACTAAGAATTCTATAAGATATAATTTACTAAATTTATTTAAAATATATCCAAAAAATAAAATGTGATTTGTAACATTCCTAAACACTATGACATAAGAAAACGTTAATAATTATATTGGATGATACCAAAACATCAGTAACTTAATTTAATTATTTTATATTATAATATATAGATATTTTAATCAAACATAATCCCATTAAATAATGTTATTTTTATTTTAATGTAGCAAAATGAAAAACCAAAAAAAGTGACTTTTATAATAACATCTCATATCCTTATATAAGTTGATGAAGATGCATGTCGTTTTAAAATGAAATTTCTAATTGGGGAAGTGGAAATATTTCCAAAAATTGAATTTAAAAATATTCTAATAAAATGGAACCAAGAAAAATGAAAAAAAAATCTATCCAAAAAATTGTTTTATGGAAGACATCTATTTTGATACTGGAATGTAATTGTTTTTATTTTGACAGTGACATTGTTAAACCCTCAGATATTAGACATAGTAAAATATCATTATTTTGAAAATATTTAAATATAAACATGATATAATATAGTGTTAATATATTATAGGGTTTCAAAATTAGATATTATATTATATTTGGGATGTTATAGATATTGATGTGGAATAGAAATCACAACATCATTCTGATGAGAGAAATTTTAGACATATTAAAATTTCATGATGAATTGAATTCATTCATAGAAATATATTTACATCAGCAATCATTACTCCCATTTTAATATCTTACATAACATAAAACGAATTTTTAAATTAAATAACATAGTGAAATTTGATGAACTAATTTGAAATATAAACCTTATAACTCAAAGAAATAAGCCTGAGTAACCAAAAATATCATATAGAAAACAATGTTCACGGAAAAAGAATCATTTAAAGAATATTTAAAATAGTTAAAATATAAAAACATATAAGTAAATTAAATTTATCATACAAATAATTAATATGGTATAATGTACAATTATAATCTGAAATATGTTCAACAAGAATAATAATAACTCAATGTATAATAATTGAGTTAACAAAACCCCTTAAACATGAGGTGTATTTTAAAAAAATCATTATGATAGTGATTTTGTTAAATAAAACTAAATTTACCATGAATAAAATTTAAATCATGATATAACATTTAAATTGATTGTATATACTCCAAATAAATTGAATTAGGTTCGTAATAAAAATAATATCTCAAACAGATGAATTTGATACAACAACCCTTAACTCGGCCCTAATTCATTCAACACTTACACTAAATGACCTCAGTTCTTAAATTATTCCTTTTTAAAAGGGATTTAATCCATTAATATATAACCATTTGAAATTATGAGAACCACTTAAAGTGTGATTAAATAATTTATGATTTGTTTGAGTAGGGTTTTATCTAAATTGAGTGGTTTTTGGTGTGAGACGATGTGATGGGAAGTGTTTCCATTTAATATGTTAAAATGGATGCCAATTTTCTAAGTACCCAAATACTTTTAATAACAAAAAGTAACTATCAATGAAATTGGTTAAAAAAATTAAATAATGGATGCTTGAGGGGATAATGATGACCTAGAACGCATCCACCCATTCTAGCAAGTATTTTAACCATTTTGTGGTCATTCCATCATGGTGAAACCCTTTCCCATAGTTAAATAAAAATAAATATTTTATGAATCCCAAATATTACTCTTAAACCAGTATTGAAATTATTATCGTAAAATTGAATTTCATTTATCAGAATTCAATTTTTGTTCGTTTCTATTTTTAAATATAAACAAAATCATAAAATAGTATGAGAATATTTTTTCGAAAAAATAGTTTTATGAAAATAATAATTTTACTTCTTCCTAAATTCAATAAAAAAATAAATCCATAATTTTAAAATCATTATTATATTTTTTAAAAACATGTTATAAAATTAATTTATTTATTTTTCTTTAATAAAAATTACTCTACAAAATGATTGATTCTTAAACCCAGTAATTAATAATGTAAATTTGTATAAATTGTTCTTTTTATATATAAATATATATAAAAGTATATTTAAAAATTTAGAAACTCTTATGCATACAAAATATTTATCTATATTTTTTTAGTCACAATTTTTAATATGTATATATATAAAATGATTTTGTTATAGTATGGTGTTACATATAGAGAAAACTACCATATACATCTGAATTAATTATAATATTACATATATTAAAATCTCTGGTCATTATATATTATTCGGTGTTAGATTATGCATCTAATTTTTTCTTCAACCATTATTTTGACTTAAACATTTATAGTATTTAAACTTTTATGGTTAAAAATGGAATGATACTACATGAATCATTATTTTAATCATAGTCTCACATGTCATATATTTATTTTTTGGTATTTTTATGGATTTAAATTAATAAAATGTTAATAGTAATTTATTTCTTGTTTTTTAAATTACATTGATGGATGCCTATAATTAATTTGACCTTTTTTTATAGTTTGAATATAACTGACTATAATTTTCATGAGAAGAAAATATAGACATAGTATATGGGTGAGTAATGAGATATAATTTATACTGTTTTGTTAGTATAATATTAGGTATGATTTTCTAGAGTATTATTACGTGTTTATTTATTAATGATTAAATTCAATTAAGATATAAAATATTATAAACAATTTTATGTTTATTTTTTTTGGATTGTTGATAATATTATACCTATAATATATTATTTATGACCACATAGGGACACAGTTAAGGATATCCATAAGGATCACAATGGTCACATTATACCTATGGGTAATTGGGATGGTTGAGTTAAGAATACTCTCAAGGAGTCTTCAAATATTTAGGTGGCCAATCCCTGTCATTATAGTGTGTATATATAGTGATTATTCCAAGTGTATGTTAAAATAATAGGGTATCTACTATGCAAAATTTTTTATGATTTATAGATGTACTATAATCATATTTATTAGCATTTGGGGTTTTCATGATATTGAGGATTGGATTCAGATCATCGAAGATATCATTCACCTAGTTGATATTCATGATGATTACTAGGTTATTCTTGAATAATTAATTATTTAGGGACCCAATATAATGTTTTTGGATATCATGGTTCAGGATATAAAAAATATTGTAACTATGGAAATAATTCATGGATATCATATTCACATATTTTTTTCATCGTGTTTCCCAAGAAAAACAAGTCATAGAAGATTATGTAGCAATATCAGGGGGAATTATTTGTGATAAATTATACCTATAATATTATGAATATATTGTCTTTTTATTCCATTTTGGTTACTAATGATACATAAAAGTCCCATATTTATAATCTCACATTTTTTAGTTTTTTTTAAAAAGAAATTTAATTTCTTCGATATATTGCATTGCATGAACCGTTGATTTTTAAAGAACCTTGAAAAAATATAAATATTATTATTTAAATAGGAAAATTATTTCCTATATATTAAAAATATATTCATGAATATTAATATGCAAAAATTAAATTATAACTATAATTGTATGTAATAAATAAATCATATAGTTAAAAAAGTACTTAATTTCTGGTAATTTCATTATTTACTTGGAAACTACTATTTTGTAATAAAAAATATGTATTTTATAAAAAATAATAATAAACCACATGTCTAAATAATTTACAAAATTTGTTTGAATGAATTATTTTATTTTTGAAAAATCATGTAGAACTAATCTTGGAGTGAATTTTTCAGAATTTTCTAAAAAAGATAAATTTTTAGTGGATAGTGAAAAATAAAATTTTTTATTTAAAAATGATCATTTCATCAAATATATTTATAGGATAAATTTTAATTTAATTTTAAATTAAACAAAAAATTATTACAATTATATATCTATTAATCCAATTTTGGGTAGGGGAATCAATTTAATATTTAATTCAAATTTAAAATCTTTTTTAAATTTTGAACATTTTCCCTTTAGAAACCAGTTTTCTCATTGCGTATTCAGGTTTCATTTTAAAATAAAATTTGAAAAACATAGGAACTTAATTTTTAAAAATATGTTCCATTATTTAGAAACAAAACAATTTATATTATATAATATGGTTATCATGGTTTTTATTCAAAATTAGTTGTAAAAGAAATAAAAATTAATTAACATGGTTAAGGTTAAAACGATATAACCAGGAGTTAAACAAAATATGTAAGGGGTAAAAACCATGAAAATTGTAAAAAATCCATTTTATAGACATTTTTTGACTATATACACTCTAAGGATATATAATGGCCCATTATTCAATCCTTTTTCATGTGAAAAATACTGGTACACTTTTGTCTTTTCAATAATTCCATGACTGACCTCTCCCCTAAAAATAAAAGTCCACCTCTCTCTTATCCACTTAACAAATCCAAAACCATTTGGATCAGAAAATACCAAACAAAATAACTTTCTTACATCCCTTTTTAAATAATATATTTCTTTTTTAGATCAAAAATAAAATCCATGAAGGATTTATGTAAAAAACTAAACATGTTTTTCAAAGAAGAGGTATAGTCCATAAACATGAATTTACATTTTATTTGACAATCAAAATCCATTAATGAATATTAAAATATAGAGATAATATAACAAATACCAATAATATAATATGATGTTTTTTAATGGAATAACAAATATATATAAATATCTTTTTTTCCGAATAAAATGAGAAACAAAACCATCAATCTTGTCTATGGTAGGCTACCATCTCATGACCAGATGTTATTGGGTTTCCATCACAACCTATCATGGTGGGATATGGTGATGCTATTAATGTTTTTATAAAATATTTTTTATATTATTATAATTTTGGTATTATAATATCACAGCTACCTTCTTATCTTTAAACCCTGTGGAAAATAGTAACATTGATCCTATGTATGGTAAACAACAACCTTATGAAATAATGATGAAATTATTAAATATGTATGGTATAGATATAAAAAATATAATTTTTTAAAGATGAATTATTAAGTATAATTAGTTTCTACTATCTGTTCTGAAAATACAATCGTCATTCATGTTCATGTATGGCCTACGGTCTCCCTGAGCAGTTTATTTCCTTATATATCAATAAGTATTATGGATTACTAAAAATTAAATTTTTATTTTATATATTTATTATTTATATCATGTTTAATATTATTGATATGATTTATACATTATCATTGTAAAATTTTCGACAAACAATAAAACTAAACAAACATGAAAACAATGTTTTTGTTACATGAAACAATATTTTGATAAAGAATTTTCAGTGAACATGTAGTAAAAGGTCATATGTAAATCATATATTTTATTATATATATAATTATGGTTGAAGAGTATATTTATAATAAAAAGATATATTTATTATACATAATCAACAAATATGTATGATTGATGTTTACAGATAAGGTAAGATGAGTTTTTCTCACTTTTATATTTGTGAGATACATGTAATACCCATTTTTTCTTATATGTAGTTTATATAATAACTATGAATGTATTTTATTTTTCTTATTATGAATATTGTGTTTATTTAAATGTGAATTTTAATATATCCCTTTCATGGGTTTTATGATCCAAAACCTTGCAATGTGGTAATGGATTTGTGTCTCAATTATCATTCATTTAAACATATGTTTTATTATACACCGATATACATTTATGAGCTGTATATACAATCCCATTTATATCTAATATAATGAATTTCTTTATTTTAATGATATTTCCTGTTTCAATTAATTTTTATCCTTCATGGCGATTGTGATTCATATATACTAATGTGGAAAGGGTTTTGTGATACCGTCTCATCGTTGATCTGGATTGTTTTCATTTATCCCTCTGATGATGTACTCCTCTAAACTATATCCCAAAAAAATGAAATATTTTCTTCTCCTCTATTTATTTTATGTGATTTTTTTTCATTTTCTACTCTTCAGTTATTCAATATTCCAAATGATTATTTAATGAAAATCGATATTATTTCCCTCTATTGTTGATAAAACATTGTCTCCCCTATACAATTTTTCTAAATAAATGTTTCAAAAAATATTTTAATGTTTCTATGAGACGTTTCCAAGTAATATTTAATCATTTTTACATTTAAATAAAAAATTAATATTAATATTCATGTCTTTTTCAAAATAACGCTAATTTTGATATTGCCATAATTGTGAATGGAATATTTTTTTTAATGTATACTACATTTAATGCCATCTTGACTACTCATTTTTTTGAAGATTAATTTTATGTGTTTGATAATTTTCATTGTAAAATATTTCCAAAATATTTAAATAATTTTTATTCATATAAATATATTTTCAATGACTAATTATATCCCTCAAGAATTGAACCTAGAGTATTTTCTAAATAATATTTTATCTACTATCATGTCTATTGATGTTAGTGATGATATACTGGGGATAAGATAAAATGTTTCCATTTATTGAATCTCTCAAAATTATTTATATTTTTGTTAAAAAATGATTGTGAAACCCATTTCATTACCATGATTTATGATATGAATAAATTATTATGAAAACCATTTCATTCTCTGGTTTTTGATATAATGAATGTTTTATGATCATGTGTCACAAAAATGTATGAATTATTTGATGGGTGGGACATATGTATATCTATGATTCATTTTTTAATAATTAATGTTGTATAATATTAGATGGTACATGGATGGTTACCACATTCTTGAAAAGATGGTACGGGGGAGGTTATCCTAAGCTTGAATAATGTACACTAGTGGTTAGCATATACTTAGCAATATAAGAATGTCTGAGTGGGTAGCCTTCAAATAAAGATATATTTTATTATTTTTGTGAAACAACTCTATGTATTTTGAAAATTTTATACTCTCTTGACCCATGTTCATTAATTATATTATTATTCATGTCTTATGGACTTCCAATTATTATTCAATGACTCGTGTTTTTTATCTTTGATATAAATATTATGCTTTTCATATGCTACCCTCATATTCTCATAAAATTATAATCTCATTATGATTATAAATTTCCATTTTTTACTCTAACTAAGCATCAAATATAACATTTTCTTATGTTTCATTTCCTTTGGTAATGAGTATAGGTATTGTGTTTGATTTGAATAAGAAGTTGTCCAGTTATGAGGGACTAAGTGGGATATGATTTCAAACTCCTATAATCCAATTTTTATGTTTCCATGTTTTCAAATTCAATAAAACATTATGATCATTTGGCTTGTATTTTTTTAATGTAATGAATGTTCATATAAAAATATTTAATACAATGTATGATAATCATTGGTCATTATAGTCAGTATCAAAGGAAGCAAAAGGGAACTAATATTTAAAAACCCTTACATGTATGAATTAGATGAATCAATTCACTCTTCCCAATGGATTCATATAGAAAGGTATTCCATACAGAATAATAGGAGGTGTCCATACAAGGTGGTGTAGCAACCCATGTAGCACCCTAATGGGTGTTTATTTAACCATTGGATAACTTGATGAGAAAACCTTAAAACAACCATATTTATATATTTATGATAATAATATGGAAAACTCGACATTTATGAAAATATCATAGAATGTTTTTGATGTTCATATAAAGTGGTTTCCTATAAATAAATCCATTTATATATATAGTGGGTGGAAATGGTGGTAGAATAGATATATTTTGGTATAATAAATCCAAAAATTTCATTTTGGTCTTGACTCTCCCATTAATTGGTTCCCAACAATGAGCCTTAATTCACCGCTAGTTTATCACTCCTATGGGATATTCATTATAAATTCATGAAATATATGAGAACCAATAAGAAAGATTTAATTAATGAAAAACAATGAATTAGTTTAATCCTAATGTTCCATATATTGAAAATAATGTTTCATTATGTATACATCTTATTAGTAAATTTTAAGGATTAAGGGGTTTCCAACAGTGAGTACTATTACTCGCACCATGCCTTATGTTTTTTTTCAATGCCTCAATCATGAGGTAACAATTCTAATGATGAATGAAATGGAATATATAAGTACTTCCATCATGATAAACCTGATTTAATGGGATTTCTGATGAAAAATATTATTGGTGTGCTGACACATCATTCTCAAGATATAAATCATGTTTAGATTCAAAATAAAAAAAATGAGGGAACAAAATTATATTTATTCCTTCATTAAGAAATGTTCACTATCTATTAGTGTATCTTCTAATATATTACATGCAGAGAAATCGATCAAGACCATTGAATTTAAATTTTGCATTCATTAGTGTTTGGTACATTAAAATTTTTTTGGATGTTAATCGATTGGATTGAAAATTTTATCAATGGTGTACTCTCATCAAAAATATAAGGTAATATAATGAATATTATTCTATTGAGTGAAATTATTTTAAGAGCATATTTTTTAATAAGTATGTCCCTTATAACATAGGAATGATAATGGAGAACAAATTCATGGAGCAAATGCATATGGATGAAGAATATATTTGTACCTATTAGGATAATTTTACAATATGTTCATGTTTTCTTCTAGAATTATCATCCACCTTATTATAAGGTTCACCGATTAATTAGTGTATTATAACAATGTGTGTGATGATTTTTATCCATAATTGAAATTTGGTAGACATAAATAAATCATTTGATGTGCTCTCGAGGTGCAATTGGATATTAGAGTAACCCATCAATATGATGGTTTTTAATAAATAAATAAATATGTTCTTCAAGGTGAACTCTAAGAACCTTAGAGAAGAAAATACGAACATTCCTTAATTCTCTAAGTATGGTAGGAAACATGGAGTGAATTTTAAAAATGGAGAATTTATATGTATTATGTGTTTAAAGGAAGGTAACTGGGATTTTCAATTCCAAATTGCGGGGAATCTTGTTTCTGATAATGAAAAGTGATATAAATTTCTATATAATTCACAACCCACACTCTAGTTCTTCTAGTGAAATGATATTGTGAATTTTTCGATTAAATACCATAATCTAATATATAATGAGGATAATAAGCCATAATAACCCCTGATGTCAAAAGAATAAGGGTATTATTGTGAAATAAGAACACATGAAGTGAATTTTTATAATTAGGGAACAATTATCTTTCACTCCAGAGTTTTGAATTTCGTGTTGAAGTTTTTATGATTAAGCTAGATTAAAATATTATTTTTTATACATCAGTGATATTTTCTGTGTTTATGGGATTGGGTCATCTCCATTTATATGGATTATGGAATAATGAAACCACTTTTTATATTCCATCATTGTATGGATTATCAGAAGTTCCCAAAATTTTTTTATAAGATATGATCTTATTAATAGAATAAAGGGTGTTTTTTGGGAAGTATATATGTCTCCATTTATGATTAACCTATGTTTTGTGGATTCTCTAAGGGTTTAATATATTTATTATTGATCATATTTTTAATGTTGTAGAAACCGATTTCGAGTATTTTTATGATGGAATTTTCTATCGATTAATGATATTTTGAATTACAATTATGAAAATAAAACCCTCTGGTTTTGTTTATGTATTTTTTTTTTAAAATATTTGTTGAGGAATTCCTTCACATGTTGTGGGAATATGATTATTGGTACTGGTAACCTTTAGTGTTTATCATATCCCTGTTGTTGATATAACAATGTTTTATTTCTATGTGGGATTTTTTTTTGGAATTTTATTAATGTTGTTTCAGAAAAGGAGAACCTCAATGCTGGGAAACAACCTATCAGAACCAAAAAGTACATGGGGACATGAATCTAAAAGAAGAGGAAAAAACTTTTATAGCTCCTTCCAAAGAACTATGTAGAGGGGAACATTATTGGGAAAATATGAAGGGAGATGTTTTTTACATTATATATTGGTGTATGTTATGTAATTAGGTTATGTTTTAGAGAAAAATAATTTAATGGATTCACTAGTAATTATCTGTTTTAGAATGGAAATGTGAAAACGCCACCATGTAATATATCATCGAACTCCCCAAAAAATATAATGTGAACAATGATATATGGTTTTTACTTGATCGCCATAAAAAGAAAGAACAATTCATCATTATCATATAATATTTTTCTATGTATCTTTTATTCATGATATATATTAAATAAGTATCAAGGTAGCATGGAGTTCCACATTATATTATGTATAATTGGGAATAGTGGTTTACCTCATTGTTATGGAGAAGTATTCAGTAAGAACATGATACAAAGAATAGTATCCACACTTTATATAATCATTAGATATATGTTAAATAATACAGATAAATTCAAACACAAATGGATGTATTGAGATCTTAATCTATGTATTTAAAAAGAGTTTTCCATCATCAACTTCATGTAGTTTAATTTTTGTACAAAAATAGCTTTTATAAGACTATTCAGCTAGCTCCTTATAAAATATTATACAGAAGAAAATGTAGAGTTCCAACATTGTGAAATTATTTTAGAGAAGGAATTCAATTGGGACCTGAGATAGCTGAAGAAATGGTAGATAATATTAGATCCATTCAACAACACAAATTGGATGTACAAAGTCGATTGAAATGTTGTGATAATAACCTTCGACATGATCTAGAATTTGAATTTGGTGATAATGGTTTTCTGTGAATTTATCAATGGAATATGGTAATTAGAGTTAGAAATAAGGAAAAACTAATACATATGTATATTGGTACCTATGAAATTCGTAATCTTATCCGGAAGGTGGCCTATCCATTATCACATTCACTAAAACTCTCTCAAGTCCATGATGTGTTCCATGTGTCTCTCTTGTGAAATTACCGACTAAACCCTGAAGTTATAATAAAATCAAAGGATATACTGGAGGAGCAAGATATTTATTATATGGAATAACCATTGATGTCACGACCCGTCCTCGGGGCTCGAGCCGTGACTACCCCAAGCCCACCTTCCATAGGCCAGGGGCTGGCGACTAGCACCAAAGATATAAATCCCGATAAATGGGAAGGCATTGCCTTTATAAAAGTAAACAAAACACCACAGAGTACAAGCGGAAGCAAAAAACTAAGTACAAAAGAAAGTGCTGAAAAGTATATGGGCCAGAATACAAACCCAACTGAAAGTGCAGCTACAACTGAACGAATGTACAACATAAAAAGATAAACAACTGGAAGAAGGAAGCAGCTCCTAGGTCGTCCTCCTCGGATCCTACCTGAAGGGTAGGTACATATAGCGCAACTCCTGGATCGTCCACCACGGATCCTACCTGAAGGGTAGGTACAGATAGCCTCCTCAATGCTCTCGCCCGTCAACCTCCACCGTGTGTCGTCTCGCCGTGAAGTCGACCTCCGGATACTGACTCGTCGTGTAGTACACCTCCAGGTACCATCCAGTCCTCAGACACTCGGCCTCCGTCAGCACTACCCGTCATCTGCAACCAACACAACGAGGTGCGGTCATAGACCATGCATGGGTGAGTATAACGATACTCAGTAGGGTCCCCGAGACCCTCAAGGTCTTACTAAAACAATCAAGGATAACCACATAGAAGATCTCAACAGATAACCTCTACTTAGGTATATACCCATACATATACCTATGTTATCAAATAACCCATCTCAATCATGAGGAAACACAAGGATCATGAAATCAACGGATAACCACTACCCAGGTATATCCCCATACATATACCTAAGTTATCAAGTGACCCATCTCAACCATGAGGTAAACAAAAAGGTCAAAAGTCTCATCTCAAACCAGGATTTTCATTATCGAAAATGTAACTACTGAAAAGCCCCGTCTCTGGAGTGTACAGTGGTACTGTCACGACTCTGAGGTACTACTCACTAACCTAAGACTACTGAGGTACTCCTCCTGTCAAGTACCGTGGGTATGCGGCCAACTACCGGGCGCTCCGTCCGCTGAGGGTCTATCGCCAAATACCGGGCGCTCCCCCAAATAGCCCACAGAGGTACTCCTCCTGTCGAGTGTCGCGGGTCTGCGGCCAAGTACTGGGCGCTCCGTCTACCGTGGGTCTGTCGCCAAATACTGGGCGCTCCATCCACTGGGCTAGTCGACTCACTCCAAGTCGAGTCGGTCAAGCAGTCGTCTGGTCTCAGCCGTCTACACGGTCTCCGTACTCCGTACGCTCGTCTCCGGGAGGGTCCGCTCCACGAGATATAGGTCGATACTCCAAGTATCACTAAGTCTCACGAAGAAGTATCTCAAAGGACCGCCTCATCATAGGGGTCTCAACGCAACAGTCGGCGCGTCAATCGGACGCTCGGTCTGTGAGTTACTAGCCTTTTCGTCCCCGGGGCCCGGTTGGTTTCGTGTGCGAACCAATCCAGCCATAACTCAACTATACCCCAAACACTCATAGGGTATACTCATTGGGACTGTTTCACAACGTGATCACCAACGCCACTGACGGTTCATCAAACGGACGTCTGGTCTGAAAGATATCAGTTGTTCCGTTCCAGGGGCCCGGTTGGATTTCAGGTACAATCCAACCCGGCCACTATTCAACAGAAATAAAAACTCAGGCGAAGTATGCCAAAAGTTCCGTCTCATCAAGAGGAAAGCAACGAGACAGATGGCGCGTCAATAGGACGCCCGGTCTGTGAGTTATTGGCTTTTTCGTTCAGGGGCCCGGTTGGTTTCATGAGCGAACCAACCCGACCGCACTCCGACGGCATCCAAACCTCGAGCGGAGTAAGCCAAAATATCCGTCTCACTAATAGGAATCCAAATAAGTCTATGGCACGTCAATCGGACATCCGGAGCTCAAGTTACGAGCGTTTCTGCTCCGAGGGCCCGGTTGGTTTCGTGTACGAACCAACCCGGACGAACTCAAAGTATTCCGAAACCTTGAGTGCGATATACCGAAACGACCGTCTCGATTCAAGGATTGTATCGCAACTGATAGTGCATCGATCGGAGGTCCGTAACCCGAGTTATGGGAAAATGAACCCAAACGGACCGAAACGGGGGTTTCGGGCCCGGACCGACCCGGCCCGAGACCCCCCCGGTCGGCCCGAACCGGGTCGACCCACCCCGGATCCGGGCGGCCCGGCTGGGCACAGCGCGCCCAGCGCGCTGTCTGGCTCGGCCTTTGGCCGAGCCGTTTCGGCAAGGGGGGGGGGGGGGGGGGGGGCGCCTGCCCCCCTGCGTAACCGCGGCCCCCCCCTCAATTAAGGGGGCTGTTTGAAGCCGGCCGGGGATATTTATTTCCCCCGGCTCCTCCCTGTCCGGCCAGCCCGACATGGTCGGCCGGTTCCTGCTCAACGGGTCCGGCGGTGGCCGGTCCCCTTCCAACTCGGACACCGGCGGCCCTGTCCGGCCGCCGGTTACCTTGCGCCGCCACGGCCCAGAACAGGTCGCGGCCCTTGTCGTCCGGCACGGTGCGACGGTACCGCGCCCCTCCGCCGCGGCCCCGCTCCGGCCACAGCGTCTTCGGTTTTCTTCGACAAGGCGCGACGGTGTCGCATTCTTAAACTTCTTTCCACGGCACGGCGTGACGGCACCACGCATATCCTTCCGCATGAAACCACGTGGTGCGACGGTACCATGCTCTCCCGTACCAACCACAAAGGAACCAACATGAAAAATTAAGGAGGAGGGTCGACCTTGTTTGTGCGGTCCGACACCCTCGCATTATTCGATAACAAATGGTTTAAAACCACGAATATCGTCAAGTTGGTATTCACGAATAGATAAATAAATAAAACCCCTACCTCGGTTTCAAGAACGGTGCATGTCAACGAGCTGCGGAAGACGAGCGTCTCGGAGGTCGGGCGTCGTGGAAAAAGAACGTCGACATCGCGAAGCGAGGATTCAAAGACGTTGAAGGAGATTTCGTCGCAGAAAACCGTCGCGGAAGATGAACGTCGTGGAAGAAGTTCTCAGCGTTCTTTGTCGGAGATGTTCTTTGATAAGGACGGTGTTCTTCGCATTCTCCGTTGAAGAAGAAGGTGTTCTTCCCAAAAGCTCTCAACGAAAAATCTCTAACAACAAAATAAAATAATCCTCCCACTTATTTTATTAACCCAACATAGGTTTTTGAATTTCAAGAGTTTGAAAATTCAAAACCCACATTTAACTCACTTAAGTTATAACATAAGATGTTATAAAATTAATGACGACATAAGTTAGCAAAACATAAATGTGGGGGTTTAGAGGGGTTAGGAAAGTGAGGGATTGGGCTCGTGTGGTTCCTACCCTACTTTATCCTCTCAAGGTTGGTTATCAAAAGTGGGTCCCACCCCCAACATCCTTACTTACGTTAAAACTACCAAGTGGGAAAAAATAAAAATTGTTAATTTTTATTTTCAACTACCACAAAAATTAATAACTCTCCTCGTGTAAACGCAACTCCGAAACAGGAGTTCCTAAGCAATTACCGGTGCTGCGGTTCCATCGGTGCCCTCGGAATTCGATTCCGGGCACCTGTTCAAAAGTTATAAATTCCTGCTCGTTCGTTCACTGAACGTACCCAAGCTAAACTTCGGATAGAAATTCCGGGCACACCGGGCCTCCGAATCAGGCGCCGTCAAAAACTGCATTCTTGTAAAATCCCAAAGAAAATTTAGAAAAAATTTCCCTTGAATTTTACAGGTCTTTACATTACTCCCACCTCAGGGCTTTACGTCCTCGTAAAGCTTTAACACAAACTAGGGTTACAAAAGCGGTACAGAGCACACATCTTATCCTTCCGCTCCATGTGCTCTCATGGAGGTTCCCGTCCTGCCAGAGAAAGTGCACCCGAGTAATCGATCGTCCTCGTAGGATTCTCTCCTTTCGATCCATGATCCCCACTAGAACCTCCATGGATGTAACCCCATCGCCATTTTCCAGCTCCTCATGGTCGATGATGTGCGAAGGGTCGAGCATGTATCTCCTCAGTTGAGATACCTAGAAAACGTCGTGCACCTAGTGCAACTGAGGTGGATGGGTCAAGCGGTAAACCACCTCACCTACCCAGCTGAGGACATAGAAACGTCCATTGAACCTCGGAGATAACTTGCCTCCCTAGCCACATCTCCGTAAACCTTGTCGAGGTGAGACCCGTATAAGGACGTCATCGTCATCCTCGAACTCTAGAGGCCTCCAAGTACTGTCAGCATAAGGCTTATGTAGGCCCTGTGCTGTCCTCATCCGCTCTTGGATGACCTGGTCCTTCTCTAGTCTCACAAGAGCTGCTATGATTTCTTCATTGCCGATAAGAGAAATCCGGTCTCATCCCCTGGATTAACCTCATTCATTGCCTAATACAGTCAATCCTGACATGAATGATGCATTCATGCCATGGATGACGTCGTAAGGACTCGACGTAACTACCAAGAGATCCAACTGTCACTCTCGTCTCCAAGGGTCGAGTCACACTATTGGCATCAGTGTGAGGTCACTACGTCTCCTCCAGTAGAAATCTCGATAGTCAGGGTCAAGTCAATAGTCTTAACCGGGACCACTCAGTATCAACCAAACAAAAAGGACAGGAAATAAAACATTACAAAGAGAAGTGTATTTTCATTATTTTAGAACATAGTACAAAGACACCAAGCAACTACAGAAAAAAATCAACAAAACTAGAAGCAACATGATCAATAGCCTCCAGGTCGGAAGCTAGTCCCGCTCCTGTCCATCTGCTTCCGGAGCTCCATGACTATAGGCCTCAGCTGCCTGAAGCTGAGCTCTCCCATGTCCTTTTGTCCCCTGCGGTCGGGGTGGGCCTCCTGGTGGTGGGGGTGGAAACACCCCAAAGCGTCGTCCACCTCCACCTGCACGACCAGATCCTCTTCCATGGCTGCCTGCTCCTTGCAGTCTACCCTGATCGAACCTATGCCTCTGGCTGGGAGGTTCTTCCTTTAACCGTTGGTCATCGGCATGGCGGGTCGGACAGTCACGTTCCATTTGACCAATCCCGCCGCAGGAGTAACATTGTCCACTCTCGGCACGACTGGCTCTGACTCCACCCCGGTTCCCCCGCACAACTGAACCTGAGTCGTGCAGTCGGCCACCAGTAGGTCTGGTCCTCTTGGACCTCTGCGTCATCTGTCTACTGTCTCTTGCAGAAGACTTTGCCGCAAGCCGGCTAGTGGTGGGTTGTGCTGCTGCAGACTGCTCAGCAAGGAAACTTTTCACTAAGAGGGCTCTCTCCAACACCTCTGTCTAGGTCAGAATGTAGTGAGAAACAACAGAAGCTCTAATCTCTCGCCTGAGCCCCTGCTCGAAGGTTCGGGCCCTGAAGAACGGGTCCCGTACCATATCTGTGGAGTAGCATGAGAGGTCTGTGAACCTCGCTGAATACTATGCCACTTTCATGCTGCCCTGCCGCAGCTGAAGTAGCACCTGTATATGCACCGCTCAAAGGGTGGCTGGTACAAACTCTGCCCTGAATAGGCTCTTGAAGTCTGCCCAAAGAAGTGTCGCCTCGTCATGCATCTGGAGCATCAGGCTCCACCATATGCCTGCTGCTGCCTGAAGAAGGCTGGCAGCAAGGATCACCATGAAGTCTGTCGGCGTCCCAACTAGCCTGAAGACTCTCACCACAGCCTCCAGCCAATCCTCAGCCGCCTGCGGGTCCGTCCCTCCCTGGAACCTGGGTGGTCTTTGGCGCTGGAACTCGTGCAGTGCACTCAAGCGACGTGCACCCTCTGCTACTGGGGCTGGTGGCATCGGTGGCCCAACGGGTAGTAGTACCGCTGGTGCCTCCACTGGTGCCTCAACTGTGATAGGGCCCTGTACTGAGGCCACGTTGCTCGCCGGGCTATCAGTACGTACCACTATCGGGGCTCTAGCTGGTCATCTGCAGGGAGGCATCCTGAAAGAAACAAACATGACACGGTCAAATGATTATACCTGGTGAGCTGACCTGGTTTGAGCTGATATTTAAAAAAAACTTCTGGAAACACACACGCAATTAGTGTTTTCGTGCACAAAGTCGGAAATCATTTGTCAGGGTCCTGGTGTATGGATACGTCGGCTGCCCACATCAACACTGGACTCCCTGAACTGAAGACCACACTCGGTACCCTTAACACTATTGCTTCACAGAAAGAAAATATCAGAGTTATAAGTTCTGTGGTAGAACCAACTCCTCTTATACCAATTTGTCACGACCCGTCCTCAGGGACCGAGCTGTGACTACCCCAAGCCCGCCTTCCATAGGCCAGGGGCTGGCGACTAGCACCAAAGGCGTAAATCCTGATAACTAGGAAGACATTGTCTTTATAAAAGTAAACAAAACACCACAGAGTACAAGCTCAAGCAAAACACTAAGTACAAAAGAAAGTGCTAAAAAGTATATGGGCCAGAATACAAACCTAACTGAAAGTGCAGCTACAGCTGAATGAAAGTACAACAGAAAAAGATAAATAGCTAGAAGAAGGAAGCAGCTCCTGGGTCATCCTCCTCAGATCCTATTTGAAGGGTACGTACAGATAGCGCAGCTCCTGGATCATCCACCACAGATCCTACCTGAAGGGTAGGTACAAATAGCCCCCTCAACGCTCTCACCCATCAACCTCCACTGTGTGTCGTCTCTCCATGAAGTCCACCTTCGGATACTGACTCGTCGTGTAGTCCACCTATGGGTATCGTCCACTCCTCGAACACTCGGCCTCCGTCAGCACTGCCCGCCGTCTGCAACCAACACAACGAGGTGCGGGCATAACCCGTGCAGGGGTGAGTATAACGATACTCAGTAGGGACCTCGAGACCCTCAAGGTCTCACTAAAACCATCAAGGGTAACCACATAGAAGAACTCAACAGATAACCTCTACTTAGGTATATGCCCATACATATACCTAAGTTCTCAAGTAACCCATATCAATCAAGAGGAAACACAAGGATCGTGAAATCAACGGATAACCACTACCCAGGTATATGCCCATACATATACCTAAGTTATCAAGTGAACCATCTCAATCATGAGGTAAACACAAAGGTCAAAAGTCTCAGCTCAAACCAGGATTTTCATTATCGAAATCGTAACTGCTGAAGAGCCCCGTCTCTGGAGTGTACAGTGGTCCTGTCACGACTCCGAGGTACTGCTCACTAACCTAAGACTACTGAGGTACTCCTCCTGTCATGTACCGCGGGTCTGCGGCCAACTACCGGGTGCTCCGTCCGCTGAGGGTCTGTCGCCAAATACCGGGCGCTCCCCCTAATAGCCCACAGAGGTACTCCTCTTGTTGAGTACCGCGGGTCTGCGGCCAATTACCAGGCACTCCGTCCGCCATGGGTCTGTCGCCAAATATCGTGTGCTCCGTCCACTGGGCTAGTCGACTCACTCCAAGTCGAGTCGGTCAAGCAGTCGTCAGGTCTCATCCGTCTACACGGTCTTCGTACTCCGTACGCTCATCTCCGGGAGGGCCCTATCCATGAGCTATTGGTTGATACTCCAAGTATCACTATGTCCCACGAAGAAGTATCTCAAAGGACAGCCTCATCATAGGGGTCTCAATGCAACAGTCGGCACGTCAATCGGACGCCCGGTCTGTGAGTTACTAGCCTTTTCGTCCCCGGGGCCTGATTGGTTTCGTATGCGAACCAATCCGGCCGTAACTCAACTATACCCCGAACACTCATAGGGTATACTCATAGGGACCGTTTCTCAATGTGATCACCAACGCCGCTAACGGTTCATCAAACGGACGTCTCGTCTGAAAGATATTAGCTTTTCCGTTCCAGGGGCCCGGTTGGATTTCGGGTACAATCCAACCCGCCCACTATCCATCAGAAACAAAAACTTGGGAGAAGTATGCCAAAAGTTCCGTCTCATCAAGAGGAAAGCAACAAGACAGACGACACGTCAATCAGATACCCGGTCTGTGAGTTATTGGCTTTTTCGTTCCAGGGGCCCAGTTGGTTTCATGAGCGAACCAACCCGAACGCACTCCGATGGCATCCAAACCTCGAGCGGAGTAATCCAAAAGATCCATCTCACTAAGAGGAATCCAACAAAGTTGACGGCACGTCAATCGGACGTCCGGAGCTCAAGTTACGAGCGTTTCCGCTCTCAGGGCCCGATTGGTTTCGTGTACGAACCAACCCGGCCGAACTCAATGTATTCCAAAACCTTGAGTGCGATATCCCGAAATGACCGTCTTGATTCAAGGATTGCATCGCAACTGACGGTGCATCGATCGGAGGTCCGTAGCCCGAGTTATGGGTAAATGAACGCAAACGGTCCGAAAACGGGGGTTTCGGGCCCGGACCGACCCGGCCCGAGACCCCCCCGGTCAGCCCAAACCGGGTCGACCCGCCCCGGGTCCGGGAATCCCGGCTTGGCACGGCCCAGCTCGGTTGGGCGCGGCCCGGCTGGGCACAGCGCGCCCAGCGCGCTGTCTGGCTCGGGCTTTGGCCGAGCCGTTTCGGCAAAGGGGGGGGGGGCGCCTGCCCCCCTGTGTAACCGCGCCCCCCCCCCCCCCCTCAATTAAGGGAGCCGTTTGAAGCCGGCCATGGGAATTTATTTCCCCCAGCTCCTCCCTGTCCGGCCGGCCCGACCTGGCCGGCCGGTTCCTGCTCAACGGGACCGGCGGTGGCCGGTCCCCTTCCAGCTCGGACACCGGCGGCCCGGTCCGGACGCCGGTCACCTTGCTCCGCCGCGGCCCGGAACCGGCCGCGGCCCTTGTCGTCTGGCGAGGTGTGACGGTACCAGCGCCCCTCCACCGCTTCCCCACTCCGGCCGCGACGTCTTCGGTTTTCTTCGATGCGGCGCGATGACGTCACTTTCTTAAACTTCTTTCCACTGCGTGGCACAACGGCGCCACGCATATCCTTCCGCATGAAACCACGTGGTGCGACGACACCACGCTCTCCCGTACCAACCATAAAGGAACCAACACGAAAAATTAAGGAGGAGGGTCATCCGTGTTTGTGCGGTCCGACCCCCTCGCATTATTCGATAGCAAATGGTTTAAAACCACGAAGATCATCAAGTTGGTATTCACGAATAGACAAATAAATAAAACCCCTACCTCGGTTTCAAGAACGGTGCACGTCAACGAGCCATGGAAGACGAGCGTCGCGGAGGTCGAGCGTCGTGGAAAAAGAACGTCAATGACACGAAGCGAGGATTCGAAGACGTTGAAGGAGATTTCGTCATGGGAAACCATCGCGGAAGATGAACGTCGTGGAAGAAGTTCTCAGCATTCTTCAGTGGAGATGTTCTTTGCTAAGGACGGTGTTCTTCGCATTCTTCGTCGAAGAAGAAGGTGTTATTCCCAAAATCCCTCAACAAAAAAACTCTAACAACAAAATAAAATAAGCCTCCCACTTATTTTATTAACCCAACATAGGTTTTTGAATTTCAAGATTTTGAAAATTCAACACCCACATTTAACTCACTTTAGTTATAACATAAGATGTTATAAAATTAATGAGGACATAAGTTAGCAAAACATAAATGGGGGGGTTTAGAGGGGTTAGGAAAGTGAGGGGTTGAGATCGTGTGGGTCCCACCCTACTTTATCCTCTCAAGGTTGTTTATCACAAGTGGGTCCCTCCCCCAACATCCTTAGGATAAAAATACCTTGTGGGAAAAAATAAAAATTGTTAATTTTTATTTTCAACTACCAAAAAAATTAATAACTCCCCTCGTGTAAACGCAACTCCGAAACAGGAGTTCCTAAGAAATTACCGGTGCTGCGGTTCAATCAGTGCCCTCGGAATTCGATTCTGGGCACCGGTTCAAAAGTTAGAAATTCCAGCTCATTCGTTCACTGAACGTACCCGAGCTAAACTTTGGATAGAAATTATGGGCACACCGGGCCTCGGAAGCAGGCGCCGTCAAAAGCTGCATTCTTGTAAAATCCCAAAGAAAATTTAGAAAAAATTTCCCTTGAATTTTATGGGTCTTTACAATTGAATATTCTAGATCCTAGATAGAATGTTATATTACATAATACTGCTCACCTGGTTAATACTTTTTGGTGTAATCACCATCTTGATAATGAAATGTAGGAACAAGAGGATTATTGAGAAAAATGGATCATCTATTTTTTTCACTAATGTGATGACTTTTGATTTTGAAATTTATATGATGAGGGGAATAATTTTACATCCTAATATTTTATGACATTTCTATTGAATAATTTTAACATTTCGATAACTTGGGGTGCATGTAAAACATAGTTTTAAAAAACCATGAAAAGATATTAACATTATTCTTTAAGAACAACCATTATTACATAGATCATAAATTTTTTAAATAATAGGACAATAAAAATTAAAAAAAATTAAAATGGTTTTAAATAAAGAAAACAAATTGACGAATATGTAATTAATTTTGTATACATTCTTTATGCTTCGAAAATTAAATTTTTTCAAAAATATTCAGTATGAATAAATAATAAAAAAATATTTTGAATATTTTGAAACATGTTTTTAATAAAATAATATTTATATATTAAAATTAGTATGTTAGAAACATAATGTAGTTAATTTTTCATAATTTCTTAAAATGGTATTTTTTTAGTTAATATTGAAAATAAATAGTATTTCATAGAAAATAAAATTTTAATTGAAAGTATTTGTAAGTAAAATTTTATTGTAATATATTAATAAAGGATAAATTAGTTTTAATTTATTTATATTAATATAATTTATGTTATTTTAAATTGTTTCATATTTAACTTTTATGTGAAATTATTTTATATTTTTAATCATTTTCTGTCCATAAAACGACTTTATTATCATGTATAGAGGTTATATTATAAAAAAATTACAATTATGTGAATGGGAATTGAAAAAAGGAATAAATAATTAGAATATGAATAATAAATATTATATAATATGGTAAATATAAATTTTTTATAAAATAAATTGAAAATATTATTACAAATAATTACTGTAGTTATGGTTAAAATAAGATTAACGCATGGTTACTATAAAAAGATGTGTGGTAATATTTTCTATAAACATAAAAAACAACTATTTTACTTTAATATTTTTACATTATCACCAATAATATTTTTTAATGAACCACTTAAGATAATTTTGTCATATAAAAAATCTGTGTACACTTTTTCATTTCAGAACATCGATGTGTGTCCACTCCATAACCTATAAATCCCCCCCCCCTCTTCTATTAAAACATTCAAACCCCATTATATTATACAATACCTTCCCAAATATCTTCCACAAATCCCACAAAATTACTATATTTTTATTTAGACAATAATTATATTCAATGATCGCTTTTTTTACAAACATAAAAAGGTTTTTTGAAAAATATGTATAGTCCTTAATATTGGATTTTAATTTTATTTAATTATATATCTCATGAAAATATTCATGAAATATATTGATATATTAGAACATTTATATCCCATATAATATTAGTTAATTAATATTTTTTCATAACATATATATATATAATCTTTAATAAAATGGGAAAGGAATCCATCGATCATGTTTACAGTGGACTACAACCTTATGAATAGAAGTTATTCACTTTCCATCACTACCTCTCATTGATGGATATAATGAAGGATTTTATGTATATTGAATATGTTAGTTATATTATTATACATATATAATTTTAATATCAGAACTAAATTATTACTTTCAAACCCGTTGGAAATAATAATGTCACTCGTGAAAATAGAAGACTACCTCCCCATGAACTCATATTATGTGTTCTTTTAATCTCAATTTTTCTTCGATTTTAATAAGGATATATTGCATGAATATATATGATATTATAATCATAATTATAATTTTATAAATTTATTTTCACTTATATCTTCTTAGATTCCCTTCTGTGGTGAAAATGATAGTGTAACTCATTTTTACGGTGGACTACCACATCATAAAGAAATGTGATTCATTTTCCCCTAATGACTAAATTGGTATTGAATTAGGATAACATAAATAAATATATATTATGTATATATATATATCAAATCATGATGATCTTATTTAGTTGATTTTTTATTTAAATTAATTTTTTTCTGTGAATTTAAAAAATTGAAACAATTTTCACGCATATGTAGGACCACTATATCAATGAAGGATGTATTTTATTTTATATCTCTATATATTATCGATTACTCAGAATTCATATACAATGAAAATATCTTATATTTATATCATGGACAAAATTCAATATTTAATGATATTATGATCAATGTAAAATGATAAAAATTATCAAATGAAAACAAATATAAAAAATGAATTAGTTATTACCGAAAACTAGATTTTCAATGGTTTCATAAAATGGATAATAAAATGTGAGATGTAAATTATGAATGGTATGATATATATAAGCTTTCTTCACGAATAATTGTATAATAAACATTTATAAATTATTCAAGAGTTTCAAATATATAGAAAACATTAAAAAATTAATATAATGTATTTTTATTCACACATTTATATAGGTGAGATACATGCCACATATGTAACCAAACATCTCTTAATGACATGAAAAATCATCGGATTTGGTCCACCATAAGTCCTCTATAATTACTACGAGAATTTCAATGTATTCCAAATAGTATATTTATATCTCTTTTATTAACCATTAAATCTAATATAAGCTCATGCTTTTTATATTTCCTTTACCCATGTTATAAATAATGATTTTAAGTGGTGTATTTATATGAAGGGTACTAAAATGGAAGATCATTGTGGGAAAAAATTTAGATCATTCACCATATTATATAATTTTATTCAATGTTTTCAATGGAAATAAAATATTATGTTTCTCATGAATTTGTTAGTTTGATGTAATAAATATTCATTTAAAGGTTACAATAAGAATATATGGTAAGCATGGGTCACTATATTTCATATATTAGGATATTTATAATTATCCATTATAAATAATGATGATGACACAACAGTGAGATACATAAGGACATATCTAAGGATATGTTTTTGGATGACTCAATTCATTGTAAAATGACAAAGAATTTCGGTAAAGGATATAGTTAGTGGATTTCTCGAAAAACATCCATTTATAAAAAATTCTAGTTGATGTGGAACAAGAATAGATATACCTTACAGTAAAAAAACCAAAATACATTATATTGAGTTACAATCAATCAAGAACTGGTTCACGACTACGTGAATAACTACAAACGTAGTTCGAAACAACAAGGGGATATGATTTGAAACATCATAAACTCATTATGAACTATCATGAAGAATTTGAATATAAGATGAATATGTGTAAGTTAGTAAAAACCTAATGTGTTTCATATTATTAAAAATTCAGGATTTAGACATCCCCTAAGTGATAATTTTCAGGATTATGTGGTTTCTTCTATTATTAATACTGCTCAATGTATTCATTTTTGTTTTAGTAAATGTTTGGAACTAGAACGAAATGGGTTATCATAAATGTGATGGAAGGAATGATGATGATTAGCTAAATGTGATGTTGACAAGTGAAAAGGATATTATAATTGTTTCTAATAAATTATCAAAAAACTTGACAAATATTTTTCACCCAAGTCGACTCTCAAACTGAAAAAAAGAGGATGGTGGATTTATCTAAGAGTTTGAGTAATGGAAACTTAGAATGAAAGATTTTTAATTTTCCAATATGTTGATAATGTGGAAATAATTAGACAAGGGAATTTTTTATGGAATTGGTTGACGATTCGAGTGTATAAATAATGGGTACCCAGTAATTAAATAAAAAGGCTAAATGAAGAGTTTTATTAATGAAATTGATGGGTTTCTTAGTATCCATAAGGTACTATTAATTGTTAAATGATATAAATATGTAATGTATCTGAATTATGAGTATCTATTTCATCAAATTAATTATCTTGAAAATAATTAAAAAAATTCTATGAGTAATGGTTATACTGCTGATTAAGAAGAGGATATAAATATCATATGAAAGTAAATTGGAGAAAAAAATTTCAGATTATCAATCCTAGTTAATGGTTAGATAGTTAATTGGGATTATTAATTTATTTATGTATTTTAAATGAAGAATTTTTTAATCATGAAATATATAAGGATTGATCTGTATTAAAATTTCATTACTGAATTTCATAAATATGTTGAATGATGATAATGAACTAGAAATGTGACTTAATGGTAAGGTGTTATTCCTTTAATAGATTAATAATTTGTGAAAAAGTGTTTTTTAATATTAGTGATGGATTTTATATCATTATTGGATCTATGGAATATGTTCTATAATCTTCGGTGTGGAAGAAATAATATTTTTATTATGGTTATATGGTAATTTTGGTTATTACTATGCTTCAAGACAATATATGAAAATGATAATCACATATTTGGAATCTTACCATTAATTTATGCATAATAATATTTAGAGGATTATAATTATGTTGAGTTTGGAAAATTTAGCGGCCTCCTTTTTAATGATTTGAATTTTATTGTTTTTTATAGATCATATGGTTAATCATTTTTTAGATAGTTTATGTTAAACATTGGGTGAGTCATTGGAGATTAATGTATTACATTGTTAAATAAATATTAATGCAAATTAGATAAGATGTTATAACCTTTTTTATGAGATAGATGTAATGAATTATAATTATATTTATGGGTATATCGATATTATTTTTCCTTAGGTATAATAAATTCAACCTTCATTTTTATAGAGTAAAGGAAGAAGTTTAAAATGTTCAAGGAATAACATAATTGTGAGATTATTCTTATGAAATGGGATGAAATCGTGTAAGTATATCATTTATAGAAAATTCATCAACTCCAAGATAATATTATTAAAAAAAATTATCCTAGTACATTAATTTTTATAAACCATATGGTCCATAAATAATAATATATTTATGATTTTTTTTTCATAATACATATCTATATCATCCAATATCATACGATAAATTATATCCATCATTGCATATACTTATTTATTCTTTTCTTCCATGTTCAAATCATCTATTCCCCCTTACGTTCTCTTATATGATAACCTGGTTATGAGTTACTCTTGATAACCATTATGTTTAAAACATTATGTTTTTAGGGGAGTTTTATTATTATTGTTATGTCAGATTATATGATTTATTTTTTTACCTTTAAAACATTGAGTACCAAGAAGAATTATTTAGTGATAAATTCATTTTATGATGAGTATAATGTAACAACCCTATAATTTTGGAATATTTTTTTTCAAATTAATTAAATATTTTCTATATTTTTTATACTCACACCACTGAGTTTAACTTCAATTAAACATAACTCCAATCATGGATTTTATTACAAAAAATTATTTGTTTGTCATGTGTTTCATGAAACACAGATCTTAGATTCTTTTAAACACAACACTATGTATAATTAAAATGTTTTAGGCTAATAAAATTAAATAATTTTATATTATAGTAATTACATAGTCCATGGAATGGTGGTTATGAATAGGATTAACTAAATTATGAAAATATATTACATAAAAATTTATTAATAATAAATTCTTTTATCTCAAATTAATTATAAATTTATACAATGACCTTTTACAAACATATGGAATCATTTTCTCGAAAACAATTTTGAAGAAGGTAAAAGTGTTTCACATCAATTAACCAAAATAATTACATTTGGTTAATTATTTTATGGAGCTTTATTTATTATATTTACAAAAATACTGTTAAAATTAATCTTTTTTTCTTCATTGCCAATAGATATGAATAAATCTAATTGTATGGAAAAAAAATTGTTTTTCTAAAAAACAGTTTTGCTACCTTTTTAGGAGACACATATTTTCAAAATTATATATGAAATATTTCATATAAAAAATTTATAGAAAAATTAATTTCTAAAATCAGCATACAAATATAAAATTTTGGGGGTTTATTTGTATTATTCTGAAAATTTTCCTTTTTTGATGTGATCTCAAAAATACTGAATTTTAATTGAAATTGTTCTTTATGTTTAATTAATTTATAGAGATAAATTATATTTTATGTAATTTTTAAAGTAAAATTATTTCAATTATTAATATATTAATCCAATTTTTGTCATCTTAATATATTTTTTAGTCATTTTTATAAAAAATTCTTAATCTTTTGAACATTTCCTCTTTAAAACCCCACATTTTCTAACATCTACTGTATTAATTTTTAATTTAAAATTTCCACTTTAGTGAATTTAATTTAGAATATGGATTCCAAATATTGAATCCGAATAATTTATATAATAAAATAATTTCAATTAAATATTTTTCTAATATTAATAGTGAAAAAAGAAAAAATTAATTACAATAGTTATGTTAAAAGGTGGATTATAAGGTGGTTAAAGTTAGAAGATAATTGTTAAAATGACTTAACAACATGGAAAAATATTATTGGATGGCCATATTTTAAACTTATCCATCCAAATTTAAAACATAGGGTAATAGTTTATCATTTTTCTTGGTAATGAATTTATTTTTTGAGTCCTTTGAGAGATTTCTAAGTTATTTCCAAGGGGGTTCATTTTGCCCACTTCTAAAATGCCACCATCAACATTTACATATTAATAAATTTGGATTATTTTTTCTTGACCATACTCTTCCCTATTATATCCAATGTCATTTTGAACATTATCAAGATTTTTTTCTTCCAATAAGTCCATCACTTAAGTCCTTGATAGGATATTTAATGGAGGTTAATATTTGAGAAGGTAGTTATCTTAACATTCTATTAAATTTTCTTTATTGTTTTTTCAACCATTAGTTATTCCATAACAGATAAAAAATAATAACACCATAATATCACATATATTGAGATGTTATCTTGTTGATTTCATAATATTTATTAATATACACATCAATCAAATGTGTTATGAAATCATTGTTCAAGTGTATGACCGAAAACCATATTTCAAATTGGGGTCATTCATTCTTCCAATACCACCTATAAAGAATAGTTTTAAAGATATATCTATTGTTTATATATAAAATTATTTATATTATTATGATTCTTGAATGTTTATATCACACATAATTTTATGATTTAAAATTTTTGGGAATACAAAAACGTTAATTTTGTGTATGAAAGACTTTTGCCTGGGGAACTGATATGATTCATTCACACTTTATATAGAATTTATTTAATACATTTTAAATAAAAATATTATATATATATATATAATATTAAATTTTTATGGAGTTATAATATATCATTTGTCTTTATTTTTTTCAATCCGATATGAAAAAGGAATCAAATTTCAAGCGTACGTATGAAATATTGTCCCCATGAATGGTTCATTGCTTTTTCTATTTCTAAATATTTTTGATTACTATAAATACATACATAATGAATATATATTATATTTATATAATTATTATAATTCTGGTTATGATGAAACCATTATGAAATTATGAGGGACAAAAAATAAAAAATCAAAACATATAAAAAAAGTAGTTACTACTCGAAATATAACTTGAACATGGAATATTTGATAAATAGGTAATAAAAAGTCATAATTTTATAAAATATAAAATGATATTTTTTAATTATTTCCAATAATTTATTTATAATTATCAAATACATATTTTAAATGACATTAGAAGGACTATGACCAAATTCAAGTAATAAGGTATGATATTTTCATCTCATATTAATTTATTTGAGGCACATGCTATATTATCCATATATTTATTTGACATGTTGTATATAATTACAATGGATATGTTTTAAGATAATTATCATGAATATTATCAGGGTTTACATTTGCATTGTAGAGTCTCTATTTCATTGGGTTAATGGATTAAAAAATTACACATCGGAAAGTTATTTTTCTCTCAAGTTTTATTATTTGTGTTGTACGTAATTATATGAAACTATATTATTTCACCTGTTATATATATAAATACCAACTAACATATAATATAAAGAATATATTTATCCACATGATATTTTAATTATAATTTTATTTTATTCCTTTATGTGGATTATGATTCAATGTTCCCAAAGTGGTAAAAAAAATTGTTAAAATTTAACCATTTATTGGGATTCTTTATGATCAAGTATCCATTATTTGAATATCATAACAAAACTATGATGAATTATAATTTTTTTATTTTTCACTTATTTTTCATGAAGTATTAATGTAATGGTATCCTTATTCATCTCATTGATAAATAAAATTTTTAATAAAATGTTTTTACTTAAACCTAACTTTATTTATCTCTTCCGTCGAAAATATATTTTCATCCAAAACCGTATATTCATCCAAAACAATATTTTAATATAAAACCATATTTCCATAAAATGTTTTTAAATTTTTTAACACTCTTATTAATTTTAAAATTAATTTTTCCATATGTTCATTGTATTAATTTTCTTAAATTAATTTCCATGTTATTTTTAAAACAATTCCCATTTTGGTGTTAGGATAAATATGGGTGGAATATTCATTTTAACATTTATGGAATGAATGAAATTTTATAAAATCATGACCAAAAATAGATTCATTCATCAATTTTATAATTTCAAGGTTATTTTCAATGAAAAAATGTTTTCATACGATTTTATGTTTGAAATATAATTTTTTCAAAAACAAAAGGTTATTTTTATCTAGATATTTTCAATAGATTTTAAAATATTTCATTATCTATTTCAAGGTTATTTTCAAAGAAAATTATTTCCACCGTATATTATGAATACTAATTTTTAAAAAGTTATTTTTAATGAAATGTTATTTTTTCTCAATAAATGAACCATATGTCCTTTTAGAATTATGGTCCATTTATATCGACATCCTTTAATGTTACCTACGATTTAAAAGGGATGTAATTGAATGGTACCATAATTATTATTTCTCTATACGGTTATTGTTTATGTTGATGAAATTTTTATTGAACCGATTTTTATGTCATAGATTATGCTATAGTGAATTTAAGAAATGTTTATGAATTTTTTTCCTTTAAGCTTTTATATTTTTCTGATATATTTAATAGTTTATTATATCATTTCAAAAATATATATAGTTTTAATTTGGTGATGGGCCAGACCTATGTCTCACTCCGATGCATTTTTTAAATCATTATATCTCATGATATAAGGATGTGAAACATGTCTATGGGATTCTTCCACTATGGGAAATATGTTTGTCCTGATCCACTATTGCAAATATGTGTTTTCTAATCCCCAATGGGAAATAGGTGTGTCCCAATCCCCTATGGTAAATTGGTGTGTCCTGATATACTATGGGAAACATGTTTTCCATATTCTATATGTGGAAATATATTATAATTCCTGACCCACTATTTTTATCATCTTGGTAGTTCCGGTATGCATATAAAATAGATTTATATATTTATTATTGTTCATGAATTTTATGAAATAATATTATGCTTTATCATTGAATTATGATTATTATAAACCACATGTAGCATGTTTTTTGAAATGATAATGATGTCTTTATTAAAAAAATTTATGTAACATTATAGGTGGGGTATGATATTTGAATGATATGTTCATGGTCACATCCCCTTATCCTCGTCGTATGATTTCATATGATCATAGATTGATATCTCGTATGTTAACCCTTACTGAGGATCTAATCTCACTAATTCTTATATTTATTTTCCCAAGGTTATGCATAAATGTTTTATGTAGGTAATATCTAGGTTATTATAAAATAAGTATCTCAACGAGGAAAAAATTTAAGATCATTCAGAAGATTATAAGATTATGTTACTTGATTTCGAAGGCACTTTAATATTATGGTCCTCAAGTGTATTTTTTTAATGTAATAGATATTAATATTATATATGCAATATATATATAAATATGAGAATCCTTGCTCATTATACATATCTCCCCCGAGAAGCCTATTTTGATAGAAAAAACAGTTTTATCCGAAAATAACTAGTTCAACTAATGTTATCTTAACCATCCAACGACCAGTCTTCTAGCAACCAAAACTCTCTCCCAATATGGGAAGCATTTAACATCGACTGTTCTATCACTCCACACCACATGAGTATCCTTATTCTCTTATTGCACCCTAACATCAACACACATGTCCAATGCTATGTCCATCACAATATGAAATTGGTAGATGTGGCCAAACCACCAACACATGAAAACCAACATGGAACCCTACAATAAAAAACATTGAAAACCTATTAAACCTGGCTTAGAACCTCAAACGACCTATGGGGAACTACCCAAAATAATTTTTTTTACTCTATTCCTCAAGAGCACAACAAGAGTCATTATCATATATTCTATGTCCTAAAAAAACTATGATAACATGACGAAAATAATAGACCACCCTATGCACGATAATAATTATAAAGCTGCCTATATCTATCCATGATCCCACTATGCTATCCAAGGTGGAACCAAAACGAGTATGGTTAACGGTCCATCCAAACATGTCTTCTCAAAACATCAATGAGACCAGGAGAATTCCCAAAAATCCCCTTCAAAAACACCATTTACACTCATCCCTAAACACTTCTCGATGAAAGAAGACTTCCATGGACCCACCAAGAAAAAACATCCATGCCACCCCAATTAATCGATGATTTTTAGAACACATCCCATACTACATGACATGGCATTCAATGCATGGAATGAATAGTGACCTCTCAAAAAACACGAAACCGGAACATTAGAGAAACCACAGGGTAAATCCATCATAATACAAAGTTTCGTATAGAATCATTTAATAGATCATGTTACCAATAGAAAAATCAGAGATCAAATAGACCCAAAAGAGTCTGCATGCATCCCTCATGGAAGGAAATTCTTCTCCAAAACTAAATAATCTCTCAACACTTGATCCACATGGCCTATTATTAGAATTAAATATTAATCAAAACTACATAGATCATAATATTTCATTTGAATATTATGTTACTTGAATGATTCAGGATCACCGGCCTTTTTTTCAATGTCCAAGAGAGAAACAGAAAAAAAAGTTAAATTATAAAACTCCATTACATAACAATAGGTGAAATGATTCAACTTTGATACATGATTCCATAATATGAAATTCCATTCAATAGAAACAAGGAAATACTTCCAGAAACATTTTTTTCAAGAAATCAATCTGACATCCATCACATATTTTGACACATTACTGGACCATATATCTACTAACTCAAAAAAATCATAAAACAAAATTCTAAAATACCATTTAATAATGAACCTCCCTGGGTCAACCAAACATGTCACCCAATATCGACCACCCCAAGGCCTCATGTACGCATCCAAAAATGTCAGTTGAAGCTAACATACATAGATGGTCTAAAAGGTGGAGTGTGGAAACTATAACATCTATTTATAGTGAAATACTGTTGGAAAAAAACAAATATCCAAAATAGTTTTCAATATTAGAGAACATATAATAAATAATATAAAACAATTAATGTTATAATAAATTGAATATAGGATAGAATAAAAAATACTCAATGCATTAATACATACAACATTTGACTCCCTACTAGACCGACCACATAAAAAAACAATTAGAAATTTAATAAAACATTATGTATTGACAACATTGATCCAGACCATATATCCATCCTCCATGATGATTGATCTATACTAGGATAATAACAATAATTAAAATCAGTGTCTTCGGTCACTAATGAAACCCTGGTTCATAACACAATCCATCACATAACAAATTATCTAACTAGAATACATCAATAAGGTCAACAAGCACTGCAAGGTGCATATATTTGGGTTGAGGAATAAACATCACTAGGACACCCGTAGTGGATAACTAATAAATTTGTTGTCCTAACAAGTGCATGCACAATTGATATGCATAGTCTAATTAAAAACAATTAAAATTTGGAATAAAAGAAAAAAAACAAAAATAATTCAATCAGCAATAATAAATAATCTAACCAAAATGTTCTATCTGATCACCTATGGAACAACTAACCCCACCCGGCCACATGCCATGGGATTGACAACCAATGTGTCTCTTAGGAAAATGAAAATGTGTGCATTATACAAATAAATATTGGATTTAGAATATTTATAAATACAACAATAATGAAATTCATAACACATAGTGTTACCATTGGAATCCAGATGAAAAAAACTTATCTATATAGAAGTAGTGTTGTAATAGAAAAATCTTATTGAGCGATAGGAATAACTCATTTGTAATAAGTAGAGAATCTATCCATCATGATGGTTCTGAAAAATGAATCAAGAACTGGCTATGGACTATAAAATAATTTCATATGGGATCTATAAAATATCATGAGCACACAACAACCTTATTCCCGGGAGAATAAATAATCATTGTAATAAAAAAACACACTCTGTGAGCGCCTCCCTACATCATAAGCTTGGAGACACACTAGTCAGTGATATCACAAAATTATGGGGTTAAAAGCATCCCGATCATTCATTGTCTTGAAATCCCATTAATAAATATCCATCAAATGGAAGATAGAACCAAATGAAACTCAGGACCAAAGCTCAATCCATTACATTCTATGGGTAGCCTCCTATACCTTTAATCTTGATCAGAATTGAATATAAATAATATACAATAGACCAAAAAAAGTTGGATGATGAATTCTAGAGGCCATTATTCAAAAAAATGAACTTTCATTGATCAAACACTATTGGAAAACTTGCACAAGGTTATCAGGTGACCTAATATCTCAACATCAAAACCAAATACCCATTGGGGTCTCTCAATTCTCCAATTTAGGGACCAACCAATCTCGGGGCTCACATAGTTTTTTTGGTTACAACATAATGTGATTTCCACCATGGATCTTCTTTGTTTGAATATAACACTCATACAATGCCAGAAAAAATAACCTCAATTTTTCTAAAGGACATAGTATGAGAAGGATACCCTATGATTTTTCCTCTAGCTCATCTAAATGCTAGTGACCAGCATAGTGATGAAACATCCCAAATGGAACATAGTGGTCACCAATAGACCCTTGATCAACAATGTACCCATCAAGAATCCAAACTCACAACACCACCGACAAGGGTATTCATGATGGTCCTCTTAATAAACTCAAAATATGGAGACCATCCACATGTGTTCTTTAACACAATCAAATAAAACATTCCATATAGTTTTTCCCTACAGATGACTATGACAACCACTAATCACATGATTAGACACTAGTGATAAAGGTAACACACAAATTTCCTTTATACATCTATCAAGATAACAATTTAAATCATCATAACTAGAAACGAATGGAAACTACATATCTAACTGGCTCTATTAGATCTTGTATTCAAAAAAATCTAAACCTCAACTGCTCTAACCGTAAGCCATTTCTTACAATAGGGAGTGAAAATCCATTATAAATTTAGATATACTACCCAATACTTCATACTAGAATAAATATGAGGAACCACAAACATATTTCTTCAAGACAATCGATCTAGTATGAACCCTGAGATCACGACCCACACCGTGTCCTCACAACTCTTAACCCAAACCCCATAGAGGATTCTGGATACAATCCTCATGGAAACCCTCCCACTAAAAATTCAATGTCCAAAAAACCGTCCATACTAACTCTAAACATGAAAAGGATATCACCGTCTTGATCTATGTATAATGACACTGAGATTTTACAACTAAAAAAAATAATATTTACTATATGGATAGAAATATGAGAAACACACAATATTAAGAAATGTACACAATATGTACATTGTTTACATGATGTGTACGCTTTGAAATCCCCAAGGACCATGTTCCACAGGACACCTGGCATGTACTTTAGCAAATATGATAGTTTTTGGATGTTGTGCATAGTGTGTATGCTAATATTAGTACCTGCTTATAAACTTCAACCCCACCTAACATGTAAAATTCCTAGATGCACATCTTGTAATGTGAGAACAAGATGTGTGACCCAAAAATCCAAAAATTCATATATAACTACAAATATAACCTACCTATTTTATTGAATATGTAAAAATAAACCCACATGGGAATATTCTATATACCCACACAGCCAACTACAACTTTGGGGTGTTTGGGGCCAAGAATTTAGACACACCCCATAAGCCCAATATAAGGCGTATAACCCAAATAAACTACATTAATTTCCAAAAAAAATCCTCACTGAAGTCGGAGATCATAAAAAAAATTCTTTGAAGAACAAAACATTTACATAAGAATCCATGAATGGTAAACCCGATTACCAGCACGAAACATCTGATTTCTAATATAAAACCCAATATTGGCCCACATGGAGTTGAAAAACCATTACAAGAATTTAAAAATAAAAAATCACTTAATATATGGAGATTTGGGGCATTAAATCCAAATTTTATTACTTTTAGGTGGAAACTGCTGATGAAACAAACTAATCTATGATCTGCAGCTATCACACAATGATCTGGGATGACTGAAATCCATATTGTTTCCTTTAATAATCCATCTTCTTCTCTTATCAATGTGTCCCATTATAGGTTGAATAACCCAAGGGGAAAGCAATCTATAGGCGTATGATACAATCCAATAGAAAATAATAAAGAAATAATAGCGAAGAAAGATAAAAGATAGAAAAATAATTGAAATACCAAAAGAAAAGGGGGTCATGGCCCGACACCAGGGCCTGAGTCATGTTTATGTCTCACAAAAGAAATAATAGGAAATTAAAACTCCAATATAGATATATAATCACAATCAAAAACTACATTTAAAATATATAACTGATCAAACACATGATAATAAATTATGGTTTATCTAATTAAGTATTATTTTTAATATACAAATTTAAATGGATCACATTTCCACCAAACTACATTCCTAGAATAATAACCCAATTTAATTACAAATGGAGTTCTAAAAATAATTATTTGAGGTCATCATATAGTTGAAATTTCTATTTCTCCACTAAATCACATTAGAGAACAAAAATTATTATTTTCCATGATTTTGACAACCTGTGATGATGTGGAGCTTATCAATATTCACCACTAGTTTTTTATATATAGTGCATATATTACCTATGTATGAATGTAAGGTAATTTATGATGATAATTTTGGGTTTTATGTATAGATATTTGGATATCAATTTCATGGGATTTAAAGTTTATAGATACTTACTTAATAAGGGATTTTCCCTCAATTTTTCTTCTTGGAGTTATACAATATGTTATGAACCTACCATCTTTGATGAGGAGTATTATATTTCCCTGAACATGTAACTTCATTGAATTATTTATTCTCAACTTCTTTTATCATAAATTTTACATTACACCTTGATGGTACATACAATTAAAGTTTATCTATGTTTGAAGGCTATTATGATAAAAACATAGTATTTATCTAGATTGTTTATGTTTAACATCACAATGAAGAAATATAATTTAATATCTCTCCATAAACTCTTGAATCTTCTTCTCCCCTAGTTATTTCATTAGAATACATGTTTTCCATTCATTTTCATCACTATAATATAATGTTTTTAGTGATATCCAACATTGATTTTCTCATTAGTGAAAATATTTATTCTTTAATTTCAATTATTAATAAAATTATTTTTAAAATTATTTTAATAATCATCCCAGATTTATTAAATTTATATTTAACCATTTTGAATTAGTTTAAAAAAATAAACAGTAATCCTCATGTCATTTTAAAATCAATTCCCAATTAGATGTTACTAAAAATGTTGAAGGAATATTTTTTAACATGTGTGAAATATCCATCTATTTTGACCGATCAATGTTTTACATATTTTTTTATAATTTCAAAATTTTATATTCAATGAGATGGATTTCAAAATGAAAATGAAAATTTTTATGTTTTAATAATATATTTTAAATGAATTTTTATTTTGATTAGGAAATATTCTTAGTGTCTTTTTAAAATCATTTACCATAAAAAATGTGATAAATTGACATTAATTATGCTTTAATGGGAATATGATCTAAAAATACAATTCATAGTCAAAATCTTCATGATTTATTAATTTAGAGAAATATGATATTGAAACCCATTTATGTACGATGGGGTTTTATATGATTAAATGTTTAGGAAACCCATTACATTCTAATGGTTCTAATTTGATGATTGTTTAATGATGTTGTGGAAAAAATGTGTGGAATATGTGATGAGTGTGACCTGTATCTCCCTCTAATGAATTGTGCAATGATTAATATTCCACAAGATCATATTACACATGCGAGGTTATCTGACGCCATAAGAGGGTACATGGTAGGTTATCTGAATCCTGAATCATGTACACTTGTGGTTATCCCCAACATAACTTGTTTTTTTCTTGGTTGGTAGCCTTCAAAATTTTTTGTCTACGCCTATGGGTTATCCATTACACTATGTATGATTCCAATGTTATTACCTAATGTTCTATCTTCATTGATTAATTTATTATATATGGAATTAGAATAATAATTCATTATTCCATGAATCATATTTTATTTCCACTTATACGAAAGTTATATTTTTCATATGTTACTCTTATTTTTTCATACACTTATACTCATATTGATTTTACAAATTTATATTATTTAGATTTACTAAACATAAATTCTCACCATTTGTTGTGTTTCTTTTCTCGAGGGTATGATAATACATATTAATTTTTGTATGTCTATGAATTATGTTTGTTATGCGGAACAATGTGGGATATGGTGTAGATATCTTATGAATCAGATGTTTATATTTTCGTTTTTCTAAAATAATTATACCATTACGATACTAAAAAATGTTTTCTATCAATTTTATAAGGTATAATATTGAATTATTTAATATCTATGTATAGAAATTCTCAGTCAGATTACCAAATATTGAAGATTTAAATACAACATAATTTTATATTTCATGTGATAAAATTCATATTGATGATCTATATAGATGTTATCTCAAAGGAGTTTACTAATGAGAAGATATTAGTAGAGGATAGTGTGATAGGATCCCTTCATATACCCATTGTGATATACAATATCATCATAGTGGATCAGCTAGTTCCACATCTATTTGTATGAAGATGGTGGTTGATAATGTGTTCATTGGTGGTGAGAGGTAGTCCAGAAAAGGTATATGTTCATGGATTCCTTCAAAAGGTGACAACATATTATATAATATTAGTGTGGGTCCAGGAAAATTATATAGTGCATGTACTACCCCAAAAATTAATTGATAATTTTTTAAAATAATGTTTTATTTGAGGAATTTTTATGAGAGCGGTACACATAATATTTTGGACATATGTTTAGTAATATAAAAATTATTTTCAATAAAAGAAACAATATTTAGAGTTTTCATTAAACTTAATATTATTTCAGTAATTTTTAGTTTTAGATTTAATTTAATTCCAACTTTTTTTTATAATATATAATTTTATATAATATAAATAAAATTATATTATAATATTATCATACAAATAAAATCTATTCTTATAAATACTATTTTTGTAAAAACAGGATTTCATATCTTATATGATATAATTTAAAATGATTTTATTTTCTACATATTAATAGTATCTAAAATATATACATTATATTTACAATAATGATTACCCAATTGTGTAATAATTACCAATTTATTTGATAATCAATAATGGTATATTATATAGGTAATAATTATTTTCATGGTCAAACAAAAAATGGAAACATTGAAAATTCGAAGATCAAAGAGCTAAAAAAATATGTTTATATTAAGTTTTTAATTGAATAATTGAGATATTAAATAGATTATATCCTCCCCCGCTAAAATATGTTTCATTTTCATTTCTTATAGGAATGTAAAACGTGTGATCTATTCGTATTAAGATCAAATAATTACAAAAATGATAGCCTCTCCACTTATAAAAGTGGCCTCTCACCACCCCTTCATGAACACTCAATAAATAAAATTTAATCCTGAAAATATAGACATTCATTCATACCCATAAGTCCTATTCAATTTCCATGTGAATGTGGTGAAATATAAATTATCTTATACTATCCATTTCTAAAGAATAATTTGGAGAAAACACAATGATTTCAACATGAGTACTCTTTTTCCAAACATATTTTCCCATCTATATTACTTTCTCAATTAATATTTTCCAATTCCAAAAAAATATAATTATTATTTTTTAATACATGATTTTTTTATTCTATGTGAATAACTAATGACCGCCTTGCCCCATTTCATATTAAGAAAAATATTATTTCTATTCATACAATGTGTGGAATATTGCCTTTATGAAGATACAACTTCTATTTGATTCACTACCACATATCATCATTGATTACAAGTGTCATATAGAGAGTTAAATTTTAAAAATATTATATAATTATAATTATAAAGATAAAATATAATCCATATTATTTTCTTTTCATTCATTGGAAAATTAAAATGTTCACTTTGGGTTATTCTCAATACCACCTCCACGAAGTAATAAAGCCAATAATAGTTTTTATCTAGATTTATTATTTTAAATATTATCTAACATGATTCAAATACTATAAATTACTAAGATAATCTAATTATTCACATGAAATAATTTTATTATTAAAAAATAATCCAAATTCTTAATAATGATCATCGATTAATTATTATATATTCTTGATTAGTTGGGTGTAACAAATTATTTGATGAATACAAAAACAATATGTCATGGACGACTATGATAAAAAATTATTGAGGATATAAGAAATTTTAATTTTAATAATTAGTTTAGTTTTATTATTAAATTGTAACATTAATATTAAAATCATTAATTAATATATCATTATTTAATTGTAAAGGAACCATGATTCATTCTTGTCTCCAATTTTGTCCAAAAGAACAATAAATCAAAATATTATATAATGAAATTATAAATTTATTAAATATAATAAAATATAATTTTTAGTTCCTTTTATCATATGGGAATATTGTACTTTGGGATAAAAATTAAGGAAAATATTGTTCTTTTGGAACTAGTTAAATGATAAAAATTTCTCACACCTAATAAGGAAAATTGATAATAAATAACTAATATTAATGCTGAAAATAAATTTAAATTAATGAATAAAATTATTATATTCATTAATATATTTATGAAAAATGATTATTGAGAACATTATATGGTTATATTTGAAATTAAATTGATTTTTTGGAAGTCATGAATTTATTTAATAGTTTTTTTATCCCATTTTCCAATATATTTGACATTTTTAATATTGTTCTCCACCATTTTGCTTATATATTACTTTAATTCCAGAATTTCCCTTAAAAACACATAATATAATAAATTTAAATATATTTTAATTTTAATTTCATAATATAACTCTTATTATTATTGATTATTATATTACCATCATTTTAAGGTTTTTTGTTAATTAATATCTATTTAATTTGTTAAAACGCATCTTCTTGGACATAATTCTTCTAGACTTATTTCTTCCAAAATAATATATGATTTACTTCTTCAATGGGGATAATGAATTTTTTTATTCACGTCATCCACCAAAATTTATTTCTTACACGTAAATGAATGATATTGTTAAGGATAATTACCATTCTCAATTGTAATTTTTTTTTCATACAATTCCATTTTTACATCATTTTAAATGTTGTTATTTATGTTAAGAATCATAATTAGGAATTATCTCATTTGATATTCATAATTCCCTTCCACACATTTAAAAATTGTTTTTTATTTAATTTGTATGATTTTGGGTTTCAATAAATATATTTCAAAATATTTAAGTGGATTATAATACATTTACTATCAGATATTTTTCAACCACTAAACTAATATTTATTATAACATTTTATTCCCTTCATGGACCAATTACTAATTTTTTCCCAAAACAATAGCATATTCAAAATATGTCCGATAACATTTTTGAAATAAATATGTCTTTTTGAAGGATAAATTATTTATGATTCTTTTTAAAAATATTTATTATCAAAATGTTTTCACTTTTCATTTTTTTAAAAGTTTTTTCTCTTTCATGAAACCATAATTGAAGAATTATTATAAAAGTAAAATATATAAAAATGTATTCAATTTTTATTTTTGAAAACATAATATATTATTCAATTACTTTTGATTGAGATTTCATTCAAAATATTTATTTTCAAATTGACTTATTTAAAATTTATCAAATGTGAGAATCCAGAAAATGGCTTCTCAATTTGACCCGTAACATCATCACGTACACCAAATTAAAAATATTTTTATATAAAATAAATTAAAATTTCACCACCATATATAAAGAACCTGTTTAAATATAAGTTTTTTTTTATATAACACCCTGAAATTGATCTTATAAAATACTCATTTAGTGTAATTGAATATTGGTTATCATCTATTTACATTCATGATATCAAATTTGGTGATAATAACTAAAAATATTATAAAACACATTTTTATTTCCATGGGTTATTTATAATGTGTTTAATTATTTTTATCTAGTGTGACCGAATTCTATATATGATTTATGGGAAGGGTATTATATATCCCTTCAATTTTTGGGATAAAGATTTATATACCATGATAAAAATTATTGGATGCAGGTGGTGAACTCTACTCAAATATATTTATGTTAATAATGTAGTAAATCATTCTCAACGTTGTTTGTAGGAATCTCAGTGTAAATATAGATCATTTATATTATATAAATTACAAAGTAATGCATACTATACTATGGGAAAAATTATTTATTCATAGGAAACATGAAATGATTTTGTCTCCAATATTAATTTTTTTATTCCAATGTTAGTTCTAAAGTATATTTTTATGATTCATTACCATGGAATTCCCTATCATTATTACTCTAATTTTGATCCATGGATCACGTTTATTTTCCCATTTTCCCAAAAAATTATTCCATGGTATTGGTTTTCTCTTATAAGATTACATTTCCACATATTATATAATATAGAAATATCATGTAGACCAATTTATATTTAATAACAAAATTATCTTGAATGATTTTTTTTATTGATTACAGTTTTAAACATGAGGAAATTTTGTTATTTTTTACCATATTAATCATTTTATCTTTCTATTTTCATAAATTTACATTCCTATTCTTATTGAGATTTGTATTAATTTAGGTATATCTAGAGGGGTCTGATTATAATGAAAAATTCACATGTGTTGTAAAATAAATTTCTTCTGTAGTTATTCATCAATGACCCTAAACCAAATTGCTCTCTAAGTCATGTTAATATATTTTTAGATGTAATATTAGTGGGGAATGTTTAAATGATTATCTTAATTCATCCCACTTATTTTCAATGTAAATTTGTAAATGTGTGGGTATCTATCATCGAACATGAGAGTGAGGGTTTGTGAAACCCCATACATGATTCTTAAGACCAGTGTGGGGGACCCAATATATATATTATTGTTTCATTTGGGAGATATTTGTGTGGAACTAGTTTATGATATTTGGAGAAGCAACATTTATTGAAGGAACTGGGATCAGTTCATCTGGACAATATAAGATTGTGGAGTCAGGTTTGTCCATATGAGGTACCCAAGGTGTTTATAAAATACCCGATTCTATAGGAAAAGGTAAAGGGCCCTTTAAAATTGATAGATGTAGTTCTGGTTTCTTTTATTCTATTTATGTCTTTGAGAAAGAAATAAGGGTCAATTTATTTTATATCTGATCATGTGGAGTATGGAATGGGGATGATAACAATGTGATTTTCATATATGTTGGATCTTGATGCACCTATAGGTAATAGGTAAGATCATATTAAAAGATGCATATGTTTTATTTTAATGGTTGTTTGATATGGGAAACTATGGAATTTCATTATTTAAAATATGATTTTTTTTCATTTTATCTTAGGTATTAATTGATACACTTCTTGGCTCGCATTTATATCTACATAAGTTGAATATAATTATAATCCCTTAATGATAATGATTATATATTCATGGGTTAATGTGATTTATAAGATGATTGAAAAGTACCTACCCTTAGTTAGTTTGAAGCTATTGTCACAAATATAAAATATATAGACATTGAATTATGTCATATATAATTTCTATTTATATTACATTATGTTGGGGAAATTTTTTTAACACATTAAAATTGATTATTTCTCTAGTTTACCTCTAGAGAGGGAGACTGAGTTCATGATAAAATTCATTTTAAATGCATAAATGATATTAATAACCTCTTATCAAATGGAATTTCATGGGTTATGGTAACCTAAGGTGTTGGTTTTGTATCTTCATGTGAATTGTTTTTTCCATCTCAATACCTCCCCAAATGGTTATCTAATTTTTTCACCTAGAAGGGTGATGAAATATTTTAGTTTTTTGTAGATTAACTAATGTTAAAACCTGTAATAGAGAAGAATAGATTTCAAATTCCTTGGGTATTTGATCTTCTTTCTCGATTTGGAGTACCGATTTTTTTTAAAGACTGATATATAGTTGTGTTATCATACGTTGTAGTTCAATATGATAGATATATAATAAAATATTTTTTGGAGAAGGTTTCGGTTATATGAGAAGCCTATAATTCTATTTTATTAAATGACTGTTCCAAATTTGTTGATGGTTCCCATGAACTAGTTTCATTATCAATACATGGTTTCCTTCATTTTGGTGTTCATCAATGATTTGAAAAAAATTTCAAAATCTTGAGAGTTACATAGTGGGAACCTGAGATTATAATGAGTATTCTTAGAGAGTATGAAACTATGTTAGGTTCATTAAGTTTCATTACTAGATTTAGTAGACATTATTTCATGGAAAAGTTATTGGAGTGTCTAGAAAATTAATTGACTTCATGAAAGTGGTTGTGGTGATGTATTGGGATACGAATTTGAGTTTTTTTATATTAGTAGTTTAAATTTATTTTCCATGTATTATTGATGATTTAGTCGAGATATATCTAACTTAAAAATATCAATTATGGGCCTTACCGTGATGGGACTAAAAGTCATGTTAACTGATTTGTGTGATGAGGATTTCTATGATTTGAAATATAGACATACATCTTTTAATATTCATATTTTTTTAACATAAGAATGGGTTATATTATTTTCTCTGATGGAATTGGGATTGGTATGGGAGATTTTTTGATGTATGAGGAACATGTATTCTTTTATGGGTTTCCCTCTCTCTAACCTCATTATCAAAACTACCATACCATAAATCAAGAGTTATCTAATTTGAGTAATGGTATAATGTGTTAAAGAAATATTCAATTTTTGTGAACTTTGCTATTTTTCTTTAGTACGAAATCTAATGGTATATTGTTTCATAGTAGAACATTAAATTAAGATAGAGTAATTGAGTAATGAATACATAATCATTAAATTTTTATCTGAATTAATCCCCATGAAATTTGAATTTCATAGAATATACTCTGACCATGAATATGAAAGATGTGGTGGCTAAAAAATATTGTAAGGGATGGATATTTATGATCCTATTTACAGAATATTGGTTTTTGGGAATAGAGTTGATGGTTGCATTGAATGTTTTCCCTTATCCATTACAACCCTGATAATGGAATTTTAAATTTCTATTTAAGAGTATGAATCAAATTGATTTGTGATACAAGAATGACTCATGATTGATGACCTATTCCTTTCAATGTTTTAGAATGATGATAAGATAATTTACATTAATGGATGTGTGGTGGTTTTTGAATTGATAAGAAACTAATATTCCTCATAATAGACCATACACCATGTTTGAATAAGATGAAACAAAATATAAATAATTATGTGAGTTAACTTATTTTCTATCATTCCCCTCGTTTATGATGTATATGGTGATTTTTGGGTTTTTGTAACATCATAGACTCTAGTACAGAATGTAAATACCCAATCAAGAAGTATAAGTAAAATTTTACCATTAAATTTAATTTATTGAAGTCATTATTTAAATGTTTATTTTTAGAATTTATTATTTTCAAAATTAATTCCATTCATAAATTCATAATATCAAATTTAACCTAGTATTAATTATTCAAATTTTTCTGAAATTTGTGGGATTTAATAAAATATTATTCATTTCCAAATAAATGTAATATATATGAAATTAATATTATATATTAATTACATATAATTATGGAAAAAATATTATTTAATCAAATATTAATTTATATAATATAGTTATACACATAAAAATATTATTTTGACAAATAAAACATCAGAAAAAAAATATTTAGTACTAATTATTAATGAAGGATTAAATCTGGTTTAGGATGAAAAGTACCCATTATTACACAAAAACAAAGTTAAAAACTGAAAAATAATTTATTTAGCAATATTGACATTTCAAACAGGGAAATGGATAATATTGTAGGTCATCAGATGAAATGAGTTGTTTACCACTCACCCCATTATTTACATGTCTATAAACTAAGAAGTAGGCTTCATGGTATGCTACTTTGGTTATGTAGTTCATGGATGGAATAAGATTAAACCATATATTGAACATAAATATGACCATTTATAATATCTTGTATGATGGTAGTAGGGTTAGACTACAACAACAGATTGTTCATATGTCCTTAAAATTCCATTTAAAGAAAGTTTACCATGAACTTAGTCTAGACATCTAGGGATAAGAGAACCATACATTTTCTATACTCACATCCCATGACATTACTGTTAATATTCATAAATACTTCTCTAAATCGGGAAGGCCCTCAATTTCTTCTTGATTCCCCACCCATTATCAAATTATCTATCATGGAAATATAGGGATCCACATTCCATTAAAAGTTACACAATGAATCCAAAATTTACATGTCATCACAACACTCTTATAATGAGAATATACATGAATACAATTATTATCATAACCATTATTAAGGGTGTTTCGATTACTCAACGTAATAATAAAATAAATTTTCCTTGGCTAAATATTGATGGATATAATTCATTTAAATTATCTTATTTTAAAATTTTTAAAGAACATGAATCACTTATATGCATGAAACATGAGGTATATTGGCTAGCTATTGATAGAGGGTAATCATAATGAATTCGTTAAGATTCCTCTATTATGTGTTGGTTTGAGAATTATTTTCTTTGAAGATATCAAATAACTAATTCTATACGGTAGATACAATTTTTTTGATCTTGAACAGATGATTAAGGACCACTTTCGGTTTATTGTATAACACACTTTTGTATTAAATAAAAATGATTAAAGATTGATGTATTTTGTTAATGGGAATATTAATAATACTGTACTCCTTAAAAGGATAAATTTGTATCGTAAAATACATTATTTGTTCATATTTTTTGACTATTTATGTTGAATTCTATATAAAGAGGACTACTTTGAATGTTTTGTGGTGATAATCCAATTATTTGTTTTTCTATAGACTATTAGATTGTCTTTATTAATAATGTAATAATTAAATACCATGTATCTGGTCAACTCCGAGAGAACATCCAAAAAGACAACTCTTTTTTCATTAATTATGGAATTATAATGAAAAAATGGATTAGTGCAGAAGAAATGGTTTAAGATAGACATAACATTCTAATTATCAGTCTAAAATTTTAGGGAATATTTCTTATTCACAAACCTATGTGATTGTCTGAAAATAAAATGGAATGCCATTCTGAGGGCATTCTATATATATAAATATATCCACATATATCAATTTTAAATATATTTTATTTCATGGGAATTTTGATCTATTAAATCTATCTATATTCAATTTTAAATTATTATATATCTGCATCAAATGTGTGTATAATGTTTGATTTAAATTATTATGCATTTTATTTATAATACCTCATACAGAAAAGTGTTAAAATTATTTTTTCCCAGGGACAATAATTATATTTCATTGAAGGATATACCCACTCCATATGATTTAATGATGGATATATTCATTCAATGATGTAGGAAATTATATATTTTTATATTATAAAAGTAAAAACACGTATATAAATAATGAATTGTTTCATAATATTGATCCTACCATACATTTATAATGATTTTACATACCAATAATATAAATGTTTTCTAAACTAGATCAAAATGTGCCGTAAATGACATTCATGAGGCCTTAACCTAATCATGGGGACATAAAAAATAAAACGGGATCACCCATTCAATGATACCAAGAATATTAATGATGACCACTTTTATAGCTACATGAATATTCATTCCAGACTTTAAAAATGTTTTCTTACAATAGACCACTAGACTCGAAACACATTCATATTGAATTAGTGAACCATTGGTATTCATATTTATTTTATTTTATAAATGATTAAAAAAAGTATATAATCAACATAAAACAATTTATAATGACTAGATAGTCCCCTAGTAGCACTAATAAGACTCATCATTCCATTATCCACCCAGTTAGGTATAATTATATTTAAAAATTACTCTATAATAGAGAAGACATTAGCTAATATAGGATCACCATTCCTTACAAATATTGATCATGTAATGTATCCCTCATTATATAAATTATTAATAACTGAAATATATGTTGATTTAATAAGGATTTTATCCCACTTAATAAAATTCACTTCAAGACAAAATCAGACAATGTCCTTACAAATGAATCCCTTGTCCATTGTATTAAAGGATTTTTCACACAGATTTTTACAGAAATATTTCGTACAATTGTTGGATTTATAATATTTTTGAAACATTATAAAAATGTGGGGATATATTCTGGTATGGTACATTTTTATTTATTCCTAAATTATTCGAGCATTAAATAATATTAACAATGCTATAAATCCTACTATAAAAAATTGTACTAATATTTTTTTTTCAAAATGTGTTGACAGTATGTATAGGTTCAAATTGATGAATTTTATTTTCACTATCCATATTTATAATACGGAAAAGAAATTTTCCATTGATTCATATAGTAAGATGACAACATTTAAATAAAGGAATATCACACCAGTAAACATCATGTTTAATTTTATATACAAATGTTTAGAAGAGGAATATGGTGGAACCATTAAAACCCATAGATATTCTATCATAATTTCAAAATAGTAATTCATAAATCTCAAAATAAACAGGAATTAATTTACTAATAATATCTTAATCATGGTTAACTATCATGGAGATGATACCATCCAACAAATCAAATCTACTATTGGGGTCATTAAATTGATTCTAGTAGAAAGAGACTACATTATCAGTAATATAATTATTATTTCAAAAAAACAACCTTTAATCATTGGTAATGGACAAGGGTCAAATGAATTTTTTTCTCTTTTATAAGTATTAAAAAACCTAGATTTAGGAAACCAAACATAATATACATATATTTAAATGTTTCTATTTGAGTGATATACACATGATTTACAAAGGAAATTTAGATCATCTGAGACCGTTATTTATTTTTAAAAAATATATGAAAAATTAATATAAATGTTATCCTCTTGAATGAGTTGAAAGGGGGATTAATGATTTGAAATATCCTTATCAGGTGCTCAGAAATTTTCTCCTAACAATTTATTTATTTTCTTTTTATGCAGTATTGGCAAGAGGACACAATCCAATGAATTGTCTTTATAATTAAGAGAAACCCAAGTATTGTGAATCAAAATACAACATTAATATTGTATAATCCCTGAATTAATAAATCAAAATATGAAAGGTGGGTTCACATATCCATATAAATATTCAACCAGGACATGAAATGATAATAATTGATTACTATTTAGATCCTGATAATATAGTAGTCCTAAAATAAAGTTCATATTCATTGAAAAATGAGAAATCATGTTTTCCTAACACCATTTCTATAAGGTGTTTTATGTAACAAGGGTATTTTAATACCATAATATATATAAAAAATATATTATTTACTTTATTAAAATATTTTAATTCATCATATTATATAAAACAATTAACTATACCTAGCCTCTCACCAGGATTTAGGACTGCATTATAGACCCTATGAAATTTTGACAAAACAAAAATTTAGAAACTCAATGATCTAATTTCATACCTTATGCCCCTAAAAATTCTAATTATCCTCAATTTATCTATGATCTTTAATAAATTCATGTTTATTAATAGTATGGTTTTCCATTAAATAGAATTGTTTGGTATGAGTAACATTATACATAATATTAGTAGGGACATTCTTTTTAGGATTCATATTATTTTAACGATATTCGGCGAAGGATCATCATATTTTACACTAGAATAAATGGTAGTATATGGTATTTCAATATTCTATTGTTCAGTAAATATAATAACATTATTACATCTCGAGATTACAATATGGTCCTCTCATTCTTTGTTTTCAACCAGATTATTTATGTTATATAAATTTACATGGCTCTGATGATATCCTCATTTATATGTAGGCTATAATATTCATCTTCAATTATATTAGTAATATTTACCTTGTCTTTATCTTGTGGATTAATATAGAATTTATTTTTCATCATTAACCAATTCAATCCATTAAATCATAGTTTGTCCTTTTAAGTCAGCAGTAGTACATTAATTAAATTCATCCCATTTTTCATTAAAGTTTAACCATTTTACAAGAAATTCCTTTTTCCTTTTATAATATTTATTATCTTACTTCCATGTATTATAATCTTATGTAGATTTGAACTATTTTTTATCCACCCTACAATTACAAATTTTGTGTCCCAAACGTTTACACACATCCCAAAATTGTGGGATATATTAAAATTCCTCATTGTTGTAAATTTTGTGATAAATTGAAATGACATTAATCATAATTGAAGTTTTTTATTAAAAAAATATTCATTTATAAGGTTCACAGAATTGAATCCCAATTTTCCAGTTAGGTAGAACTATTCTAGTTTTATGGAAACTTTTATACAGAAAGCGAGATCATTCAAAAATTTTAAATTTTTGAATACCCATATCAAACAATTAATCCTTACCCATATGTGAGTTATAGATTTAAAATAAAACAAAACTAATTTATATTACAATTATCATTAATTCAAATTTAATTAGATGATATTTTTCATTGCACAAAACAATGAGTTTAAACGAACCACGATATGTTGTCAAAATACCATTATTTAAATATGACCAATGTAACCTAGTCATTTAATTAATTGGTATTAATATTATTAGGTAAATTATGAACGAAATAAATATCCTAGCGAATAAAAATTAATTTATAAATTTTAGTGCATAATCACTCAACATTGTAAAAATTATATTATTCTATAAAAAAATATATCATTCAAACATATTTTTTATTTTATTTATGAGAATATATTATAATTAATTTTTGAAAGTTATTGTAATTTAATTTTATAAAGTGAAAAAAATAAATTTAAATGACCATATTAATATAATATTTCTGTAATGTTTTTGAATTTCTTGGAAAATTTTGATTTCTAAGTAAATAGTGAAAACCCCAAATTTTTTTAACAACTATATTTTATTTATAATAAATTTTTTAATTTACTATACCATTATTCATTAATATTATTTTAAAGTAACATATATGTTAAATACATTTATTCATATTAGTTACATTTAAATCATCTTTATACTTGGTTTTAATATATATTTATTTATACGCATTAAAAAATTAAAAAAATTATTTGAAATTGCATCATATTTCTCCATTTAAAATAATTAAAATATACCATAATGAGGATTTATATAATTTATATATGTAAATTTTATATCTATACTTATTAATATGAATTCATTTAGTTGATATTATTGGAATATTGTTTTTATATAATCATATTTTTCTTTAAAAATGAATATCTTGAGAACCTATATCTTTAAAAACTCTACAGGTTTAATTTTAAATTATATTCTACCAATTTTCTAAATTTAATTTGATAAAATTAATTACATTTTTGGAATAAAAATAATTGATGTTATAAAATAATTGTAACATATTATTTTCATAATTAATAGAAAAAATAGTTGAAAAACTAGTTACCGGGGTAAAAAATAAAAAGGGTAAATTTGAGTAACATTTTATGTAAAGAGGATATCATGTTTAAAACATGATTATTTTGATTATAAGAGGATTGAGTCTATAAGTAATCATCCTTATTAAATTACATAATCATGAATTTAGTTATGAAATCACTTCCTTTCACATTAATGATCTTTTTAGGTTTAGAGTGTTGGAGATAAGGGAGGTAACACATTAATCACATTATACATTAATATATAGTGGATACCATAATAATAATATTATTTTCTTCAAACTAAAATACTTTTCAAATAAAACATGATATCATTGAAAACTATTCAAAAATATAACATTCCATACTTATTTTTCTTAGATGTCCCCATAACCTTTGAAAATACTTTTAAAACACTGGATTTGAATCTTTAAATAGTAAGGGATACAAAATGAAGAAAAGAAAACATTAGTCTCTGAATATTTGTAACATATTAACACATTCTCAAAAGACTTACTTGTCACACATATATACATACATTGTGAAACATGAGATATCCACACGATCCTAAAAAACATATTATCATAAATAGAACCATAAAGTTTTCTAGGGGAATTAATTACATAATCTTGTAATTGTCACGACTACCATACAATTTGTAACCATCGTGGATACCATACAATTTCTGCCACTATTGATGTTACTCATGGAGTAACCCTACATCATTCCTCCAACATAAACATACCCAATGTGTTTGAGGGAGATATAGGTCCCACCCTTCATCATAAAAAATTACCATGAACCATAATTTAATTATACAACATGAATAATTCCATAAAAACATTTCTTTTAAATTTTGAAGTACCGAATTTTAAAAGAGGATTTATAAAAAAACCCTTACAGATATGATATAATTCAAGTGAGACTTATTATATTGGATGTAGTATGTATATATTCTGTAAATAAATATAATTTAATACAACAACAAAATTCGATCAATTTTAATATCACATAAATAATTCAGTAGATGGTTAACCTAGAGAATGAAAATCTTGTTAAGAATTCCCTTACCTTGGGTTCGTCTTACATAAAAATTGTTTAAACATCTTGTATAATGGTTGAAAAAGCCTTATTAGTATTTTAAATAAACATTTTAATGTTCATAAAATCATATATTATCATTTTATAACTTCATTCCACCCTTTAATTATCTGTATTTTGTTCCATCCATTGTTTTTGGGTGCGTTCTTTACATGATTCTCATGATCAGTTCATGATGGATATTCATGACGATTAGAAGTGAAACTCCATTAATGTAATGAAGTGGTATTTATATATTTCTAGAACCATAATTTACAAAATTTATCATTTTTAATTCTTTCATGAGGATGATTCATATGTTAAATCATTTTTGGTATTTGTTTAGGTCATTTTGGCCACTCCTCAATCGTAATGAACTCATTTTTTATAAATTAAAAACATTTGACTAAAATGATTCCAAAAAATTATATAAGTTATAATAAATAAATTAGAATATTTTTCAACCATAAAAATGGTTTCATAAAAATCCTTTAAGAATGTAAATGATATTGAAATCACATCGTCCATAATGTCAGTAAATCGACATATCACAAACCATGTTTTAATTTCTTAAATAAGTGCGAGACGAGAGGAAATGTAATGGTGAGTATTACATAAACATGATGAAAAATATAATATATAATATACAACATCATTCATTTATTTTTTATTATTGTAGGTGTTGAATGAAAAATTAGATAAAGGAATCTCGATATAAAAGAAACTTTGAGAAATCCCCTACGCAAATTTGGCAGCCTAATGATATCGATTAAAATTTCTTAAAATATTTTGATGTGAAAAAGGTGGTAACTCATAATTGATATATTATATTGGAATTATGGGCGGTATGGAATTAAATATCATTACATAATCCATTGGGAATTAAAAATAATAACATAAATTTAAAGAAAATAAAAAACAAAAGAGGTTGTTTACATCATGATCTCGTCACCCTGAGATCCTTCATAAGACCATTGGTTTTGGAATTTAGGTGAGAACATAATCTCTAGGACATGGGGAAGATCATTGGGATGATTATTTTTCAGAAATAAGGTATTTCACAGTGCTTGGGAAGTGTGGGAAAAATAGGGGAATATGGGCGGTATTTATAGTGGAGGAGAGGGAGTATTTTTCAATGATTAAATAATTATTATAATATTTTATCTATAGAATATGAATACTATTAATTCATGCTACCCAAAATAGTAATAATGGCATGGGGGTTCTAACCATGTGGCCTCACATCATCCTTTCATCACCTATGTGATAGTAAATCAAGCATTTAGCATTTATCGTACTTTGCCGTATTTTACTATTCATAAAAAATTATAGAAATCTAGAAAATTCCCAAAAATTTACCCTATCCATTTATCAATGTCTATAATTCAAAAAAGAAATAAATTTTTTATATAATATTATAAATATTATTAATTAATTTTTTAAAAAAATCATATTTTATTCAAAATTTACCAATTTTAACACAATAACTAGTTTTATATCACATTGAAAAATTAACCATGATTTCATTATCTTAAAACATTACAATAATAAAATAATAATAAAATTTACTATTAATTAAAATTAATTTACTATTCATAAGGGTATGTTACTATTCATGAAAAAAATACGATGGTTCCTTTAGACTCCAAATAACATACTGAACACAATGGTAAATGACTCTTTTTCAAAATTTAAAACATAGAAGTGGGAAATTTCTGATTAATTGATAGTAATTAATATCTACATAATAAAATTTTTCATTCATTGGAATTTATTTTTTAAAAAAATTGGTTGTTACATTATCCCCAACTTCGAGAAATAGTTCCCTCAGAGTTGTATTTGCATATTAAACAGGTGAGGGTACCTTTCCCTAAGAGCATTTTCAATCTCCCATGTTTTTCTCAACATTGTGTTTTCTCCGAAAAATCATTACTTAGTGGATTACCTTTTTCAAAAATTCATGTTCTATTCAATCAATAATCTGAACTGGTTTCTATTCATAAGAATGGTTCTCTTCCATCTAAACTGCTTCTGGTCTCAAGACATGTGTTGAATCTAGCACATACATTCTCAACATCGAAACATGGAAAACATTTTGTACCTATGGAAAACTTGTTGGAAAAGCAACTCGATATGTAACTGGTCCAACATTCTCTTGGTTTTAAAAAGAATCAATGAACCATGATTATATCATCACATTCATACTAAAGTGCATCACACTTTTCAAATAAGAGATTTTTTGGAAAACATTGTCACCTACCTCAAAAGAGAATTATTTCCTTCTATTCTCTGCATAAAATTTATGTCGGCTCTGAGATGTCCTCATCTGTTTCTAGACCATATTCACATTCCCAGTCACTCACTCTACAAATTATTTCCCAATCAACGTTCTTTCACTGACGTCATCCCAAAACACTAGTGTCCGACAATGATTCCCATAAAATTTGTGAAATATTTCCATCTGTATACTATAATGAAAACTATTTTTATAAGAAAACTAAACAATAGAATTATGTTTTTCCCTTATTACATATTAGTCATTTGTATAAGCTCGAAACACATTCTCTGAAGTAAGAATCATTTGTTCTAGCTTCCATTTGATAGGGGATGAAATGTTGTACTGAAATTGAATTTTGTTCCCAATGACTTCTAAAGCCACTTCCAAAAGTTAGAAGAAAACTTGAGATCCCAGTTACATAAAATGGAAAGAGGAACTCCATGAAACCTGACAATCTCTTTGAGGTATAGTCGGGAATGCTCAAGAAGTATTAGAATGTCCCACCACAAAGTCCATTGATACATTCTCCCAGTTCCTATATGGAACTGGGAAAGGTTGAAGTATCCCCTTCATTAAATTGCACACTTCTTTAATCAATTTTAACCAATTCCACATTTTTCTGTATCTCAATGTCTTCCTCATGTGCTTGTTTAATTCGATCTGACCATGGTGACTACACTGAAACATAAATCAATATAGAGGCATTTAATGTACCGGGAACTTCTAAGACAAAATTCTTGAAACTATTAATTAAGGGATCATGTTCCAAATGCAACATGGTTAATGACGCATGATGTTTTCAACTCAGGGAATCCACCACTTTGTATTCATTTACTGGAAGGTAATTGATCTAGAAATATTTATAAATTATCAGTTCAATACATCTTCCTTTCCATGTGTTTAATTCCTTCCGATGGAATATATATGTCAGATTTTTATTGTCATTATAAATTTGACATTTGGATTCTTATAAATGATACAACCATGTTTTCAATGAAAAAAATAGATTCCATTTCGATGTCATGTGTGGGATAATATAACTCATGGGGTTTTAGTTGTTTTGGATCATAAGTAATTAGATGAACAATATGTATTAAAAAACAACCAATTCCCAGCAATGAAAAATCACAGGAGATGAAAAAATGTTCATTTTGGAAAGGCAAGGCCAAAACTACAGCATTCCCCAATCTCTTCATTAGTTCTTGAAAACAAACATCACATTATTTTGTCCAAATAAATTTAAACCCATTTCATGTTAACATATTTATTAGGAAATATATTAGTGAAATGTTCTTAGAAAACTGTCAGTAATAACTGGATGATCAAATAAAACAAAGAATCTCTATAAAATTTATTGGTCTTGTCTAATAATTAAAAACTATTGTTATGGAAGGATTAACTACTATTAAATCCTTACATACAATGTTCCATTTAAAATAATCCTATTGTAACCAGAAATAATACATGCTAAATTTTTCATATAGTAACTTTACCTTTAAGGTTTGTAAGACAACTCATATATGTCTTTCATTATCGTTGTTACTCATGTAAAATACCTGACTGTCATTAATAATCACAACCAAAAACATATCCAAGTACTCATTAACTATTCATTTAATAATATTCATGAATAAATTAGGTGAATTAGTTAACCCAAACAGTATAACAATAAATTCATAATTCCCATATCTAGTACAAAAAGCTTTTTTCAGGATGTCATCCCCTTTAACCTTCATCTTATGGTATCTGAGTCTCATTTCAATCTTGTAAAAGTACTAATCACTATATAGATTATCAAAAAGTTCATCGATATGAGGCACACAGTAGTTATTCTTAACTGTGATGTTATTCAATGCTCTATAATCAATGAAAATTCTCATTAACCTATCTTTCTTTTTAACGAACCAAACATCATCACACCAAGGTGAAGTGCCAGGATGAATGAAGAATTTATCAATAAAATCCTACAACTGATTTTTCAATTCAAGAAGTTCTATTTGAGCCTTATGATATAGGATTTTTGAAATTACATTAGCATCAAGAATAAAAAAAATTGAATTCGACTTCCCTTTCAGGTATGACACTGGGTAACTCATTAGGATACGCATGAATGTATTCATTTACCACTACAACGTCATTAATATGAATAGTTCCCTTGTTTTATACAATCTGGATAAGATAATGTTCATTTACACCTTTAAACAACTTATTAGATTTCTGGTATTTTATAAGTTTTATGGGTTCTTTCTTGTATAAAAACATAAACTTTCTATCAAAAGTAACTTCTATATATCTATAGTCAATATTATAGTGATAAACATAAATCCAATCCCTTCCCAGAATAACATCAAACTCAACTAAGGGAATAACAACAAGGTTTTAATGTAAATTATTTCGATGGAAAACAATATAAATATACTTATAATTCCTCTTTGATAAAATATTTCCCCCTTGTGTTTTAACAATCAGTTATGATCTTATTTTTTGAGGTGATATTTCTAATTTACCAGAAAATTAATTATAAATGAAAAAATGGGTAGACCCTGTATTAATCAAAACATTAGAAAAATTAGAGTAAATAAATTAGGTACCTAATACAACATCATTGGATGGGTCGATATCTACTAATGTGGAATCAACGGATCTCACTACACCTTTCTCCTTATAGTCTTTCTTCTTTGCAACATTCAGATCGATCTTTAGATAAGAATATTCATAGCGACCCATCTCAATACATTTAAAACAGTTTACAATTTTCTTATTAGGATTATTCTTTGGATCATCTTCATTACAAAATTGTACAATATTTCCAAACATACCACTTCGAAAAAACTTCTCTATTTTAGTAATACATTCCCCAGGGTGCTTCAGGCCACACATTTCACATATTAGAAACTAGTTTTTCTTACCATCAGATTTGTTTGGTAGATTTATTCTCATCCCATAACATCGAGTCCTCTTTTTATATTTTTTTTCAAAGTGCATGTGATCATCAAAAAACTCCATCTCTACAATCTTATTAAATCAAAAAAATTTCTTATAACATTTGTATTTACAGGTGGCCAATTCCCTTCGATATCTAGGCATAAATCCTTAATGAAAGTGGTTGATTTTTCTATGAAGATCTAGAATATGATATGGATCATACCACTCCATTTGAGTGAAGTTTTCTTCATACACAACCACATAATCTTCCATATTTTTTCTTTAAATCATGGAATTGCTTATCCATCATAAGTCACACCACCTTAGGAAAATATTTTTCAAGGAAAACCTTTTTAAATTCATCCCTCCCTAAGGAAAAATATCCTCTCTATCCCTAATATTATTTATCATTAACAACCATTAATCAGATTAACTATAAAAATGATTAATGGAATGACTTACCTAATTATTATCTGAATATCCCATACCATCGAATAACTTTTCAAGGGATTTAATCCATCCTTCTGGTGCTACTGGGGTGAGGAGATCCATTGAAAGCAGGAGGGTGTTGTCTCACAAAATTTTCCACTTGTTTGATGTTTCATTGTGGTAAATATTATTTTTATCTTTAATTAATTACATAATCATTTATTTCCTATGATATCTCAGCCATTACTATCAGAAAATGCTCAGTTCCTATCCCTACCGTTGCGAGTTGGATATTTGGAAGAATATCGATCTGTCTGTGCCACTCCTCTTCAGCTTCCCTGTTTCTTCTACATACAACCATTCTAACAAAAATATCTTAGTTCAAGAAACATGGTAATATTTAAATGTTATAACATTACAAATTAACCATGGATTTAAAACATTTATGGTATTCTATTATCATTATCCTAACCCAAAAATTTATCTAAACCATCCTTTGATTCCAGCTATAAGGACTCATCCTTATTAAATTGCATAATATTGAATGTAGTAAATAAATCACTTCATTTCACATTGAGGATATATTCATGTTTATAGTTTTAGAGAAAAGGGTGGTGACACATTCATAACATTTCACATTATTACAGAGTGGATACCATAATAATAGTAACATTTTCATCCAAAATATAATACTTTTCAAGTAAAACATGATCTCATTGACAACTATAAAAATATTTAACATGAATTACTTCATTTTCTTAAAAATCCTTATTACATTTGAAATCAGTAAAAAAAGGATGAGAATAATATCCTGGTAATGTATATAAAAATAATAAAATAAAACATTAGTCCATGATTACTTTTGACATATGAAATCATTTTCAAAAGACCTACTCATCACCCATATATACTTACTTTATGAACCATGCTATTTCCACAAGATCCCGAAAAAATATAAGAACATAAATTGAACCATTAGGTTATCTTGGGGAATGAAAAACATAACCATTAAACCCTATCAACTACCTTATAATTTTTAACCCTCGTGGCTACCTTACAATTTGTGTATCCATCACATTTACTGTTTGAGTAACCATACACTCTCCCACCAATATAAACAAACCCAATGAATTGGAGGGATATATAGGTCCCACCCTTCATCATAATTAATTACCCATAACTAGGACATATTAATAAAACTTGAATAATTTCATAAAAACATTTATTTTTTATTTTGTAAAATAAAATTTGAAAAGATGATTTTTAAATAAAAAGCCCCTTACAAATATCATTTAATTAATGATAGACTTATTAGAGTGGTAATAATATTTATATACACTGTAAATAAAAATAATTTAATATAATAAAACCATTCAAACAATTTTAATACCACATAATGAATGAAGTAAAAGGGTATCCCAAAGAATGGAAATCATGTTAAGAATTATCATAACTTGGAATTGGCTTAAATAAACATTCTATAAACATCATGTATAATTGTTAAAAGTGTTTTATTATTATTTTACAGACACATTTTCATGTTTATAAAATCTTATATTATCATTTTATAAACTCATTTCACCCCTTAATTATTATTATTCTTTTCCATCAAATGTTCTTGGGTGTGTTCCTTACATGATTTCAATGATCAGTTCATGATAGATATTGTTGTCGATTGGATGTGAAACTCCATAACTAGAATGAAGTGTTATTTAAATATTTCTAAAACCATAAATTATACCTTTAGTAATTTTAAATTCTTTAACGAGGATGCTTCATAAGTTAAATCATTATTGATATTTTTAGGTCATTTTTGCAATGCTTCGATTGTAATGAACTCATTTGTTTTATACTTTAATAAAAATTGTATAAAATGATTCAAGAACCTTATATAAGATATTTTACATAAATTTTAATCTGCATCAACCAAAACAATGGATTCATGACCTGTCATAAAAATAATAAATGAAATTGAAATAAAATCATCCATGATGTCGGTAAATCGACACATCACAAATGATGTTTTAATTTCTTGATCAAGTGGGGGAAGAAAAGAAATATAATGGTGATTATTCCATAATCATGGTGAGATAAATAATATTTAATATAATTGATCATAAATTCCTCTGGGATAAGTTTATGTTAGGACAGTGGAAAAAATTAATGTAATTTCAAAATAAATGAAAAGTTTAGAAACCCCTTGCGAAAATTCACCAGCCTAACATCGTTGCATAAATTTTCATAAAATATTTTTATGAGATAAAATTGGTCCATCATAATTATAAAATAATATGGGAATTATGTGGAAAATTTAATGACATATTACAATATAATCTAGGGAAAATTAGAAAAACTAACATAAAATGAAAGAAAATAATGAAAACAAAACATGATGTTTACCTCTTGATCTCTTCTCCTTGTGATCCTTCTTAAGGCCTATAGTTGTTGGCTCTTGATGATGATAAAATCTCTAGGATGTTGGTATGATCCTTGGGAGGATTATTGGGAATAAATTAGGTAAGGCTCAAGGTTTGAGAGGTGTGGGAGAAGGAGGGAAATAATGGTGGTATTTATAGTGGAGGGGAGGGGGTATTTTTCGTTATTTTTGTCATTATTTTAATATTTTTGCTCAAGATTATGTATATTATTAATTAATGGGTCCCAAAATATTAATAATGGCACGTGAGTTCGGAAAACATGTTTTTACATCATCCTTTCATCACCTATGATGTAGAAAATCAAGTATTTATCATTTATCGTATTTTATCATAATATAGTATTCATAAAAAAATTCTAGAATTTCAGAAAATTCCCAAAACACCAACCTAACTATTTATCCACGTGTATAATTCAAAAATATACTCCATTTTTAGAAAATAATTTTATAAATATTATTATTTTTATTTTTATGAAAAATCACACTTTATTAAAAAATTAAAAATTTCCAAACTATAAATACTTTTTTATCACATTGAAAAATCAAATGAGATATCATTTTCGTAATGTCTTAAAAAATAAAATAATAATTCAATTTTGTCTTCATTGGGGTCATATTACTATTGATATTACTATTCATATGGTTATGTTACTATTCAACGAACATTAATTTTTTTCGATTACACTCTATATAACATACTGAACCCAATTGTAGAAAAATGTTTTTTGAAATTCAAAACATAGAATATGAAGAATTATATTTAAATTCTAGTTATAAATAAATACATAAAATAAAGTATCATGCATTTAAATTTTTTAAAAAAATTAGGGCTATTATAGGGTCATCCTTAGATCTTCTTTATTTCATAATTTTTCAATTTATGAGGAACTTTTAATTAGAGTTACTTCCCATTATTGAATAGGATTGAGAATTTATAAGAATACGATTGTTCCTCCATTATAAATCGGAACCCAATCTCCTCTCTATTATATAATTAAAAACCCCATTCTTTTATGAAATGAATTCCTAAATAACTTCCTTAAATACATGAAATCATTTAAGAGGAATTTTTTAATCAGAAATATAGTCTAGGAAGGCTTTATCTATAATCCAAAATATTCCATCCAAATATGAGCTATAGTATTCACAAGGATCCATCTTTTTCTTCATTGTTTTCAACATATTAATTATCAATTATAAATTTAAATATAAAAACAAATGATATGCTATATAATGATATTTTGTTCTGTTAATGTTCTAAATTACATTCATCTACTTGTCCATAAAATGGAAAGAGAAACAGTGAATGATATTTCTAGAGGACTACCACCTCATGAAATGATGTTATTAATTTTCCAACTTTAATTCTCATGGATATTAATATTTATTGATTTTATATTTATTAGTGATATTAAAAAAGTGCTAATAATTATAAATAATTAATAAATAATATACATTCATACCTTATCATCCATTTAATGATGTTAACACCATTCATGTCCATGGAAGAATAATGCCTCATGTAATGATGTGATTCTTGATTTAATTATTGCATTTAATGAATGTTAAATATTAGTTTATTTAGTGAAATAATATTTTATTAAGGATATTTTGATACATATTTTAATGTAGCATAATAATTAAAATTTTTTATCACCATAGATAAAAAATAGAGATGTTACACATGTGTACATACGACCTATTATCTCCATGATTATAGCATATTTAATTTTTATAACCATAATTTGTGGTTATTTTTAAAAGTATATTTTTCAGAAAATTATAATATAATTTTTAGGTGATGGTACAATTATCCATTTGACCATGATCAACCCATGGACATCATAATGATTTAATGAGTTGGGCATTCTAAAAATAACATTCTCCCAAGATAGAAATATAGTTCAATAAAATATGATATAATGTATTGAAAATGTAAAATTTATTTTGAATATTAATTATTGATATTATTGGATTCTTCAATAGAAAAAATACAAACAGGAAAATCCTGGACTTAAGGTAAAGGATTGAATTTCAAAATATCATTCTTCAAGATTTATTTTATTTTATAAACATAATAAAATTTATATAGTATATATAATGACCATATAGATTATTTCATAAATTATTAATAATTTATTGAAATTTATTTTACAATTCTGTTACATCATTCCTCAGGGTTATGATTAAAATTCTAACAAATTTGAATAGTTTTATTCATCAACATCATTTAAATCTGGATTTTTTATCCTTTAATTTTAATGAATTTATTTATTAATTGTATAATATTACCCTTTAATTTTATTCACCAATGGTTATTCATTAAATTTTTATATAATATTACCATTTTCTATTCTAAGGTACATAAAATGATTGAAAAAACGTATCTATAGATATTTGACATTATTTCTCGAATCTTTTGAAAATCCCTTTTAGTTCCAAATCCATATTTAAATTATTTTTTAAATTCATCCATTAACTTATAAATGAAATTTTCACCCATGATTTAAATCGAATTTTTTTAGGGAACACTCATTTTGTTTTCTGAATGATGCAGAGTATTAGTTTTATTAAAAAATATAAAATGATTATTTTTATAACCTATATTGAATTTATATAATTACACATCATAATTTTATTTAAAAATTACACTATAATTTTCAAGGTATATTATAATATAAAAGGATTCCCATGTTAATTTTTGATGTTTACTTTTTGAAAAGTGATCTTCAGAGTGGCATTGTTATTTTACTCAAGAATGTCGTTTCTTATTTTTAACATTATTTATATTCCTCAATGACAATAGCATTTAATGTTATGTAATTAATAAAGTATATATATATATATATATTATATATATATTTCTCAATATCCTTTAAATTGACGAAGTGATATATTCTTTATGATGATTTATCAAAAGAGTTATTAATGATATTTCATTTGATTATGATATGAGGAATTATATGTGAGCCATTTTATTTTTAGGTTTAATTATTACGTCAAATAACTGTGATTGATTCCTTTATGTTGAAAACCCATTAATTTACATCATGTGAATTTTACATGATTTCCTAGAATTGAATATAATTCCAAGGCTTTGGGTGAAGTTTTTTCATCATTATATGTCATATATGGGATTAGTGATTGAAGATAGTCCATTACCCGACTCTCTGTGCAAATGAGATGTTGTCTCAGTTGGTAGCCTTAATTTCAATCCATGTCATGTAATATATTTCTTCTGCATTTCATATGATTCCATGAATTTACAATACAATTTTTTATGATAATTTTTAATGTGATTTCTCATATTCCCTCTATTTTATGGTATATTGTTATACCTTTTACTGACACATCAGGATTCGTTGTAATGTTTATTTCTATAATTTGATTTGAGCTTACCAGTTTTCATTGTGTATTAATCCTGATATATAATGAATTGTTTTGGATCTTGAAATGAATTAAGAGATCATTATTGGAAATAATAATAATAATGTTTTGTTTCATCCAATATAAGATATATTATGTACCTATTAATCCAATGAAACTTTGACTCGTTATCTTTATATTCTAATTGATATATTTTTATGTTAAATTAAAATGAATTTATATGAATAAAAATTTTGTGTCACTGTCGTTTCTATCATTAGAAAGTATTTTTTATCCTTTGGAAACTAGGATAATTAAAAATTAGTGATAAATATAAGGACCCAGCCTTAAAACATTACATAATATTGAATTAAATGAATAATTCACATTGAGGATCTTTTCAGCTTTAGAGGTTTAGAGAATTATACCATAACTATTACATTAAAACATGAATATTAACAGTATACACTACTAATGAGTATCCATTTTTTCATAAAATAAAAACTCATAAAAATAAACATGTATTGTTCAATATTTTAGACAGCATAACTTTCCCATGATCACATCCTTGACCCAATTCATCTTTTTGTCCTGCGGAAAAAAATTCAAAAACATGGGATGAGAATAAAAAGCACAGTAAGGGTTATAAGATAAGGAAGGAAAACATTAGCCCATAAATAAATACAAATCAATGAAACTATATTTTTCAATCATAACATACCATACGAAATCATAAGATTTATGAATAACACACAAAAATCATAAATCATAAAGGTTACTTATGGAATCCGTATCAAAATTAAATTGTAGCCATCAAAACTACGTAGGGAGTTACATGTGGAATACCCATCACAGTATATTCCCTAAATCTCTTAGGAGAAACATCGTGTTTACCTCTATCACGTTACCCAATGCATTGGAGACCTATCTCGGGCTCACCTGCCATAGGTTTATCACGGAACCAACCATATACATAAATAATTCCCAATAACCATAACATAATCATAACATATGACACATGTATAAAGGAAAGATATCATTTCCACATTCCAACATATCAAATCAAGATATTGGAATAAACAATGTTTTATCAAATCATTTTCAAAACAATTTAATAAGAGATTTTTGAATCAAAGAGTCCCATACCACTTTGAATCTTTTAAATGAATTATCATTTGAAAACATTAATGTCCATTTAATAAATCCTAAAAACCATTTTCAAAAAATGATCATTAATGAGAAATTTTTAGAAGAATAAATTTTTAAAACATTTAAAAAAATATTTTAGTTAAAGAGTTTTTAACAAAAAGAGAGAAGCTTGAATACAAATAATTGCAGAATAAATTTTAATCAGAACATTATAATATCATCAGAGTAAAGGGATTCATGATATAATATTTCAAAGGACAGTATATACACCATATAAGAGTGAATTGGTGCGTAACAACAGTTAAGTCTCAATGGAAATTTAAATTGAGATAAAATCACTTATAAAGATGGTATCATTAAATTGAGGATAAAGCAATCACATAATTATGTGTGAAAAATATAAATACACCCATTATAAGTGGATATTTAGTGTAAAACAATCAGAGGTCATTCACACATATTAATAGGATGACATAATCCAGAAGTACAATTTGAACCCGAAGAATTGAAATTGGGTTAAGAAGTTCCCTTGTAAAAATTCGATAGCATAACGACGTCACCTTAAAATTCCGAAAATGAATTGATGAGATAAAAAAGGGAATATAATCACTTGGATATAAATTTTACATCAATAAGTATATATAAGAAAATATCCCAACATAATAAAATTTAAATTAAAAGACATAACAAAAAGAAGTCTTTTATAAAGGGAAGGGTGAATGGTTCCCTTACCGACTTGGTAATTTAGGAAACATACGCCACATGAAAGAAGGATCGTAAAATGAAGATGTAAATACTCATAACTGGAATTATATTACATATATATTACAATCATGGGCAGTAAAAACACCACACTAAAGGAAATAGTGGCAAATATAGCATGAATTTCACGGGAATAAAAACTGAGACGAAACCCTTTTCCACGTTGTAATCAACTGAGTCGTATGACCAAAAGTTAATAACCACCAAATGAATCATATAATACCATGAATATATTTAGAATAATTATAATATATATCAAATTTAAGTACACAATACACATCATGCTATGAATAAGTGGCGAACAATGGAAATCTCACGGAATTAAAAGTGAGATATGAAAATCCCTTACAAAAATTCTGCAGCCTAACGACGCCACTTAAGAATTCATAAAATGAATTGATGAGAGTAATAGGGGGTCTCTCATCATATGAAAATACAAATTAAAGTATGGTTAATATAAAAGAACATCCTCCATCATCAGAACATTGAGCATAAAAGAAATGACATAAAAGAGAGTACATGAAAGGAAAGAGAGAGGTCAGATCCATTACCACATGTACGACTTGACTCGATCGTTCTTTAATCTCCAGAATAATAAACTAAAGTTAATTTATACTTTCTTAAGAACATTTTTAAATTATATTATTCCTTTTATATTACTTATTACCATGTTATAAACATTATGTAATCATTTAAGTTAATAACGTCCATTTTGTTGATATTTGGTACTGGAGTCAAAAATGGAATTCTTATAATCACATGTTGTTCTTGTTGTCAATGGTTCATTATATACATAATTATATTCATGATTTGGATATCATATATATCATATATATCCATTATATACATGTATTTATAATAGTACATAACATTTAGAGGTAAGAAATGAAATGCACCATTCATGGAGACGGTAAGATGTACGTATGCATGAATGCTCTTTTCATTTCTATTTCTTATTTTAATAGAAATAAAACATAATGATACATAGGTATAGTATAATTATAGTATAATATCATATAAAATATCATTAAATATATCCTTTATACATCCCACATGAGGAATTAACAAATCAAATCACTTTGAGGGGGCGGTAGTCCGCACTTCCTCAAATGATATTATCGTATTAACCACTATAGAAACCATAAAGGCATGATATAAATAGAAAATAAATATGAATAAATATAACGTAAACAAAATATATATCATATATAAATATAGTTCCATCATAATGGAAACCATGAGAGGCGTTTGGAGATATTTGAACAAGCATCGTTTCGTGAGGCGTTAGTTTGCCATCCACAGAAACATTATGTTCTTAATCCATTAGATGGAGGTGTTTGTAAGTGTATCTCTAATACTTCTCATAACAACATCCTAGTATATTTATGATACTTATGTTATCACAAAATAAAGTAATAAAAATATTTTAGGGGTTGGAGAAATAAAATAGAAGAAAACAATTTAAGAGGAACTGTTACCTTTAATTTGGGTAACTTCCTTTGGTTTGAACCAAAAGGACTTCTGGATGTGCCTTATGCCTACGGTAAGGCTTCTATGTGGAGGATAGGGATGTAGGGAGATTAATCGGTCAGAGTTTGGACGAGCCAAATGTCTTGAGCAGTGTGAGTAATTGGTTAGAAGTGGTCTCCTTCTATAAGGGGGAGGAGGGGTTCTTTAGGATAATGTGAAAATATTATTTTATTATATAATTATATTTTGTTTATAATGGTCCAAAAATAATTAAAGATGAATATAATATGACTCATGGTAGAAATAAAATCATCCAATCCGTATTTGACATGTTTTGGATAATATTTTAATCATTATAATCTTACTTATTTAAATGATTTATTATTGAGGTAAATACTGCATCATTATAATGTTATAAATAATTTAATTTATTTTTCATCTAAAAATTATATGAAAAATACCATGATGTTAGAGATATTTTTATATTTCCAATGAATATTTATAGTAGAAAATATGACTTATATAAAACCATATAAAAATTAATTATTAAATTATTTTTGTTAATGTCAATTTTGTCTTTACATTAAATTAATTAATCTAAATTGTCATTATCACACCCAAGTGGCTCAATGGGGTCCCAAAATCATCCCAAATATGGACATGGACGTTAATGACTCATCCAATATGTTTTGGACAAGTGTTAAGTTAATTTGGAATTATTATAATATTATTTTTACCTTGAATTAACCTATTTACCTTTAACAGTGGTAAATAAAAGTTAAAAGTTACTATTCACCAAAAATTATTTTAATCTTAATGAACCACATTTTACTGCCTGATAGAAACCATGTATATCGGATTTTTAGAATTTTATTCACAGAAGTGGTAAAATTTCATTTAAATGAAAAATTGATTTTTTTAACTACCTCTAAGTGGTTTCACTATTCATCAAAAATTGATGTTTTTCAGAAAAATACCAAAAAATCAGCCTAACCTATATTTGATATTCCAAATTCAAAAACGATATCTATTTTCCAAATTCAAAACATTGAAGAGGAATTATTTGATTTTAAAATTAATTTCCTTTATGAAAACAAATAGCGTGTTTTTAAGAAACAATAACTATCAAAATATTGATACTTGTTTATGTCCAATTTCAAAGTCAAATTCATTCCAATGACCAACATTGGATTAAATGGTAAACATATATTCTAATTACACTTTAAAACCAATTAAAAAGATAATATAACATTATAAATAAATTAAATTAAAAGATAGTTTTGAATTAAAATACAATATTTTTCACTATTCATTAGAAAATGAACTTTATCAGAAAAATTTCAAAAAATTACACAAAGTAAATTTTGATGTCCCCATTCTAAAGAAATATTTTATTTGGTCAAATAGAATATATTAATGTGAAAAAAATTATATTTAATGAGGGTTCTACATTAAAAGGTGGTAAATCGTCCTTTTAATGTAAATTATGATTAAAATTAGATTCATTCACATTTTAAGCCTCTAAATTTTATTGGATAAATGTAAATATATTTAACAAACAAGTATAATCATATTATAGTTAGTTTTACTCATTACTTCCAATAAAAAAACTAGGAGTTAACTACCATTTAAAATAATAATATTATATTATTATTGTGCAACACAAGATTTCAATGGAACTCGTTGCTGCGTATCAGGTATGCTATCGAACATAGCAACCCATTTAAAGTAAAATTAATATTTAATTAACATATATTAATAAATATAAAAATGTCATATTCTTCATTTATCCAGGATGTTACAAAAACCCAAGGAATTAGTTTAAGTATAATACTATGTATAAAAAAATATCTTTGAATCCTTGTAGACTATAGAGAATGTGGTTTCCATGAAATTTCATCCATTTATTCAAACAATAATTTGGATTATTTTCAGAAAAAATATATCTATGGGTAATAAATACAAAAAAATTAATATAGGGATTGGCTCGAGTGTCACATGATTCCTGATCATTGGCTTTATTATTCACTTTGTTTGACACTACTATGAGAAATGTTTTAGAAATTGAAAATCTCATTACAAACCATTGTGAATGAATGGAAAAAATTGTTATGTTTTGTGACATAATAAGAATAAAAATCTATGATAACATTGATTGAATCCATGAATCACATAATTCATACTATATTTTTCATTTATAAGTAAATAATATTAGATTATATGTTTTACATATTGTCTGTTAGTGTCTTATAATATTGTTTTTTTTATTTAATTTATTTAATATTTAGAAATGGGATAATTCATGTAAATAACCAATTAGATGTGAAATGTAATGATTTCCCTGACGAGTTTACTAAACATATGTGAATGGAATTTAGACATATTTCAAACATTTTAAATGATCCTTCTAGAAATATGATTAATAGCTTGAATGTAGTTGTATTACCTAACATGAAAAATAAAATAATAATGGCATATCATTGATATCAATGTTCTTAATATGAAAAGGAAAAGAAAATTCAATTTCCTACATATATAATATAGTGGATGAGTATCCAAGAAAAATTCAGTAATGGAAAATGGATATGCATTATTTCATGAAATGGACTTTATAAAGAAACTATTTATTAAAGATAAATAATTAGTCTACATGACAATATGTAAGGAAATAATGTTTAAAAAAAGAAACCAATAATTTTTAAATGTCTTAAATGTTTGTAACTTTTTCATTATCATATTTGATGACCTTATAAAAATATTAATTCTTAAGGTTATATTTTATGATAATAATTTCTGTGGAAGGGTATAATTATTTTTGGCATTGTAACACAATATCATAATGTTGATGTGTTTTAATCCATTGTGTTATATTTATAAAATTTAAAAAACTTATAAAGATCTATTCCTCAATAGTTTCATTTCTGGATTTACAAGAAAATGATTACTATTACTAATTATCTGGAGATATGACTTAATGGTATGGTTATATTCTATAGAAAATAGGTGATTAAGGAAAAGTTAATCTTTGAGAAGAAGTCATTGTGGATGTATTTATAGATAATTTTTTTTTGATTTTGTGGAAACGAGTGAGATAAATAAAAAAAGTAGAGGTTAAAAATGAAATTTGATTACAAATTTTATTTTTAAATATTTTCAATATATTATTGAAATGTTTATATGATCGTGGATAAATTTTAATATTATTGTTAAATAAATGTTTCAACAGTTTTTAAAAAAGTACAACCTACAAGGCCGGTGACATCCTATCACATATGGTAAGGAGATTAGGCTTAAACCCAGAACCTGTGAGTGATAAGTATGCAATTCATACCACTGGGCAACGTGATGTCCTGGTTAGCATGAAATTATTGTCAGATAAACAATTTTGTGGATAAATATTAAATATATTTTTGGGAAACATATTATGGGAATAAATATATTTCATTTTTAGAATCTTTATAAGATTAATGTTAATTTCAGAAACATTTCTATTTTTTTGAGATATTTATAACCCTTAAGAATATCATGATTGATTATTTGTAGATAACACTATTTTATTTGAGGATTTATCATAATGTGTAAGATATAACCTTTGAAGTTAAATCTTCCATTCATGTCATGGTTATTGATGTTATTTTGGATAAAGGGAAACTTATTCTTGTAACTAGTATGCCAAGACATTTGTTTTATTATTTGATATTGGAGATTAAGATATTCATATTCATTTAGGTAATTATCTTAGGTTATTTTAACTATTTTTCTTTTAATTAACATAGAAGGTTTCGTTTTTTACTATTTAAAGAATCCTATGATGTGTTAATAATTAATTTTACTTCTTAAACAAAAACAATTCATATTGGATATTCATTACATCGAGTGGGAGATGATATAAAAATTGATTGAAGAATAATGAAATGTTGAAATTAAGTTTTTCAACTAAAATATATATCAATTAACTATATTTTCTAGACTAATCAATATTTATAGAAATATAATCCCTCAAATATAATAAAAATATCTATAAAATAATTTATCCTATTACTATCATATCTGATGAGTCAATTGACTTTTAATTCATCAAAAAATTATTATTTTTGATATTTAACATTCTCTTGATCATTCCATTTCTTGTGATCAATGATCTCTATCATTCTTAATAATTATCTACACTTTTGTTCGATATCCATATTTTTAATTCCATAAATTTTCACTAATGTGGAATCCTAGTTACGTGATGACCTTCATATTTCCCTTTCCCATATTTTAAGATGATTTTTTATTAACCACATTTAATATGTGGGTTATTCAAAAAGGTATTTTCAAATTTATATCCCTTGATTACTATGAAAATTTTCAAATTTCAAAAAATAATTTTATTTAAGGGGGTATATTGTAACACCCATTGAATGTAGATATATTTGTCTTTAAATGAATACCATTTCATTTATAGATTTTGAAACACACAACAATATGTTTAAAAAACAACAATAAAATTTTAACATATTGTTATTTAAATTTGATCAATATATCCTAGATGTAAAATTTTAGGTTATAAATAGTGTTGGCTAAATTATGAAATGCCTAGAATGGTCCAAGAAAATATGACATTATTAACCAATTATATACAAATAATCACTCAATGTTAACAAAATAATTTATTCAAAAGAAAAATATGTTTATTTTAATTTTTTTATATGTTTTATGAGAAAATATTAAAATTAATTAATTTATCATTAAAAAACATTATTTTATAATGTGAAAATAATTTTTTAACCATCATATCATTTTTAATATTTGGTAAATTTTTATTTTTCTTGGAAAATATTGATTTTTTGTGAAATGTGAAAAATAAAAATTTTCTGTTGACCACCCATTTAATTTTAATAAATTAATTAATTTTAAAGACTAAATATCAATTAATATTAATTAAAACAATTTTATTGTTTATTATTAATCTAATTTAAAAGATCTAAATAATCTTTAATTTTTATTTTAATATATGTTTATAATTAAGCATTAAAACACATTTATTGAAAAACTATATTAATGTTCAAAATAAATATAAATTTTAACTAAATAAAATAAATATAATGACATGTTTCTTATAAAACAATTAAATTTCCAGTTTTATGGATAGAGGGTTTCCAAATTGGGCTTGAGGAGGTTCTGTGGTTGTTGTAGGAGGTGGAACATGGCTTTATGGGATATAAAAATTATGAATTGTTTATATGATGTGAAAATATATTTCTATACTTATGCTGCATGAAATATTCATAGAGTACGTATGAAATGGATTCAGGATGAAAAGGTAATACATTAAGTGTAGTAAGATCTAGAGAAACCGATGTAGAATTGAGTATATATTTTTTTCAGGGAAAGAACCATTTAAATTCACAATTTCAATATGTTACATGATGTGACATTATTAGGATCATCATTTTAAATTGGTATTTCAGTTCATACTCTCCTCATTTAGCCATACAACTTCTCTCTCTAATTTTGGGTGAACCCTTGGAATCTCTGATAGAATCATCACCCCTTCCTCCTTCCATGATCTGTTTGTTCTGTTCGAGTACCTCAGGTGATCCATGGTATATTCGATTTTATTCCCCATGTTTTCCTTCTATTATTTTTTAAAGACCTCGGGCGGTGGTGCATTTTTTACTGGGTTATGGCTAGGGTGGACTTTTTTATATGAATTTTTGTGGTGCTAATTAATATGTGGATTTTCTACCCAGTTGTGGTTTTTTTGGATTTCAAAATCACCCTACATGAAATAGTTAGTTTGAAAATCTTCTTTGAGTATTGTAATTACATGATTTCTCATTTTTTTGTATCGTGAATGAGGGTTTTCTATCTCTAGGGGATAGTTTATTTCATATTTAATTATAATGGAATTACAAATTTAAACATAATGTGGAAAGGGTAATTATTTTCATAACTTTTAGGCATTGAATTTTTTGTGATATTGTTATTATAATATCGAAATTCACCCACTATGAATTTTGGATGTTGGGGTTTTTATTTATTATACATTAATATGTTTTTTGGGGAACATGTTGTTTAGTTATTGGGATATTAAACAAAAATTCAAATCAGATAACCACTATTATTTGGGAACATAAATAATTTCCTTAGGATTATGTATTATATGATAATTCCCATTGAATAAAGAATTCGAATTTGATAAAATACACTTTGTAAACTAGATAATAGTAATTTATGTCTTGTGATGTGTTTTAAGGTGATTTGTGGTTTTTTGATGTCTTTATGGGGAGGGAGGGTGATTGTTATTTGGATATTAATTTGAGGATATTGGGTGATTTTTTTTTCTATGATATTGGGGTTACATGGTGATTCTATAGTTGGTCATGCCTATGGGGGTTGAGAGGTGCTAGTTTGTTTTTCAATATTTTTTGGTGTTTTGGTGAAGGTTTCTTTGGCTATTCTTGTGGGGTGGAAGGTAATATTTTTTTTAAAGGGTTGGGGTCGAAGACTCATTTATTATTATATAAAATCAAATTCCACTCAAACTTGGTAGAGGGTGACCCATTACGTATCCTGAAGCCCCAGTGGACATTTAGACTATTACGTGGCTCGTAGGCCCAATTTTTTTTGCCCAAGGCCCATTCTATGAATAGTACTGCTATAGTACCCACTGCTACAGTATCTACCAGTACCTGCTACCGCTATAGTCACCTGTCATCACTATAGTGCCCTCTATTTCTACAGTCGCTACAGTACTGCAATAGTACCCTATGCGCAATGGGTTTTGAACCCCCATGTTTCATGCAGAATTACGAGTTGCTTACCAAAACCCATAAAATCCATCTATTGGGTTGAAAGGGAATATGATTTGTTGTAAATAATGATATTCTTATGATATATGGATTCATTAGGATACATGCTCGGGTAGTGATGAAAAAACGATGTCATTATGATTGAGATAGATGGGTTTTGGATTAGATAATGGCATAGAAATCAATAATTAATATATTAATGATTGCATGTGCAGTTATTTATAGTTTGTAGTAAATAATGAAATGAATGGGATTGATAGTGTAATTGGTAAGTTTTGTGAACATCACATGTGGCATATTTTGTGCTATTCATTTTATAGTGTAAATTAAAGTGGTAATGTTTTGAATTTTTTAGTGTATTTTTGTGAACCCATAGGTTGAGATTTTATTTCTATATATATATATAATGTTCATTGTGATTTTCCATACCCAAACCACCCATGTTGTGGGCTATTTATTAACACCCATACATTTATTATTGGGGTGTTTTTATCAAAATCATGATGATAAAAATGGATGGATGGATACATTTTCCTCCTCACTCACTATTCTAGGTAATTATACATACAAAGGTTGTGATGGATATAGATCTTATAGTCCACATGGTGATGGACCAGGTGTCATCGAGCACTATTTCATGTGACTATATTGTGGGATGGTGGACCATGTGTCTTCAATTGAGATGTTATATGATCATGTTTTGTGGTGGCTATTGTGGTAGTCGTTCATGGTAGTATTTTGAAATATACTTACATTCCTTCATGATCATAATACCCTACTACTATGGAAATAGACATGGTAGTTATGTTATGGACCATGTGTCTTCTTATGAGATGAGATGTGACCAAGCTATGGGGAGTGGCCTAAGTGTTAGTGGTATTGATGTGATGGGACCATGCTATGTGGTGGTGGTATATATTATACAAAAGAGATGAGTATGTTGGGACGCATGACATTGGGGAGTGAGAGTGGAAAATCAATGGGAAATAAGTGAGTGGTACACTTCTAGAAGATGTGTATTATTAAGTTATTATGTTTTCGATGAGTTATATGTTGATCATGCCTTGGTGGGGTTGGTTTAGATAGTTAACATGTTTAGGTGTTTTTGGTTCTTTATTTTTCTCGAGGGTGATTTAGTATATTTCATTAAAATGTTCATGTGTGAACTTTTTTATCCTACTGAGTATTGATTTATACTAACCCAACATATATAAAATTATTTACATAATTATAGTAGGATTATATAGATAATGTTGGAAAATGTAATATCAGTCGTTTTTGAATAGTTGTTGTGTCAGTGATTTACATTTTCTTTTTGGAATTCCATTTTTGAGAATATTATCTATACCATTTTTATGTATTCACACATTAAAACAGAAATTTGGATTCTTATTTATTTTATTTAAAAAAATTCTCAGGGATTATTCATCTTGCCTATTATCATATAATATTATATATGGTAATGCCACCTATTTTGTGATATTTTTAGATACTCAGTACTAGTCCCCAACCTCAAGCCCAGTGCAGGCCAAACTCATGAGTCATTTTCTCTCTTCCCTCATTACAATATCATTATATGGAGGGGTCCATTATAGAGATCAATTAACATTTTTTTGTTAAGAGATCAGATATGGTGTAGAGTTTGGCACAATAAGGAATAAATGTGTTTGTATGTAAATAATTAAAGTTGACCTTTATGTGTTACATAAACCAAGGATGTTAGCTATGCCAAGAGATTTTATAGGCCTCCATGATATACTATATGGGGTTGGCGTATTTTTAGGTTAGAGTCCAAAGAGATTATATGAATCATAATGAATTCTATTCTTGTTCGAATTTGGTAGTTCTGGGAAGCTAAAAAAATCATTTGAATTAAATGAATCTTGATGAAATTCTATATAATGTGTGTTAATAAATTGTTATTTTATTTTAAAATATGGATCCGTGACTTCATTTGTGTGTGGATTTAAATGATGAGTTTTTCTAGGATAATCTTGGTTGATCATCATATTGTTGATCTAATAGAGGATAATGAGTCTTGGTTGAGGATTTTTTGAGCCATTCAATGGCTATATTTGGGAATGTAAGAAGGATGTGATTGAAAGGAGGAAATATAGAGATAGGTGGGAGAGCTTGGTATCAAATTTAGTTTTATTTTTTCCTTAATGGAATATTGATCCCCTTTGAAAATTAGTTAGATACGGTGAGTTGTGCATTATTATATAATTTAATATCTGGGTGAGCGAAATGTGGAAGATGTTTTGTGAATATAATTTCAGAAAGAGTTCTCAGATGTGTTTTTTATCATCTATTAAGGTATTGAAGAGGTGGAATATTATATACATTCAACAGGGGACAATGTCAGTGTAGGATATTTTAATCATGGCAATGGTACTTCTACATTTTACCCCATATATTTTTATAGATGAGTTTCCACATGTGAGAAATCTTGAGGAAGAACGTCATCTCTCTATCCTGTATGAAGTTACCTCATTTACATTGCTGTCATATTTAATGATATTGATCCAGGTGAAAGTGATTTAGTGGATAAAATCATTAATATTTTTACCGTGATAGGGTAATCAAAGTGTTTCCATTTTGTGCAGTAGTTTTAGTGGTAGGTATCAAGAACCAAGATCGCCAATGTTTTAATAATAGTGTATTATACCTCACCGGATTAACGTATAAAATTCTTGTGATATTGGTTTTCTTGTCATTCATATAGATAAGCGGATAGTTTGTTTTTGTCTATAGGTTTAATGACCATTGAAATTATTAGTTCTTAGTGATTCTTCAAGATTCTTTTGGTATAGGTGGATAAGTAAAACACTATCCCGAGGATCAGTTTTTAGTGATTCTTATACAATTGTAGCATAAGAATACTTTTTCATCATTGACGGGATATGGAGTTGTTAGAGTCTTACCAAAGGATATTCAAAGTGTTAAGGGGCCTAGAAAAAAGTTTGTTATGGATGTGGCCATAAGCATAGAGGTAGATTATAAGGACATGGTCAGTTACATGTAGGCAGTATCACCCAAGGGGAAATAGATCATTCAAGGTTCTCTACGTTCAAATTTTACACTTGTTAGTTCCTTTTTACAAGATGTTTATTCTCACATTATTGTTTCACTTAATATAGTTCATGCTCTAGGACTAGACATAGATAGGATTCCTATTCCCCTATATTATCAATGCAATTCGGATGCTAGAAATGCTTGTTTGATGTGTGTTGGGGGAGTATAATGGTGTAATCGATACATCAATCCCATGGGGATATTTTCCTTCTATATATGTAGTTATAATATTTCATCATAGTCATAGATGGTTTTTATTTATTACATGATGTTTTCTACAAATTTTAGAGGAGGTTAGTGTTATCATATGTCGCTGGCGAACATGTTTTTTCATTGGAATGTGAGGTTATTTTGTGGGAATTTACCATGTTAATCCCTTATTTCATTTATGGTTTAGTTGTATATGGAATCAAGAGAATATTATATTTTGGAGGATCCCAGGGTTTTTGGACATTTTAGGGATTTTTCTCTTATAGAGGTTGTGACACTACCCACAATATGGGATGTCTAGTTCCAGATAGACGTTCATCTTAGTCCCTCTTGGATTTCAATAGCTCATTATTAGATAGACCATTATATATTGCAAGAGTTTGAGGTTCATATATATGATCTGATGTCAATAGGTTTTATCTGGACTAGTATTTTACTTTGGGGTTCTCTATTTTACTCCCATGAATGGGGATGACTGTCTGAGGTTGTGTATATTTTAAATGATGTTTAACATGGATATGTTTAATAAATTTTACCCAATTCAATGGATAAGTGTTATTTTTGTCCAGTTGATATTGGAAATTGGAAATTTATCATCAATCTTGGGTTTGGATATTACTAGTAGATGGTATAGTAGGGATATATTCAGAATAATGCATTCAAATGAAGGTATGGGCACATCATGTTTATAGTAATTCAATTTAGAGTCAAAAACACACAAACTATGTTTATGGGACTCAATATTTATTTATTAAATGGATAATTATACCTATTTGTAGTTATGTTCATCGAAAGGATATTGATCTACATGAATTCAAAAGAGGTGAATGGTGATCATCATAGATCAGTATCCAATGATTTTTTATTCTATTCGCTATATAGAATGTTGATCATGTGTATATATTGCATACAAGAGATATATTTCCCCATGAATCTGGTGTCTCGAAAGACTGTGGTAGTAGGCAAGAAAAAAAACAAATGGAAATTGTTCTTTGGAATCACCAAAGAACATCGTAGTGGATCAAACTTTTCTTGGTAATTTACTCAATTATCTTATTAGCAATGTGTGATGATTTATTTTTCTGAAAGTTACATATCTGGTATTGGTATCATTAAAGAAATTTTTTAAAACAATTTATTATGGGTCTGGGAAGAACATTTCAATGATAGTGAATTTGGCATCCAGGATCAGTGGTTAGTAGCGGTGATGTATTCACTAAATTTTTGTATAAATTACCTCATTGGGGGGTGATTTTTGGTTTTCACAAATCATAATAGTTCAAATATTATATTTTCATAACATGATTAGAATCTATGGGAGAAGATGGGGATGGAATTTCACCAATATTAGGTTTTTTAGATCTCATGTACCCAATGAAAGAGAAATTTTAGGGCCCAAATATTGAGAAACTATATGTGGAAGTATGTTGTTTATGAGTGTAGAGATGTTTCGAGAGAGATGAAGGAGTGTGAAATTGAGCACATATATTCAAGGTTTATTTATGGTATAATTTGTTTTTTATATAATGGTATAGTATTCCCAGATTCAGTCCTTGGAGGAGTATCTATGGGGAGACTTAGGGTTTGAGGGAATGCACAATCATGTTTTCCATTGTGATTCTCAAGATGAATGGTTAGAGGATGCTTGGAACCTTATGTTGTTTTTTGGGAGGATTATTATTTTCTTTATTGATACATGATTCATTCCTTCCTGTGATTTGTAAATCATCATTAGTGGTACACCCGTGACTATCCATGATGTATTGTGGTTTGATGATTTAGTTTTTGTGATCAATGATGAAAAAATAGGATTCACTGTTCATGTAAAAGTTTTTGGTCTTCCAATGGGTAAGGAATGATAATTAAGTTCTAAATAGTCTGTTGTTGCCTTCTGACGTGCCTGAGTGGAAATTGTATTGCATCTCGGATGATTTCATCATAGGGATACCCTAAGATCAGGTTGGTTGATATTTTTTTGAGCAATTGATGTGTTTTTAACAAAATCAACCCACTTCATAATGATTATTGAGTCTTTTATAGTGGATTATTTGAATGATATTTATTTATATGAGGTGATGCTGTTTTATTGAGAAAGAAGGTCCATTAACATGAATTAGGACGAACAATTTTCCTCACAAGTCTTTTTGGTATTGAAACATTATTTGGGAACTTAGTTACACCTCAGAACAACATTCTACCATCTGATACATGGGACAATAGATCAGACCATTGAGACATTGGATGATATTTTATAGGTGTGAATATTAGACATTTTAATATCATATGAATATTGTTTTTTGTATGTGTTTTTTATAAAAATATATATCGATCGTACATTGACATATCCAAATTAAAAATCTTGTCTAAGAGGACATGTCATTCTATATTATGTTGGATAGAGGTTGGGACGGCAATAGTTCATGATCCCATGTGGTTCAATGTGTTATAGAAAATGAACAGTTGAATCAAGAAATAATGAAAGAAACATATGTCTAGTATAATTATTATTCTGATCACCAGAGGAGGGAAATTTTGTTTGAGGATTAAGGTAATAGGTTCTTGATGGTTTCCCATAAATAGGGGATGTACATTTGAGGAGCCTCTGAGTGGTGGAAGAATAGAGCTCATTGGGGAAATGGTTTTCTCCGTCAAAGTCATTCCCTCAAATCCTCATATGTTCCTTGGATTTCCTGGTGTCGACATACTCCTCCTTGATGTCAGAAAGGTTCATTGAGTGGTCTTCCATTTTTTGTAGCCTAGGGAAGGTATCATCTTCACCTTCTTCATTCTTCGTGGCTGACTGCTTCAGTAGGCGAAGACCTCAGATTTGGGTGGCTGGGGGTGTCTCAGCATCAAATCTGGGCTCAGCTTCACCTTTTTAGGCATGGAACTGTCTTCCTCATCTGGTCACACTCTGAAGGCTGTGGCTTCAGTAAGAAACAACTCAGGTCTGGGTGGATGGAGATGTCTCAGTGGTGGATCCTAGTTCAGCTTCAACCAATGGTGTCATTGCCTTGTCTAGTTATGCATTGCCCCGCGTCGACCCCAGTGTGGTGCAGATGGGGGAGGTCCACCTGGTTTGGGAATCTGGAGTACCTTTGGTCTCTACACTGGTCCGGTCTCGATGATTCATGATTTTTTCTTGTTTATTGCATCTATTTTGTCATTCTACTGGTTTTTGGAGTGTCAATTTGGTTGTTCTTCTAGTATGTGGAGTCTCTATATGCCACTTCTTGTTGGTTTCTCCCATTTCATATGTTTTTCTTTCATTGGACTCTGGTGAGGTGGTTTCTGGGATTCTGTTCTAGGCAGATTCATGCCCAATGTAGCATTTTGGTTCAGAGTAGTCTAGATATCCACATTGGTGATGTTCCTCCATAGTGGTGTTGGGCCATACAGTCCGAGGTGATGATGGTATTGCTTCGTGACTTTGATCGTCTTCCATTTTCTCTTGAATCTATAGAGTGGTGGGAGACATATGGTGTGAAATGGGTTGGATTCCATAGTGATTGGTTGATGTGATTTCTAGATTATGAAGGAGTTATATGGTAATGATAGTAGTGGTTTGTTTGAATGGTTTGACCTCAAAGGTGAGAAGTCATTACACTCACACTCATCTTTTTAGATCATGCTCTAGAAGAGGATCTAGAGCTAGGGATTCATCTTTGCATAGAATTTCAGACATGGTTTTTTATGAGAGTATGTCGTCATCCGTTAGATGGGACATGTGCTTTGACACATGAAACATGCTTTCTGAACTTCCTAGCAATGGTGGAAAGCTTCAATTTGATTAATTGATGGGAGGGGCAGATAAATTTTTCATGTCTGATTATACTCTTCTACATTCCCTCTTATGTTATTTTTCTATGTTCATGATGACTTTGGGATTTCCCTACATCTTCCCTTAAATGGGGGCTTTATCAATAATAAAAAATTCGGATTCCTTCGAGCTGTTGGAAGGTGAAGTAAATTTTTTATGGGTAATTTCTCCCATATTATTATACCCTTTTGAGGTGTTGGTGTAAGTTGGAATGGTGGATTGTCGATGGAGTTTCCAAATCAGTTTGACATAATCCATGAAGCCATACATTTTCTCTTCATTGCATTTGTATCTTTATAATGATTCCAATTTCCTTGATTGTGGAGTGTTGGATATCAAGTATCACAAAACATTCATGGAGTATCTATTAGAGATCCTGTTTCACCAGTAGAAGGTGATACATAGATGAACTGTTACATTTTTCATGTATTTTAGAGGCACGATGTTCTAAAGGGGAGTCCATAAGAGTGAGAAATGGTGATTCATGCCATGTACTCATAGCCTTTTGGATTTCACTTTATTACTCAATTTTTATTGTAATGTGATGTGAGGATATTTTTTGTTATGATATTTTTTCTTTTCTTTATGAATTACGTTTCATAATGTTCAAAATTATTAAAAGGGTGTACTAGATTTTTAATACAGATGAAATATACAATGATGAAATTAAACTTGTGTGGGTGATTCAATTATAGTTATTGTGGATAGTATCTGGACATTGAGGATTGAATTACATGGTTTTTGTGTTAAGGGAAGTGTGGTATTATAAGGACCCATAAGATTTTCAATGAAATTTTCATTTTTACAATTCTTTTGTATAGCATGAAACACTTACATTACATAAATAACCTGAATAAAATTATTTCCTTAAATAATGAATCAAATAGTTAGTATTTATATAAATTAAGATACATATACCGATGGAATACTAACATGACTGCTGGAATAGTACTGTGACTGTTAAGAATAGTAAATCATCTAATAGAATAATAAACTCACATATGAATTTCTAAATAAAATTTATGTATCCTTTAAAGGAAATTATTAAATTTTTATGTCATACCAAATGTAAATAAATGTTTTAAAAATGATAAATTATGTATAGGGATTTTTGTGGAACGAAAATTTTTATTTACAAATTTAAAAATTAATTGACGATCTAAAAATATTATTTTTAGAAAATTGATTCATAAATTAATATTTTTTGACTTATTATTAAAAGTTATTCTGAGGATACCATAAATAATTTTTCAATTTGTCAAAAATTCAATAATAATTTTAAAATTATTTTTGTTCAAATAAATAATGATCATATATAAAATTAAAATTTATCATATTTAGAAAATCATATTATATAATGGTGTCCATTTTTGAAATTACATGTACAAAAATGGATAGGTTTAATTTTTTGGATTTTTATAAAATAATTTTTTTCTTGGTGTAAGGTTATGTACACTAATTAAAGATATTTGAGACTATATGTAAATAAATTAATTATCGAGTCATTCCTATTGTTTATATTATGTAAGAATCATAATCACAAACTCTCCATTTTTATTTAATAAATTTATTCACAAGATTCATCACTATTGAAAGTCTTGATTCAAAAAAATTAACAAATGAATAAAGTAATTAAAAACACCCATCTCCTTCCACAATAAATACCACCCCTCACAACCACTTGTCCTTAGAAATTATTATACTTAGTGATTTATTGTATTCTTCCAAATTTTCCCCCACCCACCAAATCACATACCCATATTACGGTGTTCCTGGTCTCATAAAAATACAATTTCCAAGTTCCTTAAGGAGGTTCTGAGGGAGATGATACTCAAGAAGTTAAACCCTCCTTCTTTCCATTTTAATTTATTTTCTTTTCTTATCCTTTTGTCACTTACCCTATAAATGTTAACATGATAACTGTTGAATCCTATATATGCAATTAATTGTATTGTTTTAATGTTATATTCTTCCTAAAATCACTTATTTTCTCTTCTGATTTTAAAAACCCAATCGTCAGCCATGATGTGTCTATTCAAAACCTTTGTGGATGACGATATTTCATTTCTATTACCACATTCATGGATGGACATAAAACCATTAAAATGGTTTAATATTTTTTAATATTTTTTATAACAACTTTTTTTATTATGAAGAAATATATATACATAATAGTGAATAATAAAACAAAACTAGTTTGTTATAATTGAAAAATAACCAAAATAAACTACCATTCATCATTAATATTTTATCTAATTAATCATTCTCAAATCTAAAAAAATACAAAACGATTTAATTTTTTTTCTTCATAAATATCATATTATTCCACATCTACTGTTTTCATTCTATATAATAATAAATACCATAATTAAACTCATGGGAAATAATCATAAAACCATGAAAAAAACCATCCCAGCATGACAAAAATAAACACAATAAGTAAATTAAATGTCAATAAATGAACCTAATAAATGTATAATAATTCATATACATCTATAGGAGGTTCTGATTCAATTAATTATATTATCCAATTTTATTATCCCAGACATTATTTACATGTGAATACCACCTTTAAACATATGTTTAGGGATTATATCTGAAGCTTCATTTTTTCCATCAGGTTATACTTTCTCTATCTTTATCACAATGTAATTTTTAAATATTCTTATTTGATCCTCTAAAATTCAATTTTTATGTTCCACAAATATTTAAAAATAATTATTCTTCTCTATTAAATGGGTAAATTCATGTTTTATAAGGCTCCCTTCATCATTACTCCTGATAAAAATTCCCCATTAAAGGGAGATTCCAAAATTCTTACCAATTTCAAGATCCATCCATAATCTATTTAAGTAAATAATATTTTAGAAAAACTCAAATTTTATCATGAATAACTACCCCTTTCATTTATGTTTTTATGAATACTATTATTCTATTACCATTAGTAAATACTCATTCCTATTTTTCCTTAATGAACACAAAACTAGTTCACTGCTAATGTTTCGTAAACATGTTGTTTACATTTTTTCACTTAAATTTGATGTAATTCATCATGACATATTATAAATATACCTTATTAACGTCTATTTAGGTTAAATATCCATTAATTCATGGAAATAATTAGGATATTTCTATTTTTTATGCTTTATTATATGATTCTGATACCCATTTCATTGCATCATTGACCCTTTTTCTTATACCTTATGTTGGATTTTTCATGTGGAACACATATAAATGAAAATTTAATTATAGGTTCACCCATATAGAACTGTAATTCATTGGGTAATGTTTTAGTATCTTGGTGTATCATGTCGGAGAATGGTGTAAAATTGATTTGATTATGGTACTTTGTGTATAATGGCATATAGTCTTGGAAGTTATCCTTGACTAATTATCATGTCATGTAAAATGTAGTATAAAATTTTTTATGTCTCCATGATTATATGATCCTATGTTTTAAATTTTAGGATTATATATGATTAATTATATTCCATTCCTTTTTATTTCATCTTGTAATTCTTTATAAACCTTGTATTAGAATTTATTTTTAAGTTTATTCCATTACTAGGATTTTTAGCACATCACTATTATCTATTTATTCTCCATGTTATCCGAAGTGGATACAATATCTCATGGGAATTTAGGAGACCATTATGGATGATTAATACAAATATATTTTATTTTGTTACCATGTTTTTATTTTTATGTACAAAATCCTCAAAATACACTAGACCATATAATCCATGGTTTGTATTTTATGGTTAATTATGCTTAAAATCATGTCATAAAATGTATAAAATTTTAATACTTCTATTGTTTCTGTCATAATTTGATCTATTTTTTTTGGTATTAGTACTATAAAAACATTACAGAGAACCTTTGGCATAATCATATCATGATAAATAACCTATATTGAAACAAGTGGAATCACATGTTTTGATATAAATTTCATTTGAATGTTTTTCCATAATTGTTCAAATAATCTTTTTTATATAATTATTAGCTATATATTAAAGGCCCCAAATTTTAGGTTTATTTTCATAGTTAATGGTGGGAAATAGGATAACCCATTCCAATGGTCAATTTGATAGGAAATGTGATTATTTCCCTTAATGAAATTATAAATATTATGGGAAGGGGAACTCAAAACATCATGAGGGTACATGGTCAACTAGATTAAGTTAAAAAAATAACATGAATCATGAAAAATTTCCTCTATCTCCTAAGAAACATCAAGATGTAGTTAAATAATTTTTGTGAAAAATTCATCCCATCCATAGTTGATATTATGATCTGATCCTCACAGAACATTTGAATAAATACATTGAGAAGATATTCGATATCCATCAATGCAAAGAAAAAAAATGTTGTACTAGATGTCTTTTATTTTTTTGTGGAAGTTGTTCAGAGTGGGACACTAATCAAAAACAAAAATCATAAGGAGGAAATTGATTCAATGTAATCAGAAGATATCAGGAAAAATATTATTAAATTAATGATTTCCTCAAACTCTCATCTTATGACGGAAATGGAGTTCCTCATACTGAAGAAATAGGAAGATGAATCTATCGGTGTGTATAAGGTGACCTTTACAAGGTTTAAACAATACATCATAGCTATATCATGAAAACTGTATGAAAGGTGGATCTATTATTTAGAGGACAAAATATGATTCCTAAAAATAATTTTTTATTCAGGACATCCATAGTTATGAATATTTTTAATGTTCCCTTGAGGTTGAAATGAAGAGTGGACAATCCTAGGGGTCTTATGGGACCAGAGAAAAAAAGAAGAAAAATTTTGAGTTTAACATGGTCTAATTAAATGACAAATCCCATAATGGAAATAAACCCAACATCCCATGTGTTAATAGTGTGGAATGCATCATCCTAGAAACTACCTATGGGGAATCAGGAGATGCTTCAAATGTAGAAGAGAGGGGAATCTGGATAATAATATCCAAAGGTATATGTTGAATCCCACCAATGTATAGAGTGGAAGATATTGATTGACACACAATGTGTACAACACTGTTTAAACTGCCAGTAACATCTTCAATATGATATCCATTGACCAAATGCATGGTTTTTCAATGGAAATCAACAAAAACAACCAATAAAGAAATAATGAATGGAATATTGTCTCAATACTAATAAGATGGAGCCTCAACATGATATGGTTACAAGTAAACAAGTTATACTAGCATTAATTGAATATGTACTATATGATTCTATTTTAATTCATTAATTCATACCATATAAGTTTAGTAAAACTATTCAAACACAACCTCAAAAATATAGGTTGAGTTTTCTGTGGAAACAAAAAAATTTGAAATTATTTCATCCAAAGAATTTAACACCTCCCCAGGTAATGTGTGTTGACTGAACATCCCAGAAAATATTATCATACTTCTTTTGGATATGTTTAATTATATTTCAGGAATATATTTTCTTTATTTATAAAAATCTATCATCATCCATTTGGAAAATGATATCAATCTTCAAATCCTGAGGCATCCTCTAATTTTATACAATTGGAAGTAGGATGATGAATCTCATTCGGAATCATTGTCTGTACTGGGGAAATAATTCCATTTCGAATAAGCATATCTATCCAAAATTATTGAGACATTGGATAGGGTCATGATCGAAGAATTGCCCATTATGCGGTACTACACTAATGTGTTCCCTAATGGAAATCGTGGTCTACCGCCTGATCGAGAGTTTGAGTTCACAATTGAACTTATTCTTTGATCTTTGCCTATATCAAATACAATTAATAGGTTTTCCACCATTGAGTATGATAAACTAATGATGTAGTTGTAAAATACTATTTAAAAGGGTTTTATATTCTAAAGTGCTTCATTACAGGGTGTTTCATTCCTCTCCATCAAGATTAATGATGGATTGATTCACCTATACATTTATTAGTGTGATCTCCTCAAAATAATTATAAAGAACAAGTATCCCCTTCCATGGATAGATTTTTTTTGATGAACTATATAGGGACACATATTTCTATTTATTGAAACCTTGGTCCACATATTTCCAATTAATGGTTAATAAGGAAGAAATTCATAAAACATAATTTTAAACAAGTTATGGACAATATGTGTTCATAGTGATGCCTGTTGTACTTTATAATTCTCTAGATATCTTCATCGACTTAATGAATTTATTATTTAGGTCATACCTCAAAAAAGTAGTGGTAGTAATTATTGATGATATTATGATATACACCAAGATCAGGGAAGAAAGCAATGATAATTTGAATATTGTGAAATTGACATTGAGAAGGGATAAAATCTATGAAAATTACAATAGTGGGGAGTTCTAGATGAATGATGAATCTTTATTGGGTAATTTTAATGACTATAAAATAATATTATGTGGACCCTTCTAAAGAAAGTAAATCAATGATTGGTAGAGGAAATCTTTTTTAATGGAGATCCATAGTTTTCATCGCATAGCATGATACTACAAATATTCTGTTAGGAATTTCTAATGATTGTCTAACCAAATAACAATGTTGGAATGGAAAGGGGTAAAGTATTTATGAATGGCATAATGTAAGGAATCTATTAAGGATCTCTTGGGAAGGATAATAATTATACTATCACTAACCCAACCCAAATGTAAAAAATTATTTGTAGAATACAATTATTATTCAAATAAGCTATTATCTATATAATGATTCAAAATAATAAAATGATAGTATACAACACTATGGTGTTTAAGTTTCATGTGACAGATTTTCCCACACATGATTTGGAGTTGGAAGTTGTGATATTCTCCTTGAATATATAGAATAATTATCTAAATAGGGAGAAGTTTGATATATATACTTATCATAATAGTCTTAAATAAATATTCACATAGAATAATATTAAATTCATTAGTGAATATGATTATCTCTCATCAAGGATTTTGACTACTCAATCCCCTATCATCATGGTAATGAAAATATAGAATAGGATTCTCTAAGTAAAAACATCCTACAAAATTTCCAATTATGATAATTAAAAAACATGTCATATTATTATATTTTATGTGGATGTACATGGGAGTCATTAAGGAAGGAACATCATAAACCCTTTCTTAATTGGTTTCCTAACCATCTGTCATGGTGAAAAAAGGATGATCAAATAAAGGATGAAGAAATTCATAAAAAGGTGGAATCTATCATAAATGGGAAATCAACAAAGATAAAAATTTATTAATAAAGAGTCATGTGATTTTGGTTAGGATCATGTGCACCAACCAAATCCAGAGATAAATATATAGCCTCTAGATGATGTACATGGCTCAACCTTTTCAATTAACCCATCACAATGATATATCAATATCGCTAAGCTCATTATTGGTGGGAAAATATGTGGAAAGGTATCACAGAATTTACAAAAATGTTCCTAATATATCACTATGTGATGAATGGAAGGAAAATGACTATGTAGATTTTGAAAAACTTACATATACCAAAATGGAAATGGGGAAACAAAATTAAAGACTTTTTTGTTGGACTTACAAAGGCATCTTGATGGCGAAATGAGCTATTTGTTATTAGGTATTGTCTTACAATAAGAACTCACATTATCATAATTTGATAGGATATTTCACTTGAACAACTAGAATGGATATTCATAAAAGAATTGTTTAGGATTTACTACACACCACTATCGATTGTATTTGATCATGATTAGAGTTTTACCTCCATGTTCTGATAAGGCCTCAAACAATCTATAAACACTGAGCTAAAATTCAGTACGGTTTATCATACTCAAAATGATAGCCAATCTGAGTGAACTATTCAGAAACTAGATGAAATGTCAAGAGCATGTTATATGGAATTGAAAGGAGGATGGGAAAAACATCTTCCTGAGGTCAAGTACGCATTATACAATAGTTTCCACTAATGCATTGAAATGGCCCCATATGAATCCCTTAATGATAATATATTAAGAACATCAAAATTCTTGGATGATGTCAGTGAATGTAAGATGATATTACCTAAAATGGTTGAATAAATGGTAGTAAAGGTAAAATTCATTCATTAGTACATTAATGATGAATAATGATGAAAGAATATCAACGATGTGAATCATTTATGGAACCTATATTTTGAGGTTGGAGACATGGTATTCTTCCTGATATCTCTAAGGAATAGTATCTTGATATGTGGTAAGAAATGAATATTGAGTCCAATATATATAATCCCCTTGGAGATTTTTGTTCATGAAAAAGTAATTGCCTATTTACTAGAACTTCCACCTACCATGTATCATGTACACGATGTATTCCGCGTTTCATTCAAGTGGAAGTACATACTATATCCCTCAAATATATTGAATTCTAAGGTGGTACAACAGGAGAATGTCTTATCATTAGAAGAGAAGTTGGTGAAGATCTTAGACCATAGAGATAATGTTCTACGTAACAAGACTACTCAACCGATCAAAGTACAATGGTAGAAACATATGCATGAATTGGAGATATGGGAATTGGAGGAAGTAATTAAGGATAAGTACAACTACTTTTTTCAACCTAGAATTTAAAATGAAATTTTGGGTGAAAAATTTCATAAGGGGGGAGGAATATAATTAACCAAAACATTATCAATGAAATTTGACTTCTTATCTGTTTTTATATGTTATAAATCATTTAAATACACATAGATCCTGATGAAACTATTTATTTATAAATTATGAATGAAGTAACTTTTATTTAAAAAATTTAAAGAACCTATATGAATAGAATAGTATCTTGACTATAGGAATTGTGATGTGACCATTAAGAATAGTAATTGGCCAATAAACATGTAACCAGACCTATAAATGTATAAATAAAGTCTATGTATCAAATAAATGAAAATATATTATATTTATATCATAAAATTTTTAAATATATGTTTTAAAAATCATAAATTAAGTATTGTTATGTTTTTCAAAGGTGAATATTTATTTAAAATTTTATAATTAAAATATTGATTTAAAAAAAATATGTTCATAAAATAGATTTATAAATTAATGTTTGGGTTTTTAATTATTATAAGGTAATTATTTATACATTAATTAATTTATCAAAGTGTCATAATATGAGTTATAACATTAAAATTGGAATTTTTTAATAAATGATGATTTTACTTAAAATTAGAATTTCTCATAATTCGAAAAATATTTTCACAAAATTGCGTGAATTATTGAAATATAAATATCTATAAATGATAGTGGTGAATTTTCTGTATTTTTTATAAATTGTATAATTTTTTTAAAAAATTAAAATATGATAATTTACGATATTTAAAATTATAAGTAAAAATGTATTTTTCAGACATGGATGATTAAGGGATTATATAAGAACCATAGTCTCCAAATTTCATACTTTATATAATATATTTACTAACATAAATCAATAATATTGATATTCTTGAACCAAAATAATAATAAAATAAATAAAATAATCAAAAACACCCCTCTCCTCCCACTCTAAATACCACCCTCACCAGTTATTCTCCTCACACCTTCTGAATCATATTAATTTATTATATTTCACCCAATTTCTCTCCCAATCATGTTTCCCACATTTTTGTCCCGGTGGTGTCACTAAATGCCGTGTCAATGTATTGTAAGGATGTTTATAATGAGATGACACTCATGAGGTAAACCCCTCACTATTTCCCTTTTAATTTATTTTATTCTCTAATCATTAACTCATTTGAATATTCAAAGAAACGAGACAACTATTGTATCAAATATAAAATATATTCTTACTATTTTAAAAGGGATATTCATAATAAAATCTAATCACATTTTTTTTTTGTTTTAAAAATGAAATCATTGTACCTGATGTGTCGATTCACCACCTTCATAGATGCCAATTTTTAGTTTTATATTTCCTACTAAAGGGATGGTTGTAAAACCATTAAAATGGTTAAGAAATATTTTAAAATATATATTACCATTTTTTATTTACTATAACTAGTGTATAAAAATAATGTTAAATACTAAAACAAAAAAAATTTATGATAATAAAAAATTCATTAAAATAAACTAACGGTCATCAATAATATTTTATCTAATTGATAATTATCATATATGAATAAAAATTAAATATTGGACCATTTAAAATTTATGAGGTTTAGAAATATAATATATGTATACTTATGGAGTTTTTTCAATATGAAGAGAACACCCATAATTAATGTTGATGGAATAAATCGTAATATCATGAAACAATCAATCCCTAAATGATGAAATTAAACAGTATAATTAAACGAAATGGAAAAAAAATATAATAAATTTTTAATAAATTTTATAATTTTATAATCTGTTCTACATTAATTAATTAATCGAACTACTTGTATTATCCATGACGTTTAGTGAAATCTCATTACAATTTTGTGTATAATGTAAGAGATTTTCATCGAACCATTATATTTTCCTATTGGTACTAGTTTCTCTCTCTTTACGCCAATGTAATTACTAATTATTTTTATATCCTCATAGTAAATTGTTTTGTTCAAAACATATTTATCTATATCAATTCCTTATTCATTGATGGAGAAATACATGTTTTAAAAATATCCCTTACCATTTCTTCCTCATAGACCAAACCGATTAATGGGAAAATTTTAATTTCATACCCATTTACAAGAACCACCCGTCACATTTTTAATACAAAATTATTTTTATAAAAACAATAATTTTATCATTAATAATATCTTTGATTATTTCTTATTTTTTAAAACATTTATTCCTTTTTCCTCTTTAAAAACACTTTTATATTTTTCCTTAAATATCACCAATGTGGATCAATGTTAATGTTTCTTAAACACTATTTTTACGTGTTTTTAATTTCTATGGACATAAATTATCATTATATATTCATAATTTGACTTATGAAAATCATTGTATGTTTAAAATCCATTCTTTCATGGAAGTAATTATGATTAACCTATTGTTTATGCCTTATGATATGATTATGATACCCATTTAATTCCATGGGTAACCCTTGTATTTACAACATATTTATGATTATTCATGAATCGTGCATGGACATGTTTTAATGGGTTCTCCCAAAAGATCCTCTAATTTATTGAGTAATTAATTAGAGTAAATATATGTCAAAAATGATAGGGAGTAAACCTAATACCTTTATGGAAAATTGTCCACCATGCCTTATAGTTTTGTAAGCTAGATTGGACTCATGTCTATTCCATGTTATATGATTCCGCCACATAAATATGTTTCCTTGATTACGTGATCCAATGTTCAATATTGTATGACTCCATGAGTATATTCATGTTCTACTCCTTTTTATGTCATCATGTTATGGATTCTTACCCATGTGTTATGTTTCATTTTTATGTTTATTCACATATTTTTATTTATAGATCAATATTTTTATCTATGTATTCCTCATGTTATTTAATTCACATGTAATGACAAAATGGATGTTATGATCTCATTACGTATAATTAATATAAAAAATTATTCTATTTTATTATTTTCAGATTTATCTACCTAATCATTCGAATACGTTGCACATTTCAATCATAATTTGTATTTTTTGTTAATTATAATTATCAGCTTGTAATAATTTGGGTTAGAGGATATGTATTCTATATTAATGATTGTTCTAGGGGTGTTTGGATTGGGATTTGTGGAGATTGATACGGTTTCATGGCATTATAGTTGTGTGAATGGTGTCCGTTTTTTGCTGTATATTGTGTTTTGGGGGTGTTTTTATTTCTGAGTTATGAAAGATGTCCCCTTTTTTTAATGATATCTTTAAGAGGTATCTTTTGGGGTGGTTGTTCATTCCTTGTTCCTTATGGGATTGGATTGGGATTTGTAATAGTTATAATCATAAGAGAGGTATCATATTTAATTTTTCATACATTCCCATCCTTTTACCATTTTGGTTTTGGGTGTTGGGGGAGTTTTAGAGGAGGCTTGGGTAAGTTCATTGGTGGTTTGATGTGTAGTTGGAATGTTATGGGATATTAAAATAATTATTATTTAAATGAGTTAAACTAGAGATCCAATTTTTTTATAGCTAGCTGGATTCATGTACTATGTGTGGTGATGAAAAAATATATATAATGGGTTCACATTGTTATGTAATTATCAATGTGTAGTTAAATCAGGCCATGGTGACACAAATTTTGGATGATGTTTGTTTTTGTGAAAATCTATGAATTTATTATCATGAATGGGTAACATGACATGAATGCACTGAGTTCCATGTTTTAAGCGGGTATTTTAACCAAACCTCACAAAATTCTGCCCTACCAGTACCCTCTCTTCTGTTGGATGATCTCTATGCTTCACTCAGATGATCCTGGCCCTCATCCTACCACCTTGATCCATTGGTTTTCTTGGAGTCACATTAGTGATCAATGGAGAGTTTTTTTCCTTTCCCTAATGATTTTCTTATGTTCTTTTTCAGAGATCCACCACGATGGTGCATTTTTTTGGTTAGTGATGTGATTTTGGAAATTTCTTGGATAACCCATGATGCAGTGTTGATTGACCTCTATGTTTTTTCATACATTATTGGGTTTTAGTTATTTCATATTAATCTTGGGTTTTAAAACAATTTTTTGAACATTCTATATGGTAGGTAATTCTATTTCTTCTAATTTTTTTATGTCATAAAGGTGTAATTTTCCCTTGTATATTTATTTGTGTAGGTAGTGGGGCTTAACTAATGATAAATAAGTCAATAATGTAAAATGAAGGGGGTAAAGGTCAATGATTCACATTAATTTATACCTTTGACATTATTTTTATATTTTGATTGTATGTAGTAAATGCCCCACTAAAAAATGTGGTTAATTGGGAGCTTTCTTACATTGGTTTGATATGTGTTGTGGATCACTTTTTTTACTATTTTTTTTGATATCTAACTAAAATAGAAATTTTCCAACCACATATATTTGGATAATGAAATTGTTTCTCAAGTATTATGGATTTTGTAATAATTACAACAAAATAAATAAGTAGAATGAAATAAAATACTCTTTCTATTAGTATAAAATAATTTTTTATATATTGTGATGGTGTTTGGGATGTGGTGTAAGTAGATTTGTGTTTTTTTTTTGTGATATTGGGGTGGCATGGTGATGGTTGTTTGGTATTTATTTTGGGCTAATACGGTGATTATTGTTTGGTTGTGATTTTTTGGTGGTGAGGTGTTTTTTTCTTTGGATGTGACTTTAAGGAGGTGTGGTGTTGTTTTTTTGTATAATGATTTTGGGGCATCTAGGTGATTGTATGTTTTTCATGTTTAAGGGGTAGTGAGGACATTTGTAAATGAGAATGAAGAAATACTTATGATGTGTGGTTTTTTCATTCTATATTCCCGTTTTTTGTTTTAATAACTACTAATTATTTATTGAATGGGTTGGGTTATAGCTTGGCTAATGGTATGGAAATTACTAGTGGTCAAATAAATGATGGGATTTGTAGTTAAATGCTGTTGTTGTAATATAATGAAACAAATGGGTTAGATAATGGAATTGAATTGTTGTGTGAGATGTAGCTTCTGGTTTGTGTGGGGTTGGACACATAGTGGTGACGGAAAAAGTGGGTATTTTGGGAGTAAGTTAGTTTTTTGTGAAACAATAGGCATTTATATGGATTCAAATTTATATATGATGTATTTTAATTGGGGGTTTCTATATTAATCCCACCCTCATTAAGAGATATGTGTGGATGAACATTCATTTTTATGTAGGTGTTTTCCCCAAAACATAGTGATGAGGATGGATAGATGGATACCCTCACCTTACCTCTCTCGCTTATAATTGATTAGATATGAATAATCTATGATGGATAGAGATATCATAGTTCACCAGGTGATTTCATAGGTTTTTTTAGCCCTGAGGTGCTGTGATATTATTGTGGGGTGGTGGCCTAGGTGTTGTCAAGTGAGATGTGATATGACTATAATTTGGGTGTTATATAGTTGTAGTTGTCATGTTTGGAGGGGTGAGGTTAATGACATTTATGTTCATTACACCCAACTACTCTTGTTTCCAAATTGGTTGGGATGTTATGCCCCAGGTTTCATCTAGATAGATGATATATTAACATGTTTTGGGGTTGTGGCCCATGTGTATGTGTTAATTTTTTTCATTTAAATGTTCAATGGGGATGTGTTATATGTTTATGGAAGATATAGGGGTACTAAGACAAACAAAATTGTGTTGTGGGAGTGGGAAATTAGTGGGAAAGTGGTGTGGGGTTTTATTTATCAATACGATTCTTATTATTTTAAAATACATGGATTAAATTATTTGGTGCACATTCCATTGTGTGTTTGGGATGGATATCAGAAAAATTTATGTTCTTTTGGATTTTATAGTTTCTTAGGTATTCATTTATAAGGTTATATTTCACATTTGTACAAGAGATATTGGTTTTCCTACTATGTTTGATTTTATAATCACTCTAAGTATCTAAACTGGTTTTCATGACTTTTGGAGGATTATTTGGATCAAACAAGATAACAATATCATTGAAATTTTTGGACATTTTCTTTGTCGTTGGTTTATATAATCTTTTGGGTATTCACTTTTAGATATGTTTATCTATATTAGCTTACATTATTATTGATTTAATGGATGGTTTTTGTTTCATTTTATACATTTTGACGAATTTGATTGTGAATTATTCAACTTATATCTAGAATCCATATTATTATAGAGGGTAACTCATCCCATTTTTTTATATGACTAGTTATAGTCCACAACTCAGGGCCTACTGGAGGTGAGACTCATGGGTTGTTATCCCTCTATCATTATTATGGTATATTTCATGGGGTGTTGTTACAAAAAACCTTAATAAAATATGTTTTAAATATAATATATTGATTATATGTATATAAATATTATTTTAAATTTATTTTATTAGGAATACTTTTCACGTAGTTGTTAAATTGTTATCTTATGCCTGAAAAGTTAATTTATTGAAAAATATTATTCCAACATGCATATGGGTTTAATTTTTTAATATATTCATCCACATATTTTAATTGAATATGATTAACTAAATTCTATATTTTTAATCATCATAATTTATATTATATAACAAGGTTACCATAATTTGTTTCCATTGTGAATTGAAAAATAGAAAAAGAAAATATTTATATTAGTTGAAAATTACAAGGCTAAAAATGATTAAACATATACATAATGAGTATAAATAGTCTCAAACATGTTTATTTTGAATTTTATAGGTGTTTCTAATCCGTATATTTCCACTAGTACATTAATTTTAAATTTTTGACAAATATTCTACGAGTGTGTCTTACAATTATAAAAGCATTTTATGTATATCCAAGAATGACACTCATTCACACATATTAAAGTGATCCCACCCTTCAATCATTTATTCATATTGAGTCCCCATTGGTTCATCTAGTAATTTCCAAAATTACATCTGAAATTCCCAACCCACGTCCAATTAGACTTTTTTATATCATAAGTCCAATATGTAAGGGCTTTTCATATGATCCTAAGTTGTGGCCCAAAGAAAATTTAATAGTCTAAACCAAACTCCTTATTTTTTCAAATATTTAACCATACATAAGGATTATAAATTACAATATAATAAAACTAATTTAAAATATATAATTATATTTGATCATGTTGATGAAATAATATTCACTAAAATCCTTTTACCTTATATGGGAAATGAAACAATCATTCGTCTGTATAGTGTACAACGACCTCACAAACCAACATCACTATTCTTCCATTATCGCATTTCATGGATATTCATAATGAAGGGTATATTTTTTAAATATTTTATTCATGATATATTATGAATTTTTTAAAATTAATATGTCATTTAATTTCATATTTTACAATCCATTGAAAAATGATTACTCCATTTGTGTGTATGGCGTACCAGCAACTCCTGAAGTGATGTGATTATTTTTTTAATACCATATCGCATGGAAGATATTAGTAAGTTCATTTAATGAAATAATATTATATTTATGATATTTTGATCATTCTAAGAAGATGAAATAATTCTTAAATTATTTTCTCATGATCATTGATCAATGGAAATATTACACTTGAGCACGTATGACATATCGTCTCCATGACTGTAACATAGTTTGTTTCCTATTACTGTATTTGATGGTTTTTTAAAGAATAATCAATGTAATAAATTATTAAAAATATCATATTTTAAATTATATGGATTATGGAAGAAAAAACCATTTTATAATATTTATCCCAAGAATTCCATTTTGAAATAATCAAGTAAGTGTCCACAAAACACCTCACATGGATATAGGAGATTAAATATTTAAACACATCATTAAAATAAATGATTGAAATGGATTTATAATAGGTTATTCATCCTATAAATGGTCCACTAAAATAATATAATTTATTTAAATCCATTAAATAAGAGGTAAAATAAATACATGAAAATTTTAAACTCGTGGAAAGTGTTTTGTTTCAGAACATATTTCTTAATTAAGTTATTCCCTTTATGAAACACATTTTATTTCCTTGATTGATTGTTCTATTAATGCATTGTGATTTATTTTCACATATCACAAAAATATTCAGGTTTATTAGGTAAATGTGACAGGTGGTCCTGAAATTATATATCCTTAAATGTATATGGAAATGATTTAATATAATGAAACCCCATGTGTTAGATTTGGGAGTGGACCTGAACAACTATGGGACCATGTCCACCATGTGATGTTGTATCAGCAGTTACCCATGAACCATTTTTATGTATTGTCTTCTATTAAATTAAAATTTATTATTATTCCATGATATAATGATACCATGTTGTTTACATTATGTTTCTAGGTGAATAATCATGTGACTTCTCTTTTAAGATATAATGTTATACCTTTCATTCAAAATTTAGGATTTCTTATCATCTATGTTACCATACCGGGATTCTTAGATCACGCCTTTTTTTTGATGGATTCCCCAGGTTAAATAATCCAATTAATGGATATATAAATTATTCAGAAACACATTATCGAGAATAAAATAATGATGTTTCATTTTACTCACACATTGACGTATTATGAACAAAATCTTCTGAAGACACTAGGAATCATGATCATTGGGTTGTAATTAGTAAATTCTTATGGAAATAATCAAGTTATGATTGTGTAAATGGTATGGGTTACTATATTTCCCATAATTTAATGGTTTGATGTTAATATCCAATTTTGAGATTAAATGAACTACAAGTTTTTGGTTAATATTCCCCACATTCCCAAATTAATTAAGTTCATCTTGAAAACCTAGAATAATGTTGAATAAACCATCTTCAATTACAATAAGATACAAATTACCATTATTCTAATGATAAGAGTTCCATGATTTATGATCAATGATATATAGTGATTTTTATACAACTGACTATGTGATTTGAATAATAATAGATAACGTTCATATGTTGAAACATTGTGGGATTATATTTTAGTTAGCAGCCATAAAAAATAAACCATCATCCAAATTTTTGAATTAGGAGGTTTGAATGGAATTTCCATGAATAGATACTACCCATGGAGAAAATTTTAAATATATATCCAATTTAAAATTAACTGATAAACTTTCTATGAGTCCCCCTCATGTTTTGGGGCATCCATAATTAGTTTAATTATTTGAGAAGATAAATGTACCACGCCCTTATAGGATCTCTCCTTTTATAGATAAAAAAAACCATGAATTAAACAGAATCCCAGATGATCTATATAAAGTCATCATAATCATTAATATAAGGGTCAAATTTCTCTTTTGTAAGAGTCACCATTTTTTTCTTCGCTTCTTCGAATAATACTAAAAAAGTTAACAATATTTTTTCTATATTTTCATTCAATCAATGATTTTCAAAGGAAATTTTAATTTTTTATTTATTGAAATCTTAATAATGTTTATTTATTTTATAATAAATAAATTTTGGTGAGTCAAATTGGTAATCAATATAATTTCACACTATATATATATATATTAAAATCATAAATATGTTAGTTACCTAAAAATAGATTTTATGCAATTACGAGGGGTTATTTTAAATGTAAAATATCACACAATTATAAATTTTATTTTATAAAATAATTTCCCTTTTTAATATTAGAATTATAAAATTTGGTAAAATGAAAAATCATAAGATTTATCATTAAAAATTATTACTGAAATTAAAAATTAATTACTATGGTGTAAGTAGAAGGGGTAAATTGTGGATAACATTGTGTAAAAGCCAAAAAATATTTTAAAAGTAAATACTAAAATTTAATCATTGATATTTTTATTGACCAATAAATGATTCCCCTAAACCTTTTCTGTTTTTTCTACTAACCATTCAGTAGTTCCTTGAAATTATTCAAAAAATGGAATGGTCTTCCAAAAACTTATGTTCCTTTCACATATAAAAGTTTAACATCTTCGTCCCATGAAGACACACCTACCATTTTAAAACCTTCCAAAAACAATAAATTTTTTCCCTCCCTAGAACTTTGTCAATTTTAAATAATACCTTAAAAACTCATTATTATCATAATCACTTCAAATTCAAGGAGACAACAAATGAAAAATAATATCCACGATATTAGTATTATCGACTACATTGTTTTATTCTAAACTATATTATTTCAAATTTTTTCTATAAAAACTAATATAATTATATTATGTTATTTATATACTATAATTTTACCTTGGTCATGGTAATATCCTTATTTTTTCAATATACTTCATTCCTTATGAAAAAACATTATTTGTTTGTGTCTTGTGCAGCCTACCATCCTCATGATATAACATGTCTCATTTAACATCACATCAATACAAGGTTTGATTTAAGGATGATATTAAAGGATAAATATAATTTTAATTATATCATTGATGTTTTATAAAATTTTAATGGCATATTATTTTTATTACCAACAAACATTCTTGTTTAGTTTATTCATTTAAAATAAACACAATAAGATTATAATATTTTGTTAATATTGAAAAAAAATTCATATCTATTAAATATTATTCCAATTTATCATAATTCTGATTTATCACACTAATAAACACTAAATAAAATCACTCTAATCTTTTTCTAATTATATTACAACAAAAAACCTTATAATCATCCATTAAAATATAATATTTTTTCTATTAGGATGGTTTAAACACTTGAAAAAGACATTGAATTTATAAAATTAAATGAATTTGGGAACATAATAATTAGTATAATAAGATATAAATTCCTAAATTTTTTATGGATATGTTATATCTATATATAATTATTTAATTCGAGAAAAACACTTCATTCATTCAAAATAACCAAAACATTCTTTTAATCGACTTCATCACTAGGATGATATATAATTATCTCAAGAAAAATATTTGAAATAGAATAAATTTTTATAAATCAATAGTAAAAGTAAATTTAATAACCTAATAATTACATATTTTTTTAATAATAACTAATGAAACACTACTGTTACGAAACTCGGACTGGTGATATAAAATATATGCACCAATGTGTAAAATTTGATTAATTAGGATAGAGAATGAAAATTCATGAAAATTATAGATGAAAATGAATATGTTTATGGTTATTTATTAATTTAGTAATATTATTGTTTTATTATATGTGATTTTGAATTTATTTCGGGGAGGTTGGTGTAACATTTAGGTGTTTTTTCATCTGAAATATCTATCCCTATGGAATACTCTATATTATATAAAATGTTTAATATATGTGGTGTATATATTACCTATTTGATATTATATAGCTTGAAATTTTTTTATCGATAATATTTTATTATCAGGTTTATTCTATATATTCCAATAGGTTCTGATTAAATTTCTACGAAATCTATAAGACAAGTTTTTCATTCTCAATTTTCAATTCTTAGGAATATGGTTATAATTACAACCTATTTTATTTTGTGTGGTTCATTTTCCCCCTTGAATACATTTTCCAGGTTAATCATGTATTTCAGAGGAATTAAAATTATATAGTATTATAAAAAAATTATTATTTTGATTCAATAGATTTATTTTACATGGTCTAAAAACCATCTAATGTTTTGGTAACATAAATGTTTGTTTAATTAAATATATAATAAATCTCTCTAAATATATTATAATGTGGATATGACTATGTAAGAGATGGGAATAGTGGTAATCACCCTGAAAGTGGCTGGTTGAAAACTGAATCAATCATCACCTACATGAACATTTAATCTGAGTAAGATTATGCACATAGAGAGAAACTCCTAAGAAATATTGCTAGGAATATTCCTAGAATATTAATAAACCATGATGAAGTATTTTTCCTACCATTTACTTGGTATCCTAAAAAAATCATCATTATCCAATTACTATCATCTATCAATATGTAGTAAATTTTATATACCCCGTCCAATATTTTTTTCATATGTTACTTCATGTAACATTTATGATATCATGTAGCTTCCATTTTTATTAAACTATTTTCTAATAGACATCCAGACTATTCTATTGAATGGGGATGTAATTATGAATATATTTATCAATATATGGATAAAAAGTTTTATTAAGTAAGATATTCCGTTGGGAATAGTATGAGATGTATTGATGAATCTTATGATTAATGTATTGGACTTAAACAAGTTACAGGTGGTGCTCGATATTATATAGCCTCTCTATGCATTAATCGGTCTCATGAGACAAATTAGGTTCCGTTATAGTGTGTAGATCATCTGAAAAAGGATAATGCATTTATTTTGGTCTCAAAGATAAGTAATGTGTCCTAGAAAATGTTATTGATAGTATGATATTTATGTCTGAAAGTACACATTCCATCAATATGAGAAAAATTATTCTTATAATTCATGTTATAATTTATTTTCATTGAAATATTTTTCGATCAGTCTCAATTTATAACAGATTTAATTAGTTAATTTAATATTTCTATATCAATTAATTCATTATTATGTTATGTGTCTACTGACTATGAATATGATAACACAAGTACATTTCCCATATTCCTAGAGATCCTAGAGGAGGAATATGTGTAATTATCATTGATATTATTGAAGGGTTAATCGTTTTCTCAAAAAAAATTATGTTGTATATTCTATTTTTCAGATGTAATGTATGTATGTATCTTTTATTCCAAGACTACTAAACTATTAAATCATTCAAAAACTCTAATGATTTTTACAAATTAAGTAATATTTCAATCAGTTTAGGTTCATAATGTTCAAGATATTATATTTTCTATCAATGTAGTGTTAAACAATTTTTGGGGATAATATATTTTTAAACCATGTAAGATAGTATTTTTATAATTAAAATCTCGTAACATTTTTGGTATATAATCTAGAAAAAATATTAGTAAATGTGTTTTATAAGTGAATGTTATGATCAAATTAAGGGCATTACATTGTATAAAGATGGAAAATAATGGGATGTATGGTAACTATATCGAACCCCATATTCAATTCAAGGATATTAACCTATAATATTTCAATGAATAATGTGTCGAGGCTAATTAGTTAATTACCATATGGGGAAACTTTTCCCTGGTAATGGAAAATAATACTTCCAATATAGTGCGTCATTTCAATCTAAAAAATATTCTATCTATGGTGGAAGAATTAATATGAAATAAAAAATAACCTTCAATAGAACTAATAATCAATTACTTGTTAAACAATGGATAATGACCCTAGATATGAAATTTCATTGTTTGGGAAGAAGAAAAAAGGGAAAATTACACATGGCTGTCTGTTTCTAAAGTGATATATTGATCAATGGTTGTTTCCAATTCAAAATAAAAAAGGTGAAGATAATTTATAATGCATGTAATAGGGATCATTGATCGATATATTAAAGGAAAAATAATTTCCTCATGAGCAATAAACATAAATTGAAAATCTGTTCATTAATTTTATATAGGAGAAGGGGAAAAATTTTTGGGGTGAGGAAAACATTAAAATGTTAGTTATGCATTCAAAGCACTATGCACATTGTCTGGAAATCAATATTGGTAATTTATTTGATCAATTAATGATAATACATCAAAGGGTGTTGGAATCCCAAAACAATTCATCATATGAGAATATAATCCCAATTTTCTTTATGATAATATAGGGGTCATCTACAAAGTATACATTCAATGGAAATCAGGAAGAAGAATATGTCCATTGGGAGTCATGGGATAAATACTGTTGAAAATGGGAATAATGGAATAGTGGGATTTGTCTTATGTTATAATTTTGGGATGAAACACACTTGGGACTTTTAGGAAGGGAATATGATATTGTTAAAAGTGTTGAGAAAAATACCATCAGTCTCACCAATGTAAGGGTAAAGGTATAATTTATTGATGTATATTTTTTTATATATAGATAGAAGGTACATTATGTGATCCAATACCCTAAATTTCATTTTACTTTCATCCAAATGGAAAAGTGACATATTTCAAGCTTATGGAGTTACTAGAGATGATGTGTATGTTTCCGTGGGTGTTGTGGAAGGTAGTATACCATTTTCTCAAGCATAGGTAATGTTTTATTTCACTGTAGATATTCAAAACCTTTTAAATAATTAATGTTTTCCAAAAATAATTTATATTTCCGTAGAAACATATTAAGGGAGTTATCAATTGATAACCCAAGTGCGAGTCATATGTATATAATGATATATAAAAAATAATCCAATAATAATGAATGATCCAACCCAATTTCGAATCATGGTATGTATTCCTAGGAACAAGATTTGATATGATCCTTGGTATGGGTGGGATTTCAAGGTATAGTGAAAAAAAATATTTTTATGAGAATGAGATTATTAATTGTGAGGGTATAGTGTAATATGATCTCCTAATAGTGGAAACATCATCATTTAAATCATGCATGAAATTATCCCCTATTTTTATCAATAATTAAATTCTAGGTAAAGTTTTATAAGAATGTCGATATTTGGATGATGATGGTCTCTTATGAATAGACGGTGTACCAATGGAAAAAAATCATAGATTTTTTCAAGAATAATTACATAGTTGTCCATAGATCATGATGTTGAATTATATATTGAACTCATTCCTGATGAAATTCCCATATATAAAACTTTCTACAGAATGGAACTGATGGAGTTTGATGTGTTAAATAAATAATGGAAAAACATTAATGATAAGTTATGTTTATAATGTAGAATTTCACCTTGTAGGGCACTATTTGATTTTTTAAAATGGAGGATTGGTCCATGAAATTGTACATTTGTTATATGGATATCAATTCATTCATTATTATGAATAATGAACATATTACATGAATTTAAAACTTATGTGTTCAAATTTAAGGAACCAAATACTATTATAAATTCAATCTCTTCTTTTGTTAACATCAGATACGTGTGAAGAAAGATGATATACAAAAGATGAAATTTTGATCAGAGTATGGAAAGTACATGTTTTGGATAATGCATTTTTTATTAACTAATACACCTTATGTCTTTATAATTATTGTTGTTATTAATTTCTAATATATTTATATACTCTAACATAAAAAAATATCATGAGAGTCATCTAAAAACTATATTTGAGAGCCTCCAAAAATATGGATTGTATTTGATAAAGATTCAGTGTGAATTTTTGAAAAATAATTTTCATTTTCTTGGTTAAAAATTCTAAAAGGGTTGGATATCTATTAACCCATCATAAATAAAAGTAGTCATACAATTTCCTAAACTGAGTAACATAATTATAATCCAAAGATTACAAGTATTATAAAGTTACTATAAGTGGGTTTTCAATATTTTTTTCCAATTTTCAAACCCATTAACAATGTTACCACATAATGGAGTTATATTAACATGTTCAAGGGAATGTAAGGAATTATTTGAAGAGAAAAATAGTAAAATTATTAATTCACCTTTATTAACTCTACCATTAAGTTTGAAAGGATTATTAAATTATATCGGTGAATCAAATAAAGGACATGGTTGTGTTATTTTATAGATTTGTAGAGTGATGTCATATGACTAAATGAAATTGAAAATCCCTAAATAGAACTATCTAACTAATGGCCTTCAATTATAATTTTATTTTCCATCATTGAAAATATAGTTACCCAAAATTTGTGGTAAAAGATGAAGATTATATAATTAATATGAGAAATTAATGAATATATTAAATTAGATTGATATGAACATGAGTAAATTATGTATTTTGGAACTAGGAATGGAAAATAATTTCTCAATACCCTCCCACCATGATAAGAAAACATGTTGGCTATTACATTGAGCAGGAGGGACCATGGAGTTCTCTCCATGATGAGGACTAATAAAAACCCCATATATAGAGATTTAATAAATATGTATATGGTCTGTTGTTATCAATGGGAACTATCATATATTTTCAATTAAATGAAAAAACAATCCTTTCTAGAAATAACAGAGATGTCTAGGCATGCTGATGAGAACTTACTAAGAAATATTAATGGATTAAATGATGTGAAAATTTTTAAAATCCTCTACTGAGATATAGTGTTGATGTTTAGAATAATATTATGTGTTTTATCCATATAAAATATGAATATGAAACCAATAAATGATGGGAATAGATTAAATTTATCTTTTTATCTTGGTAGTATAATGTTGTATAGGTATTTGTGTGAATATTTATGTTAGGATGGAATAAGGTAGGAAATTATGTCTTACGTGCCCAAATTCGTAGTATTTAAGTAGGTAAAGAATGAAATACAACATCATAATTGAGTCAATAAACATATTAAAATACATATATTGAAGTGGGAATACATTACAAAATAATTTTTTCCTAATACCCTAATTACACCCTAGAAGAACAATTTTATATGGGTCATTATTGATCATTTTAAAAATTTAAATCATTAAACTATGACAATAGAAGATCTACCACTCAGTGCCTTTCCTGAGTCTATATTAATGAAATTATTAGGATTCATGGGGAACCATTTTCCATTATATCTAACGATGTACATAAATTTACTATGAAATTCTGGAAGATCCTTCTAAATGGGTCTCAATGTTATGATACATTCCCAAATGGATGTACATTCCTATAGAACTATCTTGAATATTAAAAACATTTATAGATCATTTTATCTTTTCATAAAAGGTGTGTGGGATTAGTATATACCATTTAAGTAATTTTTATATATTAATATATTCTATGTGAGATTCTAGATGGCAGTAAATAATGAAATGTATGGGAAAAGGTTTCATACTCTAACCGCTTCAAATGAGTTTTGAGAAAGATGAATAATGGGTATAAATATTGTGCTGATGAATGGTATCATATGGATAATACATTATCACATTAATTCAATCCAAAGTAGGAAAAAATAATTATGTTGATAATTAGAGAAAATATATTGAATTTCATGATGGGTAATATTTATTTTTATAATATTCCCCATGGAAGGTTGTTATAATATATGGAATAACAGGAAAGCTAATCCTTAGGTAAATTTTTTACTTTTGTGATATTTGACCAACATGTTGTTTTATCTTAAAAATTAGTTATTTTTACCAACCATTCTAGACTATATGATGTCTTCCTTGTTTTATTTATAAGGAAATGCATGTTAGATTCAACATATTTTATCTCATTTAATAGAGTTGATTAAGAGCATTACATATCTTATAATTGGGTTCATGTATTTATTCTTAACATGTGACAACATTATTTTTGAATTGGAAACCCATTTGGTGATAGTCCATTGGAGAAATCAAAAATTGGAATAAGAAATGGTGGAGCCTCGATAATCTTTAAATAAGGGTTATCCACATATGATCAATGGATGATATATACCCCAAATTTTTAGAGGATGTTATTTAGGATGGGGATAATGTAACACTTGAGAATATTATATTTTAGGATAACATTGTATCATTAAACACAAACAAAATCTCCCTTTATAGAGCCTATATATAGGACATTATTTTGAATTTAAATTTTCTTATTTAAAATCCTCCAAAATAATTCCATTTTTGAATTAATCATATAAAATTTAGCATAATAAGATTTTTTTTTGATTTTTCTAAGAAGGATGGATTGTATTTGAAAATTAAGATTCTAATAAAACATTAAATTTGAATGATTTTACATAAATCTTGGGAATTTATTTAATAAAATTAAAAATATGAAAATATACATTGAACATAGATCCTTTGGATAACAATTTTATGGAAAATTATAATATTACTTAAATAAAAACAATTGTTTTTGAAATTTTTATTCAATCAATTATTTTCAAGGGGTTAATATTTGGGATTAATTTAAATACCTTATTAATTTATTTTTCTTATAATAATTATATTTAGGACATTAAAATAATTATGAAGCTTAGTTTTAAATTATATATAAATTTATATTTGTAACACTCTATTTCCTTAAAAAATGTTTTAATATGACTAAGTGGATATACATGAAAAAAATTATTTTCACTCCATTTGAAATCAAATTTCATTCAATAATTTAGAAAATTGAAAATAGTGGAATAAAATTGGATAAATATGTAAATTTATATCTTTTTATATGATATTTACTACTTATATTGGAAATTATTTTCAATGGTAATAGTAAAAGTGGTAGATTATGTTTAACATATTATTAGAGTTATAAAAATTTTAAATAAAATCCAATAATTTAAGAATTGAGAATTATGTTAATCATTAAATGTTTCCCAGACAGTTTTTTTTAATTTCATATCAATTTACCCTATGATTTTATCATAACAATATTGAAAAATGTAAAGGCGTTCGAAAAACTATCATTCCCTTAAATAATAAAAGAGAAACATCTTCACCCTATCTAGAATTACATTGCATTTGAATTACATATATAACCACATAAATGTTTATCTACCTATATACCTGTTTCATTAATAGAATACCTTGATAACTTATTCTATTATTATACCCATAAAATTCATAATGGCCTCCAAGGAAAATTCAATTTCCTGATGTGTGTATTATCATATACATAGTTTTGTCAATAATTATCATATGTATTTTTTAATTTACTAAACTAAAATAAAATCATATTATTTCCATTAATATATATTAATGTTACTATGATAAGGTAATAATCCTTATTTATACATATACCCCATCCATTAAGAAAAAAAATGTTGCCAGTGTAATGTGTGGACTACTCCTTCCACGATGTAACATGTATCTTTTTTGTTTAAAATACATATTTATATAGATTCAATCATTGTATTACATGATAAGTATTATTTTCATGTAATAATTAATTTTATGTTCTCAATTATTTAATAACCTATTAAAAAATGGCAAATAAAATTTCATCGTTACTTGAATCATTTAAAATTAACATTCTTTGAGGAAAATATTTTATTCAAATTTGAAAATGTTTTCTTATAAATTATGTATTTTTATACGTACATATGAATCATATTTATTAAAAATAGTGACCATTAATTAATATCATTAAGGTCTTAGTATAAATATATTAATAAATAAAATTCATAATAATCATTCATTTAAAAAACGTAAGTTCATGCTTGGGTTGATTTAACCACATCTTAAATTATATATTAAATTTAAACAATTAATGAAAATATAACATAATTACAGGTATAAAAATACATAAAGTTTTTAATAATGTTTTTACTTTGTTCTGGAGATAATATACCAATATTTAATTCATCAATTACAGAAACACCATTTGTTCATAAAATTCACAAAAACATGCTTACTAATGACTTACACAATGATGATAATGTATAACAATAGTGAATAATATTTGAAGCATCTTAAATTATTTTAATTAATCAATAAAAATAACCTTATAATCACATTCATATTCAATATAATTATTTATTTTTTTGGTATGTGTGTACAAAATAAAAAAATCCAATAGAAAACATGAAATAGTAACCAAAAACTATAAGTGATCATCCACTTAAAAAGTTTTGAAGTAATGATGGCTTGGGGAATATCCTCTTACTAGATTCAATGCCCTCAGATGTAAATTTGTTTTTCTAGTTTAGCAAGTGATATATTCCTCATGACCTACTATATAAGTGAGATTTTCTTCAACCTGTTTACATTACTTCCAAGTATGTAGGAACACTATTTTGTTATAAATAAGACCTATACACCTTCTAATGATGTAAGAGATAATCCAATCAGAGATAAATTTGTTTTTTTGGGAAATTATATATAAGTAAGGAGTCCTTATCCAATACCTCAAATCTAATATACTATAGTATGCATAGAATAATTCATGTTTTCATTTCAATTAGCTCTGCTACAAGGGTGTACCTAGATCCAAATTTTGAAGAGTAATAAACAATAACATGGTCCCTTGGGTCTCAAACCAGACTTCCTCACCACATGGTTATCATGATACATGATCCAAATATTTTGATTTTGGTAATAAAACATTGGGGATTCTAGTGAACCTAGTGGAATTGAGTGGCACTGAGAACTGAATGGGGAGATTAAATGATTTACAATAGTGGTCTGATTGTGTAAAAATCTTTCTAGTTCTTGATAATCCTCATCTTTTCTAGAAATTGGTTATGTGTATTAATCACTAAATAATATCATGAGAAAAAAACTTCATCAATCCAATCATTATTAATTTCTTATAAGATACACAAGAACCCTTTTATCATCACAATGACCATTTCTATCCCATCATGACCATCCAACCCTACTCCCTAGAATGATCAATCGAGAAAGGATAAACCCGAGGATTCTGAAGAGTGTATACCATTAAACTCACTAAAGAATAAAAAAAAATTATTGTAAAATCCTCTTTAAAGAAATATATGATCTTATTTTCATACCAACATTCTTTCTAACACATACTCCATGATTCCATGTTAATTATAGTTCATTTAATATTATCATATATTGGTAGCACTTGATTTTATATCCAAAAAACAAGGAATTTATAATTATTAGATAACTCATTACAATAGAGGATACCAACCCATGAGTCATGGTGAATCAAGGGTTCTATCATAATAAGAAAATATTTTTTGGTGAAGGAACCTGAATAATACACTGTGAAAACACACTTTTTTGGGTCAGTGTATTAATCAATGTGATAAAAAATGGGAAATTAGACATTTTGAAAAACAGAATCAATGATATTGTGTGTTCTATTTCCTAAAAAAATGTGATATTTGTATTATCACATAGTAGACATACAGTCATGGAGTGATCCAAATTATTTTACCAAAAATAGGTATACCCCATCCCCACTATCTGCGTGCATGGTATTATAAGGTCAAAAAATCCATATGAATTATGGGATATATGGAATTTCCCCCCATTGTATCCCACCCCCATAACCATAGACCCCATAAATCATTAAAAAGTAATATTTTGACAATAACTTCCCAGTCAAGCTTCATATTCACCCAATGCAACATATCATAGATTTTTATCACATTTATACCTCCCTCCTTTGTAGGTCTAACCATACTTATCATGGAAACCCAAAATTAATTCCCATACAAGTTTGCATCCCAAAAATATAAGGCCATATTATTTTAAATGTTGGAGATTACTATTTTCATAATAATTGTGGAAGAAATTTCAAGGATTATTATGAATGAAAGTTCACTACTCACCAGTGTTACACTTCAACCAATGAAGATATATAAGTTCTTCCCATTCATGTCAGGGTAATTCATTCATAACTTACATGAGAAAATAGGAAATCTCTGAAAATCAATGGGGAACTAGATTCTCTGCAAATCTAAACTGTTACTCAATTTACATACCCTCCTATATGAAAACATTCATGAGATACATAAGCTTCTCTTTACTTATTTTATTACATAGGCACTCCATTTGAAATTTTTTTCTTCTAGACTTTTCATACCACATACTAATTTATTGATGTAATTCATTAATAGGATTGTTAAATATGCAAACATTATATGGTAAATGAAATGGGAGGGCACCCTAGAGTGGTGGGGAAGAGAATTCCCACTCAAAATGATCATATTTTTTTTATAGAGAAAAACTCATTGAGAGAGGACTATGTTACATAGGGATATAGGTCACCATTCTTAACCCACACATTACATTAAAACCCACAATTTATCCCTTGAAAAGATATTGATAACAATGATGAACAAAAGAAGAAAAAAATTAGAAGAATAGACAATTCATAAAATCATGTCCTTTATATTAAATTTATAATTAAATTACAATCAATTCTATCATTGGACTTTTCAATAACTAATTTGATAATAAATTTTTATCTAAGGACCTTATAGTTGAAAATGTAAATCACTTACTGAACCAGGTGAATTTCTCCGTGAATCATCGTACCATAAACAAAAACATGGTTCTCATCAGATATCCAATGAGTTAGATAAATGGAAATCCTAATTTTTATTACACTAGAAATCAGCTTGTACATGAAATTACAGGTACAAATAGGTCGATAATGTTGGGGAGAAGAGGTACCCTTATTCATTGGAAAGATAACCAAGGTAAACTAACAATAAACTTGAGGTAATATACCACCCTGGAAGAAATCATGTACATCCCTCCCAAAATTATTATTTAACATGCACCATGAAGCTCTATAGATGGCTCCCAAAAAGTTGTTAGGTCCCAATGCACTCTATGGGTTGTGGCCTCTCATCACTCTATTAGCCTCCTCCTCCTTGTAAACTACTAGAAGTAGCCCATTTCCAATGCTAGAAACCATAGACAGAACCATGTCAATGAGTTCTTCTTTTCCCTTTCATATCCATCATTCATGTGAGGATTGGGACAAGAAAAAAGTGACTTGAAATAAGTTTACTGCATACACCAAAAAATTATGGTTATATGTATATGTTATATAACCGATTAGAATATTGAGTATTACTATCTATAATTTCTTTTTATGAAGTGCTTGATAAAAATTTCATATTTTGATCACCATATTGTAGTAACATTGTTATATACTATTCACATACAATGTGTTCCAACCTTAGGATCATATCTACAAGTATTTTTTTGTTGTTCATAAACACAAAAAATAATATGTCATTCCAGTGATTCCCAAATATGATTTCCATCTGCACGATGTCCCATTTCACCATATCCATGTGTTGAAAATGAAGGAGATGAGTGTTGATCCATGAGATAATGTGACATATAAGATGCCTAATGTTGTTATAAATCCTTATCCATTAATTACACATGGTTGGATTTTTTTCATGAATCACTCACTAGTTTGAGATATCCTAGAGTTTTGATCCATAGTTTATAGTTGTTTAAATTCCCACCTCTCTCTTTCCTGGGGGTCATGGAAACGAGGGGAGGATAATTGTCTGATAAGATTCATACCATATGGGAGATCATTTTTTCAGAAATCTGTAATAACATAGTCATTGGAAAGTCATCAATCATGGATGAAATAGGTATGATAAACTAGTTTTTAGTTTCTTCAAAATGTACATTGGTTTCATGAATATCCCATTTACATGAATCCACTATAGGCCATGCACTACACGTACTCCCCTATAGACATATTTTAAAAATATCCACTAAATTCCTTTTCTATCAGATCAACAATAATATTTAAATTACCTCCTATAATACATGGAAATGTTTCTAGATCAAAGGAATCTAAATCATTCCACTATGAATTTATTTTATGAGAATCATAGTTTCTGTAAAAAAATAAATAGAGAAGCTATAAATTCAGGAAGAAATATTTGTTGTGAACAATATATTGTTTGAATTAAATTGTTCCATTGGGATCATATAATTCCAAAATATACATATATAGATATTATGTGGATTCTCACTCTTACATGTACACATTGTAATTCTGTGTGAAAATATTGAAATTTCAGTGGAGCATTGTTTTGGCTTAAGGAAAATAACAAGGGATGCTAAATTCGTCTTGATCGTAGTCGCTATGAAGTCATATTTAACCAAAAAAACTAGGAATTGGGCATTACAAATTAGGAATTAAATCATAAATCTGAACAATTCATGGCATTGGACCTAGAAAACATTGAACCTATCTTTTGATAATATGATCACACCCTTATATTCATGTATTGTGACCACATGCACACCCTGTTGTACAATGGTGAAGACAACATTTCAATATAGGATGATAAATATAGAATCAAGTATATCAACCTTCTCATCTAATTGGAAAATACTTTTGGATAGTAGCTAAATGAATCACATGTGAAAATATTAATAGTAAAAATACCTGATGGGGTCATGGAAATGGATGTCTTAAATTTTGGAGATTCCATATGAGATGGATGAATGTGAGATCTATTTGATGGAGGTTGGGGCTCCTAACAATGAGATGATATACTGATAGGGAAATCACAAGGTGTATCATTTATTTAGAGTGTCTTCATTCATAAGTAGGATAAATACAAGAGAGGGGACTATAGATAATAACTTTTCCTCTATCCTTTCATATGTGTATGCCAAACTCATCCTGAGTATTTCTATAATTATGGGACAATTGGGTTGTCACCTTATATGAAACCATGACTAAAAATATAAGGGCACCACTGCTCGTGGAAGTAAGTGCAGTGACTTGTTCCACCGAGTCTACATGGGAGGAATCATCCCAACCATCAAAAACTGGAAGACCATGAGCCATCTCCTCCTGATCTAGGTAGAGCCCTATTTTCCACAATGGATAAAAATAATTTTTAAAGGCCTCTGCAACTAAATTACTAACACACCCATGACACATTTCATTTAAACAAGCATGGAGTTCCCTTGGAGAAGGAGGAAAAAATATAACTTGCCAGGTTAGTGCTAAACCAAGACATGACACCATTCAAAGGAATCCTGAGCATGAAGAAAAATACTATCCGGGCGAGTTTGAGAGTTTTCCACTCAATATAGATCCTAGCAATTGATGCTTCTCCATGATAGAGATAATCTGAAACCTCACACAAAATTCATCATAAAGTATCACTGATGGGATTCAGAAAAATATTTATTGGTGATTGTAATATGGAGGCCTAGTAATGAGATATAGATTGCAATACACAAAGATTATCTTCATTAATGAGACTCCATCACCCAAAAATAATTATTAAAATTACACTACCCCATAGATTTGGGTTCCTTCCACCATGCATGGATGAAATCCTCCCCTGATTATAAAACCTATAAAAAGAATTTACATTTTAGGGTTGAGATGCTAGACATTGAATCCAACAGCCAAGAACCTACAAAATAAAACAAAATAATATTCAAAGGTTTTCAGCTACAAAACTATTAACCAGATTCTAAGTCACGAATTTAAAAGCTTCCATGAAATATGAAGAAGATACATCAAACACCAGATAGTTCCCAATATGAACTGTTTTGGGTACTTTCAAAGAGACATCAAGAAATAAATGTGACTACAAAACTTGTAGAGAGATGTATAGGGATTTCATAAAAGAAACCCCCAGGAGAGAAGTCTCAAAAGTAAAAAAAAGGAATCAGGCTGCAAAAAAGTTTAGGATCCATCCAACAGATGAATGAGAGTGACTTTCTGTGGAGTTGAGGATGACACATGAATGGATGTCACCCTCGGGGAGGTAACATTAAAAAAATTTCTGATCCTGTAGCCTAACATGGAGTCCTTTAATTTCATCCATCTTTAATTTTAGTAATTTTTCATCACAATTTCCATACATTATAAGCCTATTAATTATAATATTTGTTATAATAATGAATACAAATTTATTCATTTTAATACTTTTAAAAATGATCAGAATTATAAACATAAATGTGGAAAATATGGTGAATTCAAGTTAAGAATGACTACATATGAAGTGTATATATTAGATTTGATGTGTGTTAGATATGTAATTAATTTATTATGATAGATATGTTTATGTTAGATGATGTTAAAGTACATTATCGCAGCTGAATATATGTTTTAACTGGTTTTCTCATTTCCAAATCCCCTATATGAGATTTAATTTGTATTATACACATAATTTTATTTATGTGTAGTAAATACTTCTAATTTGAGATTTTATTTCATGAAATAAAATTTTTAGTATTTTTGGAAAAATTGTAATCCCTATATTCGAATAATTTATTATTTAATTTCAACCCAATATATATGTGGGGATTTTTCATCTCAATTATCATTCTTTTGGATTGAGGTTGTTATCACAACCTTTTTTCTATTTTGAGGGTTATTTAATTATTTAGATTATTTTTTAGTCACATATTAAATTTATGTTATTTAAAATAATATAATTTAACCCCACATCATTTTATATAGATTCAAGGGTTACCATTTCACTATAAGAAATGCTATCCTGCGTTTCGGTATTGGAAATGTGTGTTTAATTTCATAGAAAATATCTTTTTATGGATAGTGGAATGTGAATATAGATAGTAAAAATGATGAAAAATAATAAACTGAAAAGGGTTGGTTAATCATTAAAAGAATCATTACTCAGACACGTGATGAGTGGACCTAAGATTCAATTATAAGAGAGACACTCCATGGGGAATTCTATAGAATATTCACAAACTCTTAATGAACCATAGTGATGTAATTTTCTTAACATTATCTTGTTTTCCAAAAAATGTAATCTACATTATAAAATTACAATAATAAGAATAAAACCTAGAAAACAATATGTACCATCCCCACTATATTTCTCTGATTAGGGGACACCATGTAACATTTATAACACCCTAAATCTTCCACGTTGATTATTTAATACTTTCCTAGAATTCCATTATATTCTATTTAATGGGGTAGTATCTCATTTCTATATTTCTCAGTATTTGGATAGATACAGTTTATTCAATAAGAGTATCCATAAAGAATGGTATGAATGGTAATCACGACACTTATAGGGAATGCATTGGATTTATTCAATTGATGCGAGGGGAAATACATTATATAGTTACTCAATTAATTGACACATCTTATGAGACATAAATAGTTGGTTTTTTGTTTTATGCATCTTCCCATAAAAGTATAATTTCTTGATTACAGGTTTGAAAACATGTAAGGGTTCCTCATATATGTCCTTGAAAACAATTTTTGGTTTTGCAGAATTATATCATCCATAAATATGAAATCAATTGTTCTTGTTATATATGTTTTAATTTATTACTAGGAATATAGAATGCCCTCTGGTTTAGAAGATTGTGGCTTCATGATGACAATTTATTCTTTCCATATCGTATTTTCCTTGATTATTTTACAGAATCTTTAATTGAATGTGACACCTTTCTGAGAATCTGAGCACAAACTTATTTGTTTTAATTTCCACGTGATATTTAGGGGAAGTCTACTTGTGATTTTCAGGGATATTATATAGTGGATAATCATGTTCTATCAATATACTCATATGGTATCTTAGGTTTTCCATGTGTAATATAGTTATATATCTTCTCTTCCAACACTAAAAAAAGTTACATTATTCAATAAGTCTTTTACATTATACCAGTTATGTAATAAAACAATATTTATGAGGATCATGGTGTCTAAGAAGTTATATTTTTTCTCTATTATTTTGATGTGGTTGAGTGGTTTTGATGAATTATAGGTTATTTTTGACTGTTTTTTAATGGTCACACAATTTTTACCATTATAATACACACAATATTTTGATGAGTTACGAATTTTATAAGTGGAGAAGATATCATTTAATTATTGCATACCATTGAGTAATTTTATATATTTATTCTAGATACACAAATAGGTCCATGTTTATATTATTGAAATCTATGGGGTCACAGTTTAAGTTAATAATAATGTATCACCCCTATATGGATTGGAAGTATGAGAGAATGATTTTAATTATTGAGGGCATGATTCAGAATTGCATATAATATTTACATGTTGTTTGTGATGATAATATATAATTGGAAATGTTTTATTAAAATAATAATAAACAAGATTTTATTATTATGGATCCCTTTTAATACTTATAATGTCATAAATTTTAGTCACTCTTGTACCATCAAGATGTAGGTGAGTTTATAATCATATGGTCATGCCTAGTATTGGATACATAAAAGTGTGTCCAGTTTATTTTAATGTTGTTGATCACTAACTAGATATGGTCATTATAGTATTAAATATGAATGAAATTAATAGTGGTGTTCATAATTTGTGATATGGTATTCTAATGAGTTTTAACATAGTTGGTTTTCCTTTTTTTGAAGAATTAGTTGATGTTCACACTTCGATATTTTAGTCCACAAATGATTGGGAGTAGATCAGAACTATGGACATATATTTCGATCCTTATATATTAAATATGGATATGACTAATTTGTTTAAATTATCATTTCTCAGAAGTTGCATGTCGGGACTGACTCTTATGATTTATACTAGAGATATCGAGATATGGGAAGATGTTAACTTTTAAGAATAATGGTGTGTATTAAGGACCAAAGTAAGAAGGTTTTATGGGATAATAAAACACTACTAGTAAGGGTGTTGTGAATGTATAACAATATCCAAGATTTAATCCAAGTATACTAGGTCCAGAATATGATCATATTGTATATAGGTTTTTGATGAGAATCTTAGGAATGATTCTCATGATTGAGAATCCCTTAATGGAGGTGTTTGTATATAATATCTAATTTTAATATATCATTTTGGGATAATTTATTGATTTAATGTATTAAATATTATTTGTTTATAGATGTTTAGGGGTGGTTCTAGAGATAGTGGTAATAAATATAATGGTGTCATACCACTAAAATTAAATTTTGAAAAAAATGTATATTGGGTACTAGGTATCAGGTACTATGTGTCTTATTCAAGGGACATGTATCCCCAGCTTACCACTAGTTACGGTGGAGTGGTTACCTGATTAGAGAACTAGGTACATAATCAAGTCATATATGTTACCAAATTTTATCTTACAAATATTAAGTTATTTTATCTAATCTTCTATCTGGAACAATTCCCCACTCTATTCCTCTATAGACCGTCATTTCGTTAGACTAATTTTTTTATCCCTATATGATTTCATTAACTCATATCATCGAATTTATTCATTATTAGATGTGTTTTGGATATTATTGGTCTTGTATGGCTAATTATATTTATATGGTAACCCTATATGTTGTTTTATTAAAAGATTTATTCAACCCTATCAAAAATCCAGAATATCAAGTATTTATATCTTCATATTGGTATTTGAATAATTATTCATGATTATAATAGTGTTTCATGGAGATTTATAACTATGAGGATTATGGTAGGAATTTCATAGGATATATATAATTTATTTATTAATGAAGGTGTTTTTGTGGATATAAGTTTGTTCTTTGAATGCAAATTTATATTCTTGTGTTTTAAATGTATCCATGGTAATACAAATTGATGGAATTAAACCAGTTGGTATGGATATAGGAATTATAATGTTATATTATATTAACTCATTATCATAAATGGTGAAAATGAGTTAGGCTACCCAACCTATATTATTATGAAAAATGTGAGATGCCTATGATTGAATATATTATTGATGAGCGGGTAACATGGATTGTGTGTATGGGTTTCAACAAAAATTTATTGTGATGATGTTAATGTATGGGTATGGATAATATAATGTGATTTATATGTGTGGAGATATGGTGTTTAAAATGGGTTGTTTACATTATTTTATTCCACTTATGATATATTGGTATACCATTCAGATCAATCCTAGTTGATTGGGTGTTGGTTCTTGGAATTATATGTCAATTTTATAATGATTTATTCCTATGTTGGAAGATTATTTATATTTAATGGATGGTATATGGACTCATGTTGAGTGATAAGGTATCATAACACATTTTGGTTTTTTATATCGACCTGAGTGAGAGGGGGTTGGTATGAGACTCTTTCACCCGACGTCACCAACAGGCGATGGGGTGTTGGAATAAGATTTAGATTGGGGCCATACCCATAGTATTAGGTTATTAATCTCACAATTTGGGAGGTTGATTCGGCTAAAAACACCTCAAAACTACTTATTATGTTCATGTTGGTGTATTCATTGCATCAAAAGACCCTCCCATCTAACAAGGGGACAATATATGTTCGGTCACGATTTATTGTAACATATTTAGGGTATAATGAACTCACATGTGTGTAAGTAGCTTATTTATTTGTTTTACTTAATATATATACTAAGATATATATATAAAAAAGATTATAAGGATCAGTTTTTGTTATCATTATCGGTTTTATACTCACACCCCACATATGCTCCCTCGCACATGAAAAAATTTTGTTTACAGGGATCCATGTTTGGGGAAGGCCCTGATATCAGTCTATAGAACAATTAGATATAGTAATTTATAAGGGTGATACTATATAATATATCATACTCATTTTTTTTCTACTCAACATCCATTTTCAATTTCTTTTATTTTATATATTGATCCAGCATTTGGACTAATTATGTATAATAGAGAAAGTTATATTTGATATTGAATCCGTGTTTATTATATTGATGGATTACGGATATGATTCCATGTTGTTTATTTATAACAGATTACTTTTATTATTATTTATATTGTTGATGGTGATCTTATTTCAAGGGAATCGGTTCCCCAATTTATGGTTTAGGGCCTCTTCTATAGTCATAAAACTATTATGTATTTGGATGTGTGAATGGGGACACATACATCTCTGGCTCAAACAAGTTGAGATAGAATAGTGGGTTATATCATTATGAAACATAGAAATCAAGCTTCAATGTGCCACATACATTGTTTTAGTAATATTATATTAGATATTAATTGATTTTGATTATGAATGTTGTACTAAATTATTTGAGGGACTTATTTTACATTGGATGCTTATAATTGATTGTTAATCTCATATCCACATTAAACATCACATATTTAAACTAGTAATTCATCTTTATAAACTTTTTATGTGATAGTATGACAATAATATATTAAAAATCCATAGTACAATGGGTCACTAAATTTTTCTTAATGTAGTTCCAACTAAAAAAATTATATCTATAAAACTATATCCTTCAAAATATAACATTTTATCATATCAATACAATTATTGTTAACATCCAAGAATCTAAATTATTATATATTATATATTATTTCATAATATAAAGAGTAAGTAAATGTTCCCACAATATATATTAAAATTTATTTGATAAAATACATGTTTGATTTTTTATGATCACCTTGATATTTGAGATATAATATTACATTGAAAATATTGTCTTAAAATTGTATAAAAAAATAGACTCTAAATAAATATTTTGAATAATCATTTGGATTTTTACATTAACCTAAATAATATTTTCACCATTTATCAAATTTTTTAATAGGATTACAAATATATTTTGGGTCTTCCGATTCATACATATATAGGAATTATGCAATATATTTCCAATGGGATGAAATTTTAATATTTTTATAATGTGATACGTGTAACCCTTGAATGAATAATATCACACCCAAATATCAATTTTTAAATTATTTTTTTTAATATTGAAGATTAATCTTATAGAAATTATTTATCGTGTATAAATTTGAAATCATATACTTAAAAAATAAAAATAAGATTAATTGTGTTTATCTTTCTAAAATGAATATTATTACCTGCATTTTCATTAATGAAATTAGACATTTTTGATAGATTTTGAACATGTATCACCAACCCAAGAGAGACTAATTGAATACATATGGTCATTTAATTAACATATAATCTACAATAACCATTTACTATGAATCATTCAGGTTTCTCAATGAATACATATACAATCGTTCCACTATTTAGGACTTCTGATTTAATATATATATATATATATATATATATATCTTTTTATTTCCATTGATCTATGAAATATGGGAGGAATAGAATAATTCATTACCATACAATTTGGTAATAAATTTTCATTTATGTAAACTAACTTTAACTGATAATATTTTTTTAAAAAAATCATATTATTCATTTTTAATTTCATATTATTTATTTCTTCCTTTTAAAAAACATTATTTACATCCATTAAGATGAAAAAAATAAAAAAATGGATTGGTTATTAGATCCTAAGACATGAATCATGTTGAGATATCAAATTTATCCCATAGGATAAGTTATATATATATATATATATACTTATCTAAACCCCCATAATAAGTGAATTTTTCAATATAACAATCTATAATTACATTTGAAATGTATTTTTCAGTAAATTCCTCAATTGTATATGATAAGAAAGGGAGAAAAATATTGAAATTACTTAGGGATCATCAGAGTGTAAATTCAAGGGATTTGAATATTTCATTGAGGGTATTGTGGGAAGGAATGAGATATTATAGGATAAGAATATTTTATGAAATTATAAAATTTATGGAGCCACAATTTTATACATAAAATAGAAATTCCCCTCATAGGGAGGAAATATTGAGAAAAGTACCAATAAATATCTACTATGTATTGAATCTCAACGAATAGAACACTATAAAGTGATGTATCACCCCTAGTGAAATTTCTTATATATAATATAGTATAAATTAGTAACATGAAGGATAGATTCAGTGCATACTAGGCTTAATGAAGTGGTTTAGATAAAAATTGTGAAATTGAATAAATTCCCATTTCAGAAATTTTCACCCAATTAAAAACATATTGGGGATTATTATATTTTCTTCATACAGGTTACATTTTATAATATGTTATAATAATTCAATTAATTTTTGAAATTCGGATATTTTATATTTATATAGAGAAGAAAACATAAAATATGTTTAATATAAATATACTAAATCAATATCAAACATTTATAGATTTATCATAGGAGGATCTTGGATTCACTAATACTAATTGTGATATTGAAAATAACTATTTTGACAAATAGAAGTTTGGGGTTTAATTCATACTAGCCAATTTCTATTATGTCAATAATAAAAACATTATCACTTGTTAGAGTATGAATATATAAAATTATTAAAATCACTCATAAATATATACAATAAAATAAAAATAGAATAACTTGTATACTATAATTTTTCATTCATCAACTCCAAATGTGGGAATTATTTAATTTCAATGATTTGTTTAATTGAGTCAAATATATTTCACAAATATTTTAAATTGAATACATGAGAAGTATGGGAAATTCTATACTCTAACACACATAAATTATCCCCCAACACAATATTTGAACAACAGTTTTTAGGAAATAAGATTAATGTTAAATAATAAGAGAATTAGTAATATTTTATATATCTCTCAATCAATCACATACCTTATTGATGTAGTGTTGGGACTCCAAAAAACTAAAAAATTATTTCTTTATCTGGCACGAAAATTTTTTTACCATAATAAAATTAATATCAAATTATCATATTCACCAAAATAAGATATTTCATTCTCAAAAATTCATCTAAATATTATTCCACGATTAATTAATATTTATTAATCAAATAATTTAATCTTTTAAATTATTCAAATTCCCATTAAAATTTAGATCATTTATAATAATCATTAATTTTTTTTACAACATAATATCATTGTTGACATATATAGAAATAATATATTCTCAACCTTAAAACATTAATGATGCTAGTCAAATTTTATTAACAATACATCTGTATGGGAACAATGAAAAATAATGACAATATATGCACTTTATTAATCCAAATGAGTAATGTGTTTTATCTATATAAATATTAATTAACATATTTTAAGTATACTCAAAAAAATCTTAGGATAATTCTACATCATCACTTTAAAATAATAAAATATTCAATTTAAATTCATAATACTTACTAGTATCATTCTATTATTTTACAAATCACTATTAAATTTTTTCTACTTTTCAGATATATTCTATGTCGTATATCTTTTAAATATCATTAATTGAAATTTTATTTAACTTAATCCAATATTTGTTTCTAGGTCATTTTCAAAAAAAATTATTTTATTTAATTTTTTTTATGTGTTAATCTCAAGAATTTTTTAATCGATTATTTAAATGTTTTTTTGGAATAGTATGCTTCATCTTTCTTGCAGCATAATCTTTTGTATGTCTGATTTAACTTGGGTAAATTTTAAATTTCATTTTTAGAAAATAATGTTCTATTAGAGCACATAATATTATATTTAATGTTGACTGAATTTCCTATAGATCCTAATGAATATATTAATATTTGTTGGTAGGTTTCTCCAAACACTGAGGAAATATATATATGGACATGTAAAATTAATATGGTTTCCCACATATTCAATCCATACTAAAAATATACTATTAAAAATAATGATTCTATATACGTTACCTTAAATATTTGTTATGTTATATATTTTATCTAGAATATTATTATCCATAGAATACATCAACTAAAAATTAAATAACTATTTTTTTGATTATTAAACTAATTAAAAACTCAATACTGAAATAATATTATCCATTTGAAAGAAAATTCATGCAATTTTTTTTGAGAAATATATTTTATATAGTCAAAAAGTTTTATAGGAAGAAATTGATTTGTTAAAAAAGTTTATTATTAGGTCATATATATGATCTAGGTTGTATTTTTAGGGTTCCATGTTTTCTATGATTTATTAAAACAATTTTTTACAGACACCTCATGTGTATAAAACCTCATGAATTTTGTATATTTCTATTGTGTTAGTTTTTCTTATTAAAAATTCCTCAACCAAGTAACATAGTCTTAGAGAAAAAATTTATTAATTTTTTGATCCATTAAAATACCAATTCAAATAATAGAATATGTGTTACATAGGTTTAAATATTATGTAAATTGGATTATAATAACACTATTAACATTATTTTGTTTGTAAAATAATAAATAAATATCATAATTATATTCAAACAAGCACATAGAAGTTGTGTTTTGTATAAATATATTCTTATGTTCTATGAATACACATATATATATTGTGGACATCGAAAAAATTCCTGATCCAAATATAAAATGATATTTAATTTCATGAACTTGAGCCTCATCCCAGTTGGTGAGGACTCCATAAGTGCATCTAGGAGACCCGAGATCAAATCCCGGTGGAGGATAATTTCTGGGGTATTGTAGCAGTATTGTAGTAGGAACTGTGCAGAACTATAGTAGGTATTATAGCGGGAACTGTAGCAGGAACTGTTTGGCACTGTAGCATCCAAGAATATTCCCCCGTTGGGGCCTTCAGGCCACCGATTTGGTCTACGAGACCTTTAAGGTCTTTGGGCCACCCAATACTTTGGGTCAGTAAGGCCTTCAGGCCCCCTCATGGCCTTCGGGCCACCTTATATGCAGAAGCAAACCATTAAACCTACAAGGAACAAACATTATAAGGAGGTGGAGCAAGGAGCATTCACCCAAGAAACTACTAAAGGGATTGAAATAATGAGAGGGTATGGCACTGGACATTGGGATAAGCCTGTGCATGCATGGGAAATCCAAGCCAAATATCCATGAGATGGTGGAGAGCTGATTTCACGATGAAGATGATGGGGAGTAGCAGTTTCAAGTCGTTATTCTGGGTTGTATGTAATGTTTGAAAACTACGGGCAATGTATACGGCCAATGAGCCATGTAATACTTACACCTACGGGCCTTGTAAGGGTTCCACCTCACCCCTTGAAAGTAGTAATATAAAAATAATTAAAATCAAGGCCTTAGGGCCATTAGAATATATTTAATTTCATACAAATTGTGGTGTAACATCACATAATCAAGTCTCCCATGACCACAACATATAATTAATGTCATAATGTTTCTTCTGACACAATTTTATTGTTGTATGAAATATATTGTGTAAATTATGTTTACTGTATTGAGTAATGTTCAGTGTGTCTAATGTATAATGTACATAATAAATTCTTTGATTTTAAATAAAATTCTATAATTATATTCTTTTTCAATTTTATTCTATTGTATTTATTTATTTTTAATTTTTTTATAATTTTTAAAACATTTATATTTTATGGGAAACTTTTAAAACATGATCATCATTTTTATAAATATGTACTGTCTCATTTAAACATTAATCAATTTAAATTATATTGAAAAAATATATTTCAAAATTTATACAATATTTATAAATCATTTAATTTATTTCCTTTGATATAACAAATTAATGAATTGGGGAAAGTCTAATTGGTTTTTAACTTCAATTCAATTATTAAACTGAGTTAGTTTCCATGGTGATTGTATATAATATTGGAGCGTTAAATTAAAAGCTAACAATATAACTTGATATATATAGATAAAAATAAGTTTATTTTTAAATTTATCACATTAAATTGTAATAATAATTGATTAAATTCTTTTAACACAACTGATCCTAGTTATAAATTACTTATTTTTATCTTTTAATAATGTTTTAATTTGCCTTTTCTCTTTAATTATACGAGAACATGAATATCTTTATCTGTGGTGGAGTTGATATTTATATTTTATTCATTATTTTTTCATAACCCATCTCAAATAGAATACTTCTTACGTTGGAACCAATGGAAAGTGTGACCTCAAATGCCTATATATAATAGGCCCTTTGGTAGAGACTAACATAACTGTTTTAAAACACATAAAATTGGATGATATAGTCTCATTATATTTTTAGGTGAAAATGAATCCACTAATTAACATGGTGTAATATTTATTAAAACATATCCCATAGTGTATGTACTGTTAAACATAAATATGTTTTCCAAATAGATGCCTAAAATTAGGAAAATATTCTAATAGTAACTCCAAAAAAAGAACTAACATCATGCCTCATTATATTAGTGTGTAATACATTTATAAATTTCATCTATAATGTATTAAAAATATATATATAATAAATGGGTGATAATACACATTTAATCAAATCAACATTCCCCATAACCCTTTTTCAAAATGTGGAATAATAAAACTAATGCCTTGGTGAATAATTATCAAAATCAACTGATTACTTATACCAGGTAAACTACCACCTATCCTCACTGAGGCACAATTATCCAAATACCCATTAATTATAGGATAAATAACATAATTAATATATATAATAAGTTACGTTAAATACTATTCCACATTTAATAGGTCTCCCCAATACCCTAACAATATATGTTAAGGAACTACCAAATCCAAAAAATGTACCTCTCCTCAAACTATATAACACTGAAAACATTGATCACATAATAACAACCATATAATTCATGTCAAACTAATAAGAATATGCATCTATATACCACATCAACACAACACAACCATGTATCCACTATATATCCACATCTATGTCATATCATATAACCTTGTTATAAAGTACAAGATTAAGAAATATATAAACCATGTTCCTTACTTCTCCCTTATATGTCTCCAAAATTCTTAAAGTCATCAAATTCATAATCACATACCAATGATATGCCTCAAAAAAAAATACTTTGTTTGAAATATAGATAAGGGAATGGTTAGTTGTCACCCATCCATATCAACCCCATATAAGATTTTATGGAAATTACAAAGAGCCTGGAACCTCATATGGGCATTTTCAATATTACTAGAATCAGATGGTGGTGCGTAAGAAAATAAAATAGAAGACATTGAATAAATAACATCACACATACTCGACCTCTGGGTATATAACAAAACACAACAGCACTACAACCATAGTATTTTCCTCTATAAGTAAAATATTTTCCACCCCAACCACAACATTAACCAAATCCTGCATCACGCAAATAACAAAACAATATCCATATACAATCCTTTTCATAATTTATAATCAATTCAAATATTAATTTATTACCAACTACTTTATAGTTAATAATCCAATTATATGTTGTTCTTTAAAATTCACTAAATATATTAATATTTAATTTTCAATTTAATTCTTGAATATTATACCATTACTCAATTATAATTTCTTCATGCCATTCATTCACCATATAATACAATTTAATTTAACACACACAGATATATATATAAATTATTTAATAAAATTAAATATATATCCTTACTAAATTATACATAAATTCATTTAATATTTTTCAAAAACATCCATTATTACTAAATCCCATCCCCATTTCCCTTCAAATTACTTAAAATATTCAATAATATTTTCATATCCTGATGAATCTATCTCATAAATAATATTAATATCATAAAATCTCTACAATATAAACCTTTCTAACAACCCAAAAAATGAACTACATTAAATTCACAACAATGACCATAATATACTATATTATCCATTATAACCACATCCATATAAGAAAAATTCATCACGTCAATTTGACCAAAAAATAAAAAAATTAAGATTACTACAACAATAAAAATAGTTATAATTTTATTAAATAAATCTTGATTTACATGATAGAAAAATCAAAATCCACCATTTTTAATAATACATCATATTAGAAAATTAATTCTTTAACAATTGCGTTGGGAATTTCATATTTAATAATATAATTTTTTATTTACCATATTTATATTATTAACCAACATCAATCTTGATGAATCTCATTAATAATAATGATATTGATATAGAACAAAAAAATTTCCAAATCAACATTATCCAAAAGAACAAAAATAACACACAGATATACACATGACACACCAATATCATAAAAATCATATAAAGGCAATGTGATACATTTTATTACAACAGTTTCCATAATCTATTTAATTTTTTTACTATGAAAATTCCTACCATCTACTCTTGAAAAAAAATCTCAATTACAGATTTATCACATGACATATAAATGAGATTTATTGAATCCACTAACTCAGTTGAGGCTTCAATGATGATGATTTATGGACAAGATGCATAAGATAACCAAACTCCACAAATATGAAAGGAATAACCTATGATAAATAATGAAACACAAATTTCTATTAAATCCTAAAATACACCCAACTAAAATTTTATAGAACAAATTGATATTTTATTGTAGAAGAGTACAAATGATTTGGATATATGAGAAACATATGAAGTCAACCCTAGATTCATATGAATTTAGTCACATTAGGTAGTGAGCTAAAATTATCCCACTAAGACCTATAATCTCCAAGGTATTAATCCATGATTATTTAGTGTTTGATAATGGATGAGGGGAAATAATTAAAACATGGAAGAATGAATAATTTATAAATGAAAAACTAATGTAAACAAAATAATACTATTAAAAAATGTATCATGGAACAAAGAGTCCACTATGAGAATCGTGGTGAATCTACCCTTATCAACATAATTAAATTTGGATAGTAAATATTTAAAAAATTTATGACCATGGATGATTGTATATCATTGGGTAATTACATGAAACATTACTCAAACATCTAGAAATTTCTATGCAATCCTCAACCTCCTCCCTCTAACCTAATAATCAACCAAGAAAAACCATTACACCAAGATAAATCATCATTATGGATCACATATCCAATATTAAATCACATATATATAATATTAAATTAAAATCACAATAAAACACTCCATGTAGAAACCAATGAGAGTATAGTCAATCAAAACTACCTCGACCATCCACCACATCAAAAAAATACCATGACCTAACCAGCATGAATTAGAATAAATACTCACATCATAACACAGAAATACAAAGTGAAACCATAAAAAAACATTCTCTTCCAACTCCATTGAATAATAGATCATGATACAATGCAATTTTTCAGGATGTGATATATAGTCAAAGAAAATATTTATTTTGAATACCACCATAACCTAAACATTTAACCTCCATATCATCCCAAAATCCTTAAACATGAAAAAATTGAAACTATTGTACTATTTCTAATTACAGCATCTATTTTTTATTCCACTCAAAAAATTATTTTTCTTGAAAATTAAAATAAAATCATTTAAATTTAAACACGTAAAATCATCTCTATAAAATACCTCTAAAACGAGATTGATTTTTTATAAAATAAATACTTTCTAAATCCTATGATGAACTATACACCTAACGATATCTATAGTGTCATTCCTAAGGATATCCACCCCAAAAATAATAAACTACTTAACCCATAAAAAAATTCGAATATGAGAACTACTCTACAACAATATCCCTTTTCTGACAAGATATATATTAAAATTAATTTCATATTTGAGATACCTCACATATTAGTATTTCAATATAAAAAAACATAAACATTATAGAGAAGGGAAGGGAAAAATAATGTCTCCATCACATTCCATTATATACCTAACAATTTTTTCTCATATTTTAATTGTAAGGAATGTCTATGTTTATAATATAATAATTTTAATTATATATCCTCAAAACATTATGACTGAACATTTAAAAAACATCGAATGTACATTCAAACCAATTTTCAAATAATGAAAAAAATGAAAAATACTTTTATATCACATTTATATTAAAAATATAATAATAAAATAAATCAATTTTAAAAATTTGAAATCTTATAAGAATTTAATATTATAATTTGTAAAAAAGTGCCAAAATAATCGAAGAATAATGACCATAAATGAATTTTTTTTAACACAAAAAATGGATTTATTATGAATTTATAAAAGTTCACAGACCCATAAAATTCATCACAGTAATAAAAATAAAACACACTCCAACAAAACAAACCACCAATAGAATTTTATCGAACCAATAGAAAAAAAATCACAAAAACTAAAGGACACCATGAATACTTGGGAGTTAATATTAATGATCCCAAATCATAGAAAATAAAATATAAATAAAGTCTATTATCGTATTAAATATCAATCAACTCCCGATATAAAACATTTTGTTACATCCTCTATATAAAGGGATTTGTTACACTTCACCTTCACTAACCAGAAAGCCTATAATTCTATGAATTCAGACTACGAATCCAATATTTGACAAGGTATTTATATATAATATAGATTCCCTCTGAAATTATGCTTCCATTTGTTAATTTTTATCCCTCAAATGAACCCATGTATTTAGTACTAAAAGAGATAATAATTATCAAATAACTATCATTAAAGATATTTCAAAACAATATGCTTGCACTCCTTTTGATAAAAAATCTAAAAGGTTGATATCTAAATATTTTAAAGTGAATTCCATTATCTTTGACACAAAAAGAATCATTTTTTTATAAAAACAAGTTAATATTTTCCTTAAAATTAATATAGGATTCATATTAAAAATCATTCTCTTAAATAATTCAGGAAATTTTTCCCATAGAAGCTCATCTAGGTGTATATGGTTTATTTTTCACTATATTAAAGACACATATTGAAGAATAAAAACATATAAGAAGTCATTGAATTGATCATGAGTATACATAATCTCAAAATAAATTTACCCAACTCTATCCACTCTTCGACCTTTAGACTTTATACTCTACCAAATAATTTTTTTACTTCTTAATTATAGAAAATAAAAATCACCATATCTGATGAATCCTCCATCTACTTCCCATTATCAACTCCAAAATATATTATACAGAAATGTACTTAATAAAATAAATAAGGAATATAAGATCAATTAAATAAAATAAAAATAAAAATCAATAGTTTGATAAGACATTACATATTTTGAATAAAATTCACTTTCATACTACTACTCTACCAAACTAACTCAACATTCAAAAAAAACCCACCATTATTCTAAATGGAAATAATTTTTCCACAAATAAAAATGTATCATGACCCCCAAACAACCAATAAATATAAATGTTTTCATGATTGAATAATTATATTTACTACATTTTTTCACATAATTCATGTATTTTAATTGAAAAACACAATAACTGAAACACATCAGGAATATCATCAATAGAAAAAGTAAGTCTCATAAATTTTGAAATGTAATCATAATGTTTTGAAACATTAACTTCATCATAATTATATTTTACAAAGTATAAATGAATTTAGAGGAGAAAATTTTTGTTAATGTAACACACTCTAAAAATTATAATTTGAATAAATAAAAAAGTTTTCATACAATATTTTTATTCCTACTGTCTCTTTAAAATGAAACTCATAAATCAATATGTAAGGAATGATAACAAAAACCACTATTATATAAAAACTTCAAAAAAAATTATTGACACTATTTATATAAACAGAACATTGATGAAAATTAAAATCATCAATAGAATTATTTATTTTAGGAAACAAAAATCTAGAAACATAATAAATTATTAAAAAAATTCAACTAATCATTATAAAAACACCAGGAAAACCAGTATAAAATATAGAAAGAATAATCAAAATCATAATGGTCCAAACCTAAATAAATTACAAAAAAAATGTTTTATAAACATTTTAATAATTATAAGTTACTCATGATTTTAAAAAAATATCATTATGTGATTAAATGGATATCAAATGTTCACGCCTCACAAAAATTAAAATGTAACATGTTGAGTAATTTAATAATATTAATAAAACATCATCAAAAATTCATAATAAATATAAATCATATTAAACATAATTGAAAAGAATTAATTGTAAAAAAATATATTAATAAAAAACACAATCATTTAAAAAATATTTTAATCAATTGACATATTTGTCCTTAATTCATACAATTATGATATGATATTTTTCAATCCAATATTAACATGCATCAACATTGAAATCATGAAATTTACATTGACTCAGATAATATTATAAAATATTAAAACATGAATCTAAGAAAAATAATTTTATTAAATTTAACTAACATTTAATATATTAATATATCATCATTTATTAATAATTCACTTATGTAATAAATAAAGTTACACTTTTATGAAAATTTCATGTAATTATTGAATCAATTTCAACAATTCCGATGTATTAATTTTTCATTAATAACTTACATTCAATGAAATATAATAATTTATAGGATTATAATTTTACACTTTTTTAATGATTATTTAAATACTATATTAACATGATAAACACAAGAAAACCAACATTCATATGGATTACATATGAAAATTTTTATAGAGATGATAGTTAACACATAACACAGCACAAAATAAAAGTTTCGTTTTCTTGGAATTTAAAATTATTTCATTAAACAAAAAAAATATATTTAAATAAAAATATTATATATTGGATTTAAAATTACTTTCTATTCCACTTTAAATTAATTAAAATTATCACACTAATAAAATTTCAGGAAATGAAGAAGAAATACTAATATAAATTACTGTATGAAATATTGATATCATCTTCATACCCCAAAAGATTTATATTTTCTAAAATTATTAAATGATTATAAATTATTATATTAATGATTTATTTTAATATAAAAAAAGATTAAAATTTATTTTGACCTCCTAAAGATTCCCAGTCAAATCACTTTAACAAATAAAGAATGATATATGTGTGACTCCTTGGATTCTTCACCATAACTTTTATCATCACAATTAGTTATGTTTAATAAGATTAATGAACTTTAATCATCTCATTATGGAACATAATTATGTAGTTCTTAATTTTCTCATTTTATATAATAATGTTTCCATTCTTCATTTATTTTTCCACTACTAAAACAATGAAATCTTCACTAGTGCCCATTAAAATGATATATCCAAATATTTATCCAAATATTTTATGTCACTCTATTATAGACCATAACTTCTAGAGACCCTTCTAGATCATTAGTGAATCCATGTTTCGGATAGGATTCCATGTATAATATTACATGACCTAGTGACTTTCATTTGGGGTATATAATCTAGACAATGGGAGTAGTTACCCTTACAATCAATGGAAAGAAAATAAATCCACCAATTAACTCCATAAAATATAAAGTAATACAAATATAATGATTAATTCAATTTAGGAATAAAAAAGTATTCCAAATGAAAACCTAAAATCAAATGAATCATATAATATCAACTCATCAAGAAATAGTTAAATCCATTACATGACCAAGAAATACCAATCCATTTCACAATCAATATCATAAAAAATAGATATATAATAAAATGGTGATCATACATGCATACTCAATATTTTTTTCTCTAAATGCAATTTGAAATGCGTAATACATACATTAATGTCTTATTAAATAAAAAACGATCTTGATAACAATAATATATCCAATAACACCCATCAAAAATATAGATCACTCAAATAAATCCATATATAATTATGATTAAAAAATATCAATAATATATATAAGGATATAAAAAATCTAAACACTCCCAATGAACTATTTTCCCATTATATTCCCAAATCATATTCCTTATTCATTGAAACTCCTTCATATCAATATATCCACTATTAGAATAATCCCATCACATCCTTATGAATGGCCATTTATCCGTGTAAAATTAATATAAATTTATAACTCTTAGTAATTTTTTCCAACATCAAATATCTTGAAGGACCTTTTTCAACATATCACTATATTGTTAACATATTAATATATTGGTAATTTTTTTAATAAAGTTCAAAATGTAAAGGGTTTTTTAATTAAAATATAAAAGAAAGAAAAATTAATCAAGAATAGGTGTTATCCTACAGTGAATTCCCAGATGAATTCCTTAAATTGAATCTATTTTCTAGTAAATATTAATATATAAATAATAATTACAATAAATTACAAAAATAAAATCACCTCTCATATTATTAATCACTTATGAAACAAGTTTATTACAACAACATGTGAACATGACCTCTGATCATTCAATGACTAGTGGTAGGGGACATCTGCAATAACCTAGGTAATGATAGAATACATATTTTTTCAAATTTATAAATTTATTTAAATTTATAATAATTAATATATACAATATTCCCAATATAGTACATGATAAAACTTGATTTATGGTTGAAATCATTATCTTTTAAAAAAACTGTTTAATCCCATATAAAATGACACACTTGTTTTAAATCAATTTTTTCACTTTTATAAATTATATTTTAAAAAATAAACCTATAATTAAAAATATTAATATCAAAAATTTACATTTCTTGTGTTTTTTTCTTATGAATTTCATATTCTAGTTTAAAATTAAAATACATCATTTTAATTCAAAACATCTGTTTTATCTATTTTATTAATATAGTAATATTATCCTTTTGGTTTTTTAAATGTTTAATTAGATCGATTTTTATCTTTTAATCTAATTTAGTAATCTATAATCTATTTCACATTGAAATTGGTTTTACATACTTCATGATCTTTTGAGCATTTTTACTTTAAACCCCCTCTTTCTCATTCCTACAATGAGATTAATTTTTAAATAAATTCTTCCATTTGTCTTTTTTTATTTTTTAACAATGGATTCCATATTTTGAATCATGGGGTTATAATTGAGTAAATAGGTCCCCTTTATTTTTAGAACATTCTTAATAGTATTTTTGGTAATATTATATTTACTATGGTTAAAGGTAAATTTTATAATTCAAGGTTGAAATAATAGTGTAAATAATATAAAATCACCATTAAACATTACCTTTTCTAAATAAATTATTTTTGGAACAAAAATAATGAATTGGAAAATTTTATATCCTTTTTAATCCAATTCGTTTTGATTATGAATTTTACAATATTATATTTAATGTAAACTCAAGGATGTTATACTCAGTTTACTCAAAACTATAACAATTTTAATAAGAATTTATTTATGGGATATGTTTAACTAATAATTAGAAATTCTAAATATAAAATTATTATATACATCATGGTAATTTTATTTATAATTTTAGGAAATAAGTAATTGAATTAAATGTGGACTCATTGATGAAGCAGTAATTACATTATTAATGAAAGAATCAAATAAATGTTGTTAAAAATATTAAAATAAATATAATTTATAAAATTACTATTGTAAATTAGTATTTTTTATTCTATTATAATATTACTAATGTGTTTGAATATTGTTTTTGATTATTTCATATATTTATCAAATTTTTAAAAATTCATGTAATGAATATTGTCAAAATTGACATTCTTGATATTTTAAAATAAATAATTGTTTTTTAAATGAAAGAAATTTTATAGGAAAATAAAATTACACAAAATAATTTAAATAAGTGTAAAAATTTCATAAATTATTAATTTTATATTATTTTGATATTTTATAGTAATTTTATTAACCCAAAAATAATAAATTGCATGATATTCTGGTAAAAATTTAAATGGTTAAATAAGGGTTAAAACAAAATGATATGTATCAGAAAATAATAAAAACATGTAAAATATTTATTGGATGAATTTATATTGAACCATAATCATACTATATTAAAAATAAACTATTTTGGACACATTTTAAAAAGAAAAATAATTTTAATTACTTTACTAAATAGTCAATTTCCAAGAGTTCTCCTCCCCTCTCTTATAAAAGGGCATTAATTCTTAACATTTATTCGCACATCAAAACAAATTTGGTTTGAAAATTATCTATCTAAATATCTTCATATATTCCATAACCACATTATAGAGGAATTATTTTATGAATAACAATCACCTTATAGGTGTTTTGGATTAAATGAAATGAAGTTGCCTGATAGAAAGATACGATTTCTAATAATATTTTTCTGTTTTATTTATTCTTCCACGTCCTTAATATTTTATTCATACATGATGTGTTATTAAATACATTATAATAAATATTATTCCATGTTATTTTGTTAATATATTCGGCTAAATATATCTCCAATTTCTTGAAATGGGAAATGAATTATGCATTCGTGTGTACGACAAACTAACACCTCGCGAACCAAAATAATTTTTTCTCCCTCACCATCTAACAATATAGTTTATAATGATTGAATTAATTTTTATATATGATATTCAGGATGTATTTATCATTATAATGTTATTATATATCAATTATGTTTTTACCTTTCTATTCCCATAAAAATTATAATGTCTTTTGTGTGTAATTGGGAACTATCTTGTCTACGAATCATTGGGATTAGTTTTTATTCACCCAATAAAATGAATGATATATATATAAGTAAATTTAAGTGATTAATAGGATTTAAATTTTCATATGACAATTATTTAAAAAGAATATTCCTTACCTTATTTACATGATTGATCAATGAAAAATGGAAGCATTACATGTTCATACATATGACATACCATCTCCATGATTATAAGGTTATTCTTTTTTCATAACCCTAATTAAATAGTTTCATTTAAAATTGTTATTGATGTTTAAAATGGATTATTATTTCTTGAATATTATTATATGTATGACCTTATTATTATCAATTTAACTATTTACATCATACCAAGTTCATTTTTACACTAGTACCAAATATTGAAAAACATACGACATGAACATTAATAATTAAATAATTTTAATAACATGGAAATAAGTGATATAAAAATTAATTAATAAAAATTAGAATGTTTTTCAAGAATATAAATGATTATCTTTATTTTAATATTCAATAATAAAAGTATTTTACATGATTAGTCCGACTTGTGGTAAGGGACTTTCTTTTAAAATCACTATTTTAAAGTTCACTTTTTACAAAAGTCAAAGGGAATATATTTTTAACATATACGAAATGAATGGTTTATACCGCTTTCATGATGATTTATTACTTTAGAGTTTTATAAATTAGTTTTAATATTTATTTTCTATGAAAATTATTTAGTTATTTTGCGTGCATGTTTTATATATATAAACGTTTTTTACAATAAAATTGTATTTTAGTGTTTGAAAATGTTTTTCTCATTTGAGTAAAAGCTTTTACAAGGGTTTTACTCAGCAACCATTGCTTACAAATTGTTTATTTTTGTCCAATTCCATTATAAATCAATTTATTATGGATTTATTCCCATTATATATCATGATATGTTGGGTTGAGCCCTATATATCTCAAGATATGATGAGTGAGCACTATTATATCACTATAAATCATTGGGTACTCTAGAGAAGGATTTTGACCATAAGGTTATTTCATATGTAAGTGTTAATGTAAGAGTGGTATGGTAATGATGTCCCGATTCACTTTTATTATTTTTATAGGCATGCATATGAGTATTTAAGATATGTGTTTTAATAGTTTTCATGTTTTCGCTGAACTAATGAAATCATTATTTTGTCCCTTACTAGGAATGTTTTGTTCATCCCATGTTTTGAAATTTATTTTTTAGGGTATATAATGGGTAAAATAAATGAGGAAGTATGGAAACCCTTTTCTTTATTTCATACATAAACATGATTTATTACATAAAACCTTCACTTGATACAAAATCGAAGATCGAGAGGTCTAATGTGTTTGGGGCTTAGGATCATTACATTACAACATAAAACATGAAGTACAAAATCTTTATTAAAAACATTTATTGCATTAAAACTACATTAATTCATACTTAGAGGGGCATGGAATAACATGAGGACATGTATAAGAAAAGGGTGAGATATAAAGAAAATTGAGGGAATACACATGGAATAACATGAGTAATACAATAATTTTTATAAAATAGGAATATAAATGGAGAAAAAGATAAAAATGAACATAAAGGCATGATAATTCATGATAATCTAAACATGGAAATCTAACAACAACTCTTTACATGGAATTATCATGAGCCAAGGCTCATTGCACATTGAGCATGAGTAAACCCTCATTTCACATGAAACATGAGTAAACCCTCATTGGACTTGAATTATCATGAGTCACCACTCATTGCACATAATATATCAGGATATCATACTTTACCCAATGCATTGGAATGCTATCAGGGAACACCCTTCTTAAACATTTAATTTCTTTCATAACTATTCCATATAGATCAAACATCATGGAATAAATCATCATAATTTATAAAATCACAAAGGGATGTGAAATAAATACATTAATATTTATAATCAATAAGTAAATGTACATAAAGTTCAATACCCTTGATAGGGAAATGGGCCTGGTATTCACTACAACATGACATTGGCTTGGAAAATCGTAGTCAATTTCGATAGCATAACTATGCGAAATAAGAACTCACAAAAATTAGTTGATGAATGAGAAATGGGAGTCTCATCATATTTACATGAAATGTACAGTAAGGGGTCATTTTGATACATGTCGCAATAAATGTAATGGAATTTAGATGCATAATACAAAATAATTACTTGGATAAAAGAGGAGAGTGAAATCCCTCACGGAATTTTGGCATGGTAATAGGTGTACATTAAAGGCATTAATGAGAGATAAATGGGTCTCCCATAATAAAAACATAAATAGGGAAGCATGGTTGAGGTTGTATATCATACCCAAAAATTTTCAATTCAAATCAAATAGACATAACAACATAACGAAAATTAGAAAAAAAAATGAGAAATGCAGATATCTGTTATTTGGATGTGTGCTTCTGATGGCTTGGGAGAGGCTAGAGAGAAGCTTATTTGGAGCTTGGGGCACCTTGGGAGGATTCTAGAGATATGAGGGTTGAGTTTGGATGAACTCCCAAGGCTTTTATTGAAGTTTATGTGGGAGATTGTGTGGGTTTATATTGGAAAGGAGAATGAATTCTTTATTTTTTGGGTTTGAGACACCACACATTAAACTAATCCAAACCACCAACCATCCCATGTTTTTCCCAATAATGAGTGGAAAACAATTTTTTATATTGAAAATGTCTGACTTATTAAAATAAAAGGGTTGCTTATAGGGACGTGAGTCACACTCTCAAGGAAAACAATTTAAAAAGACAAAATGTTTTATAAGCCCCGAACGATCAACTAGAGCATTGTAAAATAAATCAGAAAAAAACCCTAAATCTCATTATATTAATGGTAAAACATATATTTTCCAAATTTAATGTTTATAGTATTTTATTACATCACTATTAGGTCATTATGATTTCATAAAACACATTATATATGTAAATGATATTTAATTTTTACTGGAAAATTCCATCTCAGAAAATTAAGAAAAATGTCCCATTGGATAATTTTGACATCCTGATTCCAAAAATAATATTAATTTAATCTAAATAATTTTCTAAATATGTGAATTTTATCTTTTTAAGTAAAAACTGTCATTTCTAGAAAATTTATGGGTTTTGAACAAAACAGCTTTTAAACCTTAATAAAAAATAAAATTATATTCATAAAAAATTGTATAATAATTTATAATTAATAAAAAGTTATTTATTAATAATATTTTATTATTATAATAGTTAATTCAATAATCCATTAATTCATCAAAATATATTTCTTTTTTGAATAATAACTAAAAATACTATATGTGCTCTAAAAACTATTTACAATGTAATAATAATAAAAAGAATGTATATTCTATATACAAGAATAATGTACAAAATCATAGTACAAGTATATTGTTACATAAACCCTTTAAATAACCACAAAATTCCATATGGTAATGTGCATGATTGTGAGAGGCACTTGGGTTAGCTCAGATTACATAGCTCGAGTGGTAATCTTTATCAACTTACATATCTCTCATAGGCAGTTTCGCTCGTGCTTAACATATTGAAGATCGTCTTGGTCATGGTCAAGAGCGAAGCCTAGTGATGCGCCCTCCTTTTTGAGCACTGAGAAATTGGGTTCGTATGGGGATTGTCTACTAGATAAGGCCATCACTTCCTTTGTCTGAGTAAATTGGATTTGATAAAGCCCTATATTTATTCTAATCATGTGATCATTATTCAACCGCTATATTATCAACGCTCAAAATTTATAATGGTATTTTAAAATAAAAATCATTGACCCAAATAATTTTATACATTTCACATAACAATAAGAATAAATTTATATAGACCAAGTGAATTCTCATTAATAAATTTTGGGTCATTACAATCTTCCTCCCTTAAGAAATTTCACCCTTGAAATTTTCTTTTCCCACACTAAAACAAATGTGGGTAAAACTGCATCATTACATTCTCTGGTTCACACATTTCCACTTCAAACAGGTGGTTTCCCCACAACACCATGATGAGGGGAATTGTATTATTTTGTAGAACATTTTCTCTACAATCTATGATCTTCAATAGTTTCTCCTCATATGAAAGATCATTCTTCAGCTGTATATCATCTGAATAGAGTACTTGTGAAGGGTCTGGTATGTACTTCCATTATACGGATACATGAAATACATCCCGTACATTGGAAATGGTATGTGGATGTCATAGTTGAAAGGACACGTCACTAACACGATCAAGAATATCGAAGGGGCTGATGTAAATGGGACTTAACTTCCATTTCTTTACAAACCACATGACTTTATTCCACTGAGATATGAATAGAAATACCATTCATCCAACTTTTAATTCAAGGTCTCATTGATAACTATCTTCATAACTCTTCTGTCGACTTTGGCCTGCCTTGATATTCTTCTGAATGGTTTTCACCTTCTTGGACATTTCATCGACCATTTCTGGTCCTAGCAGCATATACTAACCAACATCATCCCAAAACTCTAGTGTTCAACACCTTTTCCCCTAATGGGCTTCATATGATGACATTCAGATGCTTGAGTTGAAAATGTAATTATTGGTGAATTCTACCAGTGGAAGATGTTGGTCCCATAATCCATTGAAGTCTAAAGGACATGATCATAATATATCATACATTTTCTGAATAGTACTCTTAAAATGTCAATCATTTTGAGGATGATAGACCATACTGATTTTTAGTTCAGTTCATAGATCTTGTTGGAGAATTTTCTTGAACATCATGGTGAATCTCAGATCATGAATGGATAAAATAGATATTGGTACTCCTTGTATCCATACCACTTCTTTGAGGTAAATCCATGCAAGTTGATCCAATGAGAACCCCTCTCGAATCATGATAATGTGAGATTTCTTCTTCAGACAATCCAAAACAACCCATTTAGCATTGTTTCCTCTATATGTTCTTGTATGTCTAGTGACAAAGTCCATGGTAATGTTGTCCCACTTCCATGTTTGTATCGGTAGTGGTTGCATCGTCTCCTTAGATCGTTGCCTCTCATCCTTTACTAGATGACAATCCAAGAACATTTACTTATATTCATCAATCCCGTTCTTCATATTATCCCACTAATAATTCTCTTATAGATCTCGATAATTTTTTGTTTTTCCTAGGTGAATAGAAACATTTGAACAATGCTCATCATTCAAAAGTTCCTTCTTCCACACAGGACATGATGGAACATATAGTCTTTTCCCTAATCTCACAATTCCTTCCCCATTAGCATTGTTCTCCGAGGATTTCCTTTTTCTGATTTCTTCTACTTTCATTTAAATTCAACATCGTCCTTGTGAGCATCATTTATCCGTTCTAAAAGAGGTGGTTAATCAATAATTTGTTACATGACTGATGATGTTCCCTTCATTAAGATTCCCATGTCCATCTATTCAAATCTATGAAGATTAGATCCTTCTCAATTCTCATCAATTATAGAATCGATGGTTCTTTTCTACAAAGAGTATCCACCACCTTGTTTGATTTCCTAGGGTGGTAGTGGATTGAGCTTTCATAGCATTTGATCAGCTCTAACCATTATCCTTGACTCATGTTCAACTATTTCTATGTGAATATATACTTACGGGTTTGGTGGTCTGTATATATTTCACACTTCAACCAAATGGATAATACCACCTAATTTGTAAATTGAAGATTACAACATCCAAATCCAAATCATGTGCTGGATAATTATGCTCAATAACGTTCTATTTCCTTAAATTATAGTATTTGACATTGTCATTTTACATCAACAGACATCCCATGCCCATCTTCGAAGTATCACCAAATACTACAAAATGTTCTCCACTTGTTGGTAATGTTAGAATGGCCACAGTGATAGGCCTCATTTTCAACTCCTTGATGCTTTCTTCACATTCATAACTCCAAGAAAACATTACTCCCTTCACAGTCAGCTTTTTAAGAGGGTTGGTAAATCATGTGAAATTTTTCACAAATCGTTGATAATATCCAGCTAACTCCAAGAAGCTATGAATATTCGTTACTGATGTTGGCCTTGATTATCGCTATATTGTAGATATCTTGGAGGGATCCATAGATATCCCATTTCATGTGATGATATGGCCCAAGAATGAGACCCCCTTACACCAGAACACACAATTGGTGTACTTATTATTGAGCTTCTCCTTTCTAATAGTGTCTAGTACAATTCTTAGTTAGACCTCGTGATCCTCCATGGGTTTTGGAGTATATTAGAATATCATCTATAACGACTTCCAAATTTTTATTGAGGTAATCTCTACAGACTCTATACATCAAGTCCATTATGAGTTTTGAGCATTAGTGAGTCCGAAAGATTTACTATGAATTCATAGTGCCTGTATCGTGTATGAAAACCAGTCTTGGGGATATGATCCTTCTTCCCCCTTACTTGACAATATACCAACCACAAATATACCTTGTAAATGTATTGATCTCCATGTAGTTGATCGAACAAGTCATCAATTCATGGGAGAGAATACCTTTTATTTATAGTGATTTTTTTGAGCTCATTATAATCGATGCAAAGGTGCATCGACCCATCCCGATTCTTGATGAAGAGTTCTAGTGCACCCCATGGTGAAGCACTTGGGAATTTAAACCCTTTATCTAGATTCTCCTGTAGTTGTTTCCTAAATCCTCAAGCTCCACAACAGCCATTCTATGTAGAGTCTTTCATATTGGAAACTCCCTAGGTATAAGGTCAATTGAGAATTCAACATATCTTCTAGGTGGAAGGCCTGGAAATTCCTTGGGAAACATTTTAGTGAATTCCCCCACAATAGGAATTTCTTCCAGGATGGATGACACCTTAGACTCAATCATCTCATCCAGATACTCATCCTCATAGGGTAGTAATATCCATGTTTGAGGTGATGGAGATAAAGAATATTCACCTTCTTCCTTGAACTTGTACAGGACCGTGGGTCGATTCTCCACATGTATAGTGATTTCCCTCTCATGACAATATTTGTTGGCTCTATATAAGGAAAGCCAAATCGTTCCTTGAATTGCATAAAATTCCACCAGAGGAAGTATGATGAGGTTCTCCAGGATGTTGAATGCACTTATTATGATAGGGTAGAATTTATATTCATGGGATGCAATGATTTCCCCATTTGTTGTACACACTGAAAACTTTACATCTATAATTTTTTGTTGTGTTGGGATTGTTCTACTAAAATATTAAAATTTAAATTAATGCATAGAACCTGAATCAAAAAGAACGTTCTATAATCATGAATGAATAACTAAAGTACCTATTACCACTTCATTTTTGGGGTTCACTTTGTCAGTAGTGATTTCCAAATATTTCCCTTGCTACCTTGGAGGTTGTTGGTTTCCATTTAAAACCCTTTCCTTAGGTCACTAATTTGAAAGATGCCATGGTTTTTTGTAGTTGAATCAATGAACTATACATTGAGAGTCGAAAGAAGCATTCCTCTCCTCTATCGTAGCTTTGGGTTTTTCTGGTCGGCAGTTAACAGCTCGGTGCCCTTCTCTTCCACACCTATATCATTTCCTCATCTACTTCAGGAAATTTCTAGGGTGATTCATTCCACACTTTTGGAAGTTGGGGTGCTGGATTTTCTTAGCACTGTTGGATTTATCCATCGGACCACCAGATTTGAAGTCCACCTTATTCTTATTATACCCATGATACCCCAAAGATTTGTGGATCTCCATTTCAACCTTGGGGGCATATTGAAAAATTTCATCATAGGTTTTGAAGTTAGGGATCTCCAAGGCTTTCTGTAGGAGAGGTTTCATCCCACCAAAGAAGCGTTCAACCTTGCATTCAGGGGTAACGACAAAGCCAGAGGAAAATCGAGCAAGCCTTATGATGTTTTCCTTGTACTCTTCAACAAATTCAAATTTTTTTTCTTGATGGCATGGAAGTCCCTTTAAATATTAAGCTAGAGGGTGGGTGTAAAATATTTATCAGAAAACATTTTCAGAAAATCCTTCCATTCCAATGCCTCGATCTACTCCTCCAACATCATATTTTTTATCAATTTCCACCATTGACCTGATTTAACCTACATAAGATATGAATCTAAAATAACCATCTCTTGTTTGAAACATTGAAATATAGATAAGATCTTTTCGATGGATATGATCCATTTTTCGGCTATTGAGGGATCAAATGATCCATTAAAAGTTGGAGGCCTTTGTCTCATGATGTTCATGATAGGGACTCGTTCTTCTGGGGGTGGAACGTTGTTCTTGACCCATGTTTCTATTCAAAGATTCAGTTAACTGGGAGATAATCATCACATTGTTCGTGATTCCTACACCCATCTGATTGGGCATCACATTTACACAGTCATCACATTTATCTTCACATTGGTTGTTAGCTTGAGTACTCCAATTACTGGCCATTGGCAAGAATAAAAGGGATACAAGTGGTTACACATAAAGGGTAATCCATGGAAAAAACATATGACTTATAAATAGCTTTTATTTCCTTATCTTATGAATCTATAGGCTCCAAAAAATGTTATACAACATATATTCATAGGGTCTCTTAATTCCCTTAATAATGGTTTTTAATAAGCTTCAGAATTTACCAATGCATATCCCCCGAGAGTGTTGTAACCAAGAGTTAAAAAATTCCAATTTTTGTGTACCAGAATACCCCATGTAAATCCTAAATCTCTATATTTGGATTTTCACCCCTAGGTACATTTATTCTAGAGCCGCCTCTACCTTCTCTTATCCAGACATGGATATATTTTTTTTGATAAACCATTTACTCAATCCCCAAAAAAACATAGGGATGTTTTTATAGTACATAGCCTTATCTCTACGGTTTCCCTATAGTTTTCTAATCCTAATCCCTAAAATAACTAAACTGATCCTCTGATATTAACAATGATAACCATGCTCTTTATTTCTTAGTTAAACATGATTTATTACATAATACCTTCTCTTGATACTAAATTGTAGATAAGGATTTCTAGTGTCTTTGGGGATTAGGATAATTACATAATAACTTAAAACATGAAATACAACATCTTTTTTGATAACATACTTTACATGACCTCTACATTACCTCTCACTTAGCATTGCATGGGATAACCTAAGGACAAGTATAAAAATGGGTGAGCTATAAAGCCGAGTAAGGGAATAAACATAGAATAACATAAGGAATAAAATAATTTTTTGGCAATAGGCATATAAATGGTGCACAAGATAATCCTTAACAAAAATTAATAATAAAAAAGATAATCATAACAGGGAAATGTGACAACAACACTTAACATGTAATTAGCGTGAGACATGGATCCTTGGACATAGAGCATGAGTAAACTCTCATTGCACATGAAACACAAGTAAACCCTCATTGCACTTGAATTATCATGAGTCAAAACTCATTATAAATGACATATCATGATAATATACTTTACCCAATTCATTTGAGTTCTATCAGGGGACATCCTTCTTAAACATTTCATTTAATGCATAAGTGTTCAACATGGATCATACAAAATGGAATCAATCATCATAATTTATTCTATGATAAAGGGATGTGGAATACATACATGAATATTTATAATAAAAAATTAAATGTGAATAAAAGTGAATACCCTTGATAGAGAAATGGTCGTGGTATTCACTATACAATGACATTGGATTGGAAAATCATTGTGCAATTTTTCTAGAATAACGGCGAGAAATAAGAACTCATAAAAATGATTGATGGGAGTGAAAGTGGTGTGTCATCATATTTACATGCAATAGACCATAAGGGGGTAATATATATACATTTCCCAAAAAACGTATTGTAATTTTTATTCATAATAAAAAATAATTACTTTGATAAAATGGGAGAGAGAAATCCCACACGGAATTTCGGCATGGTAACAGGTGTACATGGGACGCATTATTGAGAGATAAAGGGACCTCCCATCATAAAAACATAAATAGGGCAGTATGAGGGAGGGTTTGAATCATACCCCTACATTAGTAATTGAAAAAAAGTGCATAAAAACATATATAAAATTGGAGGAAATGAGAAAGGATGAAATCCATTACATTGTAGTGTTCTTCCAAAGGCTTGGAAAAGGCTCCAGATATGATTATTTGGAGCTTGGGGAACCTGGGGAGGATTCTAGAGTGAGTAGGGAAGAGGATGGATGATCTCCAAAGGCTTTGAGTGAAGATTATGTGGGAGCTTGGGTTGGTTTATATAAGAAAGGAGAGGGAATAGTTTACTATTTAGGTTTGGGACACAACACATTAAAATAATCAAAACCACAAACCAGACCATGGTTTTTCCCATTGTTTTTTTCAAATGGTAGTGGAAAAAAATATTTTATAAGGAAAATTGCTTATATAATAAAAATAATAGGTTTGATTATGTGGATGTGAGTCACAAACTCAAGGAAAACAATTTAAAAAGACAAAATGTTTTATAAGCTTTGAATGGTCCACTAATGCATTGTTAAATAAATCAAAGAGACCCAATATCACGTTATGTTAATTAAAATACATATATTGGTAGATCATTAGGTTTATAGTACTTTATTACTTCACTATTGGGTCATTATGAAGTCATAAAACACATTTGATATTTAAATGATATTTAATTTTTACCGAAAATTTTCACTGTCTCAGAAAAATATGTAAAATTTACCATAGGATAATTTTGATGCCCGAATTACAAAAAAAGTCTTAATTTTATCTAAATAATTTTGTAAATATGTGAATTTTTTACTTTTAAATGAAAAACTAACATTTATCTATAATTCAATGGTTTTGGAAGAAACAACTTTCATTCCTTAATAAAAATTACAGTAGTATTCATAAAAAATTGCATGATCATTCATATTTAATAAAAAGTAATTTATTAATAATATTTTGTTAAAATATTATTTAATTAAAAAATCCATTAATTCATCAAAATAAATTTCTTAGATTAATATTAACTAAAAATACTAGTTGTGCATTAAAAACTATTTATAATTTAACAACAATAAAAAGAATGTATATTCTCTATACAAGAATAATGTACATAATTGTAGTACTAGTTTATTTTTATATAACCACTTAAAACACCTTAATAAGACCTTAGGGTAAGGTTTTCTATTGTGACAGACTCTTGGGGTGGCTCGGATAATAACTCTTGAGTGGTAATATCTCTTAACCTCGACTTCTCTTGTAGGCTGTTTCACTCGAGATTTATATATTCATGATTGGCTTGGTCTTGGTCAGGAGTGAAGCCCAATGACAGCACCTCCTTTCTGAGCTCTAAAAAATGGGATTCTTATGGGGTTATTCTATTGGATGTGACCATCTCTTCCTTTTTCTATGTAATTTGTATTTTTTAGAGCCACATATTTATACTAATCATGTGATCAAATATTCAGTGGCTATATTAACAATGATCACATTTCATAATGGTAATTTAAAATCTAAAAACATATAACCAAATAAGTTCATATGTTTTACAAAACCATAAGAATACATTTAAATATACCAAGGGTATTTTTGATTAATAAATTTTTTGGGTCGTTACTGGAATTCAATATGAACATTATGAATATTTCTATGAAAAATAAATAATGTTTTCTTTTATATGTTTTATAATATGTTAAAATGGATATTGTTTGGAACTATATACTTTGAATTTTATAGTTTTTATATGTATAGGTAATGGTCTAATTATCTCAAGCAAAAAACATCAAAATATATTCAATGATAAATAGATTAAAATTCTTTTCTTAACTCATGAATATGTAATTATTAAGTTTAGGGCCTTATTATTCGTATCAAATGTCAGATTAGATAACATGAAGGGTTGGTATATTGATAATATAATATCTATACATGATTTTTATTTTTAAATGATATGGAATTTTATGATTACTATGTTTCTTTGACTAAGATATATCTATTTAGAATGGATTTCTATAGAGGAAATAGGGTAGTTGTGCTGGGAAGGAATCGAGATGAAAACATCCTTCCAAATCAGAATCTCGAGATTGTCGAAATCAAATTCGGATAGTTTTCTACAGTGATGAATCAGTTCACATAGGCTCTAAATGGTGGTTGAATAAATTTATGAGATCAACCAAATAAACCATATAGAAATAAGTTAGTAGTCGATCAATTCAGGAGGCAACATCCTACAACATTCAGTGAAACCATAAATCCTATGGTTACTAAATAATGAATCAATTATCTGGAAAATATAGTTAAATTCATCGAATGCTCAGAAAACAATAATTTAACCTTATAAATTTACCTTCTCGAAGATGAGGAGGAAAAATAATGGTATCTAGTTAAGAATAAAAGAGAAAATGGTGATATTGACAATCCAGAATGGTATGATTTTAAAAGTATTTTTTATTGAAAAATAATTTCCAAAAACTGCTCGAATTATAATAGGAAAAAATTTATTGGAACTAAGGAATGGAGATGATGATTATGTGGCTATGTATGAAGACAATTTTAGGTGACTATCCTGGTATATTGTACATTTTATTCGTGATTTTGATATTAAAATTCATAGAATTTACTCAAGTTTGAAATTGTTTTCTTAATGATCTTTGGCTTCAAGATTGTTCCAAATCTATAAGAAACAAGTTTGTTTCAATGAAATTGATTAGAGGGAGTTTTTTTACACGTATTTCCCTCATGTTAATCGGAATATGGAACATCATGGTTTTCCTGTAGTGGGGAAGAATTCATAAAAGAAATCTAGATGTATGAATATCTAATTCCCTTCATGGGAAAATTATGGTAAAATGAATCTTGAGGAATGGAAAATAAAGTAACGGATGCTCGAGTAATGTGTAATAATTTGAATCATGTCTTGTTAGTGTAAGGAAAATGATTAGAAAAATATTGACGAACTGATGAGGATATTATTTAACTATATAAATATGGATTATTTTTCTAATGTGTGTCAAAATTTAGTCAGTAATGGGGGAAATTGGCAATACTGGAAATTAAAGGTTGTGGAAAAATCCTTTTCTAATATATCGGTAGTTATTGGTCCATAAAAATAAGTGGTTTTGAGTATATTTCTTATTTTATCATATATATTTTTAATGTGTTGTTTGATTATGGGTCTACACATTCATTCATATCTGAAAAATTTTCTAGTTAATTAGGAAATTCACCTCAAGAAAAGAAACATTAACTTATAGTTAAAACCCATTAGTGAAAACAATAAGGAAAATAGAAAATATAATAATTTTCATGTTTTTTTATTCGGAAATGAATTGCCTACATTTCTTGTTATTTTTCATCTTGTAGTGTATGTAGATATTTTGGGTATAGACTATCATTATATTTTCCATACATAGATAGGGTGTGGAGATAAATGATCATTTCTGAAATAATTTCAGTTTTTGTTCATAGATGAACACATGCCATTAATAACATATAATGTAGTCGAGAAACATTAAAAATATGGAATGGAATTATATATTTCTAGTATTTTTTAAAACAATGGAATTGTAAAGATTAATAATGTATCAGGTGTAATTGAGTGTATGAGTATTTTTATTGATGAGCTACCTTTTATTATACATAATATAAAAGATTAATTTACTATTGAATTAGATCGTGATACTAATTCGATTTTTAAACACCCTTATCAAATGGCTCAAATGGGTATTGTTGAGTTGAAAATTAAATTTCTAGATTTTTACATATATATTCATCCAACCTAGAACTTCACCAAGGGATGACCTGGTTATGTTGGTAAAAAATAGGGTGTGTTCAATAAGACATTGAATTGATTATAGATCATTGAGTAAAATAAATGTTCTGAAAAATAATCATTTGACTCATATCGATGATTTATTTGATCAGCTCTAGGGAGCATAGTTTTTTCAAAGGTTGGAAGAGGTTGGAGTACTATAAGTTGAAATAAAAGGAAACAAACAACCCAAAAAATTTCTTTCAAACTAGATATAGACATTATGAACTTGTAGTTATTCCATTTGGGTAAATTAATACACATATGTATTTATGAATCATATGAATAGAATATTTGAGGGGTTATTGGATATATTTCTAGTTCTATTTATTAAGGAATAATTTTATATTTTAAATGTAAATAGGAACATGAAATACATATATGTGTTGATTTAAAAACATAAAATAAACGAACTATATGTAAAATTTAGCATGTATAAATGTTGGTTGAAAAACAATTCTTTTCTTTTTGTGTTTTTATAAATATGGAATAACTATTAATACTAATATAACTAATGTTGTAGTGGAATGTCCTAGATCCACAAATATAAACTAGATTCATTGTTTATTTTGGTATATCCCGATATTACCCTAGGATTATTGAAAACATTGCACTATTATATACCCCACTAACTAAGTTAACATGAAAAGGTGTTATTTTCATCAAGATAAAATAATCTGATGATTGATTTCATTAATTTAAAATAATGGTTGGTAATGTTCTAGTTCTAGCCCGACCTTCCTAAAGTTTTTAATTTTCCATCAACATTGATGACTTTTTAAAAGGACGTAGTGGTGTCCTAATGTAGAATGATCAAGTTATTTCTTATTCCTCAAGTAATTTAAATCCTCGTAAGTTAAATTACCCTACACGAAATTTATAATTTTCTGCAATTGTTTTTTATTAAAAATTTAGAGGATTTATTTATATGGAGTAAAATGTGAAATATAAAATGATCACAAAATTTTGATGTACACATTCACTCATAAATAATAGAGCAAGAGATATAGATTATGGATGAAACTAATAAAGGATTTTGATTGAACAAATCATTTCCATCCTGGAAAATAAAACAGAGTGGTTGATTACCTGATTCATGAACGTAATACTACATTAAATATGATATTATTGGAACATGAATCTTTGGTGTATGATTTAATAAATTTTGGATTGGAAATCTTTGTTATAGTAAATTTCACTTTTTTATGTGATAGTGTAGTCATCTTTGACAAACATATTTATGAAAATTCTTAAGGAATACCGTGAGTTGTATAAAAAGATATAATTTATTCATAAGAGTATGTTTCTTGAATTTGAAATTGATAAAAATTATGTATTTTGATTTGGAAAGAGATTACTTGTTCCTTTTGATTCACATATGTAGAATGAGTCATTATGTGATTCTCATATTACTTTGTTTTCAGTTTATCCTGGTAACACTAAAATTGAATGAGACCTTTAAGAGTATTAATGATTGGATGGAATGAAAATAGACATTTCTGAGTATACCTTGTGATATTTTACTTTTCAATAGGTTAAATAAAAAAGAAATTTTTCTAAAGGTGTTCTTTAACCTTTTCTGGTGTGAGAATATAAATTGGAAGATATATTTATGGAATTTGTTGTGGGATTATAGGTAACTTCTCAAGGAAACAATGAAATCTGTGTTATTATTGATCTATTGACTAAATATTCTCATTTTCCACCTATTCATGACCCTGAATATCTAGATCAACATTCTTAGTTGTATCTTAATGAGATTGTAAGGGTACATAGATTTTCTCTCTACGTTGTATCTAATCGTGATCCAAACATCACTTTTATCTTTTTGAAAGGCCTTTAGAAGTCATTGGGTACTGAATTAGATTTATGTACTACTTTTTATCTTCAATCAAATGGGAACTAGGAATAAAAAATCCATACCATGGTAGACTTGTAATGTTATTACTCAATGTATTACCAAGGAATTTTGGGTAAATATCATTGTTTGTTTTTATTTTCATATAACAAAAGTATTCATTCTAGAATATATATAGAACCACTGGAGGTATTTTATAGAAATCAATGCCAAACTACTATATTTTTTTGATGAGGTATGTGAAAGGATGTTGATGGAACTATAATTGGTAGATTAAATGGAATATAAAGTTAATTTAATTCATCAAAAAATGTGAATATGTTATAGTAGGTAGAAAACATATGTAGATAACTAGATAAAGGATCTTTTGTTCAAGGTTGTTGTTCATCTCCATCTCAATATTTCTTCAAGGAAAAGTGTGATTCTTTCTGTTATAATAGGAAGGATAAGTCCACAGTTCATCAGACACAGTGATATCCAGGAGAATGACATATCAATTTACTATAGAGAGGATTTTGTTCTAATTTTATACAAGGTACAAAAAGATTTCATGTTTTAATGTTAAAAAATTATATGTCACATCCATCTCATATTTGGATTTCAGAGGTAGAACATTTTGAAGAGAATTTTTTTTAAATGGAATGACCAGTTTAGACTCTAGACCATGTCAATAATATGTCATCAAATTAGTTAATTCATCATCTTAAATGATTATAAAAAAACTATATGGGTGAACATAAAACATGGGAATCTTAATATTCTATGAGGAAACAATGTCCCCTCATATTTAGTAAGTGAATAAAAATTGGGAGGACATAATTTCCAATAGGGGGAAGTATGTAACAACCCAGGAAATGGTTGAATAAAATTTTTTTTATAATAATTAATATTTACTAAATATTTAGTAATTAACATAGTGTCTATTTTCAATAGAGCACACAATAAAACTATTGTTATGTTTAAAACATTTTTTTCAAAAAAATGATTTATTATCTTTTAATGGTGAACCTATTATAAATGTAGTTTTTTCCACTTTAATAATTAATATTTCAAAAAAATAAATAAATATTTTAAATTTTAATATAATAATTAACTTTGGATTATTTTTAGTTATTTTTATGAAAAATTGCACATTTAAAGGAATAGTGAAAAATATTGCATTATAATTCAAAACAGATTTTCATCTAATTTATTTATATAGTTAGATTATAATATTATTTAGATAAATAGTATAATTAAATCCATTCATTATCATTTAGTTCAATTTAGGTTAAGAGAATAAATTTCACATTTTAGTTTCATGTATATACTTTGTGATCTTTTGAACGTTTTTTCATAAAAACATGTTTTCTCATTCTGATAAAATGATTAAATTTTAATTAATTTCTTCTAATTATGAGTTTTTAATTTTGATTAATTGATTCATTATATTTAATCATAAGAACAAAATTTATTAAATATGAACCTTTTATTTTTCTGGGCATTACAAAAAGTAAGTTTAGTATTATTTTTATTTTAATGGTTAAAGGTAAATTCGGTAATTCTATAAAAAACTAATATTATGTGTACTATAAAAAACATAAAACATGTAATAATTTAATTAAAAGTGTTTTTTTCTAAAAAAATAATCCTTTGGTCAAATTTATATACTTTGGATTCCAATTGGGTGTACATTTGACATTTATAATACTTTCTTAAAAGTAATGTCATGGATATCATAATCATTTTTCCCACAAAATAATAAAATTTTCACATGGAGTTATATATATGATATGTTCAACTATAAATATTATTTTAAATATAATATAAATATCTAAATCAATGTAATATATTTATTATTTTTAGGAAAAAATAATTAAATAAAAAGGCGACACAATGATGATGCATTAATTTCCTCAGTAATGAAAGAATCAAATATATAACCTTAAAAATATTAAAATAAATATCATAAGATATAATTAATGTTATACAAGTATTTTTTGAATGTATTTGGAATATTTTTGATGTGTTAATGGTTTTGGATCTTAAATATCATTTTTGGATGATATTTTAAAAAAATCATGTTATAAATACTGTCAAAAATGACATTATAGATATTTTAAAATAAATAATATTTTATTAAATTAAATAAATTTTATAAATTTATAAATTTCTTCCAACTGATTAGAATAAGTCTCAAAATTTCATAAATGTATCATTTATTCATTTTTTAAATTTTATTGCTATTATGATAACCATAAAAGATTAAATTACTTGACATCATCGTAAGAATTAATGGGGTTAAATAGAGGTCAAGACATTAAGATAAAGACTGAAAAATAATTGATACTTGTATAATTTTTATTTAATGAATTTATATGAACCCTCAGTCATCCAATACTCTAATAAACCTCTTTGGATTCATTTTTAATTGAAATTTAATTTATATTTGTGGGTTACTTTAAATATTTTAAAGAGTGCCCCTCTATTCTCTTATAAAAGGGAATTAATTGTAAAAACATTTCACACTAATAAAATTTGAATATGAAAATATATTCTTAAATAAATTCTAATAGTGCATACCCAAATTATAGAGACCTTATTTTAGGCATAACACTAACCTTAGATGTGTTAAGGAGCTAATAAAAGGAGGTTTTTCGAATGAGAGGTACCATTTTTAAGTAAGAGTTTCTATTTTTTTATACTTCCACTTACTTCAAATATTCTTCCTACATGATGAAATAAGAAACCTAGTATCCAAAATAAAATTATAATTTGTTACATTAATATAAGAACCCAAATAAATCTCAAATTACATTATATGGAAAATGAATTATCTGTTCATGTGTTTGGCGGACTACCACCACAAGAACCAAAATAATTCAGTTTCCCTAAATTTTTCTCAATAATCTTTATAAAGATGAAATTTATGTTTATATATGATATTAATGAAATATATATCAATATTAAATAAAAATATATCAATTATTCTCTTACCATTACATGCATATAAAAATGATTATGTCATTCATGTGTACTTGTGTACTATCACCTCCACTAAGTGATGTGATACATTTTTCATCACCAAATCTCATGGATGATAAATATAATTTAAGAACCCGGTTTTTTCTATAAAAGAAATTAGAAAATTCTTGATGTTATACCGGAGCAGCATCTTCAGACGGCGTGCGATTCTGAGCCTCGATGTGGCTGAAACTAAATTTTCAGTGTGTTCACACTAGGAACACCTAATAAATCGGATAACTCCTAAACGGTGCTTCTGATCAGAAATTATATTGTACAGATGGGTTCGAAATGGGTTGTTTACCATAATAATGACATAAATCTTGTCGGTGTGGCACGTTTGGACCCCTCGCCCGTTAATGGAGCGTTAAACGGATAATTAAAATAATGAATTTATTTTTTTAATGGTTATACCCAGGTATCTCTTAAACGAATGCTCAGATGGGAAAACTGACAACACCGTTGAGTATGGAATGTGTAGTTTACCCTAGGATGGGTGTAACTTTCGCGAGCGCGGGCCTTCTGTGAAAAATGCCACCGAGGGTGTTTTCATAATTTGGGGGCCTCGGGCGTTGAGTGTAAATAATTTTGAATGGGGCCTTGGATAAGAATCCCAATACCGTAGTTGTGCTCGAAAGGTTGTGTTTACCATAGGGGAGGATTAATCTGGATCGCGCCTGAGGTTTCAGATGCGGGTAAAATTGGGTGTCTAAATTAATTAAAATTTTAATTAATTTTATATTTAAACCAACCCACCCCTCTCCCTCCTCCCATTTTTTCTCTCTAGTGGATGATGTCCCTCAAGCTCATCTCCTCTCCTCCACCATTCCAGCAAGGTGTGGTGGCTCCGGCATCCCAATTGTGAAGCATCGGGCTACGCCCAACAAGTTAGGAGAATTTTTTCTTTGTTTTGTTTTCCGTGTTGTCTTTAAATTTTTTCACTTGTGTCAAATTATTTTCTAATCATCGATCGAAGCCCAAATTCGAGTAGGACTCATTCTAGGATTTCGAACGGATGTTTTGGGATAAATTTTGGAGTCTCGGGGTGCCCGGGGTGGCCTCGGGATGTTTTCTGGAAAAAAACCATTTTTCCCACGTTTTTCAGGGTGGGTCGGCGGTCTCCGGGCGGCAGTCCGAAGTGGCTTCGACTGGACGGTGGCCGACTGGAAAAGCCCAGGAGGCGGAGGCCGGAGGTGCAGTGTCAGTGTTAGGGGTGGCAGGTGCAGCGGGCTCGGGAGTGGTAGGCAGGGTTGGCTGCGGCTGGGGCAGCAGGGGACCGGTGGTCCAGGCGGCATAGGCGGCTACCGAGAGTGGGGTTGGCCAGCGGTTGAGGTGGAGGCGGAGTGGGGAGCTTCGGGCAGTGTCGCTAAAGAGCACTTTAGGTGGGGGAGTCGATGGCTTTGGTCTATAATGCTCGGAAGGGGAAATAGGACTTGCATGTTGCGGTTCCTCGTTGACGCTACGCGCGGGAGAAAACTGGCCTGTATGGCCGGTCGGTGGAGGCGGCGGCCTCAGAGGGAACAAGAGCTGCAGCACGCAGGTATTCTTTGACGTGGCTCGAGGAGGGGAGATCATCCAGGATGGACAGTTGGATTAAAAAAAATATAAAAAAATATAAAAAATAAAATATGTTTATAATAATAAAAATAATATTTTTATTATTATGAAAATGATTTATAATTAATCATTCGCAGGGCGTCTGATTTTGGCGTCGACTTCGGCGATGCAATACTTGGATCGAAACAAAATTTTTGATACGGTTTAGGGGGGATTTTAATTCCCAAAACGAGGGGCCTCGGATGCGCGACATGCCTTTAAGTGAATTGGCGTTTTTCCAGGGGTTTTTGTTTTGGGCTGCGTAGACACATCCAATGTCCGTTTCGAGCGCCGTCAGCGGCGTTGAGACCCTGGCATCGAGATGAATATTTCCAAGGGGTTTTCAGGAGTTGAAGCCGGAGTTGATGTGTGGGCCCTACGACCCGTCTTTTAATCTAGGAGTAGCGTTCTGAATCATTTTCATGGGATGTCTGTCCGGGGCGTGTGAACAGTCGTATTTGGGTGTTTTTCCGAGGGCATTGCATTGGTGTAATCTACTCGCTTTAACTCTGCACGATGGTGAGGGGCCCACGGGGGCCGTTTCATGAGTTGGTGGTGATTTCCAGCTTTATCACCAGGTTTCTGTTTTGGACAAGTGAATAGTCCATCTTGTGTACTATTCCAAGAGGATCGCAGTGGTGCGATCCGTTGGCAGCACTTCAAGACCGGGATGCGGGTCCCACGCAGTACCGCTCATGTTCAGTATGTCGGAATGCATCTTTTTCTCTAGATATCTGTTCCACTCATGTGAGCTATCCTTTTGTTGTGTCTTTCCAATGAGATCACAATGGTTTATTGCGCCCGACTGTTTTCGGGGCCGAGGCTCGGGTCCACAGGACGTCGTTCGGGCGTAAAGTTTGGTTAGATGACTTTTTCATCGGATATCCATTGGAGAAGAGTAAATAGTATACCTCGCATGTTTTTCTGTGACGATTAAAATGGTATGTTCCGTTTGGATGTGCGGAGTCTCTTTAATGATCTTAATAAATGTTGAATCAAGTAAGGTGCTTCGGTGGGGGTTCGTCCTACTATGTTTGTAGAGGACCCTTGGTGTGTGACCGCGCGCAATCCCATGTGAGTGAAGTAAATGTTTGAAGAGATGTAGTTGGTTGTGCCTGGGACGATGAGGTGTAATTTTGGAGATGTTACATTTATGCCCTTCGTGTTGACGTTGGGTGTCATGTGCACAATAACCTTTGGGCTGGAAACATGGTATACTCTGAGAGTATAGGGGTACGCTTGGAGGTACATGTGGTTGTCTGTACCTGATAACGTTTGTGCTCTTGGTTGGAGTTGAATTTGGGACACACACCATGTGGGTCCCAATTGTGTGTCATGTTCTACTTTTCGTACCCTTGACCTCTCGCGACGTAGAGGGTCCTTCTGTTCTCGTTTGTTTGACCAGCAGGTTTGAGTTTCACCTGGTTCTGTTCTCATTTTTTGACCAACAAGGTTGATTTTCCCCTGGTTCTTTTCTTGTTTGTTTGACCAGTAGAGGTGAGATTCCCCAGGTTTTGTTCTCATTTGTTTGTCCACTTGGGTGGAGTGGGTTTTCCCCTGGTCCTGTTCACGATGGTTTTGACCAGTAGGGTGAGTGGTTTTCCCCGGGTTCTGTTCTCGATAGTTTGGATGGAAGAGTTGCTTCATGTTCCTCAGAAGTCTTCATGTGGAATCAGTGTGACCAACACATTACGTGGGCACCGATCCTCTACCCAGGAGGTTGTTTCCAGCAGGCTGGCCTGGAGGTTGTTTCAAGCAGGGCTGGCCACGAGGTTGTTTCCAACAGGGCTGACCAGGAGGTTGTTTCCAGCAGGGCTGGCCAGGAGGTTGTACCATTCAGCAGGGATGGCCAGTGGGTTACCATCCAGCAAGGATGGCCAGTGGGTTACCATCCAGCAGGGATGGCCAGCGTTGTACCATCCAATAGGGATAGCCAGAGCGGTTCCGGGTTTACCTTCAGTAGGGCTGGGAAGTGGTCCCCAATGCCGGGTTTACATCTAACTGGGCTGGGAAGTGGTCTCTGATGATGGTTCCGAGCCTCCCTCCAATGGAGTACCCTTTTACGGGACTGGGCATTGTGACCCGTCGACAACTTTATCCAGGTCTCCCTCTAGTGGATTACTCTTTTTTGGGACTGGGCAGTGTGGCACCCATCAACTTTTGCAGGGTCTCCCTCCAATGGGAACCCATCGACTTCCAGGGATTACCCTCTAGCGGGGCTTGGCAGGGGGTCACATGTCAACTTTGAGGAAAACTCTCGACTGCGGGGTAGTGACGAGGTGTGGATTTATGTTCCATAGAACTCTCAAGTACGATGTGTGCTTTCCCCACCGAGACGTGTCCTTGTGACGTGACCTAAAACTGTGAGGGCGATTCAGTGCCTCCCAAAGCGTATAATGTCAAGGTTCTGGGATTTGAGACCCTTGACTTGAAGTTCGAGACAGACGTGCGGGGTGCTGGGCATCGATGGTGTTTACTTCTGTGAATATTGGCTAATCACTTTCTTGGGCTGAGCCTCGGTATGTAGATCCCCTTACAATCTTGTTCGGTATTCTTGATTGAGCATATGCATTTTATATACCTTGTTCCAGTACCCACTTCTTATGTTTGGTTACTCTCCTTCCAGGGGAAGCAAAGACGCGCGTGGTATGCCACATGCTTTCCGTGTCTAGCTTTTCGTGGTTGGAAGAGCCTATTATCATGATATAGGTAGCACAGACTCGACGAGAAGTTCATCTTCTCACCGTTTCCAGCTCCATGTTTCTAGACGAGTCCACCTCCTTTCTCTTGTTGGGTTGAGTTAGACTCTCTATTGTTACTTGACTACACTACCTGTTGTACTCTTTACATCACTCTCTCTGTTGTACTCCTTTACTATTCCCTATTCGATCTACATCTCACCCTTCGATACCTCCTTTGTTTCTCACTCGAGCCTTCGGGGTATCCTACGGAGTATTTTTTTATACTCACCCTTGCTTGGGCTTTGCCCGCACTTGGTGTGCCCTTACAGATGACGAACAGGTTCGTCGTGACTTCAGCGGAGCATATGAGTTTTGGAGCTTGGACCGCGTGTGGTGGTTTTATTCGGGTTCCAGGTGTGGGACTCTCCAAGTTTTCTACTTTTGTCTACCTATTGACGGGTTGTGGCACTTTTCTGGTTGGGCGCGTGTTTTACACTTTTTCTTTTTATTTTACCTTCATCTTTTACTTTGTAATGTTAGAGGTCAATTCACATTTATGGTTTATATATATCAGTTTCACTTTACATTACTTCTATTTTCTTTTACTCTGCACTTCTGCATTGAGTGGGCTGCATGTGTGTGTACAAGTACTTCGGAAAAGGCCTCCCCGAGTGGTTTATCCTTCAGCGCTGGTCGCCTGCCCCTGGCCTATGAAGGCGTGTTTAGTGTAGTTGTGTCTTGATCTCGTGTAGGGTCGAGTCGTGACAAAGTGGTATCAGAGGTGGTTCATTCCATAGGACGGTGTACGGACATCCCTAAAAAGGAATTGTTTGGGATTTAGGGAAACCGTGTAAACGTGTCTTGAGAGCGGCTCTCAGGCCAAGGAGGCTAGTGATGGTGCGGCGGCCGACGTATCCATTCACCCGGACCCTGATAACCCACTTCTTGACGCTATATGTTGAGACACTCGTTGCTGAGAAAATTTGTTTGTGCATTACATAGGATTGAGTCTTTTACTATCCTTTTTGAGTCAGCTCCCCATTGTTGTGACTGTTATATACATATATGCTCATCTGACCGTGACACTCCTTGATAATATTCAAGATGATTCTGCGAAGACCTCCATCCAGGATACCAGCTTTGGTTCTTGACAATGACCCTGTGATCTACGAGGCCTCAGTCCAAGACCCATCATGGGATCCCCTTTCTCTGGGTAGGTCGGTAGCAGCACCCCCACCTATTGATCAGCAGATTGAATCAGCAGACGAGATGGGGATTGAGCACAGGCTGAGCATGCACCGTGATTTCCAGCAGTAGAGACTGCTGAGGTTTGGTGGTGAGCCAGACCCTCAGGAAGTAGAGGTTTGGCTGGAGATGGTGGATCGCCTTTTCAGGCTTGTGCAAACACCTGCAGATCTTATGGTGGCTTTGGCCTACAACCTTTTCCGTGGAGCAGCTTAGTGTTGCTGGAGTCTGGTGACTCAGTTTCTTGAAGAGTCATCACTTTCATGGGGCGAATTTGAATTGATATTTTGTGCAGAGTTTTCCCCATCCTGCTTACGCTCCATTCAAGTTCAGGAGCTCTTACAGTTTCACTTGGTAGGGATGACGGTGGCCGAGTATGCGGCTAGTTTCGCAGACCATGCATGCTTTTACTCGTACTTGTTCTGTGATGGGAACTTCCGAGCGCCGAAGTTCGAGCAGGGTCTCCGCAGAGAGATTTGTGCTGTCATAGTACCCTTGTGAATTTCCATATATGGCGGGGTGCAAGAGTAGGGGATGGTGACACTGAGCTTCATGTCACGCTCTACAGTTGGTGGTGGTAGTAGGCTCGACAGAGCTGAGACGTCTACCACAGCTAGCGGGCACAGGCTGACAGAACCTCGAAGCAGGTGGCTTTCTGAAAACCGGACTCAAAGGCGTGGTTGTACACCACAGTGGCACCGGAGGGAACCAGTGAATCCTGGAGAGAGTTGGTGCTATGCTTAATATGGGAGAGGTCACTGGGCAAGGGACTGCCCGACCAGACATACAGAGAATATCGGGCAGGCAGCAGGTGAACCACCACGGCAGAGGCAGCACCATGATCGGAGTTTCTCCCAAAGAGGTGGTGCTTGCAGAGGAGCGGGAGGAGCATGTAGTGGGGGATGACATTACGGGGTCTTCCCATCACCACTAGGCGGTCCACAATAGGCTCTGGGAGCTGACAGTTGGGACCACATATAGCCGCGAGCTTTGGGTGTCTATGATCCTGCAGAGCATGAGGTGGTAAGTGGTACACTCTCCGACACTTCTACTTTTTGTAGTAGAATTGTTAGACTCTGTGTGTCAAATTATTTTCTCCCTGCTCCTAGTTTGAGTTATTACCAGGGCGGTGTGGGGTGTCGGTATATCCCTGTGTTGGTAAGGTAAAAGGCATGGGACCTTTTCTTTAGTCGATGGTGGCGACTCCTTTGCCTTTCGAGCGTGTAAGAGAGTATTAGTGTGGGACATTGACTATGAATCCATGCATGATCAGATATCCTTGGGTGTATCACCATATGGATATTCTGAAGGAGAGAATTACCGAGCATTGTCCCAGGTCCAACATTGATTCCAGTCACGGCGTGCGACATAGGGGTTCAGTCAGGTAGGTGAGCTACCTCCGAGGACTTTTGGGCCGTGTGAGGTCGTGCGAAGGGATGGCGAGGTTCCCTACCGCCTTGTCGTATCCCCAAAGTCTGGTTTGGGTGCATAGCGTCTCCCACGTGACTCGCCCAAGAAGAAGTATGTGTGCTTCTATGCACATTATCAGCACGGCCAGACCTCGTGTGAACTGATCAAATCCTTTGGTATTTGTGCGGTGACGCGGGATTGTGCAAGAGTTCTTCTGGGTACAGGAGAGCCAGATGTGGGCTTAGTACCCTAAGTGGTTCCCTAGTTTTTCTTTTCGGGGATGAAAATCTTGAAGGATGAAATGATTTAAGAACCTTGTTTTTTCTATAGAATAATTTTTACAATTCTTGATGTTATTCCGGAGCAGCGCCTTCAACCAGTGTGCGATTCTGAGCCCCGGTGTGGCCAGAATTTAATTTACAGTGCGTTCACACTGAGAACACCAAATAAATGGGATATCTCCTAAAAGGTGCATCTGATCAGAAATCTAAGTGAACAGATGGGTCTCAAATGGGGAGTTTACCCTAGGAATGACATTAAGCATGTCAGAGTGGGACATTTGGACCCCTCACCCATTAACGGAACGTTAAACAGATAATCAAAATAATTAATTTATTCGTTTAATGGTTAAACTCATGTATCTCTTAAATGGAGGTTCAGATGGGAAAACCGAGGGCACCGTTGAGTCTGGAATGTGTCGTTTACCCTAGGAGTGGTGTAACTTTCACGGGGGAGGGCCTTCTGTGAAAAATGCCACTGAGGGTGTTTTTTGTAATTTAGCAGCATCGGGCATTGAGTTTAATAACTTTTGAATGGTGCCTTGGAATAGAATTCCAAGACTTCCGTTGTGTCTGGGAGGTGGTTTTTACCCTAGGGGAGGCTTAATCATTACCGCGCCGAAGGATTCAGATGCAGGTCAAATTGGGGGTTTAAATTAATGAAAATTTTAATTAATTATCTATTTAAACCAACCCACCCCTCTCCCTTCTCCAATTTTTGCTCTCTGGTAGAAGAAGTCCCTCAAGATCCTCTCCTCTCCTCCACCACTCTGGCAAGGCGTGGCGGTTCTGGCAGCCCAACCGTGAAGCTACGGGCTACGCCCAACGATGTAGGAGGATTTGTTCTTCGTTTTGTTTTCCGTTTTGTCTTTAAATTTATTCTCCTATATCTAATTGTGGTCGAATCATTGAGCCAAGCCCAAATACGAGTAGGACTCGTTCTATGATTTCCAAATGTTGTTTCGGGATAAATTTTGGAGTCTTGGTGTGCCTGGGGTGGCCCCATGAATTTTTCCGGCCAAAACCCCTTTTCCCTGTGGTTTTCTGGGTGGGCCGATGATCTCCGGGCGGCGGTCCGAAGGGGCTCCGGCTGGACGGCGGCTGAAAGAATAGGACCATGAGGTTGAGGCCGGAGGTGCAGCGGTAACGCTAAAGGTGGCCGGTGTAGTGGTCTCGGGAGCGGCCGGTAGGGTTGGCTGCAGCGTGGCGCAGTAGGGGTCTAGAGGTCTAGGCGGCAGAGGCGGCTACCGGGAGCGGGGCTGGCCAGCGGCTAAGGCTGAGGCGGAGTGGGGAGCTCCGGGCGGTGTCGCAGCGGAGCTCTACAGGGGGGGAGTCGATAGCTTCATTCAGTCATGCTTGATAGGGGCAAGAGGACACACGTGTTGCGGGTCCTCGATGATGCGACACGCGGGAGAAGACCAGCCAGTGTGGCCAGTCGGTGGAGGCGGCGACCTCGGAGGGAACAAGACCCAGAGCACGCAGGTCTACCTTGACGCGTTGCGAGGAGGGGAGACTGGACAGAATGGTTGGCCCATTTAAAAAAAATTATAAAAAAATTATAAAAATAAAATAAAATAAGTTTATAATAATAATAATTATTATATTATTAGTATTATGAAAATTATTTATTATTAATCATTCACAGGGTGTCTGATTTGGGCGCAGAATACGGCGACGCGATCCGTGGATCAAAAAATACTTTTTGAGATGGTTTTGGGGGTTTTAATTCCCGAAACGAGGGGCCTCGGAGGCACGACACACCATTAAGTGAAATGGCATTTTTCTAGGGGGGTTTTGTTTTGGCTGGCACAGACATATCCAATGTCTGTTTCGAGTGCCGTCAGCAGCGTTGCGACACTAGAATCGAGGCGGAGAATTACAAGGGGTTTTCGGGCATTGATGTCGGAGTTGATGTGTGGGCCCCATGGCCCGTCTTTTAAGATGTGAGTATCCTTTTGAAACTTTTTCATTGGATGTCTGTTCGGGGCATGCGAGCAGTCATTTTTGGGTGTTTTTTTTAGGGCATTGCATTGGAGCAATCTGCCTGCTTTTACTATGAACGATGATGTGGGCCCCACGGGGGCCATTTTGGGAGTTGGTGGTGATTTCCAGCTTTATCACTAGGTGTCCGTTTTGGACAAGTGAATTGTCCATCTTGTGTACTTTTCTAAGAGTATCTCAACAGTGCGATCCGTTGGCAGCGCTTCGAGACCGGGATGTGGGTCCCATGCAGCACCGCACATGTTCGGTATGTCGGAATGCATCTTTTTCTCTGGGTATCTCTTCTACTCAAGTGAGAAGTCCTTTTGACGTGTTTTTCCGAGGATATCGCAATGGTGCGTTGCACCTGACTGTTTTCAGGGATGAGGCTTGGTACCACGGGACGCTGTTCGGGCGTAAAGCGGTGTCAGACGACTTTTCCATCGGATATCCGTTGGAGGCGAGTAAATTGTATATCTTGTATGTTTTTCTACGATGATTAAAATGGTACGATCGGTTTTGATGTGAGGATCATCTTTAGAGATCTTATTAAATGCGGAAGCAACTAAGGTGCTCCGGTGGTGGTTCATCCTACTGTGTATGTAGCGGACCCTTGGCGTGTGATCGCACGCACTCTCATGTGAGTGAAGTAAATGTTTGTAGAGATGTATTTGTCCATGCCTGGGCTGATGAGGTGGAAAGTTGGAGTTGTTATGTTTACGCCCTTCACGTTGACGTTGGGTGTCATGTGCAAGATAATCTTTGGGATGGAAACATGGTATACTCTGGGAGAACACGGGAACGCATGGAGGTACATGTGGTTTTTTGTACCATAGAACGTTTGTGTGCTTGGTTGGAGTTGAATTGGGGCCACACGTCTTGTGGGCCCCATGTGTGTGTCGTGTTCTGCATTGCGTACCATTTACCTCTCGTGACGTAGAGGGTCCTTCTGTTCCTGTTTGTTTGACCAGCGGGGTTGAGATTCCCCCTGGTTATGTTCTCGTTTTTTTAACAGCAGGGTTTATTTTCCCCCTGGTTCTGATCTCTTTTCTTTGAACAGTAGGGTTGAGTTTCCCCTAGTTCTGTTCTCTTTTGTTTGAACAGTAGCGTTGAGTGGGTTTTCCCCTTGGTCTTGTTCACGATGGTTTCGACCAGCTGGGTGAGTGGTTTTCCCCTGGTTTTGTTCTCGACGGTTTTTCCGGATGAGTTGCTTCATGTACCATGGTAGAGTTCATGTGGATTCGGTGTGACCAACACATTACGCGGGCACTGATCCTCTACCCAGTAGGTTGTTTCCTGCAGGGCTGGCCAAGAGGTTGCTTCCAGCAGGGCTGGCCAGGAGGTTGTTCCCAGAAGGGATGGCCAGGAGGTTGTTTCCAGCAGGGCTAGCTAGGAGGTTGTTTCCAGCAGGGCTGGCCAGGATGTTGTACCATCCAGCAGGGATGTCCTGTGGGTTACCATCCAACAGGGACAGCTAGAGGGTTACCATCCAACAGGGATGGCTAGCATTGTACCATCCAGCAGGGATGACCAGAGTGGTTCCGGGTTTACCACCAGCGGTGTTGGGAAGTGGTCCCTGATGCCGGGTTTACCTCTAGCTGGGCTGGGAAGTGGTCCCGGATGATGATTCTGAGACTCCCTCCAGTGGAGTACCCTTTTATGGGACTATGCATTGGGACTCGTTGATGCCTTTAGCTAGGTTTCTGTCCAGTGGATTACCCTTTTTTAGGATTGGGAAGTGTGGAACCCGTCTACTTTTTTCGGGTCTCCCTCTAGTGGCAACCCATCGACTTCCAGGGATTACCCTCCACCGGGGCTGGGCAGGGGGTCGCCTGTCGACTTTGAAGAGACCTCTCGACTACGGGGTAGTGACGATGTTTGGTTTGACATTCCCCAGAACTCTCAAGTACGAGGGGCGCTTTCCCCACTGAGACACGGCCTTGTGACGTGAACTAAAACCATGTGGGTGAGTCAGTGCTGCCCAAAGAGGATAGTGTCAAGGTGTGATGATTTGAGCTCCTTGACTTTCAATTCGAGGCAGATGTGCGGGATGCTGGGAATCGATGGTGTTTACTTCTTGGAATGTTGGCTACTCACTTTCTTGGGATGACCTACAGGATGGAGATATCCTTACGATCTTGTTTAGGATTCTTGATTGAGCATATAGATTTTTATATACCTTGTTCTAGTACCCACTTCTTGGGTTTGGTTACTCTTCTTCTAGTGGAGGTGTAGATGCATGGGGTATTCCACGTGCTTTTCGTGTCTAGCTTTTCGTGGTTGGACAAGTCTATTATCTTTCTATATGTATCAATGACTCGGCGAGAAGTGAATCTTCTCACCGTTTCTAGCTCCTTGTGTCTGGACGACTCTATGTCCTTTCCCTTATTGGGTTGAGCTGGACTCTGTTCTGTTACTCAACACCAGTCCTTGCGGTACACTTTATTGCACTCTCTCGGTTGTACTCCTTTACTATTACCTGTTCGATCGACTTCTAACCCTTAGGTAACTAATTTGTTGTTCCATCGAGCCTTGGGGTATCCTAATGAGTATTTTTTTATACTCACACCTTCTTGGGCTTTTCCCGCACATGGTGTGCCCTTACAGAAGACAGACAGGTTGGTCGTGACTTCAGAGGATCTTATGAGTTTGGGATCTTGAACTGCGTGTGGTGGTCGTAGTCAGGTTCCAGGTGTGGGACTCTCCCATTTGTTTACTTTTGTCTACATGTTTCCGGGTTGTGCCACTTTTCTGGTTGGGTGCATGTTTTACCCTATTTCTTTTCAGTTTACTGTCATCTTTTAATTTGTACTCTTAGAGGTCGATTCACTTTTGTGGTTTATCGATAGCAGTTGAACATTAGTTTACTTGTCTTTTAGTTTACTCTACACTTCTCCATTTAGTGGGCTGAGTGTGTGTGTACAGGTACTTAGGTAAATGCCTCCCCGAGTTGTTTTGCCTTCGGCACTGGTCTCCATCCCCTGGCCTATGGAGGTGGGTTTGGGGTAGTTGCGGCACGCGCCCGGGTAGGGTAGGGTCGTGACATATAAGTATATTTAAATTATTAACATGATATTAATGATATTATGATCATTATATAAATATAAAATAATAATTACCTACTTTTTATAAACGATAGTGGAAAATTGGAAACGTTGCTCATGTGTATGTATGACCTACCCACTTCATAATTATAATGTTGTTAAAGTTTCATAAACGGAAAAAACAATGTATTTAAAAATATAATATATGTTTACAATTTATTATTATTTGATGAATATTAGTTGGTAAATGATGGACATATGACCACATTTACTATTGACATCATATCATGTTCTTTTGTGACTCAAGTACCCAATATCGACAAAACATTTGACATGAACTTAATAATTATGTTATTTTTATAACATTGAAATAACTATTATAAAAAGTACTAATAAAATTTAAAAATGTTATAAATAGTGAAAATAATAATCCTATTTTTATTTTTTTGGAATAAAAACAATTTACAAGATATGTCACACACTGGGTAAGGGACATTCTTTTAAGAACAATCTTTTAATGTTTTATTTATATAAAAGTCAATGATAATGTTTTTTACTTATATAGAATGAGTGGATTATCCCAATTTCATAAAACATTATAACATTAATTTTTTATTTATATATTTTCATATTTATATTTGAGGAAAATTATTTCACTATAATGATCAGGTTTTTTATATTTTAAAATTGAATTTTTTAAGAAAATGGTATAATGATATCTTAAAATGTGTATCTCATGTGTTTAAAATATTATTCAATTGTTTTATTCATTATATGTTTCATGGAAATTTTTTATTATGGGTTGATCCAATTATATATAAATATTCTATTGATTGTCCCCTATTATAGACCAGGATATGTCAGGTTGATCCCAATATTGCTCAATACATGATGGTTGATCCCCATTATAGCTCTCCAATTCATTGGGTACACTAGAGATGGAAGTGGACCATATTGTTATTCCATATTAAAGGGTGAATATAAGTGTTATGTTGTAATTATTTCCCAATATTCATTAATTACTTAACAATGAATGCTAATGAGTTTCCATGAAAAGGGTTTTTAATGGTATTATATTTTCACTAGTCTAATGAATTAATAATTTTGTAACTTACTGATCTTTTTTTGCTCATCCCTTGTGATTTGTCTATGGGTTTGGTTGAGCCCTGGTTGGAGAATGGTGATTTTAGTTTCTCATTTTTTGTTTCGTTCGTATCCAGCATTGTTGCAGTGGATGTATGAACATGATGTGTTGGGTTTGTTTGGTTAAGTTTATTTTAGAATTTCTATTTCAGTGATGATTTTTCTATCTATTTTAGTACCCATTATTCTATGATGGTTTGATTTAGGAGGGGTATCGAGAGTTGGTGATGGAGTTCATGGTTATGGAAACCAGTGAAAGATTCAGTATGGGGTCTTGAATTGGGTGTGTTTGCGTTGTTTGGGGACAACATAAGAGGAGAATTTAGGTGGTCGTGAAGTCTGTTTGAGGAGATATGTGTTGTTTGATCCAATTATTTTGGAATTAGGATTGTTTGGGATTTTTTTGATTTCTTTTTTTCATTGAATTCATGTTTGGTTCCTCCTGATCTTTAAAAGGGGACTTATGATAATTAAAAAATCAATTTTCAGTCAGTCAGTATTAATATCTTATGGCCTAATTCTCTAAAACACTAAGCCTAAAAATATCCTCAATGTGAAAAAATTAAAATTCTTGAATTATTTTAATATTATATAATGTTAAGGGATTTTTCCTTATAATGTCCCTTAATCATGTCGATATACCCCAACCCTCTCCTCCCATAATACAGAAAGTGGGAAGTGAAACATAAAATCAAGGGTTATTGATAACCAAACATCTCCATCCATATCCATAATTCTCTATTATATTCTAGATAGTTTCATATGGGGTGGAACTTTTGTAATCAATATGAACAAAAAGCATAAGTCAAATTGATATTTATAGTAATAATATAATTTTCATTCACTAAAAAATCATATTGGATATATATAAAATGTTGTAATATATATATATATATCCGAATGTTTATGAAAAACAACTCCCCCTAATAGATCAATATTGATTTTTATCCCTCCATGAAGAAGACCTCATAGGTGAATAAAAAAATAGAACACCAAATATAATGAAATTACATAATCATAATATATTTAACAACTAATCTAAATAAAAAAATTATTATTCTCTAATGGTTCCACCATTATGTATAAAATTATCATTCTCCTACAAATTCAGGTGATCAAAACACCATGAGGTAGTTATTTTTTGAGATTATTCCATGTGTAAAATGGACATCCTTGTCCAATTTATTAATTTTTATACATTGGATGTATGGATATTACTTTCCAAAAATAATTTATGTATCTTCATCCACATATCTAATGTTTTATATTTAAATTATTTTTTCAATTAATATATGTTGGGAATATTTGATAAACCCTCTGGGTAATTTCTATGCCACATGGACTTCACATTTCATTAATAACATTATTTTAGTTATCCTGTAACTTTTGGTTATTTTTTTGACAAGTTATAAGGAAGCAGTAGAGAAACATTTTTAAACTATTTTTTATTAGCCTCACTATTGTGAATTAAGGATTGAGCATAATATCATTCGTAGGATTAAGACTAGATTTATTAGTGTATAAAGTTTTCATTTTAAAGGACCATCTATTGGTAGGATAGTAACTTTAACATTATGTATTTAGACTATATCCCTACTTGATAATTCATGCATTGATGAATTAATTGGAATTCCCAAAAATATATATTTAAAATACTAAATACAATTCATTTAGGTCATAATTTATATGAGATCATGATATTGTGTTTTAATTTCTATGGATCTTGAATTGGGTTGAAATACACCATTATTGGTAAAAGGATAATGTGTTGTATCTGAATAGATTATATTGAATATTTTTGTAATCCTTGTATGTTTATATTATATCAATTATTGTGGATGAAACATTATGGGTATGTTTGGGGTTGTATTTTTACACAAACACCTTGGGGGAGGCTTAAACGTTATCTCTTTAGATGATAGAATAACATCATGTGTTTCCAAGATGTGGCATTACTAATCTGATTCCTTCTTAGGGGACAATAATTGTTCAATTAGTATATAAATTTACTGTTAATTACTCATTTAATTCAATAATATCATACATGGTATTCAATATCCTATATGTTTCCCATATCATTCTTAAAATGAATATCATCATAAAACATTACTAAGAGATCAAATATGATAGTAAATAATATAAAAAAAATTTAACCGTTTAAATCATTGTATTAGATAATTTTTTTAATATGGTATAAATTATTCCCACATGAAGAAAATGAATAAAATTATAACATTTTTATATATTAGGGATATATAAATTTAGCTATAGAACAAAAATATATGTCTTTTGGTCGAATTCATCCCTCGAAAATTTTATTTTTTACCCATTAATTATTTTTAAAAAAACTCATACCATTGAGTTTCATATAGACTAAACTTTTTTATTATGTTTACAATTTAATAAAATGAGTGATAAAATAGAATATATAATATGAATCAATAATATAATAAAAATTTTCTTATTCAAACCCTATCCCTTTTGTTTCTCACCCATAATTTGGATTCAAAATTCTATGGTATACCTAACAAAATAATATAATACTTAATATTCCCCTTCTACATATAAATTTAGAATTATATTATCATTATACATACTATTGGAATAATGAAATAACCGAATTTTATTAAATCTATATATGTTCATAAAATATATTACTTGAATAGGGATAATTCAAACCCAAACAATCCAATATAGAAATTTTTAACTAAGGATAATTTTATAAACTAGTGATTGGATGTAGTGTATGGTGGAAAACAATTAGATTTATCAATAATTATTATTATAGTCTTTCATCATAACACAGACACACACAGACCCGATTCTAGGTAGACCTATGAAACTATTAGTCAGATACCAATATCTCTTTTTACCCCAATTTATATAATTTATCAAAAATAATTTTAATGAGATTATTATACATGATATTTCTTCATAGTTAATGGACATACACAATTTTAATTAAATTATAAATTGAATATATATCTAAATAAAACTCGACTAAAAAATTTTCATTTTAATTTCATTCCCCCAATTCATTAAAATAATTCTAATACGTGTTTTTTTATCTCATTAATTGTGAAAATTGGTTTAGATATCCCTTTAAGCTCTAGAAATATTTAAAACACAAAAAAAATTAAAAAATAAACCCTTACACATTCCTAAAACAATTTATTATCATTTTATCACACCCTTATTTTAATACCCACATTATATTTCTTTTGAAAATGTAGAAATATTCATTGAATATGATTTGGGTTATAATTTAAACATGGATAATGATTTACACAAATTGGTGGTTATATTTAGTGTGATGTCAGGAAACATTAATCATATTAACCATCATTTCTCATCCCCATTAAGTATAAAACAATAAAAAAATATACAATTCAACTGATGAAAAATTAATAAAAAATAAATTAGAAAGAAGAAATATTTGAACCTCTTAGTGGTTACTTAGATTATACTACCACCATATTGGTAGTACTAGATATTATAAATAATTTAATGGATGATATGGATTCTTTAATACAACACACCAAATGTTTCTTACTATAGTGCTCTAGATGACCTGATAATTATTCCTAATGTTACCATTAGATAGAGAACTATATAAAAAACTTCTGTATAGTGATTTACCTTTGTATTCATAGTGGTAAGAAAATATATCAAGACTCTTTTTCATCTACTTCAAGAGTTGTGTAATCTAATAAGTGTGTGTTATCTATCAAATGATGTTTGTTGAAATATAGTTCGGTTTTGAAATTATTTTATTCTATTGATTCAAATATTATGACATATTACACATTTAATTTAATGTATAACTCATTACTTTACATTATACGTTCATCTTAAATCCCATCTTCTCTAATATTAAATAATTTCTACAGGTCCCACAGTAATGGTATTAATATGTAATTTTACAACAATAAAACTAAAAAAATAATCTAATAGAAGATAATTAAGTAAGTATAAGTCCAAATTATAATTTTAAAATATAATATTACCATATTTTATATATTTCTCTACATGCATAGCCACTAAGAAAACATCCTTACATTCCTGATTTGGTGAAATTTTCATTTTATAAAATATTATTATGTTATAATTTGTGATTTAATAATTCATATTATAATCTGTAGATTTAAAAAATTATATTGAATCTATATTTTCAAAAATAGAGAGATCAATATACAGTTGATTATTATTAAATTATGAATAAAACTAAATCATGGTAATGATATCACCCTTATTTTTACCATCCCAGATATCATGTTTATCAAGAAAATAATTTAGGAATCTGTTCATTAGGGAATTAATTTGGATTTATTCTTCAAGAATTGCCTCCACTCTTTCCATGTAAAATATCATATTCTTGATTAATAGTTCCTCATTAACATTATATTGAATAGACCATAGTCTATTAAATTTTTTGTGAATAAAATATATTTGTGAATATTTACCCATAATCTAATATATTTCACCATTTGAATGGAGAACCTATTAATTTACTTGTACCTTTCAATGTACATTATTTATGATTGAATTTGGTTTTTTATGGGAATCATTGATGCTCATAATTCTAATTTTAGTTCCCTTATAATTAATAATATCACACAAATTCTTGGTCTTTCTCATAGTTGTAATGTGTTTATTTATCTTTTTTATAGGATTATTGTATGATAATGATTTATATAATCAGAATCTAAATCTCCATATTCTCATATTTTATATCCCTTAAATTAAAATTCATTATGTTCACTAATGTGTATTGTTTTCATACATATGATTTAATCCGATAAAAAAAATATTATGGAAATTTTTGGTAAATTTCATAAAAAATGTAAATGTATGAAAAAAATGGATCAAAATATTCAATGAGTGACCCAAAGATTGATTTTATATATTCACTTTCAATGGTTTATAATTTTATTATCAGATTTTCTTGAGTCCAAAATCAATAGAAATGTAAAAATTTTAGTGTAGTATAGTGGGAATCTGAAAGATGAATCCAATGATCTTTTTCAATAACTCGTAGTCCGATCCAAATATTACTATTTTTCCTTTATTTATAATTAAAACAAGAAATAAATAAAGGATTTTTTAATTGAATGTAATTTGGAAAATTCATGAATAATTCTTGTGATCTAGTTATGATTTATAAAATAAATTCCATAACTCTTTTATATTTGTTTGGAAATGATTCATCGGTACATTATAACCGTGGGAAATAATATAATTTCAATTTCCCATATCTATCATTATCAAGTATGGTGGTGGTCAATTAGAATCATATGTGCTTTGGATGTTATTTATTTATATATCAATATGTAGTATAAATCTTTATATATATATTAGATAGATCCCTTACATCTAATCCCATTGAAAAAAATGACTGAGTGGAACCCACTATCCTTAGATAATTATAATCAAAATGCTCTATTAATGGAAACCAATATCTATCATATTTTAGATTATCATTAAAATACATGCATAATTGTATAATTTTTTTAAGAGGAAATAGTGTACAGTAAGAGATTCTAGGTGGTAATCTCCTCATTATGCACTCAAAAATACCATTAGAAATACACAATATTTAGAAGAAAATGGAATTTGAAATATATATTACATGTAATATGAAATTAGAAAGCTTTCGAACCTCATATCAACATTGATTACTATCCATCTATGAAGAAGGAATCATAATTGATGAACATAAGAGAACACTAGAAGCAAAAAAACCAAAAGTACACCATATAGGATACGGGGGTCTTGAATATTACTCTATTAGTGTTTTACTACAGTTTTTAAAACTCTATCAAATCCCTTTGGTTCATGTTATCCTCAAAATTATAAATGGTTCTTACCTTAGACACTTCTACATTGAAATTTTACATCAATGTACATGTTCTTTATCACTAAACCACAGTGGTGTGGGAATATTTTCCTACATTAAATTCGATGATCTTAAAATACATACCCCACTTTATAGTGTTCTATTTATTTTAGTTTGGACATAAGTGAGGTAAATATCCAATTCCTCCCATGATTATGCATGTGTTACACATGATATTGATTTTTTAATAAAAATCATATTTTAGTCTTCATCTCTATTTTGGATGGGGAATCGAATATTCAAGACGAAGAATTAGTGATAATTTATTAAATTAAAAATGAAACATGTATTTCCTTTCCATGATTTTATGATGCTGAGAATAAAATATAAAGCCTTATATTGAGACTATATTCGGGATTTGATAGAGGATGTGTTTCCAATTTACCATTTATTTACTGTAACAGAATATTCGACAGTGGACAGTCACACAATATTTCTAGTTAATGATTTTTGAACTATAATTCTAGTAGGAACATCCCAAAACATATTTTTATAACCTTGAATATGTTAAACGGTGTTCATTATGTGTATTTTCCCATAATATTATATTATTTTTGGTATATTTTGTATATTTTTTGTGTGGTGAGACACCATTAATGTTTACCAGATGTAGCATTGATGTTTTATTGAATATAATGATGTTAGACATTGACATAGTAAATGGATGTAACATTAGTTTTTTGGGGACACTGTTATATGTGTTATCATGGGGTAGTGTTGGAAAATTTATTATCTATGAGATAATTTAGAACGATTAAATTTGATGTTAATATATCCTCATTTTCATATATGATAAAACTATGTTGATCTAAATCATTCTTATTATCAAGTGAAGGAAATGTTAATAACAAAAAATTGTATGCATTTATCAACAAATTCCATAAAATACTTTTTTTAATCTCCTATTGGATTATCCATGTTTCCATGAACAGAAGACAATTAAAACATATATGAAAATTTTATCCTACGGTAATAAATCATATAACATTAATTCGAATATTTTTTAAATTTATTAGTCATTATTAATTGGGAATTATAGATTATATATTATTGCATATTTTCCCAATCTAATCCACACCCATATAATATAATTAATATACCATACATTATATGTGCATCATAACCATTTCATCATATAACATAACCACTTCCTTAAAAAATTTCCACCAAAAATATTTATCATTATACCAAAATATATATTCACTATAGAGTATATAATCATAATATAAATCAATATCATTCCCTACTCCTCCTATGTAGGTCTCTATAGTGAATCTACTTCTCTAACTCCTCATCGCATACAACCCTAATCCTACTACACATTATATAATGTTTATATGAGAGTGTGTGGAAGGGTATGAAGTCAACCATATATATTATCTATATCATAAATATTTAGGAAAAAATCCAAAACACAAATCCTTGTATGTGTGTCGATTTGGTTACCCATAATTAGTGGTGGTCAGTAATAAAATAAAATGAACTACAATTAATATATAACGGCATACATACCCAACATAATTGTATAATATAGAACAAAACATCACTCTATCCACAATTATATCTACCACAAATCAACATCAGCACCAAATCTAAAAACAATATGAAAAAACACAACAATAATCATGCATTAAATATTTAATAGCTACACTTATTTTAATTCATTAATTCATCACATTAATATTTTATTTATATAACAGTTCTTGATTGCTAAAACATTACTCATTATTCATTGTATTAATACACAATATTCATTATTTTAATTACAGAAAACATTTATTATTAATCCATCACCTCACAAGCCACACTCCATTCAATACGTCATCTATTAAAAAACTAATCTATCAAAATCATTATATTTTACTACATACCATACCCATATAATTTCTAATTATTTATTTAATTCAATTTTATTACTAAATTCCAAGGAAACTATATAAATAATCAAAATAACAACTTTCATGTTAATGATCATTATATTAAACCAAAACATAAGATATAATAATTTCAGAAAAATATACACACTATATTATGTTAAGAATTTCAATCTACCATAACAACAACAATACTTCCTAACTACTCTCTCTCCAAAAAATATAGATAAAAAAGTTCAATAACAATAATAATAAAAACAATTAAGAAGTATTTTTTAGGGATAATGAAGTGATTCAAATATTATGAAATAATAATAAATCTTTTATAATCATTGTATATTTTTATTTAAAAATTTATCTTCAAAAATTTCATATCATGTTCGAGTTTGACATTCCCCCTTTTCCTTCACTATATTATAATTATTAACAACTAATTATTAATATGATCAATCAAATAAAAACAATAAAAACAATATCATAGAATAACTATTATCAAATCATTATACACATTTAAAATAACAATAACATAGAAATTAATAACACAAAACAATATCATGGAATCTATAAAATTTCCAAGTGATAAAATTTCCACATCACTTTTCTTAATTGAATAATTATCATTATTTAGTTAATATTAATAATTTACCTAGTGAATAGATGAATTATATCTATAATATCCATATATTATATAAAATATTTCCCATAAATAATTTTAATTTAATTAATATCATGTGTTATGTGCAACAACACATTTAAATAAAATGTGATATACTATTAATGTATTATTAATTAATTAGTCGAGTTAGAAATGTTTACATAGAATGAAAGATAAGAATAGGATTTAAAAAATGGGGAAATATATATTTATTATGGTTATACCCAAAAAAAATGTTGATTTTTTATTAATAAAAAAGAACTCAATTTTTAGTAAATTCTTTCTGTTGTTAAAAAAATATATTTTCATCAATAAAAAATTTTAGATATTTTTTAAAGAGAAAATTATAAATAATATTTAAATTTTTTATAAATTTTAATTTATCAAAATAATACAATTTTTAGTAATCATATCATGATTATATCAGGCTTAATAATTAGGATTTTTCAGAAAATATTGCTTTTCTAGTAAAATGTAGAAAATACTGTTTTTTATTCAAAATGATATTTTCATTTCAAGAATTTAAAAGATAAAATTTATTTTAAAAAATATTAAAAGTAAAATTATTTTTAATATATCATAGATTATCCTTTTTTTACTGGAATCGATTTTATTATTGGATTTAATTTAAATAATTTTTTATACATAAATGGAATTTTTCTTAAAACTAGTTTTCATTCTGTATATGGTTTTAATCATAGAATAATATATACCACATATATAAATTAAATAATTAAAAATGGATTCCATATTTGTAATCAAGATCTCCAAATTTAGTAAATAGGACCCTTGTAATTAGTTATTATTAATGGTAACCATAGTAAATAATTTACACTATATTAAGGGTAAATATTGTAATTTTTGTGGAAAATAATATGATAATGGAAACAAAATGAACCTAAAAAATTCATTAATCCTATTATATTATTTTATTTTATCCATTAACTTCAATTTTTTGAAAATATTACAACTTATTAATATTTTTTATTTCGGTTGACATTTATAATAATTATGTAAATGATAAAGTATAAATATCACATTATTTATTATAATATATAATAATAAATTCGGACAAGGATTATAATTTTTTTGATATATAGGTTTTTATTAAATAAAATTAATTTTTTTCATGTTAGATTATTTCAAAATTTTAGCGATGAAAAAATTACCTAATATTCTTACACAGCACCAAGGTTATATTTATTCAATTATTAGTAAAATAAAATTAAGCATTCTAATGTAACATAATTAAAATGACATAATTTTTTCACAAAATTTTAACATAAATATGACATTTTAGGGATAATTGAATGTATTATATTTAAATTTATTTTCTATCATAATGTTTTGAAAGTCTAATTAAATGAATAGTTTATGAAAATTATATTAATGATATTATATATTAAATAATATTTAATTAAATGATTTAAAATTATTAAAAATAATTTCATTATCCAATTAATTTTGATATAGATGGAAGTATCTACCATGTTACATTAATGATCCATCTTTCCTTTTGTAGTAACTATATTGACCAATTGAGTGTAGAAAGAAATGTTATAATGATAAATGTCAAAAGGGATAATATAGATTAAAAATAAAAGTATAATGGTGAAAATATCACCCAAAATGTTAAACATTTATCATAGTAGTAGATGTATACTTTTAGTAATTATACATTCTAATTATATAAATTTATGTCCATTTTTATATTGATTTTTTTTTTAATTTAATACTTTAATATTTTTACAGAACCATTTTCCCTCAATTATAGAAATCAATCCATTATCCTCTACTATAAACACATCATGGGACATTTGGTTAAGACACTACATGATAAAATAAATTTATATAATCCCTTAACACATTATAAATGTTTTATATATTTGTTAGAAATGACCCTAACATGGTTTTGGGTGATAAGAATGAAGTGGTTGTTTGATTATATGGTTTATCTTTTAACTGAATGATTTAGTTTTAATTTTTCATCTACCAACATAAAAAATTTATCAAACATAATTAAATAATAACACTATAATAATCCAAAAATATGAATTCTTTATGTTATTTTTATACAAAATATCCATCATTGCAACCGTTAAATAGAAAACAAAACTATATTTTGTGCGTATGGTTGACTACTACCTTGCATATAGATGTAATACATTTTAGATCACTATCTCACACATATTTTTATAGTGATGAATTTAATTCTGATATACATTATTCTTGACATATTTTTCATTTTTAAAAGAAAAGAGTACATATGATTTATTTCCATTCCATCCAATAAAAATAGATAGGAGTTTTTATGTGTACTTCTAGACAACCAACTTCACGAAAGTAAATGAATTTTTATCCAAAAAATACAAGACATGGAATATATATCTATTTATATTTATTTTAATAAATAATATTATATTTATGATATAATTATAATTATAGATGAAAAATAATACTTACCTTCATACCATCATGATTTATGAAAAATCAAAAAATTTCTAATGTATACGTAAGAATTGCCATCAACATGATTATCGTATAGTTCATTTTTAATAACCTCTATTCTTTGTTGGATATAAAATTATATATAATGTATATAAATTTTAATTATTTTATTTTTAATATTTTTTATACGATATAAAAAAATTAACCATAGTTTTCATTTCGAAGATATTTTAGACAAATAAACATAATATTATCAAAATATATGACATGAACATAATTGATTAAATCATAAAATATAACATCGTGATAGAAAATATAAAAGGAATAATATTCCAAAAAATTGTTTATTAATATAAATAAATTATTAAAATACTTTAACAATTTTGTAAAAAAATATATTACATGATAATTCGGACGTGTTGTAAGTAGTTTTTAACAAAATTTCAATTCATTAGGTCATATTTCTACATCATTAACTATGTTATGGAGTTATTATGTATGAAATAACATAAGATTGTGTAATATTTTATTTTGTCATGTTTTTTCTAGATTTAAATTTGTCGCATATAATCTATTCATTGATAAATTAACACCTCAATGATGTGACCTTTTTATGGGTTAATCATCACAATTTTATTTCTGTGAAACATTTATAATATTCACCAAATTTTTACTTCATGTGGTGTATATAACAACCATATTATATGATATATAATTAATCACATATTATTAGTTTTATTCTAGGATTAATTTGATATTATTTGTTTCATGGGGATTATGATTCAAAATATTCCAAATTGTTATGATATTATTTCCAATTGTTATCATAATTCGAGAATTTTTTAGATTAATTCTCTCCATTGAAAATTATATGTTATTTCTGTCTTTAACAAAATATATATTATTCTTATATATTTAATATTTAAATTCTATATTTATTTTATAAATTTTCCTCTTTTATGTACTGAAGATAGTATGAGAATTATTTTTTGAAAAATAGTCAATTATTTATATTCGATTAGGTATAATTTAATTTACTATACATATTATTAATTAAAATGTTTTTAAAAATTATATTCTTATTATAATATTATTTTTGGATGTCATTTTTATCATTTTTTTAAATTTTATAATCATGTTGTAATGGAATCTTCTTTTTATTTTCTGGAAATATTAATTTTGGTAATTCAATAAAAATGTGAAAGAAATATTTATTTTAATATTCACCACTTGAAATAAATTTCCATCCATAATCACTACCTGATTATTTGATGTTAAATTTATAATTTTACAATATAACTTTCATTGAAAATATTCATCCTATTGTTAGGGAAATATTTAATTTTCAAAAGAGAATTTCATTGTTACAAAATTATTTCGGTAATGAATGTTATAATGATATTTTTATGGTATTTATATTAATAAAAAACAATGAAAAACTTGATATAAATTTTGGTCCTCTAGAGAAATGTATTAATTATACCATCATCATTATTTTTCTATATGGTTAATGATTAGGATTACTTAATGAATTTATTATAAATATAAGTTATTATTATATTTATTGTTTATTATTATTAAGGAATGTTGATTATATTGTTTTATTTATTCATATGATGCATACATTAGACTTATTAGATGAAAATAGGTACCAAATAATTGAAAGGAAAATTATGTGTTGGTACCTATAATGATAAAAAATAGTTTGAGTATTTGGAAAAGGCCTTACCCAATTATGCACGATATCTTAACATAAGGGCCTGATGGTATTTTTATGATGTCTGGAATTATTATTTCAATCATTATGAAATTATTTATTTACATCCATGTGATTATTGAAGACATTATGCTATCAGTGGATACATTTCAATCACTTTGGACTCGTTATATGGAATTATTTTATAATAATTTATTTATTCCATATTATTCTTTGTTATCATATTATTGAGTAAGTAGAATATGTTTTTCATTATTAATATTTCTATATTTATTATGGTTTCCATACTCATGATAGATTAAACTATACATGACCCTTATTAAAAATCTGAGATCACCATCTACTTATTTTTCATTCCTATGGATATGAAGAAAAAATAATTAATTATATTTAGGTTTTCATAATATTTACCTTCATGATATTTTATTTTATGTTTTAGTTGGTAATGTGAGATTCAATTATATTTCTAGTTTTCCAAGAATATGAAATGATTCCATTCTTTTGTATTAAATAACATGTATATTATGATAATGTAACAAATTAACCACTGATTTTGGTCTTCTAGGGTAGGTATATTTATGGTTTGAATCATTAAAGATTTATTGAATCCTTACAAAATAGAATTATGATAAAAAATAGATTAGGGAAAAGAACCCTATGATTTACTTTGAGGTCTATCAATGTTTTCAATAACATCATATTGATTTGTTTTGTTATATATTATATTTTTTTTCAAGAAGCAAAACTCTATTTGGATAATACTAGTGGATGTAGTTATTTAATAAATTCCGCTAGGGGTAATAACCCAAAAAAATGGTCATGTATATAGAAACCATCATTCCAATGGAAAATGACTATACCATTACCACACAACTTGATTGACACTCCAAGGGAATATTCTTGGGTTAATTCAAATTCTCTATTTGAACCATTATTAAGAATGAGAGAATAGAACCTATTGAAACTTATTATATTCCATTGTGATATGTGGTAATCACAAAATATCATGGGCTGATAAGTATGATGTTTATAATACGGTTGAAGGAATAGAAACCCGTTGTAAGGTTTTAGGTCACAATATTTTAACATAAATATGGATATTTTAGAAAAACTTTATTTGATTACAACCATCTGATTTAGTAAATTTTTTAGTGAGAACAATATTTTAAATATAATAATTTTATTTTTTGTTGGAATAATTTTATAGTTAGTTATTTTCTTTAGGGTTAATATTATCAATAATTTTAAGGTCATAATTTTCAATAAGGATTATTCAATAAGTTTTATAGAAAATCATATAGGATAAAAACTGATTGGATGGGTATTGTTATTACATAGGATTATCATTATATTATTGAAACTTTATAATATTTATTTGATTAATGTTTTTGAAAAAAGGATATCTCACAGGATGGGAGACAACCTATTGACTTCGATAAGGTTGTGAGTATTAAACCCTTAATGGAAGGGTATTTATTGGGTGTCTCCTACCACTGGCTTCTGTGACTTTCTAGTGTGTGTGAATTTATTTTTACATAAATTATTGGATGTATAAATATTATTTTTATATTTTGAATGAAATTATAGGGTTAAATATCTTTAAATATTATTGGATTTTTGGATGAATAGTGATTATTTATGAGGTGTTTTAGAGGTTTGATGTATATATATGATTTTGGTTGAACTTAAAACAATATTTTGGATGAATTATATTATGTTTTGGGATATATTCTGCAGGGAATGAGATATGCATTTAATTATGGATATTAATGTATTATATCTTCATATGAATGTTTATTTATTTTTGTTATTATCTTACACTTAGCTAAAAAAAATTCATTTAATGAAAAAGTAGTAATATGTTTTTATGAAAAAAAAAATTATAAAGCAATTTTTTTCTCAGTATAAGATAAAAGAAAATAAATAAACATTAATAAGATGAAATAATATTTAATGTTGAGGTTCATGAGGTTATTCAAATTATAGGGTTATATTTTTATAGAATTATATTTGTGAAGTATTAATTTCATTATTTAATTTTAGATATTAAGGTCTTAGTTCTTCATATTAATGTTTTTTCATTTTTTGGTATTAGATTATACTGAGCGAAAAAATATGTTTATCAAAAAAAGAGTTATAGGTTTTTATTCATATATGGATTCTGTGATTTTTTAATGTTTTATTTAGTTCTTCAATAATAAATTTTTTTTATTATTATTCATTTCTTGATAAAAAAGATGATATTATGATGTAGAATGATTTTACAATGAAACTATACCGATCAAGTAATATTATTACATTATGTTCCTAATCTAGATGATAATGTAATTCAACAACTCTCTTAAAATGAAATCAGAATAATAATTTATCGAATTACCTTCATTTATGATGAATTATTGATCTTTTTTACACTTATTAGATTTATTTGGTTCTTTAACAATCACATCATAATTAAAATTCATGTGATTAATGATAATTGTAATAATAAGACATTATTTCGATATTAAATTTGTTCTCATTTTCCCTATCTTCACAAATAGATAATTTTATCTGATATAGAAACCCAATTATGTTCTATTTAAGATTTCCATTATAATTCCCAGACCCTCTTTTAAAGATGATGTTTTATTATACCAATGTCATATCTGGGTTTTCAAAATTTATTGATCCTTTGAATACAAAGAAAAACTTTTGGGGACACAATTTTTATGGGGGAAATGTCACGACCCGTCCTCGGGGCCCGTGCCGTGACTACCCCAAGCCCGCCTTCCATAGGCCAGTGGCTGGCGACTAGCACCAAAGGCGTAATTCTCGATAACTAGGAAGGAATTGCGTTTATAAAAGTAAAAAAAACACCACAGAGTACAAGCGAAAGTAATACACTAAGTACAATAGGAAGTGATGAAAAGTAAATGGTCCAGAATACAAACCCAATCGAAAGTACAGCTACAACTGAACAAAATTACAACAGAAAAAGACAAACAACTGGAAGAATGGAAGAAGCTCCTCGGTTGTCCTCCTCAAATCCTACCTAAAGGGTAGGTACAGATAACGCAGCTCCTAGATCGTCCAACACAGATCCTACCTGAAGGGTAGGTATAGATATCCTCCACAACGCTCTTTCCTGTCATCCTCTTCTAAGTGTCGTGTCGTTGTGAAGTCCACCTCCGGATACTGACTCATCATGAGGTCCACCTCCAGGTACTGTCCAGTCCTTGAACACTCGGCGTCTGTCAGCGTTGCCCGTCATCTGCAACCAACACAACGAGGTTCAGGCATAGCCCGTGTAGGGGTGAGTATAACGATACTCAGTAGGGACCCCAAGACCCTCAAGGTCTCACTAAATCCAACAAGGATAGCCATAAATATGATCTCAACAGATAACCACTACTTAGTTATATTCTCATACATATACCTAAGTTATCAAGTAACCCATCTCAATCTTGAGGAAACACAAAGATCATAGAATCAATGGATAACCACTACCCAGGTATATGCCCATACATATAACTAAGTTACCAAGTGACCCATCTCAATCATGAGGTAAACACAAAGGTCATAGACTCAGCTCAAACTAGGATTTTCATTTTCGAACCCGTAACTGCTGAAGAGCCCCATCTCTGGAGTGTACAGTGATCCTGTCACGACTCTGAGGTACTGATCACAAACCTAAGACTGCTGAGGTACTCCTCCTGCCGAGTACCGCGGGTCATACACCCAATCACAGTAGTGCTTCCCACCGGGGAATGCCACCCAAACACAGTAGTGCATCCCCCTTAATATCATGTAGAGGTACTCTCCGGACGAGTACCGCGGGTATGAACCCAAACTGAGTAGTGCTCCATCTGCCATTGGCCTACACCCATACAAAGTAGGGCTCTGTCCACTGGGCTAGTTGACTCACTCCAAGTCGAGTCGGTCAAGCAGTCGTCAGGTCTCGGCCGGCTACACGGTCTCCGTACTCCGCACGCTCGTCTCCTAGAGGGTCCGCTCCATGAGCTACTGGTTGATACTCCAAGTATCTCAAAGTCTCATGAACAAGTATCTCAAATGACCGCCTCGTCATAGGGGTCACAATGCAACAAACGGAGCATCAATCGGACACCCGGTCTGTGAGTTACTAGCCTTTTCGTCCCAGGGGCCCGGTTGGTTTCATGTATGAACCAACTCGGCCATATCTCAACTGTACCCCAAACACTCATAGGGTATACTCATAGGGACCATTTCTTGACATGATCACCAACGCCGCTGACATATCGTAAACCGGACGTCCGGTCTGAAAGTTATCGACTTTTCCGTTCTAGGGGCCTGGTTGGATTCCGGGTACAATCCAACTCGACCATACTCCAACTACGTCCAAACCTCAACCGGAGTAATCTAAAAGGTCTATCTCACTAAGTGGAATCCTACAAAGTCTATGGAACATCAATCGGACGTCCGGAGATCAAGATATATGTGTTTCCGCTCCGAGGGCCCGGTTGGTTTCATATCCGAACCAACCCGGCCGTACTCAAAGTTCTTAGAAACCTTGAGTGTAATATACCAAAACGACCGTCACGATCCAAGGACTGCATCGCAGCTGATGGTGCATCGATCAGAGGTCCATAGCCCAATGTATCGGAAAAATACCATAAGAGGTCTGCGAATAGGGGGTTCGGGCCCGGTCCGACCCGGCCCGATACACCCTGGGTCGGCCCAAACTGGGTCCGGGTTCGGCACATTAGGGCGTGGCCCAACCTGGTGGACGCGGCCCAGCCCAGCCGGCGCGGCGCGGCCCGGCATGGGCGTGTCCCGACCTAGTTCTCTCGGCCTGGCCAGCGTGGCCAGGCAGCTCGGCTGTAACGGTAGAGTGGAAGGGGTGCGGGGGGGGGGGGCACTACCCCCTGTTCGTGAAACCGCAGCCTCCATTAGGGGGGCCGCTCCTGTCGGCCATACGGAGGTTACGACCCCCGACACTTCTCGAAATCCGGTCGTGCTGCTGTCGCGGGACCTCGATGTCCCGCCCTCCTGCTCCGGTGTCGGCGGCTGGAAGCCGACCACTGCTCTCTGCTCCACCGTGGCCCCACTCCGGCCATGGTCTCTTCCAGGTTCTCTGGCATGGCGCGATGTCACCGCGGCTTGTTCGACTTCAACGGCGCCGCGCGACGGCGCCGCGCTTCTTCACCCAATCTTTAATATTTTCCGCGCGGTGCTCCGGCACCGGGCTGCCTTATTCGTGCCGCAAACAAATCAACAATCAAGGGGGGAGGAGGGTCGTCCGTGTTTGTGTGGTCCGACCCCCTCTCGTTATTGCGATAATAGGCTGCTCAATTAAAGATGATAATCAGCGATGAAGGTAATCATGAACAAAAATAATATAATCCCCTACCTCGAAGATATGGTTGAACACAGGTTCATCGCGGAATTTCATGTCACAGAAGAAGGCATCGCGAAAGGAGGATCGTCGCATCGTGGAGAAAAGATTCGTCGGCGCCGCGTCGTCGATATCCGAGGATCCGGTGTTCTTGTCGACCTTCATCATAGGTCGGCGTTCATTGCGTTAATCACGTTCTTCGTCGTGGAATGAGTGCTTCAAAGCTTTGAGTGATTTCTCCCCACCCCTCTCACACAAAAAACCCATGCAATAAAATAAGACATGTCTTATTTTATAAACACACAATCCAAACGTTTTGAAATTCAAAAAATTGAATCAATCAATTAATTGAATTAATTGATAAGTTTAAATCACCCAAATTAATGAGGTGTTTAAAAATTAAGTTAAACGTAACAGTTGACTCTCATTTAAAGGGGGGGGGTGTGGGTGCATTACCTAATTAAAGGTGGCGGTTTCTAGGAAGTTGAAAAGGTGGGGCTCGTGTGGGCCCCACACCACAAATATCGTACATAGTGGAGTAGGATATAGTGGGTCCCACATCAACCACTTATCTTAGGTTAAACAACTTTAAAAAAAAATAAAATTGGTTGCATCATTTTATTTTTTATTCATTTACTTAACCCAAAATTTAAAAACAACACCCGAGCAAACACAACTCTGCAAAAGGTGTTCCTAAGAAATTACTGGCGCTGCGATTTCATCGGTGTCTTCGGATTTTGATTCCGAGCAATGGTTCAAAATTTAGGAAAACCCACTCGTTCGTTCACTGAATGTACCCGAGATAAACTTCGGAAAATTATTTCAGTCACACCGGGCCTTCGAATCAGGTGCCGTCAGAAACTGCGTTCTTGTAAAATTCCAAAGAAATTTAGAAAAAAAATTCCTTGAAATTTTCGTGACTTTAAATTACTCCCACATCAAGTCTTTATGCCCTCGTAATTCTTTAACACAAACTAGGGTTACAAAAGCGGTACTGAGCACGTATATGAGCCTTCCGCTCCCATGTGCTCACCTGGAGGTTCCCGTACTACCAGTGAAAGCGTACCCGAGGAATCGACCGTCCTCGTAGGATCCACTCCTGTCGATCCTCGATCCCCGCAGGAACCTCCGTGAATGACACCCCATCGCCAACGTCCATCTCCTCATGGTCGATGATATGTGAAGGGTCGTGCTCGTATCTCCTCAGTTGAGATACATGGAAGTCATCGTGCACCTGGTGCAACTGAGGTGGATGGGTCAATCGTTAAACCACATCACCTACCCTGCTGAGAACCTAGAAAGTTCTGTTGAACCTCGATGATAACTTGTCTCCTCGGCCACATCTCTGTAATCCTCATCGAGGTGAGACCCGTATAAGGACATGATCTTCATCCTTGAACTCTAGATGTGTCCAATTCCTATTTGGAACTGAAACTCAAAACTCCTACTGCTGCGAGGGTAAGATTGGCTGACTTAAGAGTGATCGGCTGCACCCTCCTATGCATGTGTTTATCTTGTGTTTCCTGGGGTTTCCTTTTCGCCGAACAAGGAAAACAAATCCTGAAGTTGTAGTTAGACCACAAACATTTTTCCTAATACTGTCCATTTGTTTATGAACTGTGATTTCCCAGTCCATACTCAAACCAACATCGTAAGGCCTCGACGCTGCCACCAAGAGATTCCAACCGAAACTCTCGCCTCGAGGGTCTGGCCACACTGTCGGCGTATGTGTGATTATCGAGTCTCCTCCCAAGGTATCTCTAGACATGAGGGTCAGGTCTACAGCTTACCGAAAACTCTAGGTCTGTGACAAGATTCGTGGAAGGAAGGAATGATTCGTATCAACGTCTGTTACTAGGACAGCTAGTAGTGGACACAGACTATCCCTAAAATTATTCTTAGAGCCATTGGGTCACTCCCCTTAACCTCATGCAACTGCACACTTCCCCCTGCTCTCCATGTCTGCTGCATTGCTGACTCATCTCTCTAAAAAGCATCCTCTTCTTGAAACATTTAACACACCCGAGTCTCTAAGACTGGCGCCAGTTTCCTGTTTCCTACTGCACTATGCAGTCTTCATCTGCTCCTGGATGATCTGCACCTTCCTTGCTTAAGGTCTGTAAGAGCAGATAAGATTTCTCCTTTTCTGAAAAGAGAAACTCGGTCTCATCCCCTGGATGAACCACGCCCATTGCTTTATACAGTCAATCCTGACATGAATGATGCATTCATGCCATGGATGACGTCGTAAGGCCTCGACGTTATTACCAATAGATCCAACCGTCACTCTCGACTCCATGGGTCAAGTCACGCTGTCGGCATCAGTGTGAGGTCACTGGGTCTCCTCCAGTAGAAATCTAGAAATTGAGGGTTAAGTCAACAGTTTTTAACTGGGACCTCTCTGTATCAACCGAACAAAAGGATAGTAAAGAAAACACCACAAAGATAGTGTCTCTTTATTACTGCAGCTCATAGTACAAAGACACACATACAACAGAAACATCGAACTAGAAGTACCATGAAAAAAAAGGAAACCACAAGTTCCGCTCCTGTCCACATGCTCTCGGGGCTCTACTTCCTTGTCCACTGCTCGACTGTTGCTCAAGCACCCGCCGCTACTTCTGCCTCAGTGGCTCCTCCAACACCCGCAGATCAACTGTGTGGGGAGTCGGACAGTCACGTGCCAGGTGACCCTTCCTGCTGCATTGATAACCCTTCTTGCTCCTCGTACGGCTAGCTCTGGTCCTCTTGGACCTCTTAATCATCTGTCTACTGCCTATAGATGACTCGGCTACTGATTGGAAAACATGCGGCAAAGGCAGCAGCTCCTGAACATGCTCGGGGTGTAGAGCTACTGGTAAACACTCCACCCTGAAAAGGTCTCGAAGTCTCCCCATGTAAAGGTCATCCCGTCGCAAAACTGGAACATGTGGCTCCACCATCTCTCAGCTAATGCCTGAAGGAGGCTGGCAGCAATTATCACCATGAAGTCTGCTGGCGTCCCCACTAGCCTGAAGACTCTCACCATAGCCTCTAGCCAATCCTCAGCCGCCTGCGGATCCGTCTCTCCCTGGATCCTGGGTGGCCTCTGGCGCTGGAAATCGTGCAGCACGCTCAAGCGGTGTGCATCGCCTACTGCTGGGGCTGGTGACATCGGTGGCCCAATGTATGGTAGTACTGCTGGTGCCTCCGCTAGTGCCTCTACTGCAAGAAGGCCCTGTATAGAAGCCTCATCGCTTGGTAGGCTGTCAGTACGCACATCCCTCTGGGCTCTAGCTGGTCGTCTGTGGAAATGCATCCTAAAAGAAACAATGTGACATGGTCAAACGTTTATACCTAGTGAGCTGACCTGGTTTGAGATGGATTTTTAAAACTTCTGGAAACACAAACACAATCAGTGTTTTCAACCACAAAGTCGAAAATCAGTTGTCAGGGTCCTGGTGTATGGATACGTCGGCCGCCTACACCAACACTGGACTCCATGAAATGAAAACCACACTCGGTACCATTAACACTATTTCTTAACGGAAATAAAATATCAGTGTTATAAGTTCTGCGGTAGAACCGACTCCTATGATACCAATTTGTCACAACCCGTCCTCGGGGCCCTACCGTGACTACCCCAAGCTCACCTTCCATAGGCCAGGGGCCGGTGACTAGCAACAAAGGTATAATTCTCGATAACTGGGAAGCCATTTCCTTTATAAAAGTAAAAAAACACCAGAGAGTACAAGAGGTAGTAATACACTATGTACAATAGGAAGTGCTGAAAAGTAAATGGGCCAGAATACAAACCCAATCAAAAGTACAAATACAACTAAACAAAAGTACAACAGAAAAAGAAAAATAGCTAGAAGAATGGAAGCAGCTCCTGGGTCATCCTCCTCGGATCCTACCTGAAGGGTAGGTATAGATAGCGCAGCTCCTGTATTGTCCACCACGGATCCTACCTGAAGGGAAGGTACAGATAGCCTCCACAACGCTCTCGCCCGTTAACATCCTCAGAGTGTCATCTCGTCATGAAGTCCACCTCCGGATACTGACTCGTCGTGAGGTCCACCTCCGGGTACCATCTAGTCCTCGAACACTCGGCCTCTATCAGTGCTGCCCGTTGTCTGAAACCAACACAACGAGGTGCGGGCATAGCCCGTGCAGGGGTGAGTATAACGATACTCAGTAGGGACCCCGAGACCCTCAAGGTATCACTAAATCAAATAAGGATAACCACAAAGAAGATCTCAATAGATAACCTCTATATAGGTATATGCCCATACATATACCTAAGTTATCACGTAACCCATCTCAATATTGAGGAAACACAAAGATCATAGACTCAACGGATAACCACTACCCAAGTATATGCCCATACATATACCTAAGTTATCAAGTAATCCATCTCAATCATGAGGAAAACACAATGGTCATAGACTCAGCTCAAACCAGGATTTTCATTATCGAAACCGTAACTGCTGAAGAGCCCCGTCTCTGGAGTGTACAGTGATCATGTCACGACTCCGAGGTATTTCTCACTAACCTATGACTGCTGAGGTACTCTTCAGGTCGAGTACCGCGGACCAGCCAACTAAACACAGTAGTGCTTCTCGCCGGGGTATGCCACCAAAACACAGTAGTGCATCCCGCCTAATAGCCTACAGAGGTACTCCCCGAACGAGTACCGCGGGTCAGCACCCAAACTGAGTAGTGCTCCGTCCGCCATGGGTCTTCACCCAAAAAACAAAGTGCTCCATCCACTGGGTTTGTTGACTCACTCCAAGTCGAGTCGGTCAAGCAGTCTTCAGGTCTCAGCCGGCTACACGGTCTCCGTACTCCGCACGCTCTTCTCCAGGAGGGTCCGCTCCATGAGCTACTGGTCGATACTCCAAGTATCACAAAGTCTCATGAAGAAGTATCTAAAATGACCTTTTTTTCATAGGGGTCTCAACGCAACAGACGGCACGTCAATTGGATGCCCGGTCTGTGAATTACTAGCCTTTTCATCCCAGGGGCCCGGTTGGTTTCGTGTACGAACCAACCCGGCCGTATCTAAAATGCACCCCAAACTCTCATAGGGTATACTCATAGGGACCGTTTCTCGACATGATCTCCAACGCCGTGGACGGTTCGTCAAACGGACATCCGGTCTGAAACTTATATGCTTTTCCATTCCAGGGGCCCGGTTGGATTTCAGGTACAATCCAACCCGGCCATACTCCAACTACGTACAAACCTCCAATGGAGTAATCCAAAAGGTCCATCTCACTAATAGGAATCCAATAAAGTCAACGGAACATCAATCGGACATCCGGAGCTCAAGATATATGTGTTTCCGCTCCGAGGGCCAGGTTGGTTTCGTATCCGAACTAACCAAACGTACTCAGAGATCTCAGAAACCTTGAGTGTAATATACCAAAACGACCGGCTCAATCCAAGTATCGCATTGCAGCTGACGGTGTGTTGATCGGAGGTCCGTAGCCCAATGTATGGGCAAAAGACCGTAAGAGGTCCGCGAATAGGGGGTTCGAGCCCGGTCCGACCTGGCCCGATACGCCCTGGGTCGGCCCGAACCGGGTCGACCTGACCCGGGTCCATGTCTGGCCCATTAGGGCGTGGCCCAGCCTGGCGGCCCGACCTGGATCGCTCGGCCTGGCCAGCGTGGCCAGGCGGCTCAGCCGTAATGGCTGAGCGGCAAGTGTGCTGGGGGGGGGGGGGGGGTGGGGCGCTGCCACCCTGTTCGTGAAACCACGGCCCCCATGAGGGGGGCTGCTCCAGTCATCCAGCCGGGGGTTACGACCCCCAGGACTTCTCGGAAGCCGATCGGGCCGGCTGGCTGGCCGTGCTGCTGCCGCGGGACCCCGCGGTCCCTCCCTCCTGCTCCGGCGCTGGCGACCGGAAGCCGGCCGCCGCTCTCTGCTCCACCGCGGCCAAAGGTCGCGGCCTTGGTCTGTCCGGCGTTGCGCAACGGCGCCGCGTCCCTCCGCCGCGGCCCCACTCAAGCCGCGGTCTCTTCCAGTTTCTCCGGCACGGCGTGACGGTGCCGTGGCTTGTTATACTTCAACGGCGCCGCGCGACGGCGCCGTGCTTCTTCGCCCAATCTTTTATATTGTCTGCACGGTGCACCGACACCCTGCTGCCTTATTCGTGCCGCAAACAAATCAACAGTCAAGTGGGGAGGAGGGTTGGTAGTGTTCGTGCGGTCTGACCACCTCTCGTTATTGCGATAACATGCAGCTCGATTAAATATGATAATCAGTGATGAAGGCAATCATGAACAAAAAGAATATAATCCCCTACCTCGACGAAAAACTTGAACGAAGGTTCGTCGCGGAATTTCACATCATGGAAGAAGGCGTCGCGAAAGGAGGATCATCGCGTTGCAGAGAAAAGATTCGTCGGCGTCACGTCGTCGATCTCCGAGGGTTCGGAGTTCTTTTCGACCTTCGTCGGAGGTTGGCGTTCTTCGCGTTCTTCTAGTTCTTTGTCGAGGAAGGAGTGCTTCAAGGCTTTGAGTGATTTCTCCCCATCCCTCTCACACAACGAACCCCTGCAATAAAATAAGACTTGTCTTATTTTATTAACACACAAGCCAAACGTTTTTAAATTCAAAAAATTGAATCAATCAATTAATTGAATTAATTGAGAAGTTTAAACCGCCCAAATTAAGGAGTCGTTTAAACATTAAGTTAAACGTAATAGTTGACTCTCATTTAAAGGGGGGGGGGTGCGGGTACGTTACCTAATTAATGGTGGGGGTTTCGAGGAAGTTGAAAAGGTGGGGATCGTGTGGGCCCCATCCCACAAATATCCTACCTAATGGAGTATAATATAGTGGGTCCCACTTCAACCACATAGCTTAGGTTAAACAACATTAAAAAAATAAAATTGGTTGCACCATTTTATTTTTTATTCATTTACTTAACCCAAAATTTAAAAACCACACCCGAGCAAACGGAACTACGGAAAAGGTGTTCCTAAGTAACTAACGGCACTATGATTCCATCGGTGTCCTCAGATTTCAATTTCGAGCACCATTTCAAAAGTTAGGAAAACCCGCTCGTTCGTTCACTGAATGTACCCGAGCTAAACTTCGGAAAATGATTCCGGGCACACCGAGCCTCAGAATCAGGTGCTGTCAGAAACTGCGTTCTTGTAAAATTCCAAAGAAATTATGAAAAAAAATTTCTTGAAATTTCCGTGTCTTTACAGGATAATTTAACACTCCGTGATTTTGGAGTATATTTTTATTTTAATAGATAAAATTTCAAGGAAATCTTACACTACACACAACAATCAATTTAAATATATCATGATATACTACAAAATTATTATTAATTTAATGTTATAATTATAACCAACACATTTAATTGGAGAGAATCGATAACATTAACAAAATTATAATATATATATATTTTTTATATTCTCATTATAAATTTATTAATTATTTCCCATAATGTAAGAACACAATATTTTTTTAAATTCATTTTAGTCTTCATCAAAGATGTTTGATTTCATGAATGACTTTAATCAGGTTTTGTGAGTGAATATTATAATAAACTTTTGTATCATTTATAAATTTGAATTTATAAAAAAATCATTTCTTTGAAATAATCATATCAAAATTAATTCATGCTAAATTTTTTGTATTTTTTTGAAAAGTTTGATTTTCATGTGAATAGTGAAAAATTCTCATTTCTATTGTAAACTTCTTTTTTTCAAGAATTTTCAATATAATATTATATTTTAGAATAGTTTCAAAATAAAATATGCTCTATTATATAATTAATAATCCAATAATGTTCATTACAATAAATTTTATGCTTTAATTTTATATAAGAAATTTTATAGTTAAAAATTATTTATTTTTCTGAAAAAAAAATGTTAATCGTCGAATTTTATGTTTTGAAAATAAATTAATTTCGGTTAATTATAGAAATTAAATATTAAATAATTATTTCATTATTTTTAATTAATTTTAGTAAATTTACTAAAATGGTGGCTCTTATTTTTTATTATTATTAATAGTAATAGATAAAAATAATTTTCAACACTATAAGGGAAAATCACATAATTATCATTTCAAAAAATATTATATGATCAAAAAAAATTTCCCCAAAAATTTCTCTAAAATATATGATATGTCTAGTTCTTCCAATTCAATCCATGTTCAAAAATTATGATAATTTAGTTCCATATTTTTTTTATTTTGAATTTTTTAATATTTATGTAAAAGATAAAGTCAAAAGTGTCACATTATAAATATTATTATCAATAAAATATTTTGATATGGACTAAAAAATATAATTTATTTAAAAAAATATTAAAAATATAATTTTTTTATCATGTTATTTTATGTCTAACATTTTGTGATAAAATAATTATCATAAATGTTTACTCAATTCTGACACAATGCTTATTCAATTAATAGGCAAATAAAATAAATGATTCAAAAAATATAAAAATATATATAATTTGAAATAATTTTTATTTTATAATATTTTATTTAGATTAATATTACATTATTTGGTTGTGTGGAAAAATTATATTCTAATACTTTTAATTTCATGTAGTTATCAAAATCCAATTATATAAGTACATCCCAAAAAATAAATTTTATATTTTTATAAATTATAATTTCTTATATGAATTAAAATTAAAAAAATCTCTCATATTACATGATATGTGGATTTGTTTTAATATATCATTAGTTTTCCATTTGTGGACAAATTATCCTTTTACAGTTACTATTTTGACCCTAAAAGAGTAAAAACCATTTTTATTATGGTAATCATCAAAATGGATAACATATGGTTAAAACAAAAATGTCATAATGGAATAATCCCTAAAAAATGTCTATTTATTATGAGATTATTTGAAGTCATCCATATAGTATCATAGAATTATATCAATATTTTTATTTCAAAATGAAATTTGATTTATATTAATCTATTATATTTTAAAATTTCATGAATTCTCTCCCCTTACTTATATATGTGAAACACATATCCACTTATATCCAAAGTTCAAGAGACATTTGATTAATAAAATATATACATAAATCTTGTACTATAATCCCTTAACATATTATACATGTTTAATTTGGGAAACATAACAACCATTGTGGGTTTGATTTGTATGAGTATAGAGGTTGTGAAAATAAGAGGTATATTATTTAACAGATTTTTTGGGTCTATTTCATCTTCTACCTCCATGAAATAGCGTTGCATAGTTATGAAGTTACAAAAGTAGTATATTCTGTATTCTGAGATTATTTTACTTTAATTGAATATACTATTTTCATTTTTTTCTTCCTTGATATAGCCAACGAAACTACCATTTGTGTCTGTTGTAGACTACCACCTCGTAAACTTATGCAATTAGTATTCCTTAACTACCTCTCATGGAAAGTTATATTGATGAATTTAATTTTTATATATTATAATCATTGAATATTTATCATTATTAAAAAATTATGTATCATCTAATTTAGTACTTTTATATATGTTGAACAATTATATTCTAATTGGGGTGTACGTGTGGACAACTATTTCCATGGAGTGGTGTTTTTTATCACCAAATATCATGTATGATATATATAAGTTTATATAATGAAATAATTTAATTTCTAATTTTTATTTTGGACTGATAAAATAATTTTTACATTATTTTCATCATGAACACTAAAAAATTGAAATATTAATCATGAAAACGTATGACTTATCATCACTATGACTATAAACAATTTCAATATTCATAAATATCATTACTAGAAGTTTTAAAATGTATAATTTATGTAAAATATTATATTTATTTCATTATTTTTATTATATATATGGTTAAATAAAGAAAACATTTACCATAGTCATCATACAGATGTCATTTTAGGTATATAAACTAAATATTGTCAAAATGGATGATGCTAATTTAATTAATTATATAATTGAATATAACATATTAATAAATAAAATAAAATTAATAATTAGCATGACAATGGTTCTTATGAAAATAAATAATGGACATATTTATATTATTTAGTAAGATAATCAACATACATGGTGATTCATAACATAGGTAAGGGGTTTCTTAACTCAATTTCCATTAATTATGTTATACTTCAACTTCATTGATAATATTATTCTTTTATAATCTATGGAATTAACTCTAATCATACTGATTTTTATTTCCACATGTTTTTATGGATTTATATTTGTCAAACATTATCACTTTTTTATTAATAATCACTTAAATTTTGTTGTTTTTTAAAAGGTTTACCTTATAACTTTTGTTTTTTTAGACTTATGTCATATTCACCACTTGATTCAATCATGTGTTGTATATAATTCCCCATTTATATTTATAATATTTAAATTTATATTTATGGTAATTTAAGATTAATTTATTTTTTATGGGGATTATGATTCATAATTTACCAAATTAGTAAGTGTTTATTTCACAATCTTTTAATTATTTGAGATTTTTTATGTTTATCTCTCCATAAAATGAATTGTGTTTTATTTTTATCTTAAACCAAATTTTTTTTCTTCTCATATTTTTATTTTTGACTATTATATGATTTATTTTCATTTTACACTTTTTATAACTCTATATATCAAAATAATTTTTTTAAGGAAACCTAACATTGTTTTTTATTCGATCTAGAATACTTTTATTCCACATCCTTATATTCCTTATAATGTTTTCAAAATTTTTATAGTAATTAAATATTATTTTTAGGTTCATATTTTCACTTTTTTACATTAAATAATAATATTCAAAGAAATATTCATTAAGAATTCCAATTTAGGGGACTTTAAATTTTTTCTAAATTTGTTAATTAAATATTTTATTTAACATACTTGTAAAGAACTGAATATCCTCAATAATTACCACACATTTATTTGAATATTCCATTAAAATACTCTGAAATTATTTTAATGGAAAGATCTTTTTAATATTCTATAAATATCTTGTTTTTAAAAAAAAATTTATACTCAAGTGGTTTTTTTCCTTAAAAATGTTTTTAGGATCATTTTATGGTATTCTAATTCACTATTATCTACCAAAAGTTATTTTACTTATTATCCAAAGTGGATATGTTATAATGATACTATCCTTATTCTCTCTCTTAACAATTTTTTTAGTTTCACATTGGAATATATTGAAATTTCATAAACTGGTTCATTCATTTTTGATATATTTTTATTATTATTAAGGAATACAAATTAAGTTATATTGTTTATTATTACGATTAATGAATTTTATTTTTTATTTTATAGGTGGGGATCAATTATAGATATCCCATAGAAGCAACAGTGGGTCTCAAAAGAGAAAATAGTTTCGGTATTTGGATGAGGCATAACTAATTTATGTAAGATGATATATAACCAGGGCATAATGTTTTGTTTATGTTCTATGGTATTACGAATTAAATCATTAAGATATTAGTCATTAATATCCATGTAATTATTTTAATAGTTATCGTATAAATAGATAAGTTTCAAGATAATGTGATATGATATATATAATTAATTGATCATCATTTATTCTATTCATATAATTCTTCATGCTCTTGTGATTGAATAAATGGCTTATGTTTTCATTTATTTAAAATTCCATTTTGATTAGGAACTATTTAATCATCATATATTCCATTATCCTTAACCCTTGACAATATTCTTATCTCACCTTTATTTACATTAATTTCCCTCGGATATGAAGATGGAATATTTGAATGAGTTCAAGGACACATAATATTAACTCTCACAATGTTGTATTTTTAGTTTTCAAATGTCATGTGAGATTCAAGTATGTATATATTTTACACACTCTAATTAAATATTTGATCCATTAAAATGTCATACCATGTATCATTTTCAATTTTAATAATGTAACACCTGATTCTAGTATTCCATGATTGGTGTCTTTATAATAATTCCATATTTCACACATGATATAGAGATCAAAGATCTTGAATCAAATGCCTAAACTAAATCATTAAAAATTATCATGTAATAATATTTGCAAGAATGGTGAATGAGCACCAGTTAGTCTATAAGAATAATATTTATTTACATATGAAACGTCAATATCCATAAAAATCAGGACACTATCTATCCAAAAGAATAAAATTATCATTAAAATAACATTCTATACAAGATATAACAATAAGGATAAAAGTGAAAAATAAAAATATCTCCTTGGTTTTATAAAGTATAAATGAAACGAAATTAAAGAAAAATATTTGACCATAGAGGTTATAGATCCCTAATAAGAGAACCCATTATCAACTAGGTTTGAATAAGGTTGATGGTAAATAATGGAAATTCATAATCTAGAAAAATATATATTTGAAATTTAAGGATATAAAACAACAAAATGATACATAGAATCAAAATACAATGTGGATAGACATAAATAATCTCTATACAAGCTTCCCATTTCCCCTTCTCTATATTTACTCAAAAATAATTTCAAATTCATATCACGCCAAAATATTATGAAAAAATATGAAACACCACAATTCTTATCTATCCAAAAATTATAGCAAAATTATTTAACTCTCCTCCCAAACTTAATAATATTCCAAAATAATTGGAAACATAAGGATGGATCATCACTATTTAATACTTAAATGTTTTTATAATAGATTTACAAAAGATTAAACATGATATACAGTGATACCTTTGATTAATTAGTTTAATATCTATATATATTAATTGTTTTTTTATGTGAATTAGTTGAAAAACAATGAATTAAAGGTGAAATTCATGGAAGATATTTACATATCATGTGTCGTTAGGTATGAATGGAATTTGGATAAATACCATGGAAAAAAAATATTGATAATCCAAAAGGATCTTTGTATCGATTTTTGAAGTGGCACACCAAAAAAATAGTAAATGGAAAAGATATAAATGTTGATTATTGAAGAAAAATAGAAAAATGGATGCTCTCGTGGCTCGAAAATTAAGAACCATATAAAATTGATATTATGGACAAGGAAACACAATGTATACATTGTCTAATGTCATTACAAGATGTGATGTTTCAATCCATAAATAATTTACATGCCATGAAGAAGAAGAATCCAACCTACTGTGAGACTTTATAGGCCATCACATTACACATCATGTAATATTTACATGGTATAGATGTGTTGTACATAGAGTAAAAAATGTCGACTTATAGTGAATCATTGACCTGGGAAATAACATTTGACATTTGAACCACTATTTATTTATTTATTTCACCAGTGAATCCTAAAATGACATAATGGAATATAAATATGTGTTTTAGCATCATAAAATTCATTCCATTCATAGTGTGGAGACGATTAGATTCCAAGAGACTATCATCAGTTTCTGAACCACAGTTCATTGTAAATAGTTTTTCTTATGTCGTTCCTATATTATATTAAGGTAATAATGGATGGTTTATTTTATTAATTATAGTGTCATTAATTTATTCATTGTCCTTATAAATCATTCATATTTTTCTATGTTCTTTTTTATATCCTCATTCATGCCAGCTTTTAATTACATTTATATGAGTTCAATGGTGGATTGATATATTGTTAATCGATTAAAAATTATATTGAGTATGCAATTCCGTTATTTATTCAATTTTTTCAGGCATGGATAATGTTTTTAGGGTTATAGGTCAAGAATATTGTACAATTAAACATGATGAATTTTTAAAAATACCTGGAAAACAAGGTGTAATAAGTGGGTTAAAACTATATGCACCATTCATTATGACAACATTTACCCTAAAAGATGTAATTGATCTAACCAAATTTAATTATAGTGGGCTAGGATTTTGAGTATTAAGAATTTGATTCCTTCTATATGGAAGCTAAGGAAAATTAACCTAGGATGTTAGCGATACTCTAACAATGAGATAGTTACAACAATGGTAGATCTTATTGGTTTGAAAAAACCCAATTGGTCACCCCTGAATTGCTTCACAGCCTAAGCTATTGGACCATTCAAAGATATAATTAGTATTTTATTTTGTGTTTACACTAAAATTGACATTAATCACTTATTTTAATTCACTGTATAATTTTATTTTTATATTGAATTAGTTTACTAATATCAAACTAAAATTAGTGTGAAGTTACCATTGGATAAGAATTGTAGGTCATATTCCCCACTATTTATGGATTCAACCCCACAATTCCACATTAGTATTCCATTATAGTTAGTATTTTTAAGGATAAAATAGTATTATTTTTATTATACATTTGTAAATAACAGCATCCTTCAGGGAAATCAGCTTTATACCCCACAATTAATGAAATCATTTGTGAAACACCTACACCAACCATCCAGAGGCACACCAAAATCCCATTACTGAGATCCCATGTAAATACATGATGTGTCACACTACAATACATAATTTCACTATGCAGATAAGAAAACCATTCCCCATTAGCTCAACAGAATGATTAATTATGTTGAAATGTACTTGAAAACAACATGATGTATAATCCCAGATAAAGTTTTAACCAAACTCCACTTCTCCTACACATTTAATCACAACCACATACCCCAAAACCGTTAACACCCCTAGACCACAACATAGGGAACTGTGATAATCGAGGAATATATTTTTGATTATTAATTTATATATATTTATCAATATATTTTTGATCTATTATGTAAAAAATAATTTAAATGTTTTTTTAATTATTATACTTCTTGATTGGGTTTAGCAATAAAAAATAACATTATTATTTTATGAAATAGTTCTTGAATTAATATTCATTTCTTGTGTAAAATTTAATGTTTCTAAAATATTAAATAAAAAGGTATATATAAATTCTCATTTATTAACTGATGTTTTATGACCATAGAGTTGAATTATTTAATCTCTTTTAGGGCTATTGTATTCCATTTTAATTAGAAATTCTTTTGAACGTGTTCTATAAATTTATTTCATTTTATTTGTAAATAGTTGTGGGATTGTATTTATTTTTTTAATTTATTTTTTTTAATTTTGTATATTTTAAAGTGTTTTAAGTTATATTATAACTTTTTTTTCATGTTATATATTTTACATTATTTATTCATCATTATTATGTGACTTTCATTTTTGAAATATTAATAATCAATATGATTTAAGATAGTGTTTTATATATATATATATTTCATTCTATGATCATCTCAATTTTTTATTTACATGAATGAAAAATAAAAATAATTATTTTCTAATTTATTATAAATCAATTTACTAAAGATTTTCGATTTTTTGATATAATTTCAATATAAAAATAAGATAATTTAGTTTTAGTAATATTTGGTTATACTAAAATTTTCTATTAATTCTTGTTCTATTATAGGGTTTTAGCTATCAAAGTTATATGAAATATTTCACTAGATTATAGTGAGGTCAACACATAGTTAGTGCATATTAAAGAACTAATGAAAACTTTGTAATGATAATGTTAAAAATAAATTATAACTTATATTTTAATAATAATTATGACAATTGGAGTAGGGTAACTAATAAATGTTTATATTTATTGAATTGGAAAGAGTAGTTGTTGATTCATTAATTTTCTCAAAATATAATATTTAATAGTTTATTCCAATTTTTTAATAGATGTATAGTTGTAGTTAAATTTTCATGTTTAGTACATTCCTCCGTTCAAGTAATTATTGATTTCAATTTCTTGTTTTCGTAAAATCAAATATTTTAATTCAGTGTAAATTTCTATTCTATGATATAATTTGGAATTTTTTATCATTCCAATTAATTTGAAGAAATTAAAAATTAAAAATTTACTTTTAATTATAACCAAATTTGGGGAGAAGGGAGACCAGTATGAAAAACTAAAATGAGATTCTACAGTTAGGAATATTGCACATTGACACGTATCGCATCAATGATATTAACAATCAAATTAAAAAATAAAAATGTATCCTATTATATAAACACAAAAGAGTGATTTATATAGTGTGAGAGATATCTATTTAACACTAGGTCTATATATTTTACAGTTATAAAATATTGTTTATTTTCTTACCTAGATGTTTCTAATGAAAACTAGATCGTCTTATAATTCCTTTTGTAAGAATAAATTCTTTCAAATTGCGCAAGGCATGTTATTTTATTACCACTATAAGAAAAAATAAATCATTATATCTTACAGAAAATGTGGTCTGGTTAAATTATTTTTCACCCAACACATCGCCACATTGCCACATTGCATCCCATAGAGGCTATCTATAGAGCAAAACTGCATAATAATACACATTATCCTTCTATAAATAAGGATGTTTATTTAGATTTGGGACATCTACTACCACCAATATCACATATTCATTATAATTAACATAAAAAATACTATTATAGGGTTACCAATATTAAGGAATAATAGGATTTATACTCATATATCACACATCCTTATATTATAATGTATTATTTCACATGAATTTCTAACCCCATATAATTTAGATCAATCCTTTTCTAAACAATGATTCATATAAGATAAAAGGGGATAATTACTAAAATATAGAGGAATATAAAATTCAAAAAAAAAACAGTGGTATATACTACAACTATCAATATATGGATTGATAATACCACCCATGATATATATTTCATGGTTATTGTGTCCACATATAAAAAATTTTAAATGATCATCTATATTAATTTTAATTCATTCAATATTTGTATAAATTTTTCCTTTTAATTAATTATTATATTATTTAATTTACCATGCTAGGAAAAATTATATTTTTTATCATTTCATAAAGGCATTGATAAATATCATTAATTTTTTATATTTGAGTCGATGTTTTACTCATGTATTGAGGAGAGATTTTTGAATATATATTAAAAAAATCATGGTAAAACGGGAAAAAAATTTGTGTGATTTGATCAACATTAGAACATATTTAATTATTAATTTGATATCTTGGAATTTTATTACTAAATATATTAAATATTTTTGAAACTATAAAATTTTAAATAATATTTTTAACGATTCAATGAATTAATTTATAACTTTTATTTTTAAATGAATCCATTTAATAACTTAATTCTCATTTCATGAACTACTATGAGAATAATATATTTAAAAAAATTAATATAGGTAATAAATTCATCTACCATGAAAAAATAATAAACCAATATTATTATTACGATAATACATTTTCAAGGATATAATATTGATTTTGTTTCAAAATATATAATTTAAACTACAACATAGTATTGGACTTAGTAGTGTGACCCTTCATCTATTTTTAACTAAAATAATATGTAAATTTCATATATTATAGAAATGTTTTAAATGTTATAAAAAATTTAATTTTTTACCGTCCAATTTTTTACTTAATTGTATTATCCTAAGTAATTTAAGGTTCATTTTATTTATTTCTCACTGGATAAATCATCATTTAAAAATTTATTTAATAATTTTATTTATTGCTTTACCCAAAATTTTGAAAATTTCCACACCATTAGAAAATGTTTAGTTTTATTATACATTTAATCATGATGGTATTGAGAAACTATTCTTAATCACTATTCAATTATCTTAAACCAATGGAAAATGTGAAAGATATAAAAAAAGTAAAGAAATTGTATTGAAAATATCATTAATATTTTGTGATTTCATTGAATTATTATTATTTTAATCATAATAAATACTCATACCCTTAAGTGACATCTTCAAATTAGAAATTAATCATAGAATATTTGTTCTTATTTTCATTTATAATTATTAAATATTAATATGTCGAGGATAATGATATTTTTTCTTTTCATTTTTATAGTTTCAAGTTTTTTCATTTACCTAATGTAATCACACTATATACATAATCAAGTGAAATTTTATCAATGAATCAATATTAATAAGTGATTTAATAATATATCATATAGTCTCCATAAAAATATATCGATTAGGTTTTTATTATCCTACTCGTATTATCATCCATTCTATAAATATTTTATATTTTATTATTGATACTATGGAATATTTATCATCTAATTACATTATAAAAAAAATTCATCAGACAGAATTGAAATTAGAATTATTTTTATTACCACTATTTTCATTATATTAATTATATAGAGTATGTTAAATATCATCCTCATGAAAAAATTCATAAAATAACAATATGTATATACTCTAGGCTGATAGAAAGTAGTTATGGATATATCCTATCTATAGAAATATGGGGTTTCCTTTAATAAAAAATAAGAATATCTCTTAGATTACATATTTTAACCCAACCCATTATTCTAAACATAAAATCCAATAACAAGGAAAAAATATTTATTGTTATTTTTTAGGGAATTTTGGATTTGAAAATACTTATAGGGACCCCATGCTTTGACTAATCTGATTATTATGGTTGGGAGACAAATAAAATTATATTTCTTTTATTAATCATTAATATATTCTTAATAATATTTATTTATTTTTTAAAAAGTTAATATTAAGTGATCTTATCACAAAAAATTCTATCAAACATTCCCAATGACCTCTCGTTTATTAAAAAACAATCCATTTTTCTTCTATGGTGAATATAATAATAAGTAGTTAAAATTAATGGAATGTATTTTCATCAAATAACTACACATTAAATATTCATCATTAATATAATTTATAAAACATTCCTTATGTATTTTGTTTGTGTGAATAAGAAAAAACTCCCTCCTCGTGGGGTTTGTAAGCTAGCAATAAGACATTTTGATTTCACAATTACATCTTATTACTCAAAATGATATATTTTTCATGCATGAAATATTTATAAATATATTTATAAATATATAAATATTATTTGGAACATTAAATAATGTTTCCAAGTAAAAAATATATTGACATGGAAAATTCATTCATTTTTCAGATAGAAGTAATTGACTTCATTCATAACTAATGAAAATCTAATTATTTTTTATATGATTATTGATACATGATTTACCTGGAAATCATAGAAAGATATTTTAAAAAAACATTTTTATATTAATAATTTCAAATATTTTAATAATTTCATATCACTTTTAAATCCTCTTAAATAAAGGTTAATTTTTCACAAAATATGAAAAAATTATTAATGTTTTATACTTTGGTATGCATGAGAACATCAACATATAGTTTGTTTTATTTAAAAATTAAATATAATATGTTATACGTATGAACAAATTTGATGATAATATTTGTAACATACAATAATTCATGTATTTCTACACCTAGAATTTCATTATGAAAAATGTAAAGTATGTTGTTTGTGATAATCTTTGTGCATAAGGCTCAATTTTTATTGAACTCATGCACACCAAATTAAATAAATATCAATGAAGAAAACATATCAATTAAATAAATCTCAAAACTTTAAATTACATAATATATATATATATATATATATGAGTTATATTGAATTAATTTTTCATACACTCCATAGTTTAGACACACTCGTCAATACTAGGTACAATCCCTATGTCTGTTAATATCTTATTGTTGGAATGTTCCATGCATTAAATCAAGGAAATCATATTAAAATCACTTCAATTTAAATATATCTATATATGGAACGTTATTTAGCCGGAAAATCATAAGGTATATTACATCATTTTATATATATTAATTAAACCAGAATTATAAGAAAAAAATCAATATTTTATACAGATTTTTTATCCTTTGTTATTCATCTATAAAATGGTAAATCATGTATTTTTTAATCTCAAATTTATATTAAAAACTATGAGTACATACTACAATTTAAATAATTCACCAAATTGAGTCATCAACCCTGATGTATTTTTATAACATAAATTAGAATTAAAACATATATTTCTTATATATTATAAGGTGTTCTCCCCAATTCCATTAAGAGTATTAATTAAATCTAGGATCATTAATTTTATCATTCAATAATTCAATATCACAATTTAAATTATATACTACAAAAACATACATATATTATATTATTTAACCATAGGTTGGAATAATTTTAAAAAAATTAAAATATATAGATTCCATCAGATTAGTTTTTAATAATATATAATTTTTTGACGAAAATATTTATGTTAATTATTGGTTGAAGGGTCTTTTATCCTTATTTTATTAGTTATTTTTAATTTAATTGTTATAAATGATCCTTAATTATTAAATATACTATTCCCATATAATTTTTATCCAAAATAGTGGTGAAATTGTGATCACTTTTTAATAAATATTTATTTTTATTTCAATATCAATGATTATAGAAGATCTTATTCCACTCAATGTAGGTATCTTAGTTGTACCTCAACATAGTTGGATATAAATTGATCAATATACAAAATTATCAATGGTTTTAACTTAGATATGAGAGAATAATACTTTTTTTGATTATATGAACCACTAAATGAAAGATTTTACATTATAAACCTATGTTTTTTCCCCAACAATCTTCTTAATCCCAATAGCATAGAGTCACACTATGCTACTTCTAGATTCCCATTAGAATCTACAAAATCTCACATAATAATAAAAAATGTTTTTTCTAATTCATGAATGATCACATTTTACATATCATTTTTCTACAATGCATGATATATATATATATATATATATATATATTCCTCCATGAGATTTATATATCAAAAATATTGGATGTTTTTACTTGTTCACGAACATCAAAAATCGATGATCACAATCAGGTCATCCATTCACTCTTAGTTTTTTTAAATTTTCTATTATGTAATTCATTCACTTTTCCTCCAACTATTATGAAATTTTATTATCCTCCTATATAAATAATTTTCCTTCTTTTTACTTTTTTTATTATAACATTGACATTAAAAATAATAGCTTCTACGTTCTCAATCTTAGTAAATATAGAACTTATTTTTTAAACTAATTCTAAAAATATGTTAATCACATTTATTCATGAAGAATATTTTTATTATTATTTATGTAAAATATAATAATCTATAAACTAAAATGTTTCATATAAAAACTAGTAAAAAAATTATTTTCATGAAAATATTTTACATTTGATTAACATATTTTTAATGTGAATTTTAAGACTCAATTTTTAATTCTCATAAGATCCTAAAATATTCATGATCCAAAAATAGAAAAAATTTCATAAAAAACATATTCAGGTTATTTTTTTGGAATTTATCTTCACATGAAATAAAAATCCACAAAATTTTATTTTATTAACAGTTTCATCGCATAAGATATATTAGATATAATGGAAAAATTATTTTCACTTTCACTAATATCATCTCAAACTTTTTTCACCCTCAAAAAATTAAATCAGTGGGTATTTATATGAAAAGAAAACATTATTATCTTATATTTATTCATAAAATTTTATTTAACCAATCACCCTATTATTATGGAAAAATCATATGTTGTTTCACATTGAAGTGAAACGAGATATGCATTATGAATCATATGATCAAAATTTGGAAAATATTTTGGGATCTACATTCGTAAAAACCCATCACATGTATACTTCGCATTCAATCCTTATATAATTGGATCATATAATAGATTACAAAATTACCTATGAACACCCACTATATTGGAAGGAATTCACTTCAAATTTATGAGCTAAATACATCAAATTTAATCTTTTTTATTTCTCATCACTATGTTAAGATTCAATGGATATTTAATGGTGGGTATTTCATATTCATGTCTTCCTCAATAAATATAATTGAACACCCATCGATGGATTGAATACAGGAATATCATATGCTCATTATATAGTATTTTACATGGACGTAATATGAAACATTAGGATATTATATTAATGAATTATCATAAAATTAATTAAATGGTAATTATACTTTCAAAATGAAAACCCAAAAACCGTAAATCACTATTGGAAAATTATTTCTTCTCAACAGAAGTGAACATTATATTTCTCAATGACTCAAATGTATCCCCCAAAATGTATGACCAAATTACATCATGCTTCCCAACATGATGATACTCCACTCTTCCACCACTTCATTCAGGCAATCCCTATTCCAACCCCTAGATGCCTCTCTACCCCACCATTTCTACTATTGTCCTGTACCTTTACTAATATCACCCCTTCAAATGTTTCTAGGATTATATCCATAAGGTAATTAAATTTCTGTTTCTTTAATAAAAAAGGTGTTGTTTGATATTTAATTTTCTAGGAATAGAATTTTCAAAATATTTTCATTATAAATTTATGACGATGTCTATTTAATTCCATGATACAAGGATTTAGATAGAATATATTTCACTATTTGATCCCAATTTTATCAATTCAAGAATAATTAGATTCAAAATTATCAAAATATTACAAAAAATCTCAATGACATGAAATATTCATCATTGATTTCTGTTTTTGTCTCTCTTTAGTTTTGATACAAAAGAAAAAAATGGATATATTCTAAATCCCGTGGTAAATTTTGAACCCTACATTAATATAGATTATCCAATTTTACATATATCAAAAATTATATTTTGATATTTAATTTCATGAATACCAAAGCATGCGTAAAATTATTTAATGAATTATTGACAAATTTTATCATATCAATAATTTGAAACCTTTTTTTGAAATTATATTTGATTCTATAGAATATTCTAGTGGCATAAATATCCTATATTCCATGATACACAATAACAATGGATACCATAAATATACACATAAAAATATCAAAACATCAATAGACACATTTACCATCACTTGTGTAAATCCTCAAATTATTATTAAAATTATATTGAAAAAATACAATCTAAGTATAATCAATCAGGAAAGGTCATTCAATCTCCCCATAGGTATTAATTGGATAAAATAAAAATTATTTATAATCAGATAATGTAAATTTAATTATTATCCAACATATTTTCATTAAATAATAAGATTATAGTTTATAAAAAAACTCTCACCTTTGACCACATTCAATGGAATTTTAAAATCATTTCTCCCCACATATTAATATTGAACCATAATATACTATAGTACTATGAGGGAAAGAAGACATAAATTGTGTATTTTAAATGATCCAAAAACCATTAATCTATATGTCTTCTTGGGTTAAATAGGTTTATAAAAATGTTTTAATAAACCTAGATAATATATTTTCCCATTAATCTATTCATCATGTTTGAAAACATGAATTTACTCATTTCATGGGTTGTGCATATACATTTATAAAAAAATTAAAATATTACACACATCCTCACAAAATAAAATAGATGAATTCATGTGAAATACATATAACACATTGTTTGAAATTTATTGAAAATAGAATTTCACCCCCCTTTATGAACATATTTATAATAATAATAATATGATTTGAAAAGTGTGAATTTAATATCTTCGAATCAAATTATTTTAGAGGTTATCAATTTTCAATATTTATACAATATATCATGTAATACATGAAACTCAACTATAGTATTGTTACTATTATTTATTCATGTGTAAAATAAAATTCATTCAATACTTTTTTAATTAATTGATCATTTATATTTATCAATTTATAGTGATATAGTCAATCATACATTCACAAGAATAATTTTTTTCGAATATTAGGTTCTAAATGCATGATTTTTTAATACAGAATTATTTTTTTAATAATTAAATTTCCTAGAGATACATAATTATTTTCATAAAAAGGATATTAATTTTGAAATCAAACCAAAATATGAGTGAATAGTGATATTTTCATTATTTTATTAAAATGAAATACCTTTGTGTAAATATTCAAATATGGCTTGAATTGAGACTAAGTATTACAATGTAATAATGAAATAATAAGGAAATCAATGGCCATGTAAAATATTTCCCCCACCAAAAATATTTTAAACAATAATATAAATTATTTTAATGTAATATTATTACTTTTAAAAACCAATAATGAATATTCCTAAACCTAAAGTACACATTATGATTTAAAAAAAATATTTATGAAAATGGTTTTGGTTGGAATCCATTTTAAATATATTTTAAAGGGGGTTAGGTTTGTAACCAATTAAAATCCCAAAAAATTATCCCTTCATTTAAAATACTATTATCTAAAACCTTCAAAAACCAATAGTTTTATTATTTATTAAAATTTTGGGAATAATTCCCATGCATTGAAATTAATGAATAAAAATCACTTAATTTTTATAAATATGCACCCATTATCTCAAAGTGAATCACTCCAAATCCATTGAGTTTCCCTTATTTTTCCTCTCAATAGTATCCATGTGGAGTTTCTAAATTTCTACAATATTACTCCTAGTATTTAAGAAGCTACAATATTCTGTAGGGTTCCATAATATCTTCTCAACCATTATTTTAAAATTATTCAACATAATTTTTTTCAATACTAATTGAATTTTTTTTTCAAGATTCATTATTATATTAACATATATGGGTCACCACTCCATCTCAATATAATAACTTCATAATCCATTTTTTTCAAACACTACTATAGATATTATCATACAAAAATTTTGGTCAAACAAAGTATTGGTCATTCTTTATAAATAAAATAAATATCATAATACAAAAAATTTAATGAAAGATCATTTTTAGATGAACCCTCATGTAATAACCATAAAAACATATGGTTTGATATTTACATGAGGTCCACTTTGTGAACATCTAATGGGTCCAACTACACACCATGTTTATACACCCTATGTATATTATTTGGATGATTCCTAATCTCATTATGAACCATAATTTAGTGATTATTTCTTATTGATATCTACAAACCACGAAATTAATCCTCAATACTACCATTTAATCATTCCCTTTATAATATAAATATACCTTACTTTCTGAATAACCCATTATTTCAATGTTGATTGTGGAATATTCACCTAAACAGACATATTATACCATGGAATAAGGAAAATATATATGTTCCATATATCTAAATTTTCAAACAAATAAATATGTATTACTAATTGATGATTATTTTTTATGTTCCTTAGGCGAAATTATGATATGTATTTATTTATCCATTCACTTCATAAAATGGATGCATAGGACATTTTATGGGATTGAAGAGGCATGAAATTATTTATCCACTCAATGAATTACTATGTATTATTAGAAAAACTAGTGTGGTAGTTATTAAAATCCTTATGAGGATAGTAATGATGTCTGAACATGTGGCATTAATGATATGTTTTTGAGGTCTGGTTTTATTCATCCCATGACAATTACATCAATGATTCTAATGCATTCATTTATTTTTTGTAATATTGTAAAGACCCCGAAATTTTCAAGGAAATTTCTTTTTCGTAAATACATTGGAATTTGACATGTATGTGGCTTTTGACGACATTTGATTCTGAGGCCCGGTGTGCCCTGAATTAGTTTTCAATGTTTAGCTCAGATACGTTCAGTGAACGAACATGCAGGTTTTTCTATCTTTTGAACCTGTGCTCGGAATTGAAATCCGATGGCACTGATGAACTCGCAGTGCCAATAATTGTTTAAGGGGTCATTTACTGTAGTTGAATTTTATGCGGGTTTGATGTTATGTTTTCGGGATTAATTAAGAAGTAAATAAAATTGTTTGCACAATTTTATTATGTATCAAAGGAGAATTGGGAGAGCTCTTGAGTTTTTTATGAACACCGCCATCTGACGAATAACGACGATTTTTTCGACGAAGAATGCCGGTTCGACAAAGAACGACAACACACCTCCATTATATTCTCCACGAAAAGTGAGGAGAAGCCGCTTCCACCTCGGACGCACTCCGAAAACGTCTATGAACCCTCACCCCATGACGCCATATTCCACGACGCCGACGTTCGACATCATTTGTTGAGTTAGGGGATTGTTATTGAAAGTGAATGTTTTCATACCTCGTTCTTCGTTGGGAATCATTGTTTAAATATGGCAAATTGCTATCACTTTATGCTGAGGGTGCAGGCCAAATGAACACAGGCCGAAGAACCTCCGTTGATCTCGTTTATTATATTAGAATTGGAAACCGAAGGCGGAGGAGGCACGATGACGTCATGCCCTTCCAGAAACGCGGTAAAGGAATCTAGCGTCATTGTGTCGACTATGCGGGAGAAACTGCGGCCTGTATCACGGGCCGGTTCAGTGGAAGAACCTGCCGGCCCGTCGGGAGGCTGGGCAAAGGGAAGCAGCGGCGCCAGGAGGGCACCGCGCTGGAAAAACCGGCCCGCCCATCGGCCGGCCAGGCGAAGCCTTATCACTGTGCCAGGAGGGCGCCGCACTGATGAAATATGCGGCCCACCGTGGGGGCCGCGTGGGCTAGAAGGCCGGCCGGCCTAGCTGGCCGGTTCCGGAAGGGCGGTGATGCTTAGAGCCGTCGGTTCGGACATCCGGGGGTGGGGAGGGCACCCCCCTCGAAACTGCTCAGCCATTAGGGTGAGCCGCTCAGCCAGCGGGCCGAGCCAGCTGGGCCGCCCTAGGTCGGGCCGGGCCGCGCCACTTCGGGTCAGGCCGCGCCGCTTCGGGCCGGCCCGCGCCCTTCGGGACAAGCAGCGTTTCACCATCGGACCAGTTTGACACCCCTGCCAGGTCAGACCCATCAAACTGGGTTAACCCGACCCGTCAGCCCACTGGGCTAAACGGGTCGGGCCCGTTATCCACTTCAACGTGAATAACGTAAAGACCGCGTGTCCAATCGACATGACTTCTATGGCACTAGGAATCTTTCGATGAGACGGTCCTTTTTCGATACTCTATGTTTGTTTTGGGCATCTTCGGATAATGGTAAGGTTTGGAATGAGTATATTTCCAACTGGGCCCCTGGAACGGAAAATCCAATATCTCTCAGACCGGTCATCTGTTTGACGCGCCGTCTGTCGCGTTGAGTTCCTTTTGATGAGACGGAACATCAGGATACATCAACTCTGGACGTTGTGAAATTTTATGTATCAACCCCCCTTGGCTCGAGGAGCCGACCCTCCCAGATGTGAGCCTGTTGTGTGCGGGAACACTGGAGGTGGCTGCGACTGTGACGATGACGACTCCACCTAGATCCTCTGTGGGTTCGGCAGCAAGGATGACTGTACATGGATCCTCTATGGGTTTAGCAGCGATGAAGACTATACTGGGATCCTCTATGGGTTCGACAAGTATGACTACTTTTATTGTATCCTATGTGGGTATGGCAGTGTTGACCTCTGTACTTGTATCTTGAGTGGGTCTGGCAGAGTAGATGGTCTTGTATCCTATGTGGGTTTGAAAACATAATTGGTCTTGTATCCTATGTTGGTCTGAAAGAATATATGAATTAGTGCCTATATATGATCATCTCTATCACTATATTAAGTTGTATACCTGTGTGAGATGAGTCTTGGCTTCAATCATTATCATCGATGTGATTGACTTGCTTTCCTGTGTGGACTGGGATGTGCTTTCCTGTGTGGACTGGGTGGTGTTTTCCTGTGTGGACTAGGTTGTGTTTGAGCTCGAGAGTTGGAGACGGATTGTAATTCATCACATAGGTATATGTATGGAAATATACCTAGGTAGAGTCAGTTGATACTTTGTTATTGTATCTTTCCTTTGTGGTTTGTCCTTCGTGGATTCTGAGAGACCTTCAGGGGTCTTGGGGTCCCTACTGAGTATTGTTTATTCACCCATGAACGGGCTATGCTTGCACTACGTTGTTTTTGATGGGGATGACGGACATCACTGATCGAGGTGGAGGCTAGTGGATCTGGACGGTACCCGGAGGTGGACCACTTAGCGGGACGTACACGGAGCGGATAGTCGGACCTGAGGAGCTAAGGGGACTACATGTATCCACCCTTCAGGTGTGATTTCTGGAGGACGACTCGATGTTACAGTTTTACTTTACTACTAATGTACTTTCTTTTCAGTTGTACTATACTTTTAGTTGGGTTTTTTTACTATCCCATTTACTTTTCAGCACATACTTTTTTACTGAGTCTTACTTAGTTCTTACATCATTTGCATACTCTATTGTGTTCGTTTACTTTATAAAGGAAATTTCATCACCTTTTTTTGGGATTTACACCTTTGGTGCTAGTCACCAGCCCCGGGCCTATGGAAGGCGGGCTTGGGGTAGTCACGACACGGGCCTTGAGGACGGGTCATGAAAAATTGGTATCAGAGGAGTCGGTTCTACTATCGATCTTTGGACTCTGATAATTTCTTCTTTGTGAAGAAACATTGTTAAGAATATTCAGTGTGGTTCTTAGTCTAGGGAGTCCAGTGTTGGTGCGGCTGTCGACGTATCCATACACGAGGACCATGACTTCTGATATCCAACTCAATGCTTGAAAACACTGATTGCATGTGTGTTTAAAAAGTTATCTTTGTGATTACTTTGCCTCAGCTCACCAGGTATATTGTACTAACTGTGGCGTACCTGTTTATTTTCAAGATGGCCCCACGAAGGCAGCCAGCTAGGGTTCTTAGTTACGTGCGGGATGGAATCCCATCGAGCGATGAGGGCCCAGTGTAGGGACCCTTTATAGCGGAGGCACCAATGGTACCACTACCCAATGGGCCACCGATACCACCAGCCACAACAGCAGAGAGTGCACACCGCCTGAGTGCGTTGAACTAGTTTCAGCGACAGAGGCCGCCCAAGTTCCACGGAGTGACGAACCCTCAGGCAGCTGAGGATTGGCTGGAGACTATCTTCATAGTCTTCAGATTGGTGGGGAAACTAGTAGAACTTATGGTGATCCTCACCGCGAGTCTCCTACATGCATTAGCAAGTAGATGGTGGAGCCTGATGCTCCAGGTGTATGATTAGGCATCTCTACTTTGGACGGACATCGAGAGCCTCTTCCGCTCGAAGATTGTTCCATCCACCCTCTGTGAGGTGTGCATCCAGAAGTTTCTTCATTTGTGGTAGGGCAGTATGAAAGTGGCTTAGTACTCGACAAGATTTACTGATCTCTCACGCTACTCCACAGATATGGTACGAGACCCGTTCTTCAGGGCCCAGACCTTTGAGCAAGGACTGAGGAAAAAGATCAGAGATTCGACGATTCCCCTCAACATCCCGACATAGGAAGGGGTGCTAGAGCGAGCCCTTTCAGTGGAGAGCTTTCTCGCTGAGTAGCCACCATCAGCGAGACCCACCGCAGGGTGACACATAGCGAAGTCTTCTTCATCCAGCAGTAGACAGGTGTCACATGGGTCCAAGCAGACCAGGACATCTGGTGGTCGACCTCAGGGTACATGTTTTCTTGTGAGGGGCACACAAAACAGAGCCATCCTTACGAGGAGTAGAGAGTGAAATGAAGGCAGAGGTTAGGGCCACATGGCTCGTGACTGCCTGACCCGCCATGTAGATGAGCAGCAGATAGTGGAGGGATCTCCAAGGCAGAGGTAGAGGTTCGACCGTGGTGGTCCGTAGGGAGAAGGCGGATGAGGCCGAGGAGCTGGCCGAGCATCGGGTGGTGAATGGAATTTCGAGGCTCTACCACCACCACCCCCAGGAGGTCCACCCCGACCAAAGGGAGCTGGAAGGCAGAGGTAGGATTAGCTCCAGGCAGTGGAGGCTTATGACCACGATTCACCTGAGATGATTCGAGGTACTATATGTGTCTACTCCACCCTTTCTGTAGTTCATATAGACACATGTGTGAGTCATTTTGTTATTACCGCTACCCTTTCTCATAGCTCAGATATTCCGATGGAGCATTTGGCTCGATCCATATGGCTAGAGACTTCTACGGGAGCAGACTCGACGATTACGCACAAGTTTCGGCATTGTGAGCTTACAATAGGAGGTGAGAGCTTCAGCTGGGATCTTCTTGTAGCATCGTCGAGGCCTTACTATGTCATCTTGGTTATGGACCGGTTATCAATAGTCCATACCCAGCTCAACTGTACTAGGCACAACGTGCAGTGTGTCCACACAGATTGGAACAGGTTCACCTTCACCGGTGAGAAGGGATCCTTTGCAGCGCAGGATGGACTTATGCAGAGGAGAGGGCAGCTGATCACACATCAGTTGTCTAGTCTCATCCTAAGAGTGGTTGATGTGTGATGTCCAAGTTTTCCTATTGTGGTGGATCATTATGCAGACATTTTTCCTGACGACGTTCCAGGACTACCTCCTCGCAGAGATGTAGTCTTCTAAATTGACATGTACCCTGGGACAACACCAATATCTACTCCAGCATATCGGATGGTTCCCGCCGATCTTTGTGAGATGCGGGTACAACTGGAGGATTTACTAGGAAATGGATTCATCCGACCTAGTGTTTCACCCTGAGATTCCTCGATTTTATTCTTCAAGAAGTCTGATGGGAGCTTACGACTATGTGTTGACTACTATCGCCTGAATCAGGTGACCGTGAGGAACAAGTATCCACTTCCGAGGATTACTGACCACTTTGATCAGCGCAAGGGAGAACGATGGTTCTCGTATATAGACCTCAGGTTAGGCTATCATCAACTCAAGGATCGAGATGGGGATGTGCAGAAGACGACCTTCAGGTGTTGGTATGGCCACTACGAGTTCTTGGTTATTCCCTTCGGCATAACCAACACACCATTAGTGTTCATGAGTCTCATGAAGAGGATATTTCATCATTACCTCTATATTTTTGTAGTATTCTTCATTGACGACATACTAATTTACTCGACTACTGAGGAGGAGCACGCCTCCCACTTCGGTGTTGTACTGGACACACTCCGAGAGCACCAACTTTATGGTAAGCTCTTGAAGTGGTAGTCCTGGATTCGAGAGGTTAAATTCTTGGGGCACGTCATCTCGGAGTTGGGAGTTGCTGTGGATCCTATGAAGACCAAGGCATTACTTTCTTGGGAGCCACCCAGGATCATGAAAAAGGTGTGGAGTTTCCTAGGTCTGACCAGATACTATCATAGATTTGTGCTAGACTTCTCCAGAGTTGGTGAACCGCTTTCAGCATTGACGAATAAGGGGAAGCCCTTCGTGTGGTTTGATATATGCCAGTAGAGCTTCTAGGAGCTGAGACAAAGATTGACCAATTCTCCCATCTTGAGACTACCAGAGGAGGGCGTTGGGTATGTGGTATACTACAACACATCAGGGACCGGACACAGGTGTGTCCTAATGCAGGAGTGGGTAGTGATCGCCTATGATTCACGACAGTTGAGGCAGAACAAGTAGAACTATGCTACCCATGACATGGAGTTAGTAGCAGTGGTATTCTCCCTGAAGATGTGGAGAAACTATCTGATGGGTGAGCGCTTTATAGTCTACTCTAACCACCAGAGTCTGAGGTACATCTTCTCAAAGAATGAGCTGAACCTGAGATAGCGGAGATGGCTCGAGTTCCTCTAGGACTATGACTTTTAGTTAATCTATACTACACTGAAGGGGAATGTTGTGGATGATGCTCTCAGCAGGAGATCGAGCATCCAGCTACTTGGAGAGGCGAAGGGGTAGTTAACCGCTTTGCAGATATCCTTAGTGGATAGAGATGGGCTAGACTTTCTACAGTCCCTCACATTAACTCCTCCTCTACTTAAGCGGGTCAGAGAGGCATAGCATGGGGACGTTGACTGTGAGACGCAACGTGCTCAGATTTCTACAGGGCAGGAGCCTGATGGATTTTCTGACGGAGGAGATCGCGTCATCCTTTTTAGGGGGCGTACCATGGTACCAGTTTCACTACATGATGAAGTTCTAAGGGAGTTTCACACTTTCCCTCTAGGGGTACATCTTGGAGTGGCGAAGATGTACCAGGACCTCAGACGACAATACTGGTGACTTGATATGAAAAAGGATATAGTAGAGTTCGTTTCACGATGACTCACTTTCTAGCAAGTGAAGGTGGAACACCATGTTATAGCAGGCTTGCTACAACCCTTAGAGATTCTGGAGTGGAAGTGGGATGGGATATACATGGATTTCATGACAGGGCTACAACATACATCTAGAGGACACGACTCTATCTGGGTTATCGTAGAACGACTCACCAAGTCGGCCCAATTCCTACCGATCAGAGAGAAGGGCTCAGTAGAGAGAATGGGAGGCCTCTACGTTCAGGAGATCGTGCGGCTCCATGGAGTTCCATCATCTATCGTCTCCGACCGAGATGCTCGCTTTACTTCCCAGCTTTGGAAGGGGTTGCATGAGGCATTTGGGACCTAGCTGCACCTGAGCACCGCCTTTCACCCTTAGGCGGATGTCCATACGGAGAGGACCATTCAGACAATCGAGTACATGCTCCATGCATGTGTCCTTGACTTTGGTCGCAGCAGGGAGGATCACCCACCCTTGGTGGAGTTTGCGTACAACAACTGCTACCACTCCACCATCGGGATGGCACCATACGAGGCATTGTACGGTTGAACTTACAGATCACCTCTATGCTGGACTTACCCTGGGGAGTGATCACTCATAGGACCAGAGATGGTTTAGGCTATGATGGAGAAGGTGTATATCATCCAGGAGTAGATGAGGACTGCACAGTGCAGACAGAAGTCCTATGTTGATAGGAGGCGATGACAACTGGAGTTCGAGGATGGTGACCATGTTTTCTTACGGGTCTCACCTCGACGTGGATTGTAGTGATTTAGCCCAGGTGGCATGTTATCTTCGCGCTTTATCAGACCTTTCCAGGTCCTCAGCATGGTAGGTGTGGTGTCTTACCACCTGTCCCTTCCACTTCAGTTGCACCGAGTGCACGACGTCTTCCATGTATCTCAATTGAGGAGATATGTGCATGACCCGACCCACATCATTGATCATGGGGAGCTGGACATCGATGACAGGGTGACTTTTGCAGAGGTCCAGGTGGAGATAGAGGATCGAAAGGAGCGGGTCCTACATGGACAGTCGATTTATCTGGTGTGCATTCATTGGCATCACGAGATCCTCTAGGAGAGCACATGGGAGCGGGAGGCTCAGATGCATGCACAGTACACTCATCGGTTTCCCTAGTTTATGTTGTAGCTTTATAGGAATGTAAATCCCTGATGTGGGAGTAATGTAAAGACCCGTAAATTTCATGGAGTTTTTTTCTTAAATACAGTGTAATTTTACGAGTCTGTGGCTTCTAACGGCTATTGATTACGAGGTCCGGTGTGCCCAGAATCAATTGCTAAAGTTTATCTCGGGTACGTTCAATGAACAAAAAAGTGTGTTTTTCTATCATTTCAACCAGTGCTTTGAGTTGACATCCAAGGGCACCGATGAACTCGCAGTGCCGGTAATTTCTTAAGGGGACATTTATTGCAGTTTCATTTTATGCTGGTTTGAAGTTATGTTTTGGGGTTTAATTAAGAAGTAAATAAAAATGTTTTTACAATTTTATTATGTATCTACAGAGGATTGGGAGATCTCATGAGTTTTTTAAGAACATCGCCCTTCGATGAAGAATGACGATTTCTTCAACGAAGAATGCCGATTCCACAAAAAATGAGAACACACCTCCATTATCTTCTCCGCGAGAAGTGAGGAGACACCGCTTCCACCTCGGACGCAGTCCCATGACGTCTACGAATCCTCACCGCATGACATCGTCTTCCGTGAAGTCAACATTCAACATCGTATGTTGAGGTAGGGGTTTATTCTTGAAAGTGAATGTTTTCGTACCCCATTCTTCGTTGGGAATCGTTGTTTAAATACGGCCATTTTCAATCACTTTATGTGGAGGGTGTGGGCTGAACGAACATGGATTGACGACCCTCTGTTGATCTCATTTACTATTTTAAAATCGGTGACTGAAGGCGGAGGAGGAATGACGTCGTCACACTGTGCCAGAAACGTGGTGATGGAATCCAGCATCGTCGCACCGGCTGTGTGGGAGGAACTGCGGCCCGCAACGCGAGCTGCTTTGGGGGAAGAACCGGCTGGCCCCTCTGCCGTCTAGGCGATGGGAAGCCGCAGAGCCAGGAGGGCGTCACGCTGGAAAAGCCGTCCGACCTGTCGGCCGACCGAGCGGAGCCGGACCGCCGTCCTAGGAGGGCGCCACGCTGAAGAAATCTGTGGCCCGACGTGCAGGCCGTGTGTGCCAGAAGGCCAGCCGGCCTAGCCGCCCGGTTCGGGAGGGGCGGTGCCACCGGTTCGGATAGCCGGGGGGAGGGGGGGCGCCCCCTCGGAACCGCTCGACCGACCGTCCATGCCAGCCGGGCCACGCACCCAGCCGGGCCCCGCCCCGCCAGGCCTGGCCATACCACTTCGGTTCCGGCCCCGCCCTTCAGGCTGAGATACATTTCTCCTTCCGACCAGTCTGACACCCATGTCGGGTCGGGCTCGTCAAACTGTGTTATCCCGACCCGTCGGCCCACTAGGCTAAATGGGTCGGGCCCATTATCAACTTAAACATGAATAACATAAAGATCGTGTACCCGATCGACGTGTCGTCTATGGTACTGTAACTCTTTCGACGAGACGATCATTTTGAGATACTCTAAGTGGGTTTTGGGAATATTTGGAAAATGACCCTGTTTGGAATGGGTATATTTCCAACTGGGCCCCTAGAATGGAAAAGAAAATATCTCACAGACCGGGCGTCCGTTTGATGCGCCGTCTGTCGCGTTGAGTTCATTTTGGCGAGACAGAAATTTGGGATACATCAACTCTGGACTTTGTGATAGTTGATGTATCAACCCCCCTTGAATCGAGGATCAGACCCTCCCAGAATCGAGCATGCTGTTTGTGGGAACACTAGAGCTGGCTGCGACTATGATGATGGCGACTTCACCTGGATCCTCCATGGGTTCGGCAGCGAGGAAGAATGTACTGGGATCCTCCGTGGGTTCGGAAGTGATGCCGACTGTACTGGGATCCTCGATGGTTTCGACATCGATGACTACTGTTCTTGTATCCTACGTGGGTCTGGCAGTATTGACCTCTGTACTTGTATCCTGAGTGGGTCTAGCAGAGTAGCTGGTCTTGTATCCTATGTGGGTCTGACAGCTTAGATGGTCTTGTATCATATGTCGGTCGGATAGCTTAGATAAATCAGTGGCTATATCTAATCTTCTCTACCTCTATACGAAGTTGTATACCTGTGTGAGCTGAGTCTTGACTTCAATCTTTATCATCGATTAGATTGACTTACTTTCCAGTGTGGACTGGGATGTGCTTTCCTGTGTGGACTCGTTTTTGTTTTCCTGTGTAGATTGGGTTGTGCCTAGGATCAAGAGTTGTAGAAGAATTTTAATTGATGACTTAGCTATATTTATGGGAATATACCTAAGTAGAGTCTGTTTATACTTCATGATCGTATCTTTCCTTTGTGGTTTATACTTCGTGGATTCTAAGAGACCTTCGGGGGTCTCGGGGTCCCTACGTAGAATTGTTTACTCACCCCTACATGGGTTATGCCTGTACTACATTGTGTTGGATGCAGACGATGGATTGCACTGATCGAGGTGGAGGCTAGTGGAGCTGGATGGTACCCAGAGGTGGACCACCTGGTGTGACTTACATGGTCGGATGGTTGGACCCGAGCAGCTGAGGGGACTATCTGTACTCACCCTTCAGGTGTGATTTCCAGAGGACGACTCAGTGTTGTTGTTTTACTTTAATACTACTGTACATTCTTTTCAATTGTACTTTACTTTCAGTTGGGTTTGTATACTGGGCCATTTACTTTTCAGCACTTACTTTTATACTCAGTTTTACTTAGTTCTTACTTCACATGCGTACTCTGTAGTGTTTTTTTACTTTTTAAAGGAAATGCCTTCCCCTTTTTTGGGATTTTCGCCTTTGGTTCTAGTTTCCAGCCCCTGGCCTATAGAAGGCGGGCTTGGGATAGTCAATGCATGGTCCCCAAGGATGGGTCGTGAAAATTATAATCAATTTTTTTGTTTAATTTTTATATTAGTTTTATATTATTGATTTGGTACCTATATATGATAAATTATATTATGAGATACCCCATAAAATGTTTAAGAGATGAACCCATCATATTTTTCTCATTTTCCATGGAAAACATGATAGTTACAACATGTGATATATAGATCTTCACAGAGGAAAATAAATTTTCAAGTAATAAGTTGTTGTATCTTATGTTTTCTATACAATTTAGTGTTCATATATATATATATATATATATATCAATATTTCTAATATATCTAAACTTACTGATCTTTTATATTTGTATAAATATATTTTGAACCATTGTAATAAAATAATCATCATCTCTGGGGTCCTGCAATTTGGGTGTTGAAGTTGGTAACATATAAATTTTACGAGAAAAATTCTATAGTTTATTTAGAATTATAAAACTAGAAAACATATATCTATTAAAATTCACTAAAATTGCTTTCAAATAATTTAATGATACATTAAATGAATTTATAATAAATTCATGTGAATTATATACTATTATTTGTAATATATAGTTTTATTCATGTAATCATTTATAATATTAACATTTTTTAGAAATTAATTCAAATGGATGGAATGGAAAAAAATGTCATTGCAGAAAATCAATGTAGGGACTACCCTCTAGAGAATTTCAATGAGGATATAGTTTGAGGAAATTGAATTATAACTATATTAGAAAATATGACTCAGGTTAGGAATAAGATCCATTCCGGTATAGAGAAAAATCTTTTTCAATAACTTGGTGTAACAATGATAGAAGAATTATAGATGAAACATATTCCATCCTTTAATTGAACTAGGAATCCGTTGGTAAATGGAAAATAAATAAAATCCTGGGATACGGTATTCCTTAAATTGTCATACAATTAATAGGTGACTATTTTGTTGTCAATATTTTTATTAAAGATTTAGATACTAATGAATTTTTTTCATTTATTCAATAAACTAATAAATAATATGTGATATAGGACCTAGAATCTACGAATTTTATGGTGAAGACATTTAGATTAACTTTCCTCTTTAGTAATGAGCTAACATGGAATGGAAATTTCGGATATTAAGATAAATTTAAGAGCATGTTATCTATTAAAACATGGGAAATTTTTCAAAAATTAATATATATATATATATATATATATATTAGATTATGTATATTGTATGGAATGATGTATTTATCAATTTATTTTTTTATTCTACGACACTAAATTGAATTGGTCTTTCAAAAATTTTCCATATATGAGGATATAGTGAATACTTCCATCACGAATAAGAAGTAAATCATTAAGAATTTTACTTTCAAATGGAGGGAAGAGAATAAGTGGGATACTAAGCACTATATTGAAAAACCTTTTGTAAAGGGGAGGAACTAAGGGTATAATTTTCTATATAATATAATGGAATCAAGAAACACTTTGAGGCTTGCATAAAGGGAATCAATGTATGTTACAAAATTAAAGATATGAGAAATTAAAATTATAATTGTAAGCTAGTGAATTGTGGAAAAAAATTCTAGTTATATAAGTGTTAGGAGATAGTAAACTATTGAATAATTTCCCCCATGAATCAATGGAATTCATCCTAGAAGAGGCCAAAGGAGTTAAAACAAGATTGTGAAATTACCATAATAAAAATTAGTGAAAACAATTACGTAATTGTTGATAATTTGATGAAAATATATATGGGATGTAATTCATTATTTGATTTAGGATATACATTTTAATTCATATAAAGTTGGTTTTCTAAAAATATTGAATCGTCCCCTAATACACTAAGTATAGATATTTGAGTTAGAACACTTTTTGGAAATCTTATTATAATGGAAGAAAATTTTCCTGTCTCTATTAAAATACATGGGTGGATATTTAACAAAAACATTATTAGACTACTAATGGTTTAATTTGACATAATACATGGAATAGATTAGATCTTAAGGTATAATGGAATAATTTATTTTAATGATAAGAATATTATAATATATGAGGTCTGAATAGAATGTCGTGTGTTTGAAAGAGATACTTCATTAACCAATTCTTATTTATAATCACCACTAGTGGAAGGACATATTTATTTGATTTTTGTAGAATATTAATTAATCAATGAAAAATATACCATTTGAATATAATTATATATTTTAGGAGGTATTATACTTATTTCATTACCATGTAGCTACCTCTATAGAACTCGTGACCTAGACACTTGGATATAGTGCTACAAACAGATTCCTGACATATTAGATTAAATAACAACTATAACAACCAATAACATAAATCCATTATTATTATTTTTATAGAAATTAATTAAAATTTTAAAATTCCCATTATCACTGACACGTATAGTTTTAGATAATTATGAAAATCATAACACAAAAAAATTACACCTCCACATGGTGTGCATTTTTTCATAAAAAATGGGTTCTTATGTTTAAACTCCTTTTTCATTCGTGAAACAATTTCTTCATTTAAATTATGTCACCATTATTAATGTATTGGACCATATATATTTTATAATCATAATTAGGATCTATGAAAACTTTTAAAATTAGGATAGGAGCATATAAATATCAGTAAGGTATCCAAAAACCATGGATACTCATTAGTCCATCAAAAAATCTTGAAACCCCATAAAGAATTTTTTCCCTTTTATATAATCAACTTTTAGATCAAATAATAATTTATATAATTATCCAATAAAATTTATTTCCCAAATATCTCCAATAAAAATCATGAATACTAATATAATTGAAAATAAAAATCATTATATTTTTTTAGAAAATGTGATAACTTAGGAATGATTTTCCAATAATTCCAACAATTCAATTTTAAATGATCATTAACAATTAATCATAAAATATTTTTATTACCATGTGAAATAAAAAAATTCTTAAAAACACCATATATTGCATTGAAAATTATTATACGAATATTAGAACATGATATCCATCACCCATGTTCACTTACATTTCACACTTAATTGAATAACTTATAACATGTTAATTTCAATTTTTATTTTATAGTGAATAAATCATTACCCAATGCATTACATAGATATATCATATCCCCACCCATTATAATATATAATTTCAAAAAACCATCTCATAAATGAAATAATTATAATATTTCTCATTTATTCATTACACTCATTTTAGAGTATTATCAAATTCATTTTCAAACATATAATAAAAATAAAAGGAAATATCATTTTCTTTTGAGAAAACAATAATTTTTAAAAAATAAAAAGAAATAATTTCACATTGTGAAACCATGAAAACATTAATTTAAATCTTTTTAATAAATAACTTCCATTATTGAATGAAAATACGGTTATGTAGAAAATGTTAAAAAAATGTGATTTTCACATCTTTATAATGACATTCAAAAAAATGACCCATATAGAAAATTTAATTTTTTTTTAATTTTTAGCAATTTATTTAATTTCAAATATATTTGAAAATGACCTCAAAATTAAACGGGTGATATTTCATTACATACTCAAAATATCATAATGAATATGTATATTTAGAGAATTATTTTATTGGATAATATTGAAATTGTTTTTTAATGGAAAATGAGTTTGATATTTTCTGAAATAACATGATATTGAAGTAGAGAAATTGAACGGACTTCCAAAAAACATTTCATTCATAAAATGTATTATTAAATGCATCCCTTTATTAGTTTATGCACAATGAAATTGAAAAAATGGTGAAAATGGAATAAGTATCAATGGATGGAAATTGAGAAGAGAATGTTTTTACAGAGAGTCTCAAATCACTTTGTTAAACTTCTATCATATTAAATAATACAATTATATTAATTATATGCATGATTAATAAATTATTAATGTTAATTCCATTCATATTATTATTATAATTTCATTCTTGGTGTGTTTTATTTAATTATAATGTTTTTATTATTAAAATTTCCCATGTAATGGCCCGGACCCTCCTGGCCCATTACTTTGCCAAAAGTGAGGCTCCACCAAAACAGTGGCACCATGAGGGTGACACCGGTCATGGTGGAACCGTGAAGGTGGCACCGTGAGGGTGAGACGGTGATGGTGCCACTGTGACGGTGAAACCGTGACGCAGGCACCATGAGGCTGACACCGTGACGGTGACACCGTGACGGTGACACCGTGACAGTGACGTCATGAGGGTGACACCGTGAGGTTGAAACCGTGACGGTGGCACCGTGTCCCCTCACCGAGCCTTTCGTTCTTTTTCCAATACATGACTTTTCCACTCCCGTAATTTAAGTATTGACGTAAATTCATTCTTTTACTCTTTTTAAACCCCTTTAAATCCCATAATTAATTCCTAAAAATCGCGAGAAACCTCCCCGATGGGGAATATTTAAATAACACCTTAATATCATCATGTGTAACTTCCCAACCGCATGGTCAACCCACGAACCCAGCTCACGCGGTTTCGCGTTCTTGTCTCAACCGTATGCGGTCCTTATAACTAAAAAGGGTTATCCATGGGTTTCTTCTTATCTCGATCACCCTCGGTGAGTACCTTCGTCCAGATGAGCCAGTTTTCAGGCATCGGGCGAGCCACATCGTTATGCGTAAAGTTCCACGCCAGGCCTGAGCTTTGAGAGACGAGGGGATTTTTCGTTCAGGCAAACCGCATCGTTATCTGTGATGTTCCTCCCTCGGCCTAAGCGTCGATCGTCGATCAACATGTAGTGAATTTCTCCTTCATCTATCTCCTTTCTGTATCATGCAAGGTGGGCGTACTTTTGATTCTGTAGAATTGGATAAACCATTCCAAATAAAGATAATGAATGGATTCTATAATGAAAGAAGGGGGGCTGTGATCATTGATGTTGTTTTATATTATGATATTCTTTATGAATTGTACCGGCTAACAACTACTGAAAATCATGGCCGTTGGTTGTCTTTAATTGTGAATTAACGAACCCCTGGTGATGTTTTCAGAGTATTTCTTGTGGTTGTGAACTCCTTCCGTAAAAATAAATTGGTTAATCACGTATACCTGGCTAAATAAATTGAAAGCACCAGGATCAACCCTTCTGTGATAACTCCCTATTAAACACATGGAATTAAAATCTTGGAGGGTGTTAAATATTATAAATCTGAAAATACAGGCATGGCCCTGCTTTTTGTCGGTGGTAGTGGGTTGGTTGTTTCCTTTTACGGGCTGATCACTGGAGATGTGGGAGGGGATGTGATTCCTGGTTTTTTTTATACTCGCGGTGGTTATAGAATTTGGGATGGGATCCCCTATTGTTTTAGATTTAGTGGTTGTGAGTCTTAAGACTAGGTGGTTACCATGTTATATCATGAATTTGGGTGGGATCCTCTGTTGATGAAAAAACATTTTGGGGGAGGGGACACAGGGCAGTGTCTCAGGGTTTTCTGGTTCCAGTACTTCGAGGGTTCTCACTTTTCCTTTGTTGTTGTGACTTTACAAGAAAACCATGTGTGGATGCTTAGTTGACGTTTTTATGGTTTCATTTCCTTGGTTATGCTTATGGTTTAGTTTCCCAATAGTGCTTAATCTTATTTGAACATTATTACTGAACATGAAACATGAATGGGACCAATGGGTTTTGTTGGAGAGAGTCGTGACTCAGACTTGGGTGTTGGTTGTGTCCTTTAGGCTGACTCGAAAAAAACCTAAACTTTGGGTGAGTGCTTGTTACCTATACTTATATACTTGTAGTTTTGTGTTTCTTATTCACGCCCCATCCAAGTTGAGCACTTAGTGCAGAAAATCCCCATTCTATGGGGGAGGGTTTTTTTCCCAACACTATTATTAGTGGCTGGTTATTAGCTCATTTTCTGCTGCCTTTCCCGGATAGCCCAATTATCTTTGGGCAGGCTGTGATGGCCTGAGGTCCATTATTATCCCAAGAACCTTCGGGTCGGGTAGTGTGGTGGTTGGACAGGGGTGTGCGGCAGGTGGTTTCCCAAGTGTCTTCGGGATGAGGCCCGGGTGTCTTCGGGCGTGGCAATGGATCTTCTAGACTAGGTTTCTTTGGGCGTGGTGGTGGTTGTTCTAGCCTAGGTGTTTGTAGGAATGGTTACGTATGAATGTGGTGGCCCAGGTGTTTGCGGGTGGGATTCGGCAGTGGTACTGCGTGTGGGTGTGGCCCAGGTGTGTGCGGGCGGGTGTGGCAGTGGGACTGCGGTGAGAATGGCGGGATTGGTTCGATGCAGAGGATGTATCAATAACCAGTGGGGAAGTGTCACGAGGTACCTAAACATCGATGTTCTCTTATTATATATATTACCTGACTTGCGTTATTTGGGGAGTGTCCCTTGGTGAGGCTTGGGTGGATAGTTTACCCTGATAGGTGTTTGGTTTACTCCTTTTCTCATGGGACTTTACTACGTTCCCCCACGTGTGCACGAGATCCTTTGGTTTTCCCTACTGAGTGTACTTGTATGCACACCCTACGTATATAAAACTTCTTTCAGGTTTCAAGGAGGACTTCGGGGATCGCACAGGACCATACTAGCTCGGACCTTTGGGGCAGTCACAACTGCTATTTCCATTCATTGGTACTTAACTTTGTAGTCACCTTCTGTACTTTTTGGCTTTTACTTTTGAAACATGCATGTGGGAATGGTTTACTTGTTTGCTTTAATTTTCTTTTACCTTGGTGTTGTTGGGTTTCATCTTCTTATCTCCCGATCCTATAAAACAAAAATAAGGGTAATTCCTTCCATTTGTGTGTGATTTCTATACCCTTGGTGCTATTCTCCACTCCGGGACCTATTGAAGGCGGGTCTCAGGGGTCATTATCTCTCCTTCAACTTAAAGAAGGAAGGGCCTGGAAATCTGCTGACCCTTCCCTCCATTTGGTGAAGGCGGGTCGTGACAGAATGGTATCATAAGTGATGGTTGAGAGATAGGATGGAGTCTGGAGTTAGGCACATTGAGTATTGCATGGGATGGTAAGGCAACAGTGTTGGGTGACCTTGGTGCATGAATTAGGCCAGGGAAGACCGGCTAGGACACGGGATTTTAGGCCCCCCCCCTGTGATCTGACGCAAGGACTCTAGACTTATCGAACGACCAAGTGAGGCCACGCTGATTGCAGGGTAGAGACCCTAGGAAAGATAAACGCATCATAATGACTTGTGTTCTCGTGTTTCTGGGGTGTTTTGGGGATTAAGAATAAACAAAAAATTTAAGATGTTTTAAAGACAATAATATACACTACATGGGCTTAGGCATTCCTTGTTTACCTTGCAATAATGGCACCTGGAAGGCGACCACGTGTGGTACCGGCGATCGAGGCCCCGCTGACTACTTTGGCCGATCGGCAGAGAGCTGACCGAGAAGACGAGGACGACCAGTGACAGAGGACTCTTCGGGCCGTCCAACGACAGACCCTCGAGAAGTATGAGGGTAACACCTTTGACATGAAGATAGAAGGCTGGCTAGAGGAGCAAGTGATAACTTTCAGGCTGATTCGGGCCCAGACTGAGTATTGGGTACCTCTAGCCGTCAGCCAGATGAGGGGAGCATTGTGTTAGTGGTGGACGCTTTACCTGGGGGAGAGGAGAGATTCTGAGGTGGCATGGGCTGATTTCGAGAGGGAGTTTCGGGCGTAAATCCTCTCTTTGATGATGAAGGCGGAAAAGAGATAGGAGCTACTCTCCCTCCAACAGGGGAGTATGTCAGTGATGGAGCTAGGGATCATGTTCAAGGACCTCCTACGTTTTGCTCCGGACCTCATTCCCGATAAGGAGTCTCGGGAAAGACATTTGGAGGAGGCGCCCCGACCCTCCCTCCAGTATTTTGTTACCCCCATTACCCTTTAGACGTACTTGGAGGTCCATGAGAAGGCTGAAGTGGTGGAGAGGATGCATGCTTTAGGAGGAGTTTCATGAGAGGGGATCCAGCTGGGACCATCGAAGGGGAATGCCATCAGCACCAGGCCTCCAGCGTCAGGACCCTCCAGGTTCTGACTGGCAGGGAGCAGGCTGCACCGGTTTCAGTTTCGATCCCCTGGTCCTCGCCATTTTCCTTCAGGCCCGGGACCGCGGTGCTTCGTCTGTGGGAGCCCTTGACATCTCTGGAGTCAGTGCCCGGACCGGGTACAACACGGTGGTGGCGGACAGCCCCACCACCCGCCCCAGCATCAGCTTCTAGCAAAGACTTTCCAGCAGCAGCATCAGCAGGGACA